>CM057449.1:1282707857-1283985714 GCA_016271365.2 Neoceratodus forsteri
TTTACACCTTCATTGTGGATAACCTGCACAAACTGACCGATGTCCCGTTCCTGGGCACTGGCCTCTTTGGCCCTGGGGTGGAGGGACATCTCACCAGGATTCAGAAGTCTGCACCTTACTAGATTCTGTAGCATCATCCCAGAAGACTAAGGCTTAGTAGCTGAAGAAAAAGACTTTCCAGTATCGGTCCTTTTAGCCACAACAGCCTTGGCAGGAGCCCCAGCAGGGGCAATACAAGCCTGATATCCAAAGCCCAGGTTCGGTGGCCAGGGGCTGAAAACAGGTGGGGGTAGGAGAAGCGGACCATCTTTGGCCTATCAGCCAGTTCCCCCTCCACAGCTGCCTAGTGAGGGGTGTCATCTTCCTGCTTTTTGGGTCCCTGACCCAGCTCCCAGTGGAGGGGGGGGGGTCGACTTTGCCACTTCTGGCTTCATTGGTCTGTCATTACCATGGACAGGAGGGTAATGGAGGTGGTAGACAGATGGTTTCCTCTAGATTTCGAGATGCTTCCACTTTACCGACCCCCACACTCCTCAGGATTCCTTGGTGTTGCAGGACACGCTGTTCACTCTAAGGGAAGACGTTGCTCAGCTCCTTGTGAAAGAAGCAATAGCCTGTGTCCCAGAAGCAGTCAAGGGTACATGTCCAGGTAATTCCTGGTCCTAAAACGTACGCGGGGGAGGTGGGGGCTGGTGCCTCATACTAAATCTGCATGACCTGAACCAGTTCCTGCGGAAGCAGAGGTTCCAGATGGTCACTGTAAGCCAGATTATACCATCCCTGGAGCAGGGCATATGTTCTGCTTCCTGGATCTTTAGGATGCATTTATTCACACCCCAGTCCATCCGTCCTAGTTGTGGTATCTCTGGGACAGCACAGACTGAGTTCCCTGTCAGTTCAAGGTCATGCCTTCAGCCTCTCATCTGTGCCCACACGGTCTTTGCCAAGTGCATGGCAGTAGTGGCAGCCTTTCTGTGGTGCAGGGGCATCCAGGTGTATCCATGCCTGGATGACTGACTGATAGCCAGACCATTCAAGGAGCCATAGAGTGGTGTAGAGATCTGGCCCTCCAAACCTGCAGAGTCTTGGGCCTGTTGGTCTGCCTGGACAAGTTTGAACTGATCTTCTTGCTGGCAGTTAAGTTCATTAGGGCAGAGCTAGACTCCCTGCGTGCCAAGGCCCATCTCCCTATGGACCAAACTCATAACCTTACCTCTTTTGCCCACTCGTTTCATATTGGATGGCCAAGGCATCCAACACCACCATGGTCCATTGGGCATGCTGGTGGATATGTGCCATCTGCAGTGGGAGTTGGGCTGCCAGTGATCCCAGTGCATAAGTCATCTGGATCAGCCTATCTTGGTGACCCCAGTCGATGTGGGATGCCATCCAGTGGTGTCGAGTCCCTCAAAATCTGGAGGAAGAAATCCCATTTATCTACCCAGAGCAGACCGTCTGGCTTACCACGGATGCATCTCTGGTGGGGTGGGTAGCACACCTAGGAGATCACAGAGCCCATAGGTTCTGGTCACCCCAGCAGTCCTGTCATCACATCAACCTGCCGGAACTAGCAGTGCACTTTGGGTGTTGCCAACCAATAACATCCCTATAAATATATGGGTCAACATAGATAACCCATGGGTGAAACACTCTCTCCGTGTACTTCTTAAACTATACAAAATTACACATACTCCAGAGGGCCTCTATCTTTAATACGGTTTGGAGCTGCTTTTGAACCACCCAGAATAGATCAGAGGTACCAATATTGGGCTATAAACTGGCAACCTTTACACAATGCTTGGATAATAACAGATGTCTATCCTTTGCACTGCAAAGCTAGATACCAACTCCATAACGAAAATCATTTCAGGTTCTTACAGGTACAACATTTTTTGCAGTCCCCAGGGGTCATACCCCAAATTCTGAGAGAAAGAACAGACCTAGAATTGTTCTTTTACTATGCAATTACACTTAAAGGCAATTCACATTACCTGACTCAACTTTGCATTGTTTTTAAATGAACAAGAGTTATCACCTCTTAACAAGGTGAAGGAAAAATGGGAATCAGAATTAGATACCCACATACAACCCGCTCAGTGGATAAAGAGATTGGGGAGAGGCTGGCAAGTAACAGCATCTCCCACCTGGAGAGAATTTAACTGGAAAATATTGGTCCAGTACTTCTTGACCCCAGCTATCACCAGACATTTTGGGATGTCCCAATCTGACCTATGTTGGAGGTGTTGCAGGCAAAGAGAGGGACACACAGAAAATTTTTTTGGGCTTATTCGCTGATTCAGCCATTTTGGAAAGGAATATGAGCACAAATACAGCACCTAATAGAACTTCAAGTTCCTTACTCAACCACGGATTTAGTACTGGGCTTTCCCACTCTGCTCACAGGTAAGAAAGTAGCTAGAACCTTGGCTCAGATGTTTAGAGTAGTAGCATTAAAGTGCATCACCTCTAGATGGGTCTCCCCCCCTCCCACCTACAATGACAGACTGGCAAACCAGAGTGGGAGAGTTGGAGAGAATGGAGAACATCACTGGCTGATTATGGCTACATCAAGAGAAATTCCTAGAGATATGGTGCCCATGGCGCCTATTAAACAGCGATCTCACACCCTAAAAACATATATACCATTAAAGTATAAGTCTGGAGGAAAGAAGTAGGAGCAGGAGAAATTGTGCATAAGGACATTGTTTATATTAATTTTGATGTGTTAATGTTTTAGCACTCGTTAGGTCAGGAGAAATCTGTTTTTTCACACAGAGTTTTATATGTTTGTATTAGAGACATATCTTGATTATTTGACAATGTATCATAATTGTATATGAGGTCATGCTCTGTTACCAATGTGATTATAAGCACACTGTATTTTCTCATCATTAAAAATAGTATGACCTGTTTTAAGTTAAAAAAAAAACTGGAGCTCTGTGCAGTATGGTTGTTTCCCACAGAATTTGTTACTCTGATCATGAGTCAGGTCGATGTTTTTCGCGAACCAGCAGGGTGGAATTTACTCCCTTCCCCCTGTGTTCGAAGGCTCTCCACACCTAGACTCTTTTGTGCAACCTGGCTGCAGATCTCCTGACGACTTATGTCAGGGGAGTCCACAGTCACCTGGCAGATGCTCTCAGCCAGGTGGCAGAGACAGTGCACGAGTGGTCTCTACATCAAGAGGTGGTAAGCCCCCTGTTCTCCCTGTGGGGCATCCCTCTGGTGGACTTGTTTGCCTCTTGGGAGAACAAGAAACTAAGGTTGTTCTGTACCCACACCCCACAGTCCAGAACACTGATGGGGAATGCCTTTACGAGGCCCTGGACCCCAGGTCTCATAAACAACTTCCCTCTCTTCCCCTTGATCCACAAAATGGAGGTCACAGTCCAGAAGGGCAAGACGTTGATGATCCTGATAGCTCCAGACTGGCCCAGACAATTTGATACCCAGATCTCCTCAGCCTTAGCAGCAAGCCTCTGTGGTGGTTGCCTCTTTGTCTCGACCTGTTAACCAGGCAACAGGGGAAGGTCCAGCACCTTCAATCCCTGCACCTCTCAGCCTGGTTCCTGAGCAGCTAGAGTTCCAAGCCTTGGGTCTCTCAGATGTGCGTCATGTTGCGGTGGCCACTTGGAAAGAGTCGATTCGCAAATGCTATGCATATAAATGGAAGAGATCCTCCATCTGATGCCAGGTGAATGAGCTTGAGCCCCCCTTGCCTGCCTGTGGTGAGCATTCTGGAGTACCTCTGGTCCCCCTCTCTCTGTCGGGACTGCGAGTGATGACATTTAAGGTGCACCTGGCAGCCATCTCTGAATACTGGGCACAGGCTGGTATGCTGATGGTGGCCCACTGGTGGAGCACTTTTTTTTATGTGTATATATATATATATATAAATAATTTTTTTGTAGGTTTTTCTCCCACATCGTCACCCAAGGCCCCGGCACATGGCCGTGCGCGTGTGTGGAGGCGCACGTGCACACGGTGGTGCCAGCTCAGCACCTTCCACCCACCCATAACAGTGCTGCTCCTCCCGCCTATGCTACCCACTATACCTCCACCTAGTGGGAGCAGAACTACGGGGGGGGGAGCGACAGCCCACTCCCACCAGCCCCAGGGAGAGAAGAGCAGCATGCCGGCTTGCTCAGTCCTGCTCCTCCCCCCACCTCACGCGCCGGCACCCCAACAACACAAGGTCATTCACGAACCTGGGTCACTGGCGTAGTGCAGTGTAAGGCGTCCAGTGCCTCAGCCCTCAGCACCACCGAGCCAACTGGTGGAGTACTTTTTCAAGGGCCTGGACCACCTTGGGACTTACTGCTGGTTTTGGCAGTGCTCATGAGCAAGCCAGTTGAACATGTGCACAGGTGTAAATGTCACACCTATTGCGGAAGGTAGCCTTCTTTGTGCTTATCATATCAGCCAGAAGGATTCGTGAGCTCCAGGTGCTCTCGGTGGAGTCTCCTTACCTGGTCTTCCACACGGACGAGGCCATCCTTCACTCCTACCCACTTTTCCTCCCAAAGGTAGTGTCAGAGTTTCACCCTAGCCATGTGATCAACCTTCTGGTATAATTTAATGAACCATCTTTGGAGGCTGACCTCAGGTTCCATGCTTTGGACATGCAGTGGGAGCTGTCTTAAGGATCACATGGCTAGAATTTGGAGTGAGGCTTGCCAGCTGTTTGCAACATATGCTGTGGCTGCACTTGGCAGACTGGCAGCAAGGTGGACGATTGGCAGGTGGATAACGTACTGCTTTGACCTCTGCTTTAGGTAGGCTGGTAGGGAGCCTCCCAGAGGGTTTAGGGCTTAGTCCATCAATCATACCACTACCTTGGTGACTGCCTCCAAGGACATTCCTATACAGGAGATTGTTGAGCTGCTACCTGGTGGAAAGCACATAGCTTCATCTCTCATTACAGCATTAATATCCTGTCATGTCCAGATGATGCTTCTGGGGCCGCAATTTACCAATCTGTTCACTTAATATGGGTGCATGCTTTGCCCCCTCCTTTTGTAGAATTGTTCGGAGCCTGCCAAAGTGTGGATGGTGAAGTGTGTCCACGCCCTTAGAAATATAGGTTACTCACCTGTAACCATAGTTCTAGAAGTGGTACACAGTTCACATCCACACAACCCACCCAGCCTTCCCTGGCAAGTGACACACAGATCCCTGCTTCCAGTATGCAGAGGTGTGACATCATGGGGCAGAGCCAGAGGATATGCAATCCAGGTGGTAAGAGAAGTATAGCTTGAAGACATCCGACAAATTAGCCTGTTCCACTGGAACCGCCAAAGTGTGGATGTTAACTGTATACCACTCCTAGAACTATGGTTACAGGTGAATGAGCTGTATTTTTTTGCACGCAAAGTGCTCATTGGGACCAGCCCCACACATGAGTGTGAGGCCCTTGGTGGCTATTGTTCCCCTTTAAATCTTCTTCCCCCAGGTCTTTTCTTCAGCTGTGAAGGCTGTATTCATATTGCAGATATACCTACACGGATCAAGTCCATGTTTATGAGTACTGGCTGCATAGTGCTGCTCCAGCCAGCTTAGTTTTATAAAGGTGGGTCTGGCAAAGACACAGGATCTTCTAAAAAATGTTATCAGCACTTTATTATGATAGAAATATATCTCATGGAAAAACATTTGGCTACCCAACAGAAATGCCAAGAACAATTCGAGATACAGTGGAGACCCTGGATCTTTTATCATGCCACAACTGATGAACATTGGAGTCCATAAATCCATGCAGATGTTCTGGCCTCATGGCTTTTTTTATTTCGATGGAACTTCTTTTACCCAGGGCTGTTTAATTTTCTTTGTTTTACTGGTTGTTTGCCCACCCAACAATGAGTGTTGCTTAGCTACTTCTGAACTAAGGAATCTTTAAATTAAAGTTATATTCTCATGTATTTTTGTTCAACATCTACAATGTGTCAAGAGTGATAAACTCCACTTTTGTTTCTCCAATTATACTATGGACCTGTTGATTAACATGTGCATGATGATGATGATGATGCTGTCTGTTGTGTGAATAAAATTTGAATATAAAAAAAATAATAAAAACATGTTATCACAGATATATTTCCTTGGAATTGAAATAAAGTGTTTGGATAAATTGGCATCCCCAAGTTACTGTTCTTCTAACTTTTTTTTTTAATATAAATATTATTTTTATTAAACAAAGCTCATCTGGTGATGGTCAGCAGAGTCAATGTGCTTCAATCATATCATAAGATCAGTGCGTAACTGAAGTCACAGATACAATAGTCATTATTACAGCAATGTCCTCGTACTAAAGGAAAATTAACATTTAACATTTGATATCACCACAGAACCCAGCTCATTCCATTAAGGTTTGCCTAGAGAAAAAGTCAGAAACTGTCCTGTCCTGTCCCCTACCCCTCCCTAGTGGGGGCAGCACCCCTTACGTTCTATATAAGTAAGTATCTTAAGGCACAAAATCCATATCTATCTGTGCTACATACCATATCCATTTTTGACATTTTATATTGAAGGGGGCTAGTCTGTCATGGAGCCCAGCTGTCAGTTTTTCCAGCTGATAAGTATCCATTACAGTCTTCTACCGGTCAGTCATCATTAGGATTATGGATGTCATCCATCTACTTGTAATGGATTTCTTGGCAGCCAGGATATGTAATGGTAGTAAAGTTTTATGCCAAGGGGGGTTATGTTGAGGCATAACCATTAACATCACCATTTCAGCTGTTAGTCCAACCGGATCCAGTAGGCAATCCTTCAGTTCCTCCTGTAAAGTGCACCAAAAAGGTGTAGACAGCAGGCACAACCAAAAAACATGCCCCAAATCCGCCATCCAACATCTGCATCCTCTCCAACAAGCACCATATATAGAAGGCAAATATTTTATCAGAACTGCTGGAGAATGAAAGCATCTATACATGCACTTCCATGCATATTCCCTCAAATATGAGAGATGGTGATGTTGATTGCAGGGAGTGTAACTTTCATCCAGGAGACATAGGACACCAGTAGGCACAAGTATTTGTTCCAGCTATCTAAGACTGGCTGGGTAGAGTCTCCCAGGATATATCCTTAAAATTTTATATAGCTGGCCTATTAGGTGTCCCCGAGAATTGCCTTTTATATGATCTGTTTGTTCTTCTAACTCTTGAGTAGGTTATTTCAGTTTTTGTTTAATGAACAGCTGATTAAAAACAAACAAAAAAAAACTAAAAAATTACTGTCTTTACTCGTAAATACTATATTATAATGAACTACTGTGATGAAACAAAAACAAAATTTGACAAAAATTTTAAAACGATGCCCATAGTCTTCTATTGCTGAGCAGTTGCAGCCAGTGGGATGTTGCAGTATATCCAGATAAACTGTGATATATCACAGGAAATCCCATATATACCACACCAGTGGTGAATAAATTGGGTAGATAAATCGTTATTTGAGGATAAATAATTTCACTTAGAACACCATTTATTTCACTTAGAATGCAATTTATTTAACTTTGAACATGTTATTTCCACTTAGAATCTGGAAATAGAACACAGAAAACAATGAGCCGGATAGACAACTTACAATGGAAAGGAATGCATTTTTAAGCTAAAATAAGGTGTGGTATATATCAAATACATAATAGGTTGAAGTAGAATAACAACACATTTGTCTCCACATGAGTGGTAAGACCATCATAGCTAACTCTAACTAACTCATCGCTTTACCACTCGTGAGTTATGGGTCTTGCCACTCACTAGTGGAGATAAATGTGTTATTCCACTGCAACCCATTTGGCAGTGTCAGTGGCTCAGTAGGTAGCACACTTGCCTCTGAGGCTGGGAGATCAGAGGGCTGTGGGTTCAGTTCCCACATCTGGCACTTGGGTTAATATCCCAGTACTGACACTGTAATGCAGCATGAGAGGGGTGCTGCATTTCTGAGGTGCCGTCTTTCGGATGAGACGTTAAACCGAGGTCCCATCTGCCTGGATTGGTGGTAGTTCAGGTGGATGTTAAAGATCCCATGACACTTATCGAAAAGAGTAGGGGAATTTCCCTAGTGTCCTGGCCAAATTTCCCTCATTCACTAAAAATATACCACCAACAGCTTAATCTGGTTCAAGGTCAGTTGGCATTCATCTGTATCCCCCTCCCCCGGGTCGTGCCTGAAAATAGGCAGGATTTGTCTAGTGCACTTACCCGGTCAACAAAAGCTAAATAAATAAATAAATAATAAATAAATGTATTCCATATTTATTTGAATGTGATTTATAAGCAACAAGGAACAAAAGGGTGTTGGTAGTGCTGCCACAGCCGCACGCCCAGGGGGCATAGTAGGGCAAGAGACTGCAGGCCGAGTGTCTTCAGCTCCTGGAAGTGTGGTTGTGGCAGCACAATTAACACCCCATTGTGTCCTACTCCCCATTGTATCTTACTGCACTGATGAAATGGATTTTGTGTTAAGAATGCGTAAACTTTCAAAATGTAAACTAAAAATGTTTTAAAGTAGAAATGACTGAAATAGTTCCTCTTAGGGGGCCTTCACTAAAGGGCGCTAGCACTGTGTGAGGCACTATAACGTGCTCTTTGTGTGAACTGTCTCTTCAAGTCATCCCTTCCAGTTGTGTTTCCCTTTTTTTTTCATTAAAAAAATGATTTTGTTTTTCTTTGTGGATTTTAGTTGTAAATAATTGGCTTCTGGAGTTTTGGTTCAGTGACTAGGTGGACCAGCAAGATAGTAGTGTTGCTAAAATCATAGTTGAGATTGCAATGTTCAGAAGCTACAGACTGAAATTTCTAGTAATCGGGCAACATTGGTACCAGGGCTTTCTTCTACCCAGGTGTTGTGCTATCTCAATAAAATTGATGTAAACAAATTTCAGCTTATTAGGATGCAGGATTATTAGCAGCCATTGTATAAACTTTGATATATCATAATATATCTGGATGTACTGCACCTTGGTCACTGGTTGTAGCAGTACCTATATAATGGGAAATTTAAAGCCTTTAGCACTCCCTGGCTGATTATGCAGTATTAGTAATTCTGTATTGGGCAACTATGGCTTCATCAGAAACAAGAAAGTAAACATTTTCCTGCTTAGCCTCATGTTCTATGTGCCCCACAGCATTGTTGGAGCTGGTTATGGGTCGGAACCCATGACTACATTGTGGTGAACTTTCCCAATACTGTACAGGTAAAAAGAGCAACTCTTGGCTGCCCGATGCACCAGTGAGTGTAGCCTATGCTGGTGCCTCGAGTTCAGGAGTGGACTCTGGTGCTGGCGGTGGGGGGGCTGGAAATGGTCAGTGCCACGGTAGTGCTGCAGTAACCCCCTGCGGTGGGCCAGGGAACTTGCCTCTGTGCGTGTGAGGCCTGTCAGGGAACCATCTGGCACTGTGGGGTGATGGGTGGAGCGATAACCAAGAAACCCTTTGATCAGTGAGTCGTCTTTATGACCGTTGCTGGTACTCTCCTAGGCTTTAGCCCATGTGGATCAGTGGAGAGAACAGTGGTTAGGGGAACACTACTAGACCTGATTAAAGGAGTCAGGTCAGCGACTTGGGGACAAAAAGCTTGATTAATAAAACAAAAACAAGTTACATGATCTTCAAGTGCACCCTAGATTATTCCTGAAGATATTAATCAGAAGCTCTGTAGCTTGAAGTCCAACTTCAAGCTCTGTAAAAATGCAGCTGGTATTTCCTAACAGTGTGGACACAAGCAGTTGCCTCATCTCAGCAAGAACACTTTTCATTCAGAAGGCAGGACAATTCAAGTCAGTTAATATTTCAAGTGCATCTCTAGATAACCTTTGGAGGCAATACTCTGCTGGTGATGGTGCCATACACACACACCTCCCCTGCCACCTAGGTGACTGATTCTTCCAGGGCCTGATCTGCAGGACTTAAGAATGCCAGTGCTCAGTGATGTTTGTGATGCACTTTGCATGTGTACCAACTCAGGATAGTCTTAACTGCTGGACAGTGAAGCGTAGTTTTTGCTGCAGCTGCTTAGCGCGTCCAGAAACTCAAATTAACACATCCGCATCAGGAACGAGTCTGGTAAAGACCTGCTTGCATGTAGTTAGGAAGTCTACACAACAAGCCACAATGTGAGCCAAGATGTGGTCCAACTGAACAAAAAAATAATTTTGTGCCCACTGATACGTGCCCTAAAATTAAAATACCCGTTACCGTTGTGACAATAAAGTATAAGACAACATATCACAAAGATGTTAACCACAGTTCTGTTTTCTGATGTGGAAGCAAGCAGCGTTTTGGTTGTTCAGCTCTTGGTTTTTATTTCACTGGTAAAAGACAGTTTGCAACCAGACATAATACATTTTCTTGTTTAATGATAAAAATAAAAATTTGTCAACATTATTTAAATACATCTGTGTCTGCTGTTCTTAGCCTTTGCGGATTACACTGAGAGACCTTCTGGCACCATGCAATTCTATTTAAAGTAGAGCCAGTCCAAATTCTCTCATTGGGATCTGCATGTGTTTCCCATGATGCTTTGCATTATTGGGGCATGTGCAATTGTGTTTCCTTTAAAACTTGGCTGTAGGGCCAATATCCTCCAGGATAACCCATGCCTCAGGGCATTTGCTCTGGGGTTCTTCTGTAGTTATTTAAATACAAACACTTAAGCAGGTTATAAATACAATAGTAAAAGCCCCTGTTCTGGTCCATTTTTGGAAGCTGAAAATTGGATGAATTACCAGCTTTGTCCTCTGGCCTCTGAATATTCGATCAGTTGTCTTTTAATGGACTGGAACATCGGTTCTTTTTGCCTACATAATTAATTTTTGAGTCCACTTTTGAGCTGCTGATATACGTAGAATGATTATGGATATTAATTTAACATTTCTGATTATGGAACAGCAGGCATCTGTTCTCCATTCTGTTTGACTCTCAAGTGTGCATAAACTGTATGGTAGTAGTACATCTGTAACATTACAGAGAACATGGTGCAGCCATGTGGCTTCCTAATTCATAAAGCTAAACAGCACAGTTTCACAATGATATAGACGGTTTTATAGCTATATTAGCATATGATTATAAATTGGGGTGCTCTGTTATGTTGAGATATCATTCACAACTCCAGTTGATTTTAAAGCAGTCAGCTTTGTGTCATGTACCCCAGGTCATTGTAATCATGCTGCCTTTTAAGAAAAGAGCACCCCCCCCTGCTATTACAGGTAATTGTATAGGGTCCCCCAAGGTCTGAAAGCCCACAACACGCTCTTTTAAACTAGGTATTGAGCTGAACTGTAGGCCTAAAAGTCAAATAACCTCAGTACAAAGTCACTGAGGCAAGGGTTACCAGGAAGGGGTATCGGCAGTAAAGCCAGGTTTCAAAGAAATGTAAAATTGCACTTGTAACATGACATTAACGCTTAGAGTGAAATAAGCACTTTAGATTGGAGTAACAGCAACATGTGAGCACGGAGCAACCATGGATTAATTCTCCTTATTAATCCACAGTTGCCATAGGGAGTGCGCCCTACACCTTCTATGTTAAGTTACCCTACCATGTGTTTCTGGTGTTATCCTTTTGTCTAGGTCCCTTCCTACAGGTGGCGCTGCTCCATATCCTCACAGCAGCAAAGAGCAAAAGTGCTGTTTTCTGTGTACGTTGGTTCGTTAACAGTACTCCATACCTTGACAGTGAGAGAGAAATGAAAACCTCCTTAATATGAAGTAGTGTCCCCTGTTCCTCGAGTTCCTTCCCACCCACCTGCCCCGAGGACCTTCGGGAACCCTACGCATAGTGCTGTCTGTGTATCCCAGAATCTTTCTGCCAGCATCCCTGCCTCCTACGTGTGCGCTTTTCCATATCCCAGGGACTCCTTTACAGGCTATGAACATGTTATTGATGGACAGGATTATAAAGGCATCTCTCTATATATTTTTACCTTTATTTCTACACTGTATATATTTTGTTGTATGCATCTTGCTACTGTTGTTTTTTGTATATTTTACTTGTACTCTATTCTGTACCCTTGTCCTTGCAAACTGCAGGTCCACCTTGTAAATGAGGTTGCTCAATGGTGATCGCCTGGGTAAATAAAGATTTTGATTGATTGATTGATTGATGAGAGACAGCAATGAAGCACACGCTGGTAGCAGTCCAAGTGAGGAAGACACACACAGTAACTGAGCTTCACAGCCACCTTAACAGTAAAGCTCGCCCCTTCCCGTTATCCAATGTCTCCGCTCCGTTGATTCACTGTGGCAGCAGTAATGGAAACTACAGTGATAGCGGACTATATCAGCAGCAGTGAAAGTTTTCATTGAACATTTCAAATGTTCTCAAAATGTTACAGTACTTTCAAGAAACAATGAGTACCGAAGCGAAGCACATATGAAATCTTACATTCCTGTTGAAATATGCAAATATAACATGACACCCACAATTCATGAGAATAATCCACACATCAGTGTTAAAAGTGGAGGTTAAAAACCTGTAAATGGCCATTATAAGCAACAGTTTGATACATTTCTGTTAGTGTTTGGATGTTGTTTTTTTTCACTTCATATATATCTGTTAAAAATGTTTAACCACTATATTAATAGAGGTTCAGTGTTTAACGTGCATGTGCATGTTTCCTGCAGCATAGATCGTGTCACAGCTACACAGCAGAAAGATAAAACCTGTTATCAAGACCCATTCATTATTTCTGGTCTTGTTCTTTCATACATACTGGCAAAATATTAGTATTGTAATGCTTGCTGTGTTATAAGCGCATTAAACCACTCCAGACCATGGTTCTACTGTGGAATGAATCCATGGTTAGGTGGCTGGAGGCACTCGGCCAGTGGCCTCGTGCCCCAGCCCCAACCCCCCCAAAACCATGGATTAATTCCACAGTAGAACCATGGTCTGGAGTGGTTTAATGCTTACATATCCCCTAATGCAAAGCATTGTGGGGAGAATATGCAATTCACCATGAAAGAGTTTAGACTGGTTCCACTTTAAGCAAGAGTGCATGGTGCCAAATGACCTATCACAAATGCTGCAAAGGCTGAAAACAGAAGCTGTCTGCAGTTCGGAGAAACAGTATTCATCTCAAAATCAGCCATGTAAAGTAGTAAATCATGGCAGCAGCCATATTATGGAAAGGAGCAGGAAGTGATGTAATGCTTGAGGCATCTAAAGAATAAAACCTCCATTCTTCAAAATATATATTCTTACTAGATACTTTTTTTTTTTTAAACAAAGCATAGCTTGCTCAACCATGACGAAGCTTGCTTTCTCTAGTTCTTATGATATGGTCACTGGCTGATTTACATATGGATAGCTGCAGACTGCTAACACAGATTACCTTCCTTGCCTGCACAGCTTTTCATGGTCTTTTGGCCTTGGCGGTATTCTGTACACCTACCTTCCATTTTAAACTCCACTTATGTTCATGCACCAGTTTTTTTTAATTGTTTAGGAGCCAACAAGCTATCCTCCAGTGACTAAGTATTTGCTGCCTTGTCTTCAAGAATATTATAATTTTCTTAAAGGAATGATAAACAGTGTTGTGCACATTGTTTAATACAATTTTAAATTTGGACTTGTGGGAGGTCTGTTTCATCACCCCAGTGTATTGTTTTGTATTTTTTTTAAATGGGCCTGTCATCAATCGCACCTTTTTACCACACTGATGTGCTTACTATGTCTTCAGGTGTCCTCTGATTGGCTGATGCACATCTCTGCCCTTTTCTGTTGCATCTTCCTGGATAACATATTGACACTTGAAGCTCAGGTGTCATCTGTTGTCCAGAGTGGCTTCTATCACTTGAGGAATATCGCCAGGATTAAACCCCTAGTTCTACTGAGGACCTGCTTACACTAGTGCATGCCTTTATTACATCTAAGCTTGATTACTGTAATGCTCTTTCCTTCGGGATCACTGGAGGAACCCTCTGCCGGCTGCAGCTGGTGCAGAATGCAGTGACTCGGTTGCTGACTCGGACCCTGAAAGCTGTGCACTGGCTGCCTGTCAGGTGGAGAGTCATCTTCCAGGTGGGCTTGCTCACTTATAAGGCCCTATATGGACTGGGCCCGGGCTATCTGGCTGGTCTCCTTACTCCTGCCACCTCAGTCCACTCCCACTCCTTGGCTAGGGGCCTCCTTGTTGTTCCCAGGGTCAGACTCAAAATGTCCCGCGACCATGCTTTTTGTGTCGCCGGCTCGGCCCTGTGGAACACCTTCCCAGCTTCTGTCTGGGAGGCCCTGACTGTTGAGCCTTTCAAAATGGGCCTAATGGGGTACCTTTCTTGTCTGGCTTTCTCTGATGAAGGGGGATTAAGCAGCACGAGTTATACAGGTACTAGTTATTGCACTTATTTTAAAAGTTTATCTTTCTAAATCTTTTAGATTTGCCACTGTTGTTTACCAATTGTCTGTGTTGTATTATTTGTTAGGATTTTACTCGTCCTTATGTAAGGCGCCCAGAGCCTCAGGGATTGGGCACAGCTTAAATAAAATTGCCATTACCTTGCTTTCCTCCGTTTCTTTTGGGCATCTCTACAGGCTGGTCACACGTCTTTTGGCTATGTGCCAATTATTGCAGTTTTAGGTGAGGCTTTTTTACATACATTTTAAATACTTTATTTTTATGGATGGCATTGTGTCAGTTTAATATATTTATGTATTTGAATTTTGATGACCGTGGAGCCCACTGGGACTGACAAGTCCCTTTTTCAGGGGCGACCCAGAGAATAGATGCATTCCACATAATACGTAAGAAATACCAATTTACAGGCGTTAAAACAGGAACAAGTATGATAATACAATAGTGATCGTCCAGTGATAACAAAGAAACAAAACAGTGTGTGTAAGCAGTTCCCAAAACAGTACGTATTTGGGAGTGGATGCATGGCCAACAATTAGGTCTTATGGCTATATACAGATATACATACAGGATAGTATATGATATAATATACTTTGTAACATGGCAAGGCTAGAGACAGTCAAATAGAACCATTTGATTGGTTAAAAAATACAAGGTAGGCATGCAGTAATTCCCTAGTAATGTACACCAGCCGCGTAGTACTGAATCACACCACTGTACTGCTCAGAGCACTGTTTCTACCCACCCACCCAACCAACCAAACAATAGTGACTAACTCCTAGCACAACACAGTTCTCATTGTGAGCAGAGTAGTAGTGTCCTCATCACAAAGCCCTGAAAACATGGTAGTGCAGCAGTAGTCGGAACACTGTGACTGTGCATCAACGTTGCATGAACAGAACAGTTCTATCAGGCGGAGCTAAAATCAGAGTGGAGATCCTATCGCGTAGCGGTGAGAAACAGCGCAGGAAAAGCGATAGGACGAAAACGTAAGCGCTTGAGTAGTAATACCCATGATGCATCACGTAATAATCTGTATATGTATTGTTAGCGAGCGAGAAATATCATGAAATCTGCATCTGTTTAAAATCTGCACATCATTATGTAGTATAGAAAATGAAACGTGACAAATCAGCCGTCACAGTTTATTGTGCATGTGTAACAACCACTGTGTATAGCACGTTATGTGCCTGTTAACCAGCTCCTAGTAAAGGGCAGTTATCACAAAAGTATCTGTTTGTTCTTAGTTATTCCACGTTCTACCATGCAACATCACAAAAAATAGCAAGGTACAAAGCAAACACCACACATAGCACTGAACAGTGCCATGTTACAAGTGCATTACGGCACTCCAAAGTCATGTTCTGTTGTGGAATTAATGCATGGTTGGGTGGTTGTAGGCACTCAGCCTGTGGCCTTGTGCAACAACCTCCTCTCCCCCGAAAAACCATGCATTAATTCCCCAGTAGAACACTCCTTTATCATACCTTAATGCTTACATAATACAATATATTACGTAGTTAATTTGAGGAGAAGAGAAGAAAAGGTGATGTCAGGGGAGAGGGAAGGGGTGGTGGGGATAGAGCAACAGCAGAGAAGGGGTGAAGAGAAGGAGAGGGGAGTATACACAGAACAAGTGAGAATTTAGGTTTAATCTAATATTCTAATGTTCCCATTTTATATGGAATGTTCATGCTCTTTCTATTGTTTTTTTTTTTTCTGGACAGTTTAGGGTATAGCATGCAGCCTGGGCTGGGCACCTCTCTGCTCGTCCCAGATGCATGTGTGCTTGGCTCCTTAATCTGGTTTAATTTCTAAACTGTCTACTTCTACCTGACCATGCTTGCTGGTCTCTATGTGGTTGAATATACTGTGTTGCATTTTATATTGTTTTTTTCCCCCAGGTTGGGACTGCCTGTTATTACACCTTGTTCTATTATTTGTATCTGTTTCTGTGCTGCACAGTTTGGAAGGTTTTCCTTCTGTCAGTTTGTTGGCTTACCTGCTATTGTCTTGCCTGACGCCTCTGCTCTGTAGATGATTCCGGGTGCTGTGCACGACTGACTGTTCTGCCTACTGTAGCTCTGCTCATGGGACAGATGTGATATAGCATGATTTGTATGCATGGTCAGGCATGAACCTGCCTTTCCCAAGCCATTGTACAAGAATGCCAGTGCAACAAGAAACGAGGAGCAGCTTACAAAATAAACTGAAAAAATGCAAGACTCACAAACCCAAAGAATAAGCACTCAAGAATGTATGCTCCGAAAGTGAATCTGAGTGAAGTTCTTTATTGTGGGTCCACAAACAACAAACAAACAAACAGACATACAGACAAACATGGCTATCGCAGAGCTTCAAACTCTGTCTGGATTCTTCTATAAAATTGTTACTATGAAAGAACGAGATAGGGTTTGAAGCACTGGGGTATAGAGGTTGTTTGTCTGTATGTCTGTTTGTTTGTGGACCCACAATAAAGAACGTCACCCAGATTCACGTTTGGAGCATACTTTGGCGAGTGCTTACTCTTTGGGTTGATGAGTTTTCCAAGCCACGCCTGCCCAGATCTCTTGCCTCTGCAGTAGTTTTTCAATGGCACTTTCTCTTTCAGTTCCCCACTCAGGGATAGCACCGCTGAGTTGAAACTGCACCACAGAATTCAAAGTTGGACCCACTCAAACTTTTGCAATGCACAGGATCTCTGCCTTATTTATGGCTCTGTTTGCGTGTGCTGTTCCAGCTTACCTGGTTGTCAGCGGGACCACCTCTGGCAGGGAAACAAACTGCCTTGGGGGAGGCATTATCTGGCATAGACATTACTACCTGTAAGGGGGCACGACATTTGTCTCAGCATGTAAACTCTGCAATGGGCATCCCCCTGAGGCTGCAGGGCTCCAGGAAAATATGGCCACTAAACGCTCGCGAGGTTCACCTCTCTCACCGACAGCCATATTAGGATGTGCGTCCCTCTCCTTTGCTCTGCAATATAGGGCCTTGTTCATGCGGAGTCTCCAAGATCTCATCAGCCATGTCACAAAGTTTCACAGCCTCTCACAAAGAACATGCAGAAATAACTACTTTTGGGGGGGTCCCACAGTTTTGGATGTAGAGCACATTTTTTTCAAACGTGAAGGAGGTCAGATGAACAATGAAAGAGGCAGCGGGCAACCCAGATCCAGGGGCAGTTTCAGAGCAAACACTGGAAAGAAAATGTTCCAGTCATGAGGAGGCGCAAGCCCAGGCAGCAGATCATACGGTGGTGGGGCACCTTTTACAATATGCCAGCACCTGGGTCAAGACAATTTGTTGGAAGTAGGAAGGCAGTATGGTGCAGTGGTTTAAGGCTCTGAGCTGCAAATCTGGAGACCTGGGTTTGAATTCCACTGCCCCCACTTGCATACTGTGTGACCCTGAGCAAGTCACTTAACTTCCATGTGCTCCCAGGTTGCACCTGTAAAGAAGCTTTCAGCTTAGTGTGTCTCACCTGGTTAAACAATTGTAAAAAACAAAACAAAAAAGTAGTATCCAAAGGTTATTCCATAGAATTCAGTCAGCTGCCAAAGATCAATCCTCTACATATCTCCCAGCAAGACCCCGATCCCCTAGGTATGGACACTGTTGAGTCAACTTCTAATAGATGGTGCCATAGTCCCAGTTCCACTTAGCGATTAAGGCCCAGGAGTATATTCATCATTCTTTTTAATACCCAAAAAGGTGGGAGATCTGTGCTCAATTCTGGATCTGAAATTCATAAATCAGTTTGTTTGTTACAAAATATTTAAAATGGAGACCTCGCGCACCCCTGTAGAGGCAGTCAGACAGAAATACTTACTGACGTCAGTAGATCTGAAGGATGCCTATCTCCACGTTCCCATCTGTCCAACTCATTACAAATTTTTGAGTTTCTGCATACTGAACCTTCATTTCCAGTACAAATGTCTACCATTCTGTCTCGTCTCAGCCCCATGAGTCTTCATCAAGATCACGGCAAATCTCCGAATGGAAAGAATTCACATCATCGCTTATGTGAACGACTTGCTAATAAGAGCGTGAACCAGAGAAGCTGCAGAGAAGGCTACAAAAAGAGGGCAACAGGTTCTCTCACAGCATGGATGGATAATCAATAAAGCCAAGAGCAACTTCAACCTGTCTACCATGTTGGAACACTTGGAACCCATGTTCGATACCGCCAGAGGAGTGGTACAATCATCAGGTGCTCGCATCCAAAATATTTACATCCACTGTAGTCAGACACACAAGCCACTGCTGGACCATATTGGATCTGATGCCACTACTCAGCCTCATGGCTTCATTTATAGACCTGCACGACTGGGCCAGACTGTACATGAGACTGCTACAAAGATTCTTGCTGAACAGCATTTGAAGTCATGCATCTTGGAATCATCAATAAAGGCTGTCACTACTCCTACCAGTAAAGCAGTCTGTTCTGTGTTTCAAAACGACAGTCTTCCAAAAGAAGCAACACTTGACAAGCACATTACTAAAACGATAGACTGCTGCCAGCCTCCAGGGCTATGGCACAGTTCTCGAGTCCAGCACAGCTCAGGGCAAATGGTCATCAGCAGAGGCAAGGTTGTTCAGTAGTGTGCTGGAGGCATGAGCAGTCAAACTGGCACTTGTTCACTTTCGCTGCCTGGTACAGGGCCATCACATACCAATAAGGATGGACAAGAGAGTCACATTGTCCTACATCAGCAAGCAAGGGGGTACCAAAGGCAAGCAGATGGCAAAAGAGACCAACAGTCTGCTAAAATAGGCTGAGCCACACCTGTGGAGTCTTTCATGATCCATTTAGCCAGGAAGCTCAACACCTAGGTGGACTGCTGATTCATCAGACGTTGAACCAGGGAAGTGGCGTTTGAATCAGCAGGTGTTTCTGGAGCTTCACAACTGATGGGGGGCTCTTTGAAGTAGATCTGATGACCACAAAGGACAGCAGCAAGTGCCAAAGTTTTCCTTCAAGTACAGAGAACACAAGCCCGCAGGAATAGATGCCCCAACATCCACAAGGGATTTCAGGAGAGCATATGTGTTGCCTCCAGTCTCCCTGACAGGGCACGTGGGTAAGAAAATTCAGCAATCCAGCAGCACAATGCTCCTAGTAGCTCTGAACTGGCACAGGAGAACTTGGCATGCCCTAGCAATGCAAATGCTGATAGACAAACCACTTCGGCTTCCACCTCATCCGGACCTTCAGTCCCAGGGACTGATTGTCCACCCATCGCCGCACACCCTCAGGTTGATGGCGTGGATGCTCAGAGGCAAAGACTGTCAGAATCCAGACTTTACAACAAGGTGGTTGATATTATACAGTATTACAAGCTCACTGACTGTCCACCAACCATATTTATAACAGACGTTTGCTCATCTGCACCAGGTGGTAGACCTCTAAGTCTGTGTTGGTAACCGCTTGCTCCATCTCACAATTACTAGAGTTTCTCCAGTAAGGCTTCAACAAGGGGTTATCACCGGCCTCCCTAAAAGTACAAACAGCTGTCATTGGGGCAGTCAGGGGCCGCATTGAAGGTGTTCTACCAGGCACACACCCGCATATACAAACCTTTCTGAAGGCCATTACCAACATCAGTCCTAGACCTAGGTTGATCATAGCCCCCTGACAACTCAATCTGGTACTGGACTGTCTCACCATGGAACCTTATAAAGCACTTGGACACTAGTTCACTGTATTATTTGACCCTGAAGACAGTCTTCCTTGTTCCTTCGGTGCACCCTCTGTTATCCGCCCACTTTGGTACAAGGCAAAACTTGGTGGATAATCAAGACTGGTGGATAATCGAGGTTGGTGAATAATGGGGGCAATAGCAGAATGAGAAATTGGTACAAGACAAAAATGGGCAGATAATAGAGGGTGGCGGATAATAGGGGACAGATAATAGAAAGAGCACTGTATATGTTCTGCTCATAGAACCAGTGAACTTTAGGCCCTGTCCTAGAACCTTTCCTAGTGCTCCACTCAAAAAGGGTAGTACTCCATGTAGTTCCTTCCTTCGTCCACAAGGTAGCACCTTCCATCCACTTGTCAAGGAGATGTTGCTACCCACCATAGTGCCCAGCGTTGACAACCAAGGTGAAGACCAGTCAAGTCTAGATGTTTCCCGTACCATTAAGGTTTACCTGAAGAGAACAGCTCCACTGGGGAAGTCTGAGAGGCTGTTCCTCCTCATAAAGGATCACAGGCAGGGTCTTTCCACATTTTGATCCACCATCGCTAGACGATTAAAGGCCACAATCGTGGAGACATACAAGCTCTCTCCTTTGCAGTATCCCCTCTGTGTCAAAGCTCACTCCACCAGGGCAGTGACTACCTTCTGGGTGGAAAGGGGCTCAGCTTCTATAGCTGACACCTGTGTGGTGACCACTTGGTCCTTCGTGCATACCTTTTCCAGGCACTACTGGTTGGACACCTGGGATAGCAACAAAGCTTACTTTGGACTAAGGTCCTTCAAATAGTTTCTCAACCTTTTCCTCCTTGGCTCACCTTAGAGTCTACTAGTACTGCTTCTTCATCACTCCATAGAAAGAACTAGATTGTTGTAAAAAGGTACGATTGAGCATGAAAGTGAACTCACTTGGTAAAGGTGATTTCTAGGGACCTGGATATGTTGTTCATCCACACTGTCTGGCAGGTTCCTTGCCGTTTTAAATCTTGCCGGAAGGTCTTCAGGCTGGCTCCTCCCACCCAACCGGGTGGTAAGACTCTTGGCTCCGCCCCATGACGCCAGTTCTTCCTTACCGCTTGGAAGCTCAGGTTCCCTCCTTAGCGCTCTGAGTTTTAGACTGGATCTTAACTCTTCGGTTCGTCCGAAACTAGTTTTGAAGTTTTCTAAACTTCGGTCTTCTTTATCCCTCGCGGCTGCGATGGACCGTCGGTTCCAGCTTTGGAGGTGCCCTTGCGGGCAGAAGATGTCCAGGACGGATCTGCACTCCACGTGCGTCTACTGCCTCGGCCTAGACCACGACCCGCAGGCCTGCGAGTTGTGTTGCTCCTTTTCGGCCAACATCCTGGAGGATCATGCTGCCCGATTGAAGCTCGGGCGCCTCGAGAAGTGTTACCCGCCGGTAAAATCCAAGGAGGCTCGTTGGGTGGTGTCCGTGGTGGCTGGCTTGGCTGAGCAGCTCGAGCACATGATCGGCCTCGAGGAGGAGGCGGCCCAGGCCGCATCTTCCTCCTCCTCGGTCGCAGCGTTTATCCCGCTTTCTCTGAGTTCCTCTTATTCGGCTTCGTTCAAGGAGTTTTTCCAGTCCCTTTCCACAAAGGGAGAGGGGCCATCAGGACATTCCTCTCGGCCCAAGAAGAGGGAGTTGAAGGGTAAGTCCCATCGTCGGCGTTCGTGGGAGTGGGAGAGGTCTCCTTCCCGAACAGCCGACCGTCGACTTTCGATCGAGTTGCGGCTCAGGCCGCTGGCTTCCTGGCGTCCCGTGAAGGCCAGCCTGCCGAACACCCGTCGGCATTGTCGAGATATTCCTCAACCCGTTGGGACGGGTTGTCGACTGTGAAGCCGACAACCCCTCTTCGCCGGTTCCCCCGGTGGAGACCGAGGATCTGCCCGTGCCTTCGGGGCAGCAGTCCCCGGTTAAAGTGTTTGAGCCGAGGGAAGAGCAGGTGTCCCCCGCCCCTTCCCAGGCCTGCCCTCGGTTAGACCGAGGGTCTCTGTCTCGACACTGAAGTAAGCGGCGACACCGTTCCTCCTCGTCGTCCTCCTCGGAAGAGGAAAGGCTTTGACACAAATTGCGTCGGCGTTACGAGGAGCTTATGTGGCAGCAGTTACTGTTGTCCGGGAGTAAATCGACTCCGATTCATCCCCCGGCCATCAAGTGGCTGTCGCCCAAACAGCCGAAGCAACCGCTCGCCGCAGTCGAGATGCCCATTTCTGGGCCGGTTGTTCGGCCGAAACTAGCTGCCTCACCGATTTGTGGTGGAACCTCCGCCTCCACAACCGAAGTCTGGGGCACCGACCAAAGATTCTCGGTCGGGTCACGGCCTGCCCCACAGGTTGTTGGTCACCCTCACTCCCGACCGCCCTCGGCAGGTGGAGGGTGGCTCAGGCCCAATGCAGCTCTTCGCAGACTCTTCGGAGTCCGATGACGACTCCTCCCTGTTCTCCAGGCAGGTCGACCTGGAGTCCTCCGGGGGCCAGTCATTGGACGATAGCCCATCATCCTTCATGGGTCTGCTTCGGCTCATCTTGGAGTCTACCAGGATGCAGCTCGAGCCCGTGTCCAAACGGGCCAAGTATCCCCTGACGGAGATACTGGACCGAGGGGATTCACCCACAGAGGCCTTCCCTGTGGCTGAGGCCATTGTCGGCCCAGCCTTGGAGCTTTGGCAGCGGCCTGCTTCCTGTCCTGCACCCTCGGCCAGGATGGCCAGGAAGTATGCGGTCCCTACTGGCTCTTTGCCCGGTTTCTCGGAGCACCCCTCTGCCGAGGGGTTAGTCACCGATAGCGTCTTCTGGCGTTCCGGAAACGCTCAGGATGTGGATAAGCACCCCGACAAAGAGTCCAAGAAGCTGAACTATGCCAGGCGCAAGGTGTACGCTGCATCCTCCCTCGGCCTCCAACAGGCTAGCTTGGCCATGCTGATGGCACACTTCTCCCACGCCTTCATGGGCTCCCTGGATGAGGTCATCCCTCATCTCCCGGCTGACCTGCAGACCACGGTCCGTCAGGTGCGGGACCAGGGTAGGGCGGTGGCAAAGCAGCAGCTTCAGACTGCTCTGGACATAGGTGATTCCTGTGCCAGGTCAGTAGCGGCCGCGGTGGCCATGCACCGCAGGGCGTGGCTGAGGATATCCACCTTCACGGCGGATACCCAGCACAAGTTGGCGGACGTCCCCTTCTTGGGGACTGACCTCTTCAGCTCTGGAGTGGAGGGACACCTCCAGCAGATCGAAAAGTCCAACGCCACTTGGACTCGGTCACCTCCGCCCAGAGGGACAAAGGCCGCCGTCAGCAACAGCATAAGTCCTTTCATCCTTCAGCCCCTGCAGCACGACTGGCCCAATAGCACCAGCACTAGGGCCAGCAGGCTCTCGCTTGGCATCCCAAACCCAAGCCAGCGGCTTCCTCCAATAGGAAGCAAGGAGGTAAAGGCCCAGGAGGTCCCTTGGCCGGTCCCTCCTCCAAGTCTGCCCAGTGACGGGTTGAGGGGTGTCGCCCCCAACCTCGTCACCCTTCCCTGGGTTCCCCCCGTGGGGGGACGGCTCCGCCACTTCCTTTCCGCCTGGTCCACTATCACCATGGACCGTTGGGTGTTGGAGGTGGTAGGAAAGGACCTGTCTCTGGAATTCGAGCAGACCCCTCCCTTTTGAGCCATCTCCCCCTGGGGGCCACGGGGTCCGAAACCTCGCTGTCGGCCCGCCAAGCCGATATTGCCCTGCTCCTCGAGAAAGAGGTGATCAGGAAGGTGGTGGATCCTCCTCCAGACCCGGGGTTTGTGTCCAGGTATTTCCTGGTCCCAAAACGGACGGGGGGGCTGGCGCCCCATTCTTGACCTGCATGACCTGAACAGGTTCCTAAGGTCTCGGACCTTCAGGATGGTCACTCTGGCTCAGATAATCCCATCCTTGGAACGAGGCGTGTGGTTCTGTTCCCTGGATCTCCAGGATGCGTTCTTTCATATCCCGATCCATCTGTCTCATCAGAGATTCCTCCGCTTCAGAGCGGAGGGATCCCTTTACAAGTTCTGGGCCATGCCCTTCGGCCTCTCTCTAGCTTCCAGGGTCTTCACCAAATGCATGGCAGTGGTGACAGCATTCCTGCGGTGCTGAAGGGTCTGGGTATACCCCTACCTGGACGACTGGCTGATTGCAGCTCCCTCCAGAGCGGAGGTGGAGCGGTCCAGAGATCTGGCCCTCCAGGTTTGCTCTCAGATTGGCCTCCTCATCAACGAGGCCAAGTCGGAACTCGTGCCGAAGCAGGTGATACACTTCATTGGGCAGAGCTCGGCTCCCGGCGGACAGGGCCGAGGTTCTTTCCTCCTTTGCCCAGTCATTTCTGTTGGGCAATTGCACCCTGCCCGGGACTTCCTGCGCCTCCTGGGCCTCATGGCAGCCTGCACCAGCGTGGTCCATTGGGCCCATTGGTACATGCGTCCCCTTCAATGGGGACTGGCCAGCCAGTGGTCATAACGCTACGATCCGTTGGATCAGTTGGTGACAGTGACCCAGGAAATGTGGAACGCTCTCCAGTGGTGGACCGTTCCGGCACATTTGCAGGAGGGCATCCCATCCATCCGCCCCGAGCCAATGGTCTCTCTATCGACCAACGCATCTCTGATGGGTTGGGGTGCCCATCTGGGGGAGCACATGGCACATGGCCTCTGGTCTCCTCGGGAGTCCCGATGCCATATCAACCTGCTGGAGCTCTGAGCGGTCCGCCTAGCTCTCACCGCCTCTCTCCATTTCTACGGGGTCAAGTGGTTCAGGTCCAGATGGACAATACCATGACCATGTTCTACCTAAACCGCCAGGGTGGGACGCACTCCATGCTGTTATGCAAGGAAGCTCTCCGCATATGGTCTCTCGTGTGCAGCCTGGAGGTGTATTTCCTAGCCATTCACGTGGCAGGAGCCTACAACACCCTGGCCAATGCCCTAAGCCGGATAGGGGCTGTGTCTCACGAGTGGCCTCTCCTGCCAGAGGTAGTGCAAGATCTCTTCTCCCACTGGGGCACGCCTCAGGCGGACCTGTTTGCCTCCAAGGAGAATGCGAAGCTGAGACTGTTCCATGCCTGCCCCCCTCAGCAGGGCGTGCTGCAGGGAGATGCCTTCTCGAGGCCGTGGACCCCGGGCCTCTTCTATGCCTTTCCCCCATTTTCCTTGATCCACAAGGTGCTTCTCAAGGCGAGGAGGGACAAGGCGCAGGTGATTCTGGTAGCCCCAGACTGGCCCCACCAGTTCTGGTATCCAGATCTCCTCAGTCTCAGCTCCAGGCTCCCAAGGCGGCTTCCAGCCCGCCCGGACCTGATCTCAGTCAGTCAGGGGAAGGTATTCCATCCGGACCTTCAGTCCCTGCACCTGACGGCCTGGTTCCTGAGCAGCTAGAGTTCCAGGCCTTGGTGTTTTCCGACGAGGTCCTCAACGTCGTTGAGGCGTCCCGTAAGGAGTCGACCAGAAAATGCTATGCCTTCAAATGGAACAGATTCTCCATTTGGTGTCAGGAAAAGGGCCTGGACCCTTCCTCCTGTTCCTTGGCAAGCATTCTGGACTACCTGTGGTCCCTTTCTCAGCAAGGGCTTCGGTCGACGACCCTTAAGGTGCACCTGGCAGCCATCTCTACTTACCGGGTGCGGGCCGGGAAACAGTCGGTGGCGCAGGAGAAGGTGGTCTGGCACTTTTTCAAAGGCCTTGATCACATTTCCCCTCCGGTGCGAGAACCTCCACCTCTGTGGGATCTACTGCTGGTATTGGCCAAGCTCATGGGCAAGCCATTCGAACCAATGCACAGGTGTGATATCTCCCACCTGTCGTGGAAGACCGCCTTCTAGGTAGCTATCACGTCAGCCAGAAGGATGGGAGCGCTCCAGGCGCTTTCCATCGAGTCTCCTTATCTGGTCTTCCACAGGGACAAGGTTGTCCTGCGCCCCCACCCGAAGTTCCTTCCGAAGGTGGTGTCTGAGTTTCACCTTAACCAGGTGTTGACTCTGCTGGTGTTCTGCCCCAATCACACCTCGGAGGTCGAATATAGGCTCCATACTTTGGACCCTAGAAGAGCGCTCACTTATTATAAGGAGCGGACGGCTGAAGTTCGGGGAGAGGTTCGCCAGCTGTTTGTCACCTACACCAAGCCGCACCTGGCAGACCTGCAGCCAAGCGGACGATAAGCAGGTGGGTCACCTCCTGCATAGATCTCTGCTATAGGTTGGCGGGCATGGAGCCTCCCAGAGGGATAAGAGCTCATTCTACCCGCCATACCACTGCATCGGTAGCTGCTTCCAGGAATGTCCCTATCCAGGATATCTGCAGGGCTGCTACCTGGAAGTCGGCACATACCTTCATTTCCCACTACCACATCGACCTTGAGTCACGCCGGGATGCTGGTTTTGGGGCCTTGGTTCTCCAGTCTTTATTTCCCAAGTAAGTATTGGGGGTGTGCGTCTTGCCTCCCTCCTCCCAGAGAACTGCTAGGAGTCTGCCAGACAGTGTGGATGAACAACATATCCATGTCCCTAGAAATACAGGTTACTCACCTGTAACAAGAGTTCTAGGAATGGTATATGTTGTTCATCCTACACCTAACCTCCCGGCTTCAACGCACAACCTGGCTTCCAGCAGGCTAGATCTGGCATCATGGGGCGAGTCGAGGTTTTACCACCCGGGTGGGTGGGAGGAGCCAACTTGAAGACCTTCCGGCAAGATTTAAGCGGCAAGGAACCTGCCAGACAGTGTGGATGAACAACATATCCATGTCCCTAGAAATACAGGTTACTCACCTGTAACAGAAGTTCTAGGAATGGTATATGTTGTTCATCCCACGACCCACCTGACCTCCCGCTTCAACGCACAACCTGGCTTCCAGCGGCTAGATCTGGCCATATGGAGCCGAGTTTTACCACCCGGTGGGTGGGAGGAGCCAGCTTGAAGACCTTCCGGCAAGATTTAAAGCGGCAAGGAACCTGCCAGACAATGTGGATGAACAACATATACCATTCCTAGAACTCCTGTTACAGGTGAGTAACCTGTATTTTGAGAGTACTGTGCCTTTTTACAGCACTCCAGCTTGCCTTACGAGGAGGAATATGGGTACTTGACTTCCAGTAGCTTCATATGAAGTCCGAACTATCCATTGTTTACCTGACACAAAATGGCCACCCAGGTAATAATGAGTTGACTGTATGTTGCATGATTCGCTGACAGGATTAGGTTGTGATTCCCTTTATGAAGAATTTAGCCTAGTAGGTGTTTAGGTGTTGTTCTTTGGTAGCTGCTTACTGTTAATCGTTTCCTTTGGGCTCATGTAGTTGTGCTCAAGAACAAAGCTCATATTGAATCCTAGTCTCCATGCGTTCATGTTCTTAGTTGGTTTGGGTTCCACTGTTTGTCTCCCCCCCCCAAAAAAAAAAACAATTTTGTCTGTCAAGAATAAAGCATTACGCGTTTGCAGGAGGAATGATTGGGGAAGTTTCATACTAAAGAATGCAACAGAAAGGGGTGGAGAAGGGATCATAGTCAAGTTTCAGTTTTGTGGATTAGCCAACCAGAAAACATCTGAAGACCCTGTAGCAAGGACTTGAGTGCTGTAAAAAGATGGTGTCATAATCACGTTTACCATGTGAGTAAAATTTCATTTTTGTTTTTTTCATCAAGGTTTTTCTCCCTCCTGGGCATGTTGCAGGCAGCTTTCCTAGCCCCGTCCCTGTCTCCCCAACCGGCAACTGCCTCCCTTGTCCACCAAGGCCCATATTCCCCAGGGATTACTCCCTGTGGCAGGGCCAGAAAAGGGAGGTCTGTCCTCCCCCCACCAGGAGACCCAGCATCCAGATTCGGGGGGGGGGGGTGAACCAGCAGCAGCACGGGGCGAGGACAGACAAGCAGTGCTTCACAGAGCATGCAACTTCCATTTTCTTGTTTTTCACATCTGTCCCTGCTGCAGTATAAGCATGTGCACATGAAGATGTACGCACGGTATGCCTGCAGCCCCTCCCTTTGTGTCGCTCGAACTTCTGACACTACCTCTGGGCCTCCACCCGGGGTCATCCAAGGGCCAAGTTGGCAAGGGTTAGGCTATTCTGAGCTCCATTTTACATTTTTTTTTTATTTTGGTAAAAGTGCTGCGCTGCTACTTTGAGAAAAATCTAGATTCGCCCTGCACTTCTCTGATTAGTGATACACCTCAGACTTATTAAAATTAACTAGTCTGTATTATGTATAAAAAATGCTATATGATGCCTGGTTATAATATTATGTAATATCATTTAAAAGAAAAGAACCTCATTGTAAAAGCACTTGTACAGAGAGTACACAAAAAGCATATTTGCAGTAAAGCCAAGTTTTCATTAAGCACACAATAACGCATAATACTCACCCTCTCAACAGAATGAATACGTCATGGACAATGTATGTAAATTAGGGAAATGGAATGTAAAGGAATTAAGACTGCCTTAGCTCTGAGCAGAATTGTATGGTGTGGGGCAGCTTCAAAAATAATTGTTAACCTTTGCAGATTCTTTGTGACTCAGGTCATCTGGCATCTTACAGTCATGCTTATGCAAACATCGGCTTTCATTTGTTCGTGATACTTTGCACACACTCCGCATGATATGCTGATGTAATGGTGTAGTGCTTTTTATTTTGTGGTATTACTACCAACCTCTGCATCCCTCTTGCAGCACGAGATGCTGCATCCCAAGAGGTTATGTCCCAGGTGGTGAAGCATCTTCAAGACATACATGCTACCTTTCTGTGTGCAGCACAGGTTGATGCTGCGTGAACAAGGACATATCAGGACTTGCGTTAACCCCCTACTGAAGTCCCTAAATGGAATATTTAAGGATTTCAAAGAACGAAAGTTAAAGTTGTGATTCAGCACTAACCCTTAAAATTGAATGTTTGTACTCATTAATAGTAATAAAAGTGTTAATAATGTAGTTGTAAAGACATTCCATCATTTATTTGACCCCTTAGATTTTCCTGACTGGACCCCAACTTTGAAAGTAGAAGGTCAAACTGACCTCCACTTTGCTAATGTTGACGCAAGTCCTGCATATGTGTTTATTTTAAAATTCTTAGACAAAAAAAAGCATTCTGAGCGAAAACATGTTTCCAGGTGTGACCTGGAGAGGGGGTTACAGAGCGGGGGAGAAGAAAATAAAGATCACATTCATTCAGACAGACACAAAGGCAGGGGTATCGTTAACAAATGAGCATTGCTCAATGATGTTCGCCTGGATAAATAAAGATTTTGATTTGATTTGATTTGATTTGAAGAGTGTTCTCTGTGCTCTGAACACTGGCAATGATCAGAGGAGCACATTTTCTTTGCAGAAAATTCAGTTATCTCTGCTGTTCTTGTCTTCCAGAAGCACATAAGGGCAGGAAGGAGTTCCAGGTAGTGGTATGGTGGTGTGGTAGTCCAGAGGGGACATATGGATGTAGATCAGACTTTTGTTATTAATTGGACAAAGTTCAAAGCTTGCTCAGCAAGGTATTAGGCAGGCAGGATGCCGCCAAGTTAGTGGGTGGGCCAGCAGGGACCAAGTATGTGAATAGTGTGCATGCTAGCAAGCTGACAAGGAGGAAGCATCCTGGCAGCCAACAAAGGCTGGTGTGTGCGTGTTCAATCAGAGAATGAGTATGAGAACAGCTGGCAGACTAATGCCCCCGTAAGTGGGCAGATAGGGATAAGCATGTGTGGGTTCGAGTGAGTTTACAGGTAGACGGCAGACAAGTGTGTGGACAAGTGGCAGGCAGTGAACAAATGCATGTGCAGTATGCAGCTATGACAGAGCATTCAGGCTAGTGGGAAACAAGCGTGTTGGTGTGGAAGGACAGCAGGCAGGGAATGACCGTATTGATTATGGGCCAACAGTTTGTTAAAAACCAGGTGACTGAGCAAAGAAGGAAAGCTTATATATTTTATAGTCAGTAGACAGAAGAAAGAATAAAAACAAATGAAACAGTGACAGAAGAAATTGAGACCAAAGGAAAATGAAACCACAGGAGCAAAGATGTGAGAAAAAGACCACAGTAGGAGGGAAAACAGGAAAAAAGAACGATCACAACTGGAAGATTATGGGGGGAAAGACAGATCATAGAGACAGGCTACCAGAAAAACTAGAGAGACAGTGTGAGTAACTGTTATGGTGTCCTGCGTGCATCGAGGGAGGCCTGTTGAGCAGTTTCATTTCTCTTGAGAAGTTGCCTGTTGCCTTCAACAGGTTGTCTTCGGATTATAAAAAAAATTAAATACTTTTATAAAACATAGGTAGGAGCATGACCAAGGTCTGAAGGTGCACATACATTTTAGGGTACAATTTCGATTTTCTGTTCTCCTCCATTTTGGAGAAGCACACCGCGCTAAATCCTTAACACCCCCCCGCTCAAAGGGTGAGTAAAGTGCTACAGAGATGCACCTATAAAAGGCAAAGCGGGTTTAATGGTTTGTTTTTTATTAGTAGGCCAGACTAGTGTCTCCAAATGTTCATTTATATAAGAAGAAAACTCCTGACATGAAGGGATGTGGTGTCATAGTTAGATTTACCACACCTAGGTTCTGCAGGCACAAAGAGAAGCCAGATGCTAAGATTGCCTTAGGTGTGGTGAAAGTTCACTGCAAAGCTGTACAAAAGTCCCTTTTTTGTATTTAATCTGTTTAGATACAATGTTTTATTACAAATGAAAGATTTAACTGATTTTGTAAGCGAGAATGTTTGAAGCCATATTAGTCCTTGGAATACTAGTTTCACATTGTGGTATGTTTTATTGGACCAACCAAGCAATTGTGCATAGATGTTAGAGTTTGTAAACAAATAATAAAATAAAAAATAGTCTGAACTGCTAAAATAGGCATCCAATTGAGATTTGGTGACATCACAAGTATAGTCGTGTTGATGAGATTGTTGTTTGTTTCACCTGTTTAACTGCTCAGCAAATAATTTCATAACTTGTTTCATTTTTTTGCATAAAGATATTGCTTGTGTTAAATGTTAAACTACAGCAGTTACCAATTTGCAAAGTTACTTAGGTCTTTGATCAGCTTGGCTCATCTGCAGTTGTTAAAATTGTTTTTTACCAAGCTATAAAGTAACTGCCTGAATGCTGTTTCTATCACAGTATCTCCCAGCTAGTATTACTCTTGGTGATGATACAATGTCTGTTTACCTGTGGAAACAATGACCGAGTCTGAACATACAGGTTATCATCATGTCTTCCAGTATATCTTGAAGAAGGAATAGTTGGGTTATGACAAGGAGGGGGGTGCAAGGAAGGGGATAAGGGTAAGGCTAACATACTGAACTGAGTTGACGAGCGGGGTACCCCAGGGGTCAGTGTTGGGTCCCTGCTTATTTAATATCTACATCTACTCCATGCAATACAACAAGGAGAAAATATGGCTAACTAAATTGGCCGATGGTTGTAGACTGGAGGGCAATAATTCAAAACAAATGAGATGCTGCAACACTCCTCCAGCAGGCCCTAGACTACATTCAGGATTGGACTATGAAATTTAAACTACTCCTAAATCAGGATAAATGTCTGGTAATGCATGTCTGGTAATGCATATGGGGAAGCACAATCCAACAAATTCATATACTCTAAATAACAGTAATCTCAACATGATGACAGAAGAAAGAGATCTGGGTATAACAATTTTGCAGGACCTCACATTTAAATCATATTGTAAAAACACAGTACAGAAGGAAACAAAATACTACATTGCATTTTTTTTAACAATGTTTATTTATTGAAATTTTGTTGTTACAACACGACAAAGAAGCACATATAAAACATTTAACATTGAGTAATACAGACAGTGCCTTTTTGTACATAACTAAAATATAACTTGAAAAGATTATAGAAGTTCATCTAGAGCCGAGGATTTAGTACAACTTCATGCCTATGTTCATAACTCTTTTAACCAGTAGTCAATACATGTCATACATGACGTCAGCCCAAATCATTAGAATCAAACTAATCGCTCAATACAATAAATAATAGTTGTGCAAGGTTACAGCCAGCAGGAGTCCTAGGGTTAAAGTTACTATCCATTTGAGACTTCCCAAACCATCACTTCAGTAATTAGTATGTTAGCCTATTAAAGCTTCCCCATCAGGTTCTCCCTTAAGGTATAAATTCAGTTCTCTGTGATAAAATGTAAGTGACCCATCTCCTCCAGAGATGTTCAGATTGTGGCTGTCTTTTATTAAGGGTGGCTGTAAGACTCTCCATCTTATACAAATCTATCATGAGATCATGCCAGTGATCCCTGGTGATTTTATTGTTAGTAAGCCATCGTTTCGTAATCGCTTTTTGTGCTGCTAAAAGCATGATTTTCAACAACTTAGCTGTCTCTGTATCCCTATATCCAGGTGGCAGATCCAAAAAAAATAAAGCATAGGGGTTAAGTCAGGATTTGGGTCAAAGACAGCATGTATAGCTATTTGCAATTCTCTGAGAAAAGGGGCCAAGGAGGGACATCCCCACAAAATATATACAAGAGCCGTCAGGGAGTGGACACAGCCCCTCCAAAAGGATGATGACTGTCCTTTTCCATAATTCCCTGTTATTGCCTGAGTCCTAAAGTATCTAGAGAACACTTTCCAAGAGAACTCTCTCCAATTCCCAGCAGCCACCCCCACAATGTATCCTCTCTAAGGCCACGGTCCAAACCATCTCAGGTATTGGCATACCCAAGTCCTATGCCCAAGCCCTCCTGATTGTCTGCGGGTTGTCTCCCTTCCAGCAGAGAACAGCCTTATACAAGTATGAAATTATATTTTTCTGTTGTGCTCGGTTCTCTAATGCCTCTTTTATTAGGAATAAAATTTGGGGGCAGCCTCAGGAGTGGAGACCAAGAAATTGAATATAATCCCTGGCCTGGAAATACCTGAATTTGTCTTGCCAGGTGAGTCCATATTGAACCACCAACTCCTGAAATGATTGTATTCCCCCTACTCCCAGAAAGTGCCAGACTTAAGAAGAGACCCCTCCCCTCTCACCGGCGGAAACCCGAGTCCCATCTGGCTGGGACAAAGGCCTGTTCATATGCGAATACTTTTAAAAAGAGGCTTCCACTTCTTCAATGATTTATCTTCCAACACCTCCTGCCAGTTCTTTAATGTGTATATTGTATATGGATTCCCAATTCTCAATTGGGCAGGAGTCTCCCCACCAGCCAGGAGAAGTCTGTTCAGTTTCAGGAAACCCCCTATTTCCAGAGTTTTCCATTTGGCCATATATTCAGTGGATAACCAATAAAACACTGTGCGTAGTTGTGAGGTTGTATGATACCATTTTAAATTAGGAAGGGAGAGTCCCCCCTCTTCCTTTGGGATCTGCAGCACTGAGAGATGAATTCTGGATCTCTGAGGTCCCAAATTAAGTGAGAAATTCCACTGTTTATCCTGTTAAGGTATTTGTTTGGAATATGTACTGGTAGAGTCTGTGATAAGTACAGGAATCTAGGGAATAAAACCATTTTAACTGCTTCAATTTTCTGAATTAATGGGATGGGTATAAGAGCCCATCTCTCCAAATCTCCCTTTAGTTTTTCTAAGATAGGGGCATAATTGAGTTGGAAAATCTGGGTATTATCCAAAGACAGATAAACTCCTAAGTATTTGAGATATCCTCTGTCCCATTTGAAGGGGGAAGGCATCTTTTATTTTATCAGTTGGGAAATATGAGACCGCCAGTACTTCTGTTTTATTGGTATTGACCCTATAGCTGGCTAGTTGTCCAAATTCCTTTAATGTGTCCCGTAACAGGTTTGACTGCCAGTCTGGGTTTTTAAGGTAGATCAAAAAGTCGTCTGCGTACAGGGCCAATTTATGAATTTCTCCCCGAACCCGCAGACCCTCTATCTCCTCTCTTTGTCTCAGATCTTGTGCCAGAAGCTCCAAATATAGAGCAGATAGGAGCGGGGAAAGGGGACATCCCTGTCTGGTACCCCGGAGCAGCAGTATCGGAACTAAGACTTCCCCATTTATTTTGATATGTGCCTTTGGATCGGAATAAATTTTACTAATGACTTTAATAAATAAGCTGGGAAATTCAAATGCCCCCAAAGTCAGCCCCAGAAAATTCCATGCCACCCGGTCAAAGGCCTTCTCTGCATCCAAACTCAACAGAAGGAAGGGGGACCTTGACCGGGTGGCATGGTGCAGGAGGGCCAAGGTCCGCTTGATATTGTCTTTTGTATGTTGACCGGGAACAAAGCCTGTCTGGTCAAAATCAATCAACCTAGGGAGAACCTCTTCCAAACATTTTGCTACAAGAGATGCATATAATTTATAATCTATATTTAATATAGATATAGGTCTATATGACTTGCACTGTGTTGTGTCTTTGGCCGGTTTCAGTAAGCTAGTGATTACAGCATAGTTCCAGGTCTGGGGCAAGTCTTCTCCCTCCTGGGAGGCCTTGCAGACAGCCAATAGAGGGTTCTCCAGCTCTTTCCTAAAAAATTGTAAAAGATTCTGGTGTGTATCCATCAGGACCCAGGGCCTTACAGGATTTTAATGTAGCTATTGCTCTGATTAACTCCAGTAAAGTGAATGGTTGATTTAATTTTGTCCTGAATTCAGGGGCTAGTTTCAGAAGTTTAAACTTCACTAGATAAGTCTGTATTTTGGAATCCTCCGCAGTTTTCTCTGGAGTGTATGAGGACCTACAGTATTCACTAAAAGATTCTAAGATCTGATTGGGTTGCTTCTTCAGCTGGCCCATTCTGGGATCTCTTATCTTTGATATTGCAGATTGAAGGGTCTGCTGCTGAAATTGATGGGCTTGTAATCTAGTGGCCCTTGGCCCCATCTCATAATATTTGTGCCGAAGACATTGTAACGCCTGCTCTGTTTTTGTATCAATAATTTTTTGAATTTGTTGTTTGGTTGTTTGCAGCAAAGGCCAAACGGTCCCATCTCTCCTGGCATGGGCAATTTGGTATTCATGCAGTTGTTTCTGGAGTTTTTCCAAGTTCTTAGTTTGTTGTTTTTTATGTTGGGTTGCTTATTGAATCATTTCCCCCCTTAAGACTACTTTTATAGTATCCCACAGTGTGGCTCTAGTAAGCTGTTCAGAATCATTGTCCTGAATAATTTGGGTTATATGTTTTTTAATAAGCTCCATAAAGTCTTTTAGGTTCAACAGATAATTGTTGAACTTCCAAAGCGTTTGCCTAAAGGAGGTTTCCCATTCAATTTTCAAGGTGAAGTAGGCATGGTCTGACAAAGTTGAGGGGGTGTGCGTGTGTACAATCTGCTATTTTATTACGGTACTCACCTGATACCAGGAAATGATCCATTCAGGCGTAAGAGCCATGGGGTGGGGGGGGAATGCGTGTAGCCTCTTTGCCCAGGATGCTGAATTCTCTAGGCGTCTACCCAGCCGGTCCTACGTATGTAGTTCCTTATCAACTTAGTGGCTGGGGTTGCCTTCCAGTGTCCTGGGTTTGATGTATCTAATTGTTCCATAATCTGATTCAAATCCCCACCACTCTTAACGTCCCCTTCTGTATTTCCGTAATTTTATGCAGTAAGGCCCTTATTGTGGCAACTGTAGAGCCCGGGGGGATATAAATTGAAACTAATGTTATTGGGGCACCCTCTCGTGTTCCCACCAGAATAGCCAGTTGTCCCCTCTGGGTCATTGTATGTGGAGGTAACCTGCAGGCGGGAGCCTGTAGTAATTAGTATAGCAGTACCCCGCCTTTTTCCCCTTCCATATGATGAGGCCACCACTTGAGAAAAGCCAAACTTTCCCAGTTTATCATGCTCTGGTTTACTAAGATGTGTCTCTTGTAGAAATATAGCAAAGGGAGAATATTTCCTGAGAGCCGAGAGTACCCTCTGCCTCTTCACTGGGTTGTTTAACCCATTCACGTTTTGTGAAATAATAGTAACTTTCCATCTGTCACCCATTTTTTAATAATAATGGGAAAACCGCTGATCGTAGTTTCCTATTTCCACCCAGGGTCGTCTTATTTCCTAACTACAGTTTGCCCCCAGTTTTAATCTGATACCTCTCACTCTCAAATAGGCAACAGCACTTTCGGCTCTCCGAAATCACTACTTCATTATAATTCAATCTTGTGTTTATGGCATAAGTCTGTATAACTTCTGAAAAACAAACAACAAAACTAACACATAATAATACCTGTAAGCAGGTTCTTCCTACGGAGGCCAATCTAACATGAGGGCCACCATCAGAGAGGTAACTATATACAGTGTGACCTCCAAGGTAGAGGCGCCAAATACTAGATGCCCTAGTGCTCCAGGCGTGCTGGTGGTATTTGCATTCTGCCTGTAATGGAGAATGAAGAGTCACATAAGTGACTTGATTCCCCTGGACTCTTAGAAAAATGAGTCCCAGCCAGATGTACAGGCTGTAAATCTGTGCCGGCTTCAATGGGGGAGTCTCGCATCTCCAGCTGCAGACTCTACCCAAAGTGACAGAAACGGCAAAAGCAAAGTCAAATGCATAGGCTCCCCCCACTTCTATTGATTTTTTTTTTGTCCCAAGTTATCCCCCCCCCAAAAAAAAAAACAAGCGAGGGCTCCTCCCCACTACCCCTGTACGCTCTGTTTCTAACTGAAAAGGTATCCTCATTCAACTTGTTTATAGGGGGCTACCACTCGTCCCAAATTTTCTAGTAGCTGATATTAGCTTTTCCTTTTTTTTTTTTTTTTATGGCAAGCCTAAGAAACATATTCCTGATTCAGAAGTTCAAGCTGATCCCCCTCCCCCATTCCCATATTTTCACCATTAGTTTCCCCATATTTTAATAAGCCTGGGATTATGACACTATAGTCTGATAATCAGATGATCAGGGAGAAAGGGTTTAAGGAGCAAAACCCAAACAAATCAGCAAGTATGTGACCCTGCAGTCAATCAACGTGGTTTACAAACCGCAATTGTCCCTGAACAGTTCAACGTTTGGTGAGGGCAGGTGAGAGGGACCGTGGTCCCCCTTCTTTCTCTTGTCTGCTTGATGCATAATTCGAGTGACATCTTGCACCAGGGATTTCGGCAGAGATCCAGGTTGCGATCGAGGGGGATCATTGAAAACCACTGTCCAGGCGCTTGTTGTCAGGTTTCTTTCCAGCCACGCCATTTCCATGTCAGGCAGGGTTATCTTCCATTCTGACAACATTGGCAAGAGATCCAGGAGTCCATTGAAGATTTTGGGGCCTTCGTCAAAATGAAGCTTGATTCTAGCTGGGTAAAGCAGTTGGCCTCGTAAGTTCTTCTTTTCACGGATTTCCTTCAAGACTGCCCTAGCTTTCTGCCGTTCTGCCTGCAGGGCATTTGAAAAATCCTGCTCAAAATATATGGGATGATTTTTTATATTTTACATTTCTCAGCCTCCAGGCTTCTCGTAGCATCCACTCTTTACTCTGGTATAGGGACATTCTGATCACCCAGGATCTTGGTCGGGCTGCTGGATTGGAGGGCTTAGGAATAAGGTAACGGTGTGCTCTGTCCAATGTAATGTCCAGATCTGTTGGAATTTCCATTATGGAATGAAGTACTTGCTGGATAAAATCTATGGGAGTAGGGAACCCCACGTCTGCCTCTCCTGGGATTCCATGTATTTGAAAATTATTCCTCCGGGCATGATTTTCCATATCCTCCATGTGGCCCTGTATTTCTCTCTCTCTCTCTTAAGTAGGTACAGCAACATCCGATCATTTGAGTCATGTACTTCTGAAACTTCATTGATTTTAGTAGTGTTTTCTGTTACTTTCTTGTCCATGTTTTGGACTTCCTCCCATAGATCAGCTAAGGATGATTCTGTTTTTTGGACCGAGTGTAATATTTTGCTCAAGGTCCTACTGGTTTTGCGAGACAGCAGAGAATCCTCAGCGTCTGATTCTTGAGATGACTCAGAGTTCGATCTAAGGCCTCGCGGCCTGGTTCCCTGGCTCTCCATATCATCGTCTAAGGTAAGTTGTTTTAATTTCGGTTGGTGCGGAGTCTATTTCAACCCTTTGGCTCTTGCTGTTTTGGCAGCCATCCCTTCTTGCTGCCAAAAGGAGAAATAGCGAGGGAACCTAGGATTTTGTCTGAGGATTGGTGAAGTTTTAAAATGGGGGGTTACAGAGCTCGGAGACTATGCTGCTACCATTTCCAGAACTGGAACCGGAAGTCTGCATTGCATTTTTAGACATATTGAGAGCAGGAAGAGGGAGGTTTTAGTCCCACTGTATTCGTCCCTGGTATGACCCATCCTGGAGTATGGGGATCAGGTCTGGTCACCCTACAAAAAGGGGGAAATTCAAATGATTGAGAGAATAGAGAAAAGAGCTAGAACAATAGAGGATCTCGGAGATCAAAACTACGAGGCAAAACTGAGAGAGCTGGATATGTTCTCCCTGGAATATAGAAGAACCAGGGGAGACATGTGCCTACTGTATAGAACCTGGTCAAACGATAAGTTATGGGACATCTTGGGGCTGGAAAGCAGGGATCTGATCTACAGTACTTGCTCTCACCCTCTCCAGCTAAATAGCAGACACTGCAGATTGGTGAGAAGCAGTAGGTGGTGCAATCAGAGAGGAGTCCCTATATGGAATATGTTTCCTCTAGAGGTGCTGGGTAGCCTGACCATAAATCGATTTAAAAAACATTTTTAGATTCTCATTTTAGGGCTGTAGACAGCTTACTTTAATATGTTAAGTGAGCACTATGGACAAAAGTCTAACATAAAACTCTGTACAAACCTATGAAACCTATACGGTTTTTGTTAAGTTTTCACAATAAAACTGGATGGCCCACTGCCTGACTGTGCAGTTGGAATGAAGGGTAGGGAGGGAGAGGGGTCCAGTAGCACTCCTATCAGTGAAGGAAAGGTGCTGGAGGGATTGAGAGCACTAAAAATAGATTGATAGGACTGGACAGGATGCACCCAAGAGTGCTGAAAGAGATGGCATAGGTACTCACAGCACTGCTAGCAGTTTTAGTATACTGCTTTCTAAATACGCGGGTGGTGCCCAAAGACTGGAGAACAGTTGATGTAGTGCACCCATACAGAAGTGTCACTAGGGTTTTTAAGTTCTCTCTACACCAGTCGGTCAGATGTCTATAGTGGTACAAGTGTTAGAAACTATCCTTAAAGAAAGGCTGGTAGAATTCCTGGAGGCAAACAGTCTCTGGGATAACAAGCACTATGGGTCCACGAGGGGGAGATCATGCCAGCCAAACCTGATCGAGTTTTTTGATTGGGTTATGAGCGCAGCCCATAAGGGACAGGCGTTTTAAATAAAATACCTGGATTTTAGCAAAGCCATTGACTCCATCCTCCACAGGATGCTGGTCATGAAAGCTGAGATCTCGGGGTGGACAGAAGTGTAGCAAGACGGGTAGAAGCTGGCTGAAGGGATGAAAGCAGAGGGTGATCACAGATGGGGAATGCTCATGTAACCCCCCTGCAAATGGGGGTTCCCAAAAGACTTCCAGGAGCTTGCTTGAATGCTCCAAGCCTGAATGGTGTTTGGCATTTAAGCCATTTATCAGTGAGTGTTTTTAGAGCCTCTGGTACTGTCTCTTTAAGAGCTGTCTGCTTGCAGACATAATTAGTTTGTATGGGGGGACTGTGTGCTTCTCTGAGTACCACTCGAGCTGCTGCCAATTCACTTCATTTTGCAGTCACTAGGAGTGCAAAGGAACCTATTTGAAAGATGTAACTGTTTGCCAGAAATTATTTAGAGTAATAATGAAATTACAGTTTGTCTAACCTGCTTTCTTTGCAGTCAGAACTGTGTCTGCTAGTTCCCCATTCTAGTTTTGAACTGCTGAACTGGACCAATCAGTGTGGGTAAGCTAGCTCTAAAATGGTGCCTTGGACGAATCAGAACTTGGACTCATAATCTGAGCCAGCCACAAGAGGATTGTATGGGCAGTGACTCTGGGAGATGTAGTTTAGACTTCAGTGCCTTTTGGACCAACAGCAGCAGTCTATTGTGAGTGACAGCCAATCCAGTCAAGAACTGGGAGGAACTCAAAGGAAGTGCCCAGTTTTGTCGGTTGGAGCTTCAGTTGAGCTTTGGCAGTGAAGAAGGAAGGAGCCCTGTGCTTTTCAGTGTGCAGTTTTAGTCAAAAGCGTGTGTAAGGTCCAGAGTTCGGTCTGCAGCTTGTGTAACAGCTTGTTAGGACTGAATCCGTCCTGTGAAAAGAATCAAAGGATCTCTGAAGAGTAGAAACCAGGCTCACCCTGTAGAAGACTGGAAGAATTGCTGAAAATTGCACTCGGTCTGTCAGGAACTGAATCTGCTGTGTGTTCTCCCGGTATTGTGCAGTAATTGCGATGGGATACAGATGCAGCCTGCCTGGTATAGTACTTTCTTTTATATGGATGTGTGAAGAGGTTTGTGTACCTCAAGTGAGCCCTGCTGACATTGAAGGACCCTATCTTATTTGGAGGTCGTGAGTACTAATTCAGGGTTGCTCCCTGTTGAATTGCCACATTAAATCCAAATGGAATTACTGTACTGCTGACTGTTTAATTCTCCTTTTCTATGTGTAAAGGGCCCTACCAGCTGCCACGGTTTGGACTAGCCACTAGGGCTTGGGTACCCAGGGACAGTAACTGATAGGGATAGGCCTGTGCACAGAGCCATAGGTAGATTATTAGAGTGATAAGCTAATTAACCTGATTTCCCTGTCCTTGTTATATCCCCTAAATAAATCAGAGCTGCTTGTTTCAGCAAAGTTATACTGCCTGAAGTGTTTGTCTATGTTAAAAGTACTGTACTGTGATTGTTGCACTGTATCTCATTTCACAGAGGTCCCAGTGCGGAACCAGACCTGGGGGTAAGTGTATACTGTGAAGGTAATTCTGATATATTGTGTGGGCCACTAAGTGGAAGAAAGGGGGTTGCAGTGTCCCAGAGGGCTGTGACCAAGTTAGTTTAACTATTGCAAACCCTGACCTCTGGGTGGAGGCACCCGCCATTGGATCCAGGCCCCTCAACCTGTTAGTGGCAAATCAGGCAGGGGTAGTAGCCCCTGGGATAGCGCCATCTAGGGGTTACACTCAGATGTTAGGTGACAAGTAATGTGCTGCAGAGTTCAGGCCTGGGGCCTGTCCTCTTTAACATATTCATACGCTGCATAGGGACATGAGTTCAAGGAAGGAACTATGATTCACAGACAACACAACACTAAGATGTGCAGTATGGCGGACACCGAGGAAGGGTTCAGAACAATGAGGGAGGACCTGGAAAAATTAGACAAATGGTCCACAATATGGCAGTTGAAATTCAGAGAAATGCAAGACATTGCACATCAACCCGGGGGTGATGATATCGGACAGCCTGAAAGCGTCATCTCAGTGTAGCTAAGGAATGGGTAGCCAGTGCTCCAGATAACATTTTAGGCCAGGAAGTAAAAACTCAGTAGTTTTCCAAGCTGGTAGTATTTCGGTGTGCCAGTTAGTATTTTACAATGCGGTCACACTGTTCTGGTGGACGACGGTGCCACGCCGGACATTCAAGTTTGTGTATTAAAAAAAAAAAAGCTAGCTGCCTGGCTGTTGAGGTAAAAATAAAAGCAAATCATAATCATCTTAATCTGTAGTGTGTCATGCCTGTTAATATTATTTCATCATTTAATAAGAAATGTATTGTTCATCATAGGCTATAATGAACAATACATTTCTTATTTAAATTATAAAAGAATATACAAACAGGCATGATGACACACGGCAGGCATGCCACACTACAGAATAAGATGATTTGCTTTTATTTTTAGCTTAACACCCAGGCAACTTGCATGGGGTGGGGGCAGCCGTTTACCAACCATATAAGTTAACGCAGAGCTACACACATAAGCCTTACCTGGGTCAGGTGGGTACCAAAGATTTAACCCACTCACTGCAGCAGATCTAGGTTTGATTCTCACAACCTCCACTTGCAATACTGTGTGACTCTGAGCAAGTCACTTAACCTCCTCACCCCACCACTCACTCCGGCAGAGTAGCAGACAGACCTAGGGTTTACTTTGATTCCTACAAGCTCCACTTGCAATACTGTGTGACTGTGAGCAAGTCACTTAACCTCCTCACCCAACTCACTCCAGCACACTGGGTTTGATTCCCACAATCTCCATGCATGCTGTGTGACTTGAGCACATCACTTACCCACCCCTGAAAACAAGCACTTATCTGATGGGCCATACTTGGTTATTAAAGAGACCCTACTCCAGCAGACCTGAGTTGAGTTTGATTGCCACAACCTCCCCACTACATACTGTGTGACTTTGAGCAAGCACTTATTCACCTTCCCTAAAAACAGCCACTTGTCTTAGGCCATACCTGGTTACCAAAAGAAAGAGACCCCACTCAAAGAGACGAAAGGTTTGAGTCACACAACCTCCAGTGCATACTTTGCTACTCTGAGCATCAAGCAGCTTGGCCCCAAAATGAAGAACCAACAGGCGCCGAGGGCAGTGGAAGTTCAGCTGTAGGGAAGGGGGGGGGAGGTGCAGTTAGTGCAGAGGAACCAAAGGAGAGCCGGGGGGGACTGGTGTTGAACTCCCCCTTGAGTGACATGGATTTTCAATGCCACCCATACTATATTAACAGTTTCACCGCTGCAGCCCTGGTTGCCAGCAATCGTTCCCAATAATGCTTTGCAGTATCGCACAGTATTGCTGGGAGTGATTGCCGGCACACGGGGCCACGGCAGTGAAACTGTTAATGTATCATGGGTGGCTAAGAAGGCTCGGAGTCATGGATCAAACTTTCTTGCAATCCGATAAAGAAATAGGTCTGCATTAAAGCTGGTTTGCATTGCAAAGTGCAGTGCTATACCAGCTATTTAAAACCTTGAAGTGTGCATGCAAAGTCCATGGAAACACCCAGCCATGATGATACTACCCAGGACTCTACATAGGGCATAAAAATGGGTGTAAAATACACCAATACACCCCTTAACTGGACCACTGTGGGTAGGGCTGATAGGATGCTGGTGTGTGTATAGGAAGAGGGATCAGCAGTAGAAGAAGGGAGCTGATCTTTCCCCTCACAGGTTTCTGGTTGTCCTCACATGGAGTACTGTGCAAGGTTCAGAAGCCCATATCTGCAGAAGGACTGTGACAGGGTAGAGGACGGAGGCCAAAATTATCCACAGGATATGGGAGAAAAACGTACAAGGAGAGGGGGGATAGACACAGAATGTATACCAGATGAAGAGGGAAGGGGAGACACATGGCAGAAACACATACTGTAAATATTTCCATGGTATAAACAGGCTAAACTACAAGGTATGATGCACTGAAACTGACTGCGGGATAGTTTTGAAGTGACATCTGAAAGTAGTTCCTGAGCATGTTAAAGAGCAGCCAGTGCTTCCCAGAGATGCCATTTTTGTTCATGGAAGGAGTGGTGGACAGGTGGAACAGACTGCCAAGTGAGATGATATATGCTGAAACAGCAGGAGAGTAAAAAAAGGATGGCACAGGGGCCTAGTGAGATCAGTGGATGATAGAGAAGGAGATAGATTTCTTTGACTGGGTATCCAGAGTGGTGGACCAAGGGGGAGCAGTTGATGTCGCCTACCTTGACTTCAGCAAAGCTTTTGATACTATTCCACAGAGAAGATTGATTAATAAGCTAGGTAGGCTCGGGGTGGGTCAGACGGTCAACTGGGTGGCAAACTGGTTGACGGGCAGAAAACAGAGAGTGGTGGTAAACGGTATACAGTCAGAAGAGATGCAAGTCACAAGTGGGGTACCTCAGGGGTCAGTCCTGGGGCCAGTTCTCTTCAGTATCTTCATCAGTGACATTGCAGATGGACTGGAGGGTAAGATTTGTCTGTTTGCAGATGACACCAAGATCTGCAACAGAGTAGATGATCCAGATGGGGTGGGCAGAATGAGAAGGGATCTGGATAAACTAGCAAAATGGTTGGAAGAGTGGCATCTGGGGTTTAACGCAAAGAAGTGCAAGATCATGCACATAGAGAAGAGAAACCCTGAAGCCACCTATAGACTGGGAGGGGAGTTGCTGGCAGTCACAAGGGAAGAAAGAGACTTGGGCGTCATCATCACCGATGACCTGAAATCATCCAAGCAGACCACTAAAGCAGTAGGTAAGGCTAGAGGAATGTTGGGGTGTATTAGTAGGAGTATCACAAGTCGTAATAGGGAGGTAATAATCCCTCTTTACAAGACACTGGTAAGGCCCCATCTGGATTACTGCGTGCAGTACTGGAGGCCACACCTTCACAAGGACATTAACCAAATTGAGGCAGTCCAGAGAAGGGCAACCAAAATGGTGCAGGGACTGCATCAGAAGACATATGAGGACAGATTAACAGAGCTCAATATGTATACCCTTGAGCAAAGGAGGGAGAGAGGTGATATGATCGAGGCATTCAAACACCTTAAGGGCATTAACAAGGTGAAAGAGTCTAACATGTTTAAATATAAGAAAAATAGCAGGATAAGAGGACACAGCATGAGATTAGAGGGAGGCCGATTAAGGGGAATGTGAGGAAATTCTTTTCACGGAAGAGGTGGTGGATGTATGGAACGGCCTACCTCAGGAAGTGGTGGCTATGAATACAATGCAGGGCTTCAAACAGGCATGGGATAGGCATAAGGGAGCAATACAGATGAGTATGAATAGATAGGCCATTGACAGAGCAAGGCCAATGGCACATTCATAAGGTAGAAAAAGAAATGGGCAGACTGGATGGGCCTTGCAGTCCTTATCTGCCGTCAACTTCTGTGTTTCTGTGTTTCTAGGTGGCTGGCCAGGAGAGCCTTCTCACTCAAGCCCCACACATGTAGCCCCTCTAGGGGTTGCAGGGGCACATCAGACAAATGCTTCTGATACCAGTCCTGAAACGTGATTGTCACTTGGGAGCCACTGTCTAGTACAGCTCTGGTGGATACCCCATTCACTTTCACAGTAGTCTCCATAGAGGGACCCACTACTTCAGACCATTCAGGGGACATTACTTGAGACGTTGCTCGGGCATTAGCCCTGGTGGCAAAACTTTTCTGGTTGCCCCCCCCCCCCCCCCCCCACCGGTGACCGGGCACAGGTTTGTGCGATGCCAGGCCACTAACCTGCTGGTAACTTTCCTCAAGTTCTCTGGCAGCCGACACTCAGTCTGAAAATGTCCATCCTCTCCAGAACGGTAACAGAACTTAGTATCTCGGTTGTCTTTGGACAGAGGAGGGTCTCTTATCTGGTGGGGCACCTCGGGGCTCTTCATGGCTCTTCTTGAATGGGGTGTTTACCCCGTTGAGTCCCTGGTTCTCCAATTCTATTGGGGGTGAGAGCAGCCTGTTGCAGCTCCCTCACCATCTCTCTGAGGTCTCTAATTTCTGCTCTCAGGTTACTCTCAATCCGGGGGTCAGGGGAAACAACATGTACTCCAACTCCACTTTTAGGCTCATGAGAAACTTGATGCAGATCCTGCTCCCCGTAGGTCTCTGTCAACCCCTTGATCAACCCTATCTGCTGTTGAATCTCGTCTGGCTCACTCTGTTAAGGGGTCTGGCATGGATTCACTACCCCAGCATAGGGTTCCCACCTCTCATCATCAGTTTCAATTTCATTAATCTCTCTCATCAATTGGCAATATTCAGGAGGGTCAGCCCTCCGGTCTTGCAATTTGAGTTTCAGCAGTATTACACTGGAAAATCTGTCTGACTTCAATATATGGTCTAATGGGACCTGGTTTAGCATTTGGGCGTTCACTCCCCCTTTCCGGTGGGCCTTTTGCAAAGCCCTCTCCATTCTAGTAACAAAGGTAGACAATTTCTCATTTCTCCACTATTTAGCTGACTTGAATTTCCATAAGAGATCCTCTCCAGTTTCAGTACTGCCAAACACCCCCTCTAAGGCGGAAAGATATTCTGCTGCAGTGGCCTCTGGACTAGTGGCCCATAGGAATCGAATGGCTTCCAGTGCAGGACCCCTCAAGCTTTCCATCAGCCGTTTCGTCTTTTCCCCTTCAGAGCACTGCCACTCTTGCACTAAAGGAGTAGCATAGTCCATCCATGTCTCCAAATCATCTTTCCCTAAAGGCACGGGAACAGTACTGGAGAAGAGTCTCAATCTCCAATAGGAGTCTAGTTGTATGGGAGGAATAACCATAGTGAGTGGGGCCAATATGGAGCTCTTAGAGGACCCAAGGGATGTACCTGGGGACGGCAGGTGAGTGTGGTCACCCAAGATGTCTAATATTTTTACCAATTTCTGAGCAGTTCTCCCTTCTGCGGCTAACAGTTTGAGCAGTTTGTCCTTAAAACTATTGGTCTTAGGGGACCCACCCGGGGTGGCCAAACCACTATGCGTATGAATAACCCTCCATCCCTTCTGGGCACCTTTGGGGAAAAATCACTGGGGGCACCCTCTCAGGGTCTATTGTAATACTACATGAAAGCAGCACTTGCAGGGTCTGTTCGAGCAAGTCAGCGTATCGCCCTTTTACTTTTACCTTGCCCAGACATTTGACACTGTCTACAGTAGAGACGATGTCAGCGCTTTTAATCCCCAGTGGGACATCCAACAATAATACAGCCTTCTGGGAGTCCAACTCCTCAGCTTCGCACCATCCCATCAATTTGTGCACCATCATCTTAAGGGGATCGAGTTTTAACTTGGGCGTGGTATCCCCTTCCATTTTCTCCTATAAATTGGACATAATGGGGTACTTCCTTCGCTCGGCCACTGGAGGACACTAATCCCAGCGGTGCCTCCAAGATGTAACCCCCCAGGTGGCAATATCCCAAGGGCTACTATCCCTGCCTGCCTAACTGCTAACAGGTTGAGGGGCCTAGGTTCTATGATGGGTGCCTCCACCCAGAGGTCAGGGTTACAGTAGTTTGACTAACTTGGTCACAGCTCTCTGGGACACTGAGACCCGCTCGCAATCCTAATAGTGGCCCCCACAATGTACCATAAGTATCTTCACTGTTTACACTTACCCCCAGGACTGGCAAGGCCAACTTGACTCTGGGGACCCCCTGTAAAACAAGATGATGCAGTGCAATAGCCACAGTACAACACTTTAACATAAACACATACCTTAGTCAGTGTAACTTTGCTGAAACAAATAGATCTGATTCATTTAAGGGGCTGTAACAAGGACAGGGGGAAATCAGGTTAATTATGTTAGACACAATAACAATCACAGTACTGTGCACACATTCAGAATCCCAAAATGTCACTTTGCTGGGTACCCAAGATGGTAGGGGGCTAGCCAGGATCAGTGCAGCTGACTGGGGCCCTGTGATGAAAAAACACTTGCACACTACCCAAATTGTAATCTGGAGCCAGATGGCTCAGTTCATGAAGACAGAAAGAACAGAAATCAGATGACACACTTGCAAATAAATGTACTAATGGCAGGGAGCTACCCTGATTTGCACTCACAAACTTGATGCTGAAAGCTATCGCTGAGGGTGTCCTGGATTGCCAGACGCCCTTGCACAGCAGGGGGAGGAAGTTCTACCCACAGGCACACAGCTTCAAACAGCCACGAATTCAGTCCACCTGCACACGATTGCCTTCCCATCTGCACACCTGGGACCAGAGGACTCGTTACGCTGTCCTCCCCAAACACCCCACACATTTATATGTAAAGGAAATTACTATACCAGGCAGCTGCTTGCAGATCCCGATCGCACTTACTGCTAACCCGGGAGTTCACAACGCAGCTTCACTTTCCTGACAGACTGAGAGCGATGAAGCAGTTTCTCCACTCCTCTACAGAGTGAGCCTGGTACCCAAAGGTTCAGCCTCTCCTTTCCTCAGTAGCTGCAGATTCAGTCCAAATTGCCACGGCAAACATGCCGCCTGAGTTTAGGCCTTCACACGTGCTTCCCATGCGAAAACTCTACAGCGCAGGAGCCCCTTCTCCAGTCACGGTCACAATGGATCTGCCTTTCCAGACACAAGGCAGGGTATTCCAATCTGGTGCCACCCGGTCCAATTGGTGGACTTCAGTTGTCAATCACTCAAAACTCCTCTTATTGGCGAGAAAAGGCACCACGGTCCAGAACTTCACTTCCCAGAATTACTAGCTATATTCCTTATGGCCAGCCTGCTCCCAAGAGAGTCCTGATCCTGGTTGGTCCGCTTAAACTCCATTTTAGATGCCCCTCCTGCCTGATTAGATCTATTCAGCAGTTCAGATCCAAAATGGAGGGGCAAGGTACACAGAGTCCCAGCTGCAAGAAAGGCAGGTTAGGCAAATTACATTTCTGCTAATACTTCTAAACAATATGGGGCAAACAGTTACACCTCTAATAAGTGCCCCCTTTCGCCCATTTAGTGACAGCATTAACGAAGCGGTTGGTCAGCAAGTCGAGCAGGGAAACACACAGTCCCCCATGTAAACTAATCACGCTTGCAAGCAGACAGCTCTTAAAGAGGCAGTACCAGAGGCTCTAAAAGCACTCACAATAAACGGCTTAAACACCAAACTCCATTCAGGTTGGGAGCACTAGGCAAGCTCCTAGAAGGCTTTTGGGAACCCCCAATTGCGGGGGGGGGGGTTACACCTCTTTTTTAGATAGGAGGACAAAAGGGCAAGGATATCTGGTTACTTGCCTATTGTCACGTAACAGGTCAAAGGCTAAGCTGGGCTCAGAATCACAGCCTTATGTAGGGCCAATGCTTTTCAGTTTTCAATGAAAAACACTGGTAAAAAACAGAATTTTACATATTTAAACTAGCACTCAGGAGTCTTATTTTCATAAAAAATATTTGCACCACTTTATCATACACCCCACACACACACACACACACTGCACCTCTTGTTGGGGCAAATGCCTCTAATTTCGAGTCAAAGTTTTGTACAAAACATGCTGATTTGCTCTCAGTTTTGGGAACAGACATGGAAAAAAAATGAATTTTAAGATTCTGCCAAATGGAATTGGGCATTTTTGAAAACAGAAACTCATGTGCTCTATTTATGGGTCATAGTCTTTTGCTGTAATCATTAGGAAATGCTGTCTGTAGTTATACTGTTGCCCGTTTACTTTCTGATGGGCATGTCATTTTCCTGCTACCTTAAAGTATTTGTTTTGGTCCAGTACCCCACTCTTCCCTCTCCCCTCTCCATCAGTGATCATGTGTCATACCAATGCTCTTGCTCCTTACTTGCTGCATCCCCACTTTGTTCACTTTCTTTGATTACTGTTTGGATGAACTTTCTGTTACAATGTGCCGTATATATTTTAACCTGTATTAAATTATTCCTTCTGGACTATGCTAACCTGCTGGCTGCTGCTGTCCTTCATGGGACAGCCATAAAACCACAGTGCTGCATCTCATGAGGTTATCCTGGTTGGAGTTATTTCAAATAAAGAAGTATATTTATTGCATCTCTTGTGTTTTTCCATATATGTGGTATTTGTCTTTGTAACAGAAGGAACATACATGCTAAGCAAAGCCAGTTTCAGCAGCAATACCTTGACCTCAAACTCCTCTCTTTCTCTCTCCCTTGACGTTGTCCTACAACCTTTCACTAAACTTCTGAATCTCATTCTCTCATAAACAATTTCCCCAGCTCTGGAAATCAGCAGTGGTCACACCTGTTAATAAAAGCGGTGATAGGTCTCTTCTCTCTAACTACCGTCTTATCTCTGCCCTCCCACCACTCTCCTAGGCATTGAAATGAATTGTAGCTGACCAGTTGTCTGAACATCTCAACAAATATAACTTACTCTGCCCACAACAACACGGCTTTAGAAAAGACCATAGTACTACCACTGCCCAGCTTGACTTCACCAGCCTTATTCATAAGGCGATTGACACTGGCCACCTACTAGGTGCGGTGACCAAGGCATTTGACACTGTGAACTACCAGCTCCTGCTTCACTCACTCTCCTCCCTTGGACTATCTAATGATGTAACCAAATGGTTTGAAAGCTACCTCTCGGCAAGGAGCCAAAAAGTAAAAATCATTGACTCTCTCTTAAATGCCCTTCCTGTCCGCTCTGGTGTACCCCAGGGTTCCATCCTTGACTCTCTGTTTTTCAGCCTTTTCATCAACACTCATCATGCAGCTTGCAATAATAACTTAACACTCTATGCCGATGATGCAGTCCTCTATTCCTCCCATACTGACCCTGTCTTGCTTTCCAAGGTGCTACAGACGAACTTCAGCCTAGTTGAAACCTGGCTTCTCCAACATAAGCTGTTGATGAATTACAAAAAAACAAAGTCCATGCTGTACCATAGCTCTCACAGCAAATACAGATCCATAAACTTCACCATACATAATCAACTTGAACAGCCACTTGAGCAAGTGCAGGAGTTTAAATACCTTGGTATTACCCTTGATTGCACAATGTCTTTCAGCTCACATGTTCAACACATCTCAAAATCAGTCAGTTCAAGAATTGGGGTCCTCTACCGCCACCGTCACTGTTTTACCAATAAAGTTATGTGCATAGCCATAACTGCCTCAGTCCTACCTGTCATTGATTACGGGCTTGTCTTCTATGGGGCTGCCATTGATACCACCCTAAAACAGGTCAAGACAGCCCTTAACAAATGCTATAGACTTCTCACTGGTGCAGGGAAGCATAGGCATACCTGTGATCTGTACAAACAATCCAACTGGCTCAATCTAAATAGTAGACTTGTCTACCAGACCTGCCTATTGGCAAAGAAAATTTGTCTTAACCTCACACCCCCTGCAACTCATGCCTTAATGTTGCCCGCAGTCACTGCACATTTTACGCACAGTTCCCTCAAACCAACATTTATCATTGCATTCTGCCGTACCAACCAGGCTCTGCGTGCTTTCCACACCAGGGCCCCCTGCTGCTAAACAACCTTCCCCCTGAAATTGCAGCTGAAGACAAGCTTGGCCCATTCAAACGTAAACTCTGCCAGCACCTCACTGACCTCAGCAGTTGTGACTGCTCTGCCTAGGCTTGCAGCTTTGTTTCACCTCTCCCTTCTCTTCTCTTCTCTTCTCTCCTCCCTTGCTACCCTCCCTTCTCTCCACCCCTCCATCCCCTGCTACTCCCCGGCTCTCTCCTACCCCCACCTACCATTCTACCCCCTCTCACCTACCATCCACCCCTCTCCCGCTCCTCTCCTCTCGTCTCCCCCTTCCTATCACCCTATCTCTTGTTGCTGCACCCCAGACTACCTAGCACTTATCTTTCTGTTCTTGCACTTACGACAGTGTCAAATCCTTGACTGCCTACCCCCCTTTTCCCCACCCCTCCTCCTCTTATCCCCCACCCCTTGCTCCACTTATGTCACCCCTAGGATGGTTTTTATTTGTATTTGTGTCTTGCTATATATACATACACCCATATTGTTAATTGTGCATTGATATTTGCCACTGACTGTTTGCTACTGTGCTAGTCTATACACGTACTGTATTTTGCTACTAAGTTAACCTCCTGACCTGTATTGTATCTTACCTCTGCTTACTTCTATGTTACCTCCTGACCCTGTATGTTGTCTTACCACTGTTTTGCTTGCACCCATTGCTGATGCGGAACCTTTGTAAAAGAACCCTTGGTTCAAAGGTATTTGTAATCCTAGTAATAAATAAATAAATAAATAAATAAAAATAAAACATTTAAACCATGATTAAAGGCATTGTTACGTGTTATAATTAAACAGTAATGGATGACTGGTGTGTGTCATTGGGATAACATCATACCTCAAGTGTTTGAAACACGATGCCGCAGGCCAAGCGCGCTCAACATTCGAGAAGTGATATTAGTGCAGCACTGCTGTTGCACAGTTGCTCAATTATTTAAAAAAAAAAAGATTAAAACATACATTTTAAAACAGATTTTCTGCCTTTTTTTCCATTGGGTAAGTATACAGTTTAAAAAAATTCTATTGTTCCACTTTTAGCCATTAGGTTGTGATATTTTCTGAGTCTTAATAGCTTCCTGTCACCCCCCTGCCCCCCAACAGTGTCTCCATTTTTCTTTTCTTTTTTTAATACTTTATTTATGATGTCAGAGAGCATTACATAAAGGAAAATGAGTAGCATAGTATATCACATAAACAAATTCCGTGGGGATATTCCATCTCTGATAGTAAAACAATATGTTCCTGGCATGACAAGATATATGCTGACAATTAATACTCCGTATTATAAATTAAATGCAGGATTGCGATTTGGTTAATCTGCTTTGCACAACCCAAATCTAATATCTAGGGTTTGCGGTCCAGGCTGCTTTAACTGTTTATAAAACACTGGGCCTTCGGTGGACCAAACTATCTCCCAGCCCCTCACCCCCCCCAAGGGATAAAATAATCTTCCTCCACCAAAAAAACATTACAGCGGGGTATAAGCCATTCTAAGTAATACATATCATCAATAATTTTATGCCAGTGGGCAGGTGTCGGGGGGTGGGGGATTGTCGCCGCCACCAGCGTGTAATTGCTTTCTTGGCCACTAATAAATATGTATATATCATGGATCTGGGAGATAATTGGAGATACCTGGTGGGAATTGATAAAAGAACTAATTCTGGGGTTAATACAGCCTCCCTCCCTACCAGCCTCACGAGTCTATCCTCCACATGCTACTAGAAGAGAACAACAACAGGGTAGGACCAGAAAATATGCATATGGTTAACCAATGTTGTCTCTCCTAAAGCTGGCTCACAGTTACTGGGAGGTCCTTCCTGGTACCATATGACAGGCAGTATACAGATCTCTGTAGGGGGACTACAGCCTCCCCTTCATTACCTGCAGCCATCAGTTTACTTCTTGCCTGACAAGAGGCAGGTTCTCTGTAGAGGCTCTGTTGCCGGACTGACAGAGCTGAAGACATCAAACTGTAAGTGCTGATTATTTTTATTGGCAAGAGAGGTTTGGCAGCTTCATAAAGAAATTCTACTTCAGGGATTTGCCTCTCTTCTTTACTGAGGTCTCCAGTCTCAGCCGTGCATGCTGTACAGACTGGCTCCAGAAATGAAGACATCAAACTGTAAGTGCTGATTATTTTTATTGGCAAGGGAGGTCCAGCAGTTTCATCAAGAAATTCTACTTAAGAGATTTGCCTCTCTTCCTTACTGGGGACTCCAGTCTCAGCCATGCATGCTGTACAGAGTGGCTCCCCTTCCCCACTCCCGCCTTCCCGCACTCTGAGGAGTTCCCACGGTGCTGCCGCCCCCCCCCATCCAGAGTCAGCCCCTTCTCGGGGGGTGCAGCAGGACTTACAAAGGGCACAAAATAATGACTGTATTGCTCTCAGAAGCAGCAGGGAGAAACCGCAACAGTTATTCCCAGCAGCGGAAGAGACGCGTTTCCCCTTCGGCTTGTCAACGGACACGCTGTACCGTGCACAGGCTCCATTCAGAGCAGCAGGGGAAGTCAGTCAGAGTGATTGCGCTCCACCAGCAGGGGTCCCGCGATGAACCAGCTCATTGACGGCATGCAGAGCAGCAGGGGAAGTCAGGTCAGTTAGCGCTATCGCACTCCACCAGTGGGGGTCCAGCAACAGCATTTTTAAGCAGCAAGGCCCACCTTGAGGCAAGCGGGGGGGGGGGGATGTTTCTAGTGTGTCGACGAGCATCTACTGGTCTTTGCTCATCGACAGATTTACAAGCCCCTGGCTCCAACAGGAGGGACTGTAAAAGATGCTATCGTGGGTCTGTCAGTAAGGGCTGGAACAGAGTCACAGTTTAAATTCTTTGCCCAAGGGACACCATAAGCATCAGTATGTCCTTCGCTAAAATGGACAAGCCCTCTAGGGGCAGAAAGTTCCACAAATGGAGATCCCCCACTGCTGGCCACCTTTTTGGGCTCACTCTGCTTAAAGTGCGAACATGCTGTGGCCCCAAGGTTGGAGGAGGCCATGGATGCATCCATTTCAGAGTTGCAGGAGCAGCAAACCCTGGTGACAGGGTCTGAACAGACCTCCACTTCAGATGGGTGGCATTCCTTGTCCAGACCTCATCGAAAAGCTAAACATGGCTTTCGCCCACATCCTGTCTCCCTTTGATATCCTGCACAATTCCCAGAGCACAGGACATAGAGGAAAGCCACCCAAAGGTAAACCCCCTCCCCATCCTCAGTCCAGGAGGGGTACCCCTCCTCATGACATGACAGAAGAAGAAAGAGGTCCAGGTCCAGGAGCAGATCCAAGATGCCCACAAGGGGAATTGCTGACGAGACAGATCCCCTGACCCATCAGAGTCCAGTTATTCCTCCCCAGAAGAGGGGAACTTCCGGACGATGAGTCCGATTCAGGCGCCTCGCCATCCATAAACCTTGACTTGGATGAGCTAGCTTTATTTCATTGAACAGGCGACTGAGGAGATTCACCTGGGACCCTCCTCACCAGCTCCTAAACATTCAAAGCCAGCTTTCAGGCTACCTTCGGCGTCCAAACCTTATCAAAAAAAAAAAGGTTATCCGAGCAAAGAGTGGGGCCTCCCTGCAGGACCCAGTGGATAGGAAGGTGGACGCATCCATCAAGAAGGCTTTCCAGTCTGCCGCAACCCTGCTCAAGGCAGCTACAGCCAACCTGTTCTTGGCACGAGCTGCACTATCATGGGCCACTGACCTGGCATTCCAGCTTGCTGATGAGCCAGATAAGAACAAACCCACCCTGCAGCAGCTACAACTAATGGGGCTAGCTTCTGCCTAGTCGGCTGACGTATCTGAAGAGGCAGTCAGATGTGCAACAGGAGCCATATTTTACCAGACCTCGGCTTGATGTAACCTGTGGCTGCGGGCATGGCAGGTGGATGCCTCTTCAAAGGTGCACTTGGTGACTGCCCTCTATGAAGGAGGCCTCCTTTTTGGATCAGCTCTAAAGGAGGCTGTCAAAATTTTGCAGGCCACAATCCAAGGGCAGGAACAGGTCGTGGTCATTGGGATCCAGGCAGAATTTTCGGGCCCAGAATTATTCAAGGGGACAAAATAAAACATTTTGAGGCCGACTAACTTAGTTCTCCTCCCGCAACCAGCGTGGCTTCAGGGGAGGAAGAGGTGGCTTCCGGGACACTGGGGGCAATGCCAAAAAGTCTCAGTGAGGATCCCTGGACCCCATCCTTGAGTAGGGGGCAGGCTTTCCAGTTTTTTCGAGGAATGGGGTCCACACCACCATGAACAATTGGGTGCTAGATACAGTACGCGTGGGTTACTTCGAGTTTGAATCATAGAACCCGCTACCCTATGCATTGCCCTTCCCATATCCAACAATCAGGAAAAGAAAGTGGTGACGTTATAAGCGATCACAGACCTTATCCAGGCATGAGCGATTGAAGAAGTTCCCATTGCAGAATGGCACAGTGACATTTTCTCTATTTTTCATAGTCCCAAAACGCTGAGGAGGATTCAGGCCTGTATTAGTCCTAAAATTTCTGACCGGCTTTGTTCGCAACAGAACTATTCAAGATGGAAACCCTTTCATCCGTCATCAGGGAATTCCACCTGGGGTATTTTTTGGCCTCAGTAGATTTGCAGGATGTCTATCTGCATATCCCCATCCGAAGGGCTCACAGGCAATTCCTCAGATTCAAGGTGGGGAAATGCCACTTCCCAATTCACTCTAATACCGTCGCAGATCCTGACTTAACTAAGTGTGAACTTCAAAATACTACAGAATAAGGTTTTTCCCACAATCAAAGTTCAGGGACCTCAGGGCCCTTATCAGCAAATTCCAATTGGCACAATACCTGCCAGCTCACATCTTCATGCAGCTCATAGGGATGATGGTCTCCCTGGCAGACTCGGTTCCCTGGGCACTGGTTCACATGCGTCCCCTCCAGTCGAGCCTTCTCCAGCAATGGTCCCAGTCAAGGGATAATCTGGGCCAGCAGATACAAATCTCTCACCAGGTGAAAGCATCTCATTCATTGGTGGACTTGGCGACCCTACATCTTGAAGGCTTTCAAACCGGGGCATCCTTACCAGATGAGAATCACTACTGATACCAGTCTTCAGGGCTGGGGAGCTCACATGGATCAGCTCTCGACACAGGGTAAATGGTCACTGGCAGAAACATGTTACATGCAGCATCAGCATTCCGGAGTTGCGTGCAGTCCCCAGGAACTTCAACAGTTCCAAGTACAGCTCTCCAACCAGGATGTGCTCACTCTCACAGACAATTGAATGACAGTGTCCTACATCAGTCGCCAGGGAGGCACCAAGAGCTCTCGGATGTTACGCGAAACCCTGTTGCTCTTCCAGTGGGCAGAGCACCACCTGGAAAGCCTAATGGCCATGTACCTCCCAGGCTAGGAGAACATCACGGCAGGTTGGCTAAGTCAAAAGGACGTTCTTCCAGGAGAATGTGAACTGAAGGACAGTGCTTTCCACCTCCTTACTGCATGGTGGGGCCTCCCACAGGTAGGTCTTTTCACCTGCTGACAAAATTACAAAGTTCTGCAATTCTGCTCCCTAACCAGGGATGAGCTGGCAATAGCACAGGATGCCTTCTCCATAAACTGGGGTCATTATTATCTCCCATATGCCTTTTCCTCCAATGCCACTAATCTCAAGGGTCTTGCTCAAATTGCTTTAGATTGGGTAGAGCTGATTCTAATCTGTCCACGCTGGCCCCACCAGCCATGGTTCCCTCAACCAGTTCAAATGTCGCTACATCCTCCTCTTGATTTTTCAGGCCAACCCGGACCTGCTGCATCAGGGCCCAGTACTGCACCTCAGTCTGTGCAATCTGTCCCTCTCAGCATGAAGATTGAGCAGGAGACTCTCAAGGAGTTAGGTTATACTCTACCTGTCATTGAAATGATGATCCACTCAAGGTGACCTTAGTCTTCCAAGGTCTATTGAAGAGTATGGTGAAGAATTCTCTTCTGGTTACAATCCATCGACATACCAGACAACAAGGCATCTCTCCCCACTATACGGCAATTCCTACAGGAAGGCTTTGACAAGGATCTCCCAACTGGCAACCTTGCGAGTCCAAGTTTTACCTCTGGGTGCACTTCTGCTGGCGGATTCAGGGGAGTCCTTGGGTGCTCACCTTCATGTTAGACAATTCCTGAGAGCAGCGATGCAAAAACATCTTCCAGTCAAGCCCATCATCCCACCGTGGAGACTCAACCTGGTCCTCAAGGCCCTAACCAAGGCCCCCTTTTCCACCTAATGATGAAGGTAGTTTTTCTTATAGTAATCACATCAGCATGATGCATCTGTGGGATAGGATCCCTGTCGACCAAAGAGCCATACACTGTGTTTCATCAGGGCTCTGGTCCTGCTAACAACTCCCTCTTTTTTACTGAAGGTGATGTCTCCTTTTCACTGCAAGCAAGAACTGAACTTTCCTTCTTTCTGTCCTCACCCTGAGAACGAGAAAGAGAGGGAATTTCACACACTGGAGAGCACTTAGGCTATACATCAGAATAACAGATTCCATACGCAAGACTTTGAGTTTATTCATTCTCACTTAAGGGCAGAATATGGGCCAAAAAGCATCAAAAAGACACTGTTGCCAGATGGATTTGCTCTACCATATCCATCGCCTACCAGAAAGCGGGGGTAGCCCTACCAGGTCCAATGAGGGCCCACTCCACGAGAGCAATGATGGCATCCTGGGTGGACTCCTGAGAAGCCTTGCTGGCAGGCTTATGCAGAGCAGCCACTTGGTCATCCAACCATACCTTTGCAAGGTTCTACAAATTGGATGTGTCCACCTCCGCAGAGGCATCCTTTGGCAGCCGGGTCCTCCAGGCAGTGGTGGACCTGTAAAGGGCTATTAATATTCTTCCCACCCGGGAAGCAAGAGGATGTACTGCTTTAGTATATCCCAGTAGTTAAGAGCCCAGAGACCAGCTTTAGGAGAAAGAAATAGAAATTTAAATACCTGTAAATTTCTTTTCTCTGACTACTGGTCTCCGGGTTCCTTCCCTACCAGAATGTTTGAAGTCGGCCATCTAGCCACATGTTCAGATTAATGTTTCTTCTCTTTGTTTCCAAGTTCTGTTGTACTATAGGGGACAACTGCTTTAGGAAAAACTGATGGCAACAGGAAATGGAAGGGAGGATGTAGTCTCTCTACAGAGATCTGTATCCTCCCAGTAGTTATGAGCCCAGAGACCAGCAGTTGAAGAAAGAAAATTTACAGGTATTTAATATTCTGTTTTCTTCACAGTGTATCCAAACCAAGCTGGGAGGTATTTAGCCAGCTGGGATGGTGTATTAAAATATCTGTTGTGACACTTCCATGCAAGTTCACACCAATATGAGGCGGAGGAGACCTTCATGGAGGGGGGAAATTTGTTTCACAAAAGTTTCATAGGATATGTCCATGTGTAATTCACTATTCCAGGCTTCGAGTACGGATTGTGTGGTATCACTTGGATATTCTTGCAACCCTTTATGTAAGTGCCCAAGCAAGTGCTGCCACTGTATTCCTCTTGTAGAATCTAGGATGATTTTTAACAAGAGGGGGTAATGGGTCAGGAAGCTGATCTTTCTGTGGACGCTTATGCAAGAGAATTGTGCATACCTGTAGATAGCGGAAATATTCTCGATTTGTGAGTTGATAGAGCGGTTGTAAGTGAGTGAAGGGCAGGACACCCTGGGTGTCTACAAATTGAAAAATGTATTATAGACCTAATCGATGCCATTTCTGAAAAGTATGATCAAAGTGGCCCAGAAGGAAATCAGCTTCAGCCGCCAGTAGTTGAACAAAATAAAGTACTAGTGCCAAGGCGGGAAGAGCAGCTTAAACCAGATATGCAATTTATTGTGCCGTTCCCATAGTAAAATCATTAAGCTTTGGGAGAGAAGTCAGGGGTAAATAGAATTCTTCCCACATCAAAAAGATCATTTAAAACAAATTCAGTGTTTCCATGCGGCACTATATGAAGGTTTGATCGATAATGTTTCCCTTTTTCTCTTTGTTTTTATGTTTATCCATTTCTCACTCTGTCTACTTTTTTCAGTCCCTGCAAACACTGTCTCCTACTTTACTAGCTCCATCCATTCTCCATTTTCTGTGAGTGGCACCAAGCAGTGAGTAGAACGGAGATGGGTTTGCTAAGCATGCAAGCTGCAGTTTGCAAATGGCGACAGTGGGAATAGTGTTTTTAAAACACGAGAACATGTTTAAAAAAAAAAAAAAAAAAGTGATCGGCTTCACAAGCTCGGAAAGGTGAATTTTGTTGTTGTGAAGCCGATCATTCTTACAGCTTTTAGTGAAATATTTTTACCTTCTGCTAAAAGCAGCACACGCTGCCATTTCAGTTGTACTGCACAGTGGGGACCACGAAGCCGATTGAAATAACGGCTTCAATAACTTTCATTTTCCTAGTTGAAAAAGCAAGTTAATGTGTTAATAAAAAAAAAAAGAAAGAAAAAATAGCCTCAGATTTGGAGGGGGGGTGATTCAGTGTGTCGTGGTGGGTGTTAGGAATCGGGGAGAGGGGGTGCATCATTTCTTGTACTAGTAAGTAGATCTTTACATGTTGAACCTTGATACAATGACGTTGTGCTGGGATAACATCACTTTATAAGGTGGCCACTGACCAGTCAGACCACAGGAAATTTTCTTGCCCTGTTTTTAATAATTATAACTTTAATGCTTTTCTTAATATAATAAACAAGTGGACGGCCCGGTGGCGGTTCTATGTCAAAACAGCCCGAAAAAAAGAGCACATACAGAAACCACAAATCCTGAACAGCGAGTGCACACAATAGCAACCACCATAAACGGTTAAAACAGTGCCTAAAATGACTTTCTGCATGGGGCTTTGTGCCCAGCACCCCCTATGGGCGGGGGTCTTCACCCCAAACACCCCCCTAGCTAATATAATCAACACCAGGTGGCACACAACTCAAGGACAGGGAGAAATTTGGGAGGGGGGATATTGTACAGGGGGGGTTACAGCTCAGGAAGGGGGAGTAAGTCAGGGGGGATAGACAAACTGTTCCCACTCCAGCAGGAATGCAACACCGGGAGGAGGGAGCCACAACCTGTGGTGCAACATGTTAAAAGAAAAACATACACACAAGAGAAACGCTAGTAATCGCAGGCATTGAATCCAGCTCTGCTGGAGGTTACGAAGCAAACACACAGCGAATGACTCTAACCACTAGGCTACAGTGCACCACAAGTTTGCAACACACAACAGTCTACTTCAGTTTTCAGCACACAACAGCCAGCACCTCACTGCTTCATTCACTAAACCATATACTATTAAAAGCATGTCGCTAAAAAGACAGTCGCTGTTTTGTACTCACCGAAATTGCTTTGCTCAAATTCCTTTGCTCTCTTCACAGGAAACCCCCAGTGGCGTGGTTGGCTGAGGCACTGCTTGCTACATCACATGTCACACTGGTGACCCGGATTCAGGACTGAACTAGGGTCACTCGGGCACTGGCTGGGGGAAGGAGTATTGCACATACACAGAAAGGTCTCCTCTTCAGAGATGGGGGACAGGACCTGCCTCTGCTTGGCTGACACTTAGCCGGAGTTAGTGGTACAGTAGTGCCATCTTTCTGGTACTGAATGTATGCAGCTTCTTTACCCCGTACAGTCATACCATGGCTTGCATGTTGACCTCAGAGAATGGGGTGAAAACAATGGCAGAGAAACCTCACAAGCCAGGATGATGCCTACCAAGACTGGCCTGCTGGCGCAGGGGTTGGATTTCTGCCTGTGACACAGACTCCCTAAGTTCAAATCCAGACTAGGGACATTGGAGGGCCTGCTGGGGGAGGATTGAGCATCCTGTGGACTGCTCTCCTCCTCCTCCAGTGGGAGGGGGGGAGTCCAGTGCTTGATTAACCCCTGGCAGAGGCCAGTGGGGCATACAGCTGCTGAAACCTGTTTTTGTGTGAGGCAGGCAAGACATCGGCACTTCTGCATTGGACATCATTGAACGTCCCGCCTCTTGGGGGTCTTTCTCTGAAAAACTCTTGGGGTTCTGTTGGCAAGATGACATCCTCCCTCCCCCTGGACCCTGCACCGTGACCTGCGTCCCCTTGCCCTCTGTTGCTATATGTCGGTCCATCAGTGAACTGGCAGCCCCGCCCTGAGAGGAAAGCCAGCGTGCCTTCCGGTACCATAGTAGGAGTTCTATTGGGAACCAGCAGCCCCACTCAGGAGGAAAAGCCAAGGTGCTTGTGGGGTGGAGATGTGTCCCGGGATCGCGCATGTTGGGGCCGAGCTGTGGGGATTGCAGGAGATGACCTATGGTGGCCGGTGAAGCCCTGTCATGGAAAGCATAGTCAATAAAAGGATGTTGCCTACTAGTTTACTGCAGGCCCTGCATCACCTACTGGGTACTGGCTTGAACCAGGTATGTCGTGGAGACAGTGGGCCTACGTGGATTGGGGCCGAAGAGGGGCCAATGGCAACCAAGGGGCATAGAGAATGGAATGTAGTATTGCCCAATGCAAGGTGCCACTCTCAAGGAGGAGAAATGGATTCAGACCTGCATGACATGTGGGGCTCCTCTTGCTACAGTGGAGGAGGAAAAGGATCTGGGGTTCAAAAGAGATGAGACATTTAAGCATGACAAGCAGTGCACAACTGCTTGAGCCCATCAAAGAAAGGCAGGGGACCAGCAGAGCAGGGAAAGTACTCCTGCCTTTTGTGCAAGGACATGGTCAGGCTTCTTCTGTATATCACTCTGAGTCCCACACACATGGTATGCTATGTCTGACTGCACTAAATGCCTCAAATGCTCTGGGGCTAACTTTGTATTTGGTTGAGATAGTGACTGCACAACACTGAGGAGTTTACTGGACAAAACACTTGTCTGTAGTGTTTTGCTATTGACCACTACTAAAAACAGATGAAAAACCATATGGAAGGTGACTTTAGTTTGAGTGAAATCTTGTCAGTCTACCCCACCCACATACAGTGATTTGCACACTTATGATGCTTTGCATTATAAAATGGTCATTGAGTGAGTGCATTAGTCAAGAGGGTGCAACGCAGAGGCAACAAAATTATATAGGGGTATGGTGTACAGAAGTTATGAGGAGAGGCTGGCCGCTCTTAACATGTTCACTCTGGAGAAAAAGAGGCAAAGAGGAGACGTGATCTTAATCTTTCACATACTAAAGAATGTCAACAAGCTTAAACAGTTAGAGATGTTTGAGCTGTGTCTTCCAGCATGACACATCCTGAAGTTCAGAGGTGCTATATTCCAGGGTAATATTAAGAAGGACTTTTTCTCTGAGTGGTGAAACTGTGGGACAAACTATCAGCAGAGACAGTGGACATAAAGACCAGTACATGGTTTCAAGATAAGCTTGGACAAAGCCAGCCTTGTGGCGCTGAGAGTTGAGGTTTTGGATGCCACACCTCAAGCCACGCCAGCAACCCAGGTTTGGGAGTGGACTTGGATCAGTGGGGGTCGGCGAGGAAGGAGAGGATTGAAAATCTGGAGTACAGCGCTCCTCTCCTGGGAGGGAAGGGATCGCAGATCCTGGGCATTGGTGACTCCCAGTGGTGACTGGGGGTGCGGCAGCCTTTCAGGATCTCTGGAGGGGCTGTGGTGGTATTCCTGTAAGTGTGTGCTGTAACATGCAGGCATGCGCTGGAACACATTGCACATCTGAGCTAAGGGGGAAGGGGAGGAACAAAAAAGGAAAAAGCCCTAGCTGACTGGTAGGCGAAGGTGAGTCCAGTGGACTGCCCTACGTCCATAACAGGGTCCTTTTGGCCTGTGTCCAGTTCTCCCTCCGCTCCCTGGTTGCTCCACTAGATTATAGACAGAGTGCCATTAGGATTCGGCAGTTCCACGCTGGGGGGCTCAGAACCAGGGGTCAGGCGATCGGAGGAGTGGTAGTGGAGATGGGAACTTCAGGTGGAGCGGGAGAGGCTGAGCTGTGAGGCCACACTGTGGAGAGTCCAGGTGGCCAGTGATGTGGGAACATAAAGAAAGTGTACAAAAAAAAAAAAAGATAAGCTTGGACAAATTTCTGGGCACCCTGGGTAGTAGTGCGTATGTGGAATCTGCATAAATTAGTGCACGTTGGCACAAGATACTGATTCATCCCTGCTAATAAAGTGCTGAGGGGCGGTGAGACAATTATAACATATCTATAGTCTCTTCTAGCCTTCACTTCCTATGTAGTGGTTATTAAATCGAGTTGAGAATGTTCTTTACCAATGCTGCCGCTCACAGCGCCAGTGACCTGGATTCAAAAACATACTTGGGTTGCCTAGGGCCAGCTGGGAGAAAGGAATGCCAAGCATCCTGATGAAGGCTGCTTTCCTCCCAGAGGGTGGGGTTTGAATTTTTGCTGCTATACTCCCTGGGTGACATGAGGGAGGTGTGGTACTGTAGGAGGAACTGCTGGGAGGGAGGACATCTCTGTGATCATCAGGCATGCATGTTCATGTCCATGGCATGACACCCTAGAGGGAGGCATCCTTAAGGGTCTGGGATAAAATTAAAGGGAAAAATCCACAGCCATGCAGAATGATGGCCCTGTTGCACCCACAGACCCCACGCCTGCCTACCTGGGCTCACCCCTGGCAACCATATTTAAGCTCCAGAGGGAACGCACCTATCCTTAGGGCCCCATCATGGGGGGCAACATGGAGGACAAGGCATAGGTGAATTGATGGGGTTGTGGTTCAGTAGATACTTGAGAGGGGACCAAGGCCCAGCTTATGACAGGAGCATAAATAGTTTAAAAAAAAAGAGAGAGGATGTTTTTACTACATTATTAGTCCTCTGGACTATATACTGTATGTTACTTTGCTGGCTTGTTCTTAGATCAGTTATGAATAATGTGGATACATCAATGAATACAGAGAAGTAGCCATGCATATACAAACATTAAAATCCTGCTTTATGAAATACGGCAATAGTGAACAGAGAAACTTTTGTACTGAAAGTGAGTTGCAGATTCTCCACCTTATGTGAGAGTAGTGTGAGATATTTATATTCATTTATTTAAAATTTGTTGACCTGGAGAGGCACACTGCTTCCAAGTGAGGGGATTCACAAGTGGGGATATTACTGTAAACAACAAAATGGCAAATGCAGTATAAAAAGATGACATCTGACAGCTGCAAAATATAATATTTACAAAAACACTTGCCTAAGTCATACAAACTGTAATAACTAAAGTGAGTGGGTGAATAAGCCAGCAATAACTAAGCATGGAGACCAGTTATGGAGTAGCAGGACTATGGTTTGTGGCTAGCTGCAAGAGCAGGGTTGTGACAGGTATGCCAGTAGTAGCAGTTCAAGAGTAGAGTGAGGACAAGGGACAAATAGAAAAAACATAGACTTTGACGGCAGATAAGGACCGCTAGGCCCATCTAGTCTGCCCATTTCCCTACCTACAGGATAGGCCGCAGATCCTATTTAACCAACAGCCTATATCTTCCTGCCCCCCACAAGAATTGCCTTATGTCTGTCCCATGCATTCTTTAATTCTCCCACAGTTTTAGACTCCACAACTTCCTCAGGAAGGCTATTCCATGCATCCACTACCCTCTCTGTGAAATAATACTTCCTCACATTGCCCCTGAACGCGCCCTCCTTCTATCTTTAAATTGTGTCCCCTTGTTCTTGCAAGTCTCTTTTCTGAAAGATGCTACCCTCTTGGACTTTGTTGATTCCTTGAGGTACTTGAAAGTTTCTATCATGTCCCCCTCTCCCTTCTTTCCTCAAGGGTATACATATTAAGCTCTTTAGTCTCTCCTCATACGACTTCTCTTGCAGACCCTGCACCATTTTAGTTGCCCTGCTCTGGACTGCCTCTATCCTGTCTATGTCCTTATGAGATGGGGTCTCCAGAACTGGACACAGTATTCCAGATGGGGTCTCACCAACTGTCTGTACAGAGGGATAACAACTTCCTGTTTTCTGCTGCTGATGCCTCTCCCTATACATCCCAGTATACCCCAGCCCCTCCCTACTGCCTTCTCACATTGCTTGCTAACCTTAAGGTCATCTGATATGATTACCCCCAGGTCCCTTTCCTGTTTTGTTGTTGTTACTACCTCCCACCCATTGTGTATTCTTCCCCTGGGTTCTTGTTTCCCAGGTGCATTATTTTGCACTTTTTTGCATTGAATCCTAGCTGCCATACGTCAGACCATTCCTCCAACCTTGCCAAGTCCCTTTTCGTCCTTTCCACGTCTCCTTGTGTATCAACCCTGTTGCAGATCTTTGTGTCATCTGCAAAAAGGCATACTTTTCCTTCCAGTCCCTCTGCAATGCCACTGATGAAGACATTAAAAAGGACTAGACCCAATACTGAACCCTGCGGTACCCCACTAGTAACGCCCTTTCTTCAGAGTGGACTCCATTTACAATTACCTTCTGTGTCCTGTTGTCCAGCCAATGTTTTCCTAGGCTACCACCCTGGGACTCCCAGGCTGGTTAATTTGACTAATAATCTTTGTGTGGGACTGTGTCAAATGCCTTGCTAAAGTCTAGGTAGGCCACGCCCACAGCCCCTCCCTGGTCTACTACTTTGGTCACCCAGTCAAAGAAATCTATTAGATTAGTCTGACATGACCTTCCCGCTGTGAACCCATGCTGCCTTGGATCCTGTGCTCCACTGACCTGTAGGTACTCAACTATTCTTTCCTTCGAAGTGACTCCATCACTTTCCCTACCACAGAGGTCAGACTGACAGGTCTGTAGTTTCCTGCCTCTGTCTTGGTCCCACTTTTGTGAAGGGAATCACATCCACCTTCCTCCAGTCCTCGGGTACCACCATCCTCCCATGATTTACTAAAAGAGTAGCCAGTGGTTTCACTAGTTCCTTCCTTAATTCTTTTAGAATTCTGGGTGAATTCATCAGGACCCATTGCTTTGTCCACCTTCAGTTTTAGGAGTTCTTGCAGAACCCTTTCTTCTGTGAAAGGACTGGGATCGACCCCCTATCAAGAATGCTTCTGTTAATTGGATTAGAGCACTTCCCCTCCTCTTTTGTGAATACTGAGCAGAAATATTGTTCAGTATTCCTGCTTTTCACTGTCCCCTCTGCCCACCACACGTTTATTCTATTCAGCCTCACTATCCCTCCTTTGTCTTTCTCACTCTCGCTGATGTACCTATAAAAGGTTTTATCCCCTTCTTAACTGAGTTGGCTATCTTTTCCTCAGTTTGGGCCTTTGCTATTCTGACTTCCCTCCCTGCTTCTTTCTGCCTTAACTGGTACAGCTGTCTGTCCTGCTCCTTCTGTGTTTCCTTATACTTCTGGAATGCTATCTTTTTCTTCCTGACTTTCACAGCCACCTCTCTTGAGAACCATAGTGGCTTTTTCTTTCGTTTTGATTTATTTGCTTCACACAAAGGCTTGTTGCCTCTGTGATGGCAGTTTTGATAATTCCCCATTGTTGCTCCACACCTCCTTCTAGCCTGTTTGCTAGTGCTTTTCTGAGGCACTCTCCCATCTTGCCAAAGTCAGCCCTCCTAAAGTCCAGTACCCTCACTTTTGTATGGCTTGACTCTGTAGCTGAGTTTAACGTGAACCACACTGTTTGATGGTCACTTGTCCCCAGATGGCAACCCACTTCTAGATCTGAGATCCTCCACTGCCCACGTTTGAGAGTATGAGGTCTAAGATTGCTTCCTCACAGTGGGTTCGAGCAAGCTGTCCTAATGCCTGCCACCTGCAGGGCATCAAGAATAGCCCTGCTCTTGGATGTCGCTGCAGCAAATGTGCTCCAGTTAACATCTGGCATATTCAGGTCTCCATCAACAGTATCTCCCCTTTCTCTGCCATTCTAAGAATGCCTTCCATCATATCCTTGTCCATTCCTTCCCCTGACATGGGGGTCTGTACACAACCTCAGTCGCGGATTGTGGTGCCCTTTCCAGTCTCCAAGGTGACCCACAGTGCCTCCTCTCCTCCCTGTTTACTCTTTTGTTCAGTTGCTTTTATCCCTTCCTTTACATGAGATACTCCTCCCCTCTTCTCCCCTGCCTGTCTCTCCCTGTAGGTTATGTACCCTGGTATGTTAACATCCCAGTCATGGTTCTCTGTGTACCATGTTTCTGTGACTGCTGCGATATCCAGGCATCCCTCTTCCATTAAGGCCACCAGCTCAGGGAGCTTGTTGCCCAGACTACGGGCATTGGTACTCATTACCCTCCATTTCCTGATGGCCTTACCCCCTTTTGCCCCATCCCTGTCCTTCTTGCCTTTGTCACTTTCTCCATTTACCCCTGCCCTTTTCCCTATCGACACCTCCATGCTGGTGTTTGCCACACTTACTACCGTGATTGTTTGGGGGCTAGGATTTTCCTGCTCCTTTCCAGTGCCTCCCCCCTTGGCTAGTTTAAAAGCTTGCCAATGAGGCATTTAAACCTATCACCTAGGATCCTGGTTCCCCTCCCGGACAGATGCAGCCCATCATGCCAGTATAGGCTTGCATCACTCCAGGTGGACCCCAGCCCCAATGAAGCCAATCTCTGAGCTCCACACCAGTTTTCAACCACTGATTGAATCCCATGAGTGCAGAACACCCTAGCCTCTCCTATGCCATAGATGGGTAGCACCTCCGAGAAGGTTACCGTGCGTGCTACTTGACTAAGGCCCCTCCCCAATTCCACAAACTCTTCCTGCATTTCTCTAATCCTTTCTTAGCCAGGTCATTTGTCCCTAAGTGGACAATGACATCCGACTCCCTCCCTGTGCAGCTGCTCCAGGCAATTCTGAGGATTCGCTCCCTGTCCCTCCAAGCCATGGCGCCAGGCAGGCACCTTACCTCCCTCTCCCCTTCCTTGCCCAGTTCTACCTTCCTAACAATGGAGTACCCCACCAGGAGTTGTTTCCTTCCCCTGCAGGGTCCCCTGCCACCCTCCTGTGGGTCTCCTTTGTGGAGGTTCCCAGCATCCTCCTTGGTCTCCACTGTAGGTGCCTCCATAGAGGAACCACACTTTGCCAGAATGGGATAGGAATTGTGGAGAGGTACAACTGGAGGGATGTGCCTCTGTTCCACCACCCTCACCCTCCCTGAGCCCACTGTGGTCCAACCGCTCCTCTTTCTTGGCAACCTCTGAGGCAACGGCAGTGGCACTGGTGGTCCCTGGATGGAAGAGGAGGTCCCACAAATCCTGGCCAACTCAGCCTGGAGATGAGCAACCTCCTCCCTCAGCCCAGAGAGGTGCCTGCAGATGGGACAACACCGCATCCTCCAGAACATCTCCCGGAAGACTGCTGCTCCATAGCCACTGCACTGCACCACTCCAATCATGTCTTATTTCTGGCCCCTTAACTGTTTGCAATCCTTACTCTTTCCTCTGTTTTTTTTTTCTCTCTCTCCTTACTTTCTGCCTGTGTGCCCTTTAAGGGAAGGTATTCTAGATAGTTGGAAGGCACACAGAAAAAGCAGAGAAACCAGTAGAGCTTTTGCAACAGAGTTTATGGATAGAAGGAGATGTCTGATAAACGGAGGGTATAGAGGTAGGAGGATAGGATGGGATAGTGAGGATGAGGAGAGAGGACAGGTAGAAGCAAAAGACTGAGTCAGTATTTAGCCAGAAGGGAAGAGCAGTGAGAGGATTGGCCTCGGGGGGGGGGGGTATAGAGAGGTTAAGATAAAGGGAGCAGTAAAGGGTGGGTTTGGGGGCATCACTGTGAACCACATCCAGTTAGTGGAATACCAGCAGGATCTTCCAGAGGATGACCTCATGGTGGACTTGTAGTTTAAGGCAGGAATTGTTGTGGCACTGCATGTTAAGCTTACAGCAGATTATTTTATGCATGGTGTGGATGTGGGTGGAGAAGCTGAGGTGCCGGTTCAGCTACAAATAGAGATACTTAAAATGAGGCAAAACTTCAAGTGGGGCACCATTTAGAGTCCTGAAGACTGGGGTGTGTTGGAGCCTTGCCTTGATACCCTCTACTTTGTGCCAAGGGTCACAGAGACCATCTTACTGGCATTATTCGAGTGTTAGTTTCCGTAGAACGGGTGTTGGACATTATCAAAATCCCACTAAAGTGATGATTCCAGCTCAGGGGCTGCAGCTGCAGAAGCAGAGAGTACAGTGTAGTCTGTGTACGTGTGGTGGTGCACTGGGAAATGGACCAGTGTGCAAGCCATTTAAAAAATGGAAAAGAGGACAGAACCAATAATGATGCTTGATCACAGGGATAAGCCCTCCGAGAGAGCCCATGCTGCTGGCACCAAAGATTGATACACAGCAGAACAAACCATGCACACACTAGTCAATACATAGGTGCAACATTTTCATTACAGAATAAAGTGGCAAAAAACATTTGCTTAGTTACATTCTAGTCACCATAGACTGAGTAGCACAGTTGAAAAAGTGTACTCATTTCCCACCACCAAATGTTGAAAAACAAAAAGCAGAGACAGACTGATGGCCCTAGTACTTTGTGAATTTACTCCACGTCATCAGGAGCGAAGTGAAGTAAATCCATGATGTGCTGAGGTCATCAACCTTTCGTGACAACAAAAAAGGTACATATGTCACACAGAAAATTATGTGTGTGTATGCATTCTGGTCATTTTATAGTTAGACTTCTCTAATTTTAAAAAAAATGTAAATGTGGTAAACAAAATATAGCAATGGTGAAAGGATGCTATGTTGATTTGAAAAAATCAATATTGAAAAGTTGTTACACAGTATTTTACTATATTTAATGGGAGAATACAGCACCCATTGCAGGATGTGTAAATTTATAAATTTAGAAGTTTATTATATATATATTTATTTTATAATTTGTTAATGGGAGAATGTAGCACCCATTACACGATTCATAAATTTGGAAATTAATTTAAATATATATAAAGTTTATTATATGTACTTTTATTATGTAATGTACAGAGCCCTGATGAAGTGAGCTAATTGTACTCACAAAATGTTGGCAGATTTCTGACTGTTCAAATAAAAAGGCTTTAAGAAAGAATAAAATGAAAATGTGTTTGAAAAATTATTTGGTGGGCTGATTTCCAATGATCTATGTTCTTGCTGTGCTTCTGTAGTTGGAACAAGCTCTGCCCTTTGTATTTCATCTTTAGCCGGTATTGGAGCCACACTGGTTGTGATGATGAATATATTAAGCACTATAAAATGGTTGGTGCACGTAAGGTGGTGCTGTAAACTTTGGGAGAGAGTGTGTAATTTGTAAAATATATAAACTTGTTATGATTTTAGATCTTGAAGTAGTGAGTATAGTACGAAACATCAATCTAGGATGGTGGTGTTGAACTAGTGGGCCAGTTTCTGTGTGTGTGTCTGTGTGTGTGTGTGTGTGTGTCTGTGTGTGTGTGTGTGTGTGTGTGTCTGGTCATAGGTGAGGGTATATGGAGCAAGATCACTTCTGGTGGTTCTGTTTGTATTGCAGTTGCTAGGAGGGCCACACTGCTCAGTGTGTTTGCTGTGTCCATAGCTTTGAAGGTCCTGGACAAGTCAATAAAAATGACTGCATTGATTTGGCCCTTGTCCATGCCTTTCAAAATGGAGTCGGTGATCCAGAGGAGGGAGAAGACACTGGAGTGATGGTTGCAGAAATCAAACTGGAAATGAGAGGGGAAAAGAGTCAAAAGTGAAGAACTGAGAAACAGTAAGCTACTCCTGCACCTTAGTTAGGGCAGGGAGGAGGGAAATGAGATATGTAATTTCCTGGAGAGGAGTAGTCACCATCTTTTTGGTGGGGGAGGACTTTAACCTGCTTCCAAATTTGGGGAATCATTCCAAGCTGAAAGGAAAAGTTATGGAGGGTGGCAGCAACTGTAGTAATAACAGGAGCAGAGGTGAAGGAGTGTGCTATCCAAACCGCCTTGCCAGGTCTGTGCACTGTGAAGGGATTGAGAGAATGCAGGGTAGTGAGGGTAGCCCCAGCAAGGGGGGTGATGTAAGCAAGAGGAAGAAAAGGGAGAGTGAATTGGGGGGTACTTTGAGGGGAAGTGAGTAGGAGGATGTGGAGGAATAAGGGAGAGAGCATTATGAGATGAAAAATTAAAAATGCTAGTATCCTTGGGTGGGTAAGAGATGGATGAGCTTACTAGTTTGAGAATGATGAATGACTGGTTTGGGGGTATCAGAACAGGAATTATAACCTTCCAGAACTTTTGGAGGAGATAAGATTATTGTGAAGGCTGGCTGAGGTGTGATTTGGTTTAGCTTCCCTGGTGGCCTTAGTGCTGGCATAATGAATCTGTTTTATCTCAGCAAGTCCTTGGAAGAGCCCCAGGTCTTGTGGAGATGCCAGACTGGCTTTGAATAAATCGGTGAGCTCTGCAGAGATCCAGAGGATGTGAAGCTTAATGACAAGAGGCCTCCTGAGAGGGGCGTGCTTGTTGCATGATGCAATGGCTTTAGATTGTAAGGAAGGAAGAGCATCATTTTTATCACTGGATATAGAGAGCCAGGCCCACTTAGTATTATAAAGATAGTCTGGAAAAGAGGAGAAGTTGAGAAAACCTGAACAACCTTGCCCAGCTGAACCTTGGTGGGAGGGGGTGCATTATGGTGGTGAATCTTTAGGATGATGTACCTTTCTGACACAGTGTACCACTGGATGATCACAAAGTATCCAGAAGCGAGACAGTAGCAAATATGGTGGGGGTGTGAAAATAGGACCCAGTGAATTAGGGAGTGGTTAGAGGTGTGAGGGTTGTGAGTGTTGGCCTCTGGGATAAGATGCATGAGGTGGAGGGATTCAATTGTGTGGGTGGTATTTTTAGCCAAGGGGGAACAGCCAGTCTACATTTAGGTTCCCAAAGATTAGGAGCTCACCAGAGCCAGAGAGGGATGAGAAGATATGAGGAAAGGGCTTAGTTTTTTGGATGAGTGGAAGATACTGATAGAAATCGGAAGGGAGTCTGGAAAGGGGAGGCATTTGATAGATTCTTTTAAAGGTACTGCCATTTTGGTCGATATAAATTAGTTTTGTAATTATCTGTAACCCTGTGCCACCTTGAAGGAGGCAAGTGTCATGAAATGCATGATAGTAATTAGCACTCAGCTGGAGAGGTTTGTGTGTTCTGATGCACTGCATTCAGCTTTTTCTTGGAAATGCTTTGAAATTAATTAGAGTACTGAAATAAACCTGTTGGAGTTGCTCCAAGTGTAATGACCCTGTGTTCCACCTTAGCAAGAACTGTATTGCAGTTTTCATTGTTAGCAATAGTTGCTGTTGGATAATGATTCAGAAACCATCAGATAGACACTAATCCTGGAAAATAATGATTCAGAATAGATTTATTTCTTTAGGCAAGGTTACTTATTGGTTGCCATTTATCACTGGGGAGTGGTGGAATGTGGGCAAGAGCAGGGCTGCATTTATACTACCATGGGCCCTATGCACAGTACTGTGCAAGGGCCCCTTCTTTCGCAGTGGCGCACCACGTGTTGGTGCCCCACGACAACCACACAAGTGAACATGCCTCACCACACCACACACAGCTCCAGTTGCCTGACCCTAAACCCAACAGCCCACGTAAACATGACAGATTCACATCTATATAATCAAATAATTATGTTCTTTATGGATCACAATCAAAATGCATCATTCCAGTCCTTCAGCATAATGCTAGAGAATGGTGTGCTGACCGGAAGAATCCATGTGTCATGGTGATCACGCTGTACATGACAGTACAACATGGATTAATGTAAGGCTGTTGGAATCCTAACAGTGACAGCAAGTCCAGATTGCAGCATTTCAGGATCCTTTTTATAAGTGATCTGGCTGATGAACCCCCCCCCCACACACACACACACACACAAACACCACATGCCACGGCACTGGCTTGTCTCAAAATTCCTGGTTTGCAGAATACAGCATCCAAAAAACAGAAACCATAAACTAAAGTATGCATTCATCATGTAGTGGTTTGACTGGGTAATGTACTGCACTCACCCAGGACCCCAAGCCCTCCACCCCGGCTCACAGCAACCAGCCTGGCAAATTGGGACATGTATTCTTCATCCAGGCTGCACTCACCCATGGCCTCCTTCCCCATGCTTTTTCCAGCCAGCCAGGGACTAACCAAACCAAGTGATTCTAATGGCTTTTAATTTCAGCACATGTCAGCGTTTGGGGGTTACTGAATGAACTTCTGCCACCACCAGACAGTCAAGTGACAACTGCTTTCTCCAGAATTCCTGCCAGCTGCGGTACCTGGTCAGGCCATGGATCATTACATTTCTAGCCACCTGGAGACCTCTAGTACTCTGCTGTCTTCAACTTGAAGGCAAGCTATCTGTCCAAGACCCGAGCAACTCTCCGAAAAAGAGCAGCAAGCTCCTTCATATTAGGCTGAAACCGAAACCACACGGGGAGGAGAGGGGGAAGAAAAGTAAGAGCCTAGTGGCCCCATCATAGTCTGCCAGGTAAGCAAAGAGCAAATTCAATTCATTCAGCATAAAAAATGAATACAAATTATTATAAGTGTGGGGCCTTTTTTTTTTTTGTTGTTGTGAGCTCTCACCTCCCTCAGTCTGTCTGACTGAGTAACTCATAACTGTTCTCGTCGATGGTTGACTTGTCGTCACTCTGCTCCCAGTCTGCTCTCCTAGGGGCTCCTCTCCGGCTCCGCTCCAACTTAGAAGATGACTTGGTTCGACTCGAGAGAGAACAGAAGGAAATAATAACTTTAAGAGAGCGCGATTCATCATGAAGCCAGCCATCCAGACAATGGCAAGGCCAAGGGTTGAGTGACTAGTAGTGAGTCAGCTGACCGAGCTGAGAAATGGCGGCAGAGTCAGGCAGACAAAAGTTGCAAAGGCGCTAGTTTGCTTCTGCCCTCCGCTCATGCTCCCCTGCACCTAGGCATGGCAGGATGGCATACATCTCAGCTAGTCAGCTCATCATAGGTCGAACTCGGCGTCAGTTGGGTAAGGGACAGGTGGGCCATGTGTGCTTATTGGTGGCTCAGAATATTGGTGGGAAGTGGCAAGCTGGCGGGGCAGGGACTTGGGAGGGGAAGTTGGATTGCGGAACAGCCACAGATGGGTAGATCACTAACTAGTTGTCATTGTCTAGCAGCGACAGGTGGGGGAAAAAAAGATTTAAAGTGGCAGCTGGCGGCTGGTACCATGGGAATCGGGGCCCCTTAACAGCTTGGGCCCATCCACAGGCGTACTTGGTGCTGCGGTAAATCTGGCCCTGAGCAAGAGTAATGTAACTCTAAACAAGTAGACTTAAATCATATGTTTTCTCATGGGAATTAAACTTACAATATTGTTAATGCCAACGGATTCACTTTGATTATTTTTCAAAATGATTAATGTATTGTATATATTAAGCTTCCATTAACCCCATAACAAAGGTTCCAGGGCACCGAACATTTACTTCAGATTCTTACATAGAAACGTAGAAATTGACGGCAGATGGGGATCAAAGATCCATCTAGTCTGCCCTGAGCCCTACCCCTTAAGGATTTCTGTGAGATAATCCCCTTGTATCTGTCCCAAGCTGCTTTGAAGTCCCCTACTCTTTTGGAGTCGGTGACTTAATCTGAAGAGGGGAGATAACAACAACAGCCACAGGGTGCATCCTGTAGCCTACTAACAATAAAAATATTGAGCCCATCCGACTGATTTTGAATCTGCTCCTTGGTAACCAACCACAGTCAATGCCATGATTAAAAAAAATAAAATATGGTAAGGTCTTTGGACTTTTTTTTCTAAAATGGACCCCTACAGTTTTGTGTGGAACACTGCAAAATCTTTTCCCCCTCCCTAAAATAAAAAGAAAGTGTTGTGGTGAAGCTGTGGAGCACAGGTTGACATTATTTGAACCTTTAGTATAGTTACGCTCCAGACACAACAGAGTGATGGGTGGCATATATATTTTTGAGCCGTACTATTTTTTCCTAACCAGCAGCTTGGAAGAATAACACTCTCCAGAGAGAAAAAAAATGTGTTAAAGCACCAGTATTTGTTAGTCACCAGGGGCCCAATGTTCAAAATTTGCATGGGCACAAATCCTAGTACGCGCGCATAAACCAGGATGTGCCTGAAATTCCTATATTCAAAAGCCCGGATTGCATGAGCAAACAGGGTTTGCATCTGGGTAAACTGGAGGGGGTGCAATGAAAATGGAGGGGCATGGACCTAAATATCAGCACAGTCCAGTATTCAGAGTATTTGCGCCATGCAAGGTCATGTTACACAGTCCTCTTGTGTGGCACAAATACCACCGATGGAGACCATGACTTACTCCCTCACAACCCTAGCAGTTGGCGGAGGAAGTGCGGTGCCACCCCGCGCTGGCTCCAAGTCACCAAAACAGTGTCCCTGGTGTCCAGTGGTCCCCCTCCCGCACCCATGCCCAATGTCCACACATAATGTCCCTGGCATGTAGCAGTCCCTCCCTCCACCTGCACCCGTGCCAGATGTCCACACATAATGTCCCTGGTGTCTAGCGGTCCCTCCCCCCACCCATGCCTGATGTAACAGAACATTTACCCTGATGTCTAGTGGTCCCTCTCCCCACCCGATGCCCTGCCAGATTAATAAAAGAAGATTCTCCTTGGTGTCCAGCAGTCCCTCCCACATCCGATCCTCATCCCTGTACTGGTGAAAGCCCACCCTGGTTTGACAATACCCCCGGCAATAGTTGGCCCACCACTAACCTGCGGGATGCCTGTGGCAAGTAGTGCCCCCCCAGCAGCACAGCTTCAGCCCTGAATAATGACATTCCAACCCCCAGCCCATGTCTAGTGGGCCCCCCCTCCTACCTGTAGCACCAAGAACCCATTCCCCCAGACACCCTTACCTGAATCTCGGAGCCGCAGTGACACAGCGGCAAGCGACACAGCCCTCCACACACCACCTTGGCCACTTGCCATCTGACACAAGGGAGCATGCTGCTTATTTGCCCAATTAATAAGTAGTGTGCTCCCTGTTTCCGTCAGAAGGCGGGCAGCCGAGGTGGAGTGCGGAGGGCTGTGTTGCTCGCTGTTGCTTCACCGCGGCACCGAGATTCAGGTGAGGGTGACCGGGAGGGGGGGTGTTCCTGGTGCCGTGGGAGAAGAGCCACTAGACATCAACGAGACATGGGCTGGGGGAGGTCAGAATATCACTATTTTGAGAAAGGGGCCAGATCCGTGTCGTTGGTGGGGCATTATTTACACAGGCATCCTGGTGTTAGTGGCAGGCTGCAATCGGGGGGGTGAGATTGTCAAATGGGGTGGACTTTTTACTGGTATGGGGACAGGTATCGGATGGAGTGGAGGGACCGCTGGACACCAGGGAGAATCTTCTTTTATTAATCAGGCATTGGGTGGGGGGACCCCACTGGACGCCAGAAATTGTGTGTACATACTAGGCGAGGGATTGGGTGGGGGGTACCACTAGCACCAGTGATAGCTCCACATCTGGGACTGAGCAATTGGAGTGGGGTGGCACTGCACTAGATTGCCCAGCTACCCATGCAAATGATCCCATAATCGGCATGCAAATGGTCCCTTAGTGCCTTGCATGCCAAATAGGCTCATTTGCATGGTCTCTTTGAATATTGCAAATTACATTTTTTATATATTTTTTTTATTTAAGTCTTTGGTAACCGGGTAAGGCCCACTAGGTACAAGTGCCTGTTTTCATGGGTGACCTGGGAGCACTGGGTGGTTAAGTGACTTGCTCAGAGCCGCACAGTATGCAAGTGGAGCTTGTGAGAATCAAACTCTGGTCTGGTCTGCTGGATGTACCAATCTCGTTCACATTCTGTTCATCTAACCTCGAGTCTAGACTATACTGCCAGCCTCGGCATACTCTGTTGTGGCAGGGTACTTCAGGAGCCATGTTGAGGCAGTGCTAAGTGGCTTAGAGCTGGGCCAACATGGCCCTATATTCAGTCAGATAGCGCTAATGTGCTATTCCACTGAATATAACATCATCAGGCACCTGGGCTCTCGCAAAGCGGAAAGCAGATTTTTACACTCTGCTATGTGCAGCTTTTTGTTTTTTTAAACTTTTTGTTTATTGTTATGACAAAAACATACAGTTTCAATCTCTTACAGCGGATATTACGTTTTTATATTTTACTTCTGAGAGGGCGCCACTCCTCATAGCACCATTAATATATCCATTCACAGTAATATGATACGTCATTGGAAGGGTTCCATATAGTATACAAAGACATACATTTAAACATTTTAGACTGTGTGATGAGCCCAGAAGTTGCATAGCGTTATATAGTAAAACCAAAGTCTTGAGTCCCGAAGTCCCTTCCCTTCAAAGGGGAACAGGGAAAGTTCACTATACTTTTCCTAAGTATATGCACTAAATGTGCCACCCCAGATGAAGATAATGAAAGCTCCTTCTCCCCAAAGCTTACTCTAAACATAGATGCGGCTATACTTAAGCCGTATAATATGATTCAATAAATTGAGTACTTTAAGCCATCGAGTAAGTTTCCTCATTCACTTAAAAAAAAAAAAAAAGCGCTTTAAATTCAAATTCTTTTAACTGAACCTATAAGATACTTGCAGCAGGCAACCGAATAAAGATTCAAACAGGAGGTTTAAATGAGAATGCTGTCTTAATTGAGCAGTGGAAATTACAGCAAACATACATTTTCAGCATTTCCTCTGTAGTCTCCAATTATATCCCCCATTATAACTTTTAATAATAAAGAAAAAGTATTCGAGCTAACATTAGCTAGATAGTTTTTGATGAGCTATTCATTTCACTTCCCAAACATATATATTAAGCCATTCAGAATAGTACTTTACAGTTCTTTTCAGGTGAGTCCTTCCGAGGAGGAGGATTCTTCTGGAGAGGCAATTTTCGATCTTCTAGCAGTATTTCTCTGACACCACTTCATGGCTTCAGCTTGGTCTGAAAAAACGTAGACTCAGCCTCTATGCACTATCTGGAGTCGGGCTGGGAAGACAAGGCAATGTGGGATCGTCGACTCTCTCAGCAATGCTCTGGCGCCATCAAATTTCTTGCGCTTTTGGCATGTCTTAAAGCCCAAATCACGGAACAACCTTATCTGCTGTCCTTCGTGGAGTAGTATTTTCTTTTGCCTGGTAAGGAGGTAATCTCTGGATCTAACTCCATTGGTAATGACCACAACAGTTCTTGGGCTTCTGGATCGTCAGGTCTGCCTCTTGCCACAACTCTGTAGGCCTTTTGGAAGCATTTCACCGTGGGAACTATCTCTTCGCCTAATTGCTGTATCAACCACTCCTGGACAAATAACAAGAAGTGATCACCTTCGGCTTCTTCTGCCATTCCTAGAATCCACAGGTTCTGTGTTCGACCTTGGGTCTCTAATCTACTTCTGAGGTGTGTGTTTTCTTTGATAATCTGTGAGACTGCACCCATTGCTGCGTCTGCCCTTTTAGTGGCTTCATGGGAGGCTAGGGTGATCGATTCCACCGACGACTCAACATTAGCTACTCTGAGAGGGTATCGAATTTGTTTGATAATCCGGTAACTGATGGTATCAGTCTATTAAGCTTTAGTCCCACCGTTTGTAAGGTTTCTTCAGCGGGAGTATCATCCTGTATTGTGTCCCTCACGGTTGGAGTTGCAGGATTTGTTTTTGTTTAGCTCTGTTCTCCCCCATCGCTCTATCTTTACGAGGGTTGCCCATGTTGTTGCTGAAGTCTTTCTTTCTTAGTTTCAGACAATAAAGATGCACTTTATTCTGTTTTACTTTCAAATTGCAAGTATAAATGGAGACAGTGAGACAGCGCTATCTCTTCATGCGTCCATTTCTGGCCCCCGCTGTCTGCTTTGTGCAGTTTTGAATATCAGGCCTCATATGTTTTTTTTTTAACGTGCTAAATTTTTGGTGCAAAAAAAAAATCAAGATGCCCATTTTTTCTTTCCATTTTCTTTCATTCCTGATTCGAGATGCTAAAATTTATCACAGCTCCTACTCTCATACATGCTCGCCATGGGAAAAATGTAAATATCTTACTACAGTTCTATTCTGTTTACCATCATAAACAAGTGGCAGCACCATCCTAACACATTCACATTATGAATATAACATGTACATTCAACAGGTACCTTCAGCAGAAGAGATTTTTTTTTATTGTGAGTGGTGGCCATCTTTAATGACATGAGTCATTAATTACAAAATTAGACAAAAATGTTGTTTAAAAAATATTTGAGAAAACTAAAGATGCACTGAGGCTGGATCTAAGAGTGTCAAAAATAAATCTTTGCTAAAAAAACCCTATATTATGATATGATGGCCATTTTATTTGTGACCAACAAATAACAGCTGCTTTAATTTGAGATACGACATCAGGATGGGACAAATCAGTTTTTGAGCTGGTGGTCAGTTTGACCACTAGCTTTCAAATTCTGGTAGCCAAACCAACATTTGTAGTAGTCATTCTTTTTAAAGGCTCAAAAATCACTTTGTAGGCAGGTATCCAAGTTGGCCAATAACTTTCAAAATATGGTAGCCAAAACAATTTTTTTTAAGTAGCCATTGGTCACCTGGCTTCCTGATTTGTTCCATCCTGTAAGACGTACTCATTATGATTGTGGGTCTCTTTTCAACATGCTGCCAGTTGTTGCATAGTATTCCAAATTATACATGCACGTCGCTTTTAGGTTGTAAACTGGTATACGATACTGATGTAGGACAACCAATGCATTTGAAACGTTATTGCCAATACAAACCTGGGCTTCCATTTCTTAAAAGTTGTGCATTGATTCAAAGCATCTTCCAGCCCCATCAGGTGCATCCTTAATCAATTAGACAACCCATTGCTTAGCCTCTGCAGTCCTAATTTTTTCGTCACTCACTTAACCAATTACTCACAGACCTAATTTGCCATTACTTCCAGTCAACCAGATGTGCCTTTCGTAGTTTTTAAGAGCCATTACAGCACAGGGCATGAAAACTTGAATCCATTAGAAAAAGGAAGTATTCTGGTTTTGTCTATTAATTTAATTCTGATGTACAATAGTTTAGTGAATTTTGAAAAAAAAATACTTTTTATTTTTTATAACACAGCATATCTGCAAACTGTACTATTGATAAACCTCCCTCAGACTGCACTGCAGTTTCTGACCATGTCCTAACCTGTTTGCCTGTTCCCTGTCTCACAGTCAAACTGATGTGAACAGGCTCAGAGAGCAGAAGAGTTTTGTCAGCATGGCGTGCTGCTATATTATTTAAGAGAAAGACTAACATTAAGCCAAATTTGAATATGCCCTTTATCAAATGGATTATATAAAGACAAGGATTTCTTTGAATGCCCCTGCCCCATCTTTGACTGGTGCATCAGTGGGAGGTGTATTGCAGTATGGCTACAAGGAGTGCACTGGTGGATTGCTTTCAGTGAGTACTTTTGACAGAGAGGAGAGTAAGCACCCAGCTTTAACATATACATATATTGTCTCTTTGGGACCTGCATGAACATATCCAGTTGCCTGTGGAAATGCAGGGCCCTCCGGGGCACCAGCAAGGCACTTCACCTCCTTCCTTGTTCCTGGTTGGGAGGAGGCTAGTTAGGGTCTGTTGAGACGGACTAGGCAGGGACCATCTGATCAGACTGAGTGGGCTGTGCTGTCCTTTTCTGCCAACAGGTTTGGTGTTGCTGTACACTTGCTGACAAAGCACCGGAAATTGGTATTCCCTTTAATCTCAACTTGCTATACTTAGCAGCTCTCCATGCACCGTGTGACTCGAGTCACCACTGACTGCTGATGAGAAACATTATCTGAAAATGTCCCCTTTTGCCTGTGCTGTTGTCAAATCTCTCTCAGGTCTGTTTTCCATTCATTCTTATTTATATCCTTTCCCAGCATATACCCTTTTATATTTTTCATTATAAAGTAATTTTCCTGGTATCTTTTGACTGCTGTGCAGTTATTGTTTTAGCATCTGTACTTGCAACAAAGCATTCCATATGCAGTGACCTTCTTGATGAAAACATATTCTTCTGCTGTCCCCCCTTTTTCTCTTGTGTTTTTTTTTTTAAGATTGTGACCAGTTGTCTAGAAGACTTTGGCCCTGTCCACACTACTACTAAAAAATCTGTAACGTTTCCTGTGAACCATTATGGAAACCGTTACAGTCCGTCCATACACCGGACAAAGTGTGACCATTACGGTCCGCTCCCTATCCCACAATGCAGTTCGTGCTGCACAGAGGGCAGTACTGGAGCTACACGCTCACACGTCCACACTGTAACTGGTAATGTTACAGAGGCGTAATCATTTTTACAACCGTTATTGAAACCACCTCATAAGTGGTTTCAGCAACGGTTTCGAAAATGCCTTCTGTAACATTACCAGTGTGAACGCAAACCATTACGGTAATGGTTTGGACCCTCTGTAATGTTACAGAGGAGTTTTTCCACTGTAGTATGTACAGGGCCTAAGTCTGTGTACTTCAGAAAATGTACTTTAGAAAAGAGGAGATTTGGAGGGGGCCTCCTGGAATTAGTTACAGAAGTTATCTTTAATACACAGCAAATCACCCTGGGTCTGTACAGTTGTCAATGTCAGTGTCAATTTTATTTAAAAAGGCGCCCAATCCCAAAGGCTCTGGGCGCCGCACAAAACTATACAGTGTGTCACACCGTATACATACCTTAAAATAACATACATAAAATTCAATTTCCAAAAGCCTGCATAAATAAAAAGGTCTTCAGATGGCTCTTAAAAGCCTCTATAGTAGGGGCCTCTCTCACTTCCAACCGCAGCGAGTTCCAGAGAACTGGAGCAGCAACTCCAAACGATCGATCCCCAGCTGATTTCAGTCTCGCTCTCGGGACTTTGAGGAGGCCACTATTAAAGGAGCGGAGATCACAGATAGAGGTGGACTGTACCAGGAGATCGGAAAGGTAACCAGGGCCCTGTCCATGTAGGGTCTTATAGATGAGAAAACCCACCTTGAACAATACTCTCCACCTGACAGGCAGCCAGTGCAATTCGCGCAATACTGGAGTAATATGACTGAGCTTACTTTGTCCAGTCAAAACCGGCAGCAGCTGCTTAACTAGCTGCAGTCTGCGAAGAGAAGTTCCTTAGAGACCCCAGATAGAGGGCATTACAGTAGTCAAGCCTAGAAGTGACTAAGCGGCATGTACAAAGTAGGGAGGTCCAGAGCCGGAACAAGGGCCTAATCCTGGCGATATTTCTCAGATGAAAAAACAGGAGCGAACCACAGAGGATATTTGAGCCTCCATGGACAAATTCCTGTCAAAGATCACACCAAGATTACGCACCCATGGGGAGGCCATCAATGACACAGCTCCTAGCACAATGCCAGTCACAGAGTCAGAGGCCATCCCATCACGAACTCTGTTCGACTCCACTACTAATACCTCAGTCTTGTTAGGGTTCAGTCGCAGCCAGCTGGAAGACATCCAGTCATTTATCTCAGCCAGACAGATATTTAACACATCCACTGCATTTGATGTTCCTGGGGCAAAGGAAAGGTATAGTTGAGTATCATCAGCATAGCAATGAAAACTCAAACCATACCTCCTAATGATCTCCCCCCCAGGGGCAGCATGTATACTGCGAACAACATAGGGGCCAGTACCGAACCCTGAGGGACTCCATACGGAAGGAGGTAGGGTGCAGATGAGAAATTACCCATCACAATCCGCTGCCTCCTGTTAGTAAGAAATGACTCAAACCATTTGATGACAACACCGGTGAGTCTGCATAACTCCCTCAGGCGGAAAAGCAATACACTATGGTCCACAGTATCAAATGCTGAAGAGAGATCGAGGAGAACAAGAATTGTCTTGTCCCCCCGATCTCTAGCCCTGAGGAGGTCATTTTGCACCCCGAACTAATGCAGTTTCAGTGCTATGTCTGGCCCGATAAGCTGACTGGAAAGGATCATACAACTCGTGGGTCCTGAAATGTTCTCCCAACTGAAGTGATACCACTTTCTCAACAATCTTTCCCAGAAATGGAAGATTGGAGCTAGGACGGTAATTTGCCCTAATCTCCGGGTCCAGAGAAGCTTTCTTTAAAAGGGGTCTCACCAGAGCCTCCTTCAAGGCATCCGGAAAGACACCCTGACTCAGGGAGCACCGGACAATCAGGGCAAACACCGGGCCAACAGTGTCAATGCACCTCATCAAGAAGCGCGTTGGCACGGGATCCAGTTCACAAAAGGTATACCTCAAGTTGGCCACTATCTCAGTGACCTCACGAACCTCCATTGGCCTAAACTCCCTCCACCCAGAGAGAGTGCTCTTAGAACACGACTGGCGACCACTGACAGCAATAATATTACTGGCTGAGGAAACCTCCCACCAGATGTAGACACCCTGTCCGAGAAAGAGCAAATTCTCACAATCCTCATTCGAGAAAACTCTTCCAGGCTGAAGACAGAGTGGGTGAGAAGTCTATCAACAGTCTGGAAGAGTGAGGCTGGTGGCTTCTCCAGCAGCAATCTCCGAGACAAAATATTGTCTTCTTTGGTTGATTGCCTCCTGATATCGCAATAATGCTCACACAGGACCAGTTTGTCAGCCCCAGGCGGGATTTCCTCAGCGGCGCTCTAATCTCGACCCAGCCTCTTCATTTCCCTGAGATGCGCTATCATACCAAGCGACCTCAGGTAAGAATTCTGGGTCGTACAGCGGACTGAGTCTTGAGGGAGTCAATGGCGCCCAGATAATACCTCATTTGGGCATCTCCCTCGCCAACTGCTCCGGCATGCATCACACACCCTTGATAAATCAACTGCTGCCAAAAACCCTCAGGGGTAAGATCTTTTAACGGGCAGCAGCAAAATATCTCAGGGGGGGAAGAATTCACGACGGGAGCACTAAACATGAACCTCACCGTGCAATGATCAGACCAAGCCACTCGACCAACGTCGAGATTGGCGATCTCAAGTCCCAGTGAGAACACCAGGTCAATGTGTGGCCATCCTGGTGAGTAGGCATGCCAACAGACTGCACCAGCCCCAAGGGACATACTCTGCAGTAACTCATTGGTAGCACCTTTGACCTCTGTCCTCGGCCCAAACATTGAAGTCCCAAGAAAAATACATCTTGGGAGAATTCAATGTTACATGACAACAAACTTCAAAGCGGTCCCTGCAGGAACCCCCATCGGTCCAGGAGGACGATAGATGAGGAGGATCCTGCAGCCAACACCAGTCCTCCTCGAGCGGCCACATTCAAATGAACCGAGGTTCCCACGGGTGCAGTGAAATCCAGGCTCGATTTAAAACAAATAAGCTACACCGCCTCCCCTACAGTTTTCTCTGGGGCAGTACACCACAGTATAACCTGGAGGGACTGCAGCCTCAAAAACAGGACAGCATCATCCCACAGTCTCTGTAATACCGCCCAGGTGGCCGGTGAAACCAGGCTGACAGCCAATAGCCGTCTTGTTTCTGATCGACCTGGCGTTACCTCTTTACTGCAATCAGAGATATTAAAGGTGATGTAGCCCTGAAGGTCACCTGGCCACTAGGCCTGGTGGCCCCCTGAAATAGGCACCAACCACGTCTGGCTTCTTCTAGGTGCTCTATTTATTCCAGGCGTCTCCTGGACTTAACCACCTCAATCGTTTGAACAACCTGCTCCTGGTCATCACACCTGCGTCATAAGCAATCCTGGCCAATCCCACTTCCCTACAACGTCTGATAATAATATCAGATACAGGAGGAGGATAAAAGGGCATAGCGCATGCAACTGTGAGTTCCATAAACAATTCTAGGCTCCAAGAGCAGTCTGTCAGAAAACCTACACATATCTAACTAAATAAGCCAAATGGCACATACAAATCATGCAGGCAATAACATAAAACTCTTATTTTATAATAAAACTGGTAGACATACAGAACTATTAAAACAAAATTCCCACCTCACACCCATCCCTCATCCAAAACAGACAAATTTCGGCTCCGAGTGGCGCCACTCACAACGCTCGCGCCACGCTCTCGCTGGCGAGCGGCGTCCGCGTTTTAACCAGTGCCTCCCACTCACAGAGCCAATCGGCTAGCAGCCCCCCTCTCACAGCTCCAGCTCCAGCTGGCAGCTTGTTTGTGCGACTTAACACAGCCTCTCATGCTGTGTTCAGCACAAGTAGAGTGGGCAGTTCATCCAATAGTCACACAAACAGTAGTCCTGTGGCAAATAATTTCGCGGCTTTCGTGCAGCTTGCAACGAGAAAACACCTTGTCAAGCAGCGGAGAAAGCGGACATGCAAGAAATGCTGCTGGCGAGCGGCGTCAGCGTTTAACCAGTGCCTCCACTCACAGAGCCAATCGGCTAGCAGCCCCCCTCTCACAGCTCCAGCTCCAGCTGGCAGCTCGTTTGTGCGAATTAACACAGCCTCTCAGTTCAAGGCAGTATGGCTCTAGTTTCTTCAGCCTGCTGAATGTTTGCTTGCATGCATGTGCAAAGTGAAAATGTTGGGACTGCCTGGGAGAGTAAAGGCCGCAGAGCTGTGTCATTGTAGCATTCAGTGCAGTTCGGGCTGCAGGAGGCTCGCCACTGACAGCCCAGTGAGTAGCAGGCTGATGGTGATGCTGTTCAGCCTTTTTGACAAACAGAAACTTTGTATAGTTGAAAGGAGGCAAGGCACCTATCAGAGTGCAGCTGCTTCCTTTCATCTAGACGACACCGCCCAGCAGTCAGCTGAGTACCATCATTAGCTTGCTCCTGGAACAATCCACTCAGCCTTCCAAATGCTTTTCCGCCCCCACCAGCACACACGGAAACTTGGTTTGCCATCTATCTAGATTTCATCAGGACATTCCTAGCTTGGGGGGCTTTGTCCTGCCAAAAAAACCCAGGAAAAATGCATGCTGTCCTAATTTTAAACTAGAACAAAATGTTTTCTTTCTTTTCGCTTTAAGATACAGGAGATTAAGATACCTTAAACAGACTTACCAGTCTCAGCCCCTGCACCTGATATATAGGTTCCTGACCACATAGATGGCATGTTAAGGTGTAGATGCCCCCAAATAATCCTGTTATTCAGATGCAGTTTCACTGGTAAAAAGAGTTTTGCTGGTTCCCAAGGATGTCTCAGTCTAAAGTGCCGCCCACACTATGCCCCCGTGCTCTGCTACGTTGTGATGCAATGTTAGGGAGAACGCGGGGACGAGTACCATGATAGTCTATGGGCGATGGCTTTCCTAACTTTTTTTTATATGGTAATGGTCGGTTGGTGATGAAATGTGGTCTCTGGTCGACTAACAATGCCCTTGTTAGTCGACCGGTGCCCACGTTTCATCACCAACAGACTAGTACAATATTAAAAAAGTTAGGAAAGCCACCGATTATAGACTATAATAGCACTTGTCCCCATACTCTCCCTAGCATTGCATCACAACTTAGCAGAGTGCGGGGGCAGAGCATGGATGGCACTTCAGACAGGGAAGTCCTTGGGACCCGGTAAACACTTTTTACGAGTGAAACTGCATGTGAATAACAGGATTATTTGGGGGCATCTACACCTTAACATGCTGTCCATGAGGTAAGGCATCTACTGTATATATCAGGTGCATGGACAATTTGCTTTACCTTGGTGGATCTCTTTAAATTAAATGCCTCAAAATGATAAGAAACAATAAGGAAAACTAAAACACTGCCTAAGTTCTGGTTATTTGGAGAAAAGAAATCTGTTGTGTTGGCCAAGCTCACAAATTGTCCTGTGAAAAATTCTGTTTCGGTATGAAACTTCCTGATTTGGGCATCTTAAAAGATGGTAACTCTAACAGAAACCAACTTGCTGGTGCAGAACAACTCCTGCCAGCCGAGTGCTTCTGCTTCCTCCTTCTGTGTGCTCACAACCCCCATTCTTGGTTTTCAGCCAGGTCTTGTACTTCCCATTCCCCCTTGTCAACCAGCTGTCTCCATAACAGAACAAAAAAAATACTGCTCCCTCCCTCTCTGTGTTTTCTACCCCCCCCCCACTCTTGGTTACTGGCCTCTTCTCATGCCCCCAGCCTACTTCTGATTAACCGCTCCCAGTGTTGCCTGTGGCAGCTCCGTTGATATCCACTGAGCAGCCTTACAGAAACCCACCCGCTGCAGCCAAACAAGCCCCCCTGCCTCCCGGCACACGCACCCCACCATGACACCAGCGTTTGGTCATTCCAGTTTACTTGGCACGCGTCACATTGTTTCCCCTCAGGGTGCCAGGAGCTGCCAGGTTCCTCCTTATGCAGGGGAGCCTTCATTCTTTGGCAGAGCTTGAGAAGCAGTGCTGCAGTCTTTTTAAATGTTCTAGAGGGAGTGGCCCCCCTCCACACTGGTTCTTGGTTAACGTAAGCAGCTCCCTGTGTTGCCACCCATTGTGACTCCTTTGATGTCTGCCAAAAGACCTTACAGAAACCATCCCACTGCAGCTGAACAAACTGCCCACCTCCTGACAAACACCCTTTCTCCCACAGCATCGGAGTTTGGTCATCCACTCCTGATTAGGCTGGAGACTGGGACTGGGACATTGAGATCGAGAGTGAAGTTGCTGCAGATACACACACCCCTGGCCGGCCAGAAGGAAAATGAGAGACTGATCTGCTGCACCACACAGTTGCACAGTAGTCCAATGCAGGTGGCCACCACATTAACCAAGGAAGTTGTGAGGCAGAAAAGAGAGTAGGCAGCATCAACGTATGGTCGTAGACAAAGAAGCATCTCTTAAAGGGACATTGTCAGTTTTTTTTTTTTTGTGAATTTTTTTTTTTTCTTTACATGCTGTGGTATCATTGACTCCGTTATTAACTATAGTGCTCACAGACTTCAAATATATCAGCATTTCCGTGAAAGGTTACAAGATCACAATAATTTAGCCAAAAATACTTAGTGGTTGGGCCAACCTTCAGTCCTGCCACCGATGCTCCAGCGCATCCTCTCTGACATATGGCTCTGATCCAATGGGTATACTTGTTCATGAACGAGTCAGCAAAATGTGCACTTTAGCAATGAAACACCCTCACAATTTCTTTGTGACTTACTGAACTCGGGTGGGATTCCATTTCAGAACGAATGCTCTAACCATCTTTCTTTTACACTTGAAAATTCAAGCCGTGACTCTGAGCATGTGCAGTAGCATCCCACTGCCCCCTCCTGTTTCCCTTCCTTCCCTGTTGTTGTCTGTTATCCTGAGATAGCAATTTTAACACATTTTTATATTAACTGGCATTGTCACTTTACTTATTTGCACACTGATGTTTTTTTGTTTTTTTAGCACATTGAAGTTATATATTGCACTGTCTCTTGTAAATGACCTATTCTTAAGTGAGACTCTTAGTAAGTGACATCAAGCCTTGTGGAAGTGCCTAACCTCTGACACAAAGACGGTTGGTGATGGTGGAGGGGAGGGTGTGTCTCTGTTCAGCTGCTGATCAGGTTTGAGAATAAATTATCCTGCAGCACGGCTGTGGTGTTTGTACCTGGTGTTCCTGATTGTGAGCCGATGCCGTCTGTGAGTAACTGAGCCTTTCTTTACATTTTGCACCAGTACATAACCTTAGCTGCCTGTTTGAGAGACTTGTAGTTGCAGTTTTGCATGCTTGGTTAACAGGAGCCCCAGTGGTGGAGCTGGGGGGGGGGGGGCGGTTGCCTCTCCTGGCTGCCCCAGTGTGAGTAGTGGTGACCCACCATCATCTTTATTCACTGTTTAGTGCCCATTGTGGAGCCCATGATTGACTGAATGGCCCCTCCTGGCTCCCAAATGCTTCCAAACCTGGCTCCTCCACTGAGGAGCCCTTAAGACATAAAATACCTATGTCGGAGCCATTTTGCGGTTCCACTCCCCCCCTCCACCCCCACTTGTAGACAGTTCTTATATTGAATCACTTGTTTAATGAAGACGAAGTAAACCTGTTCCTGTACAATGCAGGTTCGAGCAGCAATTTTGTTGCTCCTAGTAGTGCTGGCACCCAGAGTAAATTGCTTTTGGATATCAGGACTGCCTTGATACATTTAGAACGAGTGGCTCTAAAGGTGCGGAGATGTTATTGGCAGTGTGTTTCTTTGTCTGTGCACCTGAGTGTTAGTCAAGTGCCCAGGGGACGGTGTCTAATTAAACACCCAGCTTTTGGAAATGAAAGAGAAGAGTTTGTAGAAGGCTGGCAATCTTTCCCTCAGGAGTCCTCAAAGACGTTGAAAATGGAAGCTGCTGTTAAACAAGAGCTTTGGCAAAGGAAGTTATATATTTTTTATTAAATATACAGTACTTTATTAAAGTTGTAAACAAAAGGAAGCTACTGTTAACACATTTGAGAGTCTTGCAGAGTGTAATGTGTTTAAACACCGACTAGACACAACCATCAGAAATTATGATGCAAAACTCAAACAAAAGAAAGGAAGTTTGAAAGGGGACAGACAAGACTACAGTGAGGTGAGGAATTCTGACTGGAGTAAAAAGGATACACTAAAAAAAGTCCATACTTAAAAAAACAAGTACAACAGGGCCAGCTAGAGACACTCATACATGTGGCTTGGAATCTAATAACAGTTGAACTTAGCAATGTTTTTTTAGGCTCCAGTCAGGAGAAATTACTTCCAAATCAACCAGCTTTGCAACAACCAGGCCCCAACCTCCCCTCAAAGGTACCCCTACCCCAGTGCAGCTTGAGACTGAGCCCCTGTATAGTCAAGTTCCATGAGGAAGAAGAACGAAAGATGTGGAACTAGGGGCAAGAGGAGGAGGAGAAGGAGGAGGAGAGAGAGAGAGAGAGAGAGAGAGAGGGAGACCATATTACAGAAAGAACTATCAACAGAGGGGTCATCCTTACAGAGGTTACAACAACCGGAGACTAATGGGGGACCAGTTATTAAGAAACTTAGCATTAGTTAATATTTCTAATTATGAACTGACTGAAATTGAACATCGAGTTCTTCAAAAAGGACTTACCTTTATACTGTCAGACCATCTTCCCTCTTAAGTACTGTAGTAGACCTATATAAATTTACTAGAAGATTGCACCTCAAAGCATTTTATAATAACGAGGAAATGTGTGGAGCAAGAACAATAGCCATTGCCTCTGTAAGGACTAATACAATATCAAATGTTGAAGTTTTCTCATAACATGCATATTCTCTCTGATCCAAATTCTTTAAAAAAGAAATCTACATTTATCCCCCACCCACAGTCAAGCAGTACCCATATTTGAAAATGCATGCCAGGATTATTTGGAAAAACTGTTTGGAAATCAGGAAACAGTTAAATATTTCAGCTGTACCTCTGAGGAAATGCAGGCAGTTGAAAATGTAGAAAATGATTTGGAAATCCTCATAAAACCTGTGGGCAAAGAGGGGTTCAGTTGTGATTGGAGGGGGGGGGGGGTATATGAAAGGGAAATGTTATCACAAGTATGGGATACTGATTTTTTTTGTGCCTTGTCTAATGATCCCACTGACCGTTTCAAGGGAGAGATTGATGGTGTGTTGTATGAAGCTTTATTGCAGGGTGTCATCACTAAAGATACCTACAGTTTTCTTAGTGTTGATTTTCCTGTCCGTGCGGCTTGTATGGACTGCCAAAGATATACAAAAACCTAATGAAACTGCCACCTAGGCCTGTTGTGGTTAGTACTAGCTCATTAGCTGAGCCATTAACACAGTCTGTTTATAGCATAGCAACATACAATCTTTGGCTAGTGGTGCACAGTCATGCATCAGGGACACTATGAATGTGTTAAAAATCTTGGGGGATGTTTATGTACAACCTAATTGGTACCTGGTCATGGTGGGTGTCCGGTCATTGTACATGAAATTCCCCTATGATGAGGGCTTAGAAGCCCTAAAGAGAGATGTTGTATAAGCAATACTGGCTCTTCATCAGCATTCATTGAATTTCTTTTGATCATTGCCGAAAAAGTTCTGAAGTGCAGTTTTCCTGTTTTTAAACAAGATGTACACAGAAAATTATGGCATAAGGGGACCTGTTGTCCATCAAGTATGCCCAAACATGGTTTCCTGGGACCTACTGTTACTCCGGGGTCCTGTCCCCTGGGATTTCCAGCCTAGCATTTTCTAGTGCTGGTCTGATTGTGCACAAACCTTGTCCCATATGTGCTTAAAACTTGACACTGACTGTGTAGCCACCACCTCGGGTGGCAGTCTATTCCATGGCTCCACCACCCTCTCTATGAAGTAATACTTTCTGATGTCCCTCCTGAAATTCCCACCTTTTAATTTCCAATTGTGCCCTGGTGTTGTAGTATTATGCAGCTAATTCTCTAAGAATGCCTCAACCATATCCCTCCTTTCCCTGCTAGTCTCCAATGAGCACATGTTCAAAGCTTTTAGCCAAGGGGGCAACAATGGGAGTGGCTCTATTTATTTATTTGTTTTATTTAGTTTTAGTGCACTAGACAAATCCTGCCTATTTTCAGGCATGACCCGGGGGAGGGGGATACAGATGAATGCCAACTGACCTTGAACCAGATTCACCTGTTGGTGGTATTTTTAGTGAATGGGGGAAATTTGGCCAGGACACTGGGGAAATTCCCCCACTCTTTTCGATAAGTGCCATGGGATCTTTAACATCCACCTGAACTACCACCAATTCAGGCAGATGGATTTGCAAGGGACCAAAATCCATTTTTTTGACTACACTGATTTATATAAACAATTCATTTGTTGATTATCTTGAAAGGGAGTGCATCTGATTTGGCATTGTTTGTTCAGTATCTGGTGGAAATAAAAATTAAAAATTTATGGTCACTGAAGAGTTACTTTCTGTCAATTTCGTGATAACCAAAACTTCCAATGGGGAGCTATTGCACATCTCCATTCACTGTAAGGAAACTGACAGAAATTCATTGGTACATTTCTCCAGCTGCCATCCACCCCATGTCAATCAGGATATTCCAGTGGGACAATTTATGAGGCTGAAAAGAAATTGTAGCCAGGACAGAACATATGTAGAACATGCGAACGATCTTACTGAGCGTTTCTTACAGAGGGGTTACAGTATGACTACCATCCTAAAGGCAAGAGAGAGAGAGAGCTAGAGTAAATGAAATAGATAGAGGACAACTCCTGACCTCTAGGGAGAGAATGAATCGTGTATCCCCATACAGTGACACACCCAATTTCATAGCTACTTTTTCCCCACAAGCACAGGGCAATTTGCCAATTATTTATAAAAATTAGCACATTTTGGATGTGGATAGGAAGAAGTTAAATGCAGTTACTAAAAACATGCCAAAAATTGTCTACAGAAGAGGAGAGAATTTGCGGGATCAGCTAGTATGTAGTCTGCAGTGGTAAGACAATAATAGTTGCATGAAAGCACTCTGAGTGGGGGGGGGGTCGATCATGTTTTTGGCAATTGTAATTTTTACAGATACATAAAAAATGGATCAGAATTTAAATGGCCAACATCGGAGAACAAGTACACAACAAGGGATTTTTTTACATGTAATACCATCAACATAGTGTATTTGACTACATGCAAAATATATTTTATGTAGGGAAAACAAAGCAGAAATTAAATGACCATATTAGTGAACATGCACACAGCTTGAACAAAAATGATGGGGTCAGTGCCTTGACACAACACATGGAGAGGATGGGGTAAGAACATGAATTTTTGTTCTAAGAAATAAAGAAAGTTCATTCAAATCTATGAGGTGGGAACTATGATCCTAAAGTACAGAGATGGGAAACATTTTGGCAGTATAAACTGAAAGCAGGAGAACCCCAGGACTGAATGAATGATCAGTTTTAGTTAGGACTGTTTATTTGACATGGTACTGTTTTGAACTGGTATTATTATTGCTGCTCGAATGATTTGCACAGATTAGTGCTGGTAAGTCATTTATATTTAGGCTATAAAGATATGACTTTTTTTTACTCTGTAATTATCTATACAGAGTAAAAATGATCTATTTCTTCTTTCCACTCTGCCATCCCACCTCCTGTTTCCCTTCTTTTGCTATTGTTGTCTGTTTGTTTTCTTAACATACTAAAAGCCAGCAGAATAGGTCAAATGGTCTGTCTTGTCTGCTCGAAAGCCAGCAACCTAGTGGCTGCTCGCCTTACCACCCCACCAGCCCCCAAGAGGGTCTATAGCAAGGTTAACACATTTTTGTATTTATGAACTGATATTGTCACTTTACATATTTGCACATTGGTGAGTTTTTTGCACACTGAGGTTATATCTATTGCACTGTCTCTTTAAATGACCTGTTTAACTCAGTATCAAGCCTTGAGGAAGTGCTCAACTTTTGGTGCGTAAACGTTTGGCCTTGGTGGAGGGAAGGGTGTGTCTCTGTTCAGCTGCTGATCAAGTTTGAGAATAAATTATCCTGCAGCACAGCTGTGGTGTTTGGACAAGATTTTCCTGAAAGTGAACAGATGCTTTCTATGAGTAACTGAGCCTTTCTTTGTATTTGGCCCCAGTACATAACCTTAGCCGCCTGTCTCAGAGACTTGTGATGCCTACGGTTGTCCGGCCTAGTTATCTCCATTTATTGCTGCTAACCGTGGGGCATGCCTGTTCCATACTGTACACTTATTAACTATCACTGATGTTGCTGCTCTTTCTGTAGGGCATGCCTGTTCCATACTGCAGGCTTATTAACTATCACTGATGTTGCTGCTCTTTCTGTAGGGCACGCCTGTTCCATACTGCACGCTTATTAACTATCACTGATGTTGCTGCTCTTTCTGTAGGGCACGCCTGTTCCATACTGCACGCTTATTAACTATCACTGATGTTGCTGCTCTTTCTGTAGGGCACGCCTGTTCCATACTGCCACTTGTTATTAACTATCACTGATGTTGCTGCTCTTTCTGTAGGGCACGCCTGCTCCATACTGCACACTTGTTATTAACTATCACTAATGTTGCTGCTCTTTCTGTAGAGCACGCCTGTTCCATACTGCACACTTATTAACTATCACTGATGTTGCTGCTCTTTCTGTAGGGCACGCCTGTTCCATACTGCACACTTGTTATTAACTATCACTAATGTTGCTGCTCTTTCTGTAGGGCACGCCTGTTTCATACTGCATATTTGTTAACTATCACTAATGTTGCTGCTCTTTCTGTAGGGCATGCCTGTTCCATACTGCACACTTGTTATTAACTATCACTAATGTTGCTGCTCTTTCTGTAGGGCACGCCTGTTCCATACTGCACATTTGTTAACTATCACTAATGTTGCTGCTGTTTCTGTAGGGCACGCCTGTTCCATACTGCACACTTATTAACTATCACTAATGTTGCTGCTCTTTCTGTAGGGCACGCCTGTTCCATACTGCACACTTATTAACTATCACTAATGTTGCTGCTCTTTTTGTAGGGCATGCCTGTTCCATACTGCACACTTGTTATTAACTATCACTGATGTTACTGCTCTTTCTGTAGGGCACGCCTGTTCCATACTGCACACTTATTAACTATCACTAATGTTGCAGCTCTTTCTGTAGGCACGCCTGTTCCATACTGCACACTTGTTATTAACTATCACTAATGTTGCTGCTCTTTCTGTAGGGCACTCCTGTTCCATACTGTACACTTATTAACTATCACTAATGTTGCTGCTCTTTCAGTAGGGCACGCCTGTTCCATACTGCACACTTATTAACTATCACTGATGTTGCTGCTGTTTCTGTAGGGCACGCCTGTTCCATACTGCACACTTATTAACTATCACTAACGTTGCTGCTCTTTCTGTAGGGCACGTCTGTTCCATACTGCACACTTGTTATTAACTATCACTAATGTTGCTGCTCTTTCTGTAGGGCACGCCTGTTCCATACTGCTCACTTATTAACTATCACTAATGTTGCTGCTCTTTCTGTAGGGCACGCCTGTTCCATACTGCACGCTTATTAACTATCACTGATGTTGCTGCTCTTTCACGAAGACACGCCTGTTCCATACTGCTGCGCTTATTAACTATCACTGATGTTGCTGCTTTTTCTGTAGGAATACTTTGTTCCATACTGCCCGCGCTTATTAACTGTCACTGATGTTGCTGCTGTTTCTGTAAGAGACGCCTGTGTTCCATACTGCAGCTTATTAACTATCACTGATGTTGCTGCTGTTTCTGTGAGGACGCGCCTGTTCCATACTGCACGCTTATTACCTATCACTGATGTTGCTGCTGTTTCTGTAGGGCACGCCCGTTCCATACCACACATTTATTAACTATCACTAATGTTGCTGCTCTTTCTGTAGGGCACGCCTATTCCATACTGCATACTTGTCATTAGCTATCACTAATGTTGCTGCTCTTTCTGTTGGGCACGCCTGTTCCATACTGCACATTTGTTATCAGCTATCACTAATGTTGCTGCTCTTTCTGTGGGGCACGCCTGTTCCATACTGCACACTTGTTAACTATCACTGATGTTGCTGCTGTTTCTGTAGGGCACGCCTGTTCCATACTGCACACTTATTAACTATCACTGATGTTGCTGCTGTTTCTGTAGGGCACGCCTGTTCCATACTGCACGCTTATTAACTATCACTGATGTTGTTGCTGTTTCTGTAGGGCACGCCTGTTCCATACTGCACACTTATTAACTGTCACTAACGTTGCTGCTCTTTCTGTAGGGCACGCCTGTTCCATACTGCACACTTATTAACTATCACTGATGTTGCTGCTCTTTCTGTGGGGCATGCCTGTTCCATACTGCACACTTGTTAACTATCACTGATGTTGCTGCTCTTTCTGTAGGGCACGCCTGTTCCATACTGCACACTTGTTATTAACTATCACTAATGTTGCTGCTCTTTCTGTGGGGCATGCCTGTTCCATACTGCACACTTATTAACTATCACTAACGTTGCTGCTCTTTCTGTAGGGCACGCCTGTTCCATACTGCACATTTGTTAACTATCACTAATGTTTCTGCTCTTTCTGTAGGGCATGCCGGTTCCATACTGCACACTTGTTATTAACTATCACTAATGTTGCTGCTCTTTCTGTAGGACACGCCTGTTCCATACTGCACACTTATTAACTATCACTAATGTTGCTGCTCTTTCTGTAGGGCACGCCTGTTCCATACTGCACGCTTATTAACTATCACTAACGTTGCTGCTCTTTCTGTAGGGCACGCCTGTTCCATACTGCACACTTGTTATTAACTATCACTAATTTTGCTGCTCTTTCTGTAGGGTACGCCTGTTCCATACTGCACACTTATTAACTATCACTAACGTTGCTGCTGTTTCTGTAGGGCACGCCTGTTCCATACTGCACATTTGTTAACTATCACTAATGTTGCTGCTCTTTCTGTAGGGCACGCCTGTTCCATACCGCACACTTGTTATCAACTATCACTAATGTTGCTGCTCTTTCTGTAGGGCACGCCTGTTCCATACTGCACACTTATTAACTATCACTAACGTTGCTGCTGTTTCTGTAGGGCACGCCTGTTCCATACTGCACATTTGTTAACTATCACTAATGTTTCTGCTCTTTCTGTAGGGCATGCCGGTTCCATACTGCACACTTGTTATTAACTATCACTAATGTTGCTGCTCTTTCTGTAGGGCACGCCTGTTCCATACTGCACACTTATTAACTATCACTAATGTTGCTGCTCTTTCTGTAGGGCACGCCTGTTCCATACTGCACACTTATTAACTATCACTAATGTTGCTGCTCTTTCTGTAGGGCATGCTGGTTCCATACTGCACACTTATTAACTATCACTAACGTTGCTGCTGTTTCTGTAGGGCACGCCTGTTCCATACTGCACATTTGTTAACTATCACTAATGTTCCTGCTCTTTCTGTAGGGCATGCCGGTTCCATACTGCACAATTTGTTATTAACTATCACTAATGTTGCTGCTCTTTCTGTGGGGCACGCCTGTTCCATACTGCATGCTTATTAAATATCACTAACGTTGCTGCTCTTTCTGTAGGGCACGCCTGTTCCATACTGCACACTTGTTATTAACTATCACTGATGTTGCTGCTCTTTCTGTAGGGCATGCCTGTTCCATACTGCACACTTGTCACTAACTGTCACTAATGTTGTTGCTCTTTCTGTAGGGCATGCCCATTCCTTGCTGCACAGTTTGCCTGATTATATGATCCCCCATGTTGATGAATGTTAAGTCATGTTCATATAGGATCCGATTTTGTTTTTTTGCCATTTTGTGACAGCTATCAGCCGGTTGAGTGAAGGACTCTCTCAGACCTGGCCAACCACTGCACTGTCTCGATCCCCCCCCCCACGTCATAAGCACGGTGTAGTACAGTTGGTAGGTAGTACTATGTTTTCTCTTTTTGGGCACCACAGGTCAACCAGATAATTCCTTTTTTGACAAAGAACAAAAAAAAGGAGGGGGGGGGAAACGTGGACGATGCAGTACAGTCTCGATAAGCGAGAGAGCAAGTCGCCATGTTTTTGAAGTTGTTCTGCCCGCCCACACAGGAAAACCAGCCAATTGGAAGGCACGCTTATGACGAGGGGGGGGGGCAGAGTTGGCGCTATTGAAGTTTGCTGATAATAGTATTGTTCAGGTATGGAACAATGGTATTACCATATCTGAGCGATACTGTTATCACTCCGGAAGTGTGGTATTATTGCTCTGGGAGTGATCTTAGTAGCACATATTTTTTGTATACTTTAGTATCATATTAATTTAAAAATGCATATATTAAATCTTGTTATTCTGAGATTGCCATTTTTACCGTTGTTTTTATACGATATGCTTTTGCTACAGTTGTATTTTCTTTGTTCTTGATGCTTTTACTGAAGTGTCTCTGTCACTCTCACAGGTCCTGAGACGTTAAACCGAGGTCCCATCTGCCTGGATTGGTGGTAGTTCAGGTGGATGTTAAAGATCCCATGGCACTTATCGAAAAGAGTAGGGGAATTTTCCCGGTGTCCTGGCCAAATTTCCCTCATTCACTAAAGAAAATACCACCAACAGCTTAATCTGGTTCAAGGTTAGTTGGCATTCATCTGTATCCCCCTCCCCCGGGTCGTGCCTGAAAATAGGCAGGATTTGTCTAGTGCACTTACCCGGTCAACAAAAACTAAAAAAAAAATAGAACCGTTTGGTTTCAGTGGTCTAAGTGCAGTTGCCCAAATGACATAAGTTTGTATGCCAAGTTTTTCATGCTAAGTTAGTATAAGATAGTCTTCTATTTCAGAAAGCTCTACTTAAAAATAAAATGGTTACATACCTGGATTAATTCAAAACGATGCAGTGTATACATTAATACAGTGCCACACTTTACCTCGGAAAACATAATGAAGTAGTGAGTTAGATATCTTTAGGGCTCAGATCTTACTGTCATTTGGTGCTCCAAGCATACCATAATTTGAGGGTGGAAGACCAATTTTCGTCTGCTGGAATACTTTTGAATACCAAGTTGTTTTTCTCCTTCATTCTGTTTATGTTCCCTTCCTTCACTGGTGCCTGGGCCCCCACCGCCACTTACTGCAGTTCCTCCCTTGGTTTGACTTTGATGCTTTGAATAGCCTTTCAGGTGGGATCGAAGGTAAGGGGCCACCCCTCGACAGAATGCTAGTGATCCTTAGGAGAACCAGATTAAGGCTGAGTGGGGGGCCAGATGTACTGGGGTTGCTTGCCCCCTGTGCCAGGGCCCATGTTCCATTTTCTACCCCCACCCCAGTCCCGAGGCATCGCATGGGATAGTGCCATGATGTGTGCGCATTGAGCATGTCAGCATGTGTGTGTCTGCCTCCACCTCATCCCATGTCGTCGTACTTCCAGTAGTACTGCTACCTGTTGTCAGCCAGGTGGCAGTGTTGTGGCTCAGGATAGAACAATCCCTCCATAGAGGTAGAGAGCGTCCCCTGGAATGCTCTATCTTTCTCCCCCTGGCAGCCTCCAATGGCCTAAGATTGCTCCCGATCATGGGTCGATTGGGTTGTGCAATGGGCCAGCTCCTGGAATACTAAGTTTTCATAAAAATGTTTTGCAGCACATGTAAAAGCCAAGAGAAAGTGTAGTTAGTCTGCAGAAATACTGCCTACCAGATTTCTGAATGGAATATCAAAATTAGAATTTTGATATTCCATCTGAAACACCAAATTTAAAACTAGATTTGTAGCCGTAGGTAGGTAAGTAACGTTTATTTATATGACACCCCATCCGAGAGGCTTTGGGCGCGTTACATAAAAACAGACAGGGTAATACAGCCCTAACTTTGTTGTATGTATCTGAGTGATGTAGCACACTGTTTCTTTGAACTGGAACACCAGTAATCAGTTTGAATACACCTTATTTATTCAGCTAGCACATTCAGCAAAAAAAGTCAGCTGAAAGTAAAGTGTTACTCTTACTGATTGTTGTACTGCGTTTTGAACTTTCCATGTTTTGTTTTAAAAAAATAAAAAAAAAAAAAAAACTATTCACTCAGGATAGCCCAACGGAAATGCAGCATCTTGAACAATTTTACACTTGTAGCATTAAAGCACAGGCCAGCCAGGTGAACGTTCTCAAACTCAAAAAGTGAGCAGTCAGTTCCAGTGAGTTTACAGTTAGAAAACCATCTCATTGAGTATACTCTCCAAAATATATCAGACAGTTTTGTTAGCTTGGAATATCTGATCATGTTCTACTGGTGGAAAAGTTTCAGACTGGACAGAAGATATCCTAATATGTAAAGTATTCCATTGGTAGAGCCATTTTAAATGTTGCCAGAAATCTATCGTCTCCACACAGTCGCAGCTTGTATCAACTTAACAAAAGCTTTTGACGCAGTGCACCATACCATCTTAATCCAAAAACGTTATCGTCGTGAACTCTCGCAGTAACTTTTGGCATGGTTCATTGACTAACTCTCTGGAAGATCACAGGTGATAAAGGCTAATTGCGCAACTTCCTACCCAAAAATGCTTAAAGAGTTTCTGGCAGTTTGGGGAAAACTTTATAAAAAATGCGATTTTAGGCTTAATCCAGTTTATATTTGACATAGTTTCTATAACTTTCCACCCTTCTATTTATTACAGATGAGAGGTGCATGAAAACGATCACTGCCGCTAGGCTTCATCTGCTCTGGCTGCTTGTCTGCACCTGATATCATAATCCCGTTTATGACATTACAATTATCTCCACAGCAGCAGATCATGACAGAGCTTGAAATATTTTTGGGGATGGCTACACGGCTTCTTCTCTAAGTTTGATCTCCCCCATTTGCTGCCTTGAATTCACACCCTGAATATGTCTTCCAGATCTGGTTTTCTAGCCCTTACAAAGGTTTTAAATTGGCCTTCTAACATACTAACATACTAAAATGCCAGCAGAATAGGCCTAACGGTCTTTCGTGTCTGCTCGTTTGGTCAGCCCCCACCCTGGGTGCTGACCTTGCTGCCCCCCTCGCCTTCTCTGGCTTCTCCCTTCCCAGTTCCGGATATACTTACTGCATTGGATTTTGCTTCCAGAACCCTTCCCCTGTACCTTTCCACCCCCTCTTGAACCCCTCCACTGTCTCTGCCTCCACCAGCCCCCTAGGCAGCGCATTCCATGGCTCCACCACCCTCTCAGTGAAGTAGCACCTCCTCCTTTCTCCCCTGAATCTTCCCCCCTCCAGCTTCCACCCATGCCCTCTAGTGGCCCCCTCCTCCTTCCTTCGAAGCACCCTCCAGTCCCCTTTCAGTTAGTGGACAGTCCTGAAAAGGTTGCTTAATTTCCACCCCAAAAGTCTGCTGCCTGTGATGGGGTGTGGTGCAGCAAGAACAGGAAGACTGATAAATGTACATAAACAAGAATGTGAAATGCCTGTGCTGTCCAGTCCTACTGAGGCTCTCTTTATGTCTGCTGCCTGCTGAAGCCCTGGATAGCCTGGAAGAGACTATCACATGATGTTGGGTTAAACAGACTTCCCTCACCATGTGACACTGTCTTGTCCAGCATCTCCTGGGTCCTAGTGCACTGTAATGCTTTTCTCTACTTGGTGCCTATCCCCAGGAACAGGCAGAGGGATGAAAATATCTGAACCTCAATAAAACATAGGAACGTAGAATTTGTTGACAGAAAGGACCTCTAAGCTCACGCAGTCTACGCAGATGTCCCTGCTTTATCTGTCTCCACAGATCCTAACTGGTCTCCAGCAACTCTCCCTCCTCCCTGCCTGTTTTCTCTTTTTTGTTTGTTTCATATTCTGTGTATGCTGCTTGGGGCCACGGCAAGGAAGGCTCCCTTCTGCCGGCTACCACCACCCACTTCCACCATCCTATGCCTATCCAGGTGTACTGGTTGTGAGAGCAACCACACAGTTTTGCCCCCATGACAGGGTCAGGAGAGGGAGGTCTGACCCTCCCCCAAATGCTTAGAATCCAGTTCCTCACTCTGGGCTTCCCTGGTGATGTCAGCTAGAGGTGTGAACAGCAGGTGTCATATGCCCTTGCTATGCCCGACCTTTTTCCTCCCATTTATCTCCCTTAATTCCCAAAGGTCACTGCAGCTCCGTCACTCATGTGCGTGGAGGCGTGCATGCACACCAGATCCAGCAGTCCCTGCACTACCCATCCTGGCCTTGCGTCTGGTTACCTATCTGCGCGACACTCCGACTGAGCCTCCACTCAATGGCAGCCAAGTACTGTGCCGACCCCCCCCCCAATCGATCCAAGCTTGTTTCTGAACTGAGGTTGCCAGCATGGGAGAGGTAAGGCAGTAAGCACCTCCAGTCCTCCGCCACTGGGCCATCTTCCTGTCTGTTTTCTGATACACCATTATGTCTGCACCCACATGCTTGAAGCCCCCAACTGTTTTGCTGCCAACAGTTCCACTGGTAGTTTGTTCCAGGTATCTACCACCCTTTCACTGAAGAAATATTTCCTCACATCTCTACCCCTGCTTTACAGTTTTATCACATGCTCCTGGCCCTGGTACCTTCTCATTTGAAATAAACTTCCTCCTGCACCATGCCCACTCTCTACGAGGTACTTGTAGGTCACTATCATGTAATCTCTTGCTCTCCTCTCTTGCTAGGTGTATATGTTGAGATCCATTAGTCTCCTTGTAGGGCTTCTCTTGCAACCCCCTACACCATTTTAGTTGCTCTCCTCTGAACTGCCTCTACCCTGTGTCCTTTCTGAAGTGCTTCCTTCAGAAGTGGACACAGAAATTTAGGTGAGATCTCACCAGCAAGCGATGCAGTGACAACACCACCTTCTTATTCCTGCTGGATGTACCCCTCCTTGTACACCTCAGCATTCCACTAGCCCTACCCACTGCTTTGTCACTCTACCCTACCACCTTGAGGTTGTCGGATATGGTAACCCCAATGTCCCTTTCTTGTTTAGTGACTGTTGGTGCATCTCCCCCCATCTTATACACAGCACTGGTTGCTTGGGAAAGGAAGGCAGATGGTTATTTTGAACCCTGGATTATGATGCCAAAAACAGAATTGCGATAATAAGACTAGACAAGCAGCCAGATTGGATATGGCAGAGATGCTATTTTCATGAAAATGTCCTTAGTAATAAAGAAATAAGTGTGAGAATTAAGAAAGAAATAGGAACTAAAAGCTGACATGCCTAATTATGACATTTTGTCAAAGTTTTTCCAGTGTTATCTGGAGCTCCTTCTTCTTGGAGAACTACAAGATTCTTTTCTTGGTCCACGTCTGTCCTGACACTAATGTTCACCTTTATGCTGATGACACCATGATCTGTGCCACAGTGGATTCCATATCCTTGCCCAGCAGCCCTTGACAGAACTCTGACATGGATGGCCAACAATAGGCTCCTATTAAAAAATTACTGAATTACTAGAACCAGATTGTCTTCCTTTAGTGCATTGCAAATATTCCACAGACTGCCACCTGGGAAACCATGCAGCTCTAACTACTGTACCTAGGAGTCTGCTTGACCAGTGGTGGAAAGGGGAGAACCTAGGGGACTCAGTTCTGGGACTGAAATTTAAAAGTCTTACTTGGTTTCAAGGGCAAAATTGGGATGTATGCTCCTGTGTAAAATGTACTTAACTAAAGTCATATAATTGATAAATCAATAAAGTGTAAAAATTGTACATCTAATGAAGAAACATGTCCCCAGACCACGGCAGGTATGTGAGATCCTACATCATAGGTAGCGGGTTCCCCCTGTGAATTTTTTCCAGCACTGTGCTTGGTCCAATCTGAGTTTTCATGAGCACTCATAAACATGACAGTTGTAAGTACCCACCAGAAGCTAGGAATAAAATACAGAAACACAGTTGCCTATACCTCAGCACCCATAAGCATTTGCTACAAAAAATTTACAGACTGACACAAGTCCTTACTGTACGATAGTTTTGATCTTCTTTTGCTCGAAAAGGACTTGCACTCAAATGGTTGTCATTAATTTATAAATGCATAACTGAGCGTTCAGAAAGTTCTACTTAAAAATAAAATGATTAAGCCGGCCCAGTGACGTGGAGGGCTGAGGCATCATGCCTCACCTCCTGCCACGCCGGTGACCTGTGTTTGTGGTGTGAGTGGGTCGTCAGGGGTCAGCCAAGGAGGGAGAGGATCAAGCATCCGGAGGACAGCTCTCCTCTCCCAGGGAGGGTGGGGAACAGAGACCGGCACCTGCCTGACACCTAGCAGAGGCCAAGTGTTGGCATGCCGGGTCCTGTACAGTAGGGCACAGAGGAGGAGCAGCTGACCGGTGTGCTGCGTGCAGAAGCACGCACAGCTCAGCCATTGTTGGCACTGCACGTTCCCCTCCACAGAAGAAAACTGAAACTGACCCCAGTCATGCGGCATGGAAGGCTGTCCTCCGCAGGTGCAGCCCCTGAGAAAACACCTCCCCAACGCTGGATCCGGACCTGGCGGGTTGAGTTGGGGGGCTCCCTGATACGGAGGGTAAGCTGTGGGCGAAGACAGGAGGGGATCTGATATTCGGGGAATGGGGCTGGGAGGACAGCAAAGAAAAAGGGCCGACCGAGACAGGAGAGAAAATAGCCAAAAAAATAAAATAAAACAGTTACATACCTGGATTAATTCAATAAGATGCAGTATATACATTTATAGAGTGGCCCCTGAGGAAGTTCTACTGAGCTAAGTGCTGGGGCAGTGCATTGTGGAATAAACTCTTGACCCTGTGTCCCTGGCTAGAGAACAAATAAAGAAGATTTCATGATACCTACTTCTTTGGTCTGGACTCCTTATTCAAACTAAGTGATTGAAACACTTTCTTCCTTAGGAGCTTGTGCAAGTACTGTTCTGTTTTGGATAACTGGGCTCTTCCCTGATTATCTCACACCTCTTCTCACAAAACCTTTGCAGCCCTATCTCCAGTCTAGCTTAAAACATGTTCTCATTGAACCCAGAGAGTACATAAGAACGTTGGTGAGAGGGCCTGTGCCCTAACTCCCTATGTCAGTTAGATTGCCATCCCTGATTCTGTCAAGGGGTCACATCCAGTTACCAGCGATTTGCTTCATGACAATTTGCTCCCTATCGCCTGCACATATGAAATACAGTAGCGATATTTTATTTATATTAATGACTCACTTTACAGTGAGAAATGTGAGCTTTCCTGGAACATTTTCCAAGTTTTGAAGGGAATTGTCATGGAGTGAATTGCCGGTAACGAATTGTCATATAGCCCTCTATCAGGGAGCTAGTAGTATATTTCCTTTCAGGTGTGCCATGCAGAACTACCTCAGCAGTCCTGTGCACTTGGTAGGCTGATCACAAATAAAATGTTTTCATTTTTTGTTCCCCATCTCATTCGTATTATTCGCTGCTCTGTAACTGTAATTGTCCCTGTCTGATGTCTGGTAGAGTAGCTACTATTTATATTTTGATTAGTATTTATGTATACTCTCTGCTAATGTACCTTATCCCCCAGGACCCGCTTGCACAGTAGATGATATAGCTACATGTTGCTGTCCTGTAACTAACCAACCAAAATATGTCTGGTACCCAGTATTCTAATCTGTCTGAAAAAAGTGCCCAAATTTGTTAAGGATAGAAGCAGTGAAAAGTGACAGACAGAAAAAGACCTGAGCAGTCCCATCTAGTTTGTTCCGAGATTCCCTGCTTAGAGATGCTTTAGTCTTCATTCTCCCTCCCAGTCACCTCTTCCCTCTCCAGTTCCTGTCCATAAACTCCTTTATATGTGTCCCACTTCCTCTTGAATCCCGCTGTTGTCTTTGCCTGTACAACCTTATCAGGAAGTTTGTTCTACCTATCTTCCACACTTTCCATGAAGTAGTACCTCCTAATACTATTTTTGACCCCCGTAATACAGTTTGAGCACATGGCCCACGGTCGACACACTGTTTCTTAATCTGAATAGATTTGCTGTGTCCACTCCGTTGAACCCTGTCATGAACTTAGAAGTCTCTATCACGTCCCCTTCTCCCTTCTGTCATCAAGGGAATACATGCTGAGACTGTTCAGTCTCATGTGCATTGCCCTGCTGACCATGGATCATCGTCCTAGCCCTTCGCTGCAATGCCTTTAATCTGCCACTGTCCTCCTTAGTTACAGGCCCTAGAACTGGACACAGTTTTCTATATGCATTCTCACCAATGATCTATACAGACGCAGTATCACCTTTCTTCTTTTGCTGGTAATCCCTCTCTCTGAGCACCTCAGCATTTTGTTAGCCCTTCCATATACCATGTTGCAAACAGTAGCCTGCTTTAGATTAATGCTCATTGATACTCCCAGGTCTCTCAGTTCTCTGTGCACTCTGCTGATGTCCTGTCATTCTGTGTCGCTGGTATATAATTACATGGATAATAAAGGATGGGGAAGGGGGTGCTATGAGAATTTAATGCACACTCGAGTTGTGGGATTCTACTTCGCCCTCGGGGTTTATCAAAGCATCTCTCACAGCTATGTGCATAAAATTTCCTGCTAGCACCCCCTTCCCCAGTCCTTTTATTTTTTATAATACACTGGGCAGCAATGTTTTTCAGGCAGGATCAACCGGATATAAAAAAACTATCCTGAAAACTCATGTTGTGGCGGCTCCGCGGTAAGCGAGAGAGGGAGCTGCCATGTTTTTTGAACTGTCACGCCCACCCACAAGCAAGACAAGAGCCACTGTTCAGAACTGTCATGTGTATTATTTTGAGTGTGTATGTTTCTCCTGTATACTGCCTTACTATGTATGTATCCTTGTACTCCGTCTCCCCTCCACCACTGTAACCGACGTGGAGCCTTTGCAAATGAGTCTGCGACTCAAAGGTTTGTAATTCCGGAAATATGCAATAAACAAATAAACAAAACAATGAGGGAGTGGCATACTTTGATTGAAATGGCTCATGAATGCATAACAACCAGCCGGTTGTTATGGGAAATATCAACTGGTCCAACCCGTAGGAAAAATTGCTGACCAGTTATTATATATGAGTAATGTGCTCCACAACTTGGGAAGTGGTACATCTCAAAAGCTGTGACTTACACATATAACCCTGGGAACATGTACATTCCGGACACAGCATTTACTTAGTTCAAGCTACTAAAGGAGTAGAATGCAAATAGCAGAATTCTATGGAAGATTGGCCTTCTTTTTATTTTTCTTTTTGACCGGACAGCTCTCGGGCAGGTTGGAGCTACCTGGTTATACAGGGCGCCCTTAAATATAGAAACCATGCCTACTAAGTGGCAGCTTCACATTGATTAACCTTAGGTTTTTGCTGATCACCACTCCCAGGTCTTACAGTTCTTTTTGCTCTCTACTGGCATCCAATACTACGTTGTTACATTTTTGTGTGCATCACCTTGCACTGTTACTAGACCAGTTCTCCAGTTCCCTACATCCTGTCCTATAATGCTAATCAGGGCTTGAAATAATTACCTTGGTGGTACATTTCCTCTGGAAATGTTAGCGTCATAGCATACATTTCCAGGGCAAATGTTACCTTTCCACATAGAAGTGTAAACCTCCCCCCAAAAAAATTGCAAAATACACTGAGGGTCTGCAGTCTTATTAGCCCAGTCACTTACTTTTTCATATCTGTTTATGGTAGCTGTGGTCACTCTTGTCTTTCTTCAGTTTTCTTTGTTTCTGCTACATGTACCATCATGTTCGTTTATCCCTGTCCCTGATCTCATATCAAGGTCAGTGGACTGGTTTCTGTCTCTAGATTTCTCTGTCATGCTCCTCCTTTTCTTGGCTAGTGTGCTAATTCCTTGCCCCCCCGCTCATTTTACAGTCCACCTCCTTTTTTTTCCCTGGCACAATTGATGCCCTTTTCCTTCACTGATTATGCCATACTGTTACATTACCCCCCCAACTTTAAAACAAACGTACTCAGTTTCTGTTCTGTGTACCATTACAAAATGAAAACAAGTGCGTGAGGGGGAAGGCAGCAGGCATGGCGGGGAACATAGTTTTAGCTCTTCGTGGTCCAGTCAGTGAATAGAAGGGAGGAGCTGTAGTGGCAAGTCAATACTTCTGAACTGTGGACATGCACCAGCTTACAGCCCCAGCTTCTACAGCGTGACGCGCTCTCCGCTCGACCTGGCTTTTGTTTTTTTCTTCTGAACACCCCTCCCAATCTCTTTAGGATATGGTCACGCATGCTGAGAGAATTCACTACTGCCACTGAGCCCAACCCAGCAAATGCAGCAATTACATATCCAGATGGACATGCTGCATTTCAGATGGCATTTCCAAATCAAAAAGTGCCTTTCCATGGGAAGCCGGAAAGGCTATATTTCAAGCCCTGTTAATCCTGCGTCTGTTGATAGCCTTTGTGAACAGGCTCATCTTTGCCCCGGATACCCTCTCCTTTATCACAAATGTATGTATTAAGCATAAGTGGTCCCAGGACCTGATCCCTGTGGTACTCCTTTCATCACTACCTGTCCTCAGAGAATTTACCATGTAAGCCCACCCTCTACATTCTGTCAGCCAGTTTTCACCCACCTAATCATTTCTTCCCCTATCCTGAGATCACTCCCTTTCTTAACCAGTCTCCTACGTGGCACCAAGTCAAAGGCTTTGCTAGAATCTATAGTATGTTCATTGCTTGGCCCCTGTTTTCCATATGTGTCACTATATTAAAAAAGTACATTCAGTGAGTCTGACATGACCAGCCTCTGGTGAATCCATGCTGGTTTCCATGCATTAGGCTTCTTTTCTCCAAGAATGTGACTCTCTCGCTCTCTTTAATAATAGTCCCAGGAAATTTCCCCACAGTTGGTGTCAGGCTCACCAGCCTACAGTTTCTCTGTTTTTTCTTATTACCCCCCGAGTGTAAGGGAACCACATTTGCCAGCATCCAGTCTTCAGGCACTGCACCTGCTGCTACATCCTCCAAAAAAGATTACCGGTGTCTCCACTGGCAGCTTCCTAGTTTCCTTTGTAGGGTGAATCCTGTCTGGCCTTGACAATTTATGAGTGGTTAGGTTCTCATATTCTTTAGTACATATTCCCTTGTAACCCTCTCCATCTTGAATCCATTTCCTGTATCGCCCATTACTTTTCTGCAGCTGTTACAGAGTGGGCCTGCCTTCATGATCATGAACACAGAAAACAAGTACACACTCAGTATACATTCCTTCTCCATATCGTCTCCTGTTGTCACCCCATACCCTCCTTATCTTTTCTTTCCTTGTCTTGTTCCTTTAACTAATGTATCTAAGGAAGGGTATGTCATTGTCTTCGACCCTTTCTGATAGCTTCAGTTCTTCCTTTGCCTTCCTCTTAAACTTCAGATGTATACCCCATTTCTTTGCATGCTTTTCTCTGTTTGCCTCACTCTGTTCCTTCCTGTAAGCCCAAGATGCCTCCTGCTTGTCCCTAATAGCCTGTCCTAGCTGTCCATCTAACCATATGGGTTTCCAAAGTTTTTTGGACTTTTTTTTATAATCCTGATACAGTTTTTGTTGACCTCTACAATAGCCTGCTTTACTGCTGCTTATTTCCCCTGCACGTTCTTGATCTTTTCATTTCATTTCTTAAAGGTTATGACATTGAGTATGGCTCATTTACAGAGGTGTCCCATGTAAAGCAGTAACATACAATACAGATGCAAACAAAACAGGTACACAATTTAAACACATAATTTAACAAGTAATCCAACAGATTGTAACGAGCAAGACCAAACGTACTGTACATAGATAGAGTGGAAAAAAACAATGTTTCAAAATTGTAACTGAAGGAAGGTCTAGTGGTCTGAATTCATACGGAAGTTGCTTCCATAAAGTAGGCACAAGCTGGCTAAAAAAATGCATAGATCTTTTAGTTTTTGTTCTTGGTACCACCATTTCCTGTAAACATGAGTTCCTCAGAGGGGGATTAGTTCTCCTCTGAGACAACCTCTTACTTAAATAATCAGGTACTAATCCTAGGACCTTTTTTTTTTTTTTTTTAAGCGTCCTTCTTATGGATGATTGACCCTGTCCTGCATTTCCTGATCCATTTTCCTAAAATCTGCCTTCTTGAATTACAGCACGCATGTGTCAACGCCACTTGTTGCTACCCCAGGTTCATGCTGAATTTTACTGTGCATTGGGCACTCTGGCAAACTGGAGCCTCCACTTTATTGTACCTCGTAATTTCCTGATTAGATATCATATCACCAGGTCTGCTACTGCCTTCACACTTTGTAGCCTCACCCTCTATGAGAGGAAGCAGCCCTAGATGACATCCACAGATCTTTGCCTTTTCAGACTCCTAACCACTGCTATCCCCAAGTCTTTCTGGAAGGTTCAAGTCACCCATTAACACTGTTTCTATTGATCCTGTCACTTTCCTGATCTCCTCCTCCAGAGTTTCATCCATCTAAACAGTTTGATCTGATGGGCTGTACATTACCCATACTGCATGCTTCTTTTAACGTTCTCTCACCTGTATACTCAGTGACTTTATCCCACTCCTCCTTGACTGCTGTAGCCTCAGGCGCCCCTGATATCTTCCTCACATGCACAGCTTCCCCTCGTCCACCTGGTTTCCCTGTCCTTGCTGCAGAGCTTGTACCCTTGGCCTCAGCAGTTCATGTTAGCCTAAGTTTAGGTAATGGCCACTGTGTCTGTTTTCTTTGCAGCCATCACCGCTTGAACATCATCATCTTGTTCCCCAGACTTTTGTAATTTTGTGTAAAACATCTTACATTTGTCTTTCCTCCCCCTTTTGTATTCCATCACTTGTACCTTCAGCTTTAGTCTTTGCTTTTCCCTTTCCCCATCCCTCTAGTAGTTTCCATCCTGCTTGTTTTACGGATGGGGGGGGCAACTAGATTCCCACAGTGATCCTGTTCTGCTCCCTGTGCCCTGATACAGCACTCCTCCATATCTAGTTTACACTTCTAAGGCTTGTAGTGTCAACTGTCATGCTCCATAAAGAGAAGCAAATATCTGCTGCATCTCTTGTAACCCAGTGCTTTAGCAATGATAATGACTGCTAAACGATTCCTCTGTTCACAAACAGCCTATAACCAGAGAGCATACATCAGGGAGGGCCTCCATTCAAAGCTTGTGCTCCAGTGTTCCTGCTGGGATCAGGCTGTGTATGAGAAGAGGAATCCTCCAAGCCTGGGTATGTTTGCTAAGTGATTGGATTGCTATTAGAGATCAGTAGAAACCACATTAACATCAAGGAGTATAACTAACAACATAAACATATTGCAGAAGATTATCTGTGGTTCTTTGCATTTGTCAAAATCAAAATATTAGCAATACACTGTAGACTTCCAGACTAGACTGCCAGCCTGGTAAACTGCAGGTAAATCAGACACTTCTCGATCACTGGAAATATAAATTATGCTGTGTTATATCATTGGTAAAGTGTATTTATAACAATACTCTATTTAAAAAAATATTTTTTTTTATTTAAAAGTTGCAAAAATACAGGATAGGATAGATAAGGTTGAAGTATACCACTCAATTGTGTTTCTGTCACTGGAATCTCTGCCCTATGCATTCAGAACCACAACATTTTATGGGGAACCACATGACATCATTTTAGTCTTAACACAGTTGCTCACCTGCAAACAACATGTATATTGAAACCCCCACTGGTACCTTCTATGAATTTAATTTTTATGTTTGCTTGCGCAAGAAACATTATGCAGCAGCTTAGGAGAGAAGCAGGTTGTAGAGGAGCAGCACTGCGGCGGCTAATGCTGGCACTGCATTGTTAGGCTTGGCAGTGCTTGGCCAATGCAGGGCCAGTGTCCTGATAACACTGGTTCTGCAGAGTGCCACCAAGTTGTAACTATTTCGCCGTTGCAACCAGGGGCCACATCGTCATTGCAGCGTCAGCCATTCCGCTGCAGTGAGGGAGCGGTCCGTCATTGCAGAGCGGTACCTTGCCTGGTGTAACATTACCAGGACCCTGGCGGCTGCATGCCACTGCCTCAGAGGTGCATAGAAGGCCAACGGGGGTGCCCACTCCCCGTCAGCATAAGCCCCCATTTCAGTTGTGTGCCGAGGGTGCCCAGTCCCCCTCGGCATCCTTCACCAGGTTTCTGTGCCTACGGGTCCCAGTCCCCGTCGGCTTTAGTCCCCGCTTCCCAGTTCCAGTTGCTGATGGGAGCCCACTCCCGCCGACAAATGTCCCCAACCCCCCTCCCACTTCTGTTGGGGTGCCGAGAGGTGCCCAATCCCCTCAGCATCATTTGCACCCCCCCACCTGCTTCTGTGCTGACGAGGCCCAATCCCCATTGGCTTCAGTCCCCTCCCACAAATGCAGGTGATACACTGGAGCCCACCCAGTGTACCAAACAACACCTGTGAAAAGAAAAACCCACTGCTATTGTCTGTTTTTTTTTTCCTGTAAAATGAGAAAACGATCCTCAAATGTTCCGTGCCCTCCCCAACCTGCACCCACCTCTGCATACTCTACCTCCCACCCCCTCTCACCCCATACTTACCTCCGGAGCCTGGCTCAACGATCTTCGGTGGACCGGGAACATGTCTGCACTCTTCAAAGCCGACCACAAACTGAAGAAATGCTGGTAAGCTGTATAATGTTATAAATAGGGTTTTTTCAACTTTAGTGCATAGCTCGGGCATTTTGGGGAATTGTAGTACCAAATTGTCAACATGGGGTTATTGGGACCCCTCCTCATGAATTCAGTCACTGTCTTGGCGTTATTTGGTCCTGAAAGGTGATTTCGCGGTCACGGTGTGGAATCACCTTTCGGGACTGATTAACGAAACAACAGTGCCATTGTTCATAAGGTAGGCTCTCAAAAAGCGTATGTTGCAAATTTGGTGAAAAAATTCAAAAATTACACTTTTATGAGCGTGCGTTGCGCAGTTTCCACGCACGCTTGTATCTTCGCGAATTTGTAATATTTTCACTCCAGATTTTCAACATTGGCATTTTCCCACACCTCCTTAAGAACAGTACAGCTGTCATTTTACACATCCTCACCGAAATGTTTTTTCGCACTTCCGGCGCAAAAGAGCGCGGTTGCTGTGGGAAATCAGTGTTCGGGACACATTAAGAAAATGACAGTGACACTGTTCATGAGCAAAGGTCCTGAAATGTCTATGTTGAAAATTTGGTGATGGAAGTAAATAAAATGACTGTGTTACAAGCGTGTGTTGCACAGTTTCCACGCACGTTTGTAACTTCGCAAATTTGTAGTATTTTCACGTCAGATTTTCAACACTGACATTTTTTCACACCTCTTTATGAACAGTACAGCTGTCATTTTTCACATCCTGGCCGAAATGTGTTTGCGCACTTCCAGCGCAGAATAGAGCGGTCGCTGTGGGAAATCAGTGTTTTGGACAGATTAAGAACAAGCGAGTGAGACAGGGGGAGTGAGTGAGCTCAACAGAACTCTGTTGAGACTGTTGCAGATTTCTTTGTGGGCAGAAGAAGCTGCCACCGCAGGCAGGAGCCCAGTACAAAAGGGCAGCCTGCAACGCCGGGAGAAACCGACCGAGCGAGTTAGAGGGGGGAGTGAGCGAGCTCAACAGAGCTCTGTTGGGACTGCTGCAGATTTCTTTGTGGACAGAAAAAGGCACCAACGCAGGCAGGAGCCCAGTACAAAAGGGCAGCCTGCAGTGCTGAGAGAAACAGAATGAGCGAGTGAGCGTGCTCAATGGAGCTCTGTCAGGACTTTAGAGTTGCCCACCCTCCCGCCTAGGGTCCTGTGTGATCCCATATTACGGCAGGGTGTCTGGGGTGGAGACAAAGCAATGATTGGATACTTTTAGGATTGCTGTAATAATACACATTTAGTTCTCTTTATTTCTCTAACTGAGCTAAGCACTGAACTATGCTGTTAGGATTGCTATAATAATACATATTTATTTGTTCTGTTTATTTCTGTAACTGAGCTGAATAATACTTGGAGTGCAATAGGATTTCTAACTGGGCTGAGTGAAACTATTTGAGGGCTGAGAACAAAAAGTATGGTAGCTGAGGGGTGGAAAATGGACAAGGAGGCTGTAGGATTGCTACAGTAATACAGTATCCAACGGATGAGATTTGAGACTGAATTAACATGGTCGGCAAGGGGGCAGTAGGGGGACTAGTGGTGGGGAACAGGAATTTGAGTAAATAGGGGCCTAACAGTTGTTATAGGGTACACAATCTGGGAGTAAGAGCCCGTAACATAAGATGGGGCCAAAATGGGGCAGATGCCGCATGTCAATAGGGCGGGCATCTTTGGAAGGGTGGTGGGGTGTACAGGGTGTGGGTCTGCCATGATCCTGGACTGGGCTTGGAAGATTGGGGGGTGCATGGTCTGTCTACAACTGGCTAGTTTGAGGGAGGAACTGTGGAGGCTAGGAAGGAGTCTAAGTGGCAGGGCAGATGAGTATGGTAGGCATCCTGGCTGGGGGGAAATAGGAGATGGCAAGTATCATAGAGGCACTAGCAGAAAAGAGGAGAAGGAAGGGTGCCTGAGGCGGGGGGCCTACTGATGGGGAGGAAGAGGCCACAAGTAATAGCAGGGGAGAGAGCAGATGGCTGCGGGTAGGGAGGGACCAGGGTGGGACATGGAGGGGCACGGAGGGGAACAAGTAGGAGGGGGAACCAGTAGGAGGAAGAGATGTAGGAGGGGTATCGACTAGGAATAGATTCGAGCCTCTACTATGGAAGAGAGAGGGGGAGCAGGAACATACTGGGGGGCGGACAAGCAGGGCATGAGAAGGATGGCAACAGGCAGGGGAAGAGATAGCGAGGACGAAAGGGTAGAAGGGGCTAGTAAAGAAGGAAGGAGGGGTGACTGGAGGAGAGAAGGCTACGGGAAGGGGAAGAATGGGGGCATCATTATCGGGATCATTATCGGGATCAAAGGGAATGGGGGCTCTAAATCGACAACAAGGGGGATAGGAGAGGGGTAGGAAATCAGCAGGGGAGGAGGGGAGGTCGACATGGTCGACATGGGAAGCCCAGTAGGAAGTAGTCAGGCTGGGAAGGGGTTAAAGGAAGATGGGAGGAATAAGGCAGAGAAAAGGGGTGACGTGGAAGTATGGGGTGCAGATATAGAAGTCACAGGGGTGCAGCTGGTGGGGGTAAGGGGCAGGGAAGAACGAATACTGGGGTGGTGGAAGAGGCATTAGAAGGGAAAGGGGTAAGGGACAGGGGGGTACTCGTCTTGGGGGATTCTATACTGAAAAGAGTGAGATGGGGCGGAAGGAGGGAAGGGCATAGCCGTATTTGGGTTGAAGCTATCCCCAGGTTGACTGCAGGAGGGGCAGGGCAGGCACTGCTCAAGTGTGCAGCGAGGGGGAGGAAGAAACCTCATTTAGTGTTGCATGTGGGTAGAAACGACTTTGCCGGGGAGGCTGTGGAAGTAGTGAGGGGGAGTTTCGAGGAGTTGGGCAGGCAGTGTGAGGGGGTGAGGGAGTCGTTGGCATTCTCGGAGGTACTTCCAGTATCATATGCAAGCACGAGGAGGAAGGGTAGGATCGAGGAGTTCAGTGAGTGACTGAGGGATTGGTGCCACACCAAAAATTATGGGTTAGTGACTAACTGGGGTAGGGTCTAGGGAATAGTGACTTATGCAGCGGGGACAGGCTGCACTTGAGCAGGAGGAGAGGGAGTATTAAAGGTGGGATTAGAAGGGTATATCTACTGAGGTGGATTTAAACTAGTGGGGGCAAAAGACTGAGGTTGGTAGAAAGGTCCAGACAGGGGAGCCTAATGAGCTCACCCACCTAGATATAGTTAAAGGCGGAGGTGTAGTAACCCCGGAAGAGGGCGGGCAGAGTGGTCTGAGTGTAATAAAGAAGGCACCACCACCTGGTAAGAATAAGGAGGAGACAGGGTGCGGACTACTGGGAGGAGGGACACAGGCCTAGGAGAAGAGTGAGGAAAAGGAGGGGTATGGATGGAAGGTGATCTCTCTCGATGCAAGAAGCCTGGGGAACAAAACTACAGCACTTCAGGCACTCCTTTCAGAGGGGAAGGTGGACATTGCTGCAGTGACAGAGACTTGGGCCACAGAGCACCATGATTGCGACTTGGCAATGCTGGGATACACGATATACAGGAGGGACTGGGGGGTTGGAAGGGGGGTGCACTCTATGTGAGGGAAGGGATCAATTGCTTAAGGGACAAGGGAGAAGAGGAGAGGACAGAGATGCCTTGGGTGCAGCTTCTGAACTCCAAGGGCAGAAAGCTGAGGCTGGCAATGGTGTGCAGACCACCAGCCCAGTCTGGGGAACTGGATGGGGAGTTCACAGAGCAGATAAGGAGGGTGTGTAGAAGGGGGAGTGTGTGATAGTGGGGGAATTTAACCTACCAGGGGTTGACTGGAGCACCCTGGCCACTCGCAGTACCAGGGAGCAGGTGCTCCTTGATGCATTCCAGGATGGCCTTCTGACACAGTTGGTAAGTGGGCCTACAAGGCTTGGTAGCACTCTGGATCTAGTACTGGCAAATGGGGAGGCAGTGAGGGAGGAGGACCCACTAGCGGTTAGCGACCACCAAACAGTGTGGCTCGTTCTCATGCTGGTCAGAGAGACAGGAGGCATAGGCAGTAAGGTGGTGGACTTTAGTAGGGTGGACCTTGAGAGAATGGGAGCAATGCTGCAATGGAGACTCCAGGATATAAGGCTGGGGATGGATGCAGAACAAACCTGGGGAGTCACAAAGACTGGGCTAACAGAGGCCACAGTAGCCTGCACCAGGGCCAGGAGCAAGAAGAGCAAAGCCAAGAAACCATGCTGCCTGAAAAAGGAAGTGCTGCAAGGGGTGAGGGCAAAGAGGGCTGTATACTGGCAGTACAGGAGAACAGGGAAGGGAGAGGATAAGGAGACTTATGGGAGTTGGTCAAGGGAGGTGGCCAGAAGGGTGAAAAAAAGCTAAGGCCTCCAGGGAATTAAGGTTAGCACAGGGCAGAAAGGTAGGGGAAAAGGACTTTTTTAGGTATGTCAGGGAAAAGAGGAAATGCAAGGAACATATTGTAAGGATACAGTGGGGAAGGGATTGGGTGGAAAAGGGGGAGGAGCAAGCGGAAATTCTAAATGAGTACTTCTGCTTTGTTTTCACTAAGGAGGAGATGGTCCACTACCAGCATGGGCTGGGGGGTGGGAGAGGAGGGAGGAGGTGACAAACAGTGATCACTGGGAGTAGGGTGCTACAGGGGCTGAGTGCAGTAAGGGTAGACAAGGCACCAGGTCCCGATGACATCCACCCCAGGATGCTGAGGGAGATGGCAGATCTCTTGGCTGAGTCACTGGCAGATCTGTTCAACACCTCCCTGGAAATGGGGTGTGTGCCCCAGGACTGGAGCGTGGCCCATGTGTTGCTCATACATGAGTGGGCCTAGGAAGGAGCCAGGAAATTATCGGCCAGTCAGTCTCACGTCTGTAGTGGGTAAGCTTATGGAGGCGATACTGAAGGAGAGGCTGGTGGCATTCCTAGAGAGTAATGGCCTCCAAGATGGGCGGCAACACGGGTTCGTCTCAGGGAGGTCTCGTCAAAGCAACCTAATAGAGTATTATGACTGGGTGACAAGGGAGTTAGACAGGGGCCATGCAGTACATGTCCTATACTTGGACTTCAGTAAGGCCTTTGATACCATGTCTCATGGGAGACTGGGGGGAAGCTGACTAAATGGTTAGAGAACTGGTTACAGGGGAGGGTGCATGAGGTGGTGGTGGGGAGTTCTCAACATCCAGAGCAGTGACAAGCTGGGTGCCGCAGGGGTCAGTGCTGGGCCCGATGCTGTTTAGGCTCTTAATCTCCAATACTGCACACAGAGTGGGGAGCAGGGTTAGTCTGTTTGCAGATGATACCAAATTGGGGGTGGTGGTGGATGAAGAGGACAGCTGGGAAAAACTGCAGGTGGACCTAACCAAACTAGAGACATGGTAATTGGAGTGGCAACTAGGATTCAATGCAAAGAAATGTAAGGTGATGCACTTCGGGGCTAAGAACCAGAAGAGGACTATTGATTGGGGGGGTGAGATTGGGGATCACAGAGGAGGAGGAGAAGGAGAAGGACCTAGGGGTGTTGGTAACTGGGAGCATGAACAACTCGACCCATTGCAGGAGAGCAGCAGCGAAGGCAAACAGGATGCTGGGGTGCATTGAAAGGGGGTTCTCATCCAGGCACAGGGATGTGATCCTACCGCTCTACAGATCATTGATCAGACCGCACCTGGAGTACTGTGTGCAGTACTGGAGGCCATACCTGAGGAAAGATATAAAGTTACTGGAGGGGGTGCAAAGGAGGGAAACAAAAATGTTAAATGGGATGGAAGGAAATGCATATGAAATTAGGCTGAAGAAGCTGAACATGTACACACTGGAGCAGAGGAGGGATGGGAGGATATGACTGAATCGTTTAAATACCTGAGGGGGTAAATAAACCTAGCACTGAGGGGGTGTTTAAACTGAGGAGTGGAAGAGAGACGAGGGAGCACGGACTAAGGTTGGAAGGGGGATGATTCAAGAGGGAAATGAGGAGGCATTACTTCACTGAGAGGGTGGTGTCTAGTTGGAATGCACTGCCAGAGGGTTGATAACATATAGGACTGTCAAAAGCTTTAAGAAAGGAGTGAGATAAAGCAAGAGAAAGAATTAGGGGGGCAGGGGCTGAGACAAGCAGGGGAGGAACTGAGGGGGAGGATGCTGGGGCACCTGCAATCTGGGATGCTAGCTGCACACTCTGGCAGACTTAGATAGACTGATTAGTCTGTTCTGCTGGCAGATTTGTACATTTGTATGTAAAATCACAGTGACTCTGTTTATGAGCAGAGGTCCTAAAATACCTATGTTGAAAATTTGGTGACAAATGTCCATAAAATGACTGTGTTACAAGCGTGCATTGTGCAGTTTCCACACATCCTTATAACTTCACAAATTGGTAGTATTTTCACTCCAGATTTTCAACATTGGCATTTTTTCATACCTCCTTATGAACAGTACAGCTGTCATTTTTCACATCCTGCCCGAAATATGCATTTACACATCCGGCGCAGAATAGCGCGGTTGCTGTAGGACATCAATGTTCGGGACAGATGAAGAAAATCATACTGAGTGTTCATGACCAGAGGTCACAAAATGCCTATGTTGAACATTTGGTGAAATAATTCCACTAAATGACTGTGTTATGTACATGTGTTGCACAGTTTCCACATATGCTCGGAAGTTCAAGCATTTTTAATATTTTCAGTACAGATTTTCGACATTGCCATCTCTTCATACCTCCCTATGAATGGCACAGCTGTCTTTCTTCACATCCTGCCCAATCTGTGTTTTCGTATATCTGGTGCACAATGGCACGGTCACTGTATGAACTCAAAGTTCGGGACACATTCACAAAATCACAGTGCTATTGTTCGTGAGAAGAGGTCCCAAACGTTTTCCTGAGGTGGGGGTTACAGAAAGGCCATGTCGAAAATTTGTAGTTCAAATACCAACAAACGCGCAGGGTGTTAGGGTTTCTAACCATAACGTCCCACCCTGTACAGACTGACAGGCATCAGGGGTGTGCCTTTGGATTGCCGACTGTAAAGCTCATGCCATTCCACCCCCACACCCCCACCCTGCAGTCAGTGATAGGCATCGAGGTGTGCCTTGGACTCTTCAGCCCCAGAGTTCACCCCATTCTCCTATTTTGCACCCATTTCAGTGTATGTCCTTATGGAGTGGGTTGACAGTAAAGCTGAACATCCCAAGGCACACTTCAACACTTGTCGGTGTCTGCAGGATAGGGTGAGGTGAAATGGCATGAACGTTATGGGCGACAACCCAAACGCTCAACCCAGTGCCTATCCCTCTCTGCAGGGTGGAGGCGGGGTTGTTGTGAAGTTCACTACTTCATAGCCATTCCTACTCTGCATCTCTCTAACTCCTGCATTTCCAATACTAATACCAGCAAGCAAACATTCGGCATTGACAAATGCTTGTTTATCTTATTTTTTAAAATAAAATCTTTCCAGAGTGCTGGGATGCAAATCATGAAAGATTAAGGGACTAAAAGTACATAATCAAAGTATTATGGACCTGAAAGGAGCAGCAGTAGAAGCTATGCAGCCATAAAAAGCATGTGGGCAGCACTCGGTGGCAATTGTGAGGAACGTTTTTTTAATTTACTTAAAGCAGTTTTCTTAGTCATTATTTTTTAAGTAGTACTGTATTTCAGGTAAAAGGATCTCTGTGTCAATTTTTCTTTTCTTCTTCTTTCGTTCCTAAATGGAGATGTATGTAATTTAGAAGTTTGTAGATGTACCTGCTCCCTTGCTTTGCACACCATAAAAAAAAAAAAAAAAACACCTTAGTGGTGCAATTTATCATCAGAAACGTGTGCTAGTACTACCATCATAACGCATCCACAGTATAAAGCCAGTATTTATGGTAAAATGGTACCGTCAACGGAAGAGATTTAATATTGCAAGTGGTGCTTATCTTTAATAACTTGTCATTCATTGCAAAAATAGTTATGACAGCTCTTTTTTTTTTATTTATTTTAATTTATTTGTACATCGGTTTACAACCTTTGAGCCAGAGGCTCATTTCCAAAGGTACCACGTCACATTGAGGACAAACAGAAATAAATTATGGTTACAGCATAAATGTCACATACTTAGGGTTACATAGAATGGTTGCGTACATTTTAAACAATTTGGTAGGCATTTTTAATTTTATGTGGAAAAGAAAAATATAGTTCTTGTACGAACATACAGTCGTGGCCAAAAATATTGGCGCCCTTGCACTTTTCCAAATAACTCACAATTCCTCTAAACATAAGTTGAAATTAACAACAGTACAGTATTTGATCTCCACAATTCTTTATTTCTCTGTTAATATTACAGAACCTTTGTTTTTGATTCAGAATTTAATATATCCTTTTAAATCAGAAAATGAAAAGAAATGGCATTGACAAAATTATTGACACCCTAGACTTAATATTTGGTAGCACAGCCTTTGGTCAAAATAACTGCAATCAACCGCTTCCTATAGCCATGGATGAGCTTCCTGCACCTCTCTACTGGAGTTTGGCCCACTCTTCTTGTGCAAACTGCTCCAGTTCTCCCAGATTTGAAGGGTGCCTTCTCCCAACTGCTGTTTTCAGATCGCTCCACAGGTTTTCAATGGGATTTAGATCTGGGACTCATTGCTGGCCACTTCAGAACAGTCTAGCGTCTTGTCTTGAACCATTCCTGGGTGTTTTTTGAAGTGTGTTTGGGGTAATTGTCCTGCTGGAAGACCCATGACCTTCGATGGAGACCCAGCTTTCTGACACTGGGTTCAACATTGCGCTCCAAAATGGCCTGGTAATCTCCAGATTTCATGATACTATGCACACGTTGAAAGGCACCCAGTGCCAGAGGCAGCACAGCAACCTCAAAATATCACTGAACCTCCTCCATGTTTGACTGTAGGGAAGGTGTTCTTTTCTTTGAAGGCTTCATTTTGTTTTCTGTAAACATAGAGATGATGTGCTTTACCAAAAAGCTCTAATTTGGTCTCATCTGTCCACAGGACATTCTCCCAGAAGGATTTTGGCTTGTTCAGGTGTGTTTTGGCAAACCCCAGTCGGGCTTTCTTATGTCTCTCTCTCAGCAGTGGGGTTCTCCTGGGCCTCCTACCATATAACCCCCCCTTTCATTGAGTTGGCGACGGATGGTGCGAGTTGAAACTGTTGTACCTTGTGTCTGAAGGTCAGCTTGAATCTGTTTGGCAGTTGATCGAGGTGCTTTCTCCACCATTCGAACAATCCTGCGCTGCAATCTTCGATCAAGTTTTCTCTTGCAGCCACGTCCAGGGAGGTTGGCTACAGTGCCATGGGCCTTAAACATCCTGATAACATTGCGTATGGTGGAAACAGAACATCAAGGTCTCTGGAGATTGATTTGTAGCCTTGAGATTGTCCATGCTTGGCTACAATCTTCTGTCTGACCTCCTCAGACAATTCTCTGGCTGTCTTTCTTTTTTCCATGCTCATTGCGGTACACACAGTGACACAAAACAGGAGAATTAGTCCTTTTCTCTATTCAAACTGGTTGAATGAGTGATTTTTATATTGCAGGCACCTGCAACTCACCACAGGTGAGTTCAATTCCAAAGTGAAGGAGAATCACCTGCTTGAAATCTAATTATTTCTAACTACTTCTAAAAGGTGCCAATAATTTTGTCCGGGTCATTTAAGGATTTCTGTGTGGAATAAGCTAAGACTTAGTAAATTTTTCTGCTTTTTGTGTTTTATTCCACTGCAAACCAAAGAAATACATATGTGGATACCAAAATCTTTTTTAATTTCAACAATTTTCTGGAAGGAATGGTGCATTATTAGAAAAAACTGCAAGGGCGCCAATATTTTTGGCCACGACTGTATAAAATAACCAGCAGAAGAAGGCCTTGTGGTCTGTTGAGATTGCACAGTTGCTCTGCCACCGATCCCGTGTGGGCCCGGCCTCCTCCCCACAAAATCTGACCCTTGCCATCACCCTGTCCCACCCTCTCTTGACCCCTCCACCATCTTTTGTGTAATGATCTCAGATAGGAGTTCATTCCAACCTGTTGCATCTCGCTGTGAAAAGAACTGTCTCCTAACCTCCTTTTTGAACCTTCCCCCCATCAGCTTATAATTGTGATCTATTTACAATAGCCTGGTTTGACAGGTATTTGTACGAACTACAGAAATGGACAGTTTAAAACCAGATAGCTGACTGAACTGCCTTTTATACAGTAGTTGCCTGTTATTGTCTGCCCATCTTTATTTTGTAAGTGTAACATACAAGCTGCATTATGTCTGTGATGGGCATCAGACATAATCTTCTGGCCTGACCAGCTTAAAGGCAGTTGATCATACAAGGTTAATTATTTCCTCTGGAGCTACTGTAGCCAGAATGCTGTTGGGATTTAAAGCTGCTTTCATAGTGAGGTTACTGCAAAGGTGATTAAAGCTTGTGGGTTTCTTGGGAATAAGTTCTCATATTTTTCTGTCTCTGAACAGCAGGGAATGTTGGTATCAGATCAGTGAGGGTTTGCTTAATTGCAACCTTTTTTCTGAGATCTGCTCTGTGTTCTTGTAGCATCTATCTAGCCATAAGGAAGTTATCTCTTTACACAAGACGGAAAACAGAATTATCCCATCAGAGCTAGCATATGTACAAAATCCATTCAAATTTCCAGTTTTTAAGCACACAAATGCTTTCATATTAGAGCATGTAGTAATAATATGCACAAATAGCGTAAACTCATTTATTAAGCAGTTACGAGATGATATGCTTGACGAGCTTAAATAACCTTAAAGTACAGTTACAGAAAGTGGAGTGTGTGTATATAAATAGAAATGTTTCAGATAATTGTATACTGAATCTGTAGGTAAGCAGAGGTCCCGATAAGCTTGAATGCTGATAAGGAATTAATAGCCTGTTATTATTCTCATCAAAATGGCAGTATTACCTGCCATTCCAGTGGCATGGAGGGCTGAAGTGCTGACGCCTTACCTCCTGCCAAACCGACAACCCATGTTCGGTGGCAGGTGCGGGTTGCTGGAGATTGGCCAGGGTGGGAGAGGATCGAGCATCCAGAGGTCAGCTCCCCTCTTCTAGGGAGGGTGGATTGGCGTTCCTACTGAATGACTGCCATCAGGTGGAGGCCTGAGGGTAGTGGTGGACCGGGGTGCCAAAGATGGGAGGGTGCTGCGGGACTCCACAGCATGCGCATGCTGACGTGCATACCTCAGCAATGGGGAAGGTGGTTGGCGTGGGCTGTATGAAGCCCTGCCCACCTGCCCCTGTCCTGCGCCATCTCCCGGTCTCTGGCCCAGTCTAGATGTGGTTCTGTGGGTGGGTGTAGGACAGCACTCCCATTCCTGGTCCCACCACAGGGGGAAATCTGTGGGGGATCCTGGGTCCGAGATACTGGAGAGACGAGCTGCCAGATGAGAGGAAGTGGGGGCAGGGTTGACAGCCTGCCCATGCCAACCAGAAAAAGTAAAAAAAAAAAAAAAAATGACAGTATTACCGTCTGCAAACAAATATCAGACCTGGCCCTCTCCCCATCTAAACCATGTTGTAAACTCACTGAGCACTTGAAGCCAGTTTCTTTCTTTGCCTGGTACTTCTCTGGAGTCTGAGATGCATAGTCGTGACCTTTGTTTTAACGTTTTGCCGAGCTACAACAGTCCGTCTGGCCAGTTGGTGAATATCCCCTAACACTATCTTGGGCACTTTACAAGACTGATGTTGGCGCACTCCGATGCCCCCCTGCTGATATTCTGTTGGTACGTGGCTCTGTGCCTGGTAGCACAGATGCAACTGGTTTTGTGCATGTGCTCCAAATAAACAACAAATGTTCAGGGCAGAGTGGGACAAAGTCCGTTATCCTGGTCAACAGTTAAAAATTGGTTTGGCTACTAGACTTTAAAGGTACCTGGCCAACTGCCTACCTGCTCAAAAAGTAATATTTGAGCACAAGCAGGCTCCAGTCATGTCACTTGCCCCTTGGGCAACCAAAATACTTCAAACGGACAATCAGTTTGTTGATTAAAAAGTTCCGTTTATTTTCCACTTGCTGTGCAGATGGACATATAATGGACCACAGTGGCCCACAGAGGAACAAAAAGATTTTGCCCACCGTGGTGCAGGGTAGGTGGAAGCCACCCGCTAGCCCTGTGACTGTGTGTTGCACGACCATGTAGGCCACTGGAGTTTGGAAGTGGGCTTGGGTCTCCATGTCAGCATGTAGGCCAGGGTGTGTCAGCTGCTGTGCTGCAGTTTGCCTCGGTCAGAGAGGGTTGGCGGCAGGTTCCAGCACCATAGCAGCTCCTACAGTTGGGCCAGGGAACTTGCTATCATCACAGCAGCACAGTGTGCATTTGAGGCTGATAGAGGCATTCCCATGCCATGGGGGGTGGGGTGGGGTGGGGATTTGGAGAAAATCAGAAAGGGAAAAAATCCTGCCATCCAAATGACAGTGGAGTCGCCTGAATACTGTTTATCCCCGATTATAAAATGGGTAAGAGAAGTACTGTACTGTGATCGGTGGTATCCAGTCACATGACCGTGCTGATATCCCAGCACAAGTCAGAATTGCAGAACTTTCTGAACCTCATTACTTGCTCTTAAAATAAAAAAAAACTTAGGAAAGCCATTTTATAATTGCAATAAGGCATTCCAGGGTGTGTATAATTGAGGGATAATGGCACTTCTCAGGAAGCGAAGCCCTTGGCTTCTCCTCAGGCTTCACTTCCAAAGGTATTCCATTATCCTACAATAACGCAAACCCTGTCTTGCCTTCTTGCTTAATTACAGGGTAGTTCCCTCAGCTGTCGGCAGAGGAGAAGTTAGAAATGCCTATTTGGAAAACAAAAGATGAGAATGGAGGGAAACAAAGTCTTCAAATTAGAAAGTGGGAGAAATAAAATCAAGCAAAAATAGGAGTACAATACTCCATTACGTTACATATGTGTTTCTCTGGATTTTTTATCAATAACATTTTATTAAATAATATCCTCCACAGAGTAACAGCTTTGGAACTGTAAGCCATTAGAGTTAGGACCACTTGGAAACTTCTGCCTAGCTGGGGTAGCCTACGTTGATGTATTTTGGGGCCATGAATGCAACATGGGTGGCCCCATACCGCCTCCATTTTTTCTCCCACTTTTAACAGCTTTTGTCGGATTGTGGAAAATGCCTATAGCTAAGTTGATTGATGTTTGTTTCTATGTCTTTGTTTTACTTTTTCAACACTATCTTCTTGTCCTTGATTAGAACTGAAGCACTACATTTATTCGAGTTGGAACATTTTGTTAAAATATTGTAGCCATGCTAACAAATAATTTTTTTATTGCTGTTTCGTAATGTGTTTTTATTTTTAAATGTGCATTCTTCACTTAGGCTAGATGGCTGGTTTTGGCATTTTCTTCATTTATATTTTTCTGTATGAGACTGTCTCGTAAGCACAGCTGCGTTTGTGCATCTAGTGTAAATTACTTAAAATATTTAGTATATATTGTTTGAACTCTCTTCATCTTGTAATGGTGAGAGCCATGTAAATCTGTGATATTGTTAATTTGTCGTGAATCAAGCCTTGTGCTTCGGATGCTTTCTTTTTAGAAAGAATTTCAAAGTTTAATAATGGAAGTTTACAAAAATGTCTTATTTTATGTCCATTGTAATGAAACCTTTTGAGTGAAATCAGGCTGCTAATTCACCAGCTGCACACCATCACTGCTCAGTATTTATTTTTATTTTTTTTTACATTAAATGGTGCATGGGTGCAGATTTGGGTGAATGGCTGGGATTACAGTGTCTCATTATAATAATTACAGTACTGTGAGTAAGGCCCACGTGCTTCTGTTTGTAATCTGTGCCCTATCTCCCAAACCATGTGAAAATGTTTTCTCTCCTAAGAATCTGCCTGCCGTAGATTACTTTGCGATAGTTTCCCTATCTGGTAGCTCCTTTCAAGTATATTGGTTGTTTTGTTGTCAATGAACCTCTTGCCGAACCTGCATCTTGAAAATTCCTTGCAAGTATGTTTGATCTATGTCCTGCACCTGCCAACAAATTGCCTATAGTATGCTTTGTTATGAATCACACTGTTTTTGTACTTTGCCCTTGCTTGTACCTTTACTGTAAAAACCATGTTTTGTTTATTGTGTTATTATGTCATCCCGCATTGTAACCTCCCGGATTGTGCCTCAAAACAGTCATTTCTACAGCTAGCGCACTCACCTGGTAAACAAAAACTAAATATAGAGAATACTGGATGGGCAACTATGCAGAACCATTCTGTTCTGCCACAGAGGGATCCTGATTCCCTCTGACCTTGAGACCGAACCTCGAGAGGTCCATGAGAATCAGAATCCCGAGGTGGCAAAACACACTGGTTGTGCATAGAGTTGCTCATCCTTTATTTTTTATAGTGTACAGTACTGTGAAAGATGTGTTTTGAGAGTTATTTTACTTTCAAAACGAAACTGACTCATGCAGTCTCTAGAGGTTCTAGAATGCTGTTCTACCACAGTAGGGTAGAACAGCATTCCATGACACTGGAACTGTGGTAGAACAGCATTTTGAAAGGGATGGAATTCTATACAGAACAACACTCCACTATACACAATGAATAAATATGTGCTTTGCAGGAAGTACAGGTTGTATGAGGATGTCTGAAAAACATGGGGTCGCCAATTTGGAACTGCACCAGTGTTTTAATCCTACTGCAGCTAACATAGGAATGAGGGACACTTTTATCAGAAGGGTTTTTCAGATTTGACGTTTTAGTAATTCATTGAAACCGTATTAGCAGAATGTCTCTCTTGGGTTAAATAGCTTGTGTTGTAATAGCTTGTATACAGTGGTGTCCTGCCAAAAGCAGATAATAAACCAAGCACATTACCCTGAATGTGGTAACAGAGATATCCGACAACATAGCTGACCCCCCTAAACCCCACTGATTTTCAGTGAACTGAGAAATGTTGTTTATGGCAGTTTATACTGTCAGTTTCAGATTCTCTTCACAAATATGGCATCACCCCTATGACTAACAGTGTGTGAAGTGTGAATAAGCAGGGTGTGAACTGTTAATGACAGTGAGTCACACCTGCCCTTGGACTGTGTATTAAAAGAGCCCTGATTTTGCTTGCAAAAAGTTTGCTGCAGGTACAGATCAGTGCCTGTATCAAACTGCTGTTGTGCTGGAGCATGCCCAAAGCACATCGCAAGCACTAATGGCATGTTCCAGTATATCATCCTAACTGAGCCATGCACAATGCTGACTGCTTCTGCCAACCACAACTGGCTGCTGGCCACACGAGGAATGTGGCCAATAGGTAGATATGGGGTTTGCAGGAGCACACGGGCAGTTAGGGTCCGCAAATGGATATTGGTGTTGTGGCGCAATCTGCCATATTTATGTATGCCCATGCAAATAACCCCCAGCACAGGCAAGGCACCATGGGGTCATCTGCATCCCTTTCAGGCTTGGAGCAAGCATGGATTGCATTTTCCATCCCCATCACCCATCCTGTATGATCATGAGATGTCCCATTCCCCCCAATCGTCCATCCTGTACGAGTTATTAATGTCCCTTATAGTATAGTGGGGCCCACCACCACCACCACTACTGCCAACTGCCATCTGTCTCAGATAGCTGATGCTTACTGTCAGTAACGGTGATTGAGATTTCTGAATACTCCCATCCCCATCAGATTTTTACTGTTTTTCCTAAAATTAGAAATACTGCAGATTGTATAATCAATATATCACGAGGTGTTTTACACAAATATCATGATACTCAAAATGTCATATGACAACCTTATGAGTGTGACCACGCACTGGCCAGCTCCACCTTCCAGTGCATCACTGTGTTGCACACCGCTGGGGTGGATGTAGGGGCCCACAGCACAGAAATATGTGCCCAACTCACCTAGCCACATGACAGCTGTTGAGTCTCCACCACGCATCCAAGCCCCAAGTGCATCAATCCTACTCCCCCAGCCAGTGCTCCCTGGTTTACTAAAGGTGATTCCTCTCTCCCTTCCCTGGCCACCAGTGTAGGGGGGGGGCAGGGTGGTGCAGGGGTGGATGGATCCTCTGAGGAAAATTGGGAACCCTAGGGGGTTTGGAAGCAGCTACCAGCAGCCACCAGTATAGTGAGTCTGAGAGTCTGATGAACATGGATTCACAACAGGAAGATCATATCAAATGAATCTGATAGATGTCTTTGACTGGGTGACAAGGATAGTGGATCCGGGAGGGGCAGTGAATATGGCCTATCTAGATTTTAACAAGGCATTTGACACAGTTCTGCACAAGAGGTTAGTAAACAAGTTGGGCAATCTGGGAGCAGGTCCCAAAGTGGTAAACAGGGTCAGAAATTGGCTTAGCAACAGGACTCAGAGGGTGGTGGTAAATGGAGTTCAATCTGAAGAAAGGGGGGATAACCCTTGGGGTGCCACAGAGTTCAGTGCTGGGGCCGGTCCTTTTTAATGTCTTTATAAGCAACATTGCGGATGGACACGACGGAAAAGTATGCCTCTTTGCAGATGACACCAAGATCTGCAACAGGGTTGACACTTCGGGGACGGGGGTGGGGGTGGGTTAAGCAAATGAGGAGAGACTTGGGCAAGTTGGACTAGTGTTCAAGAGTGTGGCAGCTCAGATTCAATGTCAAGAAGTGCAAAATCATACACTTGGGGAGCAAAAACCCAAGTGAGAAATACACAGTGGGGAGGGGGTTACTAACAACAACCAAAATAGAAAGGGACATGGGGGTAGTCATAACAGATGATCTAAAAGTGGCCAAACAATGAGAGAAGGCAGCGAGGAAAGCCAGTGGAATGCTGGGGTGTGTAGGGAGAGGTATCACCAGTAGAAAACAGGAGGTGGTGATGCCGCTGTACAGGCAGTTGGTGAGGCCTCGTCTAGAGTACTGCACATCGACAGGTTGGAGGCAGTCCAGAGAAGGGCAGCGAAAATGGTGCAGGGCTCTACCCCAGAAACCATACGGGTAGAGATTGAGAGAACTCAATATGTATACTCTGGAGGACAGGAGGGAGAGGGCAGATATGATAGAGACATTAAAATACCTCAAGGGGATCAACAGAGTTCAAGAGGGCAGTATCTTTCAGAAAAGGAGATGTTCAAGAACAAGGGCTCACAATATGAGGCCGGTGGTGGGGGGAGACTCGGGGGCAACGTGAGGAAGTATTTTTTCACAGAAAGGGTGATGGATGCATGGAACAGCCTCCCGGAGGAGGTTGTGGGGGCAAAGGCAGTTGTTGAATTCAAGAATGCATGGGACAAGCAGAATACAAAACTAGTGGTAGGAAGGATGAGATAGGCCGCAGATCAAATAGGAACTGGAGTTTATACAGTAGGTAGAGAAATGGTCAGACTGTGTGGGCCAGGTGGTCCTTATCTGCTGTCAAGTTCTATGTTTCTGTGATGTGCAGCAGTGGACAGATGTGTGCGCCTAGAGGAGTGTGAGTGAGGTAGGGAAGGTGGAAAAAGAAAAAAAGGGGAGCATGAGACAAACTGAGTGGTAATTTAATCTTTATTAAAACCCCTACAGATTTTCTCAGAATCCCCTTTTGCCTTTGTTTCCATGTTTGTTGAAACGCTACAAAATAAAAATACAGACTAAAGAAAATATAGCAAATTGTGAAAAAAATGGTGTATTGAGACCTCGGCTGGTAGGGTAGGTTACATCACTGGTGCAGCCCTGTATCACATACCCTTGCCGCCAGTCACCTGTAAAATGAAGTCTGTACTTGGTAAAGTGGGGCAGTTCAGAGTCATTAGGAAGGTGGAGATTTGGAGCAATCTGTTTGCCTGGGTCACTGTTCCTCTTTAGATTGGTTCTCAGTAATGTTTCAATAACCTGCACTCACTCAATCAGTCAAGTCAAATTTGCTAACAGTGCAGTGCACCATGGCAACAGAGAGACACAGACGATGCATTATATCATACATACACATATTATGGGAAGCATGATTCCACACACATATCAGATAACATAAATACAGAAACAAGATGGATTAAATGTTGAAATACATAGAAACGTATAATTTACGACAGTCGGACCTTAATAAAGGGGGTAAGCTTTACCTTTCGTTTTTTCAGTGTATTGAAATTATACGTATGACTGTTCTCCCTTGCCTGTTATATCTCTTCCAGAGTATTCCCTACTTCCCAGCCCGGTTCTACTTTAAGTCTTGGGATAGAATGATTTCAAATTTCATTTGAGGGGGTCAGTGCCCCAGAATTTGTTTCTCAGTTTTACAGTTTTCCTTGGCCCATGGAGGTGTGAATTTACCGAATTTGGAACTTTATACGAAGGCTGCTTTTCTGAGGGTGCTTTTTCTTTGGTTGTCCGTAGCCTTCAAGGCTCAATGGAATACCATAGAATTTACTATTAATGATTTATATGATATAGAAAAAATCTTATTTGCCTCTGAAGGAAGATCCTCCCCCTTTGAGGAATTTTACCAAAATCTCAGCCATTATTTTGAGGGTGTGGTATTCATTGAGGAGGCACCCAAAGTTCAAGCAGGCTTTCTTCTATTGTAGGATGCTTTCAGATGATGAATATTTTATGCCTGCTCAAACTGATGTGGCATTTGCAAGATGGCAGAGGCTGGGACTGAATTATGTATATCAATTATTTGGGCAGGTCAGGATTCTTTCTTTTGAAACCATACAGATGGATTACAGGCTTAAACAGGGGGACTTCTTTCTGTACCTTCAAGTCAGGAACTATATTCTCTGACAACACTCTGTCACTCCTATTCTACCCTCTCCTTTGCCCCCATTCTTGAAAATACTTATGGATTTTCTCTCGGGCAACACATGGGGACATCTAACCAGATCTCTATACAAAATCCTGAGGGAGGTCCTGGGGGATACTGCTTTCTCCATATTGGAAAGGTGGAATAAAGATTTAGAATTGGAAGTTTCAGACATCTCCTGGACAAAGGCAACCCTGCTGGCAGTGAGACTCATGTCCTCACACCTTTGGCGGGAATTCGCCTGGAAATGTAGAAACAGGTGTTTCCATTCCCCTGCAATTTTGGTGAAATACCTCCCTGATAGTTTTGCTTACTGTTGGAAAGATTGCAAATGCAAACTGGCAGATCTGAATCAGATTTTTTTTGACTTGCCCATTACTAATGCCATTCTGGTGCTCCCTTCAGTCAGAACTGAAGGAATGCTTGGGGAAGCAAATAGAACTTACTGCAGAAATAACCCTATATTCTATCTATCCAGACCACTCCCCCTCATGGCATAAGACCCTCTTGTCTATATACTTATTAGCAACCAAAAAAGCTATCGCCTGCAAATGGATGACCAACAGTAGCCAACTGGTGATCAGTAGTTGTAGTGATATGTCAAATGGAGAGCCCAACAGCGGCCATCCATGATAAACCAACGGCATGCCGAACCAAGTGGCAAAGGTGGATCTAATATTTGATAGAGGCTGAATCAGAATTTGTCCCTTGAGGGGTTAGTGGTCCCTTTGAGGGCCTCCCTTCGGGGACAGATATACTTTAAGTGAGTTTTGACTGAGATGGAAGATGTATTCTGTGGGAATATTTATTCAATGTATGTCATACTCTCTCTGGTTATACTGCATAACTTTGCTATGTCTTTTTTAATGACTAAATCTGTTGAAGGCTTGGAGCTGACTTTAATTTATAGATTTACTGTTTGATTTCTCCACACCTGAATTCAGTACTGTGACCTGCTGTATGTGCTGCCTTGACTTTCTCTAATAAAAATCGGATTAAAAAAAAACAAAACATAATTTGCCGGCAGATAAGGACCGCTTGGCCCACGTAGTCTGTCCATTCTTCCCTGCCGATAGTATAACTGCAGATCCTACTGATCTCCAGCTCATTCACCAACATCACCCCTTGCCCTGAGATTTCCTTATGCCTATCCCATGCATCCTTGAACTCTAATACTGTTTTCACCCCCACCAGCTCCACTGAAAGACTGTTCCAGGGATCTACTACTCTTTTTGTGAAGAAGTACTTCCTCATATCTCTCCTGAATCTCACCCCCTGTAGCTTCGTATCATGCCCCCTTGCCCCTGTGCATCTTTTTTTTCTGACAAATACTTCCCTCTTGTACCTTGTTTACCCCTGTGAGGTATTTTAAAGTCTCTGTCATATTCCCCCCCCTCTCTCTGCCATCCTCTAGGATGTACTGTACATATTTGGGTCCTGTCGTCTCTCCACATAGTGCTTCTTTTTTTGTATTGTTATTTATTTATTTATGCCCACCAAGCCTCCGGCGGCCACTCCTTCAGGCTGCCTAGGGCCCCATCTGCCGCTTGTCCCTTCATCATCCAGTCATCCTCATTGTCATGACCTGGTTGACCTAACGTATCCTTTTGCTGGGGAGGTCCTTCCCATGCAGGGGACCAGGAGAGGAGACTTGCTCGTAGGCTTCCTTCTACGCCAGGCATGATGATGAGGGATTGGCTCAGACACTTCTGGGCTTCACGGTGAGTGGAGACCAGCTACTGTCATCCAGTCAGCTAAGTGGCTGTGTTTTCCAAATTTTCTCCACTACCCACCCCTCTTCCATACACTGGTCAACCGCTGTGGCACCAGGGGGGTGGGCATTCAGCAACGTGTTGAGGCTCACGTCGCCACCACAAGCCACCACCAGGGGCTGCCACATAAGCTGTACAGGACTGTCCATCTCCCCCCCAGGAGGGAAGCATCCATAGGACACCAGGAGCTCCCTTCCTCCCTGCCGATCTCCGCTCCTGTCATCTGGGGCTCGGGGTGTGAACCAGGGTCACCAGCATGACAAGCGAATCCCCATTGCTCTGTGCCATGGAGCCTCTTGGGCGTTTGATGCAGAGCCTGCACCATTTTAGTTGCCCTCCTCTGGACCACTTCCAGTCTGTCTGTGTCCTTTTTAATTTACATTTTTTGCCCCCGTTCTCTCCCAGCCCATTGCTCGGCTGCGTGTGAGTGGAGGCACAAGCATGCCGTGGTACTGGGACACCCTCCCACTGTTTTTGCTGCCTGTTTGCCTGCACTGCCCACGGACCTCCACCCGGGAGCAGTGGAACTACAACAGGTGACAGAGTCCTCCCTGGGAGAGAGGAGGCTGATCCAACAATCCTGCTCCCTCCCTCCACCACCACCCCCCACCAGCTCTCTGACAACCTGGACTCGTTTCCGAACCCGAGTCACCGGCGTGACATGAGATAAGGTGTCCAGCGCCTCAGCGCCACGGGGCTGGCCTGTCTGTGTCCTTTCTGAGATGTGGTTTCTAAAACTAGACACAGTACTCCAGGTGGGATCTTAGATGCAATCCATACAGAGGGCACACCACCTCCCTCTTTCCGCTGGTGATACCCCTTCCTGTGGACCCCAGCATCTCACTAACCCTCCCAACTACCTTGTTACACTGTCTGGCCACCTTTAGGTCATCTGATATGATCATCCTCTTTCCTGTTTGGTGGTCATCAGTACCACCCTGTCCATTTTTGTACTCTGCCCCTGGGTTTTGGGTTTCTGTGCCTTAAGTGCATTATTTTGGACTTTTTCACATTAAAACCTAGCTGCCATACCCTTTACCACTCCTCTGGGTCACTACTCATCCTTTATACTCCTCCAGAATGTCCACCCTATTGCAGAGTTTGGTGTCATCCACAAAGTCAGACCTTCCCTTCCAGCTCCTCTGCAGTGTCACTTATAAAGACATTAAAAAGGAACCGTCCCTGCACTTATCCCTGAGGCACCCCGCTTGTCATACTCCCTTTCTTTGGAGTCAGCTCCGTTTACAACCACCCTCTCTCGCCTATCCCTTAACCAATTTCTTACGTAGTTTACCACCTCTGGACCAACTCCTAAGCTACCCAGCTTGCTTACTAGTCTCCTGTGTGGAACGGTGTTGAGTGTTTTACTGAAATCCAGGTAGACTACATCCAGTGCCCCACCCTGATCTAGTTCCTTGGTCACCCATTTAAAGAACTCTATCAGATTCGTGTGACATGACCCCTCGCTCCTCGTGAATCCAAGCTGTCCCGGATCTTGTAACCCACTGGATTCAAGATATTCCACAATTCTTTCTTTCAGCTGTGATTCCATTAACTTTCCCACCACTGAAGTTAGGCTGACTGGCCTGTAACTGCTAGCCTCTTCCCTGCTACAAATTTTGTGATGTGGGACTATATCTTTCCATCTCTGGTCTTCTGGAACCACTCCTGTTTCCAGTGAGCTGTTAAATAGGGTTGTCACAGGTGCAGCTAGTACCTCCCTGAGCTCCCTCAATAGCCTTGGGTAGACCCCATCTAGCTATATTGCTCTGTCCTTGTTCAGATTTGTGAGCCCCTTTAGGACTCTCTCCTCCGAAAATGGACTAGTGTCCACCTCCAGTGCTCCTGTTACATTTTTTGTGGTCCCTTCCCATTTCTTTTCTCTGTGAACACTGAACAAAAGTCTGCCTTTTGCAGTTCCCCCTTTGTACAGTCCCCCCCTTTCCCTTCTTAACCTTATAATCCCACCTCTGGTCTTCCTTTTTTTTCACTTACATGTCTAGAAAATGTCTTGTCCCCTTTTGTTACTGCCTTGGGTATTCCCTCTTCAGTTTGAGCCTTTGTGCTTCCTACTGCTCTCCCTGCTTCCCCTCCCTATCCTCCTCCCTCAGTGTCTCCTTTTAACTTCTGAGTGTTACCCTCTTAGCTTTTATCTTTTCTGCCAACTCTTTTGAGAACTGTAGTGGTCTCTTTGTCCTTTTTCTTTTGCTTCCTTGCTTGATGCAGAGGTTTGTTGCCTTCACTCTGGCCCTTTTTAGTTTCCCCCACTGTTCACCCCCACACTGAATCCCCTCCCCCGGTCATGTCATCCCTGAGGCATTCACCTGTCTTTAAAAATCAGCCCTGCCGGAGTCCAGGACCCTCACCTTTGTGTTATTCAATTTAGCAGCCACCCTTATATTGAACCTCACTGTACGGTGATTGCGGGTCCCCAGGTGGACCCTCACCTTGATGTCTGCAACTCTGTCTCTTCCAGTGAGTACCAGGTCCAGTATTGCCCCATCACGAGTGGGTTTACTGAACAGTTGCCTGCGGACTGCCCCCTGCAGGAGTCCAAGATTTTTGTGCTTCTAGCTGAAGCCACAGCTGGGAGGCTGCAGGCTACTTCTGGCAGACTGAAGTTCCCCACCAACAGTACTTCCCCCTTTTCTGCCATGTTGCCAGTGGTTTCCATCTGTACCTTATCTAACTCCTCCCTCTGTAAATCACACCAGTGTAAACAGAGGCTCCATTCCCCATCTCTAGGGTGACCCACAGTACCTGTGTCCCCCCCGCCTCAATTCCCTATATCTCCATTGCTTCACTGCTCTCCCTCACATGAAGTACCACATCACCTCCTTTCTCTTCTACCCTGTCCTTTTGAACAGAGTATAGCCTGGGATGGCAACATTCCAGTCATATTTTTCAGTGCACTATTACTTGATAATGACCACAATATCCAGGCTCTCCTTTGCCATTGTGGCGTCCAGATCTGAAATCTCATTTCCTAGACTTCTAGCATTTGCACACATGGCTTTCCTGGTTTTGTTACTTTGTTAGTTACCCTCCTCTCTCCATCATTCCTTCAGCTATGAGTAATAAAGTGGCAGCTACAGGTTTCAAACCCAGGACTGCAGACTCTCCTGCCTCCTTTGTGTTTTAACCCCCTAGGCTACACTGGTGCCCCAAATTCACAATTCTTCCAGAAAATACATTTTTATTTCTGTTGTTTTATACCATGTATGAACATGTAACAACTTTTTGTACAACTCTATATTCTTAGGATCCCCCTGAAAATGAGATGGTGCATATATCCTGATACACCTTGATAAGCAAAACATTAAATAGATAAATCATGCAGGTAACTACAGGTGAGAATTTTGAAGCTGACAGTCATATCAGTTTGTCTGATAGTTACACTTTTGACAGTGAATTTCAACCTAAATTTATGGTACTGGATAAGTCATGCTCCCATTTCCCTTTTCCAGAGACTCTGTAGTGTACAAAATTCTGTGTGTCGAGGCGACTTGACAAATACACCACAATGTTCAATTTCAGTTATTTTTTTTGTTTCACTGCAGCCAGTAATCTTTCAGTTATGTTAAAAGCAGTTTTTACTACAGCTGTGATGGCTGGAATCACCCATTTGTTAACATAGCCATGTTCGGTGTCAATGGAATGATGTACCTTCCCACCCAGTTCACATGTACTGTACCTACTTTGTGTTATGCAAGGGCAGTTTCTAAGCTTTGCAGAATAGAAATATTCAGACTTTCCTACTGCTTGTCAGGTTTTAGGTATATTTAATGTAGCAGTTATCACTGAATTGTAGCTGTTGTATTAATGAACTGTGAAGCAAGAGATGACTGGTTCATGTCCAGCCATACTCACAGGCAGTGTAGAAATAATGTGTGGGGACTGAGGACCCCACCTGGACTTGTCTTCTCATTGCTCAGGAATAAGGCCCAGTAGCCCATGCGTTGTTGCTGTTTACTCATAATGGCAGGATGCTTCATTTAAAGCAGCAGTGTATTTATTGGATTTTGTTAACTGTGTAGGCTCACTGAGACATGCCTCCTTTATTCAGGAGTGACCCGGGATTAATTATATACAGTATAGAATCAGACATAGCTGCAATGTGCAGAGCATAACAATGACTATGTTATGAAATGGAGAACAATGATAAGATCAATGGTAGTAACAGATTCATACTTTTAAACCAGAAAATTAGAGTACAATGTGCAAATTCTGTCAGCTTGGTGGAAAGGATGTGACAGAGCTCACAGACAATATGTAGTGACTTACAGCAACATAAAGTGACGTAACAAGAATTGGCAGAGGCAAGTACAGCTATTTTTAGGTGGGAACACTTTGGAGCTGCCTTTTGAAGGACAAAAGTGACATGCTTTCCTGGATGGGAAAAGGGAGCTCTGTGAGAGAAGGAGCATTGGCCTGATGTTGTTGGGCCCCTATGAACATCCAGTAGAGGAAGAGAAGAGGAGCAGAGGTGCCTCATATGGAGCTTACAGACCAGGACATCTTTGAGACAAGGGAAGTAGCTATTCAGCATCTTGTAGCCAGGTATAGGGTAAGGTAGTTGAGTTTCTCTTCTGGGGGTGGGGGGCAGCTGAGGAAGGCGAGGACATTGCAGTGATGTTCTCTATAGCAAGCACCTGGAGCAAACCTGCTAATTCTGTGGTGCAATAACTTGAGCTTCATTAGTTCAGTGCTTTTCAGAGGGGAGAGAATGGGGGCCCCATAGAGGAGCCCCATACAGGAGTGTGGGAATCAGGTCACTGCCAGTTATGGACAGTCGGGCTTCAGTAGTGAGATAGGCCCTAAGCCTGTAAAGTATGCCCAGCTTCTGTCTGAAGAGCTTAGTTACTCATTCTGTGTGTGATTTGAAGGACAGTTCCTGGTCGAGCCGAACACATTTAAATTTCCCTAAAATCCTTGTTAAGTTCGGAATTGGTGCCACTGGGGTTAGGGCCTGTTCTTCAAGCCTTGCACCGTCTGCCTAAAGAAACACTTTGGCTCCACTGCAGTTGGAGGGGAATTAATTGATGAAGAACAATAAAAGAATGGGTCTTAGGATAGAGCCCTGTGGTACCCCATCAGAGATCTCACGTTGGGAGGAGAGACAGGCTCCCCACTTGGCTGACTGATTTCAGCCCGAGAGGTAGCTTTTGAAGCAATGGCAAGAGAGGAAGTCAAGGCTCAGGTTCATTTGATCAGAAGGATTTCATGATCTGCCAGGTCAAAGGCCTTGGTTAGATCAACAAATACCACTCCTACAGGTTTCCCGTCATCTGTGTGCTGTAGGACAGCTATGGTAGGATGCGGTGTTGCAGTGTTAGTGACATGGTGCTTATGGAAGCCATGTTTGAGAGCCACGAGAAGAGAGTTTGATTCAGTGTGGGCCAAGAGCTGATTATATACTAGCCTTCCTTGAACTTTTGCTAGGGTGCCGAGTATGGAAATAGGATGGTAATTCTATATAAGTTCCCTGGCTCCTCCTTCATGGACTGGGGCCACATGTGCTACCTTCCACTTCTGCAGCCCCACGCCTTGGAGCAGGGACAAATTATATAGGTTAGTCAAGGGGTACGACAGAACAGGGGCAGCAATTTTTAATAGCCATTAAAAAAAAAATATATATATATTACATTCAATACTCTTTCAACCCCTTGTGTTGATGTCTGTTGTTAATTTTTTATTTCCAAATCCATTATATGATGCTACATTTCATATAATGTTCACCATGTTAGAGTTTACATTTTGTGATCTGGAGATGGTCCAGATGTTGCCAGTATCCCTTATGGATAGAAAGCAGTTTCTGTTGTACTCTGTTTGTTTTAGTCACATGAAAAGTGATGTTAAACTATGGCTGCTCATTTTTAGTTTTCATTTTTTTTACTTATATTTTATTGTTTTAAACATAAAACAACATCATACAGTAATAACCTTCTACCAGGCATGCAGATCTAGATATCAGGAGCCACTTAATGGAAGACAGGACAAAAAAGCCTAAGCAGTGAGACTATATCACACATGCACAGTAACGGATTTTACCCATACATGCAGTCTGAGGGAGTTAAAAGTATGTGTGTGTGTGTGTGTGTGTATATATATATATTTATATTTAATAGGTCCCTATAGAAATCCTATGATCGCTCCGAAGCGCCATGGCTCTGATGACATCATCACGTACGCACGTAGTGGCCATCTTAGGCTGCTTTCGGGAGCAGGCACTTTGAAAAAGTTGGTCCTGTGTTTACAGTTTTCAAACTTGACAAAATGCTGTTAAAACACCCTTGTGGAGAAAACGAAGGATAGTATTTCACAGGTAAGGGCTTATTCTACAGCCCTACGTTTTCTGATATTTCTGGCTTCATTTAGTTACCCTGTTAAGTTGTCCTTTAAGGAGTTGGGGGTATTTCAGACAAAAGGTGCCCTTTATTACATTTTTTTTAGTTTATATTTATTATTTTCTGTTATGCAAATAACATGACATGCTCATACAAAGCATTAAAATAAAAAGCAGCAAGACACCACTTTACCATACAGTTGATATCCAAATATGCAGCTTTTGCAGTGTCTGATACAATAGGACATGTGGGAAAGTAAACACAATGTATGTACAAGACTAGTCTAAAGTTAATGCCAGTTTTTCAGAGGTATATCAGTAGGGAGCACAAAGAAAGAAAAAAAAAAGCCTTCATGTGGCTGCTCCTAAAACCTTGTAAACAGGGAATGATCATCAGGTATTTTAGGTCCCACGTACTTCTCTGTCCCTCTTCTCCAACATACGAAGCAAATTACATAAACAACTACATTGCCACCTTGTAGTGGTATAAAACTATAAATATCATTGTGTAAAGCGGTGTAAGTAAGTATATAAATTAAAAACCTCACCAGCCATGTGGCTGGCACCATTTTGGATGAGAGACTAACGATCTCACCCTCTACACATTCAACCCAGTACTGTTAGCAATAGCACTGGGTGTGAAAATGTTATCAAAATAGCAAAGGTCTCGAAAGTCGCAAGTAGTCTACAAAATCAGAGAAACTGCAGAAAACATTCAGGGTTAACCGTCAAGCTGTGTCCAACCAGGCTCGGTCACAAGGAGCCAGCCATGCAAAATTGAATTTAGTTATTTTAAAACTGAAAAGTCATTCTCCTGTGGATTCCTTCTCCCAGGGAACTGTGGCATCATCCACTTTGGCCACAAACCCCTTCTCATGCTGTTCCAGCTGTCTACGCATGTCTCTCAGATCGTTCCTGCCGTACACAGTCTGGAAACGTGTGGGCAACAAAAGCGAGTAGATATTGGTTACACTATCTTTATACATTGCTTGGCATCAGGATGAGTTGATTACACTATACCGATACCCTGTAGTGTGTTGGCTAAGAAATGCACTGTAAGGAAATTTGTTTTAAAACAATAAAAAAATCACTTTTACATTTTTGGAATTTTGTTTGACATAGAAGAAAAAGAAACAGTGATATGGTTTTTGTTTTTGAAGTGTGCTGTGCTAGTCGACGCAGCATGAAGTTTTTTATTTATATTTATATCTGTGAAGCTCTCCAGTCTGATTTCAGGAAGAGGCATAGTACGGAGACTGCCCTTGTTCAGGTATTAAATTACCTCTTAATGGCTAGAGATCGAAAGGCGCGTACCATCTTGGTACTTACATAGATACATACATAGACAGTGTCGGCAGATAAGGGCCTATGGCCCACCCAGTCTGCCCATTTGAGCTTGTAAGTTCAGTTTATGTTTTCCAAGAAGTCTGTTGCCCCTTACCCCTGACCTCCAGGATTCCTTTATGTCTATCCCATGCATTCTTAAATCCGTGATTGTTTCAGCCCCCACCACTTCCTCTGGCAGGGTGTTCACTTATCCACCACCGTTCTGTGAAGAAATTCTTCCTCATGTTTCCTCTGAATCGTCCTCCTCCAACTTCATCCCATGCCCTCTAGTCCTGGAACATCTTTTCACTTAAAAATAGTGTATTCCTGCACCCTGTTCCTCCCTGTAAGATACTTGTATGTCTCTATCATATCCCTCTCTCCTCCAGGGAGTACATGTTCAGTTCCTTCAACCTGTCTTCATAGGACTTGTGATGCAATCCATGCACCATCTTTGTTGCCCTCCTCTGAACCTTCTCCACCCTGTCTATGTCCTTACGTAGGTATGGTCTCCAGAACTGTACACTGTACCCAGGTGGGGCCTCACTGAGTGTCTTGTATAGCGGAATTGTGACCTCCCTTTCCTGCTGGTGATGCCCCTCGTATACATCCCAGCATCCTATTTGCTTTACCTGCTGCCTTGTCACACTGTTTCCTACCTTGAGGTCATCAGAGATGATAACCCCAAGATCCCTTTCCTGCTTGGTGCATGCTATATCCTCACCCCAACTGATATATTGTACCAGGGTTTTGTGCCCCATATGCATTATCTTGCACTTCTTTGCATTGAATTTCAACTGCCAAACCCTGACCATTCTTCAAGTTTCTGCAGGTCCCTTCTCATTCTGTCTACACCCTCTGGTGTGTCTATTCTGTTACAGAGCTTTGTGTCATCAGCGAACAGTGACATTCTGCCTTCTAGGTCCTGCGCAATGTCACTGATGAAGATGTTGAATAGGACCGGTCCCAGCACTGATCCCTGTGGTACCCCACTGGTCACTCTTCCTTCTGTGGAGTGACAGCCATTTACCACCACCCTCTGTGTCCTGCCACCCAGCCAGTTACCTACCCACCACACTATTGTCCTGCCCACACCCATATTCCCCAGTTTGTGTAATAGTCGTCTATGTGGCACAGTGTCAAAGGCCTTGCTGAAGTCCCGATAGGCCATGTCCACTGCCCTCCCCTGATCCACCTCCCTAGTCACCCAGTCAAACAATTCAACGAGGTTGGTCTGACATGACCTCCCCCTGGTGAAACCATGCTACCTTGGGTCCTGTAGTCCATTGACAACCAGATGTTCCACCAATCTCTCCTTCAGTAGTGCTTCCATGATCTTCCCCACTACCGAGGTGAGGCTGACTGGTCTGTAGTTCCCTGCTTCCTCTTTGTTCCCACTTTTGTATAAGGAGACTACATCTGCTGTCCTCCAGTCTTTGGGTACCTCCCCTGTTTCCAGTGATCGGCTAAACAGGATAGCCCAGGTTCAGCCACCACCTCTCTTAGTTCTTTAAGGACCCTGGGGTGCACCCCATCTGGCCTCATTGCTTTATCAACTCTTATTACTTCCAGTTCCTTCAGGACCCTTTCTCGTGTAAAGGACTTGTGTCCATTTCTGCATCATTCTCACCCTTGTACTCCTTCAGACCCATTGCCTCCTTTTCCTCAGTAAAGACTGAGCAGAAATACCTGTTCAATATGTCAGCTTTACTGTTGTCATCCTCCACTGCCCCCATCCTCCCCTTCAGTCTCACTATCCCTCCTTTGTCTTTCTTTTTCCTTATGTACCTGTAAAAGGTTTTGTCCCTCTCACCACTGATTTTGCAATGTGTTCTTCTGTCTGAGCTTTGGCTTCCTTACTGACCTCCTGCCTCCCTTTGCTTCTCCTGGTATTTCTCCCTATCCCTTCTGCCTGTGTCTTTTTGTATTGCCTGAATGCAATCTTTTTGGCTTTCACTTTCTTTGCTACCTCTTTGGAAAACCATAATGGTCTCCTCTTCCTTTTCCTCTTGCTAACCTGCTTAATGCATAATTCTGTTGTTCTTGTAATCCCATTTTAAATACTGCCCCTGTCCCTCTACCCTGATTCCTGTCCCATTCCCTTAATGCCTCTTTCAAGTATCTCCCATTTTCCCAAAGCCTGCCCCCTAAAATCCAGGATCACGTGTTTTGTGTGGTTTGGTTTTGCTCTTTCTGTGATTTCAAACCACAATGACTGGTGGTCACTGTTCCCCAGGTGCTCCCCCACTGTTACCCCCATCACACTGTCCCTGTTTGTGAGCACAAGGTCCAGTATTGCCTTCTGCCGAGTTGGTTCCATGACCAGTTGCTTGAGGAAGGCACCCTGAAGGGGAGTCCAGGATAAATCTGCTCCTAGTTGATGCTGCTGCTGGGATGCTCCAGTCCACATCTGGAATATTGAAGTCTCCAACCAGTACTACCTCACCCTTGTCTGCCATCCTTTGGATGGCTAGCATCAGCTCCCTATCTGTTTCTTCCTCCTGGGCTGGTAGTCTATAGACCACACCTGTGCGGATGGCTGTCCCCATTTTCCTTTCCAGCTTAACCCACAGTATCTCGCCCCCATTTTGTTCCTCCTGGATCTCTGTGGCCCTTATGTCATTTTTCACATACAGTGCCACTCCTCCTCCCTTCCTGCCTGCTCTGTCTCTTCTGAATATATGAATACTTCTTGATCTCTCTGCAGCTTTTGACACTGTGGACCATGAGGTGCTTTTGGAAACCCTGCGGTTCCTTTGTGGACTGTCAGGTACAGTCCTCAAATGGCTTCGATACTTCCTCGTAGGCAGGTCTCAGAGGGTGGTCGCTGGAATCTATTCCTCTGACTCCCTCCCCCTGTCCTGCGGGTGCCTCAGGGTTCCATATTGGCGCCCCATGTTGTTTGCAGTGTATATGCTGCCATTAGGAGATATCATTAGGCAATATGGCTTGAGTTTTCACTGCTATGCAGATGATACTCAGCTGTATGTGTCCTTTGTGCCCGGACAGGTTGATGCAATCGCTATGCTAAACAGTTGCCTCTCTGAGATCAAAGACTGGATGAGCTTGAGTTGGTTGAGATTAAATCCGGATAAGACTGATGTGTTGGTGGTGGATCCAGGTCGCCCGGGGACGGGTCTGTCGGGCCTATGACTTGATGGTGTCCAGCTCATTACCTCAGATTGGGTGCATAACCTGGTTGTTATTTTTAATGACGGCTTGACCCTGAAGTCTCAGATGTCAGAGGTGGTCAAATCCTCATTTTACCATCTGAGGAATATCGCCCGGGTGAAACACTTGATTCCTCCGGGTGATCTTCCAACATTGATCCATACCTTCATTACCACTTGTCTTGACTGCTGCAGTGCCTTCTATCTAGGGCTGTCTGGGGTTGATATCCGCTGCCTGCAGCTAGTGCAGAATGCTGTGGCTAGGCTGTTGACTGGTACCTCTAGGACCAGTCATATTCTGCCTGTGCTGTGTGAACTGCACTGGTTGCCAGTCCAGTTGCGGATCACCTACAAGGTAGGTTTGCTTAACTTTAAAGCCCTACATGAACTGGGACCCGACTACCTGAAAGATCTCCTGACTCCCTACTCCCCCAGTTGCCTTTTCTAATCCGCTGATGAGGGATTGCTGGAGATTCCCAGGGTTCATTTTAAAACATCTGGAGCTCGTGCTTTTTCATTTGCAGCACCAACCCTGTGAAATTCTCTACCTCGTCGGTTAAGAGAATGCCTAACCGTCAGCAACTTTAAATCTATGCTGAAAACATATTTTCTTTGGCTTTCCCTAATTAATCGTTTAATTGACTGATTTTATACATTTTAGTATATTATTGCTTTTACTGTAATTTTATATTGTGTACAGTGCCTTGACTATGAAAGGCGCTATATAAATAAAGTTTACTTACTTGCTTGCTTAGTTTTTGTTTACCAGGTGGGGTGCACTAGACATACATTTGCCTATTTTCAGGCACGACCCGGGAGCTAACAAGGGAAGAAAGTTGCACCTTACGGATAACAATGGCACACAATGCAGGATTATACAGGGTTCACAGAGGATAACTTTAAATCAAGGTAGGTTTTGAACAGATCTGGAATGAGGGAGTGTCGGGTACAGTGCGTAAATTGGAACACAGTGTTAAAGTGTTCATTAATGAGTAGCAAAGGTACATTGACAGGGTAGGATACAATTAGCAATACTAGAGACATAGAGTGAGCAGCATTCTAAGGTTGCACAGAAGTAGGAGAGTTTTCGGGTGAAAGCTAACAGTTGGGGCGGATATGCAGTTAGTAAAGAAGTGCATGTACAGAGGACTAGTGTGGCTGTGAGTTTGTTGATCAAGGAGGAGGGGATGCGACAGAGGTGTGTAAGGTTAGGAGCACCTGCATTGGTAGCTTTGAAGCAGGAGAGTTCAGAACTGAGATCTGAAGGTGCCAACAGGTAAGTTCTCAGGTCATGGACCCAGGAGAAGGAATCTATAGGAGAATGGCTGCTCATGTAAGCAATTTTAAAATAAAGAAATTCGATTTTGCATGGCTGGCTCCTTGTGACTGAGCCTGGTTGGACACAGCTTGATGGTTAACGCTGAATTTTTTCTGCAGTTTTTCTGATTTTGGACACCACTTGAGACTTATCTGTCTCAGTTACCACTGGCGATGCCAGGACCTGGGTTTGTTGGGGATCAGCCATGAGAAGAGGATCGTGTGCCATAGAGGATGCTTTCCTCCTCTAGTAGGGAGGGTTGCTGCCACTGTTGCAGTGTTGTCACCTAGGTGACCATGGGTGAAAGCACAGTGAAGGCAAAGCAGTCGGGTGGACATTGGTTAGGCCAGAGCACCTCATGAGCCACTTACATACTGGCATCCTGCGGGGGTGGAAGTAACCATCAAACACCACCATAAGTATACATTATGAAGGGAGGTTCCCTCCACAGGTGCTGCACCGTTAACTGTGGCTCCCAACTCTGGAGGCTGGTGGAAGTTGTCTCCAGGGACCCTGGGGCAGGCCCTGATGTCTAGAGTCCCACAGTGGGAGGAGAAGGTAAGTTTCAGAGAAGATGGCTTATAGGTGTGTGGGGTGTGTCACAGAAAAAGGGGGGGATGGGGAGGGGTTCAGCAGCAGGAGGCAAAAGCAGAAAGTTAAAAAACTGTATTGTGAACGTAGTGTAATAGTAGTAGACATAATCTTCCTTCCCCTTTTGGGTGACTCCGTAATTTCCTGCAGAAGCATCAGAAGATAGGTATTATTTTGAACACTGATATCCCTGTTGACATACAGTAAATAGAACACTAGTATAGAGTACAATTAGGGTCTGTTGTGTATAGAAATCTACACAATCGCCGGCCCGGTGGTGCTGTGCATCTTTGCTCTCATCATGCTGGTGATCTGAGTTCAGGAACAAGCTTGGGTTGCCAGGGTCAGCGGGGGAAGGGAGGTGGGTGGCAGGGAGAGGACTGAGCGGCAGCCTGGCAACTCTCCTTTTCAAGACTGGGGTGATGTGCTGTGATGGCTCTTGGTTGCTGTCAGGTGGAGGCCTGGTGGCAACCCATGGGATGCATGAGTGGCAGACATAGGTCAACAGAGGGAGAGAGAGCTGTGGTCCCGGGATGCATACGCGCCTCCATGCGCATTCCCAAGCTTAAGTATGCTGCTGCTAGGGGATGGGAGAAGAACCAGGAGACCAGGAGGAAAATATGACACAATCAGCATTAATGACGCCCGGCACACTGCGCTGCCACCCGCTTCATCACCAGAGACCTGTCAGCTTACTGGATTCAGGTTTCGGGGATGGGGAGGATGGCCCTTCCCCTCCTTTCCCACCACTGGTGACAGTCTGTGGGTATATTCACCAGCAGGTAAGCCTGGGGAGATGGTGTATGATGGGGCAGGGCAGACAGGAGCCAAGCCTACCACGGCCAGGGAGCATAAAAAGATTATAGACAAGGAAAAAAGGAAATTCGTACACTCCAAAACTCTGATGTCACTACTGTGGCCTTTTTGTACTCAGTCCATGGAATGAGTTGGGTCATGTGATGGTATAGTTTAAGATTAGGAAGACCCACTCTGCCCTTATCACTGGGTCACTCTAAGTCTCCCTATTTGGTCCTTGCTTTCTTGCCTGGCCAGACAAAGCGGTATATTGTCTTGCACAATTTGACCCAGTCTTGCTGGAGTACTAAGACAGTGAGCGTTTGAAAAAGAAAGAGAAATCTGGGCAAAATGTTCATCCTGAGAGAGTCCACATGGCCTAGAAAAGAGAGAGCATAGTCTCCCATCGTTTGAGATTAGCTGGTACTTAATTTATAAGTTTACCATAATTTGCCTGCTATAAACCATTCATTCCCATAGGTAAGTGACTTGCAAGGTACCTGATTTGCGTAGTGACCCATTTATTAGGGTTGTCATTTCAGTGTCTGTATCCTAGAGCTGCTGCTAACCAGGACTACTTCTGTCTTCCCAGTATACGTTTTAAAGCCTGATACCTTCACTGTAGTCTGCCAGATTTCGTTGTAAAACGAGGAAAGTGCAACTGGGATTTCTAAGGTAGAGCACAATGTTGTCTGTCTACAAAGAAATTATGTTTTCTTCTCCTCTAGCCACTATGTCTTCGAGATTGTTGTGTGCGCTGACTATGGTTGCGAGTGGCTCAGTGCTGAGTGCAAACAGCAGCGGCGAGAGGGACATCCTTGCCTGGTTCTCCTACTAGTAGCCAGGGGTTCAGAAGATGTCCCATTAGCTTTCACCCATGCTGTGAGTCAGGCATATATTTCTCTCAGCCAGCAGCAAAATCTATTTTGTTTAACGTAACAAATAGAAAGTCCCAACTGAGTCGATCCAATGCTCTTTCTGCATCGATAGTCATTGCTCTTTGTTGTTCCTGAAATTCTCTCCCCGCATGAGATGTTGAGGCACCTTCGGATGTTGTCTGAAAGGTGTCTGTCTGATATAAATAAATGACAGAATTAGAATGCCAGTCTAGAGAGGATATATTGTGGGGCTTAGCCAGGAATTTTCTAGTGGTTGGGCCAGCAGGTCATTGAGCTGAGCAAGGAGCAATGAGTTACAGTTCACAGGTCTGGTCCCCCACTGTTATGAATATATCTATAGTGCATCTTTCTCTGCTTTCTGTCTCAAACTAAAGTCTACCAAAGACACTTTTCAGCCCTTGTTAGGTTCTTGGTATGTATGGTTGTATGAGTGATGAATACAACTGATTATGAGGATTTACTAATGTGATCTAGTCTACTTATAAGAATACCAGTCATCTGGTTAATTGCTCAGTCTATACTTAAAATTTGGAATCTTCTGTGCAGTCCTGTTTAACCCTGTAACACTGCCATTGTGTGTGTGTTGGGGGGGGGGGATTGACGCACCCTTCTCAGCTGGAGTGCAGAGAATTGTTTGTAACTGTATCGGTCCTCGTACAGAAAGATGACCAAACTAGGTGATTTGATACCTTTTTATTGGAACAACAAGAGATCTTCAGAACACAACCTTTCAGGCTACACAGAGACCCTTCTTCAGCTCACAACAGGTTCTACAGAAAGAGCTTTTTAATCTAGTGGATAGTGCAGTTTTACTAAAGCTTGCATTCTGTAGAAAACTGCCATGACAAGAAGAGGGATCCCATGTAACCTGAAGACATCGTGTTCAGAAAATTTCTTGTTGGTCCAATGAAAGGTATCGACTCACCCACTTTATCAGCTGGATTTCAGTCTGAAAATAGGGAGTCACACAGTTTCCGCTTGTTTATATTGTCACTTCCTATCGTCTAGTGATTGGCAGCATTTGTGCCCTGTACTTAACAGTAGCTCTACCTCCACCATGTTGGGTAAGACATTATGAAACTAGACCGAGAAAGCCACCCTTCAGATTGGCTGGGATTGTTGTGACTACCAAACTGTATTCACATGGGTCACGCTTGCCCTGTCATTGTGTGATGTAGGGGCACTTGGCACAGAAGCTGTTTGTTTTTTGTATGAAAATTAAAAATACTGCAGAAATGCCTTGCTGCATTTCACAATGGGTGATTTTATGGGTTGGGTTACTGGAGGATAATCTCAACCCCATGGTGAACTATTTTTGGCTTTGACTTTTGTAGTTTAGTGTGTGGGGAATTTGGGTGGGAGTACTTACTGTGTTGTACTGCGTAATGACCAGCATGTTGGTACTTAGTGACTAGAATCCTGCATGCTGTTGCTGCTGCTTCAGCTTCAGAAATCCATTACTAGTATTCAAAAATCTGAGGCATCCTGGGAACTAAGCAGTACCATGCAGTAAAATGATTTGCATTGTCCTTACAGGCAGTATGTGATGGCCCATGTGCGAAAGTTATCATCTCTGTTGAGTTTTGACAAAGCAGAGTGAGACTTGTCATAGCATGCAGCTGTTGCTAAAGTGACATCAGGTGGAGATTGCAGACCATGCCAGCAGGTGCAGCAGGACTTTAATATGCCGGTTTGTCATGTGAAACCTGTTTAAAATTGCTGCCACCAGTCACATGTGGGCCAACAGATACAAATGTGTCTGTATGAACTAAGCAACCATGATGTAGAAAGGTGCTCTGTTCAAGTGCTTCAGCATATCCAGAATTGCTGGATTTTAAACTGAGTAATTTGTTGCCCGCAGGAATTTTTGATAGACAACGGGCCCTTAAATTGTGTTGCCTTATTACCAGTATCTTTTTCAGATATTAGTGACATATCTTCCTCAAATGTTGATTAGAACTTTTAAACAGAAGTCACATGATATGTCTGGGCTGGCAAAAGGCCAAGGGCAAAATACGAAATTCTGTGGCAGAGAAAGAAAACAGAAATCATGCCCTTCAAGATTTACACAGTTTTGGGCCACACAGCTGCATATTATTTTGACACGCTTAGCAAGCAGTGGAAAGAAAAAACAGCAGATGGAGAGAACTGAATTTTACCATAAGACACCAGCTGCTATCCTTTTTTATAGCAGCAGAAAGGCATGGGAAAGACATGGGTAACGTTAGAAGTACATCTTCTCCATGAAGGTGGTGAACCTGTTGAATAGCCTACCAATGGAGACAGTGGATATGAATAACTGTGCCGTACATTAAGGTAAACCTGCATAATTTTCTGCTTACCAAGGGAATTACCAGGTACCCAGGGTGGTAGGGTAAGTTGTAAATTCCTATAAATTAGAAAAGTTTGCAACCATTTTCAAAAAAGGGGACTGGGGGGGTCTAATGAACATAGAGTCCCTTCCAACCTTAAAATGCTTATGTTATTGTGTTACAGTTGAGAGTTACAATCTAAAAGTCAGGATAGGATTCAAGTTCTGGCTGTAACAGAATTGGCAGATGTTTCCAAAAACTGGAATGCCAAGGAAACTACCTTTTGAGCACAGGTGCTCATTTACGAAGGCTCCTTATCAGTGATAAAATAATGAGGTTACACACAAAGACAGTTTCTTCACCAATTCCAGTGGAATATAGTGAAGTCAGGATACACAAGGTGCATAGATACACACATGATTTTAAGCAGATACAATAGCAGTTACATTACCCACTTACAGACCTCGTCAGGACATCAGTCAGGTAGCAATACAGATTAGTTAAAGAAGATACAGTTGGCGCTGGAGGTGAGGGCTAAACGCAGGGCTCTTTTGAATTGTGCATTATTTGGAAGACTTAGCTGGGATCTATGCAGCTCAGTCAGCCAGCCTACTGCCCTAGCAGCAAAGGGGCATTTACCCTGATTGGTAGAAAGGCAGTTCTAGGCATTCCTAGTCATGCTGCTGGTATTTTGGTTGGTAATGGGATGGAAGCAATTATGAATGGCTGGAGGGGTAAGACCCAGTAGATAGAGCCTTCTTGGCAAGCAGACAGGTTTGGTACTTTAGCTTGCCATGTAGGAGTAACCAGTTGGTGCAGATATATAGTGTGCAGCTGTGGGTGAGCTTGTCTGCCCCTAGTGCAAGACGACAGGCCTTGTTGCATATCACCTTGACTCTGTTTTAATACAGTGTCACACGCGGTAGCGTAGACAGCAAGGCCATAGTCCATGAGTGACAGGACAGAGCTGGGTACAACAGGACATCTGGCTTTAGCAGTAAGATTGAGATGGTGCCTTTGCAGAGCACCCAGCTTTCTGTTAGCCATATTAGCAGTGGTGTTCACACGTGGGGCAAATGACAGTGTGGCAGCCAGAGTAACACCAAGGTTCTTAAAGATGTCTAGGTGTTCTAGACTTTGGCCCTTGGCATTGAGGATGACCGGGGTAGGGATGGGGGGACTTTTTTTTCATTTATGAGCCAGTAAATAGCATGATTTGGGTATTTTTGTAATTCAGCACCAGTTTGTTGTTGGTGAATCAGTTTTTTAGTGTCTCAAAATTGGTCTGGAGGTAAAGCAAAGATATTACCGTGGTCTGTATTGCTGGTGAAAATGACGGCATCATATGATTTGTAAAGGCTGGGAACACAGAGCACTGGGACAACCTGTTGGCAACTCATCATTTAGACTAGAGAGATAGACATAGATGTGTCCCTATTTAAGACATGGACAGAAAAGGAAATCAATTCTTTTGTCAACTTTTTTTGTGTTACAAATAATTCATAAGACATACATGAGGCATCTTATCTCATATCTCCAGGCTTAATAACAGTCTACAAGATCGATCTAAACCTTAAGAAGAACAGAGGATTATTTCTAATTGGCAGCTGTTTGTAATCTTCCTTTTTTCAGACATGATATTCCTTCACTCACATTATCCATGTTTATAGAACAGAGGTTGGAAGTGGAGCATTCGGATGGACTGCTAGTGTTCGGATGGACTGCTAGTGTTCTAAAAGGTTAGGTTAACAACTAGAAACTCTCCAGCACAATAGAACAATTAGAATTTTAACTATTAAACCTTTATTTTTTTTTTTTTCAAATGTTGGTAGCATATAAAGCCCATGGCTGTGCCTTGTGCCTCACAAAACCCAAACTGAGTTAACTGCTCTTAACCTCAGCCAAACTATTACTGAACCCACTCGCTCTAACCTTAAGTCCGGTAACCACTCACTCCTCAACTGGGCGCTTACTTCCCATCCACACCGCGTCATCAGCTTAGGTCTTCTCCCTGACTCCATTAGCGACCACCACCTAATCTACTTAGTCCACAAAATCCACAGAATTAAATCCCCTCCCAAATTTACATTCCAGCGTTCATACAAATCCCTCAACCTCTCCCCCCTTTTGGATGATCTTTACCAATCTAACTGGGTCCCAAGCTCAAACTGCTCTAATATGGATTCGGCCCTTACGCACTTTCGGAACACCTTCCTCTCTGCCTGGGACAAACACGCCCCCCATACGCCGGGCTAGAGTCCATGGTTCCCACCTACCCTGGATAACCCCCAGGCTGATCGCTTGCCAACAAGCCCATGATAAGGCCTGGCGTAATTACAAATCCTCACTCCTCCCAGGCGACTTAACCTCCTACCACATGCTCTGCAATAGGTGCACTAAGGCCACCCGCCTAGCTAAGTCAGAATATTTTAATAACACACTTAATGCAAACCTTGGTAGTCCTTCCAAATTCTGGAAAGTCATTAACTCCCTTTCTCCCCAAACGACTAGCCCTCCACCTCTTCTTCTTGCCCAAGGGACTCTCCTTTCTGATCCCCTGAAAGTAGCCTCCGAGTTTAATTCCTATTTCACTACCTGTGCCCTGGCCCTCCTCGAAGCCCTACCGCCCGTATCCACTCCATCTCCTCAGTCTTCTACTCCCCAACCATCTGGCATGAACCCCTTCTCCTTTAGACCCATTTCCCCCTCTGAAACCCTAGATGCCCTTCGCACCCTAAACCCCTCCAAAGGCAAATCCCCTGATGGTCTTGATAACAAACTCCTCTTCCTATCTGCTCCCACCATCGCTACCCCCCTCGCAGCCCTGCTAAATCTTTCTTCATTACTGAGTCACTCCCCTCTGAATGGAAGCATGCCACTGTCCTACCCCTCCCTAAAGGCGGCGATCCTACCTCTTCATCCAACTACCGCCCCATCTCCCTCCTCCCCATCCTCGCAAAACTCCAGGAACACCTTGTGCTATCCCAACTCTCTCACTTCCTTTCCAAAACTAACTTCTTCACCCCTTTCCAGTCAGGGTTCAGAAAACACCACTCCACTACCTCCTCCCTGCTAAGACTTACAGACCACATCCTCACTGGGATGGACAAGGGGCTAATCACTGCTGCTATTTTCATTGACTTAGTAAAAGCCTTTGACACCGTTTCTCATTCTCTCTTACTATCGTGCCTTTCTGGAGCTAGGTTATCTGAAACCGCTACAAACTGGTTCAGTGCCTACCTCCTAAATAGAACCAAATCCACTAAAATAGCGGACCGCATCTCCTCCCCCCCCAATCACCACTGGTGTACCCCAAGGCTCAGTTCTTGGCCCCATCCTCTTCTCCATCCTACTAAACGACCTGCCAAACTCTTGTTCCTCTTCCGCTATCCACATGTATGCAGACGACACAGTCCTCTTCACCTCTGGCCGGACCCACGAAGAAGTCACCTCCAAACTTCAAACCGACTTCAACAAAATCCAGCACTGGTTCAATAGCAACCAACTCTCCCTAAATGCTAAGAAAACCAACTCTATGACTTTCGGCACCAGACAACACCTATCCAAACTCACCTCCCCTCTGAGATTCCACACTCTTAATAACACCATCCTCGAAGAAGTACCCTCCTTCAGGTATCTAGGGGTCTGGCTTGACCGCCACCTCTCCTTTTCCACTCACGTGGACGCCATTATTTCTAAACTGCGCCCAAAACTTGGTGCCCTCTACAGAAACCGCACTAGCCTCCCTCTTCCTGTCAGACGTGAAATTGTCCAGAAAATGATACTACTGTCCTTCGATTACTGTGATGTAGTTTACAGCTCCGCTGCTCAGACCACCCTAGCCAGATTAGACCCCCTCTTCAATGCTTTCTGACGCTTTGCCCTCGATGCCCCCCCTCGAACACATCACTGCTTGCTTTATCATAGAAACATAGAAACATAGACTTTGACGGCAGATAAGGACCACTTGGCCCACCCAGTCTGCCCATTTCCCTACCTACTCGTTAAGCTGCAGATTCTAGTTAACCAACAGCTTACTTCCTGCAACCCCCAACTATAATTGCCTAGTGTCTGTCCCATGCATGTTTGAATTCCCCCACTGTTTTAGACCCAACGACCTCCTCAGGAAGGCTGTTCCATGTATCCACCACTCTCTCCATGAAAAAATTTCCTCACATTACCCTAGGCCGTCCCCCTCTATCTTTAAATTGTGCCCCTTGTTCTTACACATCTCTTTTCTGAAAGATGCTACCCTCCTGGACTTTGTTGATTCCTTGAGGGTACTTAGCGTTTCTATCATGTCCCACCTGTCCTCCTTTCATCAAGAGTATACATATTAAGCTCTCTCAGTCTCTCTTCATATGGCTTCTGCTGCAGACCCTGCACCATTTTAGTTGCCCTCCTCTGGACTGCTTCCATCCTGTCTATGTCCTTGCGTAGATGAGGTCTCCAAAACTGCCAGCAGTACTCCAGATTATCGTTCCCTGTCCCTTCCTTCTCTGAGTAACCGGCGTCTAATCCATAGCGCTAAATTCGCTTCTAACTTCTGGCTCGGCTCTCTCCCTCCCTACCTCGTATCCGCCCTATCCTCCCCACCTCCCCCCCCCCGAACGCCCTCAGGTCCGCTGATGCTAGGCTACTATTCATCCCTCACCGAAGGACCACCGCCGGCCAATCCGCATTCTCTTACCTCTTCCTTAACTCTGGAATGGCCTACCCATCCAGATCTGCCATTCTTCATCAAACTCTCTCCTTTCTATGCCCTCTCCAACTTCCTGCTTTTAATTGCTGCTGCCCTGACCATCACCCGGTAGCTCATCTTCCCCAGCTCCCCTGCACCTGACCACGGCCGCCTTCGCCTAATTGTCTGGCTTATCTACTGCCCCTGCGCACTCACATTCTCTCTGTTACTACTTGCACCTCAACTTCTCCCTTCCCCTTCCTAATCAACCTACTCCCTCAGCCCCCCCCTTCCTCCCCCCTACACACCTAATACTTACCAGACCCTCCTTTGCTACCCCCCTTCTTGCTCTCCAAATCCTCCTGTGAACTTGGTGCATCTCCCTGTAGCTCAACTTCTGCTTTTGGCACTCAAGTTCTGCTGTTACTACCCTGTTCTGAATTCTGGCACTTAGGTATGTCATGCTTTGCCTCGATGAGTACCCATGATTTGTATACCATACCTTACTATCTTGTTCTGTATTGTTCCTACCTCGTTGTGTAACCATGAATTGTATAACCAGTATTTGTATCCCTTGCCCTACCGATCTTGTTCTGTACTGTTCCTACCTCGTTGTGTAACCATGATCTGTATAACCAGTATTTGTATCCCTTGCCCTTACGATCTTGTTCTGTACTGTTCCTACCTCGTTGTGTAACCATGATCTGTATAACCAGTATTTGTATCCCTTGCCCTTACGATCTTGTTCTGTACTGTTCCTACCTCGTTGTGTAACCATGATCTGTATAACCAGTATTTGTATCCCTTGCCCTTATGATCTTGTTCTGTACTGTTCCTACCTCGTTGTGTAACCATGATCTGTATAACCAGTATTTGTATCCCTTGCCCTTACAATCTTGTTCTGTACTGTTCCTACCTCGTTGTGTAATCATGATCTGTATAACCAGTATTTGTATCCCTTGCCTTACGATCTTGTTCTGTACTGTTCCTACCTCGTTGTGTAACCATGATCTGTATAACCAGTATTTGTATCCCTTGCCCTTACGATCTTGTTCTGTACTGTTCCTACCTCGTTGTGTAACCATGATCTGTATAACCAGTATTTGTATCCCTTGCCCTCGTATCTTGTTCTGTACTGTTCCTACCTCGTTGTGTAACCATGATCTGTATAACCAGTATTTGTATCCCTTGCCCCTGATCTTGTTCTGTACTGTTCCTACCTCGTTGTGTAACCATGATCTGTATAACCAGTATTTGTATCCCTTGCCCTTACGATCTTGTTCTGTACTGTTCCTACCTCGTTGTGTAACCATGTTCTGTATAACCAGTATTTGTATCCCTTGCCCTTACGATCTTGTTCTGTACTGTTCCTACCTCGCTGTGTAACCATGATCTGTATAACCAGTATTTGTATCCCTTGGCCTTACGATCTTGTTCTGTACTGTTCCTACCTCGTTGTGTAACCATGATCTGTATAACCAGTATTTGTATCCCTTGCCCTTACGATCTTGTTCTGTACTGTTCCTACCTCGTTGTGTAACCATGATCTGTATAACCAGTATTTGTATCCCTTGCCCTTACGATCTTGTTCTGTACTGTTCCTACCTCGTTGTGTAACCATGTTCTGTATAACCAGTATTTGTATCCCTTGCCCTTACGATCTTGTTCTGTACTGTTCCTACCTCGTTGTGTAACCATGTTCTGTATAACCAGTATTTGTATCCCTTGCCTTACGATCTTGTTCTGTACTGTTCCTACCTTGCTGTGTAACCATGTTCTGTATAACCAGTATTTGTATCCCTTGCCCTTACGATCTTGTTCTGTACTGTTCCTACCTTGCTGTGTAACCATGATCTGTATAACCAGTATTTGTATCCCTTGCCCTTACGATCTTGTTCTGTACTGTTCCTACCTCGTTGTGTAACCATGATCTGTATAACCAGTATTTGTATCCCTTGCCCTTACGATCTTGTTCTGTACTGTTCCTACCTCGTTGTGTAACCATGATCTGTATAACAAGTATTTGTATCCCTTGCCCTTACGATCTTGTTCTGTACTGTTCCTACCTCGTTGTGTAACCATGTTCTGTATAACCAGTATTTGTATCCCTTGCCCTTACGATCTTGTTCTGTACTGTTCCTACCTTGCTGTGTAACCATGATCTGTATAACCAGTATTTGTATCCCTTGCCCTTACGATCTTGTTCTGTACTGTTCCTGCCTCACTGTGTAACCATGAATTGTATAACCTTTACTTGCTGATCCTGTGCTGTTCTGTACTGCTCTGCCTGTGTAACAAGTTCAATGTATTCCTCCCAACTGTGTATATTATCCCTATTGCACTATTGTATAGTTCAACTACTGTATGTATCCTTCTTCCTCCTCTGTAACCCCCCGCCCCCCAGGTCACACCGGTGAGCGAGCATCTTTTGCTCAGTGTGCCTTTCCTGGTGAAACATTTTCAATAAATAAATAAAAATAAATGCCCCCCCCCAAAATCTGTATTGTGTTTTTGGGGGGCAACATTATGTGTAGTTCTCTTCATTCCTATTTCCTCAGTGTAGACAGCTGTTCATTAAAAAAAAAAATACAAAGCACATGAATTCACATTAATGTTTATACAGATGCAGCTAAATATGGATTATTTTACCGGCTCGGTAGAGCTATGCCTGGCTACATCTGGGACCTAAGATTGGGAACGGGCTTGGGTCGCTTTGGGATTGGCTGGAGAGAGAGGTTGAGCACCCCATGGATGGATCTTCTGATTCTGGGTGGTGGTGGGGGAGTGTGTGCGCGTGCGTGTGCACTGCATCATATAAACATAGAATTTGATGCCAGATAAGGACCACTTGGCTCATCCAGTCAGCCCATTCCTCCTTACCTATACTATTACCACAGACCGTAACCGATCTACAGCTTTTTCTACCTACCCCCTTCCACTGTGATTCCCTTGTACTTATTGGTCTTGAACCCCACCACTGTTTTTGCCCCAGTACCGCCGCTGGAGCGCTATTCCAGGAATCCACCATTCTTTCTGTGAAGTACTTCCTCACATCTCGCAATGTCAGGTGGCAGCACAGTGGGAACGTACAACCATTTCAGGGGCCCATCCTCTGATGCCAAAATATGCATACACATCTTCGCATGCACGTGTGTCATTGCATGATTGCTGCCCCCTGGTGGGGGGGAGTAGGAAAAACTACTGTCTGAGGTCAAATGAAGAATGTTCCATCCGCAGGTCCTGCACCACCTCCAAGGATCTGGATTGTGCTGTAGAGAGGTTAGAGCAGCTCCAGAGGCTGCACAACCAGGGGGTGGCATAATCCTTCTGGCATTCTCATATTGGGATCTTGTTCCACTGTTTGCTTGTAGTTATTACTAGTACTAATTTGGTGAAGTTTAGCCTTCTTCCTTTTTGGCCCCAGTACTGTGTGCCATTCCTATTCATGTTCCTCCTCTTGATTTAACCTTTACCTTTTCCATTGTCATTATGTTATTTCTTAATTTGATTATCTGCCCCTGATAGTTTAATTTCCTTACAGAGGTTGGCATGAGTCTCATCAAGAAACCCCTCAAGGTCTGATATTTGTCTCATGTGTTTTAACCTTTTATTTAGTTCATTGATGCCCGATTACAATTGTGTTATATGTGTACATTTCTCATATACACACTGTATAACCCTTTATTTCAGTGCACCCTTATTTCTGCGGATTCAGTGGCAGTATTAGGGCAAATGTATTTTAGCACTCTGATCCTGGAACCCCTCCCAATCACTAAGTTGATTCATCACAGGCCAACTTGCAATATTTATGCCAAGCCTGTGTGGTAAACTGTTCCACACCAGTAAAATACAGCTGCTCTGTACCGTGGGGCCGAACATGATACTGTTTCCTAAGCTACCTACCCCCTTGTATGTTTCGCTGTCCCTAGGTGAAATAAGCAAAAAGGCTCTGTCACTACCACTATTGTGATGGAACTCTGTTGAATAATATGAGGTGCTGCCAAATGGAAAGGGGTGGTGGGGCCGGAGATCGTAAGGCTGAGGATTTGAATGAATACCAGTAAATCCAACAATTTGTTGAAACCCTGTGGATCTGCTCTCATAAATTTTACCAACCATTTGTGGTTATCTGGTGGAAACTGTACTGTGCTTATTTGACAGGAGGCAATTCTCACCACACAATCATATAGCCTAGGCTTCCAGCACACTAAATACGGGTGAGTAATTCTGGCAGATGCTTCCACCAAAGGCAACTTGGACCCCTGTCACTACACTGTGAAATCATTAAAGAGCATGGCCTCTCTGATATCATGTCACCCTTCCCCAAGGCAGCGCACTCTTCCTCAAAAGCTCAGTGTGATAAACCACTCACAAACTGCTGTATAACCCCTAATTTTCACAGTAAATTTATTTCCATGGAATGGAGCTTTGCCGCTTATATAGCATAAATAAATTTACCGCAGAAATAAGGGGCTATACAGTAATTGTCCCTTTTAAAATTGCCATCCACAGTTAAACATCTTGAAACATGGCTCTGTATAGTACTTCTAAATAATGAAATGTCATTAGTAGAATCATAACAAATGATTAGAAAGCAGCCATGGATTAATTCCACAGTAGAACCATGGTTGCTTCTGTAGTACCTTTATGAACCACAGTAAATATTGGCAGAGTTCCTGGAGTGAGTCCTCCGATATGCAGAAATATAGCTGATTAAACAAAACAAAGAACAAGAAAATGTTCCAGAAGTGATCCGGCTGTGTAGCGGCAAAGGCACATGTTTTTCTTTATGATTTTAAAAATTAAGTGTAGGCTGCAATAAGTACCTTAATGTAATGGCGCATTTCTCATGCTTGAGGCTCTCCACATGATGTAAACACAATTAGGTTTGGAAAATGGTGCATACTAATGACGTAACATCATCAGTACAATCTCAGGGTGCAGTCATTTATGTTAGAGGAAGTAGAAATGTGCAATTGAAAGAGTAAGAATGTTATTTTAAGATATGTTTTTCCATGTAGTTTTTGGCCAGTTAGACACATATTTGTAGCCAAACGAAGTTAGTCCTCACAGCAAGGTTTGTTACATTGAGTGAAGATAGCTGAAATGTAGGTAAGTAGTGCTACATTGGTTTTACATATTTCAATAAACTATGCAGCATAACAAACTCCGTGTGTGTCAGCATTATTGCTTGGGTGTGATGTAGTATTACTGTGTGGATTTAAGAATAGTAGCAATACTCTTGCCATGTTACAAGAGCATTAAGCCACTCCAGACCATGTTACTACTGTCAAAAACAGTGACTGAATTCAAGCATGCATGGGACAGTCATAAGGCAATTCTAGGGAGTGGGGGTAGAAAAAAAGTAGGCTGCTGGTTAACTAGGATCTGCAGCTTATCCAGTAGGTGGGGAAATGGGCAGACTGGGTGGGCCAAGCAGTCCTTATCTGCCATCAAATTCTGTGTTTCTTAATCCGTGGTTGGAGGCACTCCCCAACCACAGATTAGTTCCACAGTAGAACCATGGTGTGGAGTGGTTTAATGCTTACTTATAGTCTTGACACTGAACACCAACCGCTCCCTCTAAGGTCATTATTTGTTCACAAACTACCAGTATTGTGCTGTAGACTAACAGTTCCCCTCACTTCTTCAGGCAAAAAACAGTGTACTTAAATATATCTCCCAGCGTCTGAAATATTGGCCAGAGTCTCCTACCTCCAGCTAACTCCCTTGGCTGTCTCCAAGGCAGTCTCTATTTCAGCCTCATCCCGTCGGCTGCGCTTGTCAAAGCTCACTGGTTCTCTCCCTTTATTGGGGGGGGGGGGGTGTTTTCCAGGTCCTTAGGACTCTTATACCTGAGGCGATGTCACTGAGGACTTGAATACCTCACAAATAGTTACAAAACCTTAAAAAAGCCCATTGTATACAAATTGTGTATGTTACAATGTTAAAAAAGGTACATCATGTCTGTTACTAATCACAAAAAAGTCCTTTTAGGACTGGAGGGCTGGTGCTGCTGTCTCTTTGCTCCCTCTCCCCCAAGCAGCAGCAGCAGCATGACTTAGTTCCAGTGCCCACACAGAAAAGAAGACAGAGGGGCCGGTTTTCTTAGCACCAAGAAAAGATTGAGAGGTTTTATGTAAGTGATGAGACCCGACAGAGTGTGCAGTTTTGGGGGATACCCTAACTCCCAGGGCATAATAAGGCCCAAAGTCAAAGGTGGAGGGGCTTACAGCCCTGGAAGTGCAGGTGTCTCCCAACACTGCACACCGTGAATGGTCTTATCATGTTAGAAAATGAGCTGTTTTGGGCTTACGCAATCCATTTTCTGACTGCAATAGAAGGGGGGTTTAAAGCACTGCAAGCAGTTCTGAGGGGAGCCGAGGCAGCAGCGAGCATAGCAGAGGGCCTTTAATGTTAGCATTGGCTGCACTTTAGAAATGTGAGCTGGTAACCAGCTCTGTTTTCAGCCTGGCTGGTGTTGACGGATGCCCTCTTCCCTCATGACAGTTGTATGCTGGTTGGGTTAAAGGATTTTCTTAACACATTTTTTAAAGAGTTCTAGGAGCCAGAAAAACAGTTCAACACTTTTTACCTGTTGTATTTACCACACAGTTCTCACCTGTTTTTATCTTTGGACTTCCTGCACCTTGAGGGAGCCTCACGTTTGGGGGCCTTCAGGCGGATTAAGGGAATGGTGCCTGTAGCAGGGGAGATAAATGTACACATGATGCTGTGTGCTGAAATATTTATGACAACACATTTTTAATCTGATCTTTAAGGACAAAAGCTACTAGATTACAGTTAATCAGCATGCACTACATCTGGGCATACTGAGGATTTTAAGTGCTAATTAAGGGAGACTGAAAGCCTACGTCTTGGCATTGATTTATTTTTATGATGAGGGTTCCCCCTTCCTGTTGTCTCAATACAAATGAAATGAAAGTTGAGAAAAATGAAAAGGAGGAAAACATTGAGGTGTTTGTCTTGATAGACTGTGATGTGTACTTTAGAGAGATGGAGACCTCATCAGTCTTGACCACCTGCGACAGATTACCACTTATGGGACTGAGCTCTCTGAAATTTAGCAACTCTGATTGCCAGACTGGCTGTTCTAGCTTTGCATTGTGCTCTTAAAGCAAACCGTGAAAAACATTTTTTTATATGTCAAAATGCAGTCATGCGGTACTGCAATTTGAAAAAAACTCATCCATACAGATTTGGAATAATGGTCAATAACCAGACAAGCAAAGTGTGTGTCATGTTTTTTAGAGGTGTGACTTTCATAGGATATTTTCCTGTATTGTTATACCTTGAGTGAGACTATGGTACTATCTATCTATGTATCTATCTAAATATGTTGCACCCCTGTAGTTGGGCTTGAGATGGGTATATAATGTGAACCCCTGACTTTGTACCATAATAGCTTCACCCCTGTTCAGTGGAATTGCACAACATTTTTGGTTTTGCATTCGGAGTGGTGGGGGGGAAGGCAAGGTCTCAAGATATGAGTTTCATGCTGGTCAGATTCCAAGTTCCAAGATCCATAGAGGGCAAAGAGTGGGGAAAAAAATCTTTATTTTTTTTTTTTTTGATCTCACCTATAGCCCAGACAGTTTGGAATTTTGTTCTGAAATGTTCAGGGCAGAAAGGTCTTGCCCTAGAATGGTGCCTTTTGCTGATTTGGTGAAAAAATAATAATCCATTCCTGAGTAGTAAGGATTTAAAATTTTGGTTCTGAGCATGCTCAGTAGGATCTTTCATTTATGTGTTTGATACAAAAGAAGAGTTTTCAGCTCACAAAACAAGAATCTTCCCTCCTTCTCTCCAGGTCGGCCGCCTCCCCACTTTCCCATGTTTAATTTTTAAAAAGTGTAATCGAACTAGGGTGTCCACCCCCAGTACCACTTCCCTTTCCTCCCTCCCCTCCAGGTCACCCGCCCTCCTTTGTATAATATATGTGGTGGTACTGGGATGCCCCCTCCCAGTGCCGCTGAAGATCATCTTGACACCAGGGAGTCAAATCCCCAGTGTCTGCTTCTGTACCCCTACAGTACAGGAAACTGATCCTTGCTGATCTCTTTTTTTTTTTTTTCTTCCCTGTTTAAGCTGGGGGGAAAAAAGAAAGCGGTCCATCTGGGGTCTGCCCCCACACCCTTACCCCAGTTTCACCCCCACAGACACACACACACCCTCACTCACCTGAACATGTCCCTCACTGCATTCATCCTTGTTCTCAGTATGAGAACAGTAGGACTTTCTTCAAATGTGACGCTGCAGCTAGAGTCGTGCTGCTGGCCTCAATTACAGCAGTGAGCCACTGATCACCCATCTGTCTCTGTCTCTCATTCTAACTGTTTATGTATGTATGTATGTATGTATCTATCTGTCTGTGCATTTGTCTGTCTCTCTGTTTGTCTGTTTTTTGTTTTATTTTTGTTAAGCAGACTGGGGTGTCTAACCCCGGTACTGCTTCTTTCTCCCCCCTCCCCTCCAGGTTACCCACCCTCCCTTTCCCATGTTTAATTTTGAAGTAGTATAAGTGGACAGAGGTGTCCACCCAGGTACTGCTTCTCTTGCCCCCCTCTTCTCCAGGTTGCTCAGTGCCCTTTTGTTTATTTTGTCCACCGCCAGTGTGCTGAAGCTCATTCCAGCAATGGAGTGCCCAATCCCCAGTGTTGGCTTCTGTTCCCCAACAATAGAGAGAACTGTTCCTCATTGATTTTTTTTTTTTTTTTTTTTAACCTGAAAGAAAGGACATGGTCCATCAGCGATCTGACCCTCCCCCTAGCACCCTCGCCCAATCCCCAACTTCGCACCCACCACCCCATACGTACCCTCATTCACCTGAACATATCCTGTGATGTAGAGCTATGCTCCGATCAAAGTCCAGTCTTGCTACTGGAACTGGGGACTGCAGTATGAGAAAATAAGTATGGTTTAATGTATTTCAATGGGGTTTGAACTTCTGTTTATAACTTTGTCATTTTTGAAACATTTTTACACCAGATTTTCAACATGTTCTTTTTGGGACCCCCTCCTCATGACCAGGGGTGGTGGAATTATGCAATTCTGGCCAAAAAGTTAATTTGCTTTTGCTGCTCAAAATCACCTTTTATGTGGGATTTGAACATTTTCCCTACCCTTGTTAATGATGTGGGGTCATAAAAAGGCTATGTTGAAAATCTGGAGTGCAAATATGTAAAAACAATTAAGTTATGAACATACAGTGATATTTTTCAACGCATGCTGATCACTTTGGTAATTTTGATTATTTTGACCCCAAATTTTCAACATATCCTTTTTGTTTCACACCACATCGTGATTGTGACAGCTGTCAGTTTTCAAATCCTGGCCGAAACATGTTTTTGCACCTGTAGTGTGAAACAATGTTTCATCTAGGATTTGAACATTTTCACCTACTTGGTTAATGAGATGGGTTTATAAGAAGGCTGTGTTGAAAATCTGGGGTCAGAATATTAAAAAACAACAAAGTTATGAAGGTACATTGACATGCACTTTCATAAACTTTGGTAATTTTGACATCTGTCACTGCACAGAAGTGCGGGGTTAGCAGGGCCCTGTACTTCCATAGGTGGTTGGGAGTCTTCTCTTGGTACAGGACCCAGACAGCCTTGCATGTCTACATCTGTTCAAGACCCGCGTGAAATAGGGTATGATTCCACTATCTCAAAAAGAATAGACATTCTTTGCAAAAAAGAAGTGTGTTGATGCACCAGTTAGGGTTCAGTTTAATACAACAAAAAGTAGGGAAATGTGGCATTAGGGTTTACAACCCCCCCCCCCCAAAGCAGCAAAAAAGAAAAATCAGTTGGATTTTGGGTAACCCGAGTCTTGGCTAATCAATGGTGTGGTCTTCCTTGGGGTTGTCGACCTTAATGCTCATCTCCCTCCCCCAACCTGTAGCCTCCTGTCCAAAGCATAAATTACAGCTCCAAGCCAATGCTTCATAGTGATATACTCTTCAAAGACAGAGAAGTATGTCTTGCCACATGTTGCCAACAAAATCTATTGTAGCTTTCTTCATGCAGGGCCCATGTGAGCCTTGCATATTTAACCTCTCTATCTGCTCTGCCTCAATCCCTTCAGTCTGGAAATTAGCTAGAACTATACCTGTGTTCAAGAAAGGGGACCCCAAAATCCTGTCTGACTACTGTCCCATCTCACTTCTTCCCACGCTCAGCAAGTTTCTTGAGAAACTAGTCCATAGTCCGGTCTCAGAGTACCCTCTTGATTTTAACCTACAATCACCTATACAACATGGCTTTAGGGCTGGACACAGTCATGCCCGTAGCTATGACAGTGAGATGGGGCAAAAAGAATGACTGGGGGGGCAGCTACCAAGCATATTAAAACATTCTGGACTGGTATAAAAATTTACGGGGGGGAACAAATTACAGGGGGGGCAGTGCCCCCCTACACCCCCCCATAGCTACTTGCCTGGACACAGTACAACTACCGCTCAGACCCAGTTTACTAGTGATGTTAAATGTAGCATGGACAAGGGCTTACTCACTGGAGCTGTTTTCATAGGCCTCTCTAAAGCATTTGGTATGGTATATCACCCTCTTCTCCTGGCTAAGCTGCAAGCTCTAGGTGCCTTTGACTCTACCCTTTCCTGGTTTGGTAGCTACCTGGAAAATTGTTCTCAGGCTCTCTTTCTGCAAGGTTCTCTCCACCCCTGTCTCTATTACTTGTGGTGTTCCGCAGGATTCTATCCTTGGTCCCCTTCTCTTTTCTGTCTTCCTTAATGACATCTCTAGTCCTTCTCACAGCAGCATCATCATGTATGCTGATGATCTAGTGCTTTACTCTGCCTCCAAGTCCATTGTGGACATAAATCAACATCTTTCTCTGGACCTTCATCCCTACAATTGTGGCTGTCATCTAACTATCAAATCCTAAACATAGGGAAGACCCAGGCTGTGCTTTATGGGTCCACAAGAAAAGTGCCCACAGAGTCCCCTAAACTTCTAGTCCACTGCTGCGATGGTACTGCTGTCTCTAACTCCTTAACCTTCAGATACCTCTGGTTTACGCTTGACCCAGTACTGGATTTTGCTGCACATGTCAACGAAGTATGTCGCTCAGTTAATGCTAAGATTGATGCAGTCTTTAGAGTGCGTCACTCACTCTCCCCGGCTTCTGGGATCTTTGTGACAAGAGGTGTTTTACTCCCACAACTCTTATATGTCCTCTCTGTACTCTATAACAACATCTGCCGATTCGCAATATCGGCTCCTCACCTAACCCATCACTGCCTACTCTATGCTGCCTTAAATTGGCTGTCTCCCAGTGCCCTCTATGCTTATGTTCTAGGGTGTTTTGTTGACTCCCTTACCAGACCCCCTCATCCTGCCACCCTGGGAGACATGTTTACCCCGGTCTCTCACTCCCGCTCTCTTAGGTCCTCCTCTGTCCCAATGCGCTCTGAACGGCCCTGCTCATCTAAAATGGGCGAGCATGCTTTTTCCTGTTTTGCACCTAGGTTTTGGAACTCACTTCCCCCTCATGTTGAGAACTCCTCATCTCACATTGCTCTGAAGCATTCACTGTTCTCTCATCTCTATGCTCTTGGTAACTGTGACTGCACGTAACCACAGAGTGGACCCAGCTGTGCTTATGCGTCTGGCTGTATATGTCTAATCAAATCATTATTGTCTACCTGTTTTTTTCACAGTTTTTCTCCTCTAGCTAAGCTAGCTGACGGTTACCATCATGTTATGTCATGACTGTATACAACTGTAACTTGTGTTATCATTTTACTATCATGTATTGTATTAATTATCTCTTCTGCTGATTTATTGTACTGACAGGTATCTTCATTATGTGCCTAATTTGATGGCATTGCTACCTTTCTGTTGTCAGTGCTGTTCTTCTCTATTTTGTACTCTCTCAGGTCGTGCCTGAAAATAGATAGTTCTTTTGCCTAGTGTACTTACCTGGTTACCAAAAGCTAATAAATAAATAAATAACTAAATAAATTAAGAAAAGAGATCACATCTGACCTTGTTTGCTCAGGGGAAGGGTTGAGCATTAGAGTTGGCAACCCCAGGTAAGACCCCACCAGTGATTCACCAAGATGCAGGAGACACAAAACCTTAATACTTTTTCCTTTTGCTGCTCGCTGTCATGAAACAGTAGAGCAGGAGCCAGCGTGTTAGCAGGCAGCTGCATTCTGACTGTGCTGCTCGCATAGCTGGCTCCAGCCATTGGGGACCTACCGTGAAAATATTTTTCCTTCTGGGGACCTAGAGTGGGAATATTTCGATATGCTCATGCTAGGTCCCAGGGAAGCAAACATATAACTGATATGTGCCCTTTAATACTCGCTGGCATTGCACAAATATATAAAGTCAAAGTCAAATTGATTTAAAAAGACGCCCAATCCCAAAGGCTCTGGGCGCCGCACAAAACTATACAGCATTTCATATCATATAAATTAGAATATAACATACATATAAAATTACTCCCCAAAAGCTTGCAAAAATAGGAAGGTCTTTAGGCGACCCTTTAAGGCCATTATAGTGGGAGCCTCTCTAACTACAGATGGCAAAGAGTTCCAAAAAGCGGGAGCGGCGACACTAAAAGCTCGGTCCCCCGCAGATTTTAATCTCGCTCTTGGAACTGTTAGGAGGCCACCACTAGAGGAGCGGAGATTTCGGACAGAGGTGGAAAGTACCAGAAGATCAGACAGGTAACCAGGGCCCTGCCCGTGTAAGACCTATAGGTGAAAAACCCACCTTGAAGAGTACTCTCCATCTGACAGGCAGCCAGTGCAATTGCGCAGTATAGAGTAATATGAAAAAAATTGCTTTGCCGGACAAAATCTGGGCAGCAGCGTTTTGCACTAGCTGTAGTCTACGAAGAGAACCTCCAGAAACCCCGAGATAGAGGGCATTACAGTAGTCAAGCCTAGAAGTGACTAAGGCATGTATCAAGGTAGGGAGGTCCAGAGCCGGAACAAGGGGCTTAATCCTGGCAATGTTTCTAAGATGGAAAAAACAGGAACGAACCACAGAGGATATTTGAGCCTCCATGGACAGGTTCCTGTCAAAAATCACACCAAGATTTTGCACCCATGGGGAGGCCATCAATGACACAGCTCCTAGCACAAGGCCAGTCGCAGAATCAGAGGCCATCCCATCACGACCTCTGTTCGACTCCACTACCAATACCTCAGTCTTGTCAGGGTTCAGTCGCAGCCAGCTGGAGGACATCCAGTCATTAATCTCAGCCAGACAGATATTTAGCACATCCACTGCATTTGATGTTCCTGGGGCAAAGGATAAGTATAGCTGAGTATCATCGGCATAGCAATGAAAACTCAGACCATACTTCCTAATGATCCCCCCCAGGGGCAGCATGTATACTGCGAACAACATTGGGGCCAATACCGAGCCCTGAGGGACTCCACACGAAAGGAGGCAGGGTGCAGATGTGAAATTACCCATCACAACCCGTTGCCTCCTATTAGTGAGAAATGACTCAAACCACTTGATGACAATGCCAGTGAGTCCACATAACTCCCTCAGGTGGAAAAGCAACACACAATGGTCCACAGTATCAAACGCTGAGGAGAGATCGGGGAGAACAAGAATTGTCTTGTCCCCCCGGTCTCTAGCCCTGAGGAGGTCATTCTGCACCCGAACTAATGCAGTTTCAGTGCTATGTCTGGCCCAAAAAGCTGACTGGAAAGGTTCATACAACTCTTGGGTCATGAGATGTTCCCCCAACTGAAGCGATACCACCTTCTCAACAATCTTCCCCAAAAATGGAAGATTGGAGATAGGACGGTAATTTGCCCTAATCTCTGGGTCCAGAGAAGCTTTCTTTAAAAGGGGTCTCACCAGAGCCTCCTTCAAGGCATCTGGAAAGACACCCTGACTCAAGGAACACCGGACAATCAGGGCAAACACCGGGCCAACAGTGTCAACGCATCTCATTAAGAAGCGCGTTGGCACGGGATCCAGTTCACAAAAGGTATGCTTCAAGTTGGCCGCCACCTCAATAACCTCACGAACCTCCACTGGCCTAAACTCTCCCCAACCAGGCAGAGTGCTCTTAGAACACAACTGACGACCACTGACAGCAATGATATTACTGGCTGAAGAAATCTCCCGCTGGATCAAAGACACCCTGTCCGAGAAAAACCGAGCAAAATCCTCACAATCCTCATTTGAGGAAACTCTTCCAGGCTGAAGACAAGACAGATGAAAAAGTCTATCAACAGTCCGGAAGAGTGAGGCTGGTCGGCTTCTCCCGGCAGCAATCTCCCTAGACAGAAATACTGTCTTCTTTTGGTTGATTGTCTCCTGATATGCGCGATAATGCGCACACAGGACCAGTTTGTCAGTCTCCAGGCGGGACTTCTTCCAGCGACGCTCTAATCTCCGACCCCGTGTGTGTGTGTGTGTGTGTGTGTGTGTGTGTGTGTGAGCTGTCTCAAAATATGTAATCTATCTGTAAGTATGAGGGAGCAGGACCATAACTCAGGACCTTCACAAGTGATAATAAACTGTGCAGTGAGTCAGGCCATAGGTGCCGGAACAGGGGGGGCCACTAGGGCCATGGCCCTAACACTTTCATAAGTGGCCCTATCACTTTTTGCTAACATGGTAATATATTTAATAGGGGAAAATTTACCCCTTACATCCTTGGCCCTACCATTTTTCAAACTGTTCCGGCACCACTGAGTCAGGCGACTCCATCTTTGGTTTATACATCAGTTTACTAGTTATGACTGTTAAATCACATACAAAAACTGGAAAACAGGGTACTGAGAAAACCTAAAACTGATGTCAAAGATTTTTTAAAGTGCCAAACTGAACATCCAGCAGTGGTAACACAAGTATACTATGAAAACACCAGCTAATGTTTTGTGCTTCTCTAGCATTTCCTGCGGTGGGAAGTGGAGGGGTGCAGTATTGGGAACACACAGATATAAATACCACCAAGTTAAGGGTGTATCTTATTCAATTAGTGTCAGTGTGTTAACATTTTTGCCATTTATTGCTGCACATCCGTAGTGTTCTCAACAAGACAGTGTATCTTAGAACCCATAATGTAAAATGTTATTTATGGTGATTTAGTGCTACTTGGCTACTACCAATAATGTAAACATTGTTGCACAACTGCAACAATACTGTAACCTATTACAATGTATCTAGAGAAATTCTAAAGTTTATTTCAGTTGGGATGAGGAGCAACAGGCTTCCGGTTTGTACTGCCCCCCTTCTATATTACAGAATAGGGGGATCTTCAGTTTGAAGATAGATTATACAGTGCACAATTTCAGTATTAAGTACACCAATTTTTAGTACAAACACCCTTAGTTGTTATAAAGATGCATACAAAAATCATATCAATTCCAAAGACATAAAAAGTAGGCACAGTTTCTGAGCTGTGAAACTGGAGGTCTTTGATAAAAGCCTTGCTTTCTGTTTTCTGCTTTTAAATACAGTACCAAGATGGAAAAGATGAAGGCTTGTTACTCATGCTGGAAGTATTTTATATTTAGGTCAGGAAAGTACCTCCTAGTCCTCCAAACATATTTTATGGCATTTTTTTTTCAGTTGTTTCCCCATTCTAAATGACAGTGTCTATGACCATCAATCAGTCGATTAGTTTTTAAAGAAGAATTGTCAGATTTTTTCTAAGCTAGCCATATAAAATTAGAGATATGCATTCTTTAGAAAAAAGCAGAACTGACACAATTACAGCTGATAACATTGCACATTTTCATAATCCAATTGCTCAAAGAAAGGAAAATCAAAGAGAACAAAAGGAGCAAGTGAACGACACCAAACAACTATCACTCTCACTTTACCAGCATGGAATAAAACATAACAGTTGCTAGGAGTGGGGTTGTAGCTGGTAAGATTCACCTAAAATAATACTGGTCAAGAAATAAGATTTGCAGACACTCCTGACTTCCTTAATTGTACCTTGCAAATTAGGAGGCCTTTTTTACACTTTCAGATTCTAAAAGAAACATTTGGGCGGATGGAAAGTTTAATACCTTGAAAAATGGCGTCCATGTGATCGCGAGCCACAGACAAGATAAGAAGTCTCTCATTAGGAGTGCTCAGGTGCACCATAACTGTAGACCCCTACTAATGCCACCTTGCTGTTTCTGTCGATTTGGAAGTCCATATGCTCTTGCTTGTTAACACAGTCTCTTCTTCAAGTTGTAGAGCCTCGGTCGGACAGTTAACACAGCAGTAGCACTGCTGCTCACTGCGCTGGCAAACCAAGTTTGAAAGTGAGCATGAGTCATTGGGAGTTGGCTGGGGGAAGGAGAATTGAGCATCGCCAGGACTGCTTTCCTCCTTCAGGGAGGTAAGAAAGTACAAACTACCATTTGCTTGCCACCTAGTGAAGGCTGAGTGGCACTGGCAGCATGACTTGGGACACAGCAGGCTGGAGAGGGACTGTTACTGGCACCAACCCTGCATGCATGGGTGCATGCTTAGGCATGTCATTGCACTGTAGCATCCTTGGGACACAGCAGGCTGGGGAGGGACGGTTACTGGCACCAACCCTGCATGCATGGGTGTATGCTTAGGCATGTCATTGCACTGTAGCATCCTTGGGACACAGCAGGCTGGGAGGGACTGTTACTGGCACCAACCCTTCATGCATGGCTGCATGCTTAGGCATGTCATTGCACTGTAGCATCCTTGGGACACAGCAGGCTGGGGAGGGACTGTTACTGGCACCAACCCTGCATGCATGGCTGCATGCTTAGGCATGTCATTGCACTGTAGCATCCTTGGGACACAGCAGGCTGGGGAGGGACTGTTACTGGCACCAACCCTGCATGCATGGGTGCATGCTTAGGCATGTCATTGCACTGTAGCATCCTTGGGACACAGCAGGCTGGGGAGGAACTGTTACTGGCACCAACCCTGCTTGCATGGGTGCATGCTTAGGCATGTCATTGCACTGTAGCATCCTTGGGACACAGCAGGCTGGGGAGGGACTGTTACTGGCACCAACCCTGCATGCATGGCTGCATGCTTAGGCATGTCATTGCACTGTAGCATCCTTGGGACACAGCAGGCTGGGGAGGGACTGTTACTGGCACCAACCCTGCATGCATGGCTGCATGCTTAGGCATGTCATTGCACTGTAGCATCCTTGGGACACAGCAGGCTGGGGAGGGACTGTTACTGGCATCAACCCTGCATGCATGGCTGCATGCTTAGGCATGTCATTGCACTGTAGCATCCTTGGGACACAGCAGGCTGGGGAGGGACTGTTACTGGCACCAGCCCTGCATGCATGGCTGCATGCTTAGGCATGTCATTGCACTGTAGCATCCTTGGGACACAGCAGGCTGGGGAGGAACTGTTACTGGCACTAACTCTGCATGCATGGCTGCATGCTTAGGCATGTCATTGCACTGTAGCATCCTTGGGACACAGCAGACTGGGGAGGGACTGTTACTGGCACCAACCCTGCATGCATGGCTGCATGCTTAGGCATGTCATTGCACTGCAGCATCCTTGGGAAGGAAGGAAAGGGCATGCCCTAGCTACAGGGCTTCACCTCTGCCATTGTGACTGGATATAGGGGGTGGAGCTGCCAAACAAGCAGAAGGCAGGCCGTGCCCCAGGGTAGGGGGTAAAACCAAAAGGCTAAAATAGCAGTGTGTCGTGGGTGGCCTGAGAGTCCTGGAAAGAACAGATGAGGAGTCGTGGCACACAGGAAGGTGGCAGTGGTCGAAGGAGATCTGGCCAGAGATGCTCATGGTGAGGAACAACAGAACTGAAAAGAACAAAACTGTTGTAGAGCCTCAGGCATATAGGATCTAGTAGAAGGCAAAAGATCCATCTTAGCACAGCATCTGAAATACCCAATATTCATATATTAGCTACTGTCTGTTAATGTTTCAGCACCTCAGTCTCACTGCGCAAATATTTTCGATTCCTTCCTTGTAAAACTTTATTTTGAAATTATGCAAAGTGGACTGTTCAAGTCTGTTTCATGTAGACTACCAGCAGAGACTTCTAACAATTTTTTTTAAGATTAACACAATTGGTTCTCTTTGAGTAGAAATGCAGCAAGAAAAAATCTTGTAAAACAGAAAATGAGAAACTCCAGACTAGGCTATCCTTAGAAAAGGCAACTCACTCAAGCCAATTTTTGTTGTTAATCCATTGTGGTTATGGGTTAAATACTGCAAGCCCAATATTCAGTTTCATGCAACTAAATCGTCTTCTGTGGTGCTCAGTTTACCAGTGGATGCCTTGGACAGCAAACCCGAAATAAAAAGGAAAAAAGAAAATTAAACTTAATAAGATAAAAGATATCAAAAAACAGAAACATTCTGAATTACATATCAAACTATTGAGCAGTAAAAAGGATTCGGAAAGACATTTGACTGGATGGAATTTCTAATCTATCTGTTGTCAAAGTGCAGTTGCATGTAAATCACCCCCACCACACACCCCAGTATTTATTTAAGGAAGGGGAAACATGTCACCATCATTGTGTAGGGCATACGGCTGCACAATTTTAACTATTTTGTATTTCTAGAGGCATGGATATAGTTCACCTTACACACACTGGGAGTTCCACCGGAATGTGCTGATTCACTAAAATATCTTCATGCTAAGCTAAACCCATCACCTGAGCAGTATATCCCTCTGTTCCACCCCGTGATACCAGATCTTCCTTTCTGATGGAAGAATTTGGTCTCCTCCTTCGCAGCTCTGCACATTGTAGGCTACAAAGTGCGCCATTGGCGATCTCTGCTTTTTTCCTTCAATATTTCAGAAGTTCTTTGGACCTGTTTCTTCACGATCGGTTTGGCTCCAGCCTTGTCGATGGAAGATTGAACAAGGGAAAGCAAACTTTGCTCCCAACTTCAAATTCTGCATCACGTGCCACCAGAAAACCTTGTGGACAGAACCACATGTGTCTTGCTGCTACTGTTTTGGGGCTACATATGATGTTTCGAACTGTGGCCTGTGCCAGGTGATGCTCCCTTCCTCTTTGTAGGATTGCATGACCTGGCTTCTTCTCAGCCATCTAGCCAGTAGGGACCCAAAGCTTTAGTTGAAAGTCCACAAGAAGGCCTCTACTGTGGCAGGGTCTGCTGCCCAGCTTGCAGCCATGGAAGAGGCTGTGGCAGGCACTTTGTCGACCTTGGCGACGCTCCCAGCTGGGGACAGCATCAGAGCATCCTTCACCATAGAATTCCAGGAGATGTGTCATGCCTTCCAAGCTTCCAGGGAGGTCCCTGCTTGCTACGGCAAGAAACAGAAGCACCGCTGGTGCCAGTTGTGGAACCAAGAGGGATCATGGTCTTCTCACTCCCTCAACTCCCCCAGCTGCTCAACTCAAGATTTCTGTGGTCAAGGGCCAGGTTGAAAGCTCCACTGTGCCCCTGTCAGGTAACCTCAACACTGGCTGATCAGGCGGTCAAGATATTTCTCAATCCCGTTGACCATTTGTTGGAGGAGATTGATGAGGAGTTGATCTTCAAGGCCCCAGTTTTCCCGGTCCTCACACAGGAGAACTTGGACTGGTCAGTGCCCTGGACGCTGCACTCGGAAACAGCTTCCACCGGTGGTTGTTTCACCGAAGCCAGTGCTTCCTCATGCACCTTGTCATGTGGTCTATATTGAATCCCCAGTGACTTCTTCTCGGCATCAGTACTCGGGTCTGCTGTCAAGGCTGAGCTCTTGGACAAGGTGCCACTCACACTCTTGATTGATGGGGAGGCACCACTGTTCCTCGACCTCCTCATCCTCAGATGAGAACAGGATCTGCTGCTGGATGTGGCTGTGCTATGAGGAACTCCTCTGAAAGCAGTGGACTATTGCGGGACATGGTAAGGCTCTACCTGTAACATCTGTGGTCAGCTGACAGGCACTGGTCATGCCCACACTGATCCATCCTTGACAGATGTCCCCAGTGCCTGTTTCACCACCCTTGAGGTGGAGCTGTCTCTACTGCAGCCCTTGGCTGGACTCCGCCTAAGGACTCCCGTGCTGTGACTGGCACACCAGGCCGGCTGTTGGTGGAAATCATCCAGTGTGAGGACTCTCATGTGGTCCATTATGGTAAAAGGTCAAGGGCTGTTTTTGAAGAGTCCTCTTATGACTTGGATGTCTTATCCATGCTGTCATCAAGAACAAATACCTTTGACCGTGTTTCAATTGAGGAACTGACTACTAACCATGGGCTGGTGTCATTTGGAGCTCTATTCTGACTCATGTCAGAGTCTGTTTGTTTCCCGGAACCTGTTCAAAAAAGGGCCAAGTACCCTTTCACAGACATCTTCGATAGGGACGAATCCCTGAAGGTTGCCTTTTACATGGCCGAGGTCATATTAGCTCCAGACCTCATATTTTGGCAGCATCCACCATCATGCCTGATACCCTCTGCCCATATGGTCTACAAGTACACGCTTCCTACTGGGTCCTTTCTGGGTTCTCGGACCATCCCTCAGCTGAGGGTCTGGTCATGGTCTCAGCTTTCCAGAATTCCAAAAACCAAGAGGACGTGACAAGCCCCCAGTGAAGGAGTTGAAGTAGCTTGACCATGTGGCAGAGAAAGTCTTTTCTGCCCCCTTTCTTGGTCTCCATCAGGTGAGCTTTGGCATGATGATGGATAACCTTGGTTACTCCCTGTCGGGAGTGCTGGATGATCTCCTCCCTCACCTACCTGCTGACAGGCAGCTGCTTGTGAAATTGGTCAGAGACCAGAGTCAAGTGTTGGCCAAACACCAGCCCCAGATGGCCTTAGGCATGGATGACCCCCACGCCCATGTTATGGGTGCAGGGCTTGTTGAAGCTCTCCAGCTTCATGGTGGACACTTTGAACAAGCTGGCCAATGTCCCTTTCTTGGACTCTGAATTCTTTGGCCCGGGGTGGAAGGTTATCCCACCAGGAGTGAGAAGTCCTGTCCACCCTGGGTAGAAGGGTGTCAGAGTGTATCCCTACCTGGCCTGGCTGATTGCCAGGCTGTCCAAGGAGGCCATGGGAGATCTGGCCCTCCAGAGCTGCAGAGACTTGGGCCTGTTAGTCAACCCAGCCAAGTCTGAATTGATCCTGTCACAGGTGATTCACTTCATCAGGGCAGAGCTAGAGTTCTTGTGGGCCTAGGCGCACCTCCCTGCGGACTGTTCAGTGGACCTTACTGCCTTTGCCTGATCATGCCAGATTGGGCACTCACACCCTGCCTGTAACTTCCTTTGGCTGCTAGGGTACATTGTGTCCTGCACCAGCATGGTCCAGTGGTCCTGATGGTGGATGAGCCACCTGCAGTGGGAGTTGGGCTGTCATTGGTCCCAGAGCCTAGGACACTTGGCCAGCTAGTCACAGTGACCCAGGTGATGTGAGGTGCTGTCCCCACTGGTGGCTGATCCCAGAACATCTGGAGGAAGGGGTCCCATTTGTCCACACAAAAGCCGACCATCACTCTTGTCCCTAGTGGGGTGGGGAGCGTGCCTGTGGGACTACAGAGGGCACAATTCTGGTCACTCAGGGAATCCCCTCACCACATCAACCTGATGAGCTCTGTGAAGTGCACTTAGCTCTGACAGAATTCACTATTTTAGTCAGGGGTCAGGTTGTGCAAGTCCAGACAGATAACACCATGACCATGTTCTACCTGAACAGGAAAAGGCGGCATGCACTCCCTTCCCTTGTGTTGGGAGGCCCTCTGCACCTGAATCCTTGTGCGCAGCCTGGTCCTGCACCTAGACATTTAGTTCCTGCACCTCATGGCCTGGTTTCTGAGTGACTAGAGTTCCAGGCCCTGGGTCTTTCGGAGGAAGTGCTCCACACTGTGGATGCCTCCTGAAAGTAGTCAACTCACCCGGTGCTACACCTTGAAATGGAAATGGTTTTCCATTTCGTGTCAGGGCAAGGAACTTGATCATTTCGCCTGCCCTCCTTGAGTGCCTCTGATCCCTCTCCCAGTTGGGGCTTCAAGCAATGACCCTCAAGGTGCGCCTGGCAGTCATCTGTCCACACCAGGCACAGGCTAATATACCAACGGTGGCCCAGGAAAACGTGGTTGGGTGCTTTTTCAAGGGCCTTGACCACCTGTTCCCTCTGGTGCGTGAACCATCACCACTGTGTTACCTACTGCTGGTGCTGGTTATGCTGGCAATTTTCATGGGCTAGCCATTTGAGTCTATACACAGGTGTGATATGCCTCACCTGTCGTGGAAGACCACCTACTTGGTGGCTATCATGTCTGCCAGAAGTGCTGGCAAGCTCCATGCACTCTTAGTAGTATCTTCTTACTCTTCCACAAGGACAGAGTTGTCCTTTGCCCCCCCACCTAAAGTTCCTCACAAAGTTTGATTGGAGTTTCACTTTAAACAGGTGATCACTTACTGGTATACTTTATGAACCCATCTTTTAAGGCCGATCGCAGGCTACATACCTTGGACCTGCAATGGGTGCTTGCTTATTATAAGGAGTGCATGGCTGGAGTGCGGGGTGAAACTCCCAGCTGTTTGTGACATACGCTGAAGCTGCGCCTGGCAGACCGGCAGTAAAGCAGATGATTGCCAGGTGGATTACATCCTGCATCTACCTCTGCTATAGGTTGGTTGGTAGGGAGCCTCCCATACGGCTTAGGGCTCTTTTCTCCATACATACTGCTGCCTCGATGGCTGCTTCCAGGGATATCACCATACAGGAGATCTGTAGGGCTGCTACCTGGAAGTCAGCACACACCTTCATCTCCCACTATTGCATTGAGCTTGAGTCTCACTGGGATGCTGGTTTTGGGATCCCGGTTCTCCAGTCTCTGTTTGCCAAATGGGGTGCGCGCCTTGCCCCCTTCTCTTGGAAGACTGCTGGGAGTCTGACGGTGTGTGGATAGTGAACTATATCCTCACCCCTATCAAAACTGACTACTAACCTGTAACCATAGTTCTAGGAGTGGTATATAGTTCACATCCACACTACCCACTCTGCACCCCTGGCAAATGGCACACAGATCCTTGCTTCCCGCATGCATGGTCTGACATCACAGGGTGGAGCCAGAGGGATGTACTGCTCGGGAAGTGGGGAGGAGTTTATTTTGAAGATGTTCGGGTGAATCAGCACTTTCCAGTATAACTGCTTCCAGCACACACAGTCTGATGTCATGGGGTAGAGCTGAGAGATATACTGCCCGGAAGGTGGGAGGAGCTTAGCTTGAAGATGTTCTGGTTAGTTAACACTTTCCGGTGGAACTGCCAGTGTGCGGATGTGAACTGTATACCACTTCTAGTACCACAGTTGCTTGTGAGAAACCAATTTATTTTATTCCTGTACCCTATTCCCAGTTTGGACCTGGAAACAAGCCTTAACTCAGCGTGCCTTTCCCAGTTACCAATTTTCAATAAATACATTTGTTAAATGTCAGTAGTCCATATAGTCAGTTTTTACGACTGAGGTGGAATTGCTCAAATGATAGATTTCAAAAGACAGGTGCAGGATCATAACGGTAGATTTACTGCCAGAGGGTATAGTGGACAACTTCTAGATGAAGTTATTGCAAAAGCTAAATTATTAGAGAAGAATAACCTTTTGACACTAAAAGCAGAGAAGGTTATTGAAAAACCTGTGACTTTTGTTGTGGAATGTAATCACATCTTAGAAAAGACTGGCAGAATTGCCCGAAAACCATTGGCTTGTCTTGCACCATGTATATCAAGGCCCCTGATCTTCTGAGGGACATGCTTGTGAGCAGTCATTTTGAGAGGCCTAACCCAGGCAGGTCAGTTTAACTACCAACAAAACCAGTGGGCACTTACAAATGTGCCTTCTGCAGTGTATGTGCAAATATGGCATTTGGGGAAGTACATTTTGCATGCATGAACTCAGATGTTGACATCTGCCACATCATTATGTGTGACACCACCTTTGTGTTGTATGTCTTGACATGTACCTGCCCCATGATCTATGTGGAACAGACAATATGCCCACTTATGGTTAGGGTCCAGGCGGACCAGGAGCATGTCGATGAAATAACCACCAGGAAAGTCTACGTCGGGCAACATATCTGACTTGAAGTTTGCTGGCACTAAATCATTTGTCAGATTGCCGAGAGAGCATCTTTGGAAACTCCTACAAAAGGAGTGTGAATAGATCTACAAGTTAAAGTTATTGGCCCCAGGAGGGCAGAATGAGGAAACTGACACCATACCTTTCCTTTAGGTGTAGTATTCCCTTCACACTGTCAAAAAGATGGTAACATGTTTTTTCCATTCCTTACACAAATGTGTGTGGCAGGGGGATTTATAAACAATTATGCTTTAACAGCAATAGCTAAGTTAGAAATTTGTCCAATCAAATGTTTTTCTGAAAGTGTTTTCTTGCTCAAGCGTTTGATATCAGTGTAGCTTTCTGCTTGAAGAGTCCTTATCTCATTTTGGTGACATTTGGCCTTCAAAGTCTCCTTAGTTTAAAGGGGTCAGGAATTAATTACTTATATGCAGCTGTTTGAAATGTCTCTGTTTTCATAAATGATATTCATACTTTTAAAGGATCCCTATTTAACTGTACCTGAATAAAAGCTGAAGCTGTCAGATGTGTTTTGTATTATAGTATATGGTGGAATGCGGTTGTGTATGGAAATCCATACACACAAAAGTTTTTGCTGCAGTAGTGACATCCTCACTAACGCACCACGAAAAGTCGTTCTGCGTTAGTGAGGATGTCATACTACAAGAGACTCCAACAGATGTGATTCGTCCCTTGCTGTGTGAGAGTGATGCGAAGGTGTGCTGGGCAGCAGCAGTTGTTAATCGAGGGCAGTCAGCAGGGCTGATTTAAAATATAGAAAAATGAGTGTTTTTTTCCTTTTTCCGTCACCATATACTATATAGAACAGTGTATGCTTACCCATACACTACTCGGCTATTCTTTGACCTCGTAGATACAATGCCGACTTGGAGACCTCTCGAACTTCGCTCTCGAGGTCATCAGTCGGTATTTTATCCACTCGGTGGAAGAATAGCCTTGTAGTGGTTGGTTACCCATATGCTATCCTTTATATTTTCTTTGTATGGACAACGTTCTGTGCAGTTCCTTTCATGGCACCAAAAATTTGGAGTTTTGACCGTGTCACTTCATGGTTTCAGAACCACGGTCACTGTACCGATAAGTTCATGCTCACATTTCTGAAACCATGAAGTGACATAGTCAAAACTCCAAATACTTGGTTCCATGAAAGGAACTGCACAGAATGTTGTCCATACAAAGAAAACAATACAAAACACATCAGACGGCTTCAGCTTTTATTCAGGACAGTTAAATAGGGATCCTTTAGAGGTATGAATATAATTTATGAAAATAGAGACATTTCAGACAGCTGCACGTAAGTAAGCAATTCCTGTCCCCTTTAAAACAAACTGGTGAAATGTGATTCCTCTGATTTAAACTGCTGTTATGGTTTAAATGAGTATTTTTAAACCAATAAGAATTCTTTCTGTTTTTTTTTTTTTTAATGTACGATCTGGGTGATAATAGTATAGGATTTTCCAAATAACTGTCATAAGCTTCCGAGGAAGTACTTGGTCCGAAAGCTTAGGCACTTTGTTCTTTTTGTAACATCTAAGTTGGTCCAATAAAAGGTATCAAACCATTTGCTTCTGGATCTGTAATTTAGAATGTTTCTGTTTTTGATATCTTTCACATTATTAATTGCTGTTTTAGTTTTCGGTACCGTTTTATGTTATTGTTTGTTTGTTTCTCTTTTCCTCTTGTTTCTTCTTATTTAGGGTGTGGGTTCCCGGGCATCCACGGGTTAATTGAGCACCATAGAATGCAATGAATTTGCATGGAATCAAACACTAGGCTTAAAATATGTAACCCATAACCACTGTGGTTTGATTAACAATAAAAATCAGCTTGTGTGGTTGCCTTATCTAAGACTAGTCTGGTCAGGAGTTTCCCATTTGCTATTTCACAAGCTTTCTTTTTGCTGCATTCCTGCTCAACTCTGTAATACTAACCATTTTAGAATTTGTTTATTATTTTGAACCAAATAACTTTGGCTTCCAAAAGGTTTATGACCTCCCGATTTGTTGCAGCGTTTGCATTTGTTTTTTTTCTTAATATGTACATAATTTTTTTGTCTAAATTTCACTTAGCAGTAATTCACTTCACTCTCTTTCTATTCGCTGCCATATTATATATGAATGTATTGCTTTGAAACGGCTTGGAATTTCACTTTTAAAATCTATCTCGTTAAACATCATTCGGGGCTTAAATTTAAAGGCTCCTTTCCTATGTCAGAGATTTTGTATGAGCTCATTAGATGTGATTAACTTCTTTTTTTTTTTTTTTTTTATTATTATTCTATTTTTTGCCCCCTGTGCTCGCTGGTCCTCCACAAGTTCCCCCCAGCCCCACTGTCCTTACCCAGCCCTCCTCTGGTCCTCGTATTGCAGCCGATCCCCGGGATATCCCGGCGTATCCCTTCACCGGCGGGTCCCCCTCCTCCGAGGGGGAAGGCACTGAGGGGAGAGGGATGGCCCCAGCACATACTTCTAGGGCCCAGGGATGCTGCTGAGGAGCAGGAGGCCCCAGGAAGGCACTGAGGGGAGAGGGATGGCCCCAGCACACACTACTAGGGCCCGGGGATGCTGCCGAGGAGCAGGAGGCCCGGGAAGGCACTGAGGGGAGAGGGATGGCCCCAGCACACACTACTAGGGCCCGGGGATGCTGCCGAGGAGCAGGAGGCCCCGGAAGGCACTGAGGGGAGAGGGATGGCCCCAGCACACACTACTAGGGCCCGGGGATGCTGCTGAGGAGCAGGAGGCCCCGGGAAGGCACCGGGGAGAGGGGATGGCCCCAGCACACACTACTAGGGCCCGGGGATGCTGCCGAGGAGCAGGAGGCCCCGGGAAGGCGTTGGAGGCACTCAGGGAACAGAGAGCCATCATCCGGTGGCCAGTGAGCGATTTTCCTGGTTTTCCTTGAGGTGTGTGACGTTCGGACGTCAAGGCAAGAGCCGACGTCTGCCACGCACCACCCAGCAATGACCCCGACGTGTTGCCCTACCCCTGGCCTTCACCAGCGGTCGCTCAACACAGGGTCGCAGCCCTCCCTCCCTGAAGACAACGAACAGTCGTGGGCGCTCAAGCTGTCTCCCCCTAACCGGCCTTCCAGCAACCCAAGCTCATTCCCAAACCCCGGTCGCTGGTGTCGCAAGTGGAAATCCAACCGCTGCGCCGGTGGGCCGGCTTGGCGATTAACTTCTAATACATGTGCCGTACTTTAGTAAAAAGAACTTTGTGATCAGGAAATGAATGCTGTGATGAGCAGTGATGGTGTGTGATGTCATCATGATGACGTACTGTTTAATGGACTGTTCTTGCTATTGTTGGCACGCGTCCCCGATGAAGTGCTGCTAGCATTAAGCATCGGGGTGTTGGGCTTCAAAACGCTACACCAGTGAATTATCACTTCAGCATTTCGAAGAACCCTTCTGGAGTGCTCATTCATTGCTTTGTTTGTAGGTCAGGCATGTAGTCTGCACACAGGATGAAGCTCATGCCAAAGCAGGACTAAGGAGCAGATCCATGGGGAACCTGGTAGGTTTTGCAGAGTGAGCAAAAACTGTGTTTAATAGCAGCAACACGTAAAGAACACAGCACTGTGGACCTGTTGCACCTTTTCATGTGCTGCCCAATAAATCTGTTTACCCCTTTTTTCCCCAATTTTTTTTTTGTGTTAGTGGACAAGTTCTTGGTGCATGTGTACTCTTCAGAATATCCTTCTGCATCATCCCTATTTAGAAGACAGTGACTGGTGTTTGACATCGTGTGGATCCCTGTGCTTGGACAGTACATACACTGTAGTCATCCCTGTCCCAACCACTAATGCTTCCCGTGGCTCGTGTGCATCACAGGCTGCTAAGCCATGGTCACCCATTTCTTCTCCTCGCAGCTTGCCATCGGCCTGCAAACCCCCTGCAGTTGGTGGTGCTGCCTATTAAATTGTTAGAGAAAAGACATCTTACAACTTAGCCTCTACTGAGAAGTGTGTTGGGAGGGGAGGGGACCACAGCTAAGTTGTTGGACGAGTGGCAGTATTAAGGTCCTAAATAAATGAACTATTTTCTCTTGGGATAGAATCCTATTTTTCCAAACCCCTACTTTGTTTTGTGCTGTTTCAGTGGTGTGAGACTCTTGGCAGGTGTGTCCACCACAGGAATGCCTCCCACTGCTATGTCTGAATACAGGATGGGACCTAGAACCATAGCCGTACTTTTGTTGTAGTTCAGGTTAGCTCCTGACATATCTGAAAAAGGCTGAAAATAAAGGCCTTAAATTTGATGCTGATTCTAATTCTCAGATTAATATATGTAAGTCCTCAGCATAAGCCACTAGTGATTTCAGAGGTGAAGGCAAGGGAACACTGGGTCCATTAACATTATCTGTCATGCCCATCTTCCTCACCAAGGGGTCACTTGCGAAGGCATCCAGTATTGGGCTTAGGGAACAGCCCTGTCTGACTCCTCTTTGGATGTGTATATCTGTACCAAGCAGGGGTTGAAATTAACATACAAAACCTTTTACTTGTGCAAGTGGAAACAGGCAAGTGCATGTAGTTTTGTTCCTTGCATCCACCACAGTGCATGTAACACTGAGCCTGGTGTCAGAGACTTGTGGGACACCGCTGGGAGTCAGTGCACTGCCTGGGAGAATGCAGGATTTATGGGAGAAAACACTTTTTGTGTTTTGCACACAGGCCTGCGGAATGCCACCACACTTTAAGTTGCAGTCAGTGCCAGAGGAGGTGGTGGTGTGGCCAAGCCAGGAGCGAATGTGAGCTGTGTTTTTTTTCTGTTTTTAAAAAGACTGCTTGCACTGCATGCGTGAGTCTCTCAGTGTGTCTACAAGGGAAGAGCAGAGACAGAGATGAGGAACTGCAGCGTACCAGGTCCAGTCATGGTAATGGGGTGTGGGGAAGATTCGGACTAAGAGTGCCTGCTATCAGTCACTCACCTCACACTAGCAGACAGAGTCAACGTTTCTGGGTTATCACTGTGACTGACACTGCTAGGCACATTGCTTTAGATAACTTTTTAGGCCAGGAAGTAAAACTTCCTAGTTTTCCAAGCGGGTAGTATTTTGGTATACCAGGTAGTATTTTGCGACGCGGTCACACTGTTCTGGTGAACTGAAGTGCAAATGCGTGAAGTCTGTGGAAACACCTGATTGTGATGATACTACCCAGGACTGTACACAGGGTGTAACAAACTTGGCATAAAATACTCCGATACACCACTTAACTGGTCCACTGTCTGGGCAGTGTGTGTGTGTGTGTGTGTGTGTGTGAGAGAAAAAGAAGGTTATCTAGTAACCACAGAAACATAGAATTTGTCGGCAGATAAGGGCCACTTGGCCCACACAGTCTGTCCATTTTTCCCTACGTACAGTATCTTTGATATCCTGATACAGTGTGATATAACCAATTGTGAGAGTACTGTCACTCACTGAAAATAAGAAACTATGTGAACTGGCATGGCTTGCAGTAGGAGATCATGTGATTGCTAAGAAACCAATCTTGGATGGCTAATCGGGACAGCAGATTTTTTTTTCTGTGAAGAGCATTTATCTATTGGGTAACACTATGTGATGGAATGCTGTTCAGCAGCAGTCAGAGCCCAGAACTGAGGATGGAGACATAGCCTTGATAAGAGACGTGTCAGACCACAAATCACTGGTGCAGTTAGTATAAAGCTCTTGTGGAGAAGAAGAGTGTGTGAAAGAGGATGGGTAATCCATCTGATGTGGATGTCCTTAATCATACTATCATACTAAAATGCCAGCAGAATAGGCCTAACGGTCTTTTGTGTCTGCTCGTTTGGTCAGCCCCCACCCTGGGAGCTGACCTTGCTGCCCCCCTCGTCCTCTCTGGCTTCTCCCTTCCCAGTCCCGGATATTCCCACTGCACAGGACTTTGCATCCGGAACCCTTTTCCTGTACCTGTCCCACCCTCTCTTGACCCCCTCCACCATCTCTGCCTCCACCAGCCCCCTGGGCAGCGCATTCCATGGCTCCACCACCCTCTCAGTGAAGTAGCACCTCCTCCTTGCTCTCCTGAATCCCCCCCCCCAGCTTCCACCCATGCTCTCTAGTTGCCCCCCCCTCCTTCCTTCGGAGCACCTTGACTGCTTCTCCCCTATTTAACCCCTTCATGTATTTGAAGAGCTCTATCATGTCCCCCAGGTCCCCTCTCTCTTCCAATTTGTACATATTTAGCTCTTCGAACCTCTCCCCATAGGTCCTGTCCCCCAAGCCCCAGATCATTTTGGGGCGGTCTTAGTGGCTAATTAGTTAGGGGAAAATCAAGTGTGTGAAGCAGAGTACTACAGTTTGTTGGTATTTTTATCTCTCAAGTTTAATTTCGATTTTATTTATTATATTTTGTCCAGTACAGTTAACCTATCTCTGGTACATGTAATTTTTTTGGCTGCATGCACTGTATTTCAAGTACTAAAACAAGTTAATTTCTGCCCCTGGTACCAAGCCACCCATTCACCCTTAGGGTGAAGCGGGGCTGATTGTGCAATAGTTCCAACCATGCAATAAAGATCCAGGGGATTCCATATTTGGACAAGACCCAGACAAGGCAGGAGTGCATGATACGATCGTAGCCTTTCTCCTGAACGAGGTAGAGGAAGAAACAAGATAATTGTCCCTCCTTTCCCTTGGAGTAAGGGATTTTCTTTGGTGTCCTGGCCAACATTGTTCCCTGTCAGTGAAACTGGTCCATGCCCCCCCCCCCCAAAACAGGCTGCACCTGCAAGTGAGCTGTCCCTTAAGTAAATAAAAACCCCTCTACACACCTGTGCAAAGCTGCATTGCAGGGGGGGAATGATATATGGGATGTTCTCATATTATAGCACTCACAGTAACAGCAAGTGATATATAGGATGTTCTCGTATAATAGTACTCACTGTAACAGCAAGTGATATGAGATGTTCTCGTATTATAGTACTCACTGTAACAGCAAGTGATATATGGGATGTTCTCATATTATAGTACTCACTGTAACTGCAGTGAAAATACTGTATGTACAAGGTTTCATAATTAAAACCTAAAAGAGTAAGATACCTAAAATATTTTGTAGTAAAAAAAGATTAGATTCCCCTCCAGCGAACTTGCTCTGCTGCTTTAATGGCAGCGCCTGTTCTAAATTATTTTCACATGCCTATTCTTCAGATTGTGACTATAGTTATAGCAATTATCAATTCTGAGCCAAATGTTTCTATGTGTACTACCACTTTAACAGGGCTGCATGTCAGCAGTGTTGGTCTTGTGGTGTTGTCCGTGTGGAAATTTACTCCTTTCCATTTCGTTTTTGGCTCGCCTCCGAAGGGTACGATAACACAAGTGAATGAATGCCTCAGGAGCAGGTTTAGCCCCCTTTTAGATGAGGTATTGCAGTTGCCATTCCATGACCTGGTTACTTCAAGGAATGGAAATTTCCTGCTGCGGGCCTTAAGGAATCTGAGCAGCCCGTACTGGTTGCAGCAGCAGTTTTTTTTATTTGACATGCTCAGATGGCTTTTTTTTACCTACTATAACAGCTGTACAGCTGACATTGTTCTTCTTCTTGCACCTGGTCCAGGTAGAAGAGAATACCCTGGGTAATGTGTGGTAAGTGGGCTTCTTTTTCCCCCCCAGTGGGTAAAGTGAACAACAGTGCAAAGCAGCTTTAGTGCACCTTTGACCAGTGGAATGTGAGGTGACAGGATTTCATATGACAACATCTGAATATTTCAGATTGTTTATGGTCTGCCTGTTTTATGATCTTCCTATAATGTTTCCCCTCCGAAGCAAGATAAAAGGGTGGGGTGTAGGGTTAGTGTTAAGTATATGAGGCACAGTTTGTCCTTGCTTGTTTAGTAATTGATCTTTCATTTTCTTTCTGTGATCAAGTTTGCTTTCCTGTCTGTCTGCTGCCTTGTTTTTCTTTAGCTCCCCAGTGTTTGCACTATGGAAGTAGAGTACTGGGGACTAGAGCTGTTTGGTTAACATACTGTGCAGCATGGTGGTTTTGACAAAGCGTGAGAGTTCAGAATGGAATGATGGGGGCGCACCCCCATGCATGAGTGCTTTGGTGTAGGGGATAGTGCACAGAGTGCAGTCAGACCTTGTCCAGAGATACAGCTCCCATCTTAATCATTGCTGTGGGAAACAGTACAGTGGTTTGTACGAGCCAAATTTTAAAACAAACCTCAAAGACTTCAGAGTTTCAAGTTTTATGCCATCAGAGTAGATAGAGCATGTAGTTAATGAAAGCTAGTTGGTTAGGGAGGGAGGGGGAAGGGTTTGTCCTTGGCCCCCAGAACAGAATCCCCTGTACTGTGCTTGTTGACTAACACAGTTACCACTTTATTTGTTGTTTGTTCAGACTGAAATTGAAGTGCTGAAATGAATTGCTTTGAGATTAATGTTTTGCATGCAGTGTAATGCAGCTGAAAGTCAGAAAAGATGTGGATAAGAGTTTTACTGTAGAATGTGCCAAACTTTAGTTTAGCACTTGAGGCATTGTTATGTAATGGTCAGCAGCCAGGCATCGTGGACTGGCAGAATAAAAGAATCTTGTTGTTTCTATAAACCTGTGTGTTCACACTGCTGCGGATTTCATATACCTGTGTACCTGTCTTTGGACACAGCACATCTAGAACACATGACTTTGATGTATCACATGATTACTTGTATAGATAACATACTTTTCTTGTCGCTAGTATGTAAATTGATATTTACTGTAATGTGACAGCTGCTACTCTGCTGTTTATCTTGTCCTTTGAGAGCCTCTTTCCAATTAATTGCTGCACCAAAATTAGGCTATGGTGGTATAGAAACAACAAATTTACGTACAATATATATCCAGTTTTTGCAGACTGTCCTGTGAACATCTGCTGCATCAAGATTTCTTGGACCCCATTCTTCTTCGCAAAGGGATACGGTGCGAAACTGCAGGCAAACGGACCCCATTTCGGGCTACACACAAAACAATTCTGAGTTGCACAGGAGGAAGAGTCTAACCTATGACTAAGTTACAGGGCAAATGTGTTAGTGTTGGGCTACAAATTGTATTTTTACCTCAAACATGCAATTGCAGCATGACATGGTGCCAGTCACATGGCGACTTGCCATGCTGTGATGGGGGAGATAATTGGTGCTGCCAGAACTTCCCCCATGACCTACTCCACTCTTACCTAATGGCCTGCTTCTTCATTTTCATATCTATTGAAATTCCCTGGCATGTGGTGAAACTCCCTTCCTAGCCCCACTCCCCACGATGTGGCTTTCCTGCTGGTGTACCACGATAGTCAAGTCTGTGTCCTTCCACCAGCTCCTTTTCTGTCACCTCTCTAAAACACCTCTACCCTCACCATTAAAGGCAGGGTGTGTTGGTAATGTCTGCAACCAAGTTTGCAAGGGCTGTAAGGTTTTGTAGAAAAGAGGATGAAGTTGGCACAGATAAATAAAAAAAAGGCAAGTACAGGTTTATTGCGGAGATTTACACGTTAAAATAGAAAGCAGTAAGAGTTGGCCCAGTGGAGTGAAGGATTGAGACACTGAGTGCCTTACCTGCCACCACTCCAGTGGCCTGGGTTCAGGAACAGGCTCGGGTTGCTGGGGGTTGGCTGGGAGTAGAGGATCAAGCTTATGTGAACTGCCGTCCTCTCAGGGAGATGAAGGGCATGTTCTGTCTGCTGAAAGACTGCCACCTGGTGGAGGTTCACAGTAGTGTGGGATGGGAGCGGCACAGAGTGAAGGAGCTAGTGTGCGTCCACATGTATGGATTGACATGCATGCCCCAGGGGCAAAATTAGGAAGAAAACAGAAGGCAGTGCAGGCATCTGTGATGCCGAGTGCCGATCCTCCACACAGGCAACTGCCAGGACTCTGCTGACTCAGATCTGGACGTGTAGTTTAGGGTGGGGGTGAACCCTTCCCCTCCTGGCCCTGTCACAGGAGGCAATCCATTGGGGAACAAGAATTGGTCAAGGTAAATCCTGGGAAGGTGGTAGCTGATGTAAGGGCGATGTGGACAAGGCAGATAGTATACTAGCCTGCCTTGGCCCAGGAGTACAAAACCTTGATTGAAAAAAATAAATAAAATAGATAGTATTCTCCTCTGCTAGATACAAACTCACTTATCGCCTTGCACAGAAGCTTCTTAAGTGGGACATACTTTGTATTTGGTGATTCCCCCACCCCCCCATCCTTGCACAGTCATAGATTGTTTTGTGACCACAGTGGGAAGGACTGATCCACAAAAGTCACCAGTGTTGCAAAGTGGTCATTGCAGCTGGGAAATATAGTCTGAAGTAAATAAAAAGATCTTCATTGAGGATATCTTCTCCATTGGGCCACACACCTTTGGAATTGTAAGCCAATGGCGTCAGAACCTTCTGGAAACTTTTTCCTAGTTGGGGGCCAGTGGATGATGTAGAAATTGAGAGTAAAGGGGAACTCGTCATCCAGACCCTCCTCCTCTTCTAGTCACCATCAGCATAAGGAGAAACATGCTTCACTGTTGAGGTCAAGGTCTGCATTTCAGGAGTGTAATTCCTTGCCAGTGCAGCTCTGTCACCATCAGTTATAGCCCCTGGACTGTCGTTGAGACACCAAGGCTGGGGCCTGGCTCTGGCATTGTTGTACCTACTAAGGACAGTATGCAGCCTTCATCAACAGGTTCTGTTCTGATGATATCAGTAGCCCTGACTCCTCAACCGGACACCTTCTACTCACAGGTTATGCTGATGTTGTTCTCAGAAATGTTAATATACCTTTTCCCATCACTGCAGTTGTCAGTAGTTATATCAACAGGGCCTTCCCTGTCAGCGTAGTCATTATCGATGGGACAGAAAAGCATATCTGCTGCACCAACAGTACAGCCGTCAGTTCTGTCAATTGCCTCCATCGTCATAAGAGATGACAGTGTGATGGAACATAATCCTAACCTCCTAGAAAAGGAGGAGGATTTAGAAGATGTAGGTAGGGATGAAGAATCCTATGACGGAGGTTTTCCTTCCAGCTCAACCTTATCATCATATAATCCCAGGTCTCCTCCAGAGGATCCCTCCTTTCAGACTCTTTTTTAAACAAATACTGGATGTGATGGGATTTGAGGGTGAAGAAGACCCTAGTAAAAGGAATTTAATGTAGTTACTAAAAGTTACAGATGGCACCAGCTATTGTAATGCCTCGCATATACCCAGTGTTGGAAGATGCTGCATTTTTTGCCTGGCGCAGACCTGGCACTTTGCCAGCAGTCCCAAGAAAGGCTGACAAACAGTATCCTGCTCCATCTGTCAACCCCTATTATGCTTCCCAGCTTGAGACTGACACAGTGATTATCATGGTGCTGATGATCACTCTGAGGCTCCTAAAATGATGAGCGCATATGTGATGGGTAATGGGACTTATGCCTCATCTACTATGGGCCTTCATATTGGAAACAACCAGGCTTATATGATCAAGTATCAGAATAGCCTCTGGAGGTCAGCTATGGCTATGAAACAGACACCGCCTTGATAGCTTTGCAAAGACTGAACTGCTTAAAGTGGCCTCTCCTGGTCCGGATACGGGTAAACATTTACTGTGGTCAGCATATGATGCTTCAAATGCTGCTGCTAGATCAGCTGTCTCTGATATACCACTTAGAAGATACTCCTGGCTCACAGTGTCAGGATTTGCTTCAGATGTGCAACAGGCCATGCTCAGCGCACCCTTTAGGGGCTCTAAGCTGTTCGGTCAAGATGCAGATTACATATTTAAGGACATACAGTCTTCCAACATGACTTTACAGTCTGTGAAATCTCTGACCCTCCCCTCCACCAGAATGTATACGGGAGTTGTGGTAGGGATGCTTTTCAGAAGCCTACTGGCTGAGGAGGCTGTGACTACTGTCTGCCCTACCATGGCAGAGGTTGTGGACCCGCAGCTGGATCTGCTGCCCAGGGTGGTCACTGCAAGGCACCTAAAGGTTCTGGTTCAGGTGGCCCTGCCACCATGGCACCTTCCAACTCCCCCACTTCTTTTCCCTTTACATCTGCCACCGGGGGTACAAGTGAGGGGAAAGAATCTGCCATCATTTTCAGAAATTGAGGGAGATCACCTCGGATGAATGGGTCCTGGAAATAATCTCAAAACCTCCAGGGCATCTGTCCCTATTGGGAGAAGAAGTTCAGTCTCTGATTTAGAAAAACGCTGTAGAATCTGTTCATACTTTCTGGTCCAAAAGCCACGGGAGACTTGTGTTCTGTGCTAGACCTCAGAGCCCTAAACAAATTCATTGAATGCAAACATTTTCAAATGGTGGCTCTTCAGGCTCTCATTCCTCTTGTGCAGAAAGGAGAGTGGCTTTGTTCTCTGCACATGAAGGGTGCTTACCTTCATATCAAAATAAGAACTTGCCATAGACAATACCTCAGATTCACTCTGGAGGACTGCCATTATCAGTTCCAAGTCTTCCTTTTGGTTTATCCTCAACACCGCGGGTATTTGCCAAATGGTTCGCAGATGTGACAGCAGCTCTCTGGAGGGAAGGCCTTTATGTCTTCCCCCTATTTCGATGACTCCTTCCAGGGAGGTGGTCCAGTGTGTCCTGAACTAAGCAGTTGTTCGAGGACCTAGGTATCATGATCAGTGTACCAAAGTAAGTCCTCACTCCATACCAATGTCTCCAGTATATTGAAGCAGTTCAGGACATGGTAGTGGGCAGTACACTCCTGCCCCAGGATCAAAGAGAGGCTGTGATTGCCTAGGCTTGTCTTGTGCACAGGAGTTACTGTGTGTCCACCAGGACTGTGCTCCACCTCCTGGGCATTATGGCAGCTGCCATTGTAACCATACCATTTGCACACAGTCATATGAGAGTCCTGCAGTGGTTTCTCTGGGTGCAGTGAAACCAACTGATGGACGAGTTGGAACACATGATCCTCATTATGTTTGCTCTCAGAGAGTCTTTACTGTGGTAGATGGAACTCCTGCACTTGCTTCAGAGTATCTTTTTTTCCCCAACTCCAGAGCACATCCTCACAATGGATGCTTCCGGGAAGGGATGGGGTGCCCATCTGGGCCTTTATGAGACCATGGCACTGTGGACAGACCTGGATTCTGATCGTCACTCCAACATTCTGGAGATGAGGGTGGGTCCTTTTTGCCCCCAGGCCTTTGAAGAACATCCCTCACCAGGTCCCTGTTGATATGAACAGACAACATCAGTGTGATGCATTGTGTCTACATGCAAAGGGGAATTCACTTGTACCTTCTGTGCAGGGAAGTGCTGAAAGTATTGCAGTGGGCACTGACTCATGGCCTGCATTTAAAAGCCGATTTTCTCCCTGGAGTCCAAAACGTCTTAACAAACAGGTTAAGTCAGTCCCAGTCTCGGGTACACAAATGGGAGGTGCTAAACTCAGTGGTAAATGACCTCTTCACAAGATGGGGTCTTCCAATTGGACCTTTTTGCATCCCCACACAATGCAAGACTGCCGCATTTCTGCTCACTCACTCCAGGTCCTGAAGTTTTTTTGGCAAGATGCGTTGTCCCATTCCTGGAGGGGGAGGTTCCTTTACACTGTCCCTCTGATCGGTTTCATTCAGAGGGTCCTTCTAAAGTTGCAGGCAGAGGGAGCCACCTTGATACTGATCGCCTCCCTCTGGCCTCACCAGACATGGTTTCTACTTCCGCAGCCCCTGGCAGTGGAACCACCAATTTAACTGCCCTGTGTTTGTGCCTGCTGTTCCAGGACAGGGGGTCCTCCCTGGTCCACCCAGACCAATGATCACTTCCCCTGGATACTTGGCTCCTGAGGACATTGCTGTTGTACAGTTTGATGTTTTTCCCCAAGTGGTTGATGTCTTGCTGGTGGCTAGAAAGCCTTTCACTAGGCATACCTATTCACTGAAGAGGAAGTGTTTCACCACTTGGTGTTCTTCCTGCACTGAGGACCTCTTTATGTGTCCTGTTGATGCTGTATTTGCCTTCCTTCTGTCTCTGTCAGCTCCAATCTCTAGTACTCCTCTGTTAATATGCACTTGGCTGTATCAGCTTTCCATGCCTCTACTGATGGATGTACGGTGGCAAAACTGGAAGTGTCCCATACCTTCTTAAATACATGCATGCCCCGGCCCCCGATTCCTAAACCAGTATCACCATGGGACCTTAATTTTATACTTGAGAAGCAGACTTTGGCTCCCTTTGAGTCCACTGCAGCTTGTGAATTATTCTTCCACTCTTGGAAGGTGTTTTTTTCTGGTGGGTGTTACCTCAGCCTGAAGGATTTCTGAACTTCAGTCTCTCATGGGTGTGCCTCCCTACCTCATTTTCCACAAGGATAGGGTGGCATTGTATTTTAATCCTTGTTTGTTTTTTACCTAAGGTGGGTTGTTGACTTCCTATTGAATCAGACCATCAACCTACCAGTGTATTATCCCGAGTGTACTAAAAAGGGTGAGAAACTGCTCTGTACCCTTGATGTACACAGAACCTTAAATTTCTTTCTGGAGCACATAAAGGACTGCAGAAAGTCCTCTCAGCTGTTTGTTTCATTCGCCCCTGTGAGAGAGGACATTCCAGAGACTAAGCAGTGCCTGTCCAAATGGCTGGCTAACTATATTACCGTCTGTTATAGGAAGTATGGTAAAGACTTTCCTGGGACTGTGCATGACCACTCTACTCGTTGCTAATGGACACCTCTGTTGCCTGTTTTTAGAGTGTGTCTGCCACTGATAAGTGTACTGCTGTAACATGGAGCACTGTCCACAGTTTTACGAAACATTACAGTCTGGACATTATCTCATGCAGACATGCTGGCTGTGGTCTCGCTGTCCTATGAGTCCTTCTGTCCTGATTTATTGCCAGACTTTGCCATCCTCCCTGAGGACTTAGTACTACTTGGAAATCGTTCAAATGCTGTGGCCCAGTGGAGGAGATCTCCTCAATGAAGGCAGAGCAGCTACTTACCAGTATCAGTAGACCTTCGACAGAATCTTCTCTATTGGGTCACTGCACACCCACTTTCTTTCCCTCTTTGTGAGGTACCATCTGGCTGTCTGTCTTGCTGCCTTTGTGGAAGGTATGGTTATTATTAGTGCTTTTAATGTCTTTTGTCACCAGTTCTCCCAGTGTCTCCTTGTATGCCTGGCCCTGCTGTGGTCTCATGGTTCCTCTCGGTAAGTGACCCTCCTAGCTTATCTCCAGCAGGGAACTGAGGAGTGAGGGGCCACCCATGTTTTATAGGTGCTGATGTACATTATCGTGGGTGACCCTGAGCTACGGAAAAGTTTCCTAACGCTTCTATCGCCGACTGCTTACAGTTCCAAAGTTGTGGCCCAGAAGAAGAGATTCTCTTGAAGATCTACTGTTACTGGTAAGTAACTGCACTTCTTGGTCTTGTAAGCCTGTATATAATATTGTGAACATCTGACGTTGCTTAAAAAAAAAAAAAAATCCAGTTGTTAATATTTGGGCTTGACAGCAGTTAATAAAATCATGACCGAAGTTGATAAACAGGATGTTGTTAAACAAATGTATTAAGAGTGCCAGGAGGGGGCATACTGAGATGCTAGATGTAGTAAATTCAAGGTCATGAGAAATACAATTCACTTTTCTCAAAAGCGGTCCGGTTATGGATTCGCTCATCTCATTCCTTGGTCCAGGTTACATCGACACTAACAAGACAGGCCAAGGAAAATTCTCCACTGAATACCGAGTCTCCAGGTTAACCTTCTGAGCTGGCAGGGAATGAATCTAATGGGTCACATGGTGCTTGATTATCCCACAAATTCATACGTTTGTACTGTTTTATGGCTTTTTGGTGGAGAGTGAGGTTTCTTCTGAAATACTTCACTGGTGAGGTATCCAAATGTACGCATTTTACACTTTTTTAGTACAGTTCATCTTATTTGAGCCATCATTGCCATAAATAGTGTAAAATCATGTGCTATTACCACTGAAATCAAGTCATGGAAAATGACAGCAGAGTGGAACTCAGAAAAGAAAATGAATAGGAAAGGAATTTGGTTCTACTTAGCCACTTTCATACAGCATGTATCTCAGTTGGATTTACAATCCAGGAGAGAGAGCGAGAGAAGGTAAAGTATGCTGCTGCTATTAAATTTATAGAGAGATTAGAATAATTTCAGAGAGATCAACCATTTGGAGGTCAAGTCACTTGCTCAGGTCATCACAGTGAGTAAGTGACCGTGATAGGATTCAAATCTGGATCTCCGTAACCACAGCTCTAACCATTAGGTCAAACCACCTCCAAGAATAACATCTGTGTACTAAAAGGAAAACTGCGGGACATTTCTGTAGTTCTAATGTACTTGAAGATATATTTTGAGGTGCTCATCCTAGGATAGTAGTACCCTCTCTTATGTAGCATCTTCCTCGTAAGGAAAAGGTATCCTTAGTAGTTTGAAAATTTGTGAAGGGTCAGAAAAATGAAATCTGGAATATTAGAAATGGGAGTTATAATTATTGCAAGAACAACCATTTTTAATTGGGGTTTAAAAACTGTATGTTAGACATTATGTATTGTTTTTTAGTTGCATTTGGTGCCATTGAGCCTATGGGGCCACTGGTAACTCCATGTTCTGGAGAGTCCCATTAAAGGGAAACAGTCAGCACTAAGAAATCCATATTGAAGTACGGGGCTGGTCCCAATCTGCACTTTGAAAAAAGAACCCCCCAATCGGAACCGCCAGCCCAGATCAGGTATTTGCTGGTCCCACTGTTCTCTCAGAGCTCAGCGCAGTCCTCTCTCTATTTATGTGTGTATGTAAGTATTTGAAAATTAGTAACCATGAAGGAACACTGAACTGAGGCTCATTTCCAGGTGCGACCCAGGGGAAGGGGAAATGGAGGACACAGCTACAAAGAAGTACAAACTAAACTGATGATGAGGTTACAAGAACAATGACAAAAAGTACACAGATCAAGAGCAGTATAGACAATAATGTCAAAACCTTGCAACTGGATGCAAGATAAATGGCATACAAAAACAACTGTGCAAACAGGGCAGATACAAAAAGTGCAGGGTGCAAGGATGATGGGATGCTGAGCTAGTGCTGAGAGGAAGAGTCTGGAAACCTGGGGAAGGGTTCAGGAAGAGGGTTGGCAGGAGCAAGTGGGAGGGGAGTGACTGTGACAGTACTTGGCCGGGGGGCAGCAAGAGTAGCAAACAGATGATCTGAGCTTATAAAAACTCTAACATACACTGCAGGCTATTGAATCTCTCACTGCTACAGTCCTCTTCTGATTTCAGCTGCTGGAAATTTGGGGATTTGTAGTTGTGGAAAATGTCAGCTTGGAAGTCGGCAGAATCAGTCTGATAAAATCTACCGTACTGCAGTGAACTTGTAAGTAAAAAAAAAAAATGATTTTGCAGACAAAGGGCAAATTGGGATAGGACCCACACTTAAGTGCGGGGCACTTAGTGCTGACTGTTCCTTTTGAGCATTACAGCAGGGCAATGTGTAGAGGGAGAATTATTTCGTAAAAGCTTACTGGGGTCCATCCAGATTGTCAGTTGAGCCACATTACTTCTTTGGGATATTGCAGACTTTAAGACTATTGCTTGAGTGGCATAAAAGGTACTGCTGTTCTGTTTTTGCACCCTGTTTATTAGCTTGAATGTGAAACGGTTGACATCAAATTGTATGCTAAAAACAACATAAAGTAAAATATTCGTTGATCTCTAACATGCCTGCAGATTTATTTATTTGATTTACCAGGAAGGTGGACTGGATCATAGATCCATTTTCAGCCATGCCTGGTGAAGGGGGTAACAGGTACACAACACAACATTTCAAATAACAAAACATCAAATCAAAAATATATTGAAGAAGTATATACAGTATTTACATAAATACAACTAGTAGACGAGCAGATGAAACATAGGTTAAAACGTCAGGTGTTAGCTAAACAATCACACATTGATAATACGTTTAAGTGTTGTTTTTTTTTTTTACATTTTTGTTTTTTAAACACATGCGTTTTGGAGTGAACATCTATCACATTTAATAAGATCATTTAATAGTCTGGGACCATAATAGGTTAATGAACGTTTGGCCACCTTGGTTCTGATCCAACTTTCTTAGTACTGTTTCATTGAAGATAGATGCAATTATTTGCTAGCTTTTACTCATTTTAACCTGTCACATAAAAACCTAGGTGTTTCTAACTTTAAAACCTTATGAAGAAATGTTAATGTTGAATAATGAATTCTTTGCTCAGGAGACAAAATTCCAAACTTCTGATATAATTCATAATGATGGTCACGTTTGTTTTGGATGGTAACAAACCTAATAGTGTTATTAAATGTAATCACACACTTTTGAAGTGTTGGATTTGGTAAGTTGTACAACAACACAAAGTTATATTCCAGGGCTGGAAGGAGCACCTGGTTCACTATGATTTGTTTAGCAGCCAGTGTTAAGCCGTATTTGTTCCTATGAAGGTAAACCAACTTGTTAATATTTTTAGTTAGCTGCGTAACATGCTCTTGAAAAGAAAGTGTAGTATCTAGCGTTACTCCTACATAGTTAAAACTAGATAATAGATAATTTATTCCTCTGAAACAAATAACAACTTGAGATGTGATTGCTACTAACCCAATATGCATGGGTTTGTTACACAACTGCTGTTTCCCAGTTACTTAAAACCTTTTTGTAATTGCTCAGTTTGCTAAAGAAACTTTAAATGTATCATATATATTTTTTTAAATTATACTTCTATAGGATTCTCAACATCTCCCTAATGTAACTATATATTATTTTGCCCTTACTGTATTGCTGAGGTTATGCTTGAAAACTGCCTATTTTCTATGATCCAGTTTGAGTATCAAATAAATCTAATCAAAATTATTTTTCAGTTCTTCATGTCAAACCAGATTTAGGTCTAGGCATTATGTTAATATTTGAAACTAACGTGTCAATTGCTGTCATATTCCAGTATTGTGCATTCTTGGCACAGTGGAGCAGGTTGACACACTGAGTATCTTAAGTGCCAGTTTGTGTGAGTGGCAAAATGGGAGTGACCCATGAGCCTTTTTTATGTTCACTTGCAAAGCATGCAAACATATTGGTATCAGTCTGAACTGTGAGATGACCTTTGGGGGGGGGTGCCCTTTCTCCAGTTATCACTGCTCCAGAATACTGAATCTCCTCCCTAATTCCTCCCATTCTCAGCTTTTCTCTTTCCTCTGTAGTTTTTCCCAGTCAGAGGGCTGAAAATGCAGAAAGGAAGGTTTTCTCATGCAACTCCTAATTCTTGCTTGACATCTTAGCTCTGCTTTTCGTTCCACATATGCTACTGTTTACAACTTTCATATATGCTACTGTTTGCAAGTTTGTTTCTCGGGGAATGGCAGAGATGTTGCACAACCTATCATTTGCATACCCATGATGCATTGTTTGCATCCCTTGGAGTTAGTGTACTCTTATACACAACAAAAAGCAAGGAAGACAAATGTTCTAACATATTCCAACACTCGATCACCTTAAGTAGGAGCTGTGTTACTCTGCTTACCCATATACTCATGTTTTGAACACTAAAATTAAAGCAGTTTGGTTGGTTGCAACATAAATAAACAAGGCTTAACCCACATACTCCATTATTCAAGTGAATATGTTTACTTGTAAAGCATGTGAATACACTGGTATCACTCTGAACTGGGAGATGGTTTATAGGGGGCAGTGCCCTTTCTTCACTTACCACAGCCTCAGAATACCGACTAATTCTACCCACTGTTTGCTGTTCGCCTTCTTTTTTTACTGTGATGTCCTTGCCCAGTCACAAGGCACACAAGTCACAATCTGTGAAAACAGCAGCATTATGTGTGAACCACTTCATTTCCCAGTCATGACAATTTCATTATAATAACCTGTGTTGCTAATTTGTTAATTTTAACTACTACTGTGCTATCTATGCCCAACAACACAGAAAATACAAGCAAGTGAACATTTGTCATTGGTCAGTACTTGTTTTTAACCAGAGGCATAGTGAACATATTGTTATCACTTCAAGAGAGGGCTTTTGGGGACTTGGTCCTCTTGAGCTGTGTAAACCTTATAATCAGCAATCTCCTTCCCAATTCTTCCCACTTTCCAATTACATTTTTTTTTGCTTGCTTGCTTTAAAACAGCCAATCACAGTGCTATAAAATGCTAAGCAGAAGCTGCTGTGTTCATGTGTAACTTTAATATTCCTGCTAGGAAAGCTTCTTGTGCTTTTTTGTACCATTCATATGGTGCTGCTGAGCAGTTAATTTCTTTGCCTTCTTTTTATACCCAGGATGGGCCAAACTAAGATGCAGCATCTAATTGTTCATTCGGGTCCCATTCCTACACAGGCTGGGAAGACAGAAGCATATGGTGTTCCAGTGACTTGCTCAGCGTTACATTTAGTTGGCTGTGGAAGACTTTGACCCTGGGATCTCTTGAGTCATAGTGATGTGCTCTAATTACTAGAATGCACTGCGTATCTTTAACCTGGTTATTGAGGGTTGGGTAGTAAGTTCAGATTTTTTCTTTTTTTTTCCTCAAGCAGTACCTGGTCTTTAGCTTGCCAAATCTGTTGTTTTATATTGGTGTTAGGTAAACATAATAGAATGATGCTTTGACCTTTGGCAGTGTTTAAAGAGCTTCTGCTGTAACTCAGCAGATAAGTGCCCTTTTTATCCTTGATGTGCTTGCATCTTTCCCCACTATATAGTATACCAGTACAGAGGTCTTTTACCATGGTACCTCACACACGTCTTTAGCCTGAAGGGCTTGTCAGATTAAGAGGAGGATGTGAAAGCTTTAAAAAAAAAAAAACAGGGATGAAACCGGTATTGGCACAGTGTACAAGGACCCTGCAGATTTGCATCTACTTAATTTGATGCAGCTGATTTCTGATTGCCCCATGTTTCACTATTTCACATACTGGGTAACCTGTTAAAATGTCTGAATAACACTGTGTAAAATGTAAGGTGGCAGGTATTGTTGACTGGGGAAGGAGGGCTAGAAAATATTTTCCTGGTATCAGCCTTCCTGGGGGAATACAGAAAGTACTGATTAATATTAGACTTGGTTAAGCAGTTTGTGATTTTTGACTTGGGCGCTAGAAATGCCCTATTTTTCAGAAGTGAAATAGGATAGTTTTTGTGAGTTTATTGAAAGACTTGTCCAATACTCCAGTACTCCAACACATTACGTTGGTATCGGCCGGTGTGTTACAGTTCTTAGGACATTAGTTGTTAAGATGATGTACACTGGATATTTACTTACACAGAAAAGGATCCACTGCACACTCCCCTCTCCTTGTGGCAACAGCTTTCAGTAACTTAACAATAAATAGCAAACTTTAATAACAGTTTTGTCTAATCTTATGCATATATCCACAAAGTGTTTAATTTCCTTACACTGCAAGGTAGTCTATCTTTCTGCACCCATACATTAAGGCTCTGTATTGGTGTGGTATATCTATACCATTGATTCCATTTCTCAAGGGATATTTTCCCTGGTCAGTCTGAGGTCCACGCTGATTCTTTCCATTCCCACTGTGGACTGTACTTTATCTCACCACTCCCCTATTGGGGGTATGGTGGGTGACAGCCAGTGGTAGGTTACTTCCTTCAGAGCTGCTGAGTACAGCACATAGTGTAAAAAAAGTTCCTTTGTCCATCGGCTCACTGGCATGAAGGCACGGTTGCCATCTGCGGTGCCGACAACCCAGGTTCGGGAATCGGACTCGGGAGTCAGAGGGCCGGCTAGGTAGAGTAGGATTGAGCATCCGGTGGACTGCTCTCCTACTCTGGGGGGTGGTGGGGTTGAGTATCTAATGCATGACAGACCCCTGGTGGAGGCCGGGAGTTCTGTGGCGATCGGCGCCTGAACTTTCTGGGGCGGGGTGGGCACGGATCGTCATTGCACGTCCCCATGGGGTTTACAGCCTATAAAATGCCAGCCCCCGCTGGTGAGCCAGCTCCATTGCCGCCCTCTGGCCACTCAGAATTTGCCTATCGGCGGCTCCACTCCGGGAGAGGGAGGTACGAGTATAAGAGGGCAGCTGCTGGAGCCCGGTGGGGCTTGCAGGAGCGGGCACAAAAAAGCATAATTAAAAAAAAAAAGTCCCTTTGTGGCTGGTAGTGGAATATTTTAATGTCCACCTGAGCAGCACTGAGCAGCAGGTTCAAAAATGCATATACTTCATTCATACCAAAAGCTAAATCACACTTACATGCACATTAACCAGGCTGTGTAAGTTACCAATGGAAAGTGCAGTGATAGCCTCCGGTGACCCGACTGGTTTTGCTTGAAGCTTTTTTCAAGAGTCCCCACACCAAAGAAGTGGATCCCTTTTATGTTACTAGAATCTTAAAAAGACAGTACAAATTTCATTAAAAAACTAAATGTTTGACATACTTACATACTCCCTAGCTTCTAAGGGATAGGAACCCACTTACTAAGATTATTTACAGTTACAATGCTGAGGCATATTTGACCCATTTGCCAGAAATGTAATTTCTTCTATGTACCTATAATTCTACATTTTAAATTTCAGAAGTTTGTCAAATAATTTTTGATTAAACCATGAGAAGCCCAGTCCTGTATATGTTGGCACCAAATGAGTCACGCAGCATAGTAACTCACTCATGTGATGGCCTATCATACCTTCTGCTTACTCCATGACTTTAGGTTTGTTTTTGTTTGTTTGTTTAAAATTTATTTTTATATAGGTTTATCTGTTGGGGAAAAAATCCCCATTTACAACAAATACCTGTGGTATTTTACAAAAACAACAAAACATGACAAAATACACACAATACAAAAATACAATAACCTAAAAACAATTACAGCAAACATTTAAATAATCATACAATTCAAGTTTAAAAATATGCAGGTCAGAAATTTGAATAATTTGGCAAGATAATTCATTCCATGTCCTTGCTACACTATTCTAACCATATCTCTCCATACGATTTATAATTTGGATTGTAGGCAATTTTCTAGTTGTACTCCTAAACATATCTAAATACTTTGAGTCTGGATTCAAACATATCAAGTGTCTTAAGGAATGCATTTTTGAATGTATCAAACCATGACATATCATAAGCCATGAGTATTCTCTTTGGGCTGTCGGATGTAACCAACCAAGTTCCTGATAAACTAAACAATGTTGGACTCGGGATTTATTATTCAAAATATAATTCCCCAATCTGTAATAAGTCTGGTCCAACTTAAGTAAGGATTTTTTATAAGAATGTTTATATAATGGAAGGCCATAATCTAATACAGGTAACAACAATTGTTTTATCAATTTAGTCTTTATATCCCTGGTCAAACATCCTGACACCCTTCTTAATGCTGCCAGTCTTTGGTTCACTTTTTTTGTTTGTAACAAAATATGTTCAGAAAAGGAAAAACGATAATCAACCAAAACTCCCAAATATTTATAAGTATTAACCCCTTGTACCTTTGTCCCATCCAAAAAACTAATCTTCAAATCAGTAAAATCATTTTTTGTATAAGGTCCCACAGAAAAAATCATACTCTGAGTTTTCCCAGCACTTATTAAAAGTCCAGAATCCCGTATCCAAGATTCAGTATTGGAAAAATCTGTCTGGAGTCGCTGTCTCAGGTCTCCTGGACCATTGGCAGATGCAACCAACACTATGTCATCTGCATAAAGTCTGACATCAGTGTTGGCTGCATAATCAGGAAGACTATTACTACAGATGTTAAATAACATAGGGCCCAAAATTGAGCCCTGAGATACACCTCGATATAAATCCAGGAGATCCGAGACAGCGGCACCACAGACCACCCTTTGGTTACGATTCGTTAGGTAAGCTCTAAACCACTGCAATGAATCATCATTCATCCCTATGTTCTGTAATCTTAACAGAAGTATTTCATGATGAACTAAATCAAAAGCTTTGCTAAGGTCCACCAACACTGCCCCAGTTTGATTACCCTGGTTCAAAGATGTTGCCACCAGGTTACTAAAATCAAGTAGGGCAGTATTTGTGGACCTACCCCTCTCTAAATCCATGCTGACAATTTGTTAACCCCAAATGGTCAAGGTATTGCCTAAGCTGATTATTTATCAGCTTTTCCAATACCTTTGACAAAATGGGGAGCAACATGATTGGTCTATAGTTAGAAGGGGCTGGTAACCAACAGGACAGGTACCTCGAAGACGAAGAGCAGATAATGAGTCAGATTTTGTTAGCAGAGAGAATAAGTAAAAAATGCTGATACAATATTCATTTTAACCTCATCGGTGATGCTGTCATCAGTGATACAGTCATTCAAACCTGGTGGATAGTGTCCCCCCAATTGGACAATCCACATTAGTTCTCGTTTTAATACCAGACTTTCCAAGTCCCTTCCCCTCTTTCCCAATAAGACTCTCTCAATCCCACAATTTTTAAATTTGTGCACAGTGGGGTCTTGCTAGGAATGTACATGTATGGAGGGGGTAAGTTTAACTAAAACTTTTTAGTTTTTTAATGAAATGTGTACTTTCTTTTCAAGATTCTAGTAGCATAAAAGGGGATCCACCTTCTGGGTGTGTGGACTCTTGACAAAGCATCAGGTATGAATGTTTGATTGTAGCCATGGCTGCTGCATTGTTCACCTGAACAACCACCAGGACAGGCCGATGGGAGCTTACTTGTCTCACTTGTCTTACTTGTCTCATCTGAAATATGGCACCTCACCACAGCACATTATCCCCTAGCCCCATGTTGAGGCATAGATAGGGTTACTTATAACCAAGGGGACAACACTCCCAGCAGGGCTACCAACACTACTTTTTACAGCATCTAGTGTTTGTTGGAGGTCTCCCATCTTACCAGAGGTGACCCTGCTTAGCTTCTGAGAGTTGACTGGATCAGTCTACAAAGTGGTAAGGCTGCAGGCCTTGTATTAATATTATAATGTTTTGTTTGCTGTTTATCCCAGTGTGTAATCCCCTCAGTGCCTGGCTGTAATGCATATCGTGAATTGCAGTGCAGGCACCTTACTTCACATTTCTAGCAACTGACTGACTTCACATTTCCAATAACAGGGAAGAACCTTTGCCAGTGTTGCTATTTGGTTGGTTAAGTGTTTTTTTTTTTTCTCTTTTCAACAAGGTGTTTATGGCCTTGATACTATGCCCCATCTGCCACAGACAGTCCTCAGCCTGCACCAGGACTTTTCAGAAGGTAGTACCCCCACATATTAGGGGCTGTCCTTGTACCTCCTGGTGTCCTCATCCAGTGCATTGCCTTGCCTGGGTGATGGTGCAGAACGGGAGTGGGTTGGGCATCACCCTGTGGGCATCATTGTTTCTGACTCCATTTTCTACTTCTGGGAGAGGAGAGCAGTCAGTCAGAAACTCAGTCTTCTCCCCTAGCCAACTCTCATTGGCTGAAGTTCCTATGGGGAAAGAATACTTCACTTTTGTAATAAGTGTTGGCCTGGTACTTTGAAGTACCGCTTTGCTTCAGAACACTGTTTTTCATTCATGCCACGTTAGAAGTTAGCCTTGAAATAGTGGATACATATTTATAATGTATAAAAACAGTCACAATTTTTTTTTTTGTAATTTACCTCTTCTTCAGTGACCTAGGTGCTCTTCATATTCAGGTCCTCACTTGGGGCTCTATCTGCTTGCAGTACTCACTCCTAGTCTCCAGCTGAGTCTTCCTGGCTCCTTCACGGGGTCCACAGTCCAGTGTTCTGCCATTAACTCATTCCTGGGGGTCCTCATCTCAGCTTCTACCAGAGAGGGAGAAAACAGTGTCTCACAAGGGACCATGGCTTGGTGGCATACTCGGTGCTTTAAAGGGTTCAGTGGTATGGGAGAGTGTGTCTAGATAGAGGCTGTCATTTTTGATCCTCTTCCATACTGGCTTGTGGGGAAGTTGCCAGATGATGCCTGGTCTTCCACACCACCAGTGGCACTTCACCTACGCTACAGCCAGGAGCCACTTCAAGTATAGTGCACTGCCTTTCCAAACAGAAGCTCTAAACCAGCCTTAATTCCTTCCCTTCTGGGCTCGGGTCACCAGCTCAGATCACCAGCTTGCCAGGTGGATATGCTACCGCTCAGCATGCAGATTCAGCTAAAACTTTCACAATTTTAAGGCACACCAGCATCCCCTTTTGGACCATAAAGCCCTTTAAGAACTAGAACAGTTATTTTCAAATGGAGATACTGTATATATTTAAAAATAACATTTTCTTGTAAGAAATGTGTATAAATGTTGAAGACAAGGGTGCTTGAAATTAGATTTTCTCCTGCACAAAACCCATTTTTGATAGGGAGAAAAAAATTATGAAGGCTGTGATCTTCCAAGACTCAATCTTCACCATTTATTGCCACCGTTGGGTCTGTGCTGGAGGCACTAAGACCCCGCAGGAGCAAAGTTTTTCTGCAGCCTATAGTTCGGGTGCTGAAGCAGGTGCCAACACCGTCCACAAGGCGGATGTATGATGTGGCCCTCATGGACTGGCCAATAACAGACGCCAGTCCCCTACCTTTCTCAGATCTGTTCTTCCCACTGTGGAGAGCACACTGTGGGAATCTTTAAGTCATTGTTAACTGCATCATACTCCTTCCTCACTTAGCCACCACCCCATTCGACACTGTACCTTAGCACCATATACCTTTTTGGTACTGTTTTCTTATTTTCTGTCTGTGTGGCGTGAAACTCTTTTCTCTCTTTCATTTTTTTCTTGTTTCCATTTGGCACTGTGTCCAGTCCTGAACAGCCCAAGAAGAAGTCTCAGATGAAGAAGAACAAGGAAGCCCCCCCCATGCGTCGATGCTCCTGTGGAGGTCACATTGCCATCCAGGAAAGACACAGTGCCTGTTTGACCAGCCTCGGCGCCAACCACAATATGGATAGGTGTGGCACCTGCTTCTCTATGGATTGCTACACCCATGAGATCCATGCACTGTAGTGAGGTCATAAGCCCCTCACTTTTGGAGGCAAGCATCACATCAGGGATGCCAAGTTGAGGTCCCTTGGCTCTTCTCCTGAGCCTCTTCCCAGTACTATACGTACTGCAGAAGACCAAGCCTCTCCTTGTGCTTGCCCCACTAGTACATTGGAGAGCCTGGGGGAGGGGTCTGGTGGATAGTCGATCTTCGGTGGACTGACTGAGCACCCCTCCCAGTACGTCGGCCCTTTGGGGCAGTGGATGGCCCCGGTGGTGAGGTCAAAGCTATACTCTGGTCCTACACTCATGGGCACCTTGGCATTGTGGCCCAGTGCTGCCTTGGTTCTTGGTACTCAGGCAGGTACCCAATAGTGGTATGTTGCCGGTCATAAGGACAGGTTCCCCCAACACTGCTTGCAGTGCTGGGAGAAGAAAGGCTTCTGCAGCCGATTCCTTTCATTCCCTGGAGGTGCTTTAGATATCCTCCCCCGAGCTGTCAAAGACAACCCAGAGGAGGGTATTGAGGAGGAATTCTGGACTAATGGGCTCTAGTGATGAAGGAGGCCATCCTAGGCCTGGTTCTGGGCCTAGGTTGAGGTTGGGGTCTCCACCAGTGGTTGTGCCTATGGGCAGCGCTGGGACCACTGTTGGCACTGTTCGGGTTCCGGTGCCGTTTTCAGTTCTGGGACCTGCGTCAGTACCATTTGTGGTGCAGGTTCAGGTCCCGGGGTCATTCCTGGTGATGCCTTTAGTCCTGGTGTCATCTGCAGCACGGTTTCCAGCACTTCTGTCTCTGGGGACTCTCTTCTCAATTCTGGGCCTGGCCCAAAGAACATACCAGTCCTGGTGAGGGGACCTTGAGGTCTAGGTTGGTGGCTCACTCCTTGCCAAGAATTGTGGCACCTCTGGCAGTAGTTGCAGCACCAGTTTGGCCTCTGGTTTCTCTCTGGAACTGGCTGGCCTTGTCACTGGTGTGGATTGTGGCCACCGTGTGGTATTTGCAGATCTCTGCTCTCCCCAGCTGGGGGCTTCCCCCCCAGGGCACCATCCCTATTGGTACTGAGCTGTTGACTGTTCACTGATAGGTGAATCTGCCAGGCTGTTTCTTTGGGAGAGGTCCCCTGGGCATTCTCACAGCCCTAGTAGAGGACCCAGCCTGATTTTGCATGACCCTTCTTCTCTTCCTCTCCCAGGTATTCTCGGTCCTATTGGGCCTCTGTCCGGGGAATAGTTCAGGAAGATGGCTGGTGCTTTTCCCAGTATCTTCTTAGATTACACAAGGCCATTTTCCAACCTGAGGTCCCTGCACCTCTGCCCCTGGATGACAGCTCTACATTTTCTCCCACTTCCTTCTCTGAGGAAGAGGACACCTCCATTCATCTCAACTCAATACCAGTGGTTCCTGGGGGAGAGGATGCAGAAGATGGTCCAGCACCATTTTGCTGGTCACAATCCTGCTAACCTGGTGCTATCATTCCTGGGTAAATACAGCAGAGACTCCACCGTCATCCCACTATGGCCTGAGCCCTTTATGGAGCTGTCCAGGAATGTCTGACTCCATCCCTCTGACCCTTTTCCAGCCCTGAGGGACATCAAGCATAGATATCGCGCTCTCATGGGGTCTCCGGATGCCATTCCATATCCATATTCTGGGATTCTGCTCTTGGACACACGTTCTGGGCATAGACGCCTTATGCCTGACCTCCCTCCTGACTCTGCAGAGTTTGATGTTTGGGGCAGAAGGTTTTTTTCAGTGGTATGCACCATGCTGTTCATCTCTGCACATAAGAGCCATCAGGCATCCTATGGCATGCACCTGTGGACAATGCTGGGACAACTCCAGCATTAGTGCCAGACTGCAAGGCAACCGGGCAGGCCATTTGCCATTCTGCGCAGGGCCTGGAACTGGCAAGGCACCAAGCGAGGACATCTGATGGTGTCAGTGAGGTAGCTGCCAGACTGATGGGAACTGCAGTCTGCATTAGGTGGACGGCATGGCTTTGCCTATCCAAGTTGACCCTTTTGGCCCAGTGTAAGGTGCCCGCCTCGCACTTCCAGGGGACCCATTTCTTTTTCCATAGGGTCAGGTGTGAGTTGTCGAGGCACATTTGTGATCCCAGACCACAGGAGCATCTGCCTACCCCGATCAGTCTTGGGTCCTACCAGACCTGTGAGGGGTCCCTGCCTTCTTGTGGTTATCTCCACAGAAGGCTGAGAGCAAACCTTTTCCCTCAGGGTAAGCAGCACCACCCTTTTGGGTGGAAAGTTTGGTACTCTGACCTAGTGGCAGGAATAAATGGTGAAGATTGATTCTTGGAAGATATAAAAATTATGTACTCACCATAACTGTTGATCTTCTAGAGTATTTTCACCATTTATTCACATGCCCACCCACCATCCCCCTTTTGGCTAGAGCCAGGGCCTCTGGGAAGCTCACCTTATTCTTCTTTCTCCTTTTCCCTTTGCCATTCATTTATCCCATTTTTCTTTTTCTTCGGTCTCCTATTTTGGGAGTCATCTAAAACAAAACCAAAAAAAAAAAAAAAACACGAGAAGAGGAGCAAGGGGAATGTTCTCCTTTTGGGGATTTGTACTCCCCAAAAAATACACATCTATCTAGCTATCTAGATACATATATATGTCCCCTTCTATAGAACCACCGCCGGTCAAAGGTCCTTCAAATATAGGGCCCCTTTATGGATGAACTCCATCCCTGGTTCCCTCCTATCCATACCCAGGTTGGGCCCTTTCAAAAAAGAACTGTGGGACCACATCCTGGTTTCCTGAAACTGTGACTGCCCAAAACACTGTCGTAACCCTCCAACTATTTCCTCTCCTGCACCTTAGCCCCACGACAATGCCCATTGGGTGGCTTTCTGATCTCTACTATATTTCCAGCTCTCCTTTGGTCCACTTCATGGACCTGTTTCTCACTTTCTCCTCCATAGCTCTGTTACTCCTGTCTCCAATATTTATTTTTTCTCCTCTGACTTGTTTCAACAATTTCAGTTACTTCCATGTCAATTGACAATGCTTATTGTATTGCATCGTTATTAGACAACTCCCTATTGTATCATTTTCTATCTGTATATAATTACTGCCATTGTTCATGATGTCTGTAATATTTGCCTGCCACACTTTGTACTGATGTGGAGCCTTTAAAAAAGAGTCCCTGGGCCTGATTCCAAATTGGGATACGCCGGCGTAAGCCAAGATACGCCAAACCCCATGTCGTATCTCACGACGTACGCCAAGTGATACGTCGGCCCCTATTACAAGAGGCACCCTGTGTCTTGTTGGATGTGGGCTATGACAATCATGGGTTACACCACCCACTACACTGTAGCCCACAGCGACATGGCACAAGTGCGGGTTATGACAGCAACTGCACCCTATTCCATGAAGGGCAGCTGTCGTAACCCATTGGTGTGATTCCAAAAGCCGCACAGGTGGAGCTAAGGTAGGGCAGCTCTGAGCTGCTCTATGGGGCATCTGATGGCTGGCACTGTCAGATGCCCACTCTGCAGCGCCATGGCAATGGTGCCAGTCTGCTCCCCATGCCCCCACAAGCACACTCCTGTCCCCCAACCCCGAATGTGGGGCACCCCCGGGGGTCCTAACACCAGAGCGCCCCTCTGGTCCCTGTGCCAGCTGCACCCATACCCCTGGTGTGTGTGCCGTGCTGTTCGGGGAGGGCTTGGTCGTCTGCCAGTCACGCGGGCACGACTTGTGACATGCAGGTCAGTTACTCCATGCCCATGGTGTTAGCCCGCATGGCGTAACCCCGCATGTCAATAGTGCCGGACCCACGGTGCAGGTCCCATGGAGTGACTAACAGCTTAACTTGCAGCCGCCTGTGAGTTACGCCATTCATCCTGGAATCGTCTCTCCCCCAACTCAAAGGGTTGCAGTTCCTAGACTTCAATAAAGAAATAAATAAATATATAATATATATATATATATATATATATATATATACACATACATATATGTATATATATATATGGATGTGACATGGCCTGAGTGAAGATATCATATTTATCTTCACAAGAGGCCAATGATATTATGATATCTCACGAGTGGCGAAGCCACGAGTGAGATATCTCGATGTCATTGACCTCGAGTGAAGATAAATATGATATCTTCACTCAGGCCATGTCATGTTCTGTTTATACAAAATGTGTTTGGGCCAGATTGCAATGGAAACTCTACCTGAACACAGTCTAACCCCTCCCCCCCAACACAGAACACAAAAAATGATATGTTATATAAAATAAAAAATTTAATGGTAGATTCTGACAGTTTAAAATGATGTGGATAATGTTATCTGGTTGATCCTGCCATTATTATGTAAAAATGTAATTTAAGCACTTATCTGGTTGATCCTGCTACTGTAATATTCAGGCGAGAATCATAAACTGTACCAGCTCTTCATATTACTTTGTTTTCCCTTAAAAATAGCGTGACAAGCAGGAAGATTGATCTGACTAGGACATTAAGGGTATTTCACAGTAAAGAGCTCTGTATTTAGTTTAAAAAAAAAACAACTCTGCAGTTCTGCATTTTTTTCTTGAAGCTGCGGACTGTATGCAAGAGAGAGAGCGTTAGAGAAGCAGGAGGGCGCACGAGTATGTGTTGCTGCAGCAACTAACGCCCTGGTGCTGCAGCAGTTGTGAGTTGCCGACTACGCTCTCTGTCTCTCTTTCCGATACAGTCGGCAGCTTCAAGAATAGAAATGCAGAAGTGCAGAGTTTTTTTTTTAAATAAATGTGTACAGGCCTTTTCAGTGTGAACTACTGTGATGTCATAGTCGATCAATCTTCCTACCGCTCGGTCACGCTATTTTTAAGGGGGAAACAACGTAATATGAGGAGCGGGTGCAATTTATGGTTCTCTGTTGAATGTCAGAGTGGCAGGATCAACCAGATAAGTGCTTACATTTCATTTTTACATAAAAATAATGGCAGAATCAACAAAATAGAGGGGCATATGTGTGTGTTTGTGGTTGGGGGAGTGCCAGATTTTAGAGAGAGAGAGAGAGAGAGAGAGAGAGAGAGAGAGAGACTCTCGCACAATAGAATGTAAAAAAAACCTTTCACTTTCTATTGAATGACGTACAGGATTGTGGAGATATCACTATGACGTATAGGAACATGAAGATATCAATGATATCTTTATGGCCATAGTGATATCTCCACGACCTGGCTCAGATACTACTTTTTATACATGAATTTATTTCCAAACACATGTTGTATAAATATATATATATATAGAGAGAGAGAGAGAGAGGGAGAGTATATACATGTGTAGAGCATGTACAGTACATACATGTGTAGAGTTTTTCTTATTTCCTGCTGGAGCTTTCCCTCCCCCTTCTGTTGTCCTCTCTTCCCCTCAGTCCAGTTCCTGTTCTGGCTGCCTTAATAGGCCTCTTGCAGCTGCTGCTTCAGTCCCCTGGATTTAGATGGCTTCTCTTGCCTCCTGTTAGCTGCTGAGAACAATACTCTGTCCTCGCTTGTCTCAATAGCATTCTTTCAGGGGAGGACACTCTGATTTTGGTATGCCTTTCCTCCTGTTATCCCCTAGACTGGCAAGGTAGCTAATCCATTTTCTTTTCACCTTTTTTCCTTTCTTGCTGTTTTTTTCCCAGCTGCTTTGGAAAAAAAAGGGGGGGGGGGTTGTTATGAAGGGGATTCCTTCATCCCACCTTTCTGGGCAGAGCCATCCCCTGGCCACTCCCTTCCCACCTTGCTGCCCAGGCGATCCTAGGCTCTGGCTCCCCTTAATCCACTATTCCCAGGCCCATTCTTAGCTTCCCCTTGTGGGTGATAGTCTGTTTTTATAGTTTTTTATGATTTTAAATCCTATATCCTTTTCCTGTCCCTTTGAACTAGCCTCGTTAGTCCTTCTCTCTCTCTCTCTCTCTCTTTTTTCTCTCCCACTTGTTTTCCTCTCCAGGCAACAGAACTGAGGAAAGCAGGAGGCTGGCATCGGTTACTGGCTAGTCCATGAGCACCACATCATACGTCCGCCATGTGGGGGCACCATGTGGACGGCGCTGGCACCGACATTGGCCCCTAGCTCTAGGCTGCAGAAAGACTTTGGTCCCACAGGGTCCTAGTGCCTGCAGGACAGACCTGATGGTGTGAATAAATGGTGAAGATATTCTGGAATATCAAGAGTTATGGTGACCATGTAATTTTCATTTTCTGTATTTACTTTAAAAGTGGTAAGCACTAACTGGGGGATTTCCTTATGCGTACTGTTACTCAAACCCTCCTGCTCCTGGTTAAGCTATTTTTATGTTTGCTTGCACACATGTGCAAGAATCCTAGTGCCATCATCCAAAATGCAGTGCCGTACAGTTGAAAGGGAAAGCTCCGCTTCAGTGAGCACATTCCCCACACACATCGCAACGACGATACTGCGGCTCATGCACTTCCAAGCACACACTGTATGGAGTCAACGGGGTGCCCAATGCCCGCCGGCTTCATGCCCCCAAAAGTTTTTCAGGTGCCACGCTGGGAGCCCACCCCAGCGGGCAAAATTGTTATGGCTCATGGGTTGCCTAACTCTGTCGGCTCCAGGCCCCCAAACAGCCTTCCAGCTGCCGTGGCTAGAGCCCACCCCAGTGTGGCAAACGTCCCATATCATCTTCCGAAAACAAACAAAAAACAACAACCTGTAAACAAAAAAAAGTTCCCTTGGAGGTCTCCCTGCCCACCTGCGCCCACCCTCTGCGCACTCTGCCTCCCCAACCCCCACCTCACCCCATACTTACCTCCAGAGTCCACCGCGACAATCTTCTGTGGACCAGGAACACATCTGCACTCTTCAAAGCTGACCGCGAACTGAGGAAATGCCGGTAAGCCATATAATATGATAAATAGTGTTTTTTCAACTTTGATGCATATCTGAGGCATTTTTTTGAATTTTGGCACCAAATTTTCAACATGGGGTTTTTGGGACCCCTCCTCATGAATTCTTGAACTGTCATGGTGTTAATCGGGCCCGAAGGGTGATTTCGCGGTCACTGCGTGAAATCACCTTTCAGGACCGATTAAGGAAACGACAGTGCTAGTGTTCATATGGTGGGCTCTCAAAAAGCCTATGTTGCAAATTTGGTGAAAAAATTCCTAAAATTTGACTGTTTTATGAGCGTGCGTTGAGCAGTTCCTACGCACGCTCGTAAGTTCGCAAACTTTTAATGTTTGCACTCCGGATTTTCAACATTGCCATTTTACCACACCTCCTTATGAGCAGTACAGCTGTCATTTTTCACATCTTGCCCAAAATGTTTCCACACATATAGCGCACAGTGGCGCAGTTGTTGTGGAAAATCAACATATGGGACACATTAAGCAAATCACAGTGACACTGTTCATGAGCGAAGATCTTAAAATGGCTATGTTGCAAATTTGGTGAAACAATTCCTAAAATTGACTGTTTTATGAGCATGTGTTGCGCATTTCGTATGCACGCTCGCAAGTTTTCGAATTTTTAATATTTGCACGCCAGATTTTCAACATTGCCATTTTACCACGCCTCCTTGTGAACAGTGCAACTGTCATTTTTCACATGTCGCCCAAAATGTGTTTCCATGCATGTAGCGCACAATGGCACAGTCGGTGTGCGCAATCAATGTTTGGGACAGAGTAAGAAAATCACAGTGACACTGTTCATGAGCAGATGTCTTAAAATGGCTATGTTGAAAATTTGGTGAAAAAATTCCTCAAAATGACTGTTTCAGGAGTGCACGTTGTGCAGTTCCTATGCACGCTCGAAAGTTTTCGAATTTTTAATATGTGCACGCCAGATTTTCAACATTGCCATTTTACCGCACTTCCTTATGAGCAGTATAGCTGACATTTTTCACATCTCGCCCAAAATGTGTTTCCGCACATGTAGCGCACAATGGTGCACTCGGTGTCGAAAGCAATGTTTGGGAAAGATTAAGAAAATCACAGTGACACTGGTCATGAGCAGAGGTTTTAAAATGGCTATGTTGAAAATTTGGTGACAAAAGTCCACAAAATGGCTGTGATAAGAGTGAGCACTCCGCAGTTTCCACGCACCCTCTTAAGTTCATGAATTTGTAATATTTTCAGTCCAGATTTTTACCAGTGGCATTTTTCCACACTTCCTTATGAACAGTACAGCTGTCATTTTTCACAACATGGCCGAAATGAGTTTTCACACTTTCAGCACAGAAATGCGTGGTCGCTGTGGGAAATCATTGTTTGGGACAGATAAAGAAAATCACAGTGACTCTGTTCATGATTGGAGGTCCATAAATGCCTGTGTTGACAATCTGCTGTAAAAAAAAAATTCCCAAACTAATTACATTACAGGTGTGCGTTGCACAGTTTCTACGCACACTCTTGACTTCATCAGTTTTTTTTTATATTTTCACTGCAGATTTTCAACATTGCCATTTTTTACACCTCCCCATGAACAGTACAGCTGTCATGTTTCACATCCTGTTCAGAATGTGTTTTTGCACCTGTGGTGACAAATGCCGCAGTCGCTGTGCAAAAGCAGCTTTCGGCTAACAAACTGATATTGCCACTGTTCATGAGGTGAGGTTCACAAAAAACCATGTCGAAAATTTGGAATGAAAATACCAACGAATGCCTGAGGTGTTAGGGTTTCTGACCATAACGCCCCACCCTGTAGAGAATGACAGGCGTCAGGGCTGCGACTTGGGATTGTCGCCTGCAATGCTCATACCATTCCACCCCCACCCACACCCTGCAGCCACTGAGAGGCATCGAGGTGTGCCTTGGACTCTTCAGCCCCAAAGTTCACCCCATTCTCCTATACTGCACCCATCTCACTGTATTTCCTGATGGAATGGAGTGTGCATAAGGGCCAAAGACCCCAAGGCACACCGTGACACTTGTCGGTGTCTGTAGGGTAGGGTGTGGTGAAATGGCATGGCCATTATGCCTGACAACCAAAAGGCACACCCCAATGCCTGTCAGTATCTGCAGGGTGGTGATGGGGTTGGCTTCAGTTCAATACTTCACTGCCATTCCTATTATGCAGCTCTGTAACTCCTACACTACCGGTGCCAGTGCCAGCAAGCAGACATTCAACATTGACAAATGCTTGTTAGAAGCATGGTTGTTCCATGCTGCCGACCATCCTACTTCCATTTCACAGCAGGTCTTTCTTATAACATGTTTGTGCATTCCTGTATTTTGTACAACTCTGCAATTTAGTGAGATGCTGAACAGGATAGTTTCACTTAAAGGTCAGTGTGTGTATGGGTGAGTGTTTGTGCATGTGCACACTCATTCATGCAGTCAAACTAATATGTTAGTTTGACACTCACTCCAAATTAATCTCAGACTGTAGAAATCATCCTCTGTGTGTCTCTGGTGCAGTGCTTTACAGAGATGGATATACGCCAGCATATCATCAGAGAAGCCCTTTGGGAAACACAAGTGGGAGGGTTGGCTACATGGTGCAACACTGCTTTTTATAAGGCAGTAAAAACTGTTCAAAAAAAAAACTTCATTAGGATGTTGCATTTTAGTGACAGCAGAGATCTTACAGAATCTTTCTAGTGAGAGCTTACATTTTTAAAACATCTAACAAAGACGATGGGGTGTTGCTAAGATCAAAGGAGATAAGGGGGCATGTGAGGAGGAGGACCATGTAAAAGCATCTATCCTAAATAGATACTTCTGCTCAGTATTTACTGAAGAGAAGGTAGAGCAGGGCCCACAGCTCAGCATCATAGACACAGGGGAGGGAGGTGTGCACAAGTCCCTTCACAAAAGAAAGGGTCCTACAAGAGCTCTATAAGCTCAGGGTGGACAAGGCAATGGGTCGTTATGGCATACATCCCAGGGTACTAAAGGAGCTGAGGGTGGAACTAGCAGAGCCATTATCAGAACTGTTTAGTGAGTCTCTGAGCACAGGAGAGGTCCCAGAAGACTGGAGAAGAGCTCATGTGATCCTGCTCCACAAGAGTTGTAGCAGGGAGGAGGCAGGGAATTACAGACCAGTCAGTCTTACCTTAGTAGTGGGCAAGGTTATGGAGGTACTCCTTAAGGAAAGGATAGTGCAGCAGCTGGAATCCATAGGAGCACAGGATCCAAGACAGCATGGGTTTACAAAAGGAAGGCCCTGTCAAACTAATCTCATATGTTTCTTTTTGACTGGGTAACCAGAGTGGTGGACCAAGGGGGAGCAGTTGATGTCGCCTACCTTGACTTCACCAAAGCTTTCAATACTGTTCCACATAGAAGATTGATTAATAAGCTGGGTAGGCTCGAAGTGGGTCAGAAGTTGGTCAACTGGGTGGCAAACTGGTTGACGGGCAGAAAACAGAGCGTGGTGGTAGACGGTATACAGTCAGAAGAGATGCGTGTTACAAGTGGGGTACCTCAAGGATCAGTCCTTGGGCCAGTCCTCTTCAATATCTTCATCAGTGACATTGCTTATGGACTGGAGGGTAAAGTTTGTCTGTTTGCAGATGACATCAAGATCTGCAACAGAGTAAATGATCCAGATGGGGTGGGCAGAATGAGAAGAGATCTGGATAAACTAGCAAAATGGTCGGAAGGGTGGCAAAAGGGTTTAAATATATTAGAAAATACCAGCCCCATAGAACTGAATGGGGCATACTCCCGAAGCCTTCGTTTTGTGACATCACAAAACAGTGCTGCATGGGCCGACTTGGGAGCGTGTTTGTTAAACCAAGAAGTCTGTCTTTTTTTTGGTACCATGAAGATTTACAAAATTACGAGGGATATTACTTTGCGACTTTGTGGAGTTTTCATGCAAAACGTCAGTAGCTCGATTCCAGTCAGGTAAGGAATCGAACGGACTAGGGGACAGTAGCACTGATGAAAGTAGGCACCTGCTCTTTAATGTCAGACTTGTTTAACACATCAAACAATGTGTTATTGATCAAGCGGATATCTTCTGATGGAGCTTCCCTGGAGCCTGATGGTTTATTAATGTACAAGAAGGTTCTTGCTTTAGCCATAGCTGCCCATCCACTCATCATGAACATTATTTCTTTGGTTTAAAAATTTTTTGCCTGGAAAAGAACACTGAGCTGATGTCCATTTCCAGGTGTGTTCGAATAGCAGAGAGGTTAAGTGACTTGCTCAGAGTCACACTGTAGGCAAGTGGTAGTTGTGGGTTTGAAGCACAGGTCTGCTGGGTCTCCAGATTCACAGCTTACTGCTGTAACCCTCTAAGCTATTCAGTAGAGTTAAAGCATTTAAAAGGAGAACACTGAGCATTGATTTCTGCAGGAGTTTTGAGATGGGAAGCCTTCAAGATATGAGAAGCTTCAGAGTTTTCCATATTTGCATTCATAGTAAATGGACTACTTGCTGTGTGTGTTTCATTTCAGTTTCTCTAGCCTCAGTGCTGCTAAGTGAAGAATGTAGTTTCTCTTCATCTTCTTCAGCGGTATGTCTTCCATAGAGCTACACACATTTAACTGTAAGCTGGTGGCATCAGAACCATGGAGGAGTTTTTCAGAGCTGGGGCCACCCGCTCCATCATATACTCAAAGTATGTCAGACACTTTGCAGGGTTTTAAATAATTGATTAACAGTTTTTTTCTTGGGACAATTCTAACTGTACAGAAAGCATTTATATAGATTTTCTAGAAGTGTTATGTATGTTAAACACAGTGAGGCAAGTGTTATGCATTTTTACAATGTTTTAGAACATTTATGAGCAAAACGCTAATCAATTTTTAGAGTTGAATAAAACCCTGCTTTGGCTTTGCCTGTATAACATTCACTTCAGTTTTTGTTTATCTACCACTACATGCACGTTAGACCAGTGGAGACTAGTTCTTCGGCACAGTTTGTTCACCAATGAAGATTTTTTTCTTGACGACTCTGTTCTTTTGTCATTAAACTATATATGAAAAAATGTTAAAGCATAAGAACCTCCTACAGTGATGCATGTTAAAATATGCCAGTGAATGAAACAACCATGGAAACAGGTATAGTAGCAGTGAGAGGTATAGCTGGGAGCAAATTACAGCGAGTTCATGTGCAGGAAAAGTGTGGGTGTAGAAGATGGTTGAATTAGAGGCCCAGGATGCTGTAGCAGCCTATACAGCTGTAAACAGACTTATGCAACCAGAACCTTAACAACATACGTAGCACTTCACCTCTTCTAGGTGTAACCCGATAGGGGTAGGGGGACCCAAGTACTGGGGGTATGAGGGGATACTCTTTGAGATTAATCAGATGGTTCCCTTCTGTGTGGGGATGTGGAGGCATCCAGGTAGTCAAGGAAGGGTTGCCAGGTGGAGTAGAATTCAGAGACTTTCCCAGAGCTATGTAAGAGAGCCTTTTAGAATTGGATACGTGTGCCAAAGTCAGCAGCAACCCTGACCTCATGGGTGTCTCACTTGTGCACCATCGTTAGAGTGGGGTTTAGCCCCAGTGCTGGTCACCAGCAGCCACTTTATATTCTGGTTGGAGAATAAGGGGCTTCGTCTTTTAGGCACAGGAGAAAGAGAGGGGTTGACCTGGGTAATTGCTGATGGAAAACTTCACAACAGAGGTGATGGATTCCATCCCAAAAAGATGAAAGGAGAGGGCAAAACCATAGGAAATGGAGTAAGTCCTCTCCAATATTCCCTCATCTCTAGCAGATATTACTGGGAAAGAGGTGTAAAGTATGCAGTACTCAAAATGTAAAAACCAAAACAAGGTGCTGCATCAGCATGTGGTCTGAAAGCAAAACAAAATGGTACCATGAAGTGCAAGCTGAAAATAGAGTTAAAAAACAATGTTTCGACCTTATCTCTTCTTCAGGAAATATCTAAAAGAGAAAAAAACAAAGTTAGTGTAGCGGGGAGGTAAAATAAGGGATATATATGTGGGGAAAGAAAAAAGGGGGGGCTCTGGGAGAAGAAGTGATGAATGGCAAGATAAAGAGAGAATCTGGAAAACAAAAAGGTGATGATGGGAATGACAAGGCAAAATAGCAGTGAATGAGCTAGGTAAGTCCCCAGGTGGAAAAGGAGGTGGTGGGTGCCAAGACCATAAATGGTTTTAAACATGGCTGGGAAAGATTGAAGGTGTTGGTGGTTGCTCAGGTCGGTAACAGTAGGGAGGGGAGCATGGAGGTGGACTGAGAAGGATAAAACCCCATATGGACAATAGATCCTGGGGCATGTAGGGAATTCTGGGCAGACTAGATGGACATTTGGTCTTTTTCTTTTGTCCTAGTCTGTCTCTATGAAAGTCACAGAGAGGGATAGGGTAAGTCGTCATCGCCATTCAAGGCTTTTGCAGTATTCTTGTGTATCATTCCCGAGCAGTCAGTCTTTGTTCCTGTAAGTGCCAGTGTGTCATTGGCAGGTTATCTGATCAGTGAAATGAAGTCGAAGCTTAATTCAAGAAGTTAGCTGGAGCCCAACAGAAGATCCAGCCACGCAAAAACTGGAAGAGCATAACTAATCCACAATTAGAAGAGTAACTATGAGTATTATAAACAGTCCTTTTTAAAGTTTAACAAGTTTGTTACTGTTTAATTCACTGTCTCATTTTAGAAACCAAAGAAAGCAAGCAGTGAGGTGTACAGTAATAGGATATGGTCAGGTCAGAAGAGCTTTCTTGGGTGTTCTGATTGATGAATTCAATCTTTTTTTTTTCTTTTCAAGTGAATGCATGAGTTCATTGTGGTTAATGACATAGTTTGCATGTTTGAAATCCTTGATTGTGCCCTTTCTTCCCTGTGTGTGCTTTGAACAGTGAGTAGTTTAAATCCCTGCCAGGAAATTAACAATAGGCTGTAGCTGGAATACCAAAATATCGGTGGTGGTTCATACGCTTTAGGAGTACAGGATACGTTCTGTCATACTATGAAATTAGTTCCTGTTGTGTCTTATGATCATTTAGAACAAAACCAGTGTGAGTAATGAAGTGTGCCTAAAAAATAAATGTAGTCCCGTTTGTGGTGTTTACTATTTGGTGTCTGAATTTGTTTTTAGGAAAGAAATGTCTGTTCTCTTAAAGGAATAATGCATGACAGGGTGTGTTTTGTGCTGGGATAACCCCACACCTGGGGGGGTTGGGCACGAGGCCGCAGGCCGAGTGCGTCCAATGCCCCAGGCGTCGCGTTATCCCAAATGACACACATCCTGGAGTGCATTATTCCTATTATACAATGGCTTGTTGTCATATATAAAATAAAACAATTATTTTAAAGAATGTTTTTATTAGAGTGGAAAAATATTTTTGTTTCTTAAGAGCAGATGCAAAAAAAGGCGTCTTAAATAGGGGCCATAATGATGACAGTAGACCTGTGGTGTCGTGCTGGGATAACGCCATGGGTTCAGCCCTAAACTGACCAATCACAGTCCAAGATTCTTTCTTGCCATTGTATAATTATGCATAAAAGACATTGGGTCAGTATGTTGGAGTGGTGGATTTCCAGCTGTGTAAGTGGATGATACTGTTGCTTTATTTATTTATTTAAGGGGATTGATGCACTGATCTGAAGACCTTTTTCAGGCATGGCCCGGGCCACTTACTGGCACATACAATGGTAAAAACAGTCACTACAAACAACAAGAATCATACAAGGATCATAACAGGCAAACAGTACAAGTCAGGAGATAAAACAGTGGCGTGGGAAATACATACAGGTAAACAGCACCAGGTCCATCTAACAAGGTGAGCATAATTAGATTAAATGACATACACGGAAGAGGGCAATGTAGCTACGTCAGCTAGTTGGAGGAGGAGGTGGGGGGGGCTACATAGGAGGAACAGCAGGGCTAGTTGCCTGTGGGTGGCACAGGCTGAGGAGGTCAGGAAGTGGGTTCTCATTAGGGATGGGTGGATATCTGATCTGATAAATAAATCTGGTCGGATTTTACACTTTTTGACCTGATCCGACCCAGCTCTGTGTATCGGGTCAGATACTCACTTCAAGTCCTGGTAAGCCTCTATTTCATTATTAGAGGAAAAGATGAAGTTTTTATAGTTTTGCAGATGAAGCAAAAGAAAACAGCACCTTCTCCTGCCACTAAGAAGCCAGCTCGCAAAGGACAGGAGTGTCGGACCATAGCTGAGGTTGTGATAGTCACAGCAGGTACTTGCAAAGGCAGGACAGGGTGGCAGTACTGAGGGAGCGATCAGCGACATTGGCCACCCCACTTTTCAGTGACATGCTTTGGCTGATAAAACAGCAGCACCCGATGTTAATGTCCATAAACATGAACAGTACTACTCTGTCTCTTGGTACACCTCTCCCCCCTCCCTTGCTAAGACCCACAATGGACCTCATTTTCTCTGTCTGTCTCGCAGATGGCTGACAACTTTCCTCTACACTGGAGCAGTACTCCACGGTAGTACTGTGTCTTGCTCCTGTCTGTACCTTAGGTGCAGTGAAAGGGAGTGGAGCGGTTGAATGCAGAGGGCAAATAAAACTGCCAGCTGCTCCCTTGAACTCCACTTCAGTGCAGCATTTTCCCCATGTATGTATCTAACCAGATAAATATCCAGATCCAGTCGGATAGTACTCTGGGTAAATCCGGATCCAGTATCCAGAACATTTTTGATATCTGCCTGTCCCTAGTTCTTATAAGTGAATTTAGGTTTGGGGGTGGTGGTCAGGGGAACGTAAGGGGAGGGAGGTCATTCCAAAGTGAGGGTCTGGCCACAGAAACGGCTCTTTGGCCCATTCTGGTGGTAATGTTAGGATGGTCAAGTTGGAGATGTAATGACCGATGCAGACTGACTCTGAAGGTTTTGGGCTGGATCAGAAATGATAGCAGAGAGTAGGAGGGGTTGTGTAAAGGATTTCCGACTGTATGGGCCAGTAGGTAGGACTGTACTCTGTCTCTGGAGCCAACATTCACCCCTCTCTAAAGAGATTTAATGATCTGCAAGCCATGACTCAAAACTGCCTTTAAACATGCATAAGACCAAAGCTGTGGTTTTGGGTCTTCCCCATGACTGAACAGCTTTGCTAGGCCCAGCTAGACATAAGGTAACTCTTAACCCTTGTTAGACATAACTAATCAAAGCTCAGACTGCATAATCTAGCCAGCAAGATGTCATGATCTGCTGAGTAAACTTCACGAGTACTAGTGTCGTGCTTTGATCCATCTTAAACTCATGCTGTTCATCCGATAAGAGGCCGTGAGTTTCTTAAGTAAGGCTGCAGCTGGTTATGTATCACCCTGTTCTGAATTTTGTCTAAACTATGTAAGATGGAGATGGTATATGCATACGTGCATACCCAGTGCCACAGCTTGACTCTGAGACAGTGTTTTCTCCAATTTATAGGCCTCGGTCTGCAAAAAGAACCTCCTCCCCGAGTTCAGCTGTGTTTCTACTACCAAAAACAACCTTTAGCTGAACTTGGGTGGGGAAAAACAATTGACTGCAGCTGAAACAAACACAGGTGCAGGCTGGGAAAAGCCTGTCACAATGTTGTGGGTGATGCCAGGATGTTCAGACAGCTGAGAAAACAGTGCAGAATGCCCGCACCACTACTGCAATCCCAAGAAAAGAGGGATTGTGGTCACAACGAAATGCACCCTGCAAACGGCAAAACTGTGGCATTCAGATGTGAACAGCGGCAACGATCTTGCTGCTGTGTACCACCAACAACTCCACAGATTTGGCTGTGTGAATGGGGCTTATGATTTTCAAGGAGCTGTGTGGTGCGGCCTTTGACATGGAGTAACTTAAGCCAGTTTCCAGCAGTCCGATACTGTTCATCTAAGGAACGAGAGATTAAATATTTTTGCTACAGGGGCAGAGATCATCAGAGCAGCCAGTTAAATTAGTCTGGGTTCCAGGCTATCACAACTAGTGGGAGTGTCTCAACCGGCATTGGACAATAAAACACTTAAATACATTTGCCAAGGTTAGGAGTCTGAAACTGCACTACCAGTCAAGACAATACTGTTGATGTTATTCTTTGAACCTCTTTGAACTTAGTTAATGTTTTCCTAAAATGCCTCAGTTCCACAGAGCATTTGTTGCCCGGATTTGTTTTTTTTTTTTTTTTTTGCAGTTTTAAGAGTTGTTTTACATTTGCTTCTCACCTGTCTGTAACTAAGCCAGTTAGTTTGTAATCCCGATTTCTTTTTAAAGATGCCTATGTATTGTCACAGTCTCCCATAAGAGCAAATAAAGCACTGTTAAGCCACTCAGCACTGGTGCAATTATTTATTCATTTTTTATATTTACTGTGCTTTCTCTTCCCAGACTTTCCCTTGTCGGCCTGTGCTCTTTTCTAGCCTCATCATTCATTTTCCTGGGGACTTACCTCTGACATGTACAGTGCCCCTCGGTTTAACCCCCCCCCAGCCCTTTGACAGAGCCCACCCCCCACCGGGTTCTCCAAGCCTGGGAGGAGTTGCTCTATTATTTATTCTCTCCACTGATGCATTGACTGTGAAATTGCCTGATTTGTTGTACTTACTAGCATATTATTGTATTTCTTGTCATTGTACTTTAGTAGTTGTACTCTCTCCTTCACTGTCCCCCAGGACGCATCTGTATGCATTTCCTGGTAAAACATTTGAAATGCATAAATAAATGCCATTTTTATTGCTAAACCAACCACAGGCGCAAAGCCGGCGTTTCGTTGCAAAACAGCGCCACTTTGTCTGGGCTAGCGGTGATAATATCTCTCTTTGCTACCCATCATTGGCCTCACATAGTGGCTTCTCTAGGTGGCTTCTGTAAGTTATTTATTTTCCAAAATATATTTTTTCTCAGCAATCCCTCATTGTCTTTATTTATAATTCCCTTCGTCTACGACTCTTGCGGTATCAAACGTTGCACCTGGGAGTTGCCATCTTGTGTGCCTAGCTTTGATACCAGTAGAGCTTTGACTAAGTGTGCCTTTCCTGGTCACCACATTTTAAACAAAATAAATAGTCTCATAGAAGCCTCATTTTTAGTAATCTCCATAGTAATGCTACATATGCTGACAACTCTGCATACTCTATGGAGTTAATGGGATTAAACTTTCCAAGGTTTTCTCCACTGCATCTAAATCACCAGTACTCTGCAGTGTTTTCTAATGTGCTGCGAGTTGGAGACAGCCTTATAATGGGTACATCCTTTACTCAAAGCCTCTTACCAGATTACATTGATCAGTGACCTACGTGTCTTGGTTGGGGAGGGGGCTCATAAATATTCTGGAGTGAGGCTTGTTTACCATTAAAGAAGACTGAGAGGGCTCACTGGTGCAAGTGGTAGTGCTACGTCTTGTGATGCCAACAACCTGGGTTCAGGAATGAGACAGAGAGGGATGGACTGCTCTTCTCCGGAGCATGTGGGATGCAGTACCAGGTGAAAGTCCAACTGCTAGTGACAGCTGGGGGTCAGCAAGTCAAAGACTACAAAATGCAAAGGGATTGATAGGGAGACAGACGTTGGTGCATCAGGCATGGGAGCCTGACTGATGTTACTAGGGCGTCATTGCACATCCCCTCCACCAGGGAACTGGAAAGTGAAAGAACTACGCTGGCTGAGAAGATGATGCCGCCCCCTGCCACCATGCCCACAGCAAAATCATGCTCTCCTGGGCCTTGCCATCCCTCCACCTGCTGGTCATTAGATAATTATACAGGAGCACCATGGAGCTGAAGGCAGTCCCGACTCAGGGGGTACAAGGCAAGGGGTACTCAAACAGGTGAGTCGTGGGTGGACTGGTAGTATTGGGGTCACAGGCCAAGGAGGATCTTGGTGGGGCAGGATCAGGTGCTGGAGTCAGCTGAAAGAAGCCCTAGCCAGCGGCATCAGGGGATAAACAGAGTTGGAGGAAAAAAGAAAAGAGCGAGAGAGTCAGGCCACCAAGCTAATTGGCAGCTTAGGAAGCAAGAGTGATGAGGAGAGTACAGATAGTTAAATTACTTAGCCTACAGAACAGAAAGCTTATGGCCTATTTACACTGTCTGATCTGTATCGCTACGACAGGTGCAGATGTATTGCATTGGTGCAGGTGAGACAGTGTAAACGGCTCAGGAGCATTACAGGCAACTGCGATGCACTTCATTGTGGTGCAGAGTGATCTTTGTTTTCTTGGATTTGTTCACTCATGCAGGTGTTTTTTTGCTGGTAGGTAACTTTGCTGCTCTGCCTGCATCGGTACGGCCCTGTGACACACCGTGATGTGCTGTGCTAACCCCGATTCCCTTCCTATTAGTTTTTTGCCTCCTGCTCCAACCCTCTGCTGTCGTCCCACCCTCCAGCCCTGGTCCCGTCCCATTCAGTCTGCCTCCTGCTCCAACCTTCTGCTGCATCCCACCTTCCAACCCTGGTTCCCTTCCCTTTCAGTCAGCCTCCCACTCCAACCCTCTGATGCCATCCCACCCTCCAAACCTTCTGGTTCCCATTCCTGTTCTGCTTCTGAACACCTCTCCTCTGGCCAGAGAGAAGTGCTGCGGAAATGCTGGAAGAGAGGGAGGGAGTACTGTGCAGAGCACCACAGGCCACTGCCATGTAGACACATGGTGATGATGGTGTAGACCAAGGAGTGGACAAGCAGTGCAGAATACAATGCAGCGCTTCCCTTGTGTAAACACACCTTTAGAGGGGACATGATGTTGGTGTTCTGAATACTAAAAGAGATGGACAGGGTGGAGTTTATAGAAATAACACTACATGATGGAAAATAAATACAGGTTGAATCACTAGGATTATAATTCTAGATTTACTTTACTGACTGCATTACTGGTTTGTTCTGCTCTCCTGGGCACATCATTCTGCCTATCTGTCCTTCTGGATGCATCACCAGATCATGCGCTGGCTATGAAAAATCAAAGAAACTGTTTTTTATTTCTTCTTGTCCACATCCTCCCAAAGTACATTATAAATAACAACTGCAGTGATATGCGTAGTAGTCACAGTTATTAATTCCTGTTTCTTCCATGATGTTATAATTCATTTAAGGATACTTGAATGAATTACAGCCCCATTCTGCATGTCCATGCATCAGTGGTTATCATTTATATTCGAGCTGGTGAGGGCTGGTAGAAATGGAGGACACACACTCAGACTGAGAGTGTGCATGATAAGGGGAAACATTAGAAAGCATTACTTCAGGACTGCTGAGCCAGCTTTCAATCTGAACAGACACGCTCCGTTGGCTCGCCTGAGTTTTACAAATATTTGTAATATAAGTACCTTATATTTCTGAGTATTTCTTCATAATTCCTCTGGATAATCTTTTGCTGCATACATTGGACCCTGAAAAGGAAAAGCAACTAAGGCTTATGTGGTTCAGGAATCTGCAAACATAGAATTTGTCAGCAAAATCTGGGGCTAGACTTGCCCTTGCGAGAGGAGTGCTTCTTCCCTCCCTCCCTCAGCTATGGACTTCACTTATTTGCTCGATCCCCCCAAACTCATCTTGCCCGGTGGAACACGGCATATAATTATATCTGTCAGTTTGCACTAGCTGCCCCCAAACTCACCCATCGTTGTGAGCTCTACGACAAACTCTGCTGGCTCCCCCCAGCCGAATACCTGGAGTCGGTGTTGGAGGCTCTCGGGAAGGTGCTCACTACTGGCATTCTGCAGGGACTGGCGCAACTACTTTCAAAAATGAACCCCACGCCCTACCACCTTAGGTCCCAGACTGCTGGGTTGCTTAAAGTCCCCCACCTGTACTCTTATGGGGGACCGTGACTTTGCTGCGTATGCGCCCAGACTCTGGAACTCTCTCCCTGATCATGTCCGCTCGGCCCCCTCCCATGGGATCTTTCGCACCTCCCTGTGGTCTCATCTAAAACAATCAATGGTGTGTGACTGTCCTAAGCCCCCTTAGTGAAATGAAACTAGTTGAATCAGCTGCCCCTAATGTCAATTATGTACCCTCTATACGTTGTGTAATTGTTGATTGTGCTTCTTCTTTTCCACACTTGTTATTATTTCCTGTAATATGCTGTTCCCCCTAAGTTGCCTTGTATGTATTCTACATGTTGTGCTCTCCCGGGTCGTTCTTGAAAATAGGCATAATACTTGTCTAGTGTACTTACCCGGTAAACAAAAGCTAAATAAATAAATAAGGACCGCTTGGTCCAGCTAGTCTGTCATTTAACCCTACCTGTAGTATCCTGACAGACCCTAATTGTCCTCCTGTTCGTTCACCCACCCCTTGTTTCTGTCCCCCAAGATTGTTTTATGCCTATTCCAAGCTTTCTTGAACCCTTCCAGTGTTTTGTTCCCAACTGCCTCAGCTGGTAACCTGTTACAGGAATCCACCACCCTTTCTGTGAAGAAGAACTTGTATCTCTCCTGAATTTACCCATCTCCAGCTTCGTATCGTGCCCTCTTATTCTTGAGCACAATTTTTTCTGAAAAATGCTTCCAACCTGCACCTTAATTCCCTCTTTATGTATTTAAATGTTTCTGTTCTATTCCCCCCTTCATCCTTTCTTCCAGGTGTACATATTGAGTTCCCTTAGTCTTTTCTTATAGGTCTTCTTTTGGAGACCCCTCGCCATTTTAGTTGCTCTCCTCTAGCCTCTGCTCTGTCCATGTCCTTTCATAGATGTGGTCTCCAGAACTGTACACAGTATTCCAGATGAGGTCTCACCAATGTCCTATACAGAGGTAACACCACCTGCCTACATCTGCTGGTGACCCCCATTGCAACCCAGCATCCCTCTGTCTGACTACCTTCAGGTCATTCGAGATAATTACACCAGGGTCTACCTCCTGCTTGGTTGATGTCATTATCATTTCTCCCATTTTGTATTCAGCCTGTGGGCTCCTGTTCCTCAAGTGCATCATTTTATTTTATGCTTTTTTTGCATTGAACCCGAGTTGCCATACCTTACACCACTCCCCTGACTTTCTCAGGTCTCTTCATCCTTTCCACCCCCCAACCCCCGGAATGTCTACCCTGTTACAAATTTTTAGCTCCTCTGCAGTGTCGCTTTTAGATACATTAAAGAAGACTGGTCCCAGCACTGATTGCTATGGCACCCCAGTGGTCACCCTCCCCTCCTTTAAGTGAAATCTTGTTTACCACCACCCTCTGTTTCCTATCCTCTAACCAATTTCTTATCCAATTTAACACATTTGGACCCATTCCTAACCTCCCTAACTTGTTTAATAGTCTTCTGTGCTGAACAATGGGTGTTTACTCACCTGGTAAAGGTGATTGTGTTGGTTGGCATCCATGGCACTCCGGACATTACCTCATGGGTTTTAGCCCACCTGATAGGCTACTGATGCACATGACCCAGATCAAGTTTCCAGTATATCCAGGTCCCAGAAATCCCTGCTCTCCAGTTCGAATCTTCCATAGCTGAAATAAGGTTAATTAGTACACAAGACAAGGAAGAAAAAACATGATGCAGTTACAGCCAAGAGAGAGAGAAGTACTAAGGGGGATGACTTGAGACACAAAGGAAGCGGACCACGACGTAGTAGTAACAACGGCCCTGGGGCCTGTTCTTTATTCCTCTATTATTTACAGTCTAGTCCCGGACCTGAGGGTCCTACTGGTCATTTATCATTTGACATAGTCACGCTATCTGTTCCCCTGTGGGTCTACCCGGATGATGACCCCCCTAATCCGGAACCGGTCACTCTGAGCACTCTAGAGGGAGGGCTTTGGAGTGCCATGGATGCCAACCAACACAATCACCTTTACCAGGTGAGTAAACACCCATTGTGATTGGTTGGCATCCATGGCACCCAGACATTACCTCATGAGTAGATAAGAAGCAGTGAGAATTCGGGTGGGACGAGAGCTAGGGTGACCGGTTGAGGATGCTGCCACCAGGACCTGGTGGCTAAGGGCCATATGGCCTGTAGTTGTTCCAACCTGTAGTGTCTTATGAACGTGTGTATGGAGCTCCATGTGGCTGCCTTACAAATGTCCTCTGAGGACACGCTGGCTCTCTCTGCCCATGACGGCGACCGCTCTGGTGGAATGAGCCTTGATCCCTGGGCGGAATCAGCCGGTTTGCCGTGTAGGCATTCTGGATGACTCACCTTAGCCACCCGCGATGGTGGTTTTGAGGCGGCATTACCCTGCCTCTGCCCTTCGCGATGACGAACAGCCTCTCCGTCTTGCGAATGGGACGGGTTCTGGCTAAGTACACGAGAGGTAGATCCCACATCAGGTGGTGAGGGGGGGGTCGCTGGGCCTCCATGGGAACCGCTAGAAGGTGGGCAGCCGATTGGCTGCCCTCTGTGAAAGCTGGTGGAGACCTTTGGTTGAAATGCTGGGACTGTTCTCAGACTAACCCTGGGGTGAACACTGTGTAGGGTTCTGTGCAGGATAGGGCCCCAGCTCCCGATCCTCCTAGCTGAGCAGATGGCCACCAAGAAGCATGCCTTGAGGCCAACCCAGAACAGGTCCGACTCGGAGGGGTTCGTAAGGCGCGTATTTGAGGGAGCCAAGGACCATTGGGAGGTCCCATGGTGCGATGGTCGGTCGGTCCTCGGTCGGAGGATCTCTACTGCCCTCAGGAAGCGAATGGTGTCGGGATGAGCTCCTGGGGGGTATCCCTCAACGAGGCCTATGGCCGCTCCTATGGCGGACAGTTGCACCCTGAGGGAAGAGTGTGCTAGTCCCTTATCCAGCCCTTACTGGAGGAATAGCAGGATGGTGGCCATGTTGGTCTGCTCGGGCGCTTTCCCCTGTTCCCGGCACCACTTGGTGAAGATGGCCCATTGCCTCCCGTATGTGGAAGTGGTGGAAGCCCGTCTGGACTGAAGCAGGGTGCTGATGACCAACTCATGGTACCCTGTTGCCCTCAGTCTCCTCCTCTCAGGAGCCAGGCCGTGAGCTTCAGGGTCCGTGGGGTCGGGTGGAGCACTGGCCCCTGCGAGAGCATGTCCGAGCGGTAGGGTATTCTGAAGCTGGCTAGTGACATTTCCTGGACTGCTGCGAACCAGGCCCTGCGCGGCCAGTAAGGTGCCACCAGTATGACTGTGGCCTGGACTCCGAATCTTGGCTAGGACCTGGGGAATCAGGGGAAGTGGCGGAAGATGAGGGAGTTCCCTCCGTGATCCAGGCTTGCGACAGGGCCTGCTCCTTGTGAGGCTGTCCCTGAACCGCGAATAGTACTCCGACCTGTGCTTGTCCCGTGATGCCATGAGGTCCATGGACACGGGTCCCCATGTTGCCTGTATCATCTGGAATAGGCCGGTGTAATTGCCATTCTCCGGTGTACCTGTTGTCTGCTGAGCCAGTCTGCGCGACGCTCAGCTTCCTGCAAGGTGGACCGCGCCCAGATGGGTGAGGTGAGCCTGGGCCCAGTTGAGGACTGTTGTTGCCGCCTTCATCATGGCTCTGCTCCTGGTCCCACCTTGCTTGCTATGTAAGCCACGTCACACGATAGTCGGAACGGATCAGGACCGATTGACCGAGGATCTGGGGCCTGAAAGCCTTCAGGGCATGGGACACGGCTCTCATCTCCAGAATGTTGATGGAGAGCTTCTCCTCCGGCTGAGACCATAGACCCTGTGCCGCTCTGTCTCCTAGGCAAGCTCCCAGGCCCGAGAGGCTCACGGTCTGCCTCTATGGAGATTGGGCGGGAGCTCCAGAGGGACTCCTGGTCAGATTCCTCCATTGTCCACCATGTTAAGGAGGGTCTCACTGCACGGGTAGAGGTACACTGACTCAAGATTGTGCTCGCCGGTGCTCCCCGCGACAGGACGTAATTTTGTAGCGGATGGCGCCACCTGGCCCAGGGAACGAGGTCTCATACAAGAGGTCATACAGCCCAACAACTGAGCTATCTTGCCCATTGTGGTGTGGTGGCGCGGTCTCATCTGGCGCCAGCTCCATCTGCTGCGAACTTGCGCTGGGGACGGTTTTGCCCACCCCTCAGCCGAGTTGATGAGCGCTCCCAGATGCTCGATCTGTTGAGTGGGGCTGAGATGGCTCTTTTCTCGATTTACCACCCAGCCGTGGTCTTCGAGTGCCTGCATGGCGCATTTTGTGTGTATCCGTGCTTGGTTTTCTGACCGTGCATGGATGAGCCAGTCGTCCAGATACGGGATGATGTCCAGTCCCCGTTCAATGAGTCTGGCCACCAGGGTTATGGAGACCTTGGAGAAGACTCTCGGGGCTGGCGACAGGCCGAAGGGCAGCGCCTGGTATTGGAAGTGGTGGCCAAGAATGTGGAAACGGAGGAATTGCCTGTGTTTCCGGATGATGGGGATATGTAGATAGGCGTCCTTCAGGTCTATAGACGTGAGGAAATCGCCTACCCGGATGCATTACAGGGTGGATCGGATGGTCTCCATCTTGAAACGGTGGGAGACTACATGCCAGTTTAGATGTTTCAGGTCTAGGATGGGCCTGAGTTCCCCAGATTTTTTGGGTACTAGGAAGAATATGGAGTAAACCCCCAGCCCCTGCTCCGGTAGGGGAACGGGCTGAATGGCCCTGTTCTGAAGTAGCTCTGACAAGATTTGTTGGATCTGATGTGGGGACGCCCTTCTCCTGGATACGGGGGAGGAGACGAATCTGTGTGGAACATGGGCGTGTGATAGCTCTATGGAGTACCCCTTGGCTACCACGTCTTGTACCCATCTGTCCGAAGTCATGTTGATCCAGCGGTGGGCGAAGGAAGTTAGCCTTTGCCCCACCAGCGGGTACTGGTCCTGGCTTTGTGCTTTTGGGAGGGGGTAGTCACTGCCGCTTTCCCCTGAAGCCTCTGCCTCGACCTCCGGTTCTTTGGCCCCGGGATCTGAAAGATGAGGGCTGATAGTTCGGGAGGTACAGGCCACGGAAGCCGGTGGAGGAGCCGCTGCCTCGAAAGAAGTGGCCCTGTTGGTGTGTATCCCTTCGGGGTTGGTGTGGTCTGTTCCCCCCCGCGAAACCTCCGTCTCGAGAAGAGTAGATAGGGGAACTTGGCCTTGCTCTTGAGAAGGTCCCTGCCCTCCTCCTTTTGCTTCAAATACTCCTGCAACCCCTCCCCAAAAACATGCTTTCCCCGAAGGGGTAAGTTTTGTAACAATGTCTTTGACTCATGGTCTGCATCCCACAGTTTCAGCCACAGTGTCCTATGGGCACGGTTGGTGATGGCGGTGGCCCTTGCCTGGAGTCGCAGGGTGTCTACCGCCATATCGGCCAGGTATTTTGCCACGTCTAAGGTGCACTCCAACAGTTCTGCCTACTTAGACTTAGGGATGGCCTATTCCTGGAGCTCCTCGAGCCAGCGGATCTGAGCCCGGGTCGTGTAGATGGCTGTAGTGGTCGCCTTAGCAGCAGCGCCCTCAATCTCAGACGCCCTCTTGAACATGTCTTCGATCTTCTTATCCGTAGGGTCCTTGAGGGCTATCATGCCGCATGGAAGTACGGTCTTTTTGCTGAGGGCCGCCACTTGGGGGTCGATGGTGGGAGCCTTGCACCAGGCGTCCGATTTCTCCCCTTGTACTGGGTACATTCTGTCCAGATTCCTGCGATTTGGCATCCTGCCCGGTTCGGGGGATTGCCATTCAGTATTGAAGATGTCCTCGATCGCTGGACATACGGGAAAAGTCTCTGTGGTTGAAGGTCAAAGTTGAATCATCGGGTCGAGCTTCGACTCGGGCCTGCTCTCTTCGGTGTCTTCGGTATCAAAGCCCATGGTGGCCTTGATGACTTTCATGAGCCCCGGGATCGTGTCAAACGAGCATAACTTGGAAGTCAGCGAAGGGGTCGTCTGCAGCTCCATATCCTCTGCATCCGAATCCGCTTCATCGTCTTCCCCTGCATCATCCCTCTCCCCGTCCTCGCGGCGCACTGTCACGTGGAATGTCTGGAAGGGTGTCCGGGTTTGAAGATCCTCTGGTTGCCCCCCCGCCTTTGTCGGGTTCTGAGCTTGGCTTGTCCTGTTTTGGGTGAGGGACTCCAGCCTCTCCATGATTTTGAGCATAAAGTTCTGTTGGCTCTCCATCATGGCAACTGCGGCCTGCTGGTTCTGGATCAGGAGGGAGCCCGGATCCATCCACGTAGGGTTGCTGGGCCCGGGGTTGTTGGGGGCCAGGGGCCGGGTTCGCTCCAGGGAGGAATCGTCGTCGTCCAGTAGGCACGCTGCACAGAGGGGGCCCGGGGTTTGGGGGAGGAGGTTGGCACTGCATGTGGAGCATTTCCTTGCTTTCACCATCTGGAAGGAGAGAAGATATACTTAGAAACGGAGTCAGAATGGTGGCCCGCAGTGTCTGTCTTTTTTTTTTTTTTAAACATTGTACTCACAACTCCCTGGGTTAGAAGAGCGCCTGGGGTTGAGGGGCGCATGTGAGGACCCTGCAACGCCGGACTGGCGGTCTGGTGCTACGGCTCGCTATGGGAGGGAGCCGTGGCCACTGGAAGGAGACCAGAAGAATCAGAAACCCACTTGGTCAGCTATGGGAGGGACCCGAGTGGTAGGGGTAGGTTTGGGGCCCTGAGGAGCAAACTGAGCAGGAGCCTTGGGTGGAGTGGTTGTGGTGGTGGGGGTCGCAGGAGGGACCCCAGAAAGAACGTGGAGGAATCCACGGATCTTCCCACTCCACCTCGTGGAGGCCAGGAGAATTGAGAATTGGTATTGCCTCCATGCTCCCCCACGAGAGAAGGGTTGGGGGAGCAGAATCAGTTAGGCTGAGGGGACCTTGCCTCTGTTCCTAAACAAGTCATTGGGGCCAGGAGAGAGAGGTATGCAAGCTTTGGGCTGTAGGATTCGAGCCCAGGTCTCCAGAGTTGCAGCTCAGAGCTTAAAACCACTGCGCTGTAGTGCCTCCAGTTCCCCGCTGAGCTGCTGTGGTTGCTGTGTGCAAGGCAGGGAGAGTTCCTCGCTGTCCCTGTATGGTGAGGGCCTTCCCAGAAAACTGGAAGCCGGGCTGTGAGGAGTGAGAACTCAACCCCCCTTGTCCAGGCGACGCGAGGGCGGAGAGGCGCAGTCCTGGAGTGGAGAGAGGTGGGTTGACGCCAGGTCAGCGGTAGGCCCGCCAGGCTCATATGATAAACGCCCACCCCCGCAGCCGCCGATCTGCCTTCCAACGGAGGCGAGCGAACGCGTTGGATCCGCTTCTCGGCAGGGGACAGGGGATGGGCTTCCTGCACGCGGGAGGCGATGGGACAAGGGTGTTGCCTTTCCACGCCCCGATGGGAACGATGAGCCCAGAGAGCGCCACGAGGTCGGGCGCTGTCAGAAGGGGAGACTGCCACCCCCGCCACCAGGAGGCTGGAACGGAGGGAGAACGAGGAGGAGGGAGCTTAGGCCGCCAGGCGCTGGAGCGCTGAGCGGGCGGGCTACGCCGGGTAGGGCTTAAGGGGTCGAAGGAGAGGCCTTCAAGGGTAAATTAGGCCCGAGGCGGGCCTGCCCATAGGGCCATCTTACATGCTTAAGCAGTATTTTAACAAGTCGCTGGCACACAGTTTAGTTGCAAAATAAATTTGTTTACGTTAGCAGGGGTTCCAACTCTTTCAGATAAATTCCCTGCTATCTAGAGTTGCATGTTGTTAGCATTTGGTGTTAAGGAGGGACTAACTAAAAATATTGCACCTGGTAAAAGGAAAATCCAGGCCACAATACAAGAAGGAACTGCTGTAACTGCCTTTTGACTTAGCATGAAGAAAAACATCATTTTGAGATATAAATCCTGGTTTAAGGTCTTACCTTCTAGGAGCAAACAGGGATTCCTGGTGTGCTTCTTGCCTGATCAGATGCACGATTCGAAACTGGAGAGCAGGGGTTTCTGGGACCTGGATATACTGGAAACTTGATCTGGGTCATGTGCATCAGTAGCCTATCAGGTGGGCTAAAACCCATGAGGTAATGTCTGGAGTACCATGGATGCCAACCAATCACAATGTCAAATGTCTTACTGAAATCTGGGGTTGCCACATCCACTGTAACTTCATCACTCTGATGCACTTCCTTCATCGCCCAGCCAAATATATCTATCAGATTCATTTGACATGACCTCCCTCCTGTGAACCCATGCTGTCTCTGATCTTGTAACTAATTTGATTCTAGATGATCCACTATCCTTTCCTTCAGTGGTTCCATTAACTTTCCCACTGCCGATGTCAGACCAACTGGCCTATAATTTTCAGCCTCCTCCCTGCTACCACTTTTATGAAGAGGGTTCACTTGCTGTCCTCCAGCCACCCAAAACCACACCTGTTTCTAGTGAGGTGTTAAAAAGGACTGTCAGAAGCATAGCCAGTATTCCTCTCAATTGGTTACTTGGTAGTTTAAGACAAAAGTAGGCTGAAGACCCATCAGGACTGTCTCCCACTCCTAGTGGGTGCACTATTCCCTGTTATGCTTCAAAAGCAAGTAACTGTTGAGCCCTTTTTTAAAACTGTTTAAAGACGATGAATCCACCAGATCTTGGGGCAGTTTATTCCATGCCCTTGATGACCTTACAGTAAAATAATTTTCTCTTTTTTTTTTTTGTACGTACCATGGGGGCAACAAGCTGTTTATTGTGTGACCTTAAGTTTACTGTTCTTACGCAGTAATCATGACCAGATTGGGACAATGTTTCTGGGTTTTGCAATATTTTAAATAGCAGAAGCACCCCCCCAAGAAAAGCTCTTTCAGTGCCCTAGGATGTACCCCATCTGGTCCTATTGCTTTGCCTGTTTTCAGACTAGCAAGTCTCTCTAGTACCCTGTCCTCTGACAAAGGACTGGTACTCATTTTCCTCCTTACAGAGTGTATATAGATTTTTTTGTGGTACCCCCCCCACACACTCTTCTTCCACCTTGAACACTGACTAAAAGTATTTGTTTAGTATATCTGCTTTTTCCTAGTCTCCCTCTGCGTAGTCCCCCCTTCCCTTTTTAATCTTACAATTCCTTCCCTGTTCCTCCTCCTATCACATATATACCGAAAAATGTCTTATCCCCTTTCGTTACTTCTTGGGCTATCCTCGCTTTGGTTTTTGCCCTTACACTCCTTACTGATATCCCTGCTTCTCCAGATGCACTTCCCAATCTTCCTCCATCTGTGTTTCCTTATTTCTTCTGAATGCCACCTTTTTAGCCTTTACCTTTCCAGCCACCTCTCTCGATCCTCATCTAGAGCACTGCATGCCATTCTGGAGACCTCATCTCTGAAAGGACATCCACAGAGTGGAGGCAGTCCAGAGAAGGGCAATGAAAATGGTGCAGGGGCTACACCAGAAACCATATGAGGAGAGATTGAGGGAACTCAATATGTATATGCTGGAGGAAAGGAAGGAGAGGGGGAGATATGATAGAGGCATTCAAATACCTCAAGGAGATCAGTAGAGTTCAAGAGGATAGCATCTTTCAGAAAAGAAGATGTACAAGAATAAGAGGTCACAGTATTAGGATGGAGGGAGGAAGACTTAGGGGGCAACATGACGAAGTATTTTTTCACAGAAAGGTTGGTGGATATTTTTTCACAGAAAGGTCGGTGGATGCATGGAACAGCCTTGGAGGAGGTTGTGGGGGCAACAACAGCAGGCAAATTCAAGAATGCATGGGACAGCCAGAAGGCAAAACTAGTGGTAGGAAGAAGGAGGTGGGCCGCAGAACAAATAAGATCTGGAGCTTGTACAGTAGTTAGGGAAATGGACAGACTAGGTTGTTCAGGTGGTCCTTATCTACCACCAGGTTCTATGTTTTCTATGATAACCACAGTGGTCTGTTTTTCCTCTTACTTTTACTCACTTGACTGCTACAGTGGGTTTGTAACCTTCAGTATGGCGCTCTTTAATTTCGCCCACTATTCCTCCACTTAGCCTAGGTCATTCCAAGTGGCCCATACTATCTGCTGCTGAACACACCTCCAACTACTGTATCTCCCTCTGTGTCTCTAGTTGAATTTATGTGCTAGGGTTTAATGATTTGTTTAATCCTTACAGTCATTTTACAGTCATTTTAAGTTCTGAGTTGGTATTAGAAGTGAATTTAGAGCTTTTTTTTTTTTTTGACTTTTCCATTAGCAGATTATATCCTCTCACCACTAGAGGGCTATATCTCTATCTCTTTATCTAGTACATAAGCCATGTGGTCTCTCTCTCTCTCTGCCTTTCTCTCGCCTCTCCTCCTCCTCCTCCTTGCCCTGGCCCCCCTCTTCTCTCTCCCTGGTCCTAGCCACCCCCCACCCCACCCCGCCATCCTCTACTCTGGTTTCCACTGCAACTCCAAGGAACCTCCACTTCCACTCGAGACTTGTGCTTGGTGCACCGCTTGGATATTCCTGGTTACTTAACACGACCACTACTCTCAACAAGTGTGCCCGCCTCTACACTGTACCACCTTGCAGTCCATATGGGACACCGCCTGGAACCTTGCAACTTCTACTCCAGGAAACAACAATCAAAACTATCTCTCAAAGAGCTGCGACTCTGCTCTTAAACTCCTGCTCCTCCTCCTTCTCATCTCAGGCAGCGTCCATCCCAATCCTGGCCCTAGAGTTCAGGCCACACACAAACTCAGATGCCCTTATCCTTGCAACCATTAATATCTGCAGCCTACTAACAAAGCTGGATGCACTCCAAGCCTTCATATGCCAACACAACCCTGACATCCTTGCAGTGGTGGAAACTTGGCCGACACCTAAAGTTCCTGACTCAGCAGTAACAATACAGGGCTACAGTGTTCACAGGCTGGACCGGATATCCAAAAAAGGCGGTGGTTGCGCAATCTATATCAAAGACTCCCTGTAGCAACTCCATCACTTTCTGCCTCAACCCAGATTCTGCCAATAAAAATCATCCTAGGTCCCAACCATAAAGCTCTGACTATTGTCTCCGTATACATCCCACCCAGGGACCCTAAACATGGATTCAACGATGTTCTAAACTTTATCAACTCACATCCTCCCGAAACTGAACTTATTCTATGTGGGGATTTCAACATAAACTGGTTAGCATCGAGTGCCAGTGCCTACAAAGACTCCATCTCAGCTGCTAACCTCACGCAAATGGTAAACTCCCCTACTAGGATTAACTACAAGACTGGCACCAGTACCCTCTTGGATTGGGTCCTCACCACTCACCCCACAAGGATTTCTCATACGACCATTCTCCCAGACTCACTCTGTGACCACTCCCCAGACATGTGTGCATGGTCTAACAAATTCCTTAAGCCCCCTCCCAAAATTATCGCAAGCAGAGTCCTTCCTCGTGGAAAACTTCCACATCTCAAATAACACCTGCTTCTACAAGACTGGCTATCCATCTATGAAGCAACAGATGTTAACTTGGCTCTTGATCACTTCATCTCAATTTTCAACAAAGCCTGCGACCTCTTTGCCCCTGCTAAAAGGCGCAAAACAAAATCTCTCTCTAACCCATGGGTCACTGTGGCTGTTCTCTCACAGCTGAAACTAAGGGATCACCTCTGGGCAGTTGCCAGGGCCACTGGCAAACAACTGGATATCCAAAATTACAAACAAGTACGAAATGCCTGCACAAAAGCCATACGGCTAATGAAATCTACCTATTACAAAGATGCTCTCACCAATACATGGGGAAATGGTCGTGCTTTCTGGGACAATATCAAGAATGTCACAGGGAAGCAGCCAAAAACCTCTCCGGCCATGTTAATGGTTGATGGATCCTCAACCCTTGACCCCAAGGTGATCGCAAACATCTTTAACACGGCTTTTTCAGACCTTAGTGCTGTTCTGCCCCATTACTTTTTCGAAAACAGGGCCTACTCCCCAAATACCTCAGCCCCTCAGTCTAACCATCCCCTCTTCTACTTCAGGAAGGTAAGGCTGAATGAAGCTCGACGCTATATTACTGCAGCTATCTCTAAATCTAGATCTAGTAGCGACACCCTGGACCTTAAGCTTCTTTTGCTCACCCATGAGGTAATTCATCCATTAACAAAAATCCTAAACCTCTCTCTCAGCTGTGGAAAATTCCCGGACCTATGGAAAACAGCAACCGTGACACCCATCCATAAAAGTGGGGACAAGACGATTCACTCAAATTATCGCCCTATCTCCATACTGCCCCCACTCTCTAAGGCACTTGAGCGCATCGTGGCTGATCAACTTACCGACCACTTGGATAAATACAATATACCTTGTCCACAACAACATGGCTTCCGGAAAGGTCACAGCACCACCACAGCCCTTCTTGAGTTCACTGGAGCGTTGCACAAATCCCTTGACAACGGCCTTCTCACAGGGGCTGTTTTCGTCGACCTCTCCAAGGCCTTCGATACAGTACACCATGGATTATTAATACACCAACTACTGAATGCCGGGCTATCACCTGACTCTTCTCTCTGGTTTAAAAGCTACCTAGAAAACCGGTCACAGAGAGTAAAAATTGCGGACGCTCTTTCTAACACCCTGCCTGTTTGCTCGGGTGTCCCACAGGGATCCATACTGGGACCCCTCCTTTTTAGCCTTTTCTTAAACTCCCTCCCTTACCACTGCTCTGAGCGGATCATATTATATGCCAATGATGCTGTTGTATTCTCCACTCACAAAGATCCTGCAACTCTTCAACACAACCTTCAACTTGGTTTCAGTTCTGTAGAGACATGGTTTCTTAATCATAAACTGGTCCTCAATGGCAAGAAAACCAAATCTATGCTCTTCTGCAGCTCTCATAACCCACACAAGCTACACCACTGGCTATCTCCATCACCCAGGGAACACTCTAGATTAGGTGGTGGGTCCTTCAAACACTTAGGGATACAGCTTGACCCTAATCTCTCCTATGGACTTCATGTAGATAATGTAGCTAGAGCTGCTAATACACGGCTTGTCTCCTCTACAAACACAGACCACACCTCACACCAGAAGCTTTGAAGGTTGCAGTCCTGAGCTCTGTGATCTCTGTAATAGACTATGGTCTCATCATTTATGGCTCGGCCACAACCACAACCCTTAAATGCGTCTCAACTACCTTAAATAAAGCATGTCGGCTCATCACTGGTGCTCACCGTCTCACCCACACATGTGACCTGTACACTCAGACCGGCTGGCTCCAACTATCAAACCGCATAAAGTTTCTCACCTGCTCCATGGTGAAAAAAATCTACCTTGGCCTTGCACCTTCTGAGGTCTAAACACCGAATTAACAAATGGCACCTTAGGAGATCCACGCTACAGCTACTGAAAGTCCCCCACTGTCACACTTCACAGGGACAATGCTCTTTGCTTATCGAGCCCACTCTGGTTCAATGGCCTCAGCCCAACCATCTCCTCTGCCCCAACTATTGGTATGTTTAAAACTAGGCTCGGGACTATCTCACTACCAACAGCTCCTGTGACTGCCCAACAACCTTGTTCTCCACTTCCCTTTCTGCTCTAGTTGTCCCCCACTGGATTCTACCCTCACATCTTGGTATACCCAATGCTGCACTTTTCACCCTCTTGCCACCCTTCCTACATTCCTTCCTCCCTACCCTCTTCCTCTCCCTATGACTCTGGCACTTCTTATCTGTTGTCTGTCTTCTGACAAATGCCGCTGGCTGCCTTGTTACAATGCTACCCTTGAACTGTATTAATCTGTACTCTGTTTGCAATGTCCACATTGTTGTAATGCCTGTCTTGATGTTCCCCATAATTTGTATTTCTCTGACGTGGAACCTTTGTAAAAGAGCCATGGCTCAAAGGTATTTGTCATCCTAGACTTGATAAATAAATCCCTTCCTGCCAGTTCACCCTTTAGACATTCACCCATCTTTACAAAATCTGCCCTCCTGAAGTCCAGGACCTTCTCTGTAGTGTGGTTGTAATCTGCCTTTCTCCTTATATTGAACCACACTGTACGGTGATCACTGGTCCCCAGATGACTTCCCACCTTGATGTCAACTACACTGTCTATATTTTTAAGTACCAGATCCAGTATAGCCCCATCCTGAATGGGTTTGCTGACTAGCTGTCTGACGAATGCCCCCTGTAGGTAGTCCAGGCTGTCCCTGCTTCTAGTTGAAGCTGCATCTAGGTGACTCCAGTCCACATCTGGCATATTGACTTCCCCCACAAGCAGCATTTCACCCTTTTGAGCCATTTTGCCATGGCTTCCACTAGTTCTCTGTCTAACTCCTCCCCCTGTGATATAGGTCTGTATATCACACCACTTTAAATATTGGCACCATTTCCCTTAACAAGGATGACCCACAGTACCTCTGACCCCCTCCTGTATTCCCTGTATCTCTGTTGCTTTAATGCTTTCCCTTACACATAACAACGCCTCCCCTTCCCTCCTTTTTCACCCTCCCTGTCCTTTCTAAACAGATTATAGCCTGGTATGACCATGTTTCAGTGATGATTTTTATTGCACCATGACTCAGTAATGGCCACTTTATCTAGGTCGGCCTCTGCCACAAGTGCCTCCAGATCGGGAATCTTATTTCCTTGACTTCTAGCATTTGGTCTCGGGGCCTTCCAGATTTTATCACCATTCATTTCCCCTTCCTCTTTAACCACTCTGCCTCTGATGCTGTTTTTCACAAGATGAACAGCAACTATTGAATAATTTTCTATATTATATTTTTATAAAACTAAATAGTTAACGATGAATAGCAACTATAATTAAACAGACAGCATCAGATGAGACACAGCAGGCTTGATTCCCCGATGTCACTTTTCCTTGCACACAGCGCCCTTGGAGTCTGACTGGCCCCTGTACACTCCAGCAACTCACAGTCCCTGGCAACAGCTGCTGTGATGCGTAACACTGTGGCAGCGATTCAAAAGTCGACCATTCCTGTTTCATGCAAGCTCCTCCCCCTTGGTCCTTGCTCCCAATTAGCGCACAACTGAAACAGGGTCAGAGTCACAGACCAGGAAGCCTACCCCAGATGTGACACAGCGAGCTCAATTCCTCAATGTTACTTTTCCTGGCAGACTGCCTCCCACAATTAAAAAATGGTGTATCTCGGACAAAATTTTGGATTTCTATTCATGTTCCTTTTGAGTTGCTATAGTGCATGTCACTACATGGCAGGTGGGCACAAGGCAGCAATAGCTTGCACATTCTGAAAAGCCAGCAGTGCATCCGGGAGACTCTTCACACTGCTGGAGATGCATCCTGATGGCCTACCAGCACATCAAGGCTGCGGGCCCCCATGTCCATGAGAGCCCTGCCAGAATGGCATTTTGGCAGACTTGGCTATTTTTCTGTGTAGCTCCAGCTTACCAATGCACAGACCCAGAGGTGGGCGACTGGTTCTCAGATTCTCTTCCCCTACCACCAGACTGAGACTCTGGAGATGTAGTGGTAGATTAGGCGGAAACCTGACTTAGATGATATGTTAGAATTCAACTTTTTACCTTTGCTGTGGTTTAACGATCAGTGAATATCATTAGTATTGACCCAAATCCTTTCATTTGACCATGAAACTCAGTGATTTATGTTGGGAAATGGACCCTACCCCTACCCGAGCAACCTGTGCTCGTTCCAGAATATGGGTCGCTGGTATGGTAGGAGGTAAGGTACTCAACACCTTAGCTCCCCACGCCACTGGATTGACCTAAGTTAGAACTTTTTTAAAGGAACTGCCTTTAGAAAGGGTTAACATTGAACTGTTAGGGCTAGAAACCATGTTTGGTTAAAAGCTGGGACTCATTTCAACATGAATAAATCTTATCAATACAGTTTTCCCTGTTGCAATACAATAGTATATAAGTCGATGAGCAGTGCTCTAGATAAGATTTTTCAGAATGGGAAAGGGGAAATTGTTTATCCAGGAAAGGCACACTAAGCCGGAGCTTGTTTCCAGGTGCGACCTGGGAGCACAAGGAAGTTAAGTGACTTGCTCAGGGTCACACAGTATGCAAATGGAAGCTGTGGGATTCAAACCCAGGTCTGGTCTGCTGGATGTCACCAGACTTGCAGCTCAGAGTTTTGGACCACTGCGCTATACTGCCTCCTGATAATGAGTATCGTACATCTTGGTTTTGAAGTGAGGCAAGTAAAACCAAATTTATTTTTTTATTTATTTTAGTCTTCGGTAACCGGATAAGGCCCACTAGGCACAATTGACTGTTTTCAGGGGTGACCTGGGAGCACTGGGCAGTTAAGTGACTTGCTCACAGTCACACAGTATGCAAGTGGAGGTTGTGAGAATCAAATCAAGGTTTGCTGGATGTCCAAGCTTGTTCACAGCATGTTACTCTAACCTCTAGGCTATACTGCCAGCCCATTTTGGATAAGTGCAAATCACGAAATCTGACCAGTAAGGAATACTTTCTTTTAAACCAATTTATTTGTGTTCATGAAAATAAAATGCAACAAATAATTAATTTGGATCCGTTCTCTCTATGACTTTGTTTTTGAAACACACTGGGTTAAATAAATGAAAATACAGCACAATCAGGCACGTCCCCTTGGTGCACTTTTGTCTTTGTAGATACCCATCTATTCTGTAGTACTAGTTCATTGACTTCGTAAACATCAGTTGCTAAAGATGCATGCCTAGTCTCTCTTGGACTCTCCCACAGAAGAGACAGAAGCAATACATTATGATAAAATATGCTTTTTAACACCACTAGCCCTACATTACATATAATACAAAGTGCAGACTAGTTGCTGTCCATTGAAGTGCTGTACTGTCTAGCATAATGCCCCAGGTAGTGTACGAGATGAGATCAGCAGTGGCAGCCTGTACTGCTGACTGGCTGTTTGCCAGTTGGCAGCACTGGTAACCAGGCTGTTAACTTCCATACTTCCTTTCAGCTCTTTGCTTATCTATGCAGCATCATGGTAAGAGTCTGGTTATAGAGAGGGGCATCACCAATCAGTAAATCACAGAATGACTAGCAAAGCCACATTGCAGTCTGGTGTTGCCCTTTCATCAGCATGATGATTTTGCCTCCTTAAATTAAATCTGATGAGTGATGCAGCACCAGACTGCAGTGTGCCTTTGTTGATAACACTGGTGGCCCTGTCTACAACCGACAGTATTGTTGACTATCAGACTCTGCTATGGTGTTGCATACTCGAGCAGAAAGAAAGCTTAAATGTCCGTCCCCAGTCAGCAGCACAGGTAGCCCCTACTTATTTTGGTGCTGTACAGTTCTGCTGTCTCCTACAGTATAAAAGGAAGCCCAGCAAACGTGAAAAACTGCAAACAGACTCACCAAAGCTGTAATGAATATGAAAACATTATTTTAGTTAAGTACACAATAAATGCCGGCCCTGTGGTACTGAGCAGTGACGCACTTGCTTGGCATGTTGACAACCTGGATTCACTACCCGCACCTGGAGCAGCCAGAGCGGAGACTGGTTGGGTGGGTGAGGAGTGTCTGCATGGATGCTGTCCTGCCCAGGAGGGATGGTAGAGCCTACACTGCACCTCGAGCAGCTCCTTGTGGTGAGCTAGTGGAGGTGCACTGGTGGCGTGTGTGATTATGCACTGCTGCGCATCCTTCCCAGAACACTGTGATGTGCATTTATGATAATGGGGTTGGAGGAAATGGAGAAAATAGAAAATGGCCCACCCTGCTAGTGCTGGGTGACTGTCTCCTGTGAGTTCCTCTCCACACCGTCCAACCACCCAGCACACCACCACACTCCAACTGACAACCCTGGTGTTGAGGCCCTTCCTCCCTGATAGCAGCAGGAGGGCCCCCAGCAAGGATAAGCCAGACTAGAAGAGGTGTTGAGAATCTCGGGAGCCCGGAGGCAGGTGATAGCAGCAAGGTTGAGTCTGGCAGACGAGAGAGGATGAGCTGTGAGAGCCTGAAGGATTGGGACTCCGGGGCCAAGCAGAAAAAAGGTACACAATAGCAGACAGATGCACACCACCATCCATTAACATTTCTTACTGAGAACTGGTGTTTTTTCACACCTTGTTGGTGGATGGTGGTGTGGATGTCCATGTTGTGATTTATCATATACTTAACTAAAATAAAAGTTTCATATTCATAATAGCTTTGGTGATTCTTTTTTTTTTTTATGCTCTGTTTATGCCCCCTTCTTTGCCACTATCCTGCTATACCTCAGGGATCCTCAAGGTGCTTTGGCTTCACCGTGACCCGACTCACACGTCACGACTGCCCATCCCTCCATGGTGCCGAGGATTGGCCCCCCTCAACTAGCTGTGGAGTCATCAGGTCTTGACAGTTGGGGGGAGCAGGTCCGGTCTTCCCTCCCAGGCTCACTGTGGAGTGATCAGGTTTTGACAGTTGAGGAGGTAGCAGGTCTGGGTCACACCCCAACTCAGTGTGGCGTCATCAGGTCTTGACAGTTGACAGTCGGGGAAGCAGGTCTAGTCCCCTCTGGTTCACTAAGGTCCGTCATCCAGCAGATAGGGGATTTTTACTTGTTTTTCTCCCAATCCCTTACAGACACAGGCATGTAAGGGAGGATGAGGGTGCATTTGCAGGCAAGTGTGCTGCTACACCAAATCTCCAATGTATGTTTGACCCTCCTACAGTGCCGTCACAAGTGGCAGCATTGCAGCGAGGATAGCGACCCTCCTTCCCTGGAGGAGGAGAGCATCCCTCGGGACACTTAGTCCTCCTCATCCTGCCAGCCCCCGATGACCCGAGCATGCTCCCGATCCTGCCAGCCCCCAACGACCCGAGCATGCTCCCGATATCAGGATCGTTGGTGTTGCGAGCAATAGTGCCACTGCTGCGTTGACGGGCTAGCTCAGCTTCGTTTTCTGTTCACAGTTTTTCACGTGTAACCGGCCCCTTTTTAGACTGTGGCATTGCATTTTCCACAGAGTAACAGTGTAGTATGCTGCGCTGCCTCCTGCTTTGTATTTGTATTGTCTGCTGTCTATGACAGCACTATGATAGACAGCAAAGCTCTTCAGTATAGAGTAGCAGTTTGGAAGTTAATAATGGCACTCACAGTCAGGCACAGAGCCAGTCAAGACCACAAGACTTAAATTTAATTTTAAAAACTGTTTTTGAAAATTAAAATGAAAGAACTGCCTGCTAAAAGTTGCTTAAACATTGAAAACAGAATGTACAGACTCTATAGCGCAAGCCAGTATTAACTTTTTTTAATTACCTGTTTTTAGCAGACATATAAGCCAGTGACTGTTGCCATATTGTGCATCCACCATCCACTGCACCTCCTCCTAAACTAATACATAATAGTGGACTCCTTCACAGGGTACACATCCACATGTATTACCTGATTTACCTTCTCTCCACCTTCTCCTCTCTCCTCTTCCTAGCTCCCTTTACTCAGCTGTGCTATAGACTGCTGTTGCCTCATTTAGTGATCTGGCTCGCTTGCCTGTCCTTGGTCATCATCTCCTCTGGACTGCACTGTGCACTCCCAGTTTCTGGCAGACTGTCAGTGTGTATGTGTTAAGCAGGAGTGTGTGAGCACATCATGCAAGAAAAGGCAGAACAAGCTGCTGGTGCATGCATGTGGCATGATGGGAAGAATTTTTTACTTCAGTCCCATGGTCCAATCAACGAACCAAAAAAAGAGGAAAAAAAGGAACATGAGACATGTTTGACTGGGAGGGGGGGATTGGGTAACAGTGACAAATGCAGGAAGTCAGGAAACAGACAGTAAAGCATTTGATATGTGGATTTGGTACACATACCTGTGACAAAAAGATGTATAAATGCCCTTTGCAGAGGTGTGTTCTGGGCCTGCATGACAATGTCCTGAGCACTGTTGACAGGGGTCAAAATTAATGGTATTTCTTATTGTTTACATACCGGTTTTCTCAACAGTAACATTTGTTCTGGAGTACCGCTACTCGAGAAGAAAATCCCTGTGATGCTGGAACTATGACAGCACACTTGCAGGCCTAAGCATGGCCAACCGGCAGTCTACTCACCACATCTGTGGTTCTCTGTCAGTGGACCTATATGCTCTTAAGAAGGCTGGTGAAGGAGCCGGCGGGGTCAGAAAGGTATTTTTGTAGTCAAATCCAGAATGCAAATACTTGCTGAGTATTCTTCCAAAGGTGTTCACACCCCAAATAATAAATTAGTAACTGACACTCAGCTCAATGGGGTGGACCTTAAAGCAGCAGTGCAACAGAATTGGGCAAAAATGTTACACTGCCTTTTTTCACTATAAAAGATTCCAGGCATCTTCCTGTTTCATTTGGTGATACAATTTTCTAATTCCACCAAAATATGAGTATTTTATAAAGGTTTTAATTGAGTTTTTTTCTCAAGAAAAAAGGATGGCTTCCACATTTTGCATAGAAATAGCATTGTAGACCTGGCAAGGGTTTAGATTAAAAAACCAAAACAAACAAAGACTCGTGCACTGCATAGGAGGTACCTAGACAAGTACATTTGGCAGGTATGCTAACTGAAACTAGCTTTTGTGGAAAAACAGGTTTCATTGCACTGCTGCCTTCTGTCACCATAATATCATGGCACTCTGTACAAGCTGTAGATCTCTCTAATAAGGGACTTACAATATTACAAGGGAATTTAGAATGTTCAGTGCATAAGCTGTGCTTGACATGACGCTCTTATCAAAACATGTTTTACTGAACTGTTCAGACTTGTGTGTTGTGCTCGATTATCATGTTCCCTTGGGGGCTTAGTGATAGTGACCCATTAAATTGCTCCGTTCCACCCAAGCCATTTTACAGTGTTGTTAAGGTCATTGTGCTCTACGTCATGGCACTGAGCCATTCACTTCTCACGTGAAACTGAATTAATATCAGCACCATGGCAACAAGAAGTAATGTTTGCTGCTTCAGACAAAATTAAATTAAAAAAACAATGACGTCAAATAAAATATTTAATATTATTTAATAAGGTATAAAGGTTATTGAAAATGACTGCTTTAACCAAGAAACTGACTGCTCTGTCCGAGGAGTGGGTGACTTTTTTTTAACCATAATGCCCTGTTCCTGAATTAACAGAATCATTTGAGATCACATAGGAAGAAAGTAATTCCCTAAGTGTTTCGTCAAAGCAGTAAAATCATCCCACGTACAATATTTACACATGAATGACATGGTACCAAACATTCACACCATTTTTTTGTGAACACAAGTTAACTTCCCAGCTATGATTATTACATGCAGAAGAAAGAATGCAGTAATCAGTAGACTATAATTCCAGTACAAAAAGCAGCATTTTTTTTTTTTTTTTAAAACAGCGAGTTAAGCTTCTAACTTTGACCTCTTCCCAAGCATCTTGCTCAGGACAAGATGACGAGATCTAGAAACACAATGCCCAGATTCACCTGCTTTTGATTCAGACAAATGGAAATTAACCGTCCCAGTGGCATGGAGGGCTGAGGCACCAGGCATTTTACCTCCAACCACGCTGGTGACCAAGTTTCAGGAATGGGCCAGGGTCACTCGGGGGCCAGCTGGGGGAAGGAGGGTTGAACGTCCACAGACAACTCTCCTTCTTCAGAGGGGAGAGACAGCGTGAGCCACTGCTTGATTGCCACCCAGGAGAGGTAAGTGACACAGCAGATGGCTGCCCCGCTAGATGATGGGCACAGGCGTTCAAGTACATGTGACATCTTCATGTCACACGCCTATGCAGTTGCACATGTACCAGTCTTGGGTACAGGGACTAAACAAAAAGCGAGTGCTGCACACTAAGGAAGTCCCACCTGCGGCATTGTCCTAGGCCCTGCCTACCGGATCTGGACTCTGGGGGTTGGGAAAGGTTGTCTTTCCTCCCCCGGCCTGTCATGGGAGATAAGCCATGGGGGAACTAGGCAGGTGAGACCTGGGGGGAGATGGTGGTTGTTTGACGGAAGGGGGTTGGTGCTAAAGAGCAAGTCAGCACACTGGCCAGATGAAGCAGCTCTATAGGAGGAAAAAAGAAAATGAAAATTCACACAAATAGTAAGTTCAAACAGAATAAGGCAAGACATGGGGGAAAGGAATTACATCTGATATACATATCAGGGCTTGTAACCCCACTGAAGACCCCAAATAAGGATTTGTGAGGATTTTGAAGTACAAAAGTAAGAGCTGTGCTATAGCACTGACCCTTTATACTGAAAGGAGTACACCTGTGGTGTAGAACAAAAGCCGTGTTTACACGGCAGTGCTGCTTCAAAATTCCAACCGCAAGAGTGCGGTCTTGACCAACAGCAACGCACTGTCTGCTTGTCTACATGGCCCCTCTCTGCACCGCCACAGTCTGCGCTGGTGAGGGGCCGTGCATCTGGGTGTTGGACGGCTGCGCACTATTGTAAGCGGCGCCGCCAACGTGCATGCCCAAAACTGCAGTTTTGTACTTTCAAAAGAAAGTTTTCTTACTTATATCGCTAGGTTTTCAACATCAGCTACTTCGCCATACTCAGGACACGGCTTCTAGTAGGTAAACTGTTTGGCTCACAAGTTACCTAATAAATGATGCCCTTCATGCATAAGCCCACATCAGTATGCAGTGCACACACCGGATCCGCGATCTGCATCATGGGAGGCACATGAAGTGGACGAGTACCATGGTGCAGACAGTCCACACTGCATTTTAAGCCACTCGCTCCATTTGGTGTCCGCAACTTGGCAGAGAATCTGGGAGCGCTTTAAAGAGTGGCTTACCCTGATCCGGTAAGTGTCTACATGAGAGCATTTGCACTGGAGCAACCAGAGCGCTCAGGTTACTCCAGTGTAGATGTGACCATGTGAACAGGGCTAAAGACACTCCAGCAAATTTCTGATCATCAGATTTTCCAGGTTGACCTCTTGCTTTGCAAGCAGTGGGTCAGACTGTCTCTCAGTTTGCTAGGGCTGATGCAAGCCTTGACTATACACAGACTCTAAACCAAAGGGTTTTATAGTCCAGGAAAGGGAAAGGAGACAGTGATGCTGTCATGAGGAGAGATAATGTATTTGAGTGTGTACAGGGGTTAAACAAGGAGAGTTTAAGTGACTTGTTCGGGTCACAGAGTGAGAAGGTGGAGATGGTGTTAGTTGGCAGAGAAGTTAAGCAATAATGACCAAACAGCTGGTAATTTCCTGGGGATTAACGACCAGCCAGTGGGGGAAGGTGGCCCAAGGTGCAGCCGTGGGCCAGCCCCCACTGGCCGGCCGTTAATACCAGGAAATGACCAGCTGTGAGGTCATTATTGTGATTATAAGTCTAATCACAACAATAACGTGTTTTTCATAGTTTCTAATTTTTTTTTTTTTGTGGCAGCTCGTGCTGAGAGTTCCGAATGCTGAGAGTGGTGCGTCTTCTGACATCTCTCAGCGATGGGACGTAGTGGTGTGTCAGAGTGGTGCTGTTTTTTCACTGCAGTTCCATCCAGTTTTTTCGATATGCTGATCACTACTGCACCGCGTCCGTCACCGATAGTGTACACTGACAGCAGCAGCAAAAACACTTTTTGTTTTGCCACCACTGCTGTCAGTGTGTAGCCTGTGATCAACTGTGTGGTTGCCCTGCTGATCATTTCTAAGAGATTTCATTCTGGGAGGGAGCCAATCAGTGAGCTTGTTCAGCTCATGAATAATTAATTAGACTTTTATTTAAAAAAAATTGTGTGGCAATTACAGGGTAATAAAACCTAATTTGAGTAACATTAGGAAACAATATGTGTAGCATTTTTTCACGTAACCTTGTGTAAATCAACTATACAACTACTTTTGGGTGAAATCTGATGTGCAGCAAGTGACTTCTATACATAATTATGTACCGCAGTCAATGAAAATTGTGTAGATTTTTGCTGCACTACACCAGGTAAAATGTTTCTTGTTAGCTGGATGCAGAAATGTGGGTCTTCTGCTTCCCAAGACTGATCTAGCTACTAGACCACATAGTCTCCCTGTTAAAAGGAACACTTAGATCTCCGTGGGCTGACATGATGAATAAATGCCCAGCAATCTTTTTACTGTCACTAATGCAGTGAGAAATGATTGGCAGGTGATATGGGAGAGCTTAAAGAGCAACTATCTCACTATTTTTCAGATTTCCTCACAAGAACCATAAAGAACCCTTATCTGCCCCCATTGCATATGCTGCCAGTATTTTCATTTATAATTGCCCCTATTTTGGAAGGGAAGGGATCGTATTTTGGCTCCGTGGAGTCAATTCCTTCCACTTTCTGAGACTGCGATCCACCCCACGCTATATGTAGAGCGCGGGGTGCATCCCATAGACATGAATGGGGCAGTTTTTTAAACATTTTGCGTATTTTAGATGACCATCGCAAAAAAATCAAGGGCATTGCCTTTGATTTGTTCGCGATGGCCATCTAAAATACGCAAAACATTGTTTAAAAATATGGCCCCATTCATGTCTATGGGACATGCCCCTGCGCTCTCCATATAGTGACATTAGAAAACATGCTAGCGCGTGGGTGGATCACAGTCTCAGGAAGTACCAGGAAGTGGAAGGGATTGGCATGAGCCAAAATCGATCCGTTCCCTTCCAAAATAGGAGCAATTAGAAATGAAATGAAAATATTGGCAGCATATGCATTGGGGGTATGTAAGGGTTCTTTATGATATTTGGTGAGAGCACCTATAAAGTTGCTCTTTAAGAAGGTAATCCATTTATTCCAATTAATAAGCAAGTAGATATAAAATATTCATTGTTCTAGCATTGTGCATTAATCCAAAGCCACTCACCAAGAGATTTCTTGCTCGAGGCGCTGGCTGCTAACTGCTGGAACTGTCCTATGTAGGTATGTATGTATGTATAGGTAACTGGGTGAGACACACTGAGCCAAAGATCACTTCCAGTCCAGATGCAACCTGGGGGACTGGGATGATGAGGAAGGCAGCAGTCATAACTCAGTCCAGTACGGTATACAAAATGCACAGAGAGCCATGAGGGGGAAAAAAATCATTATAAAGAGATCCACAAACTTGAAACATGCATACACCTTGCGATGTGCAAATCTTCAAAACGGCTATTAAAGGTAACTGACATACATGCAGTAAGAGGTGTAGGAAAAAAAAAAAAGACCAAAAAATGGCAGCAGTAGAAACACAGAAACAGAGACTTTGATGGCAGATAAGGACCACTTGGCTCACTTAGGCTGCCCATTTCCCTACCTATTAGATAAGCTGCAGGTTCTAGTTAACCAACAGCCTACTTCCTCCTACCCCTCACTATAATTGCCTTATGTCTGTCCCATGCATTTTTGAATTCCCCTACTGTTTTTGACCCCATGACCACCTCAGGAAGGTGGTTCCATGTGTCCACCACCCTCTCCGTGAAAAAATACTTCCTCACGTTGCCCCTGAGCCGTCCCCCCTCTGTCTTCAAATTGTGCCCTCAAGTTCTTGCACATCTCTTTTTCTGAAAGATGCTCCCGTCTTGGACTTTCTTGATTCCCTTGAGGTACTTGAAAGTTTCTATCATGTCCCCCTCTCTCTCCTTTCCTCAAGGGTATACATATTAGTCACTTTTAGTCTCTCTTCGTATGGCTTCTTTTGCAGACCCTGCGCCATTTTAGTTGCCCTCCTCTGGACTGCCTCCATCATTTCTGTGTCCCTGTGGAGATGGGGTCTCCAGAACTGTACACAGTACTCCAGATGGGGTCTCACCAACTGCCTGTACAGAGGGATAACAACTTACTGTTTTCCCACATTGCTTACCTACCTTAAGGTCATCTGATATGACTACCCCCAGGTACCTCTCCTATGTATCCTAGTGTCCTCCAGCCCTCCTTACTGCCTTCTCACATTGCTTACCTATTAAGGTCATCTGATATGACTACCCCCAGGTCCCTTTCCATTTTTGTTGTTGTTAGCACCCCCACCCCCCACCCCATTGTGTGCTCTTCCCCTGGGTTTTTGTTTCCCAGGTGCATTTCTTTGCACTTTTTTACATTGAATCTAATCTGCCATATTTTTGACCATTCCTCCAACCTTGCCAAGTCCCTTCTCATCCTTTCCACCCCACCTTGTGTATCAACCCTGTTGCAGATCTTTGTGTCATCTGCAAAGAGGCATACTTTCCCTTCTAGCCCCTCTGCTATGTCTCCTATAAAGACATTAAAGAGGACCGATCCCAGTACTGAACCCTGTGGCACCACACTAGTAACCCCCCTTTCTTCAGAGTGCACTCCGTTTACTATTACCTCTGTGTCCTGTTGTCCAGCCAGTTTGTTACCCAGGCTACCACCCTGGGACCCACTCCCAGGCTGGCTAACCTGTTTATTAATCTTTTGTGTGGGACTGTGTCAATGCCTTGCTAAAATCTAGGTAGGCCATGTCCACAGCCCCTCCCTGGTCTACTACTTTGGTCACCCAGTCACAGACATCTGTTAGATTCGTCTGACATGACCTTCCCGCTGTGAATCCGTGCTGCCTTGTGTCCTGTGCCCCGCTGGCCTCTAGGTACACAACAGTTCTTTCTTTCAGAAGTGATTCCGTCATTTTCCCTGCCACTGAGGTCAAGCTAACAGGTCTGTAGTTTCCTGCCTCTGCCTTGCTCCCACTTTATGAAGAGGAATCACATCTGCCCTCCTCCAGTCCTCAGGTACCACACCATCCTCCCATGATTTGTTAAAAAGCGTAGTCAATGGAGTCACTAGGTCTCTCCTTAGTTCTTTCAGAATTCTGGGGTGAATCCTATCAGGGCCCATTGCTTTGTCCACCTTGAGTTTTAGGAGTTCTTTCAGGACACTTTCTTCTGTGAATGGACTGGTATAGGCCCCCCTGTCCAGAGTGCTTCTATTGTTTGGTTTAGGTACCACCCCCTCTTCTTCTTTTGTGAGTACTGAGCAAAAGTATTGGTTCAGCATCTCTGCTTTTTCACAGTCACCCTCTGCCCATCTCCCCCCCCCTTTATTAAGCCTCACTATCCCTTCCTTGGTCTTCCTTTGCTCCCTGATGTACCTATAAAAGGTTTTATCCCCCTTCTTAACTGAGTTGGCTATCTTTTCCTCAGTTCGGGCCTTCGTAATTCTGACTACCTTTCCCGCTTCCTTCTGCTTTAACTGATACAGTTCTTTGTCCTGCTCCTTCCTGATTCCTTATACTTCCTGAATGCTAACTTTTTCTCCCTAACCTTCCCTGCCACCTCCTTTGAGAACCATAGTGTTTTTTTACTTCATTTTGTTTTGTTTATTTGCTTCACACAAAGGCTTGTTGCCTCTGTGATGGCAGTTTTGATTTTCTCCTATTGTTCTTCCACCCCTCCTTCCTGCCCATTTGCTAGTGCACTCCTTAGGCACTCACCCATTTTGGCAAGGTCAGCCCTCCTGAAGTCCAGTACCCTTGCCTTTGTATGGCTTGACTCTACCGCTGTGTTAACTGTGAACCACACTGTTTAGTGGTTGCTGGTTCCCAGATGGCTACCCACTTTTAAATCTGTGATCCTCTTTCCGTCTCCATTTGAGAGTACCAGGTCTAAGATTGCTCCCTCCTGAGTGGGTTCCAGTACTAGCTGGCTGCATAGTAACTTATTTATATTGTCAGATCTTTCAGACAGAAGAACTCCACTCAGGTAATATCCCACTAATACCACTGATCTGAGAAGGATGGGTTGTGTGAGACTCTCTTTTTTTTTTTATAGTGTACTGCACCTTGGTCCTCCTTAGTGTGTAGCTTTGAACAGGTCAAGTGACCTAGTCTGACTTGCTGGATAATCAACCAATGAATGATGGATGAATGGCTAAGTAAACAGATGAATACCAAATAGAATAAAGTATGGGGCGATGTGTGTAATGAGAAGTTTATACACCCCTAAGGTTTTAGATGCTACATAAACCCCAAGAGCGAATCTCGAGGGGTTTATTAAGCTATCGAGGTGTGTGTAAACTTTGAGTTTACACACACCACCCCATATTTTATATTATATAATTGTTGAGTTGCATTTTTTCACCTCATCAGTTATATAAAATATGTTCAGCAGCGTGATGGTCAGAATCGAGGTAATCCCGGAAGGTAGTCTTACCTTTTTGAAGCAGTGCTATTTTTCATTTGCGGTCAAACAGTAGTTGGAAGAGCAGAAATAGTTAAGTAACTGGAGTTTCAAACAAACGTTTAACTTTTACAAAAGAATAAGTCTTTCCCCCGTATGCTTCGTGTGCTTTAGCTATGGCAGTTACCAAGGAAGTTCTACTCGCTATGGTGACTGTATCAGGTGACCTGTAGAGGGAAGGGGAATAAGAAGAAGCGGAGGAGCTGCTGGTAGAGATTTTTGTTTTAACATTATTTTTAGGTTCGCTCACTGAAACAAAAATGCCAATGGGGGAAAACTGGGAGGAGTCTGAGTGTTTTGTGCGGTCATTGTGCGAGAGGGAGATGGCTTCAGTGATTGTGAGACTGCTCTGGCAGCTGTGTTTTTGCCAGGAAGGTGAAGGTGATGATTGCCATTATAAACACTCCTTTATAATGGCAATTTACACACGCCTTTTCCTATAGGAAAAAACGTGACCCATTAATTATACTACAATAAAAACAGTTACAAGTAAACAGTGTTTTCCTTTTACTGAAAAGCATGCCTATTGTATGACCGTACCAGTTGTTAGGAGTCTTTACAAAGTGAATTTCTTACTTTTGGCACATTTCTATTCCTTTTATTCTTCATTGTTAGGTTCCCAAGGCTAGAACTTAAGGGTATTCTGGTACGCATTTCATTATGAGTAATGAGCTGAATTACGTCCCCTTAGCGAGTAACTCATGGTCTTTATTTACTTATTTAAAGTTTTACCAGGAAGGCATGCTGAGCGGACTACCACTATTCCACATGCATCCTGGGGTGTGTTGGGGTGGGAGGACACGTATACAGAATATTTACAGCAGCAAGCACAGCACAAACTAGATAATAAGGTGACAAATTGGTAGAAAACACAAATGACAACCACTCAAGATCAGAGATATAACATTAAGAGTAACCACAGTTGGAGAGCTAAGTTGGAGACCTAAGCCCTTGTCTAGTTTGAATTTAAGCTGCATGTGCAGGTGGAGGAGAAGTGCCCTTTGAGGAGGGAGTTGAATTGCCGAGAGGAGGGAGTGTGCCGTAGGTCCTCAGGCAGGGAGTTCCATAGTTTCGGCATGCAAGCTCTAAAGGCTGACTGGCCGGTGGAGGTTGCCATGTAAGGGATATGCAGGAGCCAGGAGTCGAAGTTCCTGAGTGAGTATGTGGGGGGGTTGGGCAGTTAGGGTAAAAGTAAGGTAGGAGGGCAATAACTGAGCCCAGAAGCTGGCTGTGAGTCTAGCACAGTGGGACAGATGCATATCCAGGAGCGAGAGGAGGTTAAGGGACCGGTAGAGGTTGCCGTGGTGGGTGAAGGGAGGACAGTCCAGAGCGAACCACCAGGAGGAATGGAAAAGAAGATCCAGTGTAGCCAGGGTGGACTTAGGGGCAGCACTGTAGACTACATCCCCATAGTCAAAAATAGGGAGGATCAATTTCTGAACAATTGCCTTGCACGCTTGGAGCGGGATGCAGCCATGGTTACGGTATAAGGCGCCCAGTCTGTGATGCAGTTTTTTGTGGGTAGCATTGATATGTACAGAAGAGTCGAAGTGCTGGTCAAGCCAGACCTCTAGATACCTAAATGAGTTGCAGTCCTCTAAGGGAGTCCCAGCTAAGGTATTGAAGGTAGGAATGGCGGGGAGTCGGAAGAGTCTGTGCCTTGTGCAGAAGGTTAAGGAGACAGTTTTCTTGGCGTTGAGAAAAAGTTGATTTGAGCAAAACCAGGGCTGAACATCATTGAAGTCCTGCTGGAGTCTGGGCGCCACTTCCAGGGGAGAGGGGCCTGAAGTATACAGTACTGTATTGTCTGCATACATGTGAATGTGTGTGTGGGCAGGCCAATGTCAGGTCTGTTCAGGAAGATGGAGAACAGGATTGGGCCAAGGACTGAGCCTTGGGGCACTCTAGTGATGATAGGGAGGCGGTCAGACGTGGATGTGCCAATTCTGACTGATTGGGACCTGTCTGCCAGGTATGATTTGAACCGGCTGGAGGCCACACTGGAGAGATGGTGTTGAATGCCTTTTTTAGGTCTACAAAACTGGCAGAGGTGATGTGACCTTGTCCATGCCCATAAGAATGGAATCAGTGAGTCTCAGGAGGGAAGTAACAGTGGAGTGAGATTTCCTAAAGTTCGACTGGTAGGGTGTAAAGAAAGTGGAGGAGTCAAGTAAGGAGGAGAGTTGAGAGTGGACTAGGTGCTCCTGGATTTTGGCTAAAATGGGGAGGAGGGAGATGGGGTGGAAGTTGCTAGGGTAGGAGGGGTCACCGCCTTTTGGGAGGGGAATGACTGTGACATGCTTTCAATCTGAGGGGATAGCTGCGATAGAGAAGGAGAGGTTGAAGAGAGACGCCAGGGGGATGACGATGGCTGAGGCCGAAAGGTAGAGCATTTTGGCATCCAAACCCAAGGGGCATTTACCCTTAGAAGGATTGAGAGTGTGCAGGGCATTGAGTACTTCGGATGGAGTAACCAGGCAAAAGGAGAAAGCCGGGTAGGAAGTTTGGGTGGGTAGGGATGCGGACGCAGGAGGGTGTGGGGCAAGGTGGGGATTTGATAAGAGAGTGGTTGAACAATTAGTGAAAAAGGTGTAGAAAACAGAGGCCACTGCATGTGGTTCCAATACAGTGGAGCGTCTCCATCTAGGACAGGGTGGGGGGCTGGGTGGGAGGGAGAAGAGTGATTTGATCGCCTTCAAAACTTAGCGAAAGTGATTTGTGTTGTTGTGGAAGGATTCTTTGAAGTAGTTGGTTTTAGCCTGCCGGATAAGCCTTGTGCAGGCATTACGAAGCATGTGGTAGTGTTGGTGTTCAGCATGGGTGCCAGATACTTTGTAGGCTTTCCACGCCTGGTCCCTGGCTCGGAAGTGGTCCATGAGGTCCACAGAGATCCAGGGCAGATAAGCTTCCCTTACTCGGGCCTTTTTGAGTGGGGCATAGTGGTTCCAGATGACAAGGAATCTGGACTTGAAGTAGTCCAGTTCGGAATCAGTAGAGGTGGCCCTAGGGTTGAATGACCAGTCTGAGTTTAAGTCATTTAGGAGTGCATCAATGTCAAGGGATTTGTAGGACCTGATGAGGAGAGTTCTTGGTGGAGGTGACTTGGCTCTAAATATTTTCCTTACCACGTATATCATGTGGTGATCACTCAGAGAGTCCAGTAGGAGGCCAAAGGCAGTTATCCTATAGAGGTGCGAGGCGAGGGCCCAGTCCAATAGGGAGTGGTTCTGGGTTTTGTGGTTTAGGCACGCGGGCTCAGTGATCTGTTGAAACAGATTTAGTGCTGCCACATGGCTGCGGAGCTTGATGCTAGCACCAGAGAGCCAGTTTAGGCTGAAGTCTTCAAGGATATGGAGCTCACCCCCTGATGCAAGGGTTTGATATGGAGCTCGCCCCCTGATGCAAGGGTTTTTAGGGTGTCCAGTTGCTCTATGACAGCGGGCATTGGGGAGTCTGGGGAACAATAGGAGCCTGCTGTAAATATGGTGATTGATAGGGGTAAGGAGTTGAACTAGGGATGTCACAATATCACATTTTTAGCATCACGATATTTGTGTAGAAAAGTATCATGATATACTGATTATCACGATAATCTGCAGCTTTTCTAATTGTAGGAAAAACATTAAGAATCTGATTGGAGGAAGATGAGCAGTCAGGAATCTAGGTTGCAACTGGAGCCTTACATGCTGCTGAAGCAGCAGTATTTGTCAGTAAGCATATAATGTAGGTTTGTTTTGGCAGTAATGTTCATCTAGCAGAATTATCAAGATACCCTGTTTTCCTTTTGCTTTCTTTCATTCTTAAACCAAGATATGAGATATTGAAGTTTTTAAAAGTTTCCACTCCCATGCCATGTCTGCCATGGAAAAATAAAATATCTTGGTACAGTGCCGTGCTGTTGATCATCAGAAACATGTGGTACACCATCCTGATACATCCATGGTATGACTCTAGGCATGTACATTCAACTGGTAATCTTTTAAAGGAAGGGTAGTTTTAAAATTGCGAGTGGTGGTCACCTGTAATGATGCAAGTCATTACTTAGAAAATCAGCTGTAAAAGCTGTTCTGACATACTGTACATCTGAGAAAACTAAAAATTAACTGAGCATGAATCTAAGGATGTCAGGAATAAATTAAAAAAAAAAAACACTATATGATGACATTTTTTGCCAACTAACAAATACTGCTGCTTTAAGATGCTTTATGCATCATTATTATTATTATATATTTTTTTAGTAAAGGTATTTTTCCCCAGCATCCTGACTGGCCCATATCAGGCTTCTGTCCACCTGGCCCTGTCACCCTGCCATCCCTAGGTCTTTCCTCTTGTCCCAGGGTCCTCCACGAGTTGCCCCTCGTGGTGGGGTCAGGGGGGTGACCCCCTCGCCGGAGCACAGTCCCAGTCACACACCATATATAGATGTAGGCATGCTTGCTTGTAGAGGCACACCGCCCTTCAGGCAGAGGCTCCCCTTCCTTGTCACGCCGCTGCACCACTACCAAACCTCAGATTGGTGGTGATCTTTGAGCATAGCAGTTAGACCCTCCTCCTGGGAGAGGAGAGGAGAGGAGAGTGATCTGTAGGATGTTCGATCCACTCCCCGCCGGTCGACTCTGTGCAACTCGAGTAAGCTCCCAAACCTGGGTCACTTGCATGGTGGGCAGTAACCTGGGCTGGCAGTTTTATTATGGTATATTGTGCTTCATGATAATCCCGATATTGTTTTTTTTTTTCCACAATGAGAAATTATCATCTGTTCTAATTATTGTGATAAGTCATCATATCATCCCTATCTTGAAATGCAGTGTCTTTTCACGGTCCATTCACCCCGTTCCCTCCTTTCCTTTATTTTGGTCCTTTGTAATATATATCTACCTGGAGATGCACAGATGGTGGACTCACAAATTTGCTAGGTGGGTGGGGTGGGCCACCCGGGGGACATTCTGAAATGGAGGATACTCAATGTCTGGCTGAAGGGGTAAGGAGGCATACCCTGGATGTTTAACGAGCTGACTTAATGTTTTGCTCAGTTTTCTATTGGTTTCTCACTGTTAATGATTACTAGGCACTTTGGGGGAACTCTTTTTACAGTCTTTCTATGGACAGCATCCTTCCATGGATTGTATGCTTGTTTTCATGTCTATCCTGACATGAAATTTGCAAATAAAAATATATTTACAAAATTTAAATTAAAATTTTGGATTCGGGATGCCAGAATGGGCCCTCTGGCAATCTGCAGGGATTGCTGCCCACTCAGCTGCTGGAAAATATAGGAAAATCCACACCTACCCAGTCCAAAGAACCCCTTCCATAGCTGTTACCCTAAATTTGAGTTAACGTCCAACACCTCACAGGGATTCTCATCCTCTTAGTCTCGCTGCTGAGTGTGAATGCCGGTGTCTTGTCCAAGTAGTGCTTCATGTGACTGACACACAAATCTCTACTGAATCAAGTTGTGGCCTGGTGGTGAGGCTAACAAGATCTTTGTGTGGTGTTGAACATTTAAATAACTAATTTTTAAAAAGTCCGCTGGGGAAGGGGATTTTTGAGTCCAAGTGTGGTGGAACTCAGTGGGGGGTGGGGGGTGAGGGGGACTGTTGGGGGTGCACAGTGGAAACTAGTAAATTTACTTGTTCAAGTTTAGTTTTAATTTAATTTTAGCATGATTGTGTTTTATGAATTTCTGATGAGTCTGAGTTCACAGCGCCATCTCTATGTGGTCAGCACCTTCTCCATGTGTGATGGATGTGGCACAGAGCAGTTCTGAGGGAAAAGTTTGCCCTTGAGCAAGTTACTTAACCTCCCAGTGTTCCCATCCACCCAGCTGCGCATATGGACAGAAGTAGGACCCAATGAAAACTAAATGATGCATCTCAGCTGGCTGTCCTGGGCAAATAATACAGCTGTAGAACCTGAGCAGTCAGACGAAGGGGCAGTGCAGCTGCTATAAGGCAGAGAGTCTGTACCTGTAGCTTGCTACTCCTCCTTCAGTGAACTCCAGAATGGTGTTTTTTTTTATTGTGGCACCAATTGTAATGTATGGGCTACAACCACTTTATATCATTTAACTTAATAAAAGTTTTGTACAGCTCAGTACCTCTTGCGTGCATTGCTCTCCTGGGCAAATAAACTGTGAAAATCAATCAATCAGTCAGTCAATAAAATGAGGTGTGATCCCTTCTGATGTGTGATAGCTGAGGGGTATTTTTTTGGGGGCTACAGCATTACCCCAAAGCACTTACACTCAAAGAATTGGGTGAACCACCAGATTTCAGAATCAGGAATTTGATATTCTGCAGAGACTACCACTTTTTTCCCCCCTAAAGTCTATCCCTGGTTTATTTACATGGATCCTTGTGCCCTTGCCTCAGTGCTTTTGTGCTGAGGTTCTTTGACTTTTTAGCTTGTGCCCTCCAGTTGATCTACTCCTGTTGTTTAATCCTTTACCGATGTTAAAATGTGACCTAAAAATTACTTCCACAGCAACTGTGATACCACAGAGGATTATTGTATTCAGCAGAGGACCCTGCAGCAGAAGCAAATTAACCCTCAGGGGACAAGGATCATGCTTCCATGCAAACTAACCGAGTTATGAAAAAAAGAGAAATGCCGCCAATATAAAAAAACATAGACTGAATTGTCCAAGTATCCCTTCGATATCTGTCACTACTAGAAACTTCAATATAGAATAAAGTACAGACGCCAACAGGTTTAGACGTGGTTGGTTTAATCAATTGTTTAACCTTCTTTTATGGGTGATAAATGGTTAATAAAATTTAGCAGAAGTATACGATAATATTTTAACAGTACAGCTGTATCAAGCAATAACATGAACAGTACATTTCAAACCAAAGCAATTTCATTTGGAACATCATATATATAACATACATATAGAAGGCAATATAACGGAAATACATGAACTGCTAATAACATGCATGCCCTTTACTGTACTGATAGTGCATGTCTGATACCTATGCTTCCTGAATAAAACTGAAGTACAAAATAAGAAAGTCTCATCAAAGTATCTGGGTGTACGTACGTGAAGGGTCACCATCATTGCCAGTGGTTACAGTAAATTTAATTTGGCTTAGGTTTTTTATGTTCCCAGTCGCCATTTTGTCCAAGGCTTTGGGGAATTTATGAATTTTTACTGTTCATTTCACATGATATAGTGGCTATTCCAGTTCTCATATGGCGAGAAAAAATGGTGCATCACAGCGACAACTGGCTTGGAGTTTATAGACCGTTAACCCAGAAGTATTATGTTTTTCAGAGTTTTCTCAAAGGTGACAAACTCAGCTGAAACAGTAAGAAAAACTCATAGTATAGCACAGTATAGAAAATGTATTAGAATTTCAGTAATACAGAGCTTCTGGTAAATAATGTTTTGAGTCTGAGGCAACTCGCACCCGCACCCCTAGATTTCTAAGAGTACTACACACATATCTCGGTTTCCTGTTCCTAAAAAATGTCTTATTTGCATTGAAGTGGTGGCTTCCCCTAGAAGGGGTGCTAAAGCCACAGGTAAGTAACCTATATTGATGTGCTCTCTATGCCTCCGTAGAGGGAGGATAGTTTCATGGCACTTTGTAACACCTCATGTGGCTGAGCTATGACTGGGACATGGGATCCGAGTGAAGGCGGCCTGACACTCATGGCAGATGTTTGGTGCCTTAATGTTGTGGCCAGAATCTACAGGGTGGAGTACAGGGGCCTGATCCACCAAAACAGAGGCTTAAAATTAAAACACTCCATTGTATGAGGTTGATGATCATATTGCTTGTGGCTTATAGTATGTCGGCATTTCTAGAGTGGTGCTGACCTTACTTGGAGCTCTCACTATTGGGTTTTCTTACATTTGGGTTATTGATTTTGGCCAAGCTTGCTGAAAAATGAAATTATCAATTTCTCCTATTTTTGTCTTTACTATTTTTGATATCACTCGGTATTCAGGGTGTCTATATACAGTCCTGAAATTTGCAGAATCAGAGATGCATGTCCTGCCAGTGCTACTAAGTAGGTCTCAGCAACTTCCGTGAGGCTATTCTCCACACACCTGTAGCATTTGCTGCATAGGACCCTATGCCTCCCAGCTTGTGGGATACCTTGATTGTGACTGATGGTCTGGCCTGACTTTCCACAGTTGAGTAGTGATGGAATAAATACTTTTTCTTTCTTTTTTTTTTTTAAATAAATGGAATGCATGATAAAATCAAAATGTGTGAGCTGGCCTGGTGGCAAAGAGGGCTGCGTTGCTTAGCACCTTGCGTCTTCCCACGCTGGTGGCCTGGGTTCGGGAACTGACTCGGGTCATCAGGGGTTGGCCGGAGAAGGAGAGGATTGAGTATATGAGAGACTGCGCTCCTCTCCGGGAGATAGAGAGGCCTGTCATCTCAACTTAGGCTGCCCCCAGGTGGAGGCCTGGGGGTAGAGCAGGTTAGGGAGGCAACGTAAGACAGTCTGTGGGGAAAATCAGACTGGTGCACCTCCCTGCATGAGTCCGACACTCCACAGTCAGGGTGGGACCAAAAAAATGGAAAAAGGAACATCCGGGGGGCGGCTCTTCATGAAGCCTGGCCCAGCTGTCTCCACACCCCACTGCCACATGGTGCAGATCTCATTCTGCCTTGAATTTGTGTTGGGGGGGGTGGCCCCCCCTCTTCGGCCGTGATACGAGAGGGGAACTTGTGGGGACACTCCGACTGAGTGCACAGCCAAAGGAGGCGGAGAGGAAGCCTGGACGGGCTGGGAACTGGGCTGATGCAGCTGCCCCCCTCCCTCAACGAAGGAGTCAAAATGTGTGGAAAGAATCTAACAGTGCTACAAGAAAAGTCTTCTGGTCCATCAGATTAGCAGCTGACCTCAGTATGCTGCTGTGACCTCTGTTAAACAGATAGACATGTTGCTGGCATACCCTTCCAATGATATAGTATTTCACTCTCACATCTGCACATCTGAATTCTCCCTCTTCTCTTTCTGCTTTCAGTTTTCTTGAAATTCTTCACCTTACTTAGTTGATCAGCACGGTGCCACAAGAGATGGGTCACCAAATCACTCCTGAAAATGTTTGTGGTGCTGTTTTAGCATTTCTTTCTAGGAAAGCTTCAGACCCAGATGGATTTATGCTGGAGTTTTGCAAGCACTTCCTGTCCCAAATTACCGATTCTTTGAAGAGTATATACAATTCTTCCTTTAAGGATGGGTCACTACTGGTGTTCCTATGTTACTATGTGAACTGGTAGAGGCAGATGCAGCGAGATGGCGATGGTTGCAGACAGTGGAATTCCGGCATCTGTCCTGTGTGGCCATGCCTCTGCTGCCCCCTTTCTCTCAGTAGTAGTGTTCATATTTCAAGGGGGGATGAGAGAGATTTACTGTAGCCTATGGCATCTTATGGGACAAAAAGTGCTGTTGTACTGCTTTGCTTGGGTGAGGAGCATGGAATGTGCACTTTTGTGTCCAGGGTTGTCCCAGAGAATGATGGAGAATAAGCTCCAGTATTCTCATACAGTGCAAGGGTGCCTGATGGCAGTTCAGAGGTTTGCCCTTCACTGATTAATAACTTAACTTCTGGTTAGCCCCATTAAGCGAGCACTGTTGGCACATAGGAGCTACTACAGGGAGCAGGCCTCAAGCAATTAGTGCTAGAACCCACCAGGGACACAGCGGTTCTAGATCTGGTGCTAACCAATGGGGACAGAGTTAAGGAGGTCCTGGTGGAAGACACTTGGGGTCCAGTGACCACCACACAGTGTGGTTTAATATGGCTAGAGGGTCACAAACAAGCCACACAATGGTGAGGGTCTTGGATTTCAGGAGGGCGGACTTCGCTAGGATGGGGATATGTATCAGAGAAGCCCTAGTGAGGAAGGAAACTACAGGGGGCATAGAGGAACAGTGGATACACTTAAAAGGAGCCACAGTGGAGGCAACAAACTACTGCATTAGGCAGGCAGACAAAGACAAAAAAAGGAAAAAGCCTCTTTGGTTCTCAAAGGAGGTGGCAGGGAAGGTAAGGGCCAAAAAGGTTGCTTTCAGAAACTATAAGGACACGAAGAAGAAAGAGGATGGGGGGTGTACCTAGATAGGCAGAGGGAAGCAGGGAGAGCAGTTTGGAGCGCAAAGGCACAAGCAGAAGAAAGGATAGCGGCGCGGACAGTAAGGAAGGGAGACGAGACTTTCTTTCGGTACATTAGTGAAAAAAGGAAAGCCAGGGGAGGGTTTGTAAGGCTTAGAAAGGAAGAGGGGGAGTGGATGGAGGGAGACCTAGATAAAAAATCAGTACTGAAAGAATACTTCTGTTCTGTATTAACTGAAAAAGGGGAGGGACCAAAAATAGACACCAGAAGCAAAGGGGAGAGGAGGGTGAACACCAGTCCTTTTACAGAAGACAGAGTCCTGGAGGAACTCTTAAAACTGAGGGTGGACAAAGCAATGGGGCCAGACAGCATACACCCTAGGATACTGAAGGAACTAAGGATGGTGCTAGCAGCACCGCTGGCATGCCTGTTTAACGAGCCCATCAATACAGGAGTGGATCCAGAGCACTGGAGGAGGGCACATGTAGTCCTGATTCATAAAAGCAGTGGGGCCAGACAGCATACACCCTAGGATACTAAAAGAACTAAGGATGGTGCTAGCAGCACCACTGGCATACCTGTTTAACGAGCCCATCAATACTGGGGTGGATCCAGAGCACTGGAGGAGGGCACATGTAGTCCTGATTCACAAAAACAGTAGCAGGGAGCAGGCGGCTAACTAAAGGCCAGTGAGCCTCACTTCAGTAGTGGGGAAGATAATGGAGGTGCTTCTTAAGGAAATGATTATGGAATACCTGGAATCCAGTGGATCACAGGACCCAAGGCAGCATGGATTCATAGCAGGGAGATCATGTCAGACAAATATGATGGATTTCTTTGACTGGGTGACAAAGGTGATGGTTCGGGGGGGAGCGGTGGATGTCGCCTACCTCAATTTCTGTAAGGCCTTTGACACAGTTCCACATAAAAGGCTCATAAACAAGCTTGGGAGCTTAGGGGTGGGACACAATGTGGTGAACTGGATCAGAAATTGGTTGAGGGACAGAAAGTAGAGGGTGGTGGTTAATGGGGTCCAATCCGGGGAAAGGGGATGACCAGTGGAGTACTTCAGGGATCAGTCCTGGGGCCAGTCGTTTTTCATGTCTTCATTAGTGACATTGCTGAAGGACTGGAAGGATAGCTCTTCCTATCCTCACATGACACCAAGATCTGCAATAGAGTAGACAATCCAGAAGGGGTGGAGAAAATGAGGAGGGACTTAGGGAAGCTGGAAAAATGGTTCAAGGTGTGGCAACTAAGACTCAATGTGAAAAAGTGCAAATTCATGCACCCGGGGTGCAGAAACTCTGGGGGAGTGTTACAGGATGGGGGGAGTTACTGACGGTCACCAAGGAAGAAAGGGATTTGGGAATAATCATCTCAGCAGACCTAAAGGTGTCTAAGCAGTGTACAAAGGCAGTGGAGAGGGGCAGTGGTATGCTGGGTTGTATAAGAAGGGATATCATTAGCAGAAGAAGGGAGGTGGTGATGCGACTGTACAGAACCCTGGTGAGACCTCATTTGGAGTATGGGGTACAGTTCTGGAGGCTGCACCTCAGGAACAACATATACCCGGTGGAGGTTGTCCAGAGAAGGGCAACAAAGATGATACAGGGCTTGCAACAGAAGGCATATGAGGAGCGTTTGAAAGACCTCAATATGTATATTCTGGAGGAGAGGCGAGAACGGGGGATGTGATTGAAACCTTCAAGTATCTTAGGGGCATAAACAAGGTGCAGGTGAGCAACATCTTTTGGTGTAAGAGAGGTACAAAAACAAGGGGTCATGATATGCAATTGTAGGGTAGCAAGATGAGGGGGAATGTAAGAAAATGTTTTTTTTATGGAAAGGGTGGTGGATGTATGAAACAGCCTACCCTAGGAAGTGGTGAGCGCAAGCAAGGTAGGATTCAAGAGGTCATGGGATAGGCACAGGGGAGCCCTAGAAGTGGGAAAGAGAGGATAAAGCCAATGACCAATTAGGGTTAGAGTCCACTGATACAGGTAGGGAAAATAGACAGACTGGATGGGCCTAACAGTCCTTATCTGCCGTCAAATTCTGTGTTTCTATGCCTAGGCCACAGCCTTCTTGCCTACAGTGCAACAAGTACTAGGCCTCTGCAGTTCTTGGTGGGAGCAGGATGCCAGCTGGTTTTACCCCGGTTAGGGGTAACACAGACTACTGCTGAGGCAGCGGTGACCGAGCATAGGGGAAGTCGCATGGTCACACGCCACCTTCTTGGGTCAGATGCATATTTTTTTTTTTAAAGTTGCATTTAGATAGGTTGCACTGAGAACTGGGGAAGCATTAGAGGGAAGATGTATGGGCACAACACTCTCCCCCTGTTCACCTGGGTTACAAGCACAGTCACTAACAATTTTATTTCCTGGTGTGGGAAGTAGCTTTGTCTTAAGCCGGCCCACCGGTGCAGCAGTAGCACTACTGTCTGCAGCGCTGACGACCCATGTTCGGAAGCAAATACGGTGCATCAAAGGGTCAGCCGAGGGGAGGTTGGATGGGCATTCCAGGGACAGCTGTCCACCTCCCGGGGTTGGGTTATGGTTTCCCGGCACACTTGTGACACCCAGTGGAGACTGGGTGTTCAGCAGTTGGGACCACTTGGCACAGTGGAGCATTGGCAAACATCTGTGGGATGGGTGCGGGAGTGTGCCTGTCCTGCGCTGACATCTTTGCATATCCTCACTTCTGGTGGAAAACCATGGAAACACTCCTAGTTAAGGAGCCCCGTGAAGCTCCTGGACTGCTTCCTGAATGGCGCCACAAGCATAAGCCTTGACTGGGGCCTCTGGTGTATCGGTCTGTCCCCCAGCCTCCCCAGAGGAGACCTGCCATGGGGTCAGTCTGTGGGTGTCTGAGCTGGGTGGCCTGGAAGAGATGCTGGGAGAGCGGTCTGGGCGCCAAATAGGGGTGAATCCCCCACCCATATTCTCAGAGAAAAAACAGTTGATTTAAAAAAAAAAGGAAAAAGCTTTGTTTTCTCAGCTCCTGTACAATGCTTGGCAAGAGCAGAACTACCTTCATGAAGGCAGCAGTGACCGCAGCACTGGCGGAGCAGCTGAGGGCTATGCACACAAAGAATGGGAGAGAATGGTTGGAAGCATGCCTTGAGGAGAACCAAGACTCCAAAGGGGAAGCAAGCACTGGATGAGTGGATGTGGCCAGCAAAAGAGCCTGCAGCTCCTCTGGCAAAGGTGCCCTGGAAACCCCAGGAAGATGAGACAAAACCAGAGGTTTCAGAATTCTCTGATGACGAGTATAGGGAAATACTCACTCAGGTCTTTTGGGTGCCCGTCAAGGGTTGCCTCCTCCAGCTAAGCCAAAAAACTAGACCCAAAATGTCTGAATTCAGATGTGGAGGAGGTGGGAACTTTCCCCCTTCCTGTACCGGAACAGGCACTAGTGGAACCCACTCCACCAGGTCCCACACCCAAACTACCCAGCCTGGTGAAGCCTCCCAGAGCAGAGGAGAAGCTGGACAGGCTGATGGACCTTATGGTTAGTTTTGAGGACTCGGTCCAGAACCAGCAGTAGGGTGGAGAAGGAGGTCAGGTGCCCACAAGTGCTGCCAGTAGCCTCACGGCATCACAGCGGTGACCCCGGATCCCCTCCTGGGTCACTACATCAGTATGGCAAAACCAGGGGGTCCCACCTGACTGACAGGGTCCAGCAGCAGATCCAGTAGTGGGAGTACCTGAACATATTCTCTCTGCTGAACTGCCTGGGCAAGCAGGAGGAGAATAAGGAAAAAGATGATGTGCAGGAGAAGGAGATGGTCAAGGTTGACTGCACTTTCAACAACTGGCTTGCTGGGTTCATTGTTTTTGCCAGTACAATTGGCCAGACAGCCCCAGAAAAATGTGTCGACCTGTTCAGTTACTTGAACATGATCGTGTTGGTCCATAGGCGGAAAGGAGGGAACACTTGGCCAGATTGCAATAAAGAATTCAGGCGGTACATGCAGTATGACTCATTGCTAGACCAGGGCGTTCTGGACATGCCACTCCTAGTGGACATTATGCATGGGGCGGCATCCTCCACATGGACAGAAGTCTACCCTTCAGGGTTCCCCAGCAGCAGAGGACTAAAGTTGATGGTCCCCACTGCCCACACACACAGCTATGCTTTATCTTCAATAAAGAGAGTTGTACCAAAAGAAACTGCAGGTTTTGACACAGATGCATCACGTGTGGACAGTGACACCCACTGATGAAGGGCATTCCCTCAAAGCCACCGAAGGGAGGGAACAAATCCTTTCAGAAGTTCAAGCACATCGGGGATAAGCTTGTTGGCCCCAATAAGGTTGGCAAGCTTAGACTTTGACTGGAATGCTACCCAAACCAGGAGGTGGCCTGCCTCCTGGAGGAGGGCTTCTCCATGGGTTTCAGGATCTCATATACCAGCCCACACACTGGGTATGAGGCAGACAATCTGAAGTCTGTGAGGAGCAAACCACAAGTGGTTCAGTAAAAATTAGAAAAGGAGATGTGGCTGGAGAGAGTGAGTGAGTGACCATTATCCTTCCCTACCCCTGCCAAACTTCAAAATATCACCAGTTGGCCTAATCCCCAAGAAGGCCCTGGGTGAATTCCACATGATCAACTGTCGGTCGCACCAGATCTCAGTTTGATGGTACAAGAGAAAAAAAGGGGTATGAGCCGAAGTCTTCCGAGGGGCTCATCTACTCTGGTCAGCATGGGGTCTGTGGGACTACATGACTTGGACCCCGTTTGAGGGGAAGGGTCATGGTCCAACCTCATTAGACTTATCTGTGGGGGTGGCGATAATAGATAGGGGTGGTCGCTGTCTTCCCAGCCACGTGACTTCTTACTCCTGAGGCTTGGATTCCAACCCAGGAGGTACATCATTCCCTTGGCCTGCACAAGGGTGAAGCTCCTCGCTGAAAGGGGGCGGGGTCCGAGTACCATATAAGATCTCCCAGCTGCATATGCAGGGTGGCAGTTGGGGAAGAGATATGCAGAGACCACAGGTTGGGAAATCATATGAGCTTAACCCCCATAACAGTGACAAAGGACAAATGGCAAGTACTATTGGTGATGCTAGGAAAGGAGGGCAGGATGGGAGGAGGGGAAAGGGTGGAAGGTGGTTACCCTTAATGCTAGGAGCCTTGGGAGGAAAACTGCAGAGTTGCAGGTTCTCATGGCAGAGGGAGAGGTGGACATTGCAGCCATCACGGAAACATGGGCCACCCAATATAATGACTGGGACCTGTCTGTACCAGGGTACAGGTTATTTCATAGGGACAGGGTGACTGGGAAAGGGGGGGGTGGCACTATATGTGAAGGAAGGACTGAAGTGTGTAAGGGAGGAAGGGGAGGAGGGTAGTACAGAGTCACTTTGGGTGCAAATCCAGGATTCCAAGAATAGGAGTCTTAGAATGGGAGTGGTGTACAGGCCACCATCTCAGATGGAGGAGTTAGACAGGGAACTAGCGGGACAGATCAGGAGGACCTGCGAGAAGGGTAGTGTGGTGATTGTGGGGGACTTCAACATGCCAGGAGTGGACTGGAGCACCCCAACAACCAGGAACAGAAGGGAGCAGGTACTGCTGGATGCCTTCCAGGACAGCTTCCTGCTGCAAATGGTCAGTGAACCAACCAGGTTAGGGAATACCCTTGACCTTGTGCTGGCAAATGGGGACTTTGTGAGAGAACTTACAGTGGAGGAACCGCTGTCAGGGAGTGACCACCACTCAGTATGGCTCACATTGGATATGGGCAAGGAAGGAGTGGAATCTGGCACAAGAGTGCTGGACTTCAGAGGGCTGACTTTGGGAGGATGGGGGAAGTGGTAAAAGGGTACCTGGCCAGAATTCAATCTAGTATGGATACTAACCAGAGATGGGAGCTCATAAAGTTGGGGATAGTGGAGGCAACCAAAACCTGCTGCAAAGCCCAGAGCAAGAAGGCTAGGGCTAAGAAACCAAGCTGGTTGAGCAAGGAGGTCATGGAAAAGGTAAGGAGGAAAAGAGCTGCCTTTAGGAAATACAAGAAAACAGGGAGGGGAGGACAGAGAGGAGTACTTGACAGAATCGAAGGAGGTGACAAGGGCAGTAAGGGAGCCAAAGCATCTATGAACTCAGGCTGGCACAAGGCATTAAGAAGGGTGAGAAGGACTTCTTTAAGTACATCAGGGAGAAAAGGAGCTGTAAGGACCACATAGTAAGGATTAGGAAGGAGGGGGGTTGGGTGGAAGCAGGGTACGATAAGGTGGAAGCACTAAATGAGTACTTCTGCTCAGTATTTACTAAAGAGGAGAGGGGGGTGACACCCAAGATGGGAGAAATGGCAGACGCAGGGGGGGAAGTGGTGACAGATGGGGAAATCATGGAGGGCAGAGTTCGAGAGGGTTTGAAGGCACTGAGGGTGGACAAGGCACCAGGCCCAGATGGCATCCACCCCAGGGTACTGAAGGAGCTGGCAGAGGTCCTTGCAGGACCTTGGCAGACCTATTTAATGCCTCACTACATTCGGGTGTGTACCTCAGGACTGGAGGATGGCTCATGTGGTGCCCTCCACAAGAGTGGCCCCAAGGATGAACCGGGAAACTACAGACCAGTGAGCCTCACATCCATCGTGGGTAAGCTAATGGAGACTATCCTGAAGGAGAGGCTGGTGGCCCTCTTAGAGGCCAAAGGACTACAGGACAGCAGACAGCATGGCTTCATACATGGCCGATCCTGCCAAACCAACCTGGTCGGGTTCTATGACTGGGTAACTAGGCAACTGGACAGGGGACATGCAGTGGATGTCCTGTATCTGGACTTCAGTAAGGCATTCGACTCAGTGCCACATGAAAGGCTGGGATGGAAGTTAGTAGGCACAGGGGTAGGTGCAATGCTGGTGAGATGGGTAGGAAACTGGCTGCAGGGAAGGCAACAGAGGGTGGTGGTGGGTGGGGAGCTCTCACACCCAAGGGCAGTGACGAGCGGTGTCCCACAGGGCTCGATGTTGGGAGCAGTGTTGTTTGGGATATTCATTGCAGACATATCATGGGACATCAAGAGCAAGATCAGTCTGTTTGCTGATGATACCAAGGTTGGCGCGGTGGTGGATGACCTAGGGGATGGCAGGGGTTGCAGGATGATCTGGCAAAGCTTGAAACCTGGTCAGACACACTGGCAACTGGGCTTTAATGCCAAAAGTGCAAGGTGATGCATTTTGGGATGAAGAACCCAAGGAGGACTTACCAGCTAGGGGAGTGCAGCTAGCCCAGACAGAGGAGGAGAAGGATCTGGGTGTGCTCATCACAGGGTCAATGAACAACTCGGCACAGTGTAGGAAGGCAGCTGCAAAGGCCAACAAAATGCTGGGTTGTATTGCAAGGGGTATATCCTCGAGGAGGGAGGAGGTGATTCTGCAACTGTATAGGTCATTAGTTAGACCACACCTGGAGTACTGCGTGCAGTTCTGGCGTCCGTATCTGAAGAGGGACATTAAGTTACTGGAGGGAGTGCAGCGCAGGGCGACAAAGATGATCAAGGGTCTGGGGGACTTATCATATGAGAGGAGGTTGAAGGAGTTGAACATGTACTCACTGGAGGAGAGGAGAGACAGGGGGACATGATTGAAACCTTTAAATACATGAAAGGAATAAACAGGACAGGTACAGAGGGGCTGTTCAAAGTAAGGGAGGGGAAGGCCACCAGGGGCCATGATATGAGACTGGAGCGAGGAAGGTTCAGGAGGGAGATGAGGAGACACTTTTTTACAGAGAGGGTGGTGGCTGGGTGGAATGTGTTACCTGCAGAAGTGGTATGCAGTAGAACAGTGGACTGCTTCAAACGAGGATGGAACAGGACAAGGGGGAGGGTTAATGAAGGGGAAGGGTGGAAGGGAGGGGCAGCTGCAGAATAAGGGGTGCTAGCTGCACATTCGAGCAGACTTGATAGACCTCTAGGCCTTTATCTGCTGGCAAATTTCGTATGTTCGTATGCCACTCTGATAGTGTAAAATATGTTTGTTTAAACATATGACTGCAGGAATTTCTCCAAAATGTATGTGTGTGTGTGTGTGTGTGTGTGTGTGTGTGTATGTACGTACTACTAAGACAATACTACTTCACTGAAAGAGTGGTGGACTCCTGGAACAGACTGCCAACAGAAGTAGTGGAGGTGAAAACAGTAGGGGGGCTTCAAGCATGTGTGGGATAGACATAGGGGAATACTGTATTAGTAAATAGGGAAGTGGGAGAGTCGCCGGAGATCAGTTAGGATCTGCAGAGACAGACTAGGTGGGCCAAGCTGTCCTTCTCTGCTCACAGATTCTGTATTTCCAGGTAGCATCATTTTGTAGTTTCAGAAGATCCTAAGCTAACATGACATACAGTCAGGTAAAATCTGATTAAAAAATGTTTGCATATCAACTGCTGTGTTACAAAACCTAATTTGAGTAGCAATAGGAAAACAAAATGTCGCATTTTGCATGTAACCTTATGTAAAGCAGCTGTACAAACACTTTGAAGTGCACTGAGACGTGAAGCAAGTGGTTGCTATACATACAGTTTTTTTGTAGCAGTTGATGAAAATTGTGTAGATCTTTTTTGAGGATATCTCTTTCATCAGGCCACACCTATGGAACATAAGCCACCAGGTGCTAGGACCACACGGAATTTTTTTCTAAGCAGCACCACTAGGGGCTGCCCATGACGTCTGATGAAGGCGTCCCTACATAAGCATGGGCAGTCCCATCCCTCCTCAGTTCTTTTCCCACCATCGACCACAACTCGTTGGACTCTGCAGAAACTTGCTACCGCAGTCTTCTGGAATTTTCAGTGCCAACTCCTGTGCCGCCACTGCCCACGGGGCAAGCTTCTTTTGCTGAGCTTGAAGTTCCTCTGGGGCGCTCAGTTAGGCCACGGCCCCGATTGGCAGTCTGATTATTGGGCCATCTGTCCACATGGCAGTTTTGGCTTTCAGCAGGTGCTGTGGTTGCTCTCTCTTCAGCTTCCTATTTACAGAATTCTCCAAAGGGGTTCTCCGCCGTCCTGGATTTTTCAAAGCCCCCACCCCACTCTTTGTGATCAGGCTTCTCTAAGTAGGGGGTCCCGTGGTGGGTCTCAGTGGTCCAGCTGGTGCTGGCTTGTGTAGGGTATGGTGATGCCTGAGCCTCTCCTGTACCTCCAGCCTCCCCCTCCTCCCATGGATGGGGCATGGCCGGGTTTCTTCTGGGCTGGTTGCAGCTGGCCCAGGGCCATTGACGACAGTGCCTGGTGCTCCCCCTGGTGTTGTGTTTCTCCCCATATTTTTGTGGTGTCAGGAACACTGTCTGTAATCTCCCAGCCCAGTTGGAACTGGCCCTGCACATCAGTGGTGGCGTTCTGTGCTTCCCCCATCACTGCTTCCGCCCCATTGCATGGGGATGGCCAGCCTGCCCGTCAAGGCAGCGGCACCTCTTGCCTGCTCCTTCAGTTTCCTGCTTGGGCCTGGTGCGGCACTGATGTTGATGCCATGCGGTCCCTGGCTGCAGTCCCTTCTGCTTGGACCAGGACCTGTGGGTGTGGAGTCCTATCGACGTGTTTCTTCACTCCTTTGGACCGTCGCAAAATAGTCATTGATGCCAGGTGGTTTCTTGAACCATAAGTTGTCCACAGGACCTGGCACCACCTCTGCTCAGTCTCTTTTATGCTTCTTGCCTCCTAACTTTAACGTAGCCTGATACCTCCCTTTACTGGGGAGTGCCACGTTTTGCCCAGCTTACTGAGAGTGCAGCGGGCATGGTTTTTCGTGCAGGGGCACACCAGTCTACTCTTCCCTGGGCTGCTTTTTTCGTGGATGAGCTCCCCTCTCCCCTCCTCTGCTTAGCGGGGGATAGTCCTACACCTCCCCTGGGATTGGGGCTTCTTATATCCTGCACCAATGCCAGCATGCTTTACTTTGAGGGGGCTTGCAGGTCTTTGCCATACTCCCATATTGTTTGTGCACTTTCCTTGCAATTCCAGGGCACTTTTTCTGTACTTTGCTCTTCTCCGAAGATGCCAATTGCTCTGCCTTCCTGCTTACCTAGGGCAAAGCTAGGGGAAGCATTTCCAGGTAGATTGCTTCCAATCCCTGTACCATACAGGAGCTTCTGTAGATCTGGGTGCCCTGAGTTCGGGCTTGGGAATATTGCCCTTTCCCCCTTGGCATTGAGGGGCTTCCTGGACCCCAGTCCATCTCCCACCTTTCTGCAGTTCACTGACAGGTATGCGGCATGGGCATCTCTTGGCACTCCTGCCCAGTCGGCCACTTTTCAGACAGATCTGGATCCAGTTTGGCTCCAGGGTTGTCCCCTTCCATTCTCCCAGGACCTACGCGGTATAGGGGGTCCAGACTCCTACATGCTATCCTGGCCATCATCGATACAGAATGGCAGGTGTGCTTCATTCCTTCAGACAATGGCTGTTGTGCCCTCCCCTCCCCTCCCTTGGCCGCATGGGTCGGATACCAGATATCAATCCCACCCTGCCTGGGACACCGCAGTGGCACCCATTGCTGCCAGCGCCATATGCTTTTATTTATTTTTTTATTGATTTCTTTATCTCCTCCTAGACCAACCCCCTTCCTCCGGCCCTCCCAGCCCCGTCACCCCAGCGTCCACTGGTACTCACCCCTTGCTTGAGGTGCCAGCTAGCCAGGTGCAACACATGCAGAAGGTCGGAATCATCCCGCCAGTCCGTGGTATTTTCATTCTCCGGTTTTCTTCCCTGCCAAGTGTGGGACAAGCATGCAATGACGCCAATGGCTGAGCTGCACAGGCTTCCACTCCGCCTCCACCCCCCCCAATCTGTGTAATCGGTGTGCCAGCCTCCAGCCGCTGCTAGGGGCCAGGCATGCACCGATCTCCAGTCCCACCCCTCGCCAGGAGAGGAGAGCTGTCCTCCGGATGCTCAGTCCTCTCCCTCCCCGATCGACCTCCGGTGACCCGTCCACACTGTGAACATGGGTCGCCGGCATGGCAGGAGGTAAGGCATCACTGCCTCAGCCCTCCATGACACTTGGCTGGCTGGCATATGCTTTTAGGCTGAAAGGTGCATGAACCTACTTGGGAATATTTAGGCCTGCTTTTGGTTCACATCCCAGGTTTCCCTCTCTCTCCCCCAACCCCAGCACCTCTTCCGGGGATTCTGGGGGAGTTGCCAGACCCATCCTCCATTGAACAATCTGGGAGTGGTGGTGGTGGGGGGGGCCACCTCTCCCTCCACCTGGACCAGTGGAAAGCAGTTATACCAGTTGCTTGGATCCTGCAGTTAATAGAGCAGGGACATGTGTACACTAGTGCTCCTGGGGTTGCCTTCAGAACCTCTGCCAATTCCTTCTACTTCTTCTCCAGAACACATATCATTGCTTCTAGAGGAAGTGTGTACTGTGCTGTGCTGTGCAAGAGGGCCATGGCACCAGTTCCCTGACTCAAAGGCACACTGCATTCTATTCTCTTCCCCCCCCAGTCCTGAAGTCCCCAGGGGGCTTGAGGTCCATTCTGGATCCATGGGAGCTGTTATTTTCCAGCCAGTCCAGGAAGTTCAGAATGGTCACTCTGCAAGGCCTGCTGCGTCTTCTGCTATGGGGGCTGGATATGCTCCCTGGACATTCAGAATGCATACCTGCATATCAAGATTTGTGTTCCCCACAGAAAGTACCTCAGGTTCCTGTTCCAGGGGGAGTATTGCCCTTTGGCTCATCATCTGTGGCAGTGGTATTGGCTGCATGCTTGGCTGTTGTGGCAGCAGCCCTAAGGAGAGAGGAACTGTACATCTTCCTTTACTTGGATGACTGGTTGCTCAAAGCACAGTCCAGGGAGCAGCTCTTCCACACCCTAGCACGTACCAGACAATGATTCCACATCCTAAAACTCGTGGTCAGTCTGCCCAAGTCAGTCTTGACCCCTTCCTGGCATCTGCAGTACACTGGGGCAGTGCTGGACATGGCTTAGGGCTTTGCCTTACTGTCTCAGGACAGGACGGACTGCCTGATGGCTCAGGCCCAACTGCTTTACAACAGCAGACATGTCACAGCCAGAACGTTCTTATGGCTGTTAGGGCTGCTGGCTGCAGCCATTGTCATGGTTCCCTTGGCCAGGCTACACATCCAGATCCCTCAGTGGACATTAAGCATCCAGTAATATCAAAACATCAGTGACCTATGGCGCCGACGACCTGGGGTCAGGAGCGATTTTGAGAGTCTGAGGGTTGTCCAGGGGGAGGAGGATCGAGCGTTCCAAGGACTGCTCTCCTGGGAGGGAGGAGACCAACAGTCAATGCTGCACTGACCTCTAGTGGTGGTTGGGGGGTCAGCACCTTAGCTGTCGCTGCACGGGGATGGCGTTGCCATTGACGATGTAGCACACCCATGCCTGGGGGGGGGGCAAACAGGGACACAAAAACAAATTCTTCAGTGCTCGTCAAGTCTGGTGTCCTGTCGGCTCTGCACCAGGCACATCCAAGTTGCTCCTTCAGTCAGCCTTGGCCTTCTGCAATGTGCGGTACTCACCCATTGCGACGTGGACTGGAGAATGGCAGGAGTCCAGCTCAGTACTGTGACTGCTGCAGTGGTGCTGGATACTGGCCGGATGGGGGAACAGTGGATAAACCCCTGCTGAGAAGGTAATAAACAGATAATGAAAAAAAAACAAAAAACACTGATGACCTAGAACAGCAGATTCTAGTTGCCTCCCCTGTGAAGAAAGTGCTTCTATGGTGGGTGGAACCCAGCAATCTGTCAAAAAGGGGGTTTCCTTCCTCATTCCCTCCCATCAGCAGATTCTTACCACAGACATTTTGGGGATGGGCTGGGGGGCACACATCTGGGCCCTCATCAGACTAAGGGAAGGTGGGCAAAGGTGGCGGCATCCCTCCACATAAGTGTTCTAGAAATGAGTGCCGTTCTGTATGCTCTGCAAGACTTCCAGAACCATCTGTCCCTGGGTCCTCTGCTAGTGCAGATGGATGACATCAGTGTGGTTCACTACATAAGCAAGCAAGGGAGTACACACTCATACCCTCTGTGCCAGGAAGCAATGAGGGTCTGGTACTGGGCTGTAGAATATGGTCTAGAACTGTTAGCCATCCATGTTCCAGGTGCTCAGAACATCCTGGCGGACAAGCTAAGCCAGTCACAGTCTTGAGTGCATGAGTGTGTATTGCTGACCTCGGCTGTGGAAGACCTGTATGATAGGTGAGGTTATCCTGAGATGGACCTTTCTGCGACCCCACTCAACACAAAATTACTGTTTTTCTGCTCACTCGCTCCTGGGTCTGGAGTTTTCTGGCAAGATGCGTTGTTTCTCTTTTGGAAAGGAAGGTTCCTTTATGCCTTTCCTCCTTTTCCTCTGATCCAAAGGGTCCTAAGCAAGCTCCAGATGGAGGGTGCCACTCTAATTCTGGTGGCCCCCTTCAGGCCTCATCAGTTCTGGTTTTCTCTGCTGCAGCAGCTGGCAGTGGAGCTCCCATGCCCCTGCCTCTGTGCAAAGGCTTGCTCTCCCAGGAATTGAGTTTGTCCAGATATCAGGTTACTCCATATACATGTCTGGCTCCTGAAGACATAGCCATTGTGAGATTAGGTTCATTGCATGAAGGACTGCAGTAAGTCCTTGTCTCTTTTTGTTTCCTTCACCCCTGGGAAAGAAGGCATATCGGCTTCTAAACTGTGCCTGTCTGAATGGGTGGCCAGCTGTGTTACTTTTTTTGTTGCAGGAAGTATGGTAAAGAACTTCCTAGTTTTGTACCTGGCCATTCAACTAGAGACATGTCCACTTTTGTTGCCTGTTTCAGGAATGTTGCAGCTGCAGAAATGTGTGTTACTGCAACTTGGAGTACTGTCCACACTTTCACTAAACACTACAGTCTGGACATTGCCTCTAGAAGTAGGGCAGGCTTCGGCCTGGAGGTGCTTCAAGGCCTTCTTTCCTAGGCCTATAGCCTCCAGCCATCCAGACTGTTGCTCTGTCAGAACTGCTTGGGACTCATTCCATAGGTGTGGCTTGATGAAAGAGATATCCTCGAAGAAGACAGTATAGTTACGTAAGAACTTACCATAACAGTAGATCTTCGAGACAGTCTCTTTCATTAGGCCATGTTGACCCACCCTCCATCCCCCTTCGGCTTCTGACTTACTAGTCTTCAGGCGTTTGGTCTGGCCCTTTCAAAGGGATGGTGTTGGGGTGGTTTCCAGCTGGGCCTGACAGCTGGAGCCCTTGGTTCTTTCCTGGTTTTCTATAAACGGCCCTATGAGCATGTTCCTCTCCAGACATTTTGGCCATACAGGAAAAAGAATATAGGAAAAATAAACCCATGGATAAAGTACGGACTGGGAAGGCATCAGTTAGAGGAGACCAAGACAGAAATAGACCTCGGAGTAGTCATCATGGATGACTTAAAAGTTGGAAAACAGTGTGAAAAGGCAGCACAGAGGGCATGTGACATCCTTGGCTGCATTGGTAGAAGAATTACAAGTAGAAGGAGCAAGGTTATCATTCCTCTCTTCAGGCCCTTGGTGAGGCCACATTTAGAGTACTGTGGTCAGTTTTGGAAGCCCCACCTCAAAAAAGACATAGACTGTCTGGAGACAGTACAGAGAAGGGCTACAAAAATGGTGCATGGACTGCATTATGAGCCATACAAGACAAGACTCGGGGAACTAAATCTGTATACCCTTGAGCAGAGAAGAAACAAAGGGGACATGATCAAAACTTTTAAGTATATTAAGGGAATCAACATAATACAAGCAGGAAACCTCTTCCAGTAAAACAGGGATGTGCGTACAAGGGGGCACAATTTGCGTCTGGTGGGAGGCAGGTTCAAAAGCAACCTTAGGAAGTACTTCTTTACAGAAAGAGTCATAGACCCATGGAACAGCCTACCTCAGGAGGTGGGGGAATCCAAAACAGTTTGTGAGTTCAAACTCGCATGTGACAGATATTGTGGACACATCAAGGTACAGTCTAAACAGGGAGGGGAGGGCAGAAACACTGGCAGACTAGATGGATCATGTGGTCCCCATCTGCCAACACGATTCCTGTTCCTATACCGGTGCAGCCCTTCAGGGCTGCCCTGCTGATTTTCTGCCTTGCCTTTTTGGCAGAGCTGTAATTTCTCTCCTGGTTCCCTACAGGGAGGTCCTCCAAGCATGATCTCTGGCAGAGGAACTGAGGAGGGACGAGGCTGCCCATGCTTATATAGGGATGCCTGAGTCAGCCGTCGTTGTGTGCAGCCCCTAGTGGTACTGCTTAGAAGAAGTTTCTGTGTGGTCCTAGCTCCTGGCGGCTTATGTTCCATAGATATGGCCTGATGAAAGAAAGATCTACTGTTACGGAAAGTTCTTATGTAACTGTACTACAGTATTCTTGCTGCGCTATACCAGGTAACATGCCCTGCTTACTGTAGCAGTCCATATTACAACAGAACATATGCCTCAATGCCGTTTTTATTCCTTGTTTGCCTTTTGTCTCCTGCCTTCTTAAAAACATAGAATTTGTTTGCAGAAAAGGACCACCTGACCCACCCAGTCTGCCCAGTTGGTCTCTTGCTAGTCTGATTCCACAGACCCTAACTGGTCTCCGTTTGCCCTCCCTCCTCCCCGCCTATCTACTAATATCCCCAATGCCTATCTCACACATTTTTTTTTTAATTTCCCCTTTTTCTGGCAGGACCACCGGCAGCCATCCGCCCTGGTCACGGCCCCCAGAGACCTCTACCGCCGTCAATTGCTGCTGAGGACCCTTGGTCACCCCCGGCTTGCCCCCCAGAGGGTGGGGCCGTGGGCCACCTTCGTGACCGCGGAACTGTGACTGGTCGGGGTTCCGCAGCGACGGCGGCAATGTGAGGCTCTCCAGGGAGGGCTTCATTAATCCGTGGTCCTGCCCGCCATCTTTTTCCACCTGCATTTTTCTCCCGGGAGGAGGCGGGGACGTGCAATGATGCCAGCGTCCGCCCAGCCTCCTCCCCCCCCACGTCGAGCGTCGGTTGCGTGGAACTCCCGGTCTCCACCAGGGGTCCCCAGCGCACCGATTGCTGCCCGCGCCCTCCCCGAATAGGAAGCTGTCAAGTCGGACGCTCGATCCCTCTCCCAGCCCGGCCCTCCAACGGCCGGATCCGTTTCCGAACCGGGTCGCCCGTAGGCGCAAGCGGAAATCCCACCGCTGCGCCGACGGGCCGGCCTGCCTATCTCACACATGTTTGAAGCCCTGTCCTGTTTTTGCATTTCTTGTACAATGTTCTTTATTTTCCCCCATTTTGGATCTGGCTTAGTATTTTAATTGGAATTGAAATAATAAAAGTTGAGGATCACTAAATATGACTGTCACAATGTTTTCATCTGTATACTCAGTCATATTTGAACAACTGTTAATTTTGACTAAGATGAACTAGCTTTCAAAAGTAACTGCTTCCTGTCCTTATGAGACACTGGGAACATCAGGGCTAACTACAAGCCAAGCTGCCTTCCCTCTGTCCTAGTACCATGAAATGAAATGTGGTACCATATAAATAGATTTGGTACAGAAATGAACAGCAGCCGTCTGTCGGCACAGCTGGAGGGCTACCAATCATGACACTGGCAACCCAGGTTTCGGCATAGAGCTTCGGTTGTTGGAGGGCCTGTTGGGAGTGGGAAGATTGAGCATCCTAGAGGACACTCCCCGGGGAGAGAGTTTTTTTTTTTCCCTCCTTCCTACACCCCCCCGGGCATCCTTCAGGAGTGCCCACTCTGAGACCAACCTGAACCCCCTGCATCTCCCCTGATCCCTCTCCCCGCACGACTACAGGCAAACCTGACCCCCGGTACATCTCTTGGGCTGATTCCGCCCTCATCTGGCGGCTTCCCTCCTAAGTGTGAGGAGCCTACCTGCAAGTTGTCGGGTCGCCCTGAGAGAGATCCTGGGCACGTCTGGGCCGATAATGGGATGTGGGAGGGTCCACCGGGGCTACCGACATCTCTTGGCTGGTATAGGAGGTTTCGTTCCACTTTTTAGTCACTCCCCTCGTGGAGCTCGGTCGTGCAGTGATGACCAGCGTCTTCCAAACTCCACCCCCCTTGCCTTCGGCTCATCGCATCCTCTCTGGCTATCCTTGACCGCTGCCAGGGGTTGCACCGGAGCAACGCAGTCCCTACTCCCCACCCGGGCAGAGGCTGTCCCTTGACGCCTATCCCTGCCCCTTCTCCTGCCGACTCCCCCACTTCCCAGGCTCGCTCCCGAACCCGGGTCGTTGGTGCGACGCAAGGAAAGGCATCTAACGCCTTAAACCTCAGCGCCACCGGGCCGACTGGGGAGGGGGGGGTTGATGCCATCACTGCAATGCTTGCCATCTGGGTGACCACAGGTGGTAGTGCATCAGTAAGCAGAAGAATAGGGAAGGACGCTGACTGAGCATGCAGCTGCTGCGCCACCATGCATACCCCTGCACTGCACCCCTAACGTGCCAATGTCTGAGATGGCAGAGAAGAAAAACAGTAAATGGCCCCGGCCCCCGCAACGACAGACCCTGTTATATCCTGGCCCCACACCACCGCCTTGGTGCCGCCCAACTCAAGGGTACATCCCTCCTATCCCTGTCCCCGCCTGGAGAGAAACCCAAGTCTCCATGGAGCCCATCAACTGAAAATAAGGGATGCAGGGGTCTTGTGGTGGGAGCTCCTGGGGGAGAAGGGTGCTGGAGACAGGAAAGGGGCATTAACAGAACGTAACAAAAAAAAGGAAGCAGCAGTTAACACTGGGGGTTAAAAACAATGAAGAGAATAAATTAATTGAACTACTTGTCTCTTTAAATGACTTGCCGAAGCTCACAAAGAGAGTAATTTACTTTTTCATGTTTTTAAAAATACATATGTTTAAATTTTTCTTAAAATCATGACGGAGACTTCTGAGATGTCCAAATTATGGAACAAGAAATAATTCATTGTCCGGAAACTTTAATTAGTTGGGGCGGGTAATCTGATCTTTTGGAAATATTGTGCTGCTGCATTGCTTAGGCTGTTGTTTCCTTGGGAGTTCTCAGTACTGTGAGGCTTTATAAACTAGTATTCCAAGATTGTTGACAAAGGCTTTTTTTTTTCCCAAAAGAAACTCACCTTTGCCATCTCTGTCATGATTCTAAAAATAAAAAGCAAGCTTTTCTTCAACTTAATTCTGCATCTTGCTTGTACTTTTAGTTGCACTGTGTCTGAAGCTCCGTGTCGTCACATCTGAGGATAAAAAAAAAATAGATAAATGGAATGAATCATCTTGTTAGCAACTGTTGTATCTGATGCATACCAATAAGTAATTAGAATTTGTTTATTTTATTTATTAAAAGAGTTTTACCAGAAGAGGCCCACTGAGCCAAAATAACTTGTTTCTGGGGGGTGGGAGGGGGTGCAAGAGAGGAACAGTGCAGTAGCACTTATACATGACAAAACATCACTCCAGGTAATATCTGAACATGCAGAATTACAAGTTAAAGTATACATAAATTTACATACTCAATGTAGTTTGCTTTGTTCTTTTTTTTTTTGGAGGTTTTATAAGTCGGCTGCTATATATGGTACTAAAGGAATAATGCCTGACAGGGTGGGTGTTATGCTGGGATAACATCCCATCTCGGGTGGTTGAGCCGGAGGCCACGAAGTCCAACACCCGAGAGGGGATGTTATCCCAGCATAACACCCACCCTGTCAGGCATTATTCCTGTTATACAATGGCTTGTTGTTATATATAAAATAAAAAAATAATTTTAAAGAATGTTTTTATTAGTGTGGAAAAATATTTTTGTTTCTTAAGAAAAGATGCAAAAAAAAGAGGGCAGCCATAATGATGAGAGTAGACCCGTGAACAGCAGGGATTTTATGCCAGGATAACATCCCTGCTGTGATGGCCAACTGACCAATCAGAGTCCAGGATTCTTTCTTGCCATTGTATAATGTAAAATAAAGCTGATGAGGTAAATCCAGCCTCCTGATTGGCTGAAAGCTATGTGATTAAAAGCAGGGGCAGACTTATGGGTAAGGAGCAGTGAATATTTTTCTTATTTATTCCAAGTCCTGTGACTTTCTGCCTGTCTGGGGATCATCCAGCATTGACATTTATTCCGTTTAGTCACCAACTCCCTTAATTTGTCCTTCCATGGTGGGGTCTTCAGTGTTGGAGGGGACCCTTCCGGAGCTGGAACTATAGCGCAACTACAGCAGAGGGTTCATTCTGAGGCCCGTCCAACTCTTCATCCCTTTCCCTCCAGCAGATATGCTAATTCTAGAGGTTCCTAGCATGCACACACAGTGGCATGCCAATGCAGGTCCAGCTGGTGTCTGTTCCCCCTCACCTCAAAGCTCGACAGTTGCTGCTGTGTCCCTGGACTGCCAGCGGTTAATATTGCGCTGAGATGACTACCTTCCTCAACTGGAGGCTAGGAGTGTCCAAGTGAACACCACCTCTACCACATGCTGGTTCTCCATGATGTCCAGGACTGAAGCTAGTACTACACTGCTGTTTGAAAGCATTTGTCAAGATGTACAGTGCTGCTTCTCTGTTATGTCTGACATTTGTTCTCTTCCTGTCTCCTTTTTAAGGATCCTACACTTTGCTCTTCTTGCAGTCCACCTCTCATATACTTTGTACTCATGGTTCAGCAGGAGTTTTGAAATTCAAGGCCCAAGCCTTTATTGGGGTGTGGTTGTGCCCTGCTGAGTTAAGGCAGGCTTTAGCCATACCTTTAAATCTAAAGAAATGGCCAGGTCTTCAGGTTGTGGTTTGGCAACTCTGTTGAAATGCTTGTTTATCCCTTGGTGTGTCATCTTATTTTTTTCTTTTCATTTGTCACCTTATTTTTTTTTTTTTTTTTTTGTTTACCCACGAAGGTCGTCTTTTCTGTGCATGTCAAATTACATTTCTTCTGTTGTGTGTTCTGTGATAATTCTTAAAATAGAAACAAGTTATCTGACAAGACACTGCAAAAGTTGAAAGTGTAAACAGGAATAACCAGTTGGAGTTCATTACTGAGAATGAGGCAGTAAACTCTTATCTAGATATGTTGCTCTGAGTTCATTCATGGAGTAGTTTTTTTCCATTTCAGCACTTTTTTTTTTTTTTTAATTAGGTGTAATGTTCTATGAATAGTTCCACATGTTTGTCGCTCTCTGACAAACCATCCCTGGTCTCGCCTGATTAAGAAAGTAGTCCGTCCAGTCTTACCTCCCACACTGCCATAAATAATAATAATAATAAAACTTTAAATCAAACATCAACAACATAAATCATATAAAATCAGTAGTATCATTGCACCATCAATCACCGAATGCCTGGTGCCACAAAAAAGTTTTCAGGGTTTGCTTAAATCCCTCCACGGTCTTGCACTCCCGTAACCGATGGGGTAGAGAATTCCAAAGGGTTCGGGCCACATACATGAATGCTTTGGCCCCAGAAGATTTCAAACACACCCTTGGAATTTCTAGCAACACCTCGTCAGCTGAGCGGAGCGATCACCCAGGGCAGTAAGGGACCAGGAGCTCTTTCAGGTACTCCATGCCCAGTCCGTGTAGGGTTTTAAAAGTCAGAAGACCGACTTTAGGGTAATCCGCCACTGTACTGGCAGCCAGTGCAGTCCACTTAGCACTGGTGAAATATGACAGGACCGAGATGATCCCGTCAAAAGCCGGGCTGCCGTGATCTGCACCAGCTGCAGGTGAATGATTTCCACCCCAGGTAGCCCTAGGTAAAGGGAGTTGCAATAATCTAAGCGCCAGGATGCAAAGGCGTGGACCAGAGTAGGAAGGTCACCGGATGGAACCAGATGCTTAATCCTGGAGATATTCCTTAGATGGTAAAAGGAAGATTTGATGACAGCCAACACCTGCAAATGTAGGGTCAGCCCTTCATCAAAAATTAACCCCAGGTTTTGCACCCATTCAGAGGTCGGGAGTGATAGGCCCCCAAGAAAATGTCCAGAGGGTAAACCAGCCCCCAACCCCCCCCTATCCGGTGACCTGGGTCCACAACCAGCACCTCAGACTTTTCCGAGTTCAACTTCAACCAACTGGAATTCATCCACTCCTGGATTTCTGTGAGACAGCTATTAAAGACCAAGAGAGCTCCATCCTGGTCAGGTGCAAAAGAAACTCATAGATGTCATGGATGGTCAAGTGGTCCTCCAGCTATGTGGCCACTACCTTCTCAATCACCTTCCCTAAAAAGGGAAGGTTAGAGATTGGTCTGTAGTTTGCATGGGAGTCTGGGTCCAAAGAAGCTTTCTTCAAGAGTGGGGTCACCACCGCCTCTTTCAGGGAGCTAGAAAACTCATATGTTTCTAAGGAGCACCAGACTATCTGCACTAGGACCGGACCGATGGAATCCATACAACCCAAAATCAGGGAAGTTGGTCCTGGGTCCAAACTACAGCATGTAGGGTGCACACTCTGGATGATCCGCATGACATCCATGAACTTTGGTCAGTCAAAAGTACTCCAGGAAAGCCAAGGAGCAGTGGCTTCATGCTGATCCAAAGCAACACCCAAAGAGTGTGCTGTTTGGAGTGCCACCCTGATGTCAGCCATCTTAGTCACAAAGAATCGAGCAAGTTCATCGCACTCTACTTGCAAAAAGGCTTTCTGGACTTGTAGACAGGCTGGGTTGCACAGTCTGTCCACAGTTTGAAACAGCTGAACTGGTCGATTCTGAGCAGCCGCAATCTCCCCAGAGAAGAACGCTGCCTTCTTATGGGTGATTGCAGATTGATAGACTTGATAATGGTCCATCAATCTAAGGTGGTCGGCATCAAGGGTGGATTTCTGCCAGCAACACTCTAACCTTCATCCTAGTTGCCGCATCTCCATCAAAGTCCTATCAAACCAAGGGGATTGAGGGTGAAGGGAGAGAGGACGAACACGGACTGGAGCAATGAGATCCAGAGCTGCCGAAATGGGCAAGTTATAAGCCATCACAAGGGTCTCTGTGTCACTGTTTGCCACTGGGGGGGACGATAGGTCAAGCACCGCTGCTAGGCCTTGAGAATGTACATCTTGTAAAGGATGGTACCTGACCATCTCCACAGGGGTAGACCTATGAAGGGGGTGCTGAAACTAAACCCCATGGTGTAGTGATCGGACCACTCAACTGGTTGAACCCCAAGTTGGAGGCCTCGATCCCCAGGAGGAAGTCTAAGTCAAGAGAATGGCCGTGTTTGAATAGCAGTGGTAACTATCTGTGTGAGGCCCAGTGATATCATCAACTGGAGGAAGTGCTGTCCAAATTGCAAGAGTTCGTCATCGATCCAGGTGTTGAAGTTGCCCAGGACCATCAGTCTGGGTGACTCAAACGCCAAGTCTATGACGAAGTCTGCAACTTCCTGAAGGAATCGTTTCTCATCTCTGGGTGGACGGTAGGTGAGGGCGATCCGACAACCTACACCTGCTACTATGGTACACTCAAATGACTGTATCCTCAACTGGTACACTTGTGAGGTTAAGTTCGGTCTTAAAACAGACCGCAAACCCCCCCCCCCCCGCGATCCAATCTCGGGCGGTGTATCACCAAGTACCCGGCCGGAGTTAAAGCCTCCAAAATGGGTCCAGAGTTCTCATCCAGGAGGTCTCGGTGATGCAAGCCAGGTCCATGGTTTCAACAAGATCTGCAATAATTGCAGTCTTGTTTTTAATGGACCTGGTATTGCACAACACTGCCTGAGTTGGACGAGCCTCTCGGGCCGCCCAAACCACCTGCCTACCACAATTGGTAGTGCCCTTGGGTATGGAAACCAGACATAGCGGACCATGTTCTAGGTTCCATTTTGCCCCAGGGCGTCTTCTGGATCTGGATAAAACATCAGAATTATAGAATCAAATTGGTGAAAACTAGCAAAATTGGCAGATGATACAATAACTAAAACACATTAGGGGAGAAGTACAATTATCCAAGTCCTATTGGTCCTCTCAGCACCAACAGGGCTAAAATGCACCCACCTATGCACTCACCCACCACATATACAAACTAAAATAAGTTAAAATTAGAAATGTCTACTCAGAAATTTGGGCTGTTAGGCCAGACATCAAAGTCCTGGACAGAAATGGGTCTGCTTGAGGAAGTTCAAGTCACAGAAAAGTAAATACTGAATCTTCAAGAACTGTAACTAAAACTGGTAAATGCAGAAAATAATGATGAGAGCACCTACTTTCACTGAGGTGCAAAGGTCAAATAATGCAAAGCAGATGATGTCTTAGACCCCCAGGCCCTCTCACTACCTGAGGAGATACAAGCACTCTCACTGCCTAATAACCAAAAAAAGGAATATAAGTCACCAAATGGATAAAAATTGAGGTCTGACCGTTTTTTATTTAGTTTTTTTGCAGGCAGGTGTCCTTTAAAGAAATCCTCTCAGTGATGCCCAGATCCACGTGACAAGGCACAGACGGGGGCCCAAAAAACCCTATCCATCGGGACTACGGCCTAAAATGCTGCTACCGCAGCCTCAGTTCTCCACCGGCACCAGTCCACCGCCTGACCCCCGGAGAACCTGGGAGAACTATAGACCCACTAGCCAGCTACCCGGCCAGTCCACAGCCCAGTCCCCCGAGTGGCAACAAACTCTGGCCACAGACCTCCCAATGCTATCGGGTCCACCCGCTATGTTAGCGCTGGTCCACTCTCCAGTGCCGACTAAAGGCACCGACCAGGATCATCCAAAACCAGCGACCCAGTCACTCCATCAAACAAAATCCCAGACGAATCCTCTCAAGCTTACACCAGAACTACAAATCTGTTCTGTCCGGGCAATCCACTTCGTCTCCTCAGCTTCTTCTCCCCACAACTTCCTCTCCCCTGCTACTGCCAGAACAAGATAGTGGGAGACAAAACAGTGGCAGTTCTGGTTTAGGCAAAAGAGCACGAAGATGGGAATGTTAACACTGCTGCTAGAAAAAATTGGAAAAGCTAGCCAGTTGCCGATGCCGGTAATCACTCCACTCAAAGACACGGCATACATAAAAAATAAAACCCTGAACCAAACGCTTCCTCACTAATCTGCTTCACTACAAGTACCCTAACTAAGTTAACTGATAACAACAAAATAAAATAAAATGAAAACAAGCAAAACAAAATAAAAAATAAAATTAAAGACAAACAAAGCTACTGTTAAGGCTGATCCATTCCAGTCGCCATAAAAATCTGGTGATCTGACTTTAACATGGAAATGGGGTGCTGGTTGATTTGGCTGATGAACCATAGGCCAGATGTAATACCCCTGAATATAGTATTGTATACATCATTATTCGGAAGGGTTTGGACCACCTGACAGCGGAGGGTGAGCCGTTCACATTTGAGGGATCCAGGATATTCTGTGCTTCTGTGTACTGTATATAGACCATGCAACATCAACTATAAGACATAATTAGATGCTGATATCTTTTAAATGTTTTATGAATGATATTTATTTATTTATTTAAGAGTTTTACCAGGAAGGCATACTGAGCAGAGTACTGCTCAATTCCAGATCGTCCTGGGGGAGGAGGGTGGGATGAGCACATACAAAACAGGTAGCACACAGTGCCAATGATGCATAACAAACAGGTTACATCACGAGTAGTGATAACATGTATGAGGAAAGAAATTAATACAGTAGAGTACGAAGGAAGGCTAGCTAACAGGAGGTCAACCTAATACAACTCAGCAACTCTGCTGTGCCGTATAAGAGCACAGATAGAAAATATATTGGCTTTTCCTTTGATGACAGAGAGGAATTCAGTTACAATATGGAGAGGGTAGGCCTACGTAAACCAGGGAGTGCACTGAGGCCTGGGAGAGCAGTTAGTGGGACATGGGCAAGGAACGGAGCATTTGGAGTCACGAGGACTGTCAGCAGGAGCAGGCGGGTGGGAAATGCACGTTGAGTAACAGGTTGCGCTGCTGTGAGTTGTCTGTGTGCCTGATGGCCACTGGTAAGGAGTTCCAGAGTTTAGGCATGTGATACTTAAAAGCGGCCTGCCCTTTGGCAGTAGCCATATGTGGGACATGAAGGAGCCAGGAGTCAGTGTTCCTGAGGGAGTACGCTGTGGGTGATTGAGCTTGGAGTGTGGACCCAAGGTGGGGGGGAAGGTCTGGGACCAGAATTTAGCAGTTATTCTTGCACCGTGGAGCTATCTCCGATCCTGTAGCAATGGAAGGTCAAGGGACTTGTAGAGTCTGCAGTGGTGTATTGGTGGTGGGGGCAGTCTAGGGCGAATCTGCAAAAGGAGTGGAAGAGGGGGTCGAGTTTGGCTAGGGTGGACTTTGGGGCGGCGGTGTAGACTACGTCACTGTAGTCCAGTATCGGGAGGATCATTTTCTGTAGCATAGCTTTGTGGGTTTCCAGAGGGATACAGTCCTTGTTACGATATAAGGCACCAAGCTTGGGGTACAGTTTCTTGCGGATTGAGTCAATGTGCCCTGAGAAGTCAAGGTGCTGGTCAAGCCAGACCCCAATGTACTGGAAGGAGGTGAGGGCTTCCAATGGTATACTATCTAAGGTGTGGAAAGAGGGGGAGGTGGGGAGACGGGCAAGTCCCTGCCTGGTACCGAAGGTAATGGAGTTGTTTTTTTTTGGGGGGGGTTAGGAAGAGCTGATTAGAGCGAAGCCAATTCTGGACACGTGAAGTCTTCCTGAGTCTGGAGGCCACCTCAGGGTGGGAGGGACCTACACATACAGAGCGTGTCGTCAGCGCACATATGTATGAATGCGCGCGCTTACGTACTACCAAGGGCAGGTCGTTTAGGAATATGGAGAACAGGATGGGGCTGGAGGACCGAGCCTTGGGGATGCCTGGACAACTGGGAGGGGCAGAGGTGTGTTGACCAACTTTTACAGCTTGACCCCTACCAGCTAAGTAGGACTGGAACCAATTGGAGCTAGTTACAGATAGACCTGCCTGCGTGAGTTTGGATAACAGAAGGGTGTGGGAGACCACGTCGAATGCCTTGGCAAGGTCGATAAAAATCGCTGAGGTGATGTGCCCATGATTCATACCCGTGAGTACAGTGTCGGTGAGCCGTAGTAGGGAGGTGATGGTGGAGTGCGACTTCCTAAAGCCAGATTGGTAAGGTGTGAAGTAGGAGGTGGAGTCGAGAAAACAGGAGAGTTTTGCTAGTACGAGGCGTTGCTGGATTTTGGCTAGGATGGGGAGTAATGAGATCAGGCGGTAGTTATCTGGAGAAGAGAGATCGACCCCTTTTGGGAGAGGAATGACTGTGGCGCACTTCCAATTGGCTGGGACAGAGGCAAGTGAGAACGAGAGATTGTATAGCGCAGCCAGAGGGGTGGCGATGGCTGGAGCAGACAGGTAGAGCATTTTGGAGTCCAGCCCCGAGGGACATTTTCCTTTAGTGGGGTTTAGGGCCCGAAGCTGTGTTAGTACTTCAGCCGGGGTGACTAGGCAAAAGGTGAAGGGTGTGGAGGAGGGTGGTTTAGACATGGGTGGGTGAGGGTGCGATTGGGGGAGTGAGGAGAGGAGAGAGGCTGCACAACTTGTGAAAAAGTTGTTAAAACCTGAGGCCACTGCACCTGGCGCAGTGATAGTTGAGCCATCCACATTTAAGGCTGGGGTGGGGGCGTGAGTAACGATTTTAATGTTTTCCAGAATTTCGCTGGGTGATTTAGGTTAGAGTGGAGTGAGGATTTGAAGTAGTTGGCCTTGGCCTGACGTAAAAACCTGGTGCAGGAGTTTCGAAGTGTGCAGTAGTGTTGGAGTGCCTCCAGGGAACTGGTTAACTTATATGATATCCAAGCTTGGTTCCTGGCATTGAGTTGATCAATAATGTTGGTGGAGACCCAGGGCAGGTGGTCACCTCTTACCCAGGTAGTTTTTAGTGGTGTATGGAGGTTCCACACGGCGAGGAATTTGTGTTTGAAGAGGTCCAGGGCAGAGTCCATGGAGGGTGCCTGGGGCATGAAAGACCAGTCCGAGGTGGACAGGTCGTAGAGGAGTGCTGAGAGATCGAGGATTTGTAGGACCTGGTGAGCAGTATCCTGGGGGGGGCTCTAGGTCTGAAGATTTTTCTGACCACGTAGATTAGGTGATGGTCACTTAGTGAGTCCGGAAGGAGACCGGATTCAAGTATACGGTGAGGGTGCGAGGTAAGGGCCCAGTCTAGATGGGAGTGATTTTTGGATTTGTGATTTAAGCGTGTGGGTTCGGTAATTTGTTGGGAGAGATTTAAGGATGATGCGTGGTACCTTAGAGCTGGCACTGGAGAGCCAGTTAGAGTTGAGGTCACCAAGGATAATTAGCTCTCCCGTGGAGCCAAGTAGTTTAAGTGTGCTCAGGTGGTCCATTATGAGTGGCATGGGGGTGTCAGGGGCGCAGTAGGACCCAGCTATGTATAAAGGTACTGACTGGGGCAATGGCAGCTTTATTAGCAAGGAGTCAGTGGACAAGGTGGGCAAGGTGAGCTGGATTGGGATGTAGTGGAGGTGAGCAGCGATGAAAATGACAGCATCTCCACCTCTCTTGTTACCGTGCCGGCCGTGACAGATGAGGGAGTAGCCAGGGAGTGAAAATTCAACATCCATATTGTGGGGCTTCAGCCAAGTTTCTGTTAAGATTAGAATGTCAGGACGCAGTGTAAGGACTTATGGTTGAAGGATGGTGAGCTTGTTCAGGATGCTACATATGTTTAGGTGAATTATTTTAAAACCCTGTGGGAGTTTTATAGGGATTGGCGTGGTACATGGATATATAGACAGTGTCGGCAGATAAGGGCCTATGGCCCACCCAGTCTGCCCACTGGAGCTTGTAAATTCAGTTTATGTTTTCCTAGAAGTCTGTTGCCCCTTACCCCTGACCTCCAGAATTCCTTTATGTCTATCCCATGCATTCTTAAATCCCGTGATTGTTTCAGCCCCCACCACTTCCTCTGGCAGGGTGTTCCACTTGTCCACCACCCGTTCTGTGAAGAAATTCTTCTCACCTTTTCTCTGAATAGTCCTTCCTCCAACTTCATCCATGCCCTCCTAGTCCTGGAACATCTTTTTGCTTAAAAATAGTGTATTCCTGCACCCTGTTCCTCCCTGTAAGATACTTGTATGTCTCTCTATATCCCTCTCTCTCCTCCTCTCCTCCAGGGAGTACATGTTCAGTTCCTTCAACCTGTCCTCATAGGACTTGTGATGCAATCCATGCACCATCTTTGTTGCCCTCCTCTGAACCTTCTCTACCCTGTCTATGTCCTTACATAGGTAAGGTCTCCAGAACTGTACACTGTAATCCAGGTGGGGCCTCACTAGTGTCTTGTATAGTGGAATTATGACCTCCTTTTTCCTGCTGGTGATGCCCCTGCCTATGCATCCCAGCATCCTATTTGCTTTACCTGCTGCCTTGTCACACTGTTTCCCTACCTTGAGGTCATCAGAGATGATAACCCCAAGATCCCTTTCCTGCTTGGTGCATGCTATATCCTCACCCCAACTGATATATTGTGCCAGGATTTTGTGCCCCATATGCATTATCTTGCACTTCTTTGCATTGAATTTCAACTGCCAAACCCCTGACCATTCTTCAAGTTTCTGCAGGTCCCTTCTCATTCTGTCTACACCCTCTGGTGTGTCTACTCTGTTACAGAGCTTTGTGTCATCAGCGAACAGTGAAATTCTGCCTTCTAGGTCCTGTGCAATGTCACTAATGAAGATGTTGAATAGGACCGGTCCCAGCACTGATCCCTGTGGTATCCTACTGGTCACTCTTCCCTCTGTGGAGTGACAGCCATTTACCACCACCCTCTGTGTCCTGCCGCCCAGCCAGTTACCTACCCACCACAATACTGTCCTTCCCACACCCTATTCCCAGTTTGTGTAATAGTCTTCTATGTGGCACAGTGTCAAAGGCCTTGCTGAAGTCCAGATAGGCCATGTCCACTGCCCTCCCTGATCCACCTCCTAGTCACCCAGTCAAAATTTCAATGAGGTTGGTCTGACATGACCTCCCCTGATGAAACCATGCTGCCTTGGGTCCTGTAGTCCATTGACAACCAGATGTTCCACCAATCTCTCCTTCAGTAGTGCTTCCATGATCTTCCCACTACCGAGGTGAGACTGACTGGTCTGTAGTTCCCGCTTCCTCTTTGTTCCCACTTTTGTATAAGGGGACTATATCTGCAGTCCTTCAGTCTTTGGGTACCTCCCTGTTTCCAGTGATCGGCTAACAGGATAGCCAGAGGTTCAGCCAGCATCTCTTAGTTCTTAAGGACCCTGGGTCACCCCATCTGGCCCCATTGCTTTATCAACTCTTATTACTTCCAGTTCCTTCAGGACCCTTTCTCGTGTAAAGGGACTTGTCCATTCTGCACCATTCTCACCCTTGTACTCCTTCAGACCCATTACCCTCCTCTTCCTCAGTAAAGACTGAGCAGAAATACCTGTTCAATATGTCAGCTTTACTGTTGTCATCCTCACATGCCCCATCCTCCCCTTCAGTCTCACTATCTCTCCTTTGCCTTTCTTTTTTCACTTATGTACCTGTAAAAGGTTTTGTCCCCTACCCACTGATTTTGCAATGTGTTCTTCTGTGGAGCTTTGGCTTCCTTACTGACCTCCCTGCCTGCTTTTGCTTCTCCTGGTACTTCTCCCTATCCCCTTCTGCCTGTGTCTTTTGTATTGCCTGAATGCAATCTTTTGGCTTCACTTTCTTTGCTACCTCTTTGGAAAACCATAATGGTCTCCTCTTCCTTTTCCTCTTGCTAACCTGCTTAATGCATAATTCTGTTGCTCTTGTAATCCCCATTTTAAATACTGCCCACTGTTCCTCAACCCCTGATTCCTGCCCCATTCTCCTTAATGCCTCTTTCAAGTATCTCCCCATTTTCCCAAAGTCTGCCCCACTAAAATCCAGGATATGTGTTTTTGTGTGGTTTGGTTCTGCTCTTTCTGTGATTTCAAACCACAATGACTGGTTGTCACTGTTCCCCAGATGCTCCCCCACTGTTACCCCATCACACTGTCTCTGTTTGTGAGCACAAGGTCCAGTATTGCCTTCTGCCGAGTTGGTTCCATGACCAGTTGCTTGAGGAAGGCACCCTGAAGAGTCCAGGATAAATCTGCTCCTAGTTGATGCTGCTGCTGGGATGCTCCAGTCCACATCTGGAATATTGAAGTCTCCAACCAGTACTACCTCACCCTTGTCTGCCGTCCTATGGATGGCTAGCATCAGCTCCCTATCTGTTTCTTCCTCCTGGGCTGGTGGTCTATAGACCACACCTGTGTGGATGGCTGGCCCCATTTTCCTTTCAAGCTTAATCCACAGTATCTCTCCCTCATTTTGTTCCTCCTGGATCTCTGTGGCCCTTATGTCATTTTTCACATACAGTGCCACTCCTCCTCCCTTCCTGCCTGCCCTGTCTCTTCTGAATATGTTGTAGCCAGGTATGGCCATCTCCCAGTCATGGTTATCATTACACCAGATTTCAATGATGGCCACAATGTCCAGGTCTGACTGCACCATGACAGCCTCCAGATCTTCCATCTTGTTGCTAAGGCTCCTGGCATTTGCACACATGGCTTTCCATGATTTGACCTCCCTAGACTGCTTTGCTGTTCTACTCCAGCCCTTCCTTGGTTGTCCTTTATCCTGGTTCTCCTTGCTGTCTGCCCTTCTGCTGAATTTCCCCTTTTCTGCCTATCCACCTCTTGGGTGCTAATCTCCATCTTTTGCACACTGCTTTGTAGAGATAGCCACTCCTCTGGTTCACTGGTTCCACTGCTAGCTGTGGGGGGTGAACAAGTAGGTACCCTCCTTGCTGGCCTGCCACCCCCTTTGCTAGTTTAAATGCTTGTCAATGTAGCATTTAAACTTATCATTGAGTGCTTGGATTCCTCTCCAGGATGGATGCAGGCTGTCAGGCTTGAACAAATCTCCATCCCTCCAGGTGGGTCCCCAGTCACCAATGAATCCAAACCCTTCCTCACAGCACCAGTTCTTCAACCATAAGTTAAAGTTCTGGTGCATGCACCCCATGCTCTCCTTGCCTCTGAGTGAGCGCTTCTGAGAGAAAGTGGCCGGTAGCTACTTGCGAGGACCCTCCCAATTTCCTGGTAGGGGGTGTTGGGCCAGGGTTTGGCTGTATATCACCTGCCATAAGAAGCAACAGAGTGAGCAGCTGTTTAATTTTCAGCATCTGGTGGCACACTCAGTGCACAGAGTCGCTGGACAGGTTTAGTAGTTCCAGTTGAGTGAGAAAATCTTAAAGCAGTGAGCCCAGCTTGGAAAGAGGGTGGCAGGATGGAGGGGCCGGGTAGCCAGTTAATCAAGAGCTTTTGGGGCAGTGGGCCAGCGGAAGTCGTGGTGTGGAAAGGTGGGGGAGTAGACCGGTTATCTATTAAATTGGTATATGGCTGTGGGACTGGAAAGGAGGCAGGCGGAAGGGATGTAAGGGGTGGGAATATGCACAGTATAGTGCTGTATAGTGGCAACATGGTGCAGATTGCATGTATAGAGGGTGGCATCTAGTGGTGATAAAAGAAGAGGCAGATTGCCTAATTAGGGCGGACACTAGTGATGCTAGCAGATAATCTGCTAATGGGAAAACAGGCTGATAGAAATTATTGCATGATCACACAGTGTGATCTCACAGGCTATATAAGACAAAGTCCACCAAGGGTGGTGGTGGTGGTGGGAGCAGTGGGGAGCTGGCGTGAAGTGCCGGCAGGGTCACAATACAGCATCCCGAAGCCTGCAGCAACATGGCGTGGCCGTTGTACCTGTGTTGCGGTTTGCTGGGGAATCTGGCAGTTTGGGGAGGGCAGGACACCGACGCCCTCACGACCTCCTTTGGCTCTGGGGATAGAAGAGGAGAACAATTTATTTACAGGTAAGCCAGCAGGAGGAGGAGCTTACAGCAACTGTTTCAGGGGCCAGCAGATTCAGGACCAACCATACAATTCAGATTACGCCTGGCGTTGCTTCAATAACTTAAACAGCACTTAAAGCACCTTGCACAATACGTGGACTCAGGCACTAAATCAGGTTAAAGCTTCTATTTAAATGGTGCAGCACTGCGGTTGGAAACAGCCTGGGGTTACTTAATATAATTTAAACAGCACTTTTAGCACTACACACTGATTCGGTCCCTTAAAGCAACCTTGCAAAATACGTGGAACCAGGCACTAATCAGGTTAAAGCTCCCAACTAATGGTGCAGCACCCTATGAATTACAGTAATTTGAGGAGACAAAAACTATCAGCATAGCTCTGCCGACTAAAATATTGTCCCGTTGCAAAAGGCGCCAAATTCAAAAAGTCTTTTGTCTACAATACGTCCCGAAGCCTGCAGCAACGTGGCGTGGCGTGGCCGTTGTACCTGTGTTGCGGTTTGCTGGGGAATCCGGCGGCTTGGGGAGTGCAGGACACTGACGCCCCCACGACCTCCTTTGGCTCTGTGTTGCGGTTTGCTGGAAAATCTGGCAGCTTGGGGAGGGCAGGACACCGACGCCCTCACGACCTCCTTTGGCTCTCTGTTGCAGTTTACTGGGGAATCCGGCGGCTTGGGGAGGGCAGGACACCGATGCCCTCACAGCCTCCTTTGGCTCTGTGTTTCAGTTTGCTGGGGAATCCGGCGGCTTGGGGAGGGCAGGACACCGACGCCCTCACGACCTCCTTTGGCAATAGTACATATGTATGTACTATTAAGTGATTCTGCTGCTGGATGATACACTATTTAATCCATATGTTGAAATGTAATTATTTGTGCACCTGTATTATGCATAGAAACTTAAAACTCAATAAAAAGAAAATTATTAAAAAAAAAAAAAATTATGGAAATGGGTCTATATGACATTGAGAGGCTAGAGTCTGTTGCAAGTTTCAATGTGAAAATAGTTACCAGTCTCCATGAGGGTGGCAGCAGCGGCATGCCTGACAAGACAGATTGAAACGGTCTCAAAAGCAGGGGGTTAATAGAGTCATGAAAGCTCTTAACTCGAGGGGAAGCCCTTCAGGCCCAGGACATTTCAAAGTATGCAGACATTGGATAACAGAATGTACTTCTTTCAGTGGTTATGGTGAGCCGTAAGTGCTTCTTGTTGCTCTTCTGTTAACTGCGGCAAAGAGAGGTTGACCAAGTATTGCTGTAACCAAGAGCTACAGTAGCAAGGGGAGGTGTAACCATGTACATTTGTCCCTTCTCATGCGTAATTGCTGCAGTGTCAGTAATGTATCTGTTAGGGTGGTTAGTCAAGCTTCCCTCTGGGTTTTTTTCCGCCGAAGTATAGGAGACAATAGCCCCCCAGAGAACCACCTTTAATGCATCCCAAAGCATAGGGTCTGCAGTATCCCCTTTATCATTGTCAGTCAGGAAATCTTGGATCTTACCCCAGATTATTTCAAGAATAGAGTCATCCCTCAGTAGAGAGATGTTAAAGCTGCAGGTAGTTCTCTGGTGCCTGTTGCCTATGTCTAATTTAAGAAGCAAGGGCGTATGGTCAGATAGGAGGAGAGGGCCACAAGATTTATTCCGGACTGAGTAAAAACATTCACTGGTCACTAAGAAGTAATCAAGTCTAGCCTGGCTGCCGTGGTTCGAGGAGTAATGTGTGTAGCCCAGTAATGGCTGTGGGATAAAGGCAGTGCCACACATCTAGGAAGCCCAAATCTTCCATGGTGGTTCAAAATATTTTTGTGCCGCTATCAGGAGGAATGCTGTCGGATATGTAGAGTCAAGATGCAGTGTCAGGGTTTGAGATCCCCACCAAGGATCAGTTGACCCAGTGGAACCTGTAGGAGTTTGTAAATAAAAAAGGTTTGAAAAAAAAAAAGCCTTAAAACTGAAGAAATGAACTGGCTGCCACCCACATTCCTCTCACTAAGCGAGAGTAAACGTCCACCATGTTTTTGAAGTTGGTTTGCCTGCCTACAGAGAAACTCCACCAATGGGATTGCACACTATTACAGTGTGTGCACAGGATGAAATGTGGCACCATGACAACAGCATTTGTGTGGCAGCCAGACCGGCGCTTGCACTGTGGGATCTGAGTGATAATACTATCGTTCAGAGCTGAAACGATAGTATTATCAGCAGTGAATGATAGTATTATCAACAACAACCAATAATATTATCACTTGAGGAAAGGTAGTATTATGGGAAAAGGAGTAGTGTATTACAGGGATTTTTTTGTATGACTTTTGATACTATCATTTTAGTTATCCATATATTACAAATGAATATACTGCCCCATTCCCGGCAAATCAATAAGGAGACCCATCTCTCCCACCACCAACACACTGTTGGAGAGACTCCCTCTGTACCCCTGTGACACACCAGCAAACAGGGGGAACAAGGAGGGGCTCCCCCAGTTGTCCTGCAGTATAGCAGAACCAGAATGCTTAGTGGTACCTAGTACATCAAACAGAATAGAACACAATAGGTGAGACCTACAGTGTCACCCAGACTTGGTACAACCAGTAACAGTGACAACATGCCCCATAAAACAGGTAGGGTAAAACATAGAGACATAAGGAACAACAAAGCAAATCTCCTACTAGGCATAACATGGAGGCCTTAGCCTCACAATAAAATGTGCTTCCAAGGTAGGGGGTGGAATAAAACTCCACCCATATAGCGTAGCTGTAAAAATGCTGTGGTGGGAATATCCATGATGAGAAGCCACTGGCACTGTTTACAGGAACCGTGTAGATTAGAGCTGTCACCTAGTCAGGGATCCGCATAATAACATAAATGCTGGCCAGGGTCCTCAGGTTACTAGGTTATACTGTTTATTCTGATATCCAAGGAGGCAGCAGCCCTAGAGCATTCAGAGTCAGAAGAGCCAGGCAGTTCCCTTGATTGACCCGAGCGTAAACAGGAAAACTATAGACCACTGGCAAGAGTCATGTAACAGACCTACTGCAAAGGGTGGTGATCAGTGGGCTAAGCAGAAAGGATTTCAGTAACCAGAGGGTGTGATACATCCAAGCCAAATCAGGGAATGAAATACTGAATGAAATCAAGGGAGGCTTCCGGCACAATAGTCCATAGATGACACACAACCCAGGACCCAAAGCCCATCTGGTGTCCCCCAAACCAAGATGGTCCCATATAGCGTACCTCCATGGATGTAGAAGTTGCAAGAATCACTACAGACCCCAAGCAGATGGACATTGGTTAGGGCGGCCCCCAAATTGGATGCTAAAACACAGCTGGCTGCCAGAAGGTGGCCTACGAGGCAAGGCCGCGCCCTAGATAATGACCAGGGTATTAGATATATGGAGTACTCAGCAAACAGATTTCTCAAGTGGCATCTCAGATGCTATCATGTGAAGTGTTCCGACTAGACCTAGAAGGTCAGAGAACCGGTGTAATGGTTAGAGTGCCTCCCAGTAGTAAACTACAAGCACAGCCATGTGATCTGCTGAGTAGTTTTAAAATAGCAGGTCTTACATGATCACACTGTGTGTGCCAGGGTTTAAGGTGGCTGATCTGTTCTAGCCACCCCCAGGTTCCCTAGAAACATGCCCCCAATTTCCCTGCACGTCTACTCATCTTGGGACATTGAGGGAGTAAAATCGTGTCTACATAAATCTGTTTACCTTCCCAAAATGTAACTTTCGTCTTCCATGCTATGGACAGTACCAGTTCTTTTAACCTAAAATTTCAAAAAATGTTATAATGATAGAGCTGGGCCATGCCTCTGGCCCAGGCATGGGCCCTCAGGCACAGTGTACCCACTTCAGTTATAGGTCAAGCTCATCAGGCAACTCCAGCGCAGATTTCAGCAAGCTTGCAGTGAACTTAGTTACATTAGCCCCTCTGCCCCCTCAGGTATGCTATAAACACAGAGATTTTTTTCTCCTCGGGCATCCCTCTAAGTTCTGACACTTCAAGTTGCACTTGCCTACGATGCATGTGCAGCAACATGTCACACACATGATCTGAGCACTCCCAAGAGCTGGGTGGTCACCTCCTGCAAATCCTTTTTTTCTGGCATCATGCATATATGCTTAGAAAGTAGTCACAGCTAGACAACTGCTATGCCTTCTGGGTCACATGCTCGCTACCGTCCCTACGGTAGCACTCGCCAGTGTTCCTGTGAGACCTTTTCAGTGAATCCTCCAGAATCTATGGTCTCAAAGAACAAGCAAAAGTTTGAAGGCCAATTCAGAGTCACTCCCTCTCTACCGTCAGCTCTGCCTTGATGGTCAATTGAAACCAATTTATGAACAAGGAATGCCTTTTTGGTCCCTCCCTCCCCCTCAGACATTCACCACAGTTGCTTCCCTGACAGAGAGAGTGCCCTGGTTCCTATAGGACACAGGTCGTGGACCACTTCTCTCCTCAGCCTCACATCAAGCACCTAGAGCTGAGGGCATTCCACTTAGCCCTTCCGGCATTCCATCCTCTTTTGACTAGACCATTGGCTGATCCAGTCAGACAACACTGCAGTGGTGTTCTACCTCAGCAGTCAAGAAGGTGCTCCAATCTTCAGCCTCTTGACTAAACACTAAAGAACCCTATTACCTCCCTTCCTGAAGGCTCTACACCTTCCTGCTGGGCCCCTGTGGACACGTTCATAATTAATCTACTAGTGTCCTCTCCTATTACCTATATTCTCCTGGCCTCCCGTAAGCCAGCAACCAGAGCAACATACAATTCCAAATGGAAACGCTTTTCCATATGATCTGTCTCAGTCTTTGGGCCCTTACTCTTGTCCACTGACAAAGGTTCTGGATCACCTGGCCTCACTATCTGAGTCGGTTTAAGTTATTCTTCCATCAAAGTCCACTCGGCCGCCATCTCAGCCTTCCATGAACCTCTGGATGGCACGTTACTGTGCCAACATCATCTAGCTAAGATGTTTTTGAAAGGAATGTTACATATTAAACTTCCTATTAGAGGACCCACTCCTCCGTGGGCACTCAATTTTATGATAGAAAAATTGACCCTCGAGCCTTTCGAGCCAGTGGTCACTTGTGATCTCCGTTTCCTTTCATGGAAAACATTAATTCTAGTGGCTATCACTTCAGCTCGCTGTAGTTCCGAGCTTCATGCCCTCATGTGTAGGGAACCTTATTTGATTTTCCTCAAGGACGGGGTGGTCTGTCATACCAGCCCTTCCTTCTTTCCTAAAGTAGTCTCCAAACATACTTTAAATCAGTCCTTGGAGCTTCCAGTCTAATATCCTGACTACTCCAATCAGGGTGAACATCTGTTACATACTTTAGATGTCCATCGTATACTACACTATTACACTAATCGTACTCAGTCGACTAGGAAAACGTCTCAATTATTCGTCACCTTTACCTCTGGCAGAGAAGGGCTTTCAATTGCTAAGTGAACCCTTTCTTCCCGGTTGGCGAATTGTATTACATCTTTTGTTGCAAAAAGTACAACAAGAATTTACCTGGACCTGTCAAGCCCATTCCACTAGAGCTATGGCCACTACTGCTGACTTGCTTTACAGGAGCCTCCATTTCAGATATCTGCAATGCAGTCCCTGGTCCACAATCCATACTTTCACAAGGCATTACAATCTGGATATTGCCTCATGATATAGGGAACTGCCTTGGCCTGCAGTCCTACAAGGTCTTCTATCGTACTTGTCCTCCCACATGGACATAACTGCTTGGGATTCTCCCAAAAGTAATGACATACTGCAAGAGACCATTCCATGGAAGATAGAACAGTTACGTAAAATCTTACCGTAACAGTAGATCTCCAAGGAATGTCTCTTGCAGTAAGTACGATCCCACCCTCCATTCTCCTCCTTTTCTAAGAGAGCAAATTCTGGTCCAGTGACTTTGGGTTAGGACTCCTTGATACCTCGGCTTCCCCTCGGTCCTCACTTTTGCGAGCTGAATCCGGCACGGGAACCGAGGATACCAGGGACCGCCCACACTTATATAGGAAGCAGGAAGATGATGTCATGCGTGGGCGGTCCATGGTACAAAACTGCTAGAAGAGCTGCCGTGTCACAGCACCCTCTGCTGGAAACTCCCAGAAGTAATGTCTTACTGCAAGAGACATTCCTCGAAGATCTACTGTTGCGGTAAGATTTTACGTAACTGTACTTTCTAGGAGTGATATATGTTGTTCATCCACACTGACCCACCCAACCTTCCTGACCTCGACGCACACCTCAGCTTCCAGCGGGTAAGATCTAGCGTCATGGGGCGGAGCCTAGGGTTTTACCACCTGGGTGGGTGGGAGGAGCTAGCTTGAAGATGTTCCGGCACCTCTTAAAGGGAAAGGCGATCTGCCAGAAAGTGTGAATGAACGACATATATCACTCCGAGAACTACTGTTACAGGTGAGTAACTGTGTTTTTTGTATGGCCGGCATCTTGTTTTCTGTATTTAAAAAAAATATATATTTTGAAAACCCATAAATGAAAATGATACCCTGCAGAGACACCATCACATGTATCTTGCTAATCGGGCCCCTGTTAGGTGAATTCTGCAGTTAGTTTTTGGAAATATTACCCAGAAGTATGGCCATACGAAAAAAGATTCCCTTCATATGAAAAAATAATTTTGACTTTTTTTTTTTGCATTCTTTTTTGTATGAAGGAATATTATTTCATATGAATGACACAACCTCGTGAACAAAGATCCCTTCATAAGGAAAAATTAAGTTTGACTTAGTGAGGTTTTTTCAGTTTGTTTTTCATATGAACATTACGACCTCTCAAAAAAAGATCCCTTCATACAAAAAAAGAATTTGGGCTTATTTTTTTCCCCACATTTCAGCTTTAACGAGCCATAACGCCCTCAATATATGGAGTTAAGGAACAATCTATATACCAAAATAAAGGTCGTAATGAGTACTACAACACTAATACATAAAACCTCCCCCACCACCACCAAAAAAAAAAAAAAATTAGGGACCATATAAAAAGCATAACAAAAAATACAATTCCCATAGGATAACATTGCAACTTTAACAAGCTGTAACTCTGTCAGTCTTAGTGGTAAAATGAGGGAGCAGTCAACTGGGTGGGGGGGGGGTTGGGGACATTTTGGTGATGGTGGTAGTAAGGTGGGAGCAGTAAACAGAAGTCACACATGCATAAACACATGTGTTTCCAGTTCACATAAAATGTATAGGCATTTAGCAGTGAAACAGATTTATGAATTGCTGTGGCACCTTAAATACAAAGAAATTATCTATCTGTAGTTATATTCAATAGCAATGCTATATGTGGGTGTTCATAAGCATATTCTTTATGATCAGAACATTCTGCAGACACTATAGTATAGTTGGAGACCCGTTAAGGTCTGTGAAGACAGACTAGGTAGAGACCATCTAGGAAGACTGGGTGGGCCATGTGGTCGTTTTCTGCTGGTAAATACTATGGGCTGGATTTTTGAAACCCTTAAAAATCCCGTAGCTGCGGGAAAAACTCAGCACAAGTGGTTTGCCACTTGCGGACCCGCAGTTTTTCCTGTAACTATGGTATTCTCAAAAGTGGAGCTGCTGTATGACCAGCTCCATGATTTATGGCAGCTTATAGCTGTTTTTTCCCCTCAGCTGCAGAAAACGTTTACGGTCGGTAGGACCAGGCATAACATCTCCTGCAGTAAGCCGGCCCAGTGGCACTGAGCCGGTGGACGCCACACCTCATGCCACACTGGCGACCCGGGCTCGGACGTGAGCCCGGGGCACCAGGGGTTGGCAGGGAAGGGATGGGATCGAGCATCTGAGGACTGCTGTCCCATCCCTGGGGAGGGATCCAAGGGAACCATCGTTATGTAGCAGCCCCTGGTGACGACCGGGGGCACTACTGGAGAGGGGTTAAACATGAGGGGCGGAGCGTGGCAGACATCGGTGTTGTGTCTGACGTCATTGCATACTCACACTCCGAGGGGAACAGAAAAAAAATCTAGGGGGAAAATGGCAGCACAGGGTCCACAGCAGCATGACAGCCGCAGCTTCACCGGCCGACGAATGCCCGGACTGGAGGCGTGTGCCGGTATTGGTTCCTTGCTGGGTGCGGGGACATAGGGGGTAGTCCCTTTCGATGGTATAGCTGCAAATGCCAGCTGGGCACATCCAACTTCGGGGTCAGAGGTGAAGGAGGAGCAGTGGCTGGAGGTAAGCAGGGGATGTGGCTGCAGGGAGAATACAATATGATATGATAAAAAAAAAAAATAACATCGCCTGCAGCTACAGGGGCCTGAAAAAACAAATCTTCGCAGCTGCAGAGATTTCCTTCCGCAACTGGAGTTGCAGAGTGGGACTTAGTCCCAGTAAATTTTGAAAATCCGGGCCTATGTTTCTATGTTTCAGTCAGCCCCCCAACTGGGGACCTCTGAAGAAACGTGTGTGTGTATGTATGTGTATGTGTGTACAAGTGTCTTGGACAGGATGTACTGGATGTCATCAGAATCACAAGTGACCTCTTATTGGTAAGTTAGGCTAAGTGTTAGGGGATGTTCATCAGTGGGGAATTGTTTTTAGGTTTTTCTTCGCAGTGCTGAGTAATGGCTGTGGTGGACTGATCTTGTGATACAATGAAGATCTCTCCACACAAGGTTTCATCCAATTTACAGATGTTGCAGAGCCATCTCTAGTGGCTTGGCTGTCAAGCACAGACAGTCTTTGTTATGGTACTCCAAACCCAGAAACAGTCAATAACCAACCAAGCCTGTTGCAGAGTCTGGGGGAACAATTTCATAGTGTAATCAACAAGCATTTGTCAATGCCGAATGTTTGCTTGCTGGCATTGGCAGTGGTAGTGTAGAAGTTACAGAGCTGCGTAATAGGAATGGCAGTGAAGCATTGAACTGAAGCCAACCCCACCACCACCCTGCAGAGAGTGACAGGCATTGGGGCGTGCGTTTGGGTCGTCAGGCATAACGGCCACGCCATTTCACCACACCCCACCCTGCAGACACTGACAAGTGTCACGGTGTTTCTTGGGGTCTTTGGCCCTTATGCGCACCCCATTTCATTAGGAAATATGGTGAGATGGGTGCGATATAGGAGAATGGGGTGAACTTTGCAGCTGAAGAGTCCAAGGCATACCTCGATGCCTCTCACTGGCTGCAGAGTGTGGAATGGTGTGAGCATTACAGGCAAGAATCCCAAGTCACACCCCGATGCCTGTCATTCTCTAGAGGGTTGGGCGTTATGGTTGGAAACCCTAATACCTCAGGCATTTGTTGGTATTTTCACTCCAAATTTTCAACATGCTTTTTTTGTGACCCCACCTCATGAACAGGAGGAATATCAGTTTGGTAGACGAAAGCTGCTTATGTACAGCGACTATGGCATTTAGCACTAGAGGTGCAAAAACATTCCGAACAGGATGTAAAAAATGACAGCTGTGCTGTTCATGGGGAGGTGTAAAAAATGGCAATGTTGCAAATCTGCACTAAAAATATAAAAAAAAAAAAATGGTGAAGTCACGAGCGTACATAGAAACTGTGCAACGCACACCCGTAATATAATTAGGTTGGGGATTTTTTACAGCAGATTGTCAACTCAGGCATTTTGGTGCCTCCGATCATGAACACTGTCACTGTGATTTTCTTTATCTGTGTCGAACAATGATTTCCCAAAGCGACCACGCATCTCTGCACTGAAAGTGGAAACACACTTCAGCCATGTTGTGAAAAATGACAGCTGTACTGTTCATAAGGAAGTGTGGAAAAATGCCACTGGTGAAAATCTGGACTAAAAATATTACAAAGTCATGGACTTATGAGGGTGCGTGGAAACTGCGCAATGCTCACTCGTAACACAGTCATTTTATGGACTTTTGTCTCCAAATTTTCAATATAGCCATTTTAAGACCCCTGCTCATGAACAGTGTAAGTGTGATTTTCTTAATCTGTCCTAAACATTGCTTTACGCTGTAGCATACACCATTATGCGCTACATGTGCGAAAACACATTTAGGGCGATATATGAAAAATGGCAGCCGACATTGTTCATAAAGGAAGTGTAATAAAATGGCAATGTTGAAAATCTGGAGTGAAAATATTAAATTCGCAAACTTACGAGCACATGCATAGGAACTGCGCAACGCACGCTCGTAAAACGGTCATTTTTAGGAATTGTTTCACCAAATTTTCAACATAGCCATTTTAAGACCTCTGCTCATGAACAGTGTCACTGTGATTTTCTTAATGTGTCCCGTACATTGATCTCGCACACCGACTGCACCATTGTGCACTACAGGGGCGGAAACACGTTTTGGGTGAGATGTGAAAAATGACAGCTGTACTGCTCATAAGAAGGTGTGGTAAATGGCAATGTTGAAAATCTGGAGTGAAAATATTGAAAATTCGCGAACTTACGAGCGTGCGTAGGAACTGCGCAACGCACGCTTGTAAAACAGTCATTTTTAGGAATTTTTTCACCAAATTTTCAACATAGCCATTCTAGACTCTCTGCTCATTAACAGTGTCACTGTGATTTTCTTAATTTTCCTGTACATTGATTTAGCTATCACTGGCGCTCGCTAGCGCTACATGGACAGAAACACATGTTGGGTGAGATGTGAAAAATGACAGCTGTACTACTCATAAGAAGGTGTGGTAAAATGGCAATGTTGAAAATCTGGAGTGAAAATATTGAAAATTCGCAAACTTACGAACCTGCGTAGGAACTGCATAACCACGCTTGTAAAACAGTCATTTTGGAATCTTTTGCAAAATTTTCAACATGGGCTTCTTGAGGAACCCATCTTATGAACACTGGCAGTGTTGTTTGATTAATTGGCTCGAGAGGGTGATTTGCCTGAGTGACTGTGAAATCACCCTTTGGGCCAGAATAACGCCATGACAGTGACATCATTCATGAGAAGGGGTCCCAAAAACCCCATGTTGAAAATTTGGTGCAAAAATTCCAAAAAATGCCTGAGATATGCAACAAAGTTGAAAAAACCCTATCTAGCCCATTATACAGCTTACCGGCATTTCCTCAGTTCGCGGTCGGCTTTGAAGAGTGCAGACGTGTTCCCGGTCCACCGAAGATCATCGCACCAAGCTCCAGAGGTAAGTATGGGGTGAGGGTGTGAGAGGCGGGGTGCGCAGTGGGTGGGTGCGGGCTGCGGAGGGGGCTGGGAGACTCGTGGGACCGTTTTTGCTTTTCAGGTTAAAAAAAAAAAAAGCCTTGGGGCGTTTCCCACCTCTGGGTGGGCTCCCAGCGTGGCACAAGAGTGGGTGAGGGGCATTCAGCTGGCGTGGGATTGGGCACCCCGTGCGGCCATGGCATTTGTTGCCACGTAGGGTGGGCTCCAGTAGCACCTTCTTCGAGAGAGAGAGTGAAGCCGGCCGGGGATTGGGCACACCGTCGGCTTGTTCTATGAGTTGCCACCCTGGGGTGGGGCACCCAGCATGGCATTTGGTGGGGGGCACAGCACAAGCTGACAGGGATTGGGCGCCTGCCTGCTATAATGTGGTGTGCGGGGGAGGGCAGTATGCGTGCATGTCTGTGTGTGTGTAGGGGGAGCTGCGCATGAGCAGGCGCTATCTTATCGCTGCTCACTCAAGCGTAGCTCCCCCTTTCAGCTGTATGCCACTGCATTTTGGAGCTTGTCATAGACAGCTCCAGCATGCATTGGCTTACAGGGGCCGCGCCTGCCAACACACTGACTGAATTGGAGGAGGAGGTGACACACCTCCGAAATCTCGGATGATGGCACTATGTTTCTTGCACATGCGTGCAAGCAAACATAAAAATAGCAGACAGCACTATCTGTTCCCTCTCTCTCTCTCTCTCTCTCTCTAGAGTTTTTATAATACCTACAGAAGGGTTTAGAGCACTGTCTGAGTTCTGACTTTGTTAAGGATCCAGTGCTAGCCAGAGAGATATTTAGGGGGAAGGTCGAGGGTCAGTCTGTAGGCAATCATCCTGCTGTCATGTTCTGCAGGGCTAGGGATAAGATCCAGCCTAGAGTTAGACATGTGATTACCTCTTAAATCTGAGTACTGTGCTTAAAGAGCTAGTAGCTAGTATTAATTTTGAAAGGCAGTCACTTTTTATTTCTGAAGTATTTTTCTTTTTATTTGCTCAGTAGAAGTTTTTTTTTTTTTACTGGGTAGTTTTAATTGTGATGAGAAAAGCAGTACTTTACATGGAGACCAACTTGTCTAGTTTTATTCCTCCTCATATCACCTAGCAGTGTCAACGCAGTTATTGTGACATCACAATTGACTGATACTGCAGCAGCTGATTGTCTCTTCTTGATCAGTTGTGATGTCACAGACAGTGAGGTCATAGGGCTGATGATCTGAGGAGGAATAGAACTAGGTATGACAGTCTGCAGGTAGTAGTGTTCCACACCTTACCAAGTATTGTCAGATAGAAAATCTCATAATTAGTAAAAAATAAAAAAATACTTAAGATACAAAAAGTAGTGGTTCACTGCTTTAAAATGTTACTGTTAATTTCAGGCAGTACGCTAGCTCTTTAAGGCCATTTGTATTTGTTGACCTGGTAGGTGCACTGAGAGTAGAAATCCCTTTTTTCAGGGGCCACCCAGGATTAATTGTGCAAGTATAGAAACATAACGCACAAGCAGAAGTCGATGCAGGATACAATTAATGAACGATGTAAGGTCCTTTGTGTCTGCCTTCTGAGCCTATGCAGGGTTCCACTCTAGGACCTGCATATGGGCACAGTGGTCTGTCCAGAGGTTTGTGATGGCAGTAAATGGCCCCCAAAGTGATGCTATTTACCAGCGCCGAAAACCGCAACTTAACAATATGCTTAGCCCATGCCTCCACCCCCATCAATGGCAGGGCGACTGTACTGCAACTGCCCACTCCCGATCACCTGTCATTCCAGCGAAGATGCAGTCTTTGGTGTCTGGTTGCACCCTCCACCCCCCCAAGCACCCGTACCATGTAAGTTTTCATATTCCTGGTGTCTAGTGGCATCTTCAGCCCCTGCAACACCTGTCCCAAGTAAGTTTTCATATCCTTGATGTCTAGTAGCACCCCCCCACCCTCTGAATGCCTTCTCATGTGTAAGCGTTCATATCCCTGGTGCCTTTTGGCACCCCCAGCCTCGAACACCCATCCCATGTAAATTTTCTTATCACTGGTGTCTAGTAGCACCCCCTGAACACCTGTACCATTTTAAGTGTTCATATCCCTGGTGCCTAGTAGCACCCCCAGCCCCCCAAGCACCCACTCTCTGTAAGAATTCATATTTCTGGTGTTGAGTGGCACCTTCACCCCACTCCCAAGCACCCATGTACTTCGATACAGAACTCACTGGTGTCGAGTGGTTCCCCTGCGCCCCCCGAATGCCCACTAACATATGTAAAGGTGCCCATTGCCAGTCCAGTGGGCCTCCTAGTTGTCATGCCTGCTCACAGAACACCATCCATCACACTTCCACCATATCAGGGTGTCCGTGGATGTGCTGGGACTCCCAGTCTGGTGACTGGCACAGACCTTAACTCATCTTCTTGGCCAGATGCCATGTGAGCTGTCAGTAAGTACATATATATTTATATATATATATATATATATATACACTGTATGCACACTCATAGACTGCTCATACAGTGGCCAACTGAGCAGGTGAGAGGAGCACTGTGCTGGTTGCTATATCGGGAGTCCCAGCACATCCATGGACACCCTGGTATGGGGGTGTGTGATGGGTTTTGTTCTGTGAGTGGGCCGGGCTGGTAGGGGACACTGACCATCAATGCATACCTTTAGGTATGTCAACAGGCATTTGGAGGGGGGCAGGGGGAACCACTGGACACTAGGGCATTCTGTATCTATGTACACTGGTGCTTGTGAGGTGGGTGGTGCCACTCGACACCAGGGATCTGAACGTTTACACGAGATGGTTGTTTGGGGGGTGGAAGGTACCACTAGAAACCAGGGATATGAACACTTATATGGGATGGGTGTTCGAGAGGTGGAGGGGTGCCACTAGATACCAGGAAGGTTGTCAGGCACATACAGGATGGGCGCTAATGGGCTGCAGCACACCATGCAGATGAGCCCATAATGGGCATACAAATTGCCCTTTAGTGCCTTACATGCCCAAAGGACTCATTTGCATGTTGCTGCTGAATATAGCCCACAGTGATCCTGATGCTGTCCATTCCAATGAGCACTATTCCCTGTTGGCTGTATACAGCCCAGTTCCATGTCATGGCAGTGCAGTTTCACTTAGCACTGCACTGACACAGACCGATATTCAGTCAGATAGCGCCGGTCCACTATCCAACTGAATATTGCAGCTGCTGGGTCGGACACAAGTGGAGCACAAGCCTTTGTGCAGACAGTAGCCATTACTCTGTAATGGTTACTGTCTGCACAACGGCTTGTGCTGGGCTTGCGCCTCCCACTAAATATTTGGCCCCTTTTCTTGTGGCAATTTGTTCAGTCTGTAAGATACATGAGCCATAGGTCCTTTTTCTGTAAAGAGCCTTTGACAGATTTGTAAAAATATGAAGTAGTGCAGTGAACATACCAATCCCAAACATCTGTGTAGATTTTCATCAGGAGATGGCTTTCACATTCCACTACTCTCGTCCTTCTAAAGCTAGAAGAGGCAGCTTCTAGAGATCAGATATGCTTTTTGTTTTGCATGCCCCGATTAGAAAGGTCAGGTATTCCCAAAGCTGTAGTAGCTACTATAGATGGATGGGAAAGGTATGCGTTAGTGAGGGTTCTCTAGTTAAATATTTGGAAGTCTGTCCTCTCTTAGAAGTACAGTCTTCCAGAGTTATGGCTACTGTCTGCTCAGAAAGAACATATACTTCCATCCTGGAGCTTTGTAAGATGGCTTACTGGAATTTCGTCCATATCTTTAAAAAACAACACAGGTTTGATGCTTTGAGTTGGGCTGGAGCAGCTTTTGCAGAAATATTAAGACTGTATTATTCAGTACCGAAGCGGTGTTATTTATTGTTTTTTTTTTCACCTCCACAGGTATTAATTTTCAAACATCAATGGTTCATTTTGTTGAAAGGGATATACCAGAATAGAAATTGTGTTTCCTTTTATTAATACTTTTTTATTTGTCTCTCAAATTTGTCTGGTGGCCCACTATATACAGTGTGTTTCTTAAACACAGTTTGTGTCTGTGGATTGTATTCAGCCAGCGAGAGTAGTTTTTCTGAATGTGTATGGTTGTGATTAATTGAAAATTCCTTTCCTTTTCCTCATTAGTAAACCAAAACTCTGAGATTTGCCAGCCTGGTTGTGCAGCGGTAGTGCTGCTTGCTACACCCGCGTCCTAGGTTCGGGAATGAGTTCAGGTCATTAGAGGCTGGCCTGAGGGAAGGAGAATTTAGCATCCTAAGGACAGTTCTCCTCCTTCCAGGGGTGGGGGGCTAGGGTGTTGCATTCTGCTACATGTTTGCCACCTGGCTGAAGCTACGTGGTAGCACAGCGGAGGTGCTTACTTTGAAATGATGCTGCCCGTGTGTGGGCATTATTGCACACCGGCAGTTCTCGGGGAGAAAATGGATGAAAAATCCTCTCAGCAGGCAGGATGTTTTTGGAACCCTCACTGGCCCCACATTACATGGCGAGGCACCCATCCAACACAGATGGTTCAGGGCAAGAAGTGAAGAAAGGCATGGGGCTTGGGGGAGCCAACACAAGGGGCAAGCTGAGATAAACTAGGAGAGAAGCACAGGACTCTGGGGAAAAAAAGGTATTCAACCCCTGTTTATTATTTGATCTTTTAGTGCTTTCTATTACTGTTACTTGTTGGGCAGATTGATAAAGACTCTGCAGTAGTCCCAGTGTCTGTAAGTAACAAGCCAAAAGTCTTCATAAGTTTCTGTCTCTACCTACTGACAGGGAGAGAAACAACCCACTTATCCAGTTTCCTCCTGCAGAGTACTGGAAAATTAGAAAAGGAATTTTAGGACTGAAACACACCAGTACCCAGAGCCTCTCTGGAACTAAAAACTGTACCTGCTGTTTTTTTTTTTGGTGTGGTGTCAACTTTCAAATAAAGATTGGAACTGTACTTGGAGTATGAATTGCTAGAACATTTATTTATGGCGCTCTTGCTCTGTTTCTCCTTCAGGATGAATCCCGTATTCTCAGAGTCAGAGTTATTTCAGGAATTGAGCTGGCAAAAAAGGATATCTTGGGAGCCAGGTATGTACTTGGGCCACTCTTTGGCTTGACTTCCTTTCCCTTGTTGAGGTTTGGCAGGCACTACTGTTGAGGGAATCCCACCATTAAAAAAAGGAAACGAACAAAAGAGAAAAACTGAATATTTTGAACAGACCTGTCCACCTCTGCCTTATACCTAACAAATGACTGGCCTTTTATGCTTGAAACATTGTGTTTTTCTGTTAGATATATTCTTGAAAGCATTCTAACGATATGAAATGTCAACAAACACACCAGACAATTTTCCCAGTGGGGCTACACTTCAGATCCAATGGTTTCCAATGTGTGTGTATATAAGTATTGTTGTTTGAAAATTGTTTTTCTCATAATATGGTATCACTGACTGACTGAAGAAGTGAAGTTGTTATCTAAACAGAGCTACGTCATTCTCATGGTCTTTGGGTAGTTATCTGGGACCTCCTTGCTTAGGCCACCTAATGTAGTTATTTATATAACAAATTGTTTCTCAAAGGCTAATCATAAGTGGAAGTTGACAGTACTCTGTATCTGCATTGATTTGAATACCCTTCGGTCTACATAGGTACTATAGCGCTTACTTGTCTAACCTAGCTTCTTGGCTGAGGGAGGGAGTTCAATTAAGGAAATAACATGGGAACATATACAGTATTTTCAGAATATCTTTTATATTAGCTGTGTCTTGATTAATGTCCCCTTTCCAGAGTGCCTTGATCATGTTCAGTAAATGTTTTGGATCCTATTACATCAGCTAGCTTTCAACTTTGACTATCCAACAAGAAAAGTCTGGAGTGCGGATCCAAACCCTTTTGAAAAAATAAGAGTAGCTGGCTCTATGTTTATATATTCCATGAATATTTAAGGTAGATTAAAAATGTTCTTCAGCATGAGTGGGTTTTGCGTACTGTGTGTTTTAAGTAAACTTAATTTTAGAACTAATGCATCATTTATTTATGGTCAGTTCCACTCTACAGAAAAATACGTTACTTTAGTGGTTCACCAATGATGTATCGCCCCTTTCTGTTTTGTAACGGCAGGTTTATTGCAGTCATGTTCTCACTGTAATATTTTAGGTTGACAATGTGTGGATTTTTTTGCAAGTCTCTGCTTTGATTAGTTGTTACTTGCTGGCCGTATTTTCAACTGTGTAGTGTATTGTGATACTTCTGGGTGAAAGGCGCTATATAAAATTTTCTGTCACGAATGAATGATGGGGCCTACTGACCAGTTATGTCGAGAATTTTGATATGTGCACTTTATCATTCAGTTTAACAAAGGAAACCACTGAATTTGTTTTTTTTTACATTTTCAATAAGTGGTACTAAAACTGAGTAACTACACCGTGACGCTCATACTCAACAATGAAAAACTGCCTGTGACTTTTTACATTAAACTCTTAGTATATGGAGGCCCAAAGGGCATTTGTCTAGGAATGTTTGTAGACTTCACCCTAGCTTATAATGATCAGTGTGAAGCTTCATTACAGAAACTTTAATTGAAAAATGCCATCAAAATCTTAAAGGAAGTAAATAGTTTATGTGTTTGGCATCCTATCCAACAGGCTCAGGGTGCCTTACAAATATACAATACACACACAGCAGTAAATGGTTTCCTAAACTAACTCTAAAATTAAATTCTAAGGCAAGGCAATTTTATTTATGGGGTACCTTATTTATTTATTTATTTAGTTTTTGTTAACCAGGTAGGTGCACTAGTCATAAAATGACTATTTTCAGGCATGACCCGGGAGAGTACAACAAAAAGAGAACAGATGAACAACAGCAACATGGGTACAATAATACAAATAGAGGAACAGTACAGCAGTGCTACAAAAATATAATGGGTAGAAACAACAAAAAATAATGGCAAGCATTATACAGATAATGGCAGTAAGATATATAATAAGTACAGAAGCCACGGACCCGACCTGTGTGGAGTGAAAGGTTAATAAGATAGCAAGGTTATGTAGAGAGAAATGTGAGGAATGTTCAAACATAACAAGAAAGACTGACAGAAGGAAGGTCAGGGGTGGTAATTGGCAAAACAACAGTGGATGGTCAGCAACAAGGTTCGAGAAGGAAGAGAGCTAGTAGTCAAGAAGTTATTTACAAAGAGAAGGAAAAATATGGGGAGGGGGAGAGGAGACAGTCTTGGAGCTGGATTACAGCAGGTTCCCAAGGGCTCTGGTTGTCTCACGGTCAAACAAAATAAGCAAAATAAACTTTACTCTAAAATGTCAACTAAAAACACAGACATAACAGTATTGCACAATTCCAGAGTTAGTCCTGACCCTGGGTAATTTGTGCAGTCAGTCAATAAAGGACAGTTTATACAACCTGCTCCACAGAGGGGGGCCTCCTTCAAATATTTGAAGCAGGAGTTCCAAAGCAGTGCAGCGGCCTCTAAAAAAGGCTTGAACCCCTGACTGCTTTCAGCATGGTCCATGGACCATCAAGAAGCCCACCTCAGAGCAGTAAGTAGGGTGGCCAGGAATGGAAGGATACAGGAGCTCTTTAAGGTAGCCTGGGCCAAGATCATGTGTGGCTTTATATGTTAACAAATCTATCTTGAAGTTGATGTGCCACCTCACAGGCAGCCAGTGCAATGTTTGCAACACTGAGGAGATATGCTCAGAGCAAGATACACCAGCAGTCAGCCTGGCTGCAGCAGCTATACGTGTTGTGTCAGACCACCTGATAACCCTGCGGTACAGAGTGTTACAATAATCCAGCCTAGACATAGCAAAGGTGTGCACCAGTCAGATCCTCAGGTCCCAGATAGAGTTTAATCTGGGCGATATTCTGAGATTGAAAAAAGCCAGCACATACTACCACTGACATCTGATGTTCTAGTGTCTGTTTAGAATCCATGATGCTTAGATTCCTTGCCATGGCCATGAGAGGGAAGGCATTTAGATTTAACCTGCCATATCCCCACCCAATCCTGCCATCCTCTGAGAACCTGTGTCTAACAGCAGCACCTCTGTAGTGTTTGGATTTAGTGCAAGCTAGCTGAGGGCCATTCAGCTGTTGACATCAGCTCGGCAGCTGTTCAGCAGGTTGACAGCATTTCCCTTCCTGGGGCAAACAGCAGGTACAGCTGGATATCATCCGTATAGCAATGAAATCCTAGACTATACTGTCAAATGACCTCCCAGAGGGGTATAGTATACACTGTAAATAAAATGGCAGATAGGATCGAACCTTGAGGCACTACTGTACTGTCAAATGACCTCCCAGAGGGGCATAATATACACTGTAAATAAAATGGCAGATAGGATCGAACCCTGAGGCACTTCACAGTCAAAGGCAGCAGGGTGCAAAGAGACATTTCCCACCACAACCTGCTGCATCTTGTTGGACAAAAAGAATTTGAACCACCTTAATACAGTGCCTGCGAGTCCTCCGAAGTGCCTTAGAATAAAATCCCATGATCTACAGTGTTGAAACCTAACAAGAGATAGCGGAGAACAAGAATTGCTTGTTCTCCTCAATCAATAGTTAAGTGGATGTCATTCAGCAGCCTGATGGGAGCTGTCTCTGTGCTGTGCCATCATCTGAATCACAATTATAATGACTCATAGATGGTATATTTCTCCAGATCTGCCTCAGGCTGAGTGGCCACCACCTTCTCAATCATCTCCCCAGAAAAGGGAGGTTAGAGACCTGTCTGCAGTTGGAAAGGATGTCGGGGTCCAGGGACAGTTTTAAGTGGGGACTTCACCATTGCTGTCTTCAGGGCGGCTGAGAAGACACCCTCAGCTAAGGGGCACCTGATTATCTCCATAATGACTGTGCCTAGGATATTGTAGCAATCCACCAACAGCCGGGTATGACCTGTGTCTAGCGTACAGCAAGTGGGACGCAACTTGGAGACCAAACAGAGCACCTTTGCAGCCAGCACAGGTCAGAAACCACTCCAAACATATGGAGTGCTCTTACTCAGCTTCGACTGGATCATGCCGGGTCACGGCTGCCTACTTGGGGAGGTTCCAGATCTGACAGAGTGTACCCTATCAAGGAAAACTTGGCCAGACTCCTTTCACTTTTCTGTAGAAACACTCCAGCAGACTGTATACAGAGAGGATGTAATTATCTGTCCAAAATGCAGAAGAATTGAACTGGCCTGTTTGTCCCTGCAGCAATCACCCATGGCAAGAGTTTAGCTTTTCTCAGGGTGTTTGTCTCTTATACTCCTTATAATAGGTTCTCAAGGTTAGTCTGTCCTCCATCTGGCTGAACCTCCTCCAGGAATGCACTGCCCTCTGCCCTTCAACTGTGTCAGCGCCTTATTAGACCTTCAGTGCACAAACCTGTAACATGCTGAAGCGGTCCAATACCTCCATGAGCTTAGAAGGCTCGAGATTGTATTTTGTTTGGTATCAGATGACATTAGGGCTGAACTTGGAATAACAAATGTGAATGCTAGAATAGATGCAAGAAAAATAAACTTTTGGCTGAGGTCGACAGTGCTGGCAAATGAAAGAATAGCTAGCAAGTGCCTACAAGAATAACAGGAATGGTATAGATTTGTTCGCTCTCACAATTGTTGGTAGCCCTAAATGCATATGTGGATAAAGGAATTACGATCAATACTAAATATAAAAAATGCATTGCTAAAAAGATTAACAAATTTTGGAGCAAAGAAGATCTAGAACACATAAGCAAATCAGCCCTTTCAGGGTGGTCTTCGACAAATAATTATTATTTTGACATGAAACTGTATCTTAATATATTGATAGACCCTGAACAACGTAGAATTTTTACTATGTATAAGTTCGAAAGGTTTGAAAGTAATGTTTTGAAACATTGTCACAATAATCTGCCACTAGGGACAGATAATTGTACTTGTTCAGAGGGAGGTATTATTGAAGATTCATGCCATATAATGTGGAGATGCACTTGGTTTGTTAAGGAATACACTTATTGGTTAAAGCCATTTTTGAGTTCAATATCTGAAATAGATATTTCAACTTTGACTTCCGTTTTGATGTACACTGCTGATATGTGGACAGTAGAATGATTGCTAAATATTTTATAGCTATAAACAAAGCCAAGAGAAATATAGAGAAATGTTTAGTGGGTTTATAGAATTGCAACTATTTAAAGATGCATATGTATAATATGTTCTTAGAATGTATGAATAGATGATTAGAGAAAGCTGTAAATGAAGCAAACTATCCCTATGTGTATCCTTATCTGTGCTTTTAAATATTGTGTATCAATAAGTTATGACTGATGTAGATTTTAATGTATTGTATGTGCTTGTTGAAGACTTATAAGTCAAACAATAAAGTGAAATATTGAGACTATTGGTATCAGACCAACTCCATAGGAGGATGATTTAATTAGAGGGTGAGCTCACACACCTTTCATTTTTCAAGTCCAGCACCCCCCCTCCCCCACACACACATCAAGTTTGCAGTCGGACAGCCAGTTTTTCTGATTGCATACTTTGCTGCAGAACTTTACTTTATGATGTAAAAAGATCAGGAAGCTGACACAAATATTTACAGAGACTTCTGTCTGCTACCTACAGATCTGGTTAGCATGTGCAGTCATTGTGATCTGAGCACACTAATGGTTGCATCTGGAAGCACAGCAGAGCATAGCACAACAGAATCAGATGGGGAACAGGCAGATGCACAACACTGACGTTATGTGTCTAATTCTACATTTCTTTTGGTACAGGGATGTTTCTCTGCTGCCCAAGTTAATCCTGCTCCCCTTAAAGCCATCAGTACACTCAGATTACACCATGATGGCAGCAGCAGCAGAATCGGGCTGTGGGTAGCAGAGGGGATTCAGGATAAACTCCGTGCACTATCTTAATGATCTTTCTGCTCAATTAAATAAAGTTCTACCACATAGTATGCAGTCCTAAAAATTGTCTGAACTCCCGACTCTGCAAACTGAGGGGTGGGTATGCTGGAAGTGAACAAGGGTGTTCAAACAGCCCTTTCCAGTGCTCCAGACAGTGTAGCATTCAAGAGTAATGTACTCACCATTTTTGGCATTAGGTGAGTAAAACAGAATTTTGAGGAGTAAAAGTGCTTTAGCCTCAGTAAAACAGGTCCTTTTGAAGTATCTATGGTGCAGTTCCAAGGTTTGAGATGAGTTTCAGTGCTCATCAAAATCATTTTTAAAGAGCATTTCTTAAAATATTGGTGAGTAAAATATGCCAGTACTCAAGTTATCTGGAGCGCTGCCGCTTTCCATTAATAGTTTGCATTTTAGAGCTGATGCCAAGGATCATTTCTGGTAGAATGAATCTACAAGTACCGTATACCGATTTTGCATTAAATGCTGATGAATCCTAAGCTTCATATGGAAATCATTGCCTGACCTAGGCCATCAGCTTCACATGTAGTTGGTTCAACCTCAAATATGTGGTCTATTGAGTCTCCAGTACATTTGCTCTGATGGATTTCCATCCTGGCTGTTGTTTTAAAGTGAATTTTGTGGGTCTAATTATTTTCTATAGTTTCTACCATTGGTACTAAAAGTAAATTGCAGTCCTTAAGAGTCAGTGTTACAGACATTTTACTTTCTCTTGCTGAAACCCCAATGGTGTGTAGGCAGTAACCCACAACAGGACATGTGTTTCTAGAGAATTAGTACGCACCCTGGGTGAAACGAAAGGTGTACAAGGCCAGTGGCCAAGTGACTTTCAGTGCACCCATGAAGTGCATTAATTCTCTGGAAATGCGTGCCTTGGAGTGGGTTATTGTACTTGTAAAATGGAAGAGTTTTTATTTGTTTGTTTTTGTTTAAGAGAAAAAGTTTTACTTTCCTCTTGTTAGATTGTTTCAAGGTAGAATAGGTGCCTTTGAATGAACCTGGGAACAGCACTGATTTTGAAGAAGCCTACAGTATGTATGCCCTGTTGTGGGTTTTTGTGTTTAAAAAGTGGATTTTTTTTTTATTTTAATGTAAAAAAAAAAAAAAAATTTTTTTCATTTTTAGGTTGTTGCTAGGTAGAATAGGGCATGTTAGTTATGAACTTCGTAGTTTTTAGGTAAATAAACAAGAGTCAGTTGCTGTGTTTTTAACCAATGAAGTTGTTCCATTTGGTCAGTGTTTTTATACCCAATTTTATAAGCAGATTTAGTTTTGTGCCCATATCTATTGTATGTACTGAACCAGTTGACAGCACCTCTTAAGTACCCGCCAACATGAGCACATCTGGAAATGAGCTGGTTGAAAATCCGCATGTTCTTTCTTCTTGGATGTACAAATTTGAAATAAATGAATAAACTGTCTCACTGCAAAACTTGATATTCCAGTTCAGAGAAGTTAAATGTAACAACAGTTTTTCTGTCCCCCCCCCTCCACACACACACTTGCCACTATTAGATAGTGAGTTCTATGTTCTGCTCATGGATGTAGGAAAGCATAGCATATGCCAAGTAGGTCACAGCTTACAAATTTATTGTTGGGGGAGTGGCATTCTGGGCCCTAACCTTTGCTTTTGGTTACTCCTACTATTTGATATCCATCCCTACTGGTGTTACTTTAAAAAATATATATATATTTCCTCTATTAAAGTAAAATAGGCAAACAAACAATTGTTACCCATTCAGATATAGCGACATCTCAGACATAACTGTGCAATATACCCTCATAAACCATCATATTTTTCAAATGTATCCAGAGTGCACCAGGCTGACCCCACAAGCTATTCTTCACTATGCTAAATTCAGGGTGTCCCCTATAAGACAAAGGAGGGATTCCCTCTCTCCCCTGTAACTGATCCCTGTGAGCCACGTCTCCCTGAACCTCTTTGACGTTTAGTTAACTGCAAAAATTGGTCGTTCCCATCTATATATATCTCTGTCTCCTGCCACCTTTTCCAATCCTGGAGCATAGGGAGTTCATTTCTAAGCCATCTCCTCATTATGGCTGTAGTAGTGGCCTCTATCAGAGTTATCCACAAATAGATTGCATTCTGGCCTTGAAGATCTTTGACAACGGGTCCATAATAATTCAGTATCACTTTGGTGGACATTTTATATCAGGTTAAGTAATGGATGGTTCAGATTTTGAATGGAGCTATTGCTCTGCTTCAAACCAAACCTGCCTTCAAGACCCTTGATAAGTCCCTGTGAAAGAAGTACCCTACTTCAAGTGCCTTGGTGTGTGGCTGGACTTATATCTTGATTTCAGCTCCCATATCCATGCCATGCACACTAACCTCCACCCCAAACTTAGCTTTCTGTACTGCAACAAAACCTGCCTTCAGTCCCAACCAGCTCAGTTCCCTTTTCCCTGCTGTTGAAAGCACTCCCTCACGGGAGTCTGAGCTTCAGTGTTTCCTTGTGTAGGCTTTGTGGTTCCTCGGCATGTTGGGTAGGATTTTTCAAATGTGCTACTGACTTTGTAAGTATATTGCTTGTTCAGACCCACACCAGTTGTGTTTTATATGCCTCGATCTGTGGCATGATGTTGTTCACTACAGAGCCTAATGTCTCTCTCTATGTACCCTTTTTTTTGTTGTTAATTTTTAAATAAAAGTTTATAAGGTAGCAGAGTTCTGGAATATCCCTGTATCAGTGTCCCCTGTCTGTTTAACCAAACTATATCTCCAATGATTTGTGGAGTTCCTCGGAAAGAGAAATCATTGAACAGTTGCCACCTGCAGATTCTGACTCGAGTTCTCCCCCCGGGTTTGAAAGTTGTTACTGCTTGTGTCCTGTGTTGCCACAACCCTCTGGGTACAGATGCAGTTGGGAGTTGCTCCAACCCTCTTTGTGTGGTTGCCACAGTCAGTGCTGTCTCCCCCGAAGACTACTGCAGATTTTATCCAGGGTTACCTCTTTGACAACTGGTGCCTTTGGGCTCACTGACCAGGACTATGCAGGGGACCCTCAGTTCTGGCCCTTGCCTTGAGTCAGCACTAGTGATGTTGATGGTGCCAGCCCCAACATTTACTCTGGACTTGGTACTGGCATTTTTCCTGGTGCCTCCTCCTGTTTCTGCTCGGGTATCCTTGGTGCCATACACAGGACCAGTGTCAGTGCCTTCTTTTACCCTGATATGTTGTTCAGCATTGACCACACCAGTCCCAGCATCTGATGCCTCGGTGTCAAGAGCACTCCTTTTGAGTTGGTCTTGATCCCTTCCTCGAGACATCCTTTCCCCTTCCTCCTCCCCTCTCCAGTCCAGTTAGGGCTCTGTCTTGGCTCACTCTGTCCTGTCCCCTTGCCCCTCTCTTAAAGCTGCTTCCTTGGCTTTCAGGTGTTTCTGATATCAGAAGCACCGTAGTTTCTGTAACTCCTCCTAGGCACAACTTTCCCCCGTGAGTTCTCCCCAGGGGCACCCTCCTAGGTTGACACCTCTGCCCTATCCAGTTATGTCTACTAGAGTGATACCCTGCAGGTTTTGCCCAGAAGTCCTTCCTAGATCTCCTGGCTTTGATAGAGGAGCAGTTCCGTGTCTGGTTTAGGGCGGGTCAAGGTTGGTTCAGGGATATGGACCCTTCTAGGGTGGCAGTCCCTTGAACCCCAATTCCAGCCCTTACTCCTTCACAGTTATCCTTATTTGGAGTCCTTGTCCTGCTCAGAGGACAGTGAAGTGTCTGTGTTCCCCCTTCTCCTGAAGAGGACATCCTTTGTCAGTGCTTCGTTGACCAAATGGAACTTGCCATGCGTACTTTGACCTGCCTTTTCTCTCGTTGGGGGGGGGGGGATCCTGCTATAGTCATTGTCCAAAAGATGCTTGACAGCGGCCTCCCTTGCTGCCTGGTATCACCCTTCATCCTCCCAGCAGTAGCTAGGCAGACAGTCTTAAGATATCCCATCACGTTGGGGGTATCAATGACATCCTGGTCACACTCATGTGGGCCTGTCTGTCCTCAATGCCTTTTCTTTGCAGTATTAAGCTCTGTCTTCTCTTGTCCTCCTTGTTTTTAAGCAAGACATTAGGGATAGCGCTAACCAAAAATCGTTCTCCTCTGCCTCCGAGTCTCTGGGTAACCAGCTATTAATCGTATATAGTTTAACACCAATTGCAGTTATAGCAGCAGGTTCCATGAGTTCCCCAGTTTTACAGACAGAGGTCTCAAAGTACCACCTTTCTGATCTGTCAACCAAGGTGGTTATTACTTCAAATCATCAACTCCATGCTGCCCTGAATGAGCTGCATGGGCCATGATTCAGGTTGTCTTTCTCAGGAGACATGCATGGCTCACTTCAGGCTAGGTTTCTCTGCCATTAAAAAGGTCCTTAATTCTGTTCTCAGAGGATCCTCCCTTTCTAACGCTAGTGCCAGCTGGCTGGTCAACAGACTAGTTAGTCCACCTACCCTTATGGCTGCTAGATACAGACTGAACTCCCCTTAATCCCCCTGAGGTTTACCGGGTTGCTAGGGCTTGGATCTGAAGCAGCCCTCCCCTCTCCACATTAGCCAGCATCTTCACTGCAAATCCCCCCCGAGGCTTACTGGATTGTGAGGGCTTGGATTTGAGGCAGCCCTCTTCTCCACGTTAGCCAGCATCTTCCAGCAAATCCCCCCCTGAGACTTACCGGGTTGCGAGGGCTTGGATCCAAAGCAGCCCTCCCCTCCCCTCTCCTCTGCACGTTAGACAGCATCTTCCCTGCAAATCCCCCTGAGGCTTACTGGGTCACGAGGGCTTGGATTCGAAACAACCCTCCCCTCTCCACGTTAGCCAGGTACAGCTCCATTGTGCTGAGACACGTGGTCTTTGGTGTCTGGCTCCATTTTCTAAGGACTTAGTCAGTCGGTAGACAACACCTGATTGGTTTTCCTGCTGCCCTTACATTTACACCCACTGTATAATTCTGCTGTTTTGCCAGTTACTTTAATTGTTTCAATTTTTATTGCTGGTCTACAGTTCATACAAAATGTAGTCAGTGACTCTCTGCCATCTACCTTAGTGCCGAATGTGCTAATTTTCAGCCTGTGCTTGTGTTGTGCATGTGTATAATGAATTGAGCTGTAGCTCGCCTACTTTGTCATCAGCAGCATTAGTTTCAGTTTATTTTGCAACAGTTCTACTTTTTCACTAGCAGCATCTGTTTTCATTTTATTGCAACAGTTCATTCTGTCTGACCATGTAAATGCTAGTAGCATCATACCTTGTCTCTTCTTCCCCCCACTTCCCTGTTTGATCGCGCGTTGCCTCAGTCCCTCCCCCATGCTCGCCTTACTGCATAGGACTGCCCATTAACCTGGTATTATCTTTTCTCCCCACAGCATCCTCCCTGCAGAACCACTCTGAGGCTTACCGGGTCGCGAGGGCTTGGATCCGAAGCAGCCCTCCCCTCTGCACATTAGCCAGGTACAGCTCCAGCTCCAGTGTGCTGGGGCAGCACCACTGCCTAGTATTTCCCTCTCACTCTCCCCACCTCCCGCCGACCCAGATTGTTGATGATAATATACTGTTCTGAGTCTGCTCAGAACTGATCAGCTCACTTTCATCCCTCCATTTTTGCAGGCAACTTAAGCCGCCTCATCCCCCCCAACCCCATTCTACCCCACTACTTTGTCCATTCCTTGAGCCTGCTCTACATTTCGCCTACCTCTCTACTCACTCCTCCCAATTTTGTGAGCTGTTTGGTTGTCATCCGCCTCCCTTCCTTAACTCTTCTCAGTCTCTTACCCCCCATCTGTTTTATCCCTCCTGCTCCCTTCACTCTCCCCAATCTGTTACCCCCCCCACCTCTTGGCACCTCTGCCCACCTTGGTGTTTTCCCACTCTCTCTCTGCTCCCTCTTCCCTAGCACTAAAAATCCCTCTTCTGTAACTTCACTGCTCACTCCTGCAGTTGTTGGTGATCCTAGGCTAATCCCACTGCTCCTCACACCGTACTTCTCTCTCTCCCTACTGCCCTGGTTTATTGGTCTACTAACTTCTTCCTGTACTCCGTGTGCTTGCAGTCTGCCTTCCCTCCCTCATTTGTCCGCCCATTGCATTTTGCTGAACTGTTGCTATTAATACGTTAACACTATGCTGTGTTTTGCATTACTTCATGCTTCTTCTTGTCTACTGCATGATTTTTACTTTTTGCAGTTATTATTGTGTTATAATTGTAACATTACTGATGTAACTTATTGCTGCACCCCCCCCCCCCGACTCATCTGGAAATGAGCTGTTCGCTCAGTATGTTTTTCCCGATGAAACTCTTGAATTAAATCAATCAGTCAATCAGTAAGTAAATCCCACTGCATGGACTGAAGGGGTACATCTGCAAAACGCATGCCAGGGGACAAGAACAAAGTCTACCAAAAAATGTACTTCCTGGTATCTGTCTTAAAGTTGTCCCCTGGCAGCTTCAAGGATTTGCCCCTGGTGTTTATGGTCCCACTCAGTCTGAAAAATTCACCGCCATCCACTTTATGTACCCTGTGGAAGTATCTGTATGTATCAATTATGTCCCCCCTTCTCTCCTCAAGATTGTACATGTTCAGATCTGCTAACCTCTCCTTGTATGTCCTTTTCTGCTGTCCTTGGATCACATCGGTTACCCTCCTTTGCACTGCCTCCACTTGGTCCCTTTCCTTCTTTAGAGACTGACTCCAAAACTGCACACAGTGCTCGAGCTGAGGACAAACCAGTGACCTATACAGTGGCAGCAACATCTCTTTTCTGCTGCTGGCTTCAAAGGACAGAGAGACAGCAGCCCACAGGCAGGCTATAAGGTATGGGTCAGGCAGGTGGAGGGATGACTCAGACGGTAGCACTTGTGGCATGTACATGTACTGTGTATGTGCCTGACACAGCGCTGTGCAACTGGTACTGTCATGCACATATAGCCATGGATATGGAACTGTGGCTGTTAGTATCCGCAAACCATATTTGTACACACTAACATCTTCTCCCTCCAATGACTTAGTCCTTTGTGGATAGTGACTAGTTGTGAGGTTGCAGCAGGGCACCTCATTGCACTCTGTTTAGTGACTTCAGACCTAGTGACTACACGTTGGGTGATGCACATTTACTTTCTTGACTTACTACATGCCTTGCAGATAATGCTTTGGGTAAACAAAATCAAAGAAACCAATCTTCATCTTGTGGGCTACACAAAAATGATTCTATAAGATTGAAATCAAGCAAATTAGCATAGGTTTTGCATGCCAGAATAATGCACCCTTGAGATGAATTTGTTAGCAGGTCCTAGGGGGACTGTGGCAAGTTTTAATGTGATGTGTAGTACATTGTTTTGCTAAAGAGCAGTAAGAGAGTGTAAAATGAAAAAGAAACATAAATATCTGTGATCTTAATGATAATTTTACTTGTTTAGGAAATACAATAATTGTATACAGACATCTAATGAAATATGCTGAGCTGGAAGAGGCACTGGTATTGAAATACAGTGAAAACAAAACCTAATGAAGCGGAAGGGACTGAGGATATTTTTATTCTGAACTAGGCATGTACAAAATGTCGGCTGATTCAAAACATGTTGTATAGTTGTGAATATTACATATCTGACTAGACATTACTATAAAGAACATTATCAAATGGCTAGAAAATGTCCAGTATTCTGATTGTCTGAAAGGTACATTTTTGGTGTCTCCTTATCTAGCCATAATGTGCCAGCTGGTACTGCTTACTGGACCTGATCCAAGGCTAGCTAGATATCCCTGTGCCACCTAACTGACCACAGTCCACTGGCAGCCATATTGATTTCTGCCTGTCAAACCTTGACACCTCAAAACTAAGGAAAACTGCAAGTGAAAAAATGTTGACATACCTGCCAGCCAGTTCCAGCTTCAATTTGAGGACTTTCTGGAAATACTTCACCATGAAGAGGAGAAGGAGAAGTCCACCAAGAGCCAAGTACAAAAAAAATTAGTAACAGAGAAACTGTTAAGTAATCATGCTGAACTGTCCTTTGAAGAACTGTTAAAATTAGAAGCAGAAAAGGATGAACTAAATACAGAGAAAACGACCCAATGGGCAGTAAACATACCAAGCAACTGGGCACAAGCCTGACAGATACACATTAATTGTGAAACAATCTAAACAAAAGACATCTGTCAAATTCTCAGACGATTTTATGCAGAAGTTTGTCTAAATGACGGTACCCAGTATAACCTCTCCAGTCTTCTGTCACTGAGAACAGGCATCAATAGACATTTGAGCGGCCCAGGGTTAAACCGATCTATAAATATTTTAAACCATCCAGACCTAGTTTCAGCTAACAATATTTTACCAGCTATCTATAAAAAATATCGCTGAAAGCATAAAGACATTGCTGTCTACCACCCCCAATCAGCGCCATGGACCTCTCAAAGCTTAAACACTCGAACGCCCTGTCAGCAGAAACTTCCAGCAGCCTTCTTCACAAGGTGTGGTCGGACGTTCAGCTTTGTATGGCCCAAAGAGGACTAGAGGGACTCCAGCAACTAAAATCGAACATTTTACAATGCAAAAGACCAAACTGGAGCAGAATACATCACGTTAACCTTTAATGAAGTTACTAAAAAATCATAAAGAACGAGAGGCCAACAGAGAACAGTACCGAGGCTTTATCTATGAGTTCCCAAGCAATCCAATGTGCCCAGTTACTTTGTTCAAAAAATACTTGTCCAAATGGCCACCACTGCCACCTGCATTCTACCTGCACCCCAGAAGATTCAAAATAGAACGTTTTAAAGTGCAGACATAGTACTGCAGAGAGCCCTTTGGGGTGAATTATCTCGCTAACATAGTGCACCATCTCAGCAAGGAAGTTGGTTTAAGTAAGCTACACTAATTACAGTGTACACACCACAAAGGGCCAACTATTGTCCGATGCTGGGCTTCAGGCCCGAGAAACAATGGCAGTAACTGGCCACCATTCAGAGTCCAGCCTCAGAAGTTATTGAGCAGCCACAGAGCAAGACTGACAAAAATGGAGCACCATTCAAGCCAGTACAGCTCCTCCAAGTACCATCAGTTCGGAACCCCATGTCCACACTCCACAATCACCAAAAGCAGAAGCAAATACCAAGGAAAACCATGCACCAGTAGCTCAATGTCTGTAAAGAAGACCAACATACCAGGACGTGTACCACGATGCAGCTCCAGCCTTCTAGCACCAAAGAACTGGGACCAGAACAGGAAGTACCTCCCGCTGACATCACCACACCAACGAAAGGGATCGCCTTTCAGCAAGTCAGCAAAATGACCGCCTCCACACCATTTGTGATTCAGGACCGCTACACAGAAAAGTGGAGTTTAGCAAATAAATGCAATTGGAAAGAAAAAAAAAAGATTCAAAATGTAAGCAAATGTTCAAGCTGCCAGTTAAAGAATCTTTTCTGAGGAAATGTAAACGAATGTTCAAGTAAAACACATTATGAATTCCACACAAAAAAATACATGTATCTGAGTGTTCCATTACTACTGTCATTGCTAAAAAAAATTTGTCAATGTCAGTAAATGTTATCTTGCATTTTAATAAAACTGAATTCTCTTGCTACTTAAATACAATGTTGTAATAGAGCAATAAGAATGACGCATCTAAATGTTATCTGTGTGAAAAAAAGTTTATTTAAATGTTATTTAACTGTTCTGCCTATAAGTCACATGTTTCTATCTTAATGTTATTTAAGTGAGAAACAATGTTTGTTTAAATGTTATCTAACTGTTCTTGCTAAATATTCAGTTCCTATGCTAAGTCAAATAAGGTCAGTTGCAGAGGAACTATTTTATTTCTATTTGGTAGATTCAGCAATAAATAAAACTTTTGGAAGTTGTTTACTAAACTTGTTTGTCCTTGTTTTGGGAAATTTTCTGCCATTTTATAAGTGGAATAAGACACTGTGAGGTGTAGTTTAGTTGCTGATAAGAACACTTTCCAGATGCTAAAGGCACTTGGAGCAAGCGCCTTATACCTCATTACACACCTGGGGCATGCTCTTATCAGCCTATAAACCACACCTCGTCGTGTCTTATTCCTTACTTAGTGTTAAACAAGGAAGCTGGAATGTGTGGGAGTTATCCTGAACCATCTGCAATTGGGTGGCTGTGAACAGAGAGTGCTGACAGCAGGACTAATTCTGCATCTGAAAGAGTGCACAGGGTTATGACACCACAGTGACCCCTGCATCACACTAAGGAGGGTTTACTGTTCTGCCACAGGGGGATAGCATGTGTGCACATGGCTCTAAGCGATAATTTGCATAGCCCTGTCAGGGAGGTGGTTGGCGGAGGGCATGGGGAGAAAACCAGGGTGAAGACAGCCGGGCCTGTCTGAATTACAGCTGCTGGTACTCTTGGGCCTGATTCTGCTTGGGTGACACCATGCGCTTGAAGTTTCGGGTCAGGGTATGCACTGGCCTGCCCAAGGAGGGTGACAACTGGGATGAAGGGGAGAAAAATGCTGAACAGAAAAAAAAAGAAACAAAGTAATGAAAAATTTTGGTGAAACTTTCCATCTTTATTTGGCTAAACAAGTTGTTTTGAGACTTACCTTAAAAGGCTAATGTAATAACTCATTTTAGGGCTGCAGTGGGCATAGCCCTGCAGACCTCCTGCTATGAGAAAAAGACTCCTGCATTCCTTCTGCCCAAACAACATGTTGGACTTGGAGCACAGTCATCTCTGCATCCGTGGTGTCCCTGGAGCACTCCTCCCCTTGTCTGAACTGGCTCTGCACTATTTTTTACATGATCGCGACACTAGGGGATTAGGCATCCCCAGTGTCACTCTTATGTTTCTGGGGGGATGTGGGGTGGTGGGTGCTGAGAGGGTGGGTCGGATGTGGGGGGATATCTATAATTTAAAAGAAAACAAAATCGGCAGTCACGGCACAATGCACCATATCCAAGATGGCCACTGCACACCACTGCATATCGCTAGTGGTCACGCGCGCATGTAGACTGCGGCAGCCATCTTGGACATGGCACATTGTGCTGTGACCACCAGGTTTTTCTTTTAAATTATAGATATCCACACCCACCTGACCCACCCCTCAGCACCCACTACCCAACCACAGAATATATAGTAGCTGCAAAGTGCCCAATCCCAAGCGTCGCGATCAGGATGCCCCCTGAGTTTTCTCTTTCCCTATCCCCCCACCGACCCCTCCCTCTCAGCACCTCCACCGAAACATAAGAGTGACACTGGGGTGCCCAATCTCCCAGTGTCGTGATCAGGATGCCCTTGATTTTTTCTTTCATATCCCCCACCCGACCCTCCCTCTCAGCACCCACAGCCTCCCCCAAAAACATAATATGACACTAGGGGTGCCCAATCCCCAATGCCAAAATCCGTGGTCTGTGACACTGGGGGTGCCTAATCCCCTAGTGCCGATATCCTCAGTCTTTTTTGTTCTTGCTGTACCTGTAAAAGAAAACTGCCATTGATGTCTTTTACAGCCAAGACTCCCCCCACCCACCCAACCCTCCACTCCGACCCACCACCCCACATACCCCTGAAGCCCTTACTTACCGATCGGAGGTCCAGTGCCGTAATCCTCTCTGGACCACAGACACGTCTTTATTCTTCAATGCCAGTCCACGAAATCAGATATTGGCTTCAAGCTATTTCAGTGGGGCTTTGAACTCAGTAGCATAACTTGGCCATTTTTCATTATTTTTGCCCCAGATTTTCAACATACCTTTTTTGGGCACCATCTCATGAACAATGCAAGTGATGTTAGATAAGAGACACATTTGAAAATTCCGCACTCACCCACTCAAATAAAGAGACTGCTCAAAATATATAAAATGCTCCTTTTTAATAAAGTGCCATTGTGCACAAAAATTTAAACCTGATGCATTTCGGAATACCAATTCCTATTTCAAAGGATCCTTTTAAATGAGAATTGGTATTCGAAATGTATCAGGTTGATTTATTTTGTGCAATATTCCTAAAAAAGGCTATACTATATTTTGAGCAGTGTTGTTGAGTGAGTGAGTGAGTGTGGAATTGTCACTTTGTCATATTTCTACACCCCTCCATGTGCACACCTCTGTTTGGTAATTTGCTTGATGTTAGATAAATCTGTCCCAAAGGTGATTTCTCAGTTGCTGCATGAAATCACCTTTTGGGTAGGAGTTGAAAATTTTCTCCACCATTGTTCATGAGGTGGGGTCATAAGATGGCTAAGTTGAAAATTTAGTGTTAAAATATTAAAAACAGCAAAGTTATGAACCTACGTTGAATTTTGCGAATGCAAGCTTATAGTGTTGGTAATTTTCAATATTTTTACCCCAAATGTACAACCTAGCCATATCTTTATAGCACCTCATGAATGTGACAGCTGTCATTTTTCAAATCCTGGCCAAAATGTTTTTTTTACATCTCGAATGGTGATTTCGCAGTCCCTACATGAAATCACTTTTCAGGTGGGAGGTGAAAATTTTCTCTGTCACTGTTCATGTGGTGGGGTCATAAGAAGGCTATGTTCTAAATTTTGGTGTAAAAATATTTAAAAACAAAAAAGTTATGAGGCTATGTTGAATTTTGCAAACGCAGGCTCATACGTTTGGTGATATTCAATATTTCTACCCCAAATTTTCAACGTAGCCATTTCTTTACAGCACCTCATGAGTGTGACAGCTATCATTTTTCAACTCCTGCCCAACACGTGTTTTTACATCCCAAAAGTAGATTTCGCATTCCCTGCGCAAAGTCACCTTTCAGGCAGGATTTGAACATTTGGTCTGCCCTTCTTCATGAGGCAGGGTTATAATAAAGCTATGTTGAAAATTTGGTGTACAAATATTACAAAACAACAAATGTATGAGCCTACATTACATTTTGCTAATGCAGGCTCATAACTTTGGTAAAGTTCAATATTTTTACCCCAAATTCCTCAGCTGCAGCCCTATCGGCTCTGACCGGTTTGTTTATATTGTGACTCCTTTTGGGGTCATTTTTGTACATCCAGCCTTTTACTAGTTTGGATTAATGGGCTGAATAATCACCCATTGTAATATAAAAATACAGCCGTCTTTGTTCTGGATCTCGAAGCTGATCTTCTCTGGCATCCACGTGCACATTCAACAGAGTATGGTGGTGTTGCTGTGGGGGGAAGTTGCAGTGGACCAGAGGGCAGCAATGATCAGTTATTTAATCATTGTTCTGTCATTTCGTAAACACAATTCAGTTATACAAACAGTTTTACTTAATAATTCATTTTTCTTCTTCTTTTTGTAATAAAATAGCCATGTAGATTTCTATATTTTTTTGCAGATTGTAACAGTGTGGGATGAACGAGACACTGCACTGCATAAGCGGGAAGAAATAAGAAGCATGAAAACTGAGGGAACTTCTCTTCACTTTGTTTTTAACTGTAAAACAACTGACAGACCCAACACTCCTGACTGTGACTCAGTTACCTCGTTCTTATGGCAAGGAAAAACCTGCTGCCATGTTAATCGTTGCTGCTAGTCTATTTTGCAGTGCTGTGCCTGTTGAGCAGCTGTTTCTGCTGTCAAAGAGGGTTGCAGAGGGTGGGGGGAATGTGCAGCAGTTGGTGAGGGTGACGTAACACAGAAATGGCACCGTAGCACCAGAAGGATCCAGGATGGGTCATCGGACCCAAGTTCACCTGAAGGTTCCTCTTCGTACTTTGAACACAGCTGAACTCAGGAAGGTAACTCTTTTAGTAAACTGAGGGCTGAAACTTAGAGAAAACGTGGTCTCTAAGTCCAGCTCTGACACTGGGAATGTGCGTATGCATATGTATACACGCATGCCCCCGTGTCACGGCTGGACTTAGAGACTGTGTTTTCTTTACGTTTTAGCCCTCACTTTTCAAAAAGAGTTACTTTCCTGAGTTTAGCTGTGTTCAAAGTACAAAAAGGAACCTTCAGCTGAACCCTGGTTCGACAACCCCTGCTTGATCCTTCTGCCCAAAGGTGGTTGGAGTGCTGTATGTGGTGCCTGCTGTTCACACAGCCCAATACAACGGTGCAAAACGCGTGCACTGCAGTGCAAACCCAAAGAAAGAGGGATCTCCCTCACAATGAAATGCCACCAGAAAATGCAAAATGGTGGCGTTCAGATGCGGGAGTGGCACCGATCTTGCCAGTGTGCACCATCACCAGTGGCTCAGATTTGGTCCTGTGAACAATGCTAGTGAGTCAAATAAATGTCTCACTCCTCCAGCTCAGTCTGCTGGTCGCTTCCTCCACAGCAGCTAGCTATTGAGAGGACTCACCAGGTACTAACAAAATTGACAACCGGGACTATAAATGGCTGAAGTAAATGGTGTGTGTGTGGGGGGGAGGGTAGGTAATTTGTCTGGTAGTCTGTGTATAATACTGTCCAATGGAGAATCTAAACGTGTTTTCGTTAAAGGTTTATTTATTTTTTTTGTGAGAAATTAACTGCTGTGGAGGTGTGAATAGCCCTTTCTAACAGCCATGGCCAGATGTTAATGGTTGCTAGGTTAAGCTCTGTTTCAGCTGCCCCCCCACCGCAGTCTTTGTTAAGATAGCATGGTTGTGGAAGTAGATTGCAAGTTTACCTTTTTACCCTTAATGGTTGGCTATAATAACTTAGCTCTTATATGTCACGTTTTTCTTTTCAACAGTTAGGGTCACAAAGGCGGTAAAAGGATTGTGTCTTGGAACAGACTGTTGGCTTGAAAGCAGTTATCTTTTTTTACATCTGCACCCTAGTGACTCTCTCTGAGGTTTACTAAAATAAATAACACACAGAGAGAGGGACATTAGGTAAAAGTTGGTGCACAAGTGAGCACAGCTGTCCCAGTGCTACTATACAATGGTGCTGCGATGCCCCCCGACTCCTGTTTGTGGCAGATGGCGACGGACATCGACAACAAGTGCAGGGATCTGAAGAAAACTAAAAAATATATTAAAGGACAACTTGTTGTCGCTAAATAATATGGTGGATCACAACAAAATCAAATGATAATGTTGATCTACTGCTGTTCGAACCTCTTGTACTTAAATTGCAATGTATTGTACTTCAGTTGCAATGTATAGCCTGTCTCCGTCTTCCTGTTATTGCTGAGATTGAGTAATGTGTTATAGCTGACTAGTAATTGACGGGTATGCCATTTGCATCTATCATCTGAGAGACTGGTTATTTCTTCTGCTGTTTCATTTTGCTGGACTGTGAGACTGAGACCTAAAGGAGCGTGCTGCTGCCTGTTGGGGGATTCGAACTGTGTGCCTGATATCTGTTAAAACTGTGAGCACTTTGTATAACCTCATTTCTTCTGTGCCTTTGCTCCCCTTTGATCTTGCATTGCTGTGCTCTAATGAGAGGGGCCAGGTGTAACAGAGCACACTTCATCAAGGAGGAGGGGCAGTACAATATAAAAGAACCGCACTGCCTAAACCCAGAACAGGTATGCCATTTGCATCTATCATCTGAGAGACTGGTTATTTCTTCATTTGTTTCATTTTGCTGGACTGTGAGACTGAGACCTAAAGGAGCGTGCTGCTGCCTGTTGGGGGATTCGAACTGTGTGCCTGATATCTGTTAAAACTGTGAGCACTTTGTATAACCTCATTTCTTCTGTGCCTTTGCTCCCCTTTGATCCTGCATTGCTGTGCTCCAATGAGAGGGGCCAGGTGTAACAGAGCACACTTCATCAAGGAGGAGGGGTAGTACAATATAAAAGAACCGCGCTGCCTGCAGCGCGAGTGTGAGTGGCACGTGCGCCACTCGGTATTAGAAATTTTATTAGTAACAATAGGAGCAAATTTGAGTAGTATTTCTGCTGAGATTTACTTAGAAACTTAGGGTTGATTTAACTGGAAGTTGAATATTTTTATGGAGCATTTCACGTTTGGAGGAGAAGTTTTAATCGAAGCTGAGACTTTGGAGATTTGGAGTTTTGATAGTGGACTACATTATTTTTTAAGTTGGATGTTCTTGAACTGCAGATAAACTCGAGTCATTGCATAATATTGTGAATTACAGGTCTTAAAGTCTGTGTATTTAATAAAAAATAAATAAAAAAAAAATTTTGCATTTGATATAATTAGCAATTATGGTATATATTAGGAAATACGTTTTAAAAATGGGGGAATTTAAAGGTTATGGATCAAAATGAAAGTGGTAACTTGGATTTGAGCTTACAATAGGGCAATTCAGAAACAGCTCAATCAAGACAGTTTCAGGATTGATTTATTGCACATGTATATGAATGTTTTAATCATTGCTGTGTTTGTAAAATAAGATATTTAACATTTTCTAATGAAGCTTTAGGATTGATTTGTGGCCATTTGATACTCGGCAGGACATGATAATCCCATTGGGGATGGTACCCCTCAGTGACATGGAGCCCTAGTATATGCCACAGGGGTAACAAAGGAGTAGCTGGAATAGGTGTAATCATGGGCATAGGCGGCGTCGTGCATGGTGCCTCAGTGGACATGTTCTAGGGTCAGCGTGTCTAGCTGGGCATCAGAAAGGCATAGTTATGATTGGAGTAGATAAGGGGGATTGGACTATGACACTGAGTTCTGCTGTATGCTCGACAGTGGCCATCAGGAGTAGCTGGTTAAGAGATGATTCATGGGCATGGAGCAGTATGCACTGCATAGTGCCCAATTGAATGTGCCTCTAAATGCCAGCAGACCCTACTGGCTTCTAGGAAGGATCAGTTCGGACGAGGTGTGATTAGGTAGACCCCTTCGAAACCCAGTCTTATTTAGTGTCCTAAGTATGCCTAGTGGGAGTGGCTGGAAAGGAAGTAGTCCAAAGGGTACTGAGCAGCATGCGCTGCATGGTACCTTTTTAAGGTTGCCCTGTAAAGGCAGAACTCCAATGTGATTACCAAGTTGGTAATATTGGGACATGATGTGTGTGTAGGGGTAAACTCTGCTGGGATTGATAGGACTGTTATAGTGATATGTGGCCCAAATTGGTTGTTCCTCAGTTCACAGGAATATTTCTTTTGAGCTTATTAATGGCCTGAATATAGAGATAGGTTGGAAGATTTGGAAATAGAGTGAATTTTTTATCTGACTTTTAGTGATTGTTGTTCATGTATATTATGTATAACACAATATAAGGTAATTTGAAACATACAGTATGTCTGGATGAAATTGACTTTGTTGACTATGCCTTGTATGAAATGTTTATGTCAGATATTGCAATGTACACCCCTCGAGGGCCAACTTGGCCTGCAACATAAGGGATTAGTCTCAAAGTTCAGGACCTAGACCTGGAGGGAACTGTGAGGATTTTCTGGGGAAAATCCTAAATTCTATGACCCAGAGCTGGTCAAGTAGCAGTGGTATTTACTTCCCATTATACCGATGGAACAGAGGCTGGACGCATGCTGTGGATGCTTTGTAATAGCACACCAATCGGATGGGTGTTACCGGCAGCCTTTTACCTAACTTGGATCTGGTAATTAGGTAGCCCTAGATAATTTTTCCAAATGGTACCTCCAAGAGTTTAGGTTTGACTTGTGACAGTTCCAAATTTGCTGATCAAATGTTAGGCCTTACTGGGGATGAGAGAATACTCTCAAATGAGATCATCATGGCTATCTTATATTACAGGTTATATTAGGCTGATATATAGTATATGTGTTTATAAGAAATACTAGCTGATATCGTCATTTCTTATAACTATTTAATTGTGAAATGTTTTGTGTCTAAAAACTGTAATGGCTTTATTGTAACAATACTAAAAGTTAGTTATGGGAAATCAGCCAGTGAAATTTCCTCTTTGTTCCCAAGGAAAATTTTGTACCTTTCTGGCCGGTCCGAACTGGCTGGCAATGTTTGGTGTTAGCCTCAAATTTTTGGACCCACAAGTGGAAGGAATTGTAAGGATTTTGTTTGGGGGGGGGAGTCCAAGTCTTTAAGACCCAGAATTGGTCATAGAATTAGCTGGTATATAATTCCCATCTTACAGGGTGCAACTGGAACATGGGACTGTATGCACAGTGGGATGTTCTGTTTTTAGCTCCCCAATTAGATGGGTGTTACTGGTAGCTTCTTTCCTAACTTGGGTCTGGAGAGTGGGCTTCCCTTAGTAATTTCCTCACATAGTACCTCTAAGAGTAGAGTTCTATTTGTGACTGGCCCATACATACTGGCATAGTGGTCTGACCGGGTTAAGGAGATAGTTCTTTATTAGGGAGCATGGGTGGAGTTTACTGGACTCCATTGATCGGAACAAATGTTTAATGTATTGTTATGGTTTGGTATATTATGGCCATTAAGTATTTTTATAATGTACTGGGGTGGTAGATTTATCTCCCTACAGTACACTGATATTTAAATGACTGGATATCTGAGTGTAATTGAATTGTTCTACATGTATTTGCATTTTAATGTGATATTAATATTGTTACGTGAAGTACTATAGTGTTAAATGTTTTAATATTGTAATGACTTTTTAGCCGAACAATAAAACCTTGATGATGACTAGTAATTGATCTGTTCCTCTGTAGGGCATGTCTGTTGTTCACTGTAATGTGTGTAATGTAAATATGTAATGCTTCACTTTAATGTGTGTATGTAAATATGTAATGCTTTACTATAATGTGTGTAATGTAAACATGCAATGCTTTATGTTACCTGTAATTAACCCTGGGTCGCTGCAGAAAAAGGGACCTCTGGTCTAAGTGGGCCTACCCGGTTACCAAAATTAAATAAATAAATAAATAAATAAAATCAAGGAGGGGTCACAGAAATGCTGAATTATTGCTGAAGCAAAGATTCTGGTATTCTAGCTCTTTAAAGGGACACTGTCAACCCCTTAGGCCTCGGGATGTCCCTAGTTTAAAAAAACATCTGTTATGACTGTCCACATTCTGTAGAGATTGCTGATGTAGCTGGTACTGTAGTTTGATTCCGATTATTTTTTTTCTTTTAAAAGTGAAAAACAGATTGCTCACCATACCTGTTTACAATCCTTGATCAACTCCCACTGCATCTTTCCTGGACTTAGGAATACCCCCAGAACAACATAGCCACTCATAATGCAGTGGGAGGAGAGGGGGCCACTGCATCATGAGTGGCTACACTATTTGGGGGTGTTCCTAATGTTCAAGAAGTATGCAATAGGAGTAGATCAGGGATTTGAAGCGTAACAAGACTGGGTATAATCATACCATTTGTATGCATTTCAGCTCTACTAAGAAAGGATGCAGATGAAACAACCAGCAACATCAATGAATTTTAGAGAAGTAAGCAACCATAAAAAGTATGTTTTTAACCAGAAATAATATGATGCAAAAAGGGCTAACAGTGTCCTTTTAAAGCAGCGTATTTCTTAGACTGTAGAAAAGTGCCATCATATAGTTTTTTTGTTTGTTTTTTATCAAAAGCATATTTGTGACAACCTTCAGTTCATCCTTAGTGTATTTTTAATTTTCTCAGATATTTCTAAAACAGCTGTTATAATTAATTTTGTAATTTATAACTCAAGTCTTTAAAGATGGCTTGCCACTCACTATTTTTAGAAGTCTCTTCTGGTGAGGTTATTTTTTGAATGCACGTACTAGATTCATATGGGTGCATTTGGATGGTGCTGCCTCATGTTTCTGAATGTAAACAGCACAGAACCACTGTTATGGGAGGCATGGCAAGGGAGCAAGAACATTTTAAAGCTCCAGAATCTCAGATCCCAGTTCAAGGATGAAAGAAAATGGGGAAAAAAATGGGTATATTGATCGATTGATTTTTTTTAATTTTTGCCAGGAACACATTTGGTAACTAACAGATACTGCTACCTTAAAGGCATGTATTTTCTGTGCTATTGATATACACATAGAACATTTCAAACAGTTGTGTAATGAAACAAGTTTCTATGTTCTGTCAGTTACCGCAGGCAGCCAGCCCATTTGTTTCTAATTAGTTCTAGTTAAAAATCTGCAATATTGAGAAGTCATGGTAGCAAATAGATCAGACTCTCAGAAGTAATGCTCGCCCGAGAGTTACATAATTACAGTAGATCAAGCAGCGTGAGCAGCACAGCTGGTGTACAGTAGTGACTTCATATCTCTAACAGCTCTTTGACTCTCCTACCCCAGATATAATGGCTAACAGCATGGCTGCAGCGCTTCCAGTTATTTAAGTCCTGCTGTATGACTGTAACAAGATGAGGCTGTAGGCACAGGTTCACTCATGCTGAAGACATACTGTGCGCTACCTAAAATCCTGTACTTATGACAAGACTGCTTCGCTGTGCACGCTGGTCACGCTGCAAACATTATTCTGCTGTCACCATGCTCTCGGGCAGCTGTTCCAGCTATTTAAATTGTTCTGCAGTCATATTTCTGTTGAGCATGATATGGGAGTATGATTACTACTGGGAATAAAAAAAACAACAACAAAAAACACCTGATACCTCATTAACATTACAGGTAAAATGATGGAAAGAGAAGAGCTCCATGTCGGGGCTGCGGACACTGTCAGATTACTGTATTGTAACTGCTCACGCGCCATGGATATTATGATATATGTTGTTGTCAGAGCAGCATTGTTTGGGTTCTCCATGCATATTTAAATTGGAAAGTAAACCTTTCCTTCTCCTTTGTCTTTATCCGCTGATCACATTATTTTCCTGCCTTTGATATACAGATTTTACAGTGCTGTTTAGCTAGGACGTTCCTTGGCCTCCAGCTGATAGGCAGTTTCATTTCAGTGATATATGAAAAAAGAAATGCGATGTTTTCTGAAAATCACTCCCTAGAGAATATTTTATGGCCTTTGGCATATTTGTGTTTTCCACCAATGCAATCCGGGTTTGTAATGTTGACAAGAAACCTTCTTGTGAACAAGCATAATTGCTTTTGTGACAGTCTAAAAGACCCCTAACAACAGGATGCATGTGTCTTGGGGGCAGAAGAACCTTTTATTTTAAGATGCAGACAGCAGAATGAAACAGACTAGAAAGCAGTTTTTGAAATAGTACCCTCTGGTGCTACAGGGATAATGCTATTAGTTTCATTACCACTGCTAGCACCTCAGGAAAAGAAATGCTCTTCAGCCCATTAATATTTGAAATCAGAACTAGAAAATAAATATAACAGAGACCGTGTGAGTGTGTGTCAGTGTTTTGAGGGGATATTAAAAACAGCATTGAAGAAAACAAGAACTGACCAATTCAAGTACATGTGGTACTTTGTATCATTAGGTTTTTTCTTGTGCATCAAACGGAGATTGTGGTCTGTGCAGAAATGTAAAGGAGTGCTGCATATCCATTGGGATGTGTGAATAGCACTGTTCTGATAGGGGCACTGTGAAGCCTGTGCAGAGACTTGATTTCGTCAGTGTGGTGGTGGGGGGGAGGGGCTGCAGGCCAGATGAGAGAAAAAAAAGGGTAAGGGCATTTGTTATGTTCTTGAGAATAAAAAAAATGTTAAGAGTAATAAAATTACAAGATCATGTCAATCAATTAAGTTATAGATCAAAGGAGTACTCTCGTCTGATCTCAGTGCTCTTTTCCCCTGTGCATGAGACACTTTAATACTGTAAATAGTGCCTCACACACAGGTGCCCTGGAAACAGGCTGGTTTGTGGGAGGAGTTTTGCAGTTTTTTTTATGTTGTTTGTTAATACATCTTCAGAGATCACTATTACAGTTGTAAGAGTAGTCTCTGAGATACTAAGGGTATCGGAACTTTTCATACCCTAAGAATGCCTGAGACCACTCTTACAACTGCAGCAGTGGTCTCTAAAGATTTTGAAAACGTTTACAGTAACAGAAAACCTGAAGTAAGATTTTCCTTCAGTAACTTGCACTGTTAGAGAAGCCAGCCTGCTGGGGCAAGCGGTAGTGCTACCATTTGCAACACCAGCATAGAAACATAGAAATTGATGGCGGGTAAGAACCTCTTGGCCCAACCTGGTCTGTCCATTTTCCCCTACCTCCTACAATACAGCAGATCCTACTTGATCTCCAGGAATGAGCCCAGGGCGTTGGAGGGTCGGCTGTGGGGAAGGGAGGATCAAGCATCTCTTCTGGGGGTGGACAAACGTCTGACCCCTAGTGATGGCTGGGGTTCAGTCAGCCTGAGACTGCATAGTACAAGGGGATTGGTGGGGAGGTTAGTGATCAGGTGTGGGAACATGACTGATGTCACCTGAATGCCATAGCACATCTTTTCTCCAATGAACTGGAAAATGGAAAAACCCCGCTGGCTGGGCAGATGACACTGCTCTCTGCCACCATGCCCACTACTGGATTTTGTCCTCTTGGGCCACGTCAGCCCTCTGATCTTCACTTCTGCTTGCTGGGCATTAGGTAATAGTATGGGGTGCCATGGAGCTGAAGGTGACCCTATCTTGGGTTGGGGGGTTATAAACAGAGGGGTAGCCAAGCAGGTGAGTCATGCATGGAATGGTTGAACTGGGGTCACAAGCCCAGGCAGGATGGTGGTGGGGTGGGATCAGACGCTGGAGTCAGCAGAAGGAGATCCTGGCCAGCAGAATCAGGAGATAAAGAGTTGGGGGGGGGGGACACTGCTGAAGGGGCACTGTCTGCTTTTGAGGGTCTATGTTGAGCTTTTCCTACTGTGAACCAAAATACGATCCATTGTCCCCTGTTAATGATAGAAAAAAAATATAAAATAATCCTGGTTTCCTCAGCTGGAGAGAAGGCTTCCTTTTAGCAGGTTTGTGGCCATTTTCAGTTTGTGTACAATTGGTAATCTTTAGAGATTATATCCTGGCACAGTATAAATTTCTACCCATCGCTTCAGAAGTCACTCATCTTTGATGTAACTTCCCATCACTGATTCACACCTTCACAAGGACTAGCATATTATTGTCATTCTTTCCTTTTTGTATTTATGTCAAACCCTTTTGCTAATATTGCCCAAAGATACATTTCATTTTTCTAATAAATGTCAATCTCAGTTCATGTCATACTTTTTTTTAACTCTTTGACTGCCTGAAACCAAATGGGCCTCAGACTTCAGGGGCAGGGTTCACAAAGCCCAAAATTGGATGTAAGCAAAAGTTGCATCCAGAGTGGTTATATTGCACCGAGAAATAAGGAAACGGCGTCCAAAATAAGTGTTGCCCTTGTTTGCGGAGGTAACTGAATCAAAAATGCAGGTGGCTGACATCCAAACACACCTGCATCAACAAAGCAGAGTTAAACGTGATGCAAGTTTGGAGATGTGGACGCACGTATGCATGGATGGTGCTTTGTCCAGATTTCTAATGCAGTAGCCCCATTAACACAGGCCACAAGCAGGTGTGAATAGTAGACTAAGTGTGATGTGGACACAGCTGGTAGACCACAAAAAAGTGGTTCAGGAAAGCCAGTCAACACTTTTACTAACAGAAAAAAGCACAACATATGTCTGTGGTAGCAGAGCTCAGAATGCAGGGTGAGGAAGAGGCCCAGTTCCCAAATGCATATGCCTAGTGCCCAGCCTGAACAGAGAGTACCACAGACAAATGTACAAGGTTCAGTTTGGCACCACCATGGTGCCCCATGCCCAGTATATGCCCCAAGATTCCTTTTGAGCCACCCGCTACCTCCACTGATCCCATAGGAGAGGGTGGTAGCTGAGGTCCAAGGTGTCAGCAATCAGGGAGTTCTTCACAACATGATACATTGCAGTGTGTGAACCATCTTTTTTCTTTCTTCTTTCCTTTCATTCATTCATTCATGTACTTAGTTATTTTGTTGACTGACTGAGATAGCTGGAACAGAGACCCTTTTACAGTAGCAATGTCAGAGATGAGGTAAGATCATAAAAGGGACACTGTCATCCCATTGTCCGTCTTTCGGACGAGACATTAAACCGAGGTTCCATCTGCCTGGATTGGTGGTAGTTCAGGTGGATGTTAAAGATCCCATGGCACTTATTGAAAAGAGTTGGGGAATTTTTTATTGGAAAACAATATAATAAAGCAAAGAAAACGAACAGAAATCTCAAAAATTATACAGTTGAGCAAAATACAGGTACAACAGAAAAGGAACCATCAGCAGGATAATAAAATATCTAAAGAGACAGCAGAAGCACATGAAAATACCCCCCATATATTACATAGTTCAAGTAACCCCTTCAAACAAAATTAATGGCAGGCCCTCCACCAAATTGTAACTAAAGCCTCAGGCAACAATTTCTTCTCAGATACATAAATAAGAGCAATTTCCTTCATAATGTGACATTACAATTCATACAATGGAACACGTTTTTCCTGAAGGACAAACAAACATCTATTTTGCCATATACACCATTTAAGAACAGCAAAGAGAGCCCTAAGTGTACCAAGAAAAAAAACTGTCCATGCAGGCCAAAATTCCCATAAATCAAATGTGAATAAATTAATCCAGCAAGCATTGGCAAAGACCAGTCTTGTGCTAGCTGAGGCCATAATGGAGTAATATAGGGGCAATCAAAAAACAGATGTGACATGGATTCCAGTTGGCATATACAAATCTCCCTCACACAATATCTCTCTTCTAATTGCTTATGAGCTTGATTTCCTTTGTCATTTAATTTATCATGGCAACATAGCCATAAGGTATCCCACATTTTTTCCGGGATCTGACTATCCACTAATTGTTTAGTAAGACAGTTACTGTCACAAGGTAAAGCGAAACAGGGTGAACACAGAAACATCCTATTCAAAACAGCAGAATATAACAGTTTTCTATTCTGTAAATCCACCACCCTGCAGGGCACCTGCCGTTGTTTTATTTTCTTAAAGAGCTCAATCAGATACCCAGAGGTCCCGGGGGGAATTTAGTAAAAGGCTTCCACTTAGGTGCTTGCCACTTATCCAGAAAATATTGAGATCAGGCCATAAAACTCTGAACCCAAAAATCCTGCTGTCCAGCTATGTATGGGAAAACATTAGAATGAACAAAAATGAAAAAAAACAGCACGGATTAACCATATTAAAACCCCTCCTTATTTATAAACCCAATAGGTAATAGACCATTTTAACGGGTTTAGCCTGCTACCCCATAAAAGTTTAAAAAAACAAATTATAGAGACGGGTTTCAAGATGCATAGGGAGGGGAAATATATAACTCACCAATAAAAAAAAAAAAATAGGAATGATAAATGTTTTCAACATAAAGATGTGTTTTTTGCGTGACATGGGAAAGGTTTTCCATCGAACAATTTTGGTTTCTGCTATGGCAAGAGACGAAAGCCAATTATGTTCTGCTGCAGCAGGTAAACCAAAATATAAACCTAAAATATGTATTTTGTCTGACTGGATAAGTATCCCACCAATGTCTGAGGAAACCTCCTGTAAAGGAATACGTATAGACATGCCGACACTTTTCTGTGTGTTTAGAGTGGAACCAGAAATTAAAGAAAAGGCCTGTACAATATCAATAGCCTTCTCACCAGATCTCCGATCTGCTACTAAAATGCTCATCTGCATATGCTAAAGTACTGGGAAAAAACAAATCTGGTTTCTCTGAAATATGTCTAATAGTAACGTCCTCATTCAAGATCATGAGAAGGGGATCAATAGAAAAAACATACAACAGGGGACTCAAAGGGCACCCCTGACGTACCCCTCTTTTGACAAGGATATGTGAGCCTCGTAACCCATTAACTAATGGGGTCATACAGTCATGCCTGTATAGATTTCTAATCCAGGAAACAAATTCTGGTGGTACCCCATGCCTCTCTAAAATGGAGAATAAATAATTATGTGGGACCCTATCAAAGGCCTTAGGCTGGTCCAAGCTAAGGACATATCCTTGAGTATTACCTCCATCAAAACCGTCTCGTAAGATTTTCAGATTAATAAGCATAGAACGATCAGGGACAGCACATGTTTGGGTGTAAAAAAATAACCTTTTTGGCAATCCGAGAAAGTCTAACTGATATAATTTTGCATAATATTTTCCAATCTGAGTTTAACAAACTTATAGGATCCCAATTATCCAAACATTCCTTATTATTTTTATGTTTAAATAAAAAAATTAGATTGCTGTCCGCTAAGGCAGCAGGTATGGGTAAGAGTCCTTGTATAATAACATTAAACACTTCCATTAGACAGGGTAATAATAAAGATTTTGTTTTTTTATAAAACTCATTGGGAATACCATCAGGACCAGGAGTCACCGTATTTTTTAAATGACTAATCACCGAATCAACCTCAGCACTGGTGATAGGCCGATGGGACTCGTGTGCCTCATCAAGGGATAAAAAAGGAATTTGTAAAGAGTCAAAAAAAAAACCTTCCAATTCCGTGGTTCATATGCCTGGCCATACAAAGCCTTAGTATGAGAGGACACTTCTTTCAAAATATTTAAATTATCAGAAATCCGGATACCAGTGTGGAACATTAAGGAGGGCATATAGTGGACTCTACCTGTTGATGGCTACTATCAAAAGGGTTGACTACTTTAGCAGCCCCTTTCCTTCCATATTTCTGTTCCAAGAACAGAGAGGTGGTCCTATCATATTGATATGTACGCATCTCAAATTTTAATAGTCGAATCTGTGCAGAATAATCTAATCGAAATTCTGTTTACCAAGATAATTTTTGTAACTGCCGGCGACATTTTAGGTATTGAAAATACCTATTAGAGGCATACTTTTTAGAAACCTTTTGGCAAAATGTCCTAATTTCTAACTTCATATCTTGCCACCAAAAGTTTGGGTTATCATATAAAGAAAACACTGAGATTTTGTCCTGAGAAGACTGTACAGATCATGCCACCCAGTTTCTTCCCCTAAAATAGAGATTTTCATTTTCCAAAAAGCATGAGAGATTGGCTTATTACGGGGACATCCAGCAGACAAAATTATCAAACAATGATCCGAATATTCACACGGGAGAAGTGAATGCTGTACTCTGGAGAACCAGCTAGAAATGAAAAAGTAGTCTATCCTTGTGGAAAATCTACCACGGTGAAAAGTGTGTGCCGGAGGTTGTGGACCAAAAGAAGCTCCATCCTGAAGATTGGCTGCAATATATAAGGTTTTGAGAAAATTGGAATCAGAATATAATTGTTGAGTTGCCACAGTTTTATCTGACAAAGCCAAAATACAGTTAAAATCCCCCCCCAAAATTATCGTTTTTGATGAATACAGAAACGGTTGGATAGATTTGAAAGTATTTATTCTTTGTGATTTAAGTTGGGGGCTGTAAACATTAATTAGTCTCCATTCCTGACAGTGAATAATTACATCCAAAATGAGGACCCGCCCCAGAATCAGGTCAATAAGTCAAATAACTTGCACTCCTAAGTCTTATAAGAATCCCCACTCCGGCACACACTTCTTCAGATAAGGACCAGAACGATAAGCCACCTCTCCATTCTCTAGATGCTTGACCAATTTCCCGAAGGGAATGAAGCCTGGTATCCTGTACAAAAACAATGTGTAGTGGCAAGGAGAGAAGAAAAAAAAAATGTCCCGTCTCCTCTTAGGGTTTTTGAGACTATTGGCATTCAAGCTGCCAAATGACAAAACATCCCCCATATCGATTAAGTAAGCTCTAGGACTTTTTCTTCCCTCTTCCTTTCCCCGGAGATTTCATTTTACATCTCTTCTTTCTACCAGTCTGAGTGTCACCAGAAAGCTGATCAGTGTCTGTCAACATCTCAACCTGAGAAAAGGCAACAGACAAAGCATCAAACTCATCCTGTGTTTCTGTAGTCTGCTTACTTTTATGTAGTACTGAAAACCTATTTTTAGCTACCAAATCAGAGGACTGCGGGTCAGAGGCTGAGGAAACTCCCTTCGAAAGGGAACTTCTCGTCAGTCTCCTGGTCCCCACCACCACCCAGTCAGACTCCTCCGGGGAAGGCATCACTTCTTTGGGATCATAAATAGTGGTTAAAATGCCAGTTGTATCAGATTGTACCTCAGGTACAGCAGAAGTGGAGGCCTCAGAGGAGTGTACCATATCCTCCCTACCGATTACCTTAGGTGATAAAGGTATGGGATTGCAGGAGGTCTGCTGAGCTAGAACAGGGGTACTCTGTTGTACCTTGGAACCAGAAAGGCGGGGGGGAAGACTCAGGAGCAAAAGGTCTGAGCAGATTGTTGAGCCTTAGAGACCCTTCTCAACCTGGCTTTCTGTAGGCATTGCAGGATTATTATGGGTGGCCCAAGGACACTCTTTAAAAGAATGGGAGGCTTCCTCACACAAACTACAATAAGTGGGATGGGGACAATTAATACTCACGTGTCCAGAACCTAGACGAGAAGAGTATTTAAGTCGATCACAGGCGTTACTGAGGTGAGTGTGGGCCCCACATCGAAACATGATTTAGGTTGTCCTGGATAGAAAACAAAACCCCTATCCCTACCTAAATAAAAACAACTGGGTAAGTGTTGAATTATACCATTCACAACAGGCAATTTTACTTGCAATTTCCATCCCTCTGTCCAAAAGAGCTCAGAATCAATAATTGGATCTGGTAGGCCTAACACAGTGCATTTAGAAGATAACCATCGTATGATATAATCAATTGCTACACTCTCATTTTTAAATAAAACCGTAATAGTTTTTATCATGGGTTTAGTGAGAGGTACAGCAAAACAAGGGGACCACAAGGGGGTATGTCTTAACTGCCTGATATCTATCCCAAAATGTATTCAATCCCACAAAAGTTTTAAAGCTAATGTCAAAATAATTATCCCCTGAAGTATGGATTAAGGCATATATTACAGAGGGAGAAAACTGCAAACTGGTTTTAATCAAAGTCTTTACAACATACAAACGATCTGGAAAAATTTCCAGTCCACCCCTGTAGCGTAGTTTTACAGCATTACGCCGTTTGGCCTGCTCAGGGGGAGAATGAAACAGTCTAGCAAAGGATTGAGGCTTCTGTGAGCCAGTAGTGATCCCAGGAGCTGTAGAAGAATGAGACTCAGAGGACGGAGGTCTCGGAGCCCATGAAGAGGAGCCCCTAGAAGAAGTCGAAGGAGCTTCAGTGTGTCTAGAAATAGGAGCCAGCCTAGCCCCTGTCCCTGTTTGAGTCTCTGAAGACTCGGCCAACTGCACCAAATCCGTGGCCACATCAGGTAAAGAAGAGGCAAAAGGCCTATCGGGGATAGAATCCCTCACCAGAACAGGAGACTGGGGCTGCTGAAGTTGCCTCTCAGGGTCCAGTGGTCGAGTCCCACCTACCCTCCATTCTGGATTTTGCGTGAGGAGTAGGCCCGAGGGTAGTTCCAGTGGGTCTGTTAAATTCATTAAGTCCCCCTGTGATGCATGGCTAGGCCATTCAGGAGAGGTCCACATATCGTCCAGGGGTGATTTTTCCCATCCCGCTCCAGCTAAGGCGTCAGCAATCATTACTTCTGAAGCACACAAGTTATTATCAAAATTTGTCCCAGCATATGTAGATACATCCTGCCCCCTCAAGTCCTGCTGTTGAGACTCAGTTACTGTAGGAGTAGGTAACCCAGAACCAGGTAACTTACACACAGTACCTTGAAAAGTTGCAGCAGTCAGGTCCGTAGACAAAGCGTGTACAGATTGCTGAACCAGGAGGCAAGAATCCTTCATCCGGTGAGAAGTCGACAAGTCGGCGGCTCCGGTGAAACAAACTGGAAAAAAATCCTCCATTGAACAGCCAGGGGAGCTGCACCAAGACTCTAGGCACTCACCATGAAGCGATAAATGGCTGCCAGTCTCTACAGCCCCTGACAACTCCTGATGGGTTGAAGCTTGCAGGCCGTCTCCAGCTGACTCTGACAGCGTACGTAGTACATGCAGCTGAGCCCCGTCACAAGACGGCACTCCTTCACTGACAGGACTTCCAGCTGCCGGGATACCTAACAAAACTGCAGAAAGAGCATCAGCTTGCTCCTCTCAGGTTACTGACTCCTCAGGCACCAGCACCATAGTGCATTCCGTCGATACAGGTAAAGCTGCAGAACTCATCCGATTCAGGTAGGCAACAGAAACAGGACTCGGAGACCCAGCTCTCTGTTGCAAAGTGGTCTCATGCTGAGGGGAGATAGGGAAGGAGGCCAACTCCCCTACCTCCAGCACATCCTCACCCTCCAACGCCAGACTCCGAGTGGCCATCTCAGCGAAACGGGCAAGCCCCCTACCGTCAGAGTAGGGGAATTCCCCGGTGTCCTGGCCAAATTTCCCTCATTCACTAAAAATACCACCAACAGCTTAATCAGGTTCAAGGTCAGTTGGCATTCATCTGTATTCCCCTCCCCCGGGTCGTGCCTGAAAATAGACAAGATTTGTCTAGTGCACTTACCCGGTCAACAAAAACTAAATAAAATAAATAAATAAAATTTTGCATCATATTATTTCTGTTTATAAACCCACATTTTATGATTGCTTACCTTGCCTAAAATTTATTGATGTTGCTGGCTGTTTAATGTGTTTCTTTTCTTAGTAGAACTGAAGTGCACGCTAATGGTGAAATTGTACCCAACCGTGTTTTTCTTTAAATCCTTGATCTGCTCTTGTTGCATACTTTCTGAGCAATTAATTATTTATTTATCAAAGAGTTTTACCAGGAAGGCATGCTGAGCAGAGTACTGCTTGATTCCAGATGTGTCCTGGGTTTAGGAGCATTAGAAACACCCCAGCACCAGACTGCAGCCCCTCCTTATGCAATAGTTTACCTACTGCGTCTTGAGCATCTAGAAGTTCAGGAAAGATGCAGTGAGAGGAGATCAAGTTTTTGTGTGGTAACACACAAAAGGGTGGGCAGCCCATTTTGCACTTCTGAAAAGAAAACTAAGTCAGAATCTAATTACGAGCTGCATCAGCAAATTCTACAGAATGTGAGCAATCATAAAATGCATATATTATACTGGAGACAATTTAAACCATAAGGGAGTTGACTGTATCACTTTAAGAAACATGAGCAAAAACAAAGTACAGGGCAGATAAGGTATACAGAGTGTCCGAGACAGTTACGAGCAGTGTTCAGCGAGAGATGCCTCTTGTGCCTTGATTTGAAAACAATATGGGTTTTTGTTGTCTGAATGTGAAGGGAGAAGGCAGGCGAGGAGTGCTGTAGTGTAGGAGACAAAAACAGTGAGCATGCCAGGAGACATAAAGACTTCCCCCATTTTATCTGTCAACAGCCCATGGTTTCACATTGCTGCCCTGCATTTTACACTGATACTCTGAAGCAAAAATCAGTATTATGCAGAACACTACAGGAGAGTTCCTCTATAGTAACGCAGGAAATGGCCGATGTAAAAAAAAAAAAAAAAAAAAAAAAAGAGTCCATTCTGTTCATTCTCGGATATCCAGACAACTGCAACACTCAATATTATGTCAAATATTGGAAATGTCTGGGAACCCTCCCTTACATAATTAATTAAATAATGAGGCAATCTTTCTTTTGCAGTGGTCCATATTTAAAATGATTTGAGCACAGATGCAGCTACTTACACTACTTTAAGCAGCAGGAGTTGCACATGAAAGGGGCCTGGAGAGAGAATGGGAGTGTGGAAAAGGACAGAGTAGAAGATGGGGCACAGAAGGAGCCTGGAGAGTGAAAGATGACGCAGAAGGGCCAGGAGACAAAGAGCGAGGAGTGGGCCACAGAACTAGAAAAGGCACCAGGAGAGAGAAGGAGGAGAAAGGAAGAAGAAGAAGAGTCTCTGGGAGAGAACAAGAGTACTGACAGGGCCAGTAAAGAATATGATTTTTGCACTTTAAAAGTGGTCGACAACTTCTGTGAATATTAACAGGTGAAATGTTTGTGTATCAGATACCAGAAGTTAACTATAAAGTGCTAGAAAATCAGATGGTGAGAATTGTAGTATATTTTATTATTACTTTGAAATCTTGATAAAAAGGAGGAGGAACCAAATGGATTTTTTTATGTTTCACATTTTAGAATCTGATATAGTGTTTTTCGCTGATGAAGGATTGTGCTCCAAAACGTATGAGACAGGACACTATATTGAAACATGATACTAAATAATGAGATACAATGAATATCTTTTTGAATTGATATGGGTGAGTCGGCTCAGTTTATACCAATCTGCTTTAGGATTTCTGTGCCACGATTGGTATTGGGCTACTCCCTGAATAAACTGTCTTTATACCTGTACTTAACATAAATGGCTCTCTTGTGGGTGACCCAGGTGCTGTAGTTGCCGCTTTCAACTCCTACTACATTTCATGCGCTGTTGAGCTACTGAAATCCCTCCCTAACTGCCCTCCCATCGCCCCACCCTCAAATGGTCCCCCTCCTCCCCTTCACTCCCATTCCACTTTCTCCTTCACTGCAGTCTCCCCTCATGACACCCTTCAGACCCTCCTAGCAATCAACCCTGCTAAAGGCTCCTCCCCAGACAGCCTAGATCCTAAACACCTCTCTCTGCCTCGGCCATCACCTATCCACTCTCTTATATTCTAAACCTCTCATTCTCAACAGCCTCAGTCCCTTCCCCATGGAAACATACGGTGGTTCTCCTCCTTCCCAAAGGTGGTGACCCCTCCTCCTCTGGGAACCACCATCCTATTTCTCTCCTTCCTACCCTAGCTAAATTTCAAGAGCACCTAGTTCTCTCTCAGCTTATCTCTTACCTAACTGACACCTCCTTCTTCACCCCTTTCCAATCTGGCTTCAGGAAATATCACTCCATTGCCACCTCCCTACTTTGGCTCACTGACTCCATCCTTACAGGGATGGACAAAGTCCAAATCACAAATCACCTCCACCATCTTAGTCGACCTGGCCAAAGCCTTTTGACACGGTCTCCCACTTCCTTCTCCTAGATTCCCTCTCAGCAGCTGGCTTAGCCCACTCAGTCACAAACTGGTTCAAGTCCTACCTCACTGGTAGAACACAATCTGTCAAAATCTCTGAGGTCATCTCCCCTTCCCTTCAGATTAGAACTGGTGTTCCACAGGGTTTAGTGCTAGGGCCTATATTAATCTCCATCTTCCTAAATGACCTGCCATCTACCTGTTCACCCTCCTCTGCCATTCATATGTACGCCGATGATACGGTCCTGTATGCATCTGGATCCAGCCCTGCCGAGGTTACAACCAACTTGCAGCATGACTTCGACAAAGTTCAGCTTTGATTTGCTAACTACCAACTTTTTCTTAATGCCAAGAAGACTGTCTCCATGACCTTTGGCACAAGGCAGAGACTCCCTAGGCTTCCCTCCCTGCCCACCTTCCACATCCTTGATGGGACTCTACTCGAGGACACATCCTCCTTCAGGTACTTAGGTGTTTGGCTGGACCACCACCTAAACTTCTCTGTTCATATTGACGCCATCCAGAAAAAACTGCACCCCAAATTTGGTGTACTGTTCAGGAACCATAACTGCATCCCTTTTACAGCCAGGCATGATCTTGTTCAGAAGATGATCTTACCCATTTTCGACTACTGTGACATAGTCTACGGTGCTACTCCCAAGTCCTCTCTGAACAGATTGGATACCCTCCTCAACTCCTGCCACTTTGCCCTTGAAGCTCCCTTCCACACTCACCACTGTGCTCTTTATTATGCCCTGTCCTTCCCCTCCTGCACAAATAAATGTCTTTTCCACTGCGCCAAATTCACCTCCAAGCACTGGCTGGGTGTACTCCCTTCCTACCTCTCCTCCTCTTTTTTAACCACTACCCCTCCATCACACTCTCTAAGATCAACCGACTCCTGAACCCTGGTGGTTCCCCACTGCACCACCCTCATTGGCCAATTGAGATACTCCCATTGCCTTCCAAAAATGTGGAATTCCCTCCCCCCTCAAATTTGTCACTCATCTTCCTGCTACTCCATCAGCTCAGCCCTCAAAAACTTCACCACGCATAGCTGTTCCTGCTTTGACCCTCCCTAACTCTCCACCCCTAGCCTCTTACAAGCCCCTCAACATCCTTCCCCTATACCCATGCTGTTTGACCTGACTGTGTCTCTTGCCCCTCTTCCTTCTAATCTACCGCAACCTCCACCCCCATACCCATACAATTTGGACCATGACCTATCCCCTGCCTCCTTACCTCCTAATCTACCAGCATCCCCCCTCCTCTCTCTTCCTCCCCCTCCTGATAACTGATTACCCCACTCTCCATGCTCTACCTCTGCCCCGTGCAGGCAGATTTCCTCTGCGTACAAGCGTGGCCGGCATCAGCTGGCCATTCCCCTCTCCCTTCATCCCTCCCTGTTTTACTCTAAACTCTCTCTGCCCTCAACTTGCTTCCCTCTTGTCACGCGTGACCACTGCCTTGTGCAGGCAGGGTCCCCAGTACACTGGAGGGGATAGCCCATCCCTCTCCCCCTCCCCTCCCCTCTCCCTCCCTTTCCTCTCACCCCTACTGCCCCCTGCCTCTACTTTTCAACCTCCCATCCCCCTATCTAACCTAGTTTGGGCTCCCCTAATCTCAATGCAGTTATACTCAAACTCATACCTGCACTCTTGCTGACCTGTAATTCTTGTTATCTGCATCTTCCCTCACCTTGTCCTATTTCAGTCCTTCCGATCCCACTCAGCCATTTTTCTAATGACAAAACTATGCCTCACCAAGAGTTGCTAAATGCGAGTTGTGTTACTGTACCTATCTAGCTCCACTGTTGCTCCGAATCCATCTAGTTCATACATGTTAGCATCCTCCTTGCAATACTTTTGAATTGACCACTCACTGTGTTGGATGCAATCAAATTGTATTCCTATAGTGTTTACCAAATCTCTGTATACAATTGAATGTATTCAAGTTGTGTTTCTATAATGTGTACCAAAACTTTGATTACTATCCTCATGTTCCCCTCCCACCAGGTCGTACTGGGAGACGAGCAACTTGTTGCTCAGTGTCTTTCCTGGCGAAACATTTCAATAAATAAATAAATAAAATAACGAAGTTGGCTGGGCTGGACATACTCTCTGAGCTCTTTTTCTTCTACAAGACGGCCTCAGTACCTGCAGCTGTTATTTTTCGACATTGATACCTGTTTACAGCTTTTCTGCTACTCGGAGCTTCAGTGCTCTCCATTGTTGAAATCCATTTCAGTAGAACCAGCCAACTCTGGAACAGGAAAACAGGTGCAGAGTCTCGGCTGGTGTGCCTTTCCATCCTGTCCATTTCTTATATTGGTGGTTTGTATGCTGGCAGTGTTTACATTTTGTCAGAGCATCAACACTCTCCATTGTCTGATCTACTTCAACAGGACCAGCAAACATGGAAACTGTAATCTTCTAATGCTGATTGCTTAATCTGTTGGTTTTAAAAGTGAATTTGAGGGGTGGCCCCGGTGAACAAGGGAAGGGAAAGGACATATGTTGGCAGTATAGTCTAGAGCAGGAGTTCTCACACTTTGTCATAGTGAGCCTCCCCCAAGCCTTAGAAAAGATCTTGAGCCTCCCCCTAATATAGAAATAATTTTGGGCCTCCCCATAGTTAGAACAACTATCATACTTTGCACATTACAGGAAGAATACAATGAAGTGCATGTGAGTAGGTGAGTTTATTCTCATTTTATTGAACTTATTCTCCCTCTCTATAACCTCTCTCTCCCCCCAGGTCAGCCTACTCGCTCCACACTTCTGACTTTTGGCCCTATTTTCCCTCGTTTGCAATACCTCCATGAGTCACACTGTTTTCTTTGTCAGTTTTACCCTGCTCTGAAACACCTTCTTGGGGACCATTTTGCTCCCTCCTGGCCTTGCTCCTGGTATCTCTCTGTTTTAACCTCTGTAGTTGTGCTTTTCTGCAGCTAGTATAATGGGTCAATTGTTACCTTGTTCCTGTTCATTTGCATTATTTTGTATTTTGTTTTGCACAATTTCCAAGAATTGTGTTTCCTCAATTCAGCTTCCCCCCCATGTCATACCAGGAAAGAAGTGTTTGTTAGGCGTTTTTTTCCTGGTAACCATTTTGTACATAAATTCACCTGCCATTATTTGCTTTCAGTTTGCTGCATCCTTTCACACAAAGCATCCAAAAGTTGACATTTAAATATAGTTCATTTTAAGGCTTGCTTGAGCCTCCGCTGGAACAGGTTGGGGCCTCCCCTGGGAGGCTGGCCTCACCAATTGAGAAACCCTGGTCTAAAGGTTAGAGGAACGATTTGTGAATGAGCTTGATACATCCAGCAGACCAGACCTGAGTTTGATTCTCACAGCCTCCACTTGCATACTGTGTGACTCTGATCAAGTCACTTAACCACCCAGTGCTCCCAGGTCGCCCCTGAAAACAGGCACTTGTGCCTAGTAAGCCCTACCCGGTTACCAAAGACTAAAATAAAAAAATAAAAATAAATAATAGCCCTGGAACTAACTGCACTTAACTGAATTATTGCAAATTTCATATGTACTTTTAACAGTTACTTACTGGTGCCTTTTTAGCTGCATGATGGGATGGCATAGGGGGGCAACCAGCTTGTTAAATTTCTTTAAGTTGCGTATGTTGACCAGTGGCTCACGCAAAGAAGGTGAAACCTCACAGGCAACTGACTCAAGTTCCATTGGTGCTATAGGGATCTTATTCTCCAGTGTTAATCATGCACTGTAGTGACCACACCTGCAATACTGTGCAAGGTAGAGGCCACATCTGAGGAGAGACTGCAACAAGGTGAGAACAGTACTGCACAGGGCAACCAAGATGGTTGGTCCATGGACTAGGAGGCAAGACATCTGAGGAGAGAATGCAACAAGGTAAAGCAGTACTGCACAGGGCAACCAAGATGGTCAATCCATGGACTAGGAGGCACGACATATGAGGAGAGGCTGCAGCAAGGTGAAAGCATTACTGCACATGGCAGCCAAGATGGTTGGTCCATAGACTAGGAGGCAAGACATATGAGGAGAGACTGCAACAGGGTGAAAACAGTACTGCACAGGGCAACCAAGATGGTTGGTCCATGGACTAGGAAGCAAGGCATATGAGGAGAGGCTGCAGAACTTGAACATGTGCAGCCTTGAAACAAAGGTGACATGATTGAAACATACAAGTACCTGCATGAGATAAATAGAGTGAATGCCAACGTGCTTTTCTACTTGAGTTCTAATACAGGGACATGGTCAAACTCACTGAAATTTGCAGGAGGGAAGAATTCAAAAGGGACATCTGGAAGCACTTTTTCACTGAAGGAGTTGTGGACAAGCTGCCAGAGGAAGCGGTATGGCAAAATCAGTGAGCAGCTTTTGACAGGGATGGAACAGGCATATAGGATTGGTTAGAAGAGCGGTGGCAGAAACAAAAGGGGACAATGGCCACTAAGGCCAGTGCAATGTGGTTAGGTAGGGTAGGCTGACTAAGGGCCTTTTGCCATCATTATCTGCATATTTAATGCAGTAACCAGTGATGTTTGTGCAGGTCTTTGACATTCTGTTGGACTCGACCGAGAGAGCAGCGGACATTGAGACTTTGTATACTTAACTCTGCTGCTACAGTTGAGTTTACATTTTACATCTTAGTCTAGTTAATGTGTTAGTAGAATGTTCCTTCATGTCATATCGTACAAATAGGAAAATTCTTGCTCTTATTTCAAGGGTGGTTTGCATCGGGAGTACTTATGTATACAGTTTTTGTCAGAATTATAAAGAGCCACTTGGGGATGCATCTGTATGAACTCTCTGGGACTGATACAGTATGATCATTTTAAATTTGTGGCTCCAGCTGTTTCTCCATGCCTAATTTTTCACTGTGTAGGTAAATATTAATTTATGGCACATAACCATTTTATGGTACTTCCCTGGAGATGTAACTTCTAAGAGGGTGTCCATTTGTAATGTCTTGCTTGACAGTATGGCTTCATATGTTTGGGTTGCTATCCCTTTATGGCTGTTATGTTTTAAGTTGACTGCTCATAAAATGTCATAAATAAAACGTTAAAAAGTGAATTTGTGATTCTTGGGAAAACTTTAAAAAACATTTAGGTAGACTCTAACTGCAGTTCGTGGATTTTCTATATTTCCGTTCTTCATTTGTAGTCAGTATTGCCTGATGTAAAAACAGTACACAAAAAGTGGGATATTCAGAAATGTGCCAAACAGGGGCGCAAGCCGGGCGCAGCGCAACTGGGATGCGCCAGGGAGTGTGCTGGGCGATATTCAACAGTGCTGCGCCATGGCTCAGCACCATTGAATATGGCAATGTGGCCCCCCGCATTGCACATAGTGCAGTGGCACTGCGCCAGTGCAAGTGACAAGAGAGGAGCAGGGGGATGTGCCAGCGCAAGTGTGGTTGCGCTAGGTGCAGAAACCGCGATATTCAGTGGTGGATATGCAAATGGGGCCATAATGCATGCAAGGCACAACTGGGGCCATTAACACGTCATTATGGCTCAATTTGCATGCAGGTGCACCGATCACCAATGACTTGCACCTGGCGCCCTGCCAGGCTGCAGTCGTCGGGGACCGACGCCCCCTGCACAGCACGGCACAGTGCCCCAGTGCCCAATCGTGGGCATAAGTACAAAATAAATGACGTCCGATATCTCTGGTGGTCCAGTGGACCGCTTCCAGCCTGATCACGGGCATACGTACAAAATAAATGATGTCCAATATTTGGTAGTCCAGTGGACCGCTTCCAGCCCAATCGCGGGCATAAGTACAAAATCAGTGAAGTCTGATATCCCCGCGATCGGGCTGGAAGCGGTCCACTGACCACCTGGGATATTGGACATGTTTCCTATGTACATATGCTCGCGATCGGACGTGGGGGGGAGGCGCGATGCTGACAGACCCTGGCTTCGGAGCTCAGGTGGCCACCCACAGCTGGTGGCTGCCATGTTGCGCCCTGCAATACAGCAGTTCACCTGTGGGTGGTCAGCCCTTTTTCCTATTTCTTTTAGGCTCAACTTTGAGCACCAGTGTGTGGCGCAAGTAGGGGTTGCACCAGCATATGCACCGCAGATCCCAGGCTGAATATCGGGATGTACGGAATATGCATGAGCGCGCCCCCCACACTTATGCTGCATATATTACTGGTGTGCCCGAGCGCATCAGGATTTGCATGGAGCATATTCCCTGAATTTCACGCTGGGCACATCACTGGTTAAGGCGCAACACTGTTGCACCATTTGCGACCCCTTTGAATATCCCACCCAGAGACTAAAAAGTAAAAGAAAATGTCATTACCATTGAGCCTGCATTTGACATTAGAATAGGTAACATCTAGGAACAGTCCAGTGACATCTTGTGCCGGACTTAAAACACATGAAGCAGTTTAACTCATCACATTTCAAAGTAAACAGCCTTCATTAAAATGATGCTTGTTATGTACATACACAGCATATGGACATATTTTTATTTCATCACTTCCTACAGTTCTACAAAAGAAAAAATCTACAATGATTAAGTTAGTAAATAATACCAAAGACAATGACTTTGATTGTAATTACACCCTAAATCATAGCAATAACTATGACAAATGAAGGCATTGTTAGGAATAGTCTCTTCTTAATAATGTTTAATATTTAATTTCAGTTCTCACTGGCAATATAAAACATGTCTTGCGTGGAGTATTAAGATAATATTTTATCTTGTACTCCAGAATAACAATCAAGTTATGAAGCAGAAGTAGTAATTTGCTGTAGTCTGTGTATCTAAACGTGTTGCTAGTACTGTCTCGGGATATGCAGTTAATTGAAACTTTAGTATGAAAGGGACCTATTACGTGTGTTAAATATATAAATTATTAAATTTTTTTTATTTGTTATTATTGACCTGGAAAGGCACACTGAGCTGTAGTATCTCATTTCCAGGTGTGTCCTAGGAGGTGGGTTGCACAGACCTTAATACTGACAGGGGAATATTGGCTGACACCAAGGGTACTCACCTACTCTCTAAGCCCTTGTCTGATTTACTTATTTATTTTTTTCACTGTTTTTTAGTTTGTTTTTTTGTGTTAATTATTGGCAATAGTGTGTTCAGATGTACAGTTTCACTGTAGTGATTGTTTTAACAGTGAAACATTTCTGTAGTCATCTTCATGGTTTTCTGACTGGGGCTGGCTGCGTATCCTGATAATGAGAGGAACCAGGTATGGCGACACAGTAATCTGGTTTGGGGGAATTCTCCAGTGTCTTCTAGCGAGTATAATAACAATACATTGTTTGTCTTGTTTTTCTGCGTCAGATTTTTCCCATGGCAGGTCATGTGCCATTTGGTACTACGACAGTCATTGGTGTAGAAGTAGGTACTTGCCAGCATAGTGAATGGTTTCTCAGAAAGTAATTTCTGAAACAGAAGGACAGTCCTTACTGCAGAACAGACTTCATTTCTTTTTGGAGACCTGTTTTCTGGGTACAGTGAGCCCTACCATTGCCAGTGGAGTCATTCCATGAATTTGGGGTACTAGTGTACCAAATACTTGGTGAGTGAATTTTAAAAACATTTAAAAAAGTGTGACTGCTGTTACAGTCTGTGAATTTAAAAGGTGGCCACAAGTACAGAAACAGTACATAATTTGAGAAACCCAGGTGCACCCATTTTATATTTTTTTTAATTGTCTAGCTCCAAAAGGGAGGCAGTATAGCGCAGTGGTTTAAGGCACTGAGCTGCAAATCTGGTGACATCCAGCAGACCAGACCTGGGTTTGAATCCCACAGCTTCCACTTGCATACTGTGTGACCCTGAGCAAGTCACTTAACTTCCCTGTGCTCCCAGGTCACACCTGTTAAAAAAGCTTTCAGCTTAGTGTGCTACTCCTGGTTAAACAACTAAAAAAAAAAAAAATACTCAAGTTCCCTTACACTGTAGTTAGAGTATAACTGTGCTACAATATGTAGTTATATGCATTAAGCATGTAACTACAGTGCAGTTATCTAGTTGCATTAGTTCCTTACCCCCAGACAAGGAGTCTCATAGAATCGACCTTTGTGGTAAAAGGGTTTATGCTTCCTCCACCTTAGGCTTGAGGATTGCAAATTACCTGTCCCACATGGTGAAATACCAGAACACCAACTGAAAGAAGGGCAAGGCTCTTTCAGAGGACTCTCAGAAATAGGAGCTTTTCCAGTGCTTGCAAACAGCCGAGGATGTCAGCAAACACCTTCTGAGGGCATTTTATGATTTGGCTGACACTGTTGATAGGGCTGCCATGGGCATATGCCTACGTAGGCACTCCTGGTTGCGGGTTTCTGGCTTTGCCATGGATGTTCAGCAAAAGGTGCTAAATGCCCTTTTCAAGTCGGACCAAACTGTTATGCTGTGATGACCAGGACATCATTAGTGACCTGCAGGCTTCAGCCAGAGCCATTAAGTCTGTCCACTCGCTGTATCACACTCAGTAGCAGAAGGGCAGACAGCTCCCTCCTTCTTGTAGGGCACCTAGCAGACAGGGGGCAGCCTATAGGCCTCAAGGCAAGAGAAGAGCCTTCACTGCCCTGCGCGCCCCCTCCAATGCTGGAGCCGCAGACAAGCACCCCAGAAGTGATGGATCAGTCCCCACAACTGGATCTGCCTCAGCTTGACTTATTGCTAGACCACCCTCCTTTGGTTACGTGTTGGGAGGTGGTGGTCGGAGGTCGGGTCTCCCTCCATTTAAATCAACGGAGAACCATAATTTCAGATGCTTGGATTCTGCAACTCATAAACAAAAGGGTTATACCTTGGAACATGTGGAGTATCCCCCAGAGACCCCACCAGCGCCTCTCTCTATCCTCCAGCCCACTTGTCAGTGCTTCAGAAGGAAGTGCAGTCCCTTCTGCACAAGCAGGCCATAGAGCCAGTGCCCAGGCATCGGAGAAACAAAGGGTTTTACTCCAGGTTCTTTTTGGTCCCCAAAAAGACTGGAGATTTGAGGCCTGTTCTGAATCTAAAAAACCTAAATCTGTATGTCCATTACAAAACGTTTTTCATGGTAACTCTGCCTGAACTGCTGCCCCTGCTCAAGCAGGGTGACTGGCTGTGCTCACTGGACATGCAGGATGCCTACCTGCACATTTCTGTGTTCCCTCCTCACAGGAAATTTCTGCGGTTCCTTTCTAGAAGGAACACTACCAGTTCAAAGTGCTGCCCTTTGGCTTGTCCTCTGTGCCATAAGTCTTTACCAAGTGCTTAGCAGCAGTAGCTGCAGCCCTCAGAAGGAGGGGAAAGTACATATTCCCTTATCTGGCCAATTGGCTCTTAAAAGCACCATCCAGGGACCAGCTTCTGGAGACCTTAAGCAGGACTTTCCAGCGGTTGCGTTCCCTGGGCATCACAGTCAGTTTGCCCAGGTCGATCCTGGTTCTGTCCTAGAGACTGCAATACATAGGGGCAGTCCTAGACTCAGCACAGGAGAAAGCTTATCTCCCCCTGAACAGGACGGAGTGCCTAATGGCCCAGGAGGTGACCCAGAGTCGGCATATCCCCGCCAGGCTATTTTTAAGGCTTCTGGGACTAATGGCGTCTGTCATTCCCACTACCCCTCTGGCCAGACTCCACATGCTTACCCTTCAGTGGACCTTCAGGATACAGTGGAATCAACAGACAGATGATTTGGTCAAGTTAGTCCTAGTTTCTGCTCCCTTTCACAGGGTGCTTCAGTAGTGGATGGACCCCCAGAACCTTTTGCAAGGGGTCCCATTCCAGGTTTCATCCCCACAGCAGATTCTTACCTCAGACGCTTCCAGGATGGGCTGGGGTTCCCATCTGGGCCCTTTTCAGACTCAGGGCTCTTGGTCCCAGACCGAGGCCTTCCTGCACTTCAACGTCCTGCAAATGCAGGCAGTTCTCTATGCCATGCAGGCCTTTCAGAACCACCTTCTGCTGAGGCAGTTGCTGATTCAGTCAGACAACCTCTGTATATTTTAGTACGTCAACAAACTAGGAGGGACTCATTCATACCCTCTATGCAGGGTGGCCATGGGGAGTGTGGTATTGGGCTCTGGATCATGTTCTGACCCTTTCAGAAGTCCACGTCCCAGGAGTGTTAAACACTCTGGCAGACAGCCTCAGCTGGACTCAATCCAGCATGCACAAGTAGGAGCTTCTCTCATCTGTCATACAAGATCTGTTCAACAGATGGGGTCATCCAGAGTTGGACGTTTTGCATCCCCACTCGATGCAAAGCTGCCCAATTTCTGCTCACTCGATCCAGAGCCTGGAGTTTTCTGGTGAGACACATTGTCCCTCTCCTGAAGCAGGAGGTTTCTTTACGCTTCCCCACTTCCTCTAATTCAGAGGGTACTAATGAAGCTGCAGATGGAGGGGGACACCATGATATTGGTAGCCCCGTTCTGGCCCTGCCAGTTATGGTTTCCTTTTCTACAGCAGTTGGCAGAGGAACCTCCAGTCCCTCTCCCCCTCTACAGGAATCTGATGACCCAGGATCTGGGGACTCTGCTCCATCCCAACCTCAGGTCCCTCCATCTACATGCTTGGCTCCTTAAGATGTAGCCATTGCCAGATTTGGGGTTTACAACATAGAAACATAGAATCTGATGGCAGATAATGACCGCTTGGCCCACCTAGTCTGCCCATTTTCCCTACCTAACAGATAAGCTGCAGATCCTAGTTAACCAACAGCCTACTTCCTCCTATCCCCCACTAGAATTGCCTTATGTCTGTCCCATGCATTCTTGAATTCCCCACTGTTTTGACTCTCGACCTCCTCAGGAAGGCTGTTCCATGTATCCACAACCCTCTCTGTGAAGAACTTCCTCACATTACCTCTGAGCCATCCCCCCTCTATCTTCAAATTGTGCCCCCTTGTTTTTGCACATCTTTTTTCTGAATGATGCTACCCTCTTGGACTTTGTTGATTCCTTGAGGTATTTGAAAGTTTCTATCATGTCCCCCTCTCCCTCCTTTCCTCAAGGCTATACATCTTTAGTTCCTTTAGTCTTTCTTCATATGTCTTCTGATGCAGACCCTGCATCATTTTGGTTGCCCTCCTCTGGACAGCCTCCACCATGTCTATGTCTTTGTGGAGATGGGGTCTCCAGAACTGTACACAGTACTCCAGATGTGGTCTTACCAACTGTCTGTACAGAGGGCCAACAACTTCCTGTTTTCTACTGGTGATGCCTCTCCCTATGCATCCCAGTATCCTCCCAGCCCTCCTTACTGCCTTCTCACATTGCTGGCCCACCTTTAAGTCATCTGATATGACTACCCCCAGGTCCCTTTCCATTTTTGTTGTCAGTATCTCACCCCCCCATTGTGTACTCTTCTGCTGGGTTTTTGTTTTCCAGGTGTATTACTTTGCACTTCTTTGCATTGAATCTAAGCTGCCATACATTTGACCATTCCTCCAACCTTGCCAAGTCCCTTTTCATCCTTTCCACCCCACCTTGTGTATCAACCCTGTTGCAGAGCTTTGTGTCATCTGCAAAGAGACATACTTTCCCTTCCAGTTGCTCTGCAGTGTCACTTATAAAGACATTAAAAAGGACCGGCCCCAGTACCGAACCCTGCGTTACCCCGCTAGTGGCCCTCCTTTCTTCACTGTGGACTCCATTTACTATTAACCGAGTGGTGGACATCCTGGTAGCCGCGCGGAGGCCTTCCGCTTGAGCCACTTATGCTTTGAAGTGGAAGTGGTTTGCCATATGGGCTGCCAAACATAATCTGGACCGCTTCACCTGTCCAGTAAACCAGATTGTGGACTACCTGATCTCCCTGTGTGACTCAGGTCTCCAGTACTTCTCCCTCAAGGTACACCTTTTGGCTGTTTCTGCTTTCCACGAGCCTGTGGGTGACTGCACTCAGCTGGATGTCTCCATACCTTTCTGAGGGGCATCCTGCATCTGAAACCTCCATTCTGTTCTCCTTTCCTGACTTCGGATTTAAACTTTGTTTGGAGAAGTTGACCCTATCTCCTTTTGAGTCCATTGCAACTTTTGTGACTGGTGCTTTCTTTCTTGGAAAGCACTATTTTTGATTGCCATTACTTCTGCTCGAAGAATCTCGGAGCTTCAGGCCCTCTGATGTGAGCAGCCTTATGTAATGTTTAACAAAGACAGGGTGTCTTTGTGCACTAATCCTAAGTTTTTCCCTAAGGTGGTATCTGAGTTTACACTGAACCAATCTATCCACCTTCCTGTTTATTTTCCTGAGCATGAGAATCCAGGGGAAGCACTGCTCACTTCAGACGTGAACAGAACTTTGAAGTACTACCTGCTCTGCACTAAGGACAGAAGAAGTTGAAGCAGTTGTTTTGTTTTCTTTGCCCCAGATAGAGAGAGCACCTCAGTTTCTAAGCAGTGTTTATCCAAATGGTTGGCTAATTTATTTATTTATTTAGTTTTTGTTTACCGGGTAGGTGCGCTAGCCAAACGGGTGACTATTTTCAGGCACGACCTGGGAGGTACAGTAACAATACAGAGTTCATTTACATAATACAGGGAAGCAGTAACAATACAGAGAACAGTTTTCAGTAAAAGGCAATAAAGGAGTACAGCTTCAGAGACAATCAACAGGTGAGAGAAAACAGCAGATTTACAGTGTACAGGTAGCATTTAGTGAGCGGTAAAGGTATACAGGCAGATCCAAAGGACAAGTGGGTCAGGGAGGGGGAAGGGGAACTGGGTGAGCAGGTAAAAGGGGGGGGAATGCGGGAAGGCAACCTTGAGGCTAAGTGGTTAAGGTGGCAGCAGGGATGAAATAATTACATTGTGTTGTGCTACAAGTACAGCAAAGAACTGCCTGGTGCTGTGAAAGCTCACTCCACCAGAGGCATGGCTACCTCTGTGGCTTGTTTCCAAGAGGTTCTGCCACTGACATTTTTGTGGCTGCCACCTGAAGCACTGTCCATACTTTTACCAAGTAGTACAGCCTGGACATTGCCTCTAGAACCTGTGAAGGAGTTGGCAGGGCTGTGCTACAGGGCCTCCTGTCTTAAGCTTAAAGTTGGCCTCCCTCCCAGACTGTTTGTTTGCACCTGTAACTGCTTGGGACTCATTTCTACAGTGTGACCTTATAATTGCGATACCCCCGAAGAAGACAGAAGAATTACAAGAGCGTACTGTAACAGTAGATCTGTGAGGGGATCTCAGTCATCAGGTCTTGTTCCTTCCCACCATCCCCTTTTTTGGGGGGCTTCTTCCTGGAACTGACTACTTGGTGTATCCAGCCTTCTTTAAAGGCCTGGGCACCCCTCTCTCTCTCCTCGGTCCCCTATGACTGGGCTTGGCCCCTTTGCCTCCGGGGGAAAGAACTGAACAGGGAGCAGGGTCGCTCACGCCTTTATAGAGTAGGTGACGTTATCACATGACATCGGCGTGGGCAACCCCAGTTGTACTGCTGAAAATCTTCAGTGTGGATTCCCCTTCACCAACAGCGAAGTTCCTACAGTGTGACCTGATGACTGAGATCCCCTCGAAGCTCTGTTACGGTAAGTTTTTATGTAACTGTTCTTTTTCAAGCTAGGTTTGGAGCATGGCCTGTGCTGGCTTGAATATGGTGCGGATATGGTTTTTTTTTTTGTTTTCTATTTTTTTTTTCATTCATACTTGTGTGTCAAGAATGATGTAATATTTCTCATGTTTCATTTTATATGGATTGTGAGATCTGTATTTCAATAAATATTCTACCACTGTTCTTTGATAAGTTGCCATGGGATCTTTAACTTCCTAGTTCATCACAAAAATAGACTCCAGATTTTGACTCAAACCAGGTGCTCTTGCCAGAAGCATAAAACAAAACAAAAAACCAAAAAACACAAGGCACACTAAGGAAAGTATCAAAAAATATCTCTATTTAAAAACAGCCAGTAGTGGCAAAGAGATATACAAAAAGAGTATCTGTCTCACTGTGTTGTGCTGTGCTTCGAGACTTTGGACACCCCAGCTCTCCCTTACCTGTTGCTGTGTCACCACATCTTCTTCAGGGGATAGCGTTAGTGTTATGAGCCTCACATACATATACTGGGGTGCTTTATCATATTTATTTATTTTATTCTCGTTATTAGAAATATACAGTAACATTGAGATAGAATTAGGAACACATTTAAGGTGAAAGAAATATATTACAACAAAAATACCCAAAAATAACCCCCGCCCCCACCACCACCACCACCAGTCCTCTTCCCACCCAATCACATTAGGCAGACATGCCATGTATAAATATATAAAAGAGACTAAAGAAAATACAGTTATCAATAACTAATCACACCTGCCCGGTGGCGCTGAGGGTTGAGGCGCTGGACGCAACACCTGGTGCCACGCCGGCGACTGAGTTCAGGTACAAGTTTGGGCTGCCCGGGGTCGGCAGGAGAGGGAAAGGAATGGGCATCCTATGACAGCTGTCCTCTCCCTGGGGAGGAATCCGCGAAGTCTCCAGAGCAGCAGTGGCCCCTGGTAGAGACCGGAGGTACAGGCTGCACAAGGAGCCAACTAAGGGGTGGAGCGAGGCGGACGTTGACAGCTTGTCGTCCAGACGTCATTGCATGGCTGAACTCCAGAGGCAATTCCAAGGACCCCCCCATTTCTGGTAGGCAAAGGTGAGGCCAGGGACCACCTCCCCACACCCAACGTCGAGTGCGCCGGCTGCCTCTGGAGCTCCATCTGCTCCCGGAAGCCGTCCCAGGTTTCAGATAGTTTGCCAAGGGAGTATGGTGGTCCCACCCTGGGGGGCTTAAATCCGGGGGAACAGGCACCGGGCAGTGGAAAGGAGCTGGGCAAACCAGACGGCAGGACTGAGCCTACGACAGGGCAGGATGGTAGGTGAGTCGAGTGCCTACACTGAAGAGAGTCTTGGACAGGGTGTATAAAGAGTTTGCAAAAAAATAAATAATAATTACACACTATTTGGAAACTGTTTAACAAATGCCATAAATGCTTGTGAAGTTAAATTCTTTTTGTTATGTTTAACAGATGCATCATCAGTAATTTCCAAATTACTTGACAGAAATTCTTAATAATTTAATATCAGGCTAGAATGCAGAAGATAGTGAAAACTAACTGGTCCAGCTATCAGTAGCGTGGACCAGATATGATAGTGAACTGGTTATGAATAGGAAATCTTTAAAAACTATACACCTATTAAAAAAAAAAAAAAAATCGGGAGGCAGAGCTAGCCACTTAGACCTTTCTTAAATGTTATAAGTGCAACTAACATTACTTTTAAATAGACTGTTTCCTCTTGGGATTCTGCAACTTATGGTATTACATCTGCCTAATTGGAGAACGTTTTGGACAATATGGGTTGAGGTAATAAGTCGGTGGCTAGTGGAAAGGGTACAGAACTTAAAGAAGTGAGGAGAAGTACCAGTAATGAGCCAGAGTGCAGGAGTGCCAGTGGGCAGAAACAACCTCAGTCAGTCATCAAATGCAGCCCTGCTGAAAGTGACACAGGGCTTGTATAAACAATTAGAAGATATTGCATCCAAAATGCAAACACTGGACAACAAGGTGACAAATGTACAACAGGAGGCCATGCCCCTATTGATGGTTGTACAGTTGCCATGTTAGTGGTGTCCTGTACTTTTCTGAGAGGTATTCTTTATATGAAACCTCCTATCCGCAATCCAGTCCCACCTAGGGACTTGAATTTTGTGCTTGAAAAATGTAAGTCCTTTGGAGACGGCCGTGAGTTGTGACTTACGTTTCCTTTCATGGAAAACATTATTTTTAGTTGCAGTCAGTTCTGCTTGAAGGATTTCAGAGCTTTAGTCTATAATGTGTAAGCCTTCTTAATTAATTTTCCAAAAAGACAGAGCCTCTTTGAGTACACATCTTAAGTTTCTGCTAAAAGTGGTATCTGAATTTACACTGAATTAAATGATATACCTTCCTATTTCTTTCCCTGAGCATGCCAATCAAGGTGAGGCACTACTCCATGCTTTACTATGTTTACTATCCTGGAGTCCATTGCTCTCCACGTAGTCCATGGGGTCCTGTTTGATTAGTGTCAGTATCAGTTTACCCACAAGAGATAAGACTGACAGGTCTGTAGTTACCTGATTGCTCCTTTTCCCCAGTCCTTTATGGAGCGGGACTACGTCTGCTATCCTCCAGTCTTTCCAAACTGCCCTGTTTGAATTGAGCTATTGAATAACCTTACCTGGGGTTCAGTTACATTAGCTCCGTTGCCAGTTGCTCAAGCACTCTCTGATGCATCCCATCTAGCCCTGGGGCCTCATCTGTCTTTAGGGCTGCTAGCCCTTTCTCATCTCTTTCAGTGTTAAGTACTTGCCTCATCTCAGGGATCCCCCTTAATGCCACTCTGTGGCAGAGGCCCTCTGTCATTCCTTTTGAATACAGAGCAGACGTAGTTATTAAGAACCGCTGCTTTCTGCTCGTCCTCAATTACTGTACCTCCCTCTGTTAGCCTAACAATTCCTGCTCCCTTCTTTCTTTTTTCCCTAGTACATCTAAAGAACTGTTTTTCCCTTTTTCCCCTCCCTTGACCCCTTTGCAATACACAGCTGTGCATCTGCCTTGCTTCTCTGACAGCACTCTTGGATTTCCTTGTTCTTCTTGCTCTTTATCTGATGAATGCCTTCTTTTGGTTCTCACTGTTTCCCTGACCTTTCCGGAGAACCATACTGGTCCCTTGTACCCATTTCATTTGATCACCATTCTCGTGCAAGACTTGTTGCCTTGAGACCGTCCCCCTTGATGCCTCTCATTTTTCCTCCATATCCCTGATACTGTCTACTCAGAATAACTTGTCCCAGACCAGCTCCCTCATCTAGTTGCAGTCTGTCATTCCGAAATCTAAGACTTCAGCCTTCGATGAGGACTTAACTTGTCCCAAGGGCCAAGTCGCACCCTATAGGATTACGGTTGCTGGACCGTAGTGGCTCCCCTACCCTCACTCCTACCACTTCTGTGTTGCTGAGCAGCACATTAAGAATCGCCGCCTGCCTAATGGGTTCCTTATGATCTTTTTTGCCAGGAATCTGTGAAATGTAATCCAGGAGTCTGTGAAATAAAATTAGTGAGCCTATTTGTTAGCCAGGAGTCGTTTCAACCTATTATGTTACTATTTAACCATATGTCCCTTAAGACATCTATTAATTCCTTATGTGGCACTGTATCAAATGCCTTATTGAAATCTAAACATACCACATCCACCAGGCAACCCTGATCCAAAGCACTACTAACCCTGTCATAAAACCTCTAACAGGTTTGTCTGGCATGATCGTCCCCTGGTAAAACCATGTTGCGATGTATCAGTCATGGCAAACTCCTTGACAAATCTTTCTATTTCCTCCTTGATTATTCCTTTTAGGATCTTCCCCAAAACTGATGTTATTTATTTTATTAGAATTTTGATAACTGGGTAAGCCCACTGAGACCATGCAGTCCCTTTTTCAGGGGCGACAATACAATACCCGGAAGACAAATACAGTACAATACAATACAATAAAAAACAGTTATTACAGAAATTACAACACTGTGTACATGAAATACATGGATAATGTACAAACTTTATATTTCTTGGTAATATGCATATTTACAGAGATTCAATTGTAGTAGTAGAATCCATGCTTCTGCACCTGTCGTAGTGTGCCTTCCCTCCATGATTGGTCTCTTTCCCAGTCAGTGAAGGTCAGCAGGCAGTAAGGTTAGGGGCCGGGCCTCACTTGGCGTATGCCTCGTTGGATTGCCCTTTGTGTCTGAGCTGTTGCTTCTGGTTGTTTCTGGCTGAAAGCTTTATATTAGTAGACCACTATTTCAGTGGTGGGTACAGCAGACAGTAAGGCTAGGGGCTGGACCGCTCTTGGGGTATGCCTCCTAGGGGTGCCCTTTGTGTCTGAGCTGTTGCATCCAGCTGAGAGCTTTCCATTAGTCGACCACTATTTCAGTAGTGGTACAGCAGTAGAAATGCTGATTTACATACAGCAGCTAGAAATTCTGGGTAAGTGTTCCAACTGCCTCTTATGCTGAGAGAGCAGCCGCTGGCTGGGTCTGAGCAGAGCGATCGAGAAGAGAAGAGAAGTCGCCTCAGTGGAGATAGGAATCTGGACTGTGCACTCCAAGGGGGATTCAGCCAGGCAGAACTGCTGTCAAGGAATCTGTGCTTCTGCACCTGTCGGAGTCTGCCTTCCCTCCATGATTGGTTTCTCTCCCTGTTGGTGAAGATCAGTGAAGCTCAGCAGAAGAGAGCAGCCACTGGCTGGGTCTGAGCAGAGCGATCGAGGAGAAAAATTGCCTCAGCAAAGATAGGAGCCTGGACTGTGCACTCCAAAGAGGATTCAGCCAGGTAGAACTGCTGTCACGGAATACCTGCTTCTGCACCTGTTGGAGTTTGCCTTCCCTCCATGATTGGTCTCTCTCCCAGTCGGTGAAGATCAGTGAAGCTCTGCAGACAGTAAGGCTAGGGGTTGGACCGCACTTGGCGTATGCCTCCTAGGGTTGCCCTTTGTGTCTGAGCTGAGTGATGGATTGGACGGGGACGTTCCTGTATGCATTCCCTCCCTTCCCTCTACTTCCCAGAGTTCTGAACAATTTATTTTATTTATTCAGTTTTTGTTGACCAACTCAGGACACAGCCAGCAACCATGATCCTCATCGCCCCAGACTGGGCCAGACAACCATGGTACTCACTACTTCTAGTTCTGTCAGTGAGCAGACCAATATCCTTACCCAGGAGGCACAACCTCATGACAGCCTCACCGGGGAAGAATCCTTTATCCCAGCCTTCAGTCCCTCAGACTCGAGGCCTGGCTCTTGAGGACATAGAATATGCTGACCATAGGTTGTCAGAGAGAGTCCTTCAGGTGCTCAGAGGCTCCAGAAGGCCTTCAGCAAAGCAGACCTACTCTTCAAAATGGAAGAGATTCTCAGTCTGGTGCCAGCAGCAGGAGGTGGTCAGTACTCAAGCTAGTTTCTCAGTAGTTCTGGATTACGTGGTGTACCTTCACTCCCTTGGCCTCAAGCCCTCTACCCTAAAGATGCATCGGCAGCTGTCTCAGCGTTCCTCTCGGCTGGCAAGAAATCTTCTCTGGCTTCTAATCAGGTGTTTAGAAAATTCTTCAAAGGGCTTTTGCACCTGCACCCTTCACATAGGGAGCCCACTCCTACACGGGATCTTAACATCTATATTGGACAGCTGATGCAGCCACCTTTTGAACCCATGACTTCAGCAGAACTAAAGTACGTCACACGGCAAACTGCTTTCTTGATAGCCATCACATCAGCCAGAAGGATCAGTGAGTTACAGGCTCTGTAGAACTGAACTACATTTCATTTCACAGGGACAAGGTAGTCCTGAGGACAAACAGAAAGTTTCTTCCCAAAATGGTGTCTGATTTCCATTTAAACTAGTCTTATCACCTTACCAGTCTTTTTCACTGACCATTCCAATTCAGTGGAACACAGGTTATACAGCTTGGATGTCGAGAGAGCTATTATGAGTGCCGTAAAGGGAGTAAGATGGCAGCAGAGCTATGCCTATGTCTTGCAGCTCTCTCTATCTGAGAGCAGTCTGCCCACTTTCCCCCCTTTTTGTGGCTTTAGTGTAACTTAAATGCTTCTTTCCTATAGGAGAGCAATTTGATGTGCTGATTTCTTGGTCTATGCCTCTGATCAGAGATCAGAAAATGTTTGTTAATTTTTAGAGTTAGGGGAAAGTTGGGGTTTTAAGTGCAGGCAGGGCCGGGAAGTGAGGAAGAGGTAGGAGCTAGCTTTTTTGGTTTTGGTTGATAAGTAACCCGATCCCTACCTTGGTGAAGCTGGAGTGTCGTTTAGGAGGAGCTTGGTTGCTGCCCGGTCCGACTCTCGCTATCTTGAATGCCGTGGCTACTCTGGTTGGCGGTAGCCCTTCTGGTATTGTCCATCACTGGAGTGAAAGGAGGTGCTATTTAGCATGAAGTGGCCAACCTCATCGTACTGCCTTGGGGCATCCGTTTGTTTCTTGACTGATCCGATGCCTTGTTCTGAGAACTGCATGCTTCGCGGACGGACTGTGAATCTCGGAGGTGCTGTTCTAAAACACCATACACGAGGGCTGACTGGATTGGTTCCGGGACATGTTGCTGTCTGGACTCCCCCGGAAAGGCACGGACGTAGTGGGCGCTGCCGCACTTATGTCCTGGGGAACAGACGTTGACTCGGCCGATTTCTAGCCAAACGTTCTGCTGGTGCAGTTCCATTCCTCCGGCTGGCTGCATATTGTCATCTTTCGTTGCCTGCAACCTCCCCCACCCCCATTGGATTATCGTTACAAGGAGGGGGGGCTGGACTAATCGGTGACTGTCCTGGACCCTGCATCATCTGGTAACGCCTTTTTCCCTTGGTCCTCATTAGGCTGGGGTGAGCAGCTATAATAACATTGGTTCCTCACTTAAGGACTTGGCCCTGAGGTGGTGAGCAATGAGAGAGCCCTCTATCTATTCCTCACTGGGCTTTGAAGAGCTGTTGGTCTTGCGACTCTCTGACAATATTCTTTGCCCAGTTAAGCTGGGCTGCATTATTATATTGGGATCGTGGGATAATGCTCTCCTAAGTTGAATTGTTTGCTTCTACTTCTGTACTTCCTGGGGTGGTTGGGTCTTGGTGGGTGAGGGATTGCGGTTTTAAATGTATGCTTGTATAGAGTGATTGGAAAGGACTGCCTTTCTGTATTAGCAATGTACTTGTGTTGTATAACTGTTTATTAATTAGTTATAGAAGCCTCTTGGTTGGACAGTATGTGTCTGGGGAAGTCGAGGTGGGGGGGTCTGGGGCAGGCTAGGGTAGTGTATGGGGTGTCCCAGCTCTTTGATCTGTGGCCTTTCACTGACCTCATGGTTTCTACTACCACAGCACGTTGCTGCTGGGAGGTTGGGATTAGGAGGTCCCACATTGACCGATTGTGGCGGGGCACCCCATGGACCCTGAAGGGGGGGGGTAGGATTGAGGTGGACAGGTGCGGAAGGTGCCCTGGGTGCCGACGGGCCTTAGGGAGAGGCCAGACATGTTTGGCCCCCATCCCCAGGGTACCCACCGGACTGAGTGGGCTCGTAACCAGAAGGGCTACACTGTCCACCAGTCCCCTGAGGACAGTGCTTTGCAATGCCAGATTGATCAGGAACAAGACTGCAGTTGTAGCCAGCTTGATTTCTTTGTTCAATCTGGCTTACATCACTGAGACCTGGGTGGGTGATGACGCAGGCCTGGTTTTGGAGGCCGCCGTCCCCACTCAGTACTCATTAGTGCACTGCCCCAGAGTGGAGTGCAGGGGCGGGGGAGTGGCCATCTGTTTTGGATCTGAACTGGGCTTCACTGTGCACCCTGTAAGAAGGCCGGGTTCCTTTGAATGTGTGGCCGTGCATGGGGGTCCGGGTGCAGGGGCTGGTGAACTCCTGCAGGATATAGCCAGTTTCATTGTCAGCGAAACATTGGAGTCTCCCAGATCTTTAGTGCTGGGTGACTTCAGTGTTTGGGCCGATGACAAATCTTCTAGCCTAGGTTATAACCTCCTCCAGACGATGTCATCTCTGGGCCTGTTGCAAGAAGTTTCTTCCATGACCCACAAGGGCGGCCACATGGACCTGGTCTTCTCGCTGGGGCTTGAGGTTAGTAACCTCAAGACTGATCGGGTCATTTGGTCTGATCATTGCACAGTGGAGTTCTTATTCGGGGCCCCCCCTGAGAGCTCTCCCCCTGCAGAGATGGTTAGCTACTGCCCTTTGAGGAGTTTGACCCCAGAGGGATTTCTGGCAGTGGCTGATCTATCAAGCATGGGCAGTGCATGCGTAGGGGGTATGGGTGAGGCTGTCGCTGCCTATAATAGGGCAATGTAGGCAGCAGTTGACTCTCTCGCATCTGTCTGTGTATGACCAAAATCCTCTCACTTGAGGTCTCCATGGTTTGATGGGGAGCTCAAGGCGATGAAGATTTTGGGTCGGAGGTTGGAGTGCTGCTGGTGGAGGTCCGGGCTGGAGGCGGACACATTGGCCCTGCGCTCCCATTATGGTGAGTATCAGGGGGCAATCACCCATAAGAAGTCAGCGTTCCTGTTCAGGGAGATTGCTGCTGGGAAGACTCGACCAAGAGTGCTATTTTGGACTGTGGACAGGTTGCAAAATTCAGCCTGTCTACAGCCGAAAAAAGCTTTTTTTCATGCATTATGTGAAGAGTTTGCTCGCTTCTTCTCAGACAGGGTGTCCGCTATTTGGCAGTGAGTTCCAACAGTGGTTGCCTTGAGCATCCAGAGCGCACTCCACCTGTTTGGGGGGAGTTTACTCAGTGGAGATGTTGGAGGTCATTGAGGTTGCTTCCAAACTGAAGCACACATATTGCGAACTGGACTTGGTGCTACCTCGTTTGTTGATGACATGTGTTGACACCATTGGCCCGGAGTTTGCCTTGATTGTCCAGTGCTCTATGTCAGAGATGGTCTTCCCAGATACCTTGAAGGAGGCGCTGGTCAGACCCCTTCTGAAGAAACCATCATTGGACCCTGACATCAAGGCGAATTACCGCCCAATCTCCAATCTCCCATTTGTAGGGAAGGTTGTTGAGAAGGTTGTGGCACAGCAGCTTGAGGAGCACCTCGTGGTCTTTGATCTCTGTGAGCCTTCCCAGTCTGGGTTTCATGCTAGGCATAGCACAGAAACCACATTAGTTTGGGTGCACAGTGACCTCCTCAGGGTGAGAGATCGAGGGGAGGGGACAATTCTTGTTCTCCTCAATCTTTCCTCCGCTTTTGACATGGTAGACCATTGGGTGTTACTTGACCTCCTGAGGGAAATTTTTGGACTCGCCGGCACTGTCATCAGCTGGTTTGAGTCCTGCCTCACAAATAGGAGGCAATGGGTGGTGATGGGGAATTTTTCCTCCACCCCTAGCCTCCTGTCATGTGGAGTACCTCAGGGTTCAGTCTTGTTGCCAGTGTTGTTTGCCGTGTATATGATGCCCCTTGGAAGCTCATTAGGAAATACAGTTTGCGTTTTCATTGCTATGCAGATAATACCCAACTGTATTTTTCCTTTACCCTTGGAACACCCAATGCAGCGGAAGTGCTAAACAACTGCCTCGCTGAGATCAATGATTGGATGGCCTCCAGCTGGTTGCAACTTAATCCCGATAAGATGGAAGTACTGGTGGTGGACTCGAACAGGGGGTGTAATAGGATGGCCTCTGACACTGCCACGGGATTGTTCCTGGGAACTGTGCCATTGGAGGCCTCCTCTAGGGTGCATGATCTTGGTGTGCCCTTCGACAGTGGATTGATCTTTGACTCTCAGGTGTCATCCGTTGTCCAGACCAGCTTTTTCCATCTCAGGAATATTGCCAGGATCAAGCCCCTCATTCAGCCCCTGGACCTCCCCACCTTAGCGCATGCATTTGTGATGTCAAGGCTTGACTACTGTAATGCGCTCTACCTCAGGGTCTCGGGAGGTACCCTCCACTGCCTGCAGCTAGTGCAGAACGCAGCCGCTAGGTTGTTGATGGGGCAGTTGAAATATTGCCACATCACCCCGGTACTGCGTGAACTGCACTGGCTGCCGGTCAGGTGGAGGATCCTCTTCAAGGTGGGTTTGCTCACCTTTAAGGCCCTACATGGGCTGAGTCCTGGATACTTGGCTGACCTTCTTACACCTGCTACCTCAGCTCGCTCCCTCCGTTCCTCCTCTAGGGGCCTCCTTGCAGTTCCCAGGACAAGCTTAAAAACTGCTGGCAACAGCGCCTTTAGTGTCACCGACCCCGTTGTGTAGAACTCACTACCACCATCTGTAAGGGAGGCCCCTTCAGTTGAGGTATTTAAGGCCCACCTCAAGACCCTTCTGTTCAGTCAAGCCTTCCCGGACACTGTCTGTTAGATTTTAATCCTGGGATTGCCCCTGGAGAATGTTTTTAGCCGAACTTTATTTATTTTATTTTATAGTAATTGTTGTAATTTATATGTTATTTACTTATTTGTATTTTATTACTAGTTTGAATTTATGTACAGTGTCCAGAGCCTCCGGGATTGGGCGCCTTGAAAAATAGAATTTGCTTTGCCTTGCATATTAGCTGTCACCTCAACCATACTAAAGGTCATAGACAGAAAAGGACCCAGTTGTTCCTTACATATGGAGAGGTAGAAAAAAGGAAAACCTGCCTCAAAGAGAACCATTGCCTGATGGATTGTTGCCTGTATTCAGTTTTGTTACAGCAAAGTGGGCAAGGAACCCCCTGTTGGCCTCAGAGTCCATTCCACCAGAGGTACAGCTGCCTCCATAGCAGCTACAAGAGACATACCTTTACTGGAAATCTGTAAAGCAGCTACCTGGAAAACTGTTCACACATTTGTCAGACATTACAACCTGGATACCCAGGCCAGGTGTGATGCAAGGTTTGGCACAGCAGTACTGCTGGGCCTGTTACCTAAATAGGTTCTGTACCCACCTCCAAAGGCATTGCTTGGGTAGTCTGCATATATCAGAATACAGTAAGATTTCCTGGGGTTAGAAGAAGACATTATTTACCATAGTAATCTTGTTTCTTCCAAGGGAATCTTACTGTAGTCTGAGCTCCCACCCTTCCTCCCCTACTAGAACCTGAGGGCACTGCACTGCAGCTCTGATTACTGTGGTGGACTACTGGACTGGTTTGCTTCCTTGGGCCATCTGTGACTTGAGTCTTATTCAATAAACTTTATTCAGTTTTAGTTCTGTTGTTTAACAAAGAAAAGAAAAAGAGATACAATGAAGTATACAGAGATATAGTGACAGTCATAACCATAGTGTCGATATTCAAGTACACTTATTTAACTGTATAATGATATTATGTTTTTCCAGAAAATCTAACGTGTATACAGTCTTAAAGTAGAAGTATACTACAACAAAGCAGAGGGCTCAATGAGACCTTCAAACAAACAACCCACATAAAGACATCAAGTAATTTAGGTTTCCTCACTAAAAACCAGAGACAATTTATGATATGCTCAAACAATGGGTTACATACTCAGGGCTTCCATGCCGTTAATAAAGCATCTAAAGTGCCCCATCTATCTAAGTAACATTGCAATCGATTATCCATACTGGCAATAAGCTTTTCTAACTGTAGGGCCTGCAACATTTCTCTATGCCATTCTAGTATTGTAGGCAAGGAATCATCGATCCAATACCTCATGAGTATAAGTTTAGCCACTGCAGAGATGACAGCCATAAAATATTTTTTAGATTTCAATGTTCCTATTCTGTAGTGATTAAGTAAACAAACTTCTGGAGAGAATAATGGGTCTAAGGCCAGCAGAGGGTCCAAGGAGTTCTTTATAGCTCTCCAAAACAGTTGTACTTTAGGGCACATCCATAACATATGGTAAAGGTCCCCATTTCCATCTGAACACCGGGGGCACTGAGGAGAGGATACCTTACCAATTTTGTAAAGTTTCTGGGGGGTGAAATATAAGTTGTTCATAATATTAAATTGTACAAGACACAAGCGATCTTGTTTAACAAATCTATATAAGTTGGTCCATTTTTGCTGCCAGAAATCAGTTACGGATGGAAGTGATAAGGTACTAACCCAATAGTGGCATATACCAGTAGGTAGTTGGGTGTCAAGGGTCTGCAGTTCTTTATATACCTTGGAGATAGGATGTGGTTGGTCAACAGCCTTGAGGAGGGAAGGTAGATCCATGTTGGGTGATTCAGATGTTCCCATAATGGCTATAAAGGAAGCGACTGCCTGCTTAACCTGCCAATATTTGAAAGGATACCCTTTTAACTCAGGAAAGCTTTGTAAAAATTGATTATATGAGAGTACTCTGCCATTGGGCGCAAGATCCATGAGCCTCATACCTCTCAAGGAGGGCCAAAACGCTATTGGAATGGGCTTCTGTTGGATTCTAAAATGGGGGTTATTTAAAAGTGGTTGCTTCCCATCTATATACCAATTTAGATTCAGGTAACGCTGCAGCTGACTCAGGGCTCTCAGTGACCATCCTATTGGGGATTTCCAGAGCTCTCTGGGAATATATTTTGGGGATGAGTATAGTAAAGTCAGTAAAGAACATAGTGTAGGGGATACCAAGGCTTTTTCGATATCTAGCCAAGAGGGGGAATACGATCTAGGGCTTCCTTCAGACAATTTGGACGTCCAATGTACTAGCTTAGTGATGTGGATTGCTCCATAACAATTAAAAAGGAATGGCAGACAAAGCCCACCACAAATTTTCGGTGCCGTAAGTTTGTAATATGCCCGTCTTACCGCTTTACCTTTCCAAATGAATTTGTTAAGCAAATTTTTAAGATTCAAAAACCACAATTTAGGAAGATATGGGGCCAACATATTAAGAGGGTATAGGATTCTGGGTAAAACATTCATTTTAATTGTGCTGATCCTTCCCCATAGGGAAACTGGTAATGTGTTCCATCTTTTCAAATCCAGTTTTATTATCTGGGTTAATTTAATGAGATTCTGTCTGATGATAGAGGAGTATTCTTTGAAGATTTTAATACCTAGGTAGGTTAGACCTTTAGATTCCCAATGTAATCCAAATTTTTCTACATCTGTACACAATAATTTCTGGTTCAAAGGGAAAATATTAGATTTTGCTAAGTTGAGTTTGTAGTAAAAGACTCTTGAAAAGGATTTGATTTCTTGTAGGAGGACTGGGATACTGTCGGCCGGGTTCATCACATGTAATAATAGGTCATCTGCGTAAACTGACAAAAGATGCTGTCGAGTTCCTATTTGAATTCCTTGCAAACCCTGCGTCATAAGTAATCTCCTAATAAAGGGATCCAAATAGAAATTAAAAAGGAGTGGGGAAAGGGGACAGCCTTGTCTAGTGCCACGAAGTAATGGGAATGAATTTGATAAGTAACCATTGCACAAGACCCGGGCTGTAGGAGATGTGTATAATAACCTAACCCATTTAATAAATGCTTGTGGAAAGCCATAACAGGATAGTGCGGGTGAAAAGGAAATGCCAAGAGACACGATCGAAGGCTTTCTCCGCATCTAAAGCAATAAGGGCCATTGGTACATCTGAATTACCAGCTAGGGGAATGAGGTGCAAAAGACGGCGCATATGGTCACTCGAGGATCTTCCTGACGTCAAACCAGCCTGTTCATTACTAATTAATGTATCCGTTAAAGGGCCCAAATGATTAGCTAATATTTTTGTGACTTCAGTCTTAGAGATGATTGCCTATTGATTCTTAGATGGAGATGGTTATAGGAGGGGGAATTATTGTTTTACTTATTAGTGTTAATTATTAGTATAGATAGCTTCCTATACACGCCTCATTAGAATCTTGACGGTTAGAAAGTTGTTTACCAGAAACAGTGGTTTGAAAACCATGTTCGTGCCTAGCATTCTATCATTTGCATAGGTTCTATTAATCTTTTCATCTCCAGGGCAGTACTATGGTAGAACCATACTGCATATGACAGAATACAGTAAGATTCCCTTGGAAAAAACAAGATTACTGTGGTAAGTAATGTCTTCTTTCTTGCTGCGTTCAAGTTGCAACACAAAGTTTCTTGAACCTAGTCCATCCAAGCCCATTACAATTGCTCTAGGTGCCTCAGGGTTAGCGGGTCTGCCACGTGTCACTACTCTGTATGCTTTCTGTATTTGAATTGGTCTGGTAGCAAGGGACTCACCAAACCGCTGCTCCAACTATTCATTTAAAAATAGGATGAGGTGGTCTCCTTCACTTCTTTCTGGGATTCCCACCACCTGAACATTGGATGACCGGGCCTGGTTCTCTAGAGATTCTGTCTGTGCTTATAAGTGCGTATGTTCCTTAATGAGATTTGACATCTCTCCAAGAGCCACCTTGGGGCATTTTTTACTGTCCACTGTTTCGGTTTTAAGGGTCACCAAGTTCAACTCTAATGAACTGACTCTGTTTGTCATTGAGTAAAATTTCTTCAGTAGTTCAGAGACTGTTTGGATTAGTCAAGTGATTTTTAGACTCAGCCGTTGCAGTGTCTCTTCATTATCAGCAGGCATACCAGCAGTAGCGGTTTTGGAGAGAGAGACCGTGTGGTTGGTGGGTCCAGGAGAGTTTTGCTTCTATCTCCTTGTTGCTGTTGCTTGTCTTTCCACAGGATACCCATATTGAATCTGGAATTTTCCAATTTCTGTTGCTATCAGTAGATTATCAAAGTATGTCCAAAGACAAAGTTTTAAAGCTGCGTTCCAATGTCTAAATTACAGAGTGTAAAACTCAAGCCGCCATACTGCTCAGGCTCCACAGCAAACCCTCCCCCCCCCGACTGGGTATGTTGGATACTGACATATCCCTAAAGCAACACTTGGTCATTTCCCTTTCTCACCTGCTGAAGGGTGGAGCTAATTCACCAATTCAGAATGCATAGCAGAACTGGAATTAATGGCAAGAACCATTTCAGACTCCCAACATGTAGTAAAGGCCTGTCGAGTACACTAAGTCATATTGTCATGGTGAGGAACCATTAGGACATTATCCAAAACAGCAGAAACTGTATATGTTTATGCTCATAGGAAAGAAGCTTTTTTGTTTTTTCGTATTTTGAAACTGGTAAACCTGTAGTTTGTATATTGGCTAGCATGTCAATAGCAGTATTAGAAAAAGCTGTATAAACAAATGTCTACGGTCGCTTCATTAGACATGTTCTGTCATACCAGAACCTAAAAGCACAGAGGGCATCTTGGTGGGCACAGTGCTTGAAGTGAATGGACTGTAACTTGAGTACAGAAATATAAATACAGTCCTATGTGTACAGTTGCTCAGTGGCCAGAGAACTAAAATTTCAGTCTGACAGCAGTTGGTAAGAGTTATTTTATTGTAACAGGCAGTGCTGAAATTACAGGGGAACTTGCCAGAGCTCAGCCCTTATACCTCTGAAATGAGCCCTGCTAGTTCATGCATCACTGCCATTAACTTAGAATGGGAAGGGGGGGGCACTCAGTATAAGGCTAGGACTCTCATGGGCCACCATAGCTACCAAAGCTCATAAATTGTAATTCCACTACTGGTGACTTATGAGGTAAGAGCCGTGGTACCAGTTGGAGATACTTTTGTTCCACAAGAGATGAATGGCAAGCTACCCAGTCACGTATTTCTTTTGCTTGATGGTTGCTGCAGCCCATGGCAGTGTATCTGTTTTCCATAGCTCTCTATGTTGGCATTAGTTTCTTTAAAGCAAGTGAGGCAAGGTAAGAGTTCATTTTGCTGACAAGTTTATTAAAAGTAATAGAAATCAGGCAGAGGGCAATGTGGTCTAGTTGTTTGAGAACAGAACTGTGAAAGAGGAGATCACAAGTTCGAAACCCACCACAGCAGCTGTCTCCTCTTGAGTAACACAGTTCAATATGTGTTTGTCCTCTATTTTAGTTGTAAAATAGAGTTGGAATATGACCCTAATGTTCAAGATATTGCCACCTCACTTGGGCTGTCTTGATGAATAAAATCGTAAAAGAAAACCAACAATAGAAAATGGGGGGAAAAAACTAAACAAAACAGTGCCCTCTAAGTATCACCAAAGCAGACTGCATTATACTTCCATAATTTCCCCAGCACAAATGATAAGTACTTTGTATGCATTGATGGCCAAATATTTACTTAAAATCTCAACAATTCATTCTTTAAGAAAAAACAGGTTCTCCAGTACAGAAGGTGCTACTCAAGCTGACTCAGGGATTACATGATCTTGATAGCATTGTTCTGCTGGATATGGATTTGGTTTCATGTCCTGCTGGCGACGTCATCAAACTGAGGTTAGCATTCAGAACAGATCCGGCCGCTAGCCTGTGCACCCAACCACAAATCCTGCCTGCAGCTTGTCATTCTGAAAGAGCAGTGTTTGAGCACCTGTGAGCAGCAGTGAAAAGGTTTGTGGAGTTCAGGGACCATAGTTTAGACTTCCTCCCCTCAGATTTTATTTTATTTAACAAATCAGAAGGACCTTTGAGCCAAGGGCTCTTTTACAGAGGTTCCACGTCAAGTCACAAGAATAGCAAATTACAATGGTTTCAGTAAGTAGTACAACATGAGGAAAGTAATTACATAAACAAAAGAACAATATGGCAAGATAAATACTGTGTCAAGTGCAACCAGTGGCCTTGTCTGAAGAGGGTGAAAGGGCTTTACAAGGAGAGAAGTACAGGGGTGAACTGGGGTGGGGGATGGAAGGAGGAAAAAAAGAGCAAGGAGGAGATTCCACAATGAAGCTTGAGTAGGAAAAGACCCACAGGGTGGTGGTGGTGGGGGAGTACAGGAAGAGAACAAGGTGAGGAGAGGGAAGTGGGAGTGGGGGGTAAAGGAAGGGGGATGAGGTAGGATGAAAAAGGGCAGGAATGGGAAAGGGATAAGGGAGGAAGTGCTGTTAGTGGAATAGCAGAGCAGCAGCATAGGGCTATACAGGGGCAAATGGTTAAAGAGGGAGGTCCCAGTGCATTTAGCTGTCAGCAGAGATTTAGGTATAGCAGTCACAAGATGCTCTGGAAACTAGGAATTGATGCAGCTTCCTCTTAAATGGTCCCAAGGTTGCAGTCGTCGTAATCTCAGGAGAAAGGGAATTAAATAAATTAGCAGCTCTAACTGCAATGGATCGCTGTCGGAGCGAGGTTTGACAGCGAGGGACAGTAAAAGTTTGGCTCACAGAACTTCGTGTGCTCAGAATGCCCCGGAAGGGACTGGAAAGCTGAAGGGAACCCAGTGGTAGAAGACCAAGATCTGCCTTCTTAGTCAGAAGGCAGGCTTGATATTCAATGCGAGCCTGGAGTTGAAGCCAGTTTGCTTGTTCGTAAAGGTCACAAGTGTGAGTACGATACGCTACACCAGTTGGTAGACAGCATGCCTTATTCAGAGCTGTGGTGAGGCGACGTAGGGTTGTGTCTGTGGTTTGCTCCATGCTTATCTAGGACTGTTATGATACTTTAATTAGCATTGATGTATCTTATGTTTTTGTTACATTTTAATGATTTTGCTTTCTTTAATAACTTCATTTTGTTTCCCTTCCTCCCTAAATGCCTGACTTGTGCTTGCTTAGATTTGTGACACCCCCGATCTCATTCTAGTTCTTTTTACCCTAATTCTCCAGCATGTTACCTCTGCCCTTTCTTCTCTTTGCTTTCCCTGATGGCCTCTCTCTCTCTCTCTCTGCATCCCTTTTTCCCCACTTTTTTCAACCCCTCGCCCCATCACTTTTCTCTTTCATATTCATCCAGACTCCTCTCTTTCCACTCTCGTTAACTTGGAAGTAGTGTTGCTCATGTAACCCCTAGATGGCGCTATCCCAGAGGCTACTACCCCTGCCTGATTTGCCACTAACAGGTTGAGGGGCCTGGATCCAATGGCTGGTGCCTCCACCCAGAGGTCAGGGTTTGCAATAGTTAAACTTACTTGGTCACAGCCCTCTGGGACACTGCAACCCCCCTTTCTTCCCACTAGCGGCCCACACAATATATCGGAATTACCTTCACAGTATACACTTACCCCCAGGGGTGGTTCAGGCACTGGACCTCCTGTACAATAAGATACAGTGCAACAATCACAGTACAATACTTTAACATAGACAAATACCTCAGAGCAGTATAACTTTGCTGAAACAAGCAGCTCGATTTATTTAGGGGAATATAACAAGGACAGGGGGAAATCAGGTTAATTAGCGTATCACTTTACTATCTACCTATGGCTTTGTGCACAGGCCTATCCCTACCAGTTACTGTCCCTGGGTACCCAAGCCCTAGTGGCTAGTCCAAACCGTGGCAGCTGGTAGGGGCCCTTTCACACAGTGAAAAGAAAAATTAGCTTAAACAGTCAGCAGTACAGTGATTCCAGTTGGATTTAATGTGGCAATTCAACAGGGAGCGACCCTGAATTAGTACTCACGACCTCCAAACAAGATAGGGTCCTTCAACGTCAGCAGGGCTACTCTTGAGCTCCACGAGACTCTTCACACATTTATATGGTAAAAAAGAAAGTACTATCCCAGGTAGGCTGCTTCTCTATCCCGATCGCAATTACTGCACAATACCCGGGAGAACACACAGCAGATTCAGTTCCTGACAGACAGAGTGCAATTCAACAATTTCTCCAGTCTTCTACAGGGTGAGCCTGGTTTCTACTCTTCAGAGATCCTTTGATTCTTTTCACAGGACTGATTCAGTCCTGACAAGCAGTTACACAAGCTGCAGACCGGAACTCTGGGCCTTACACACGTTTTTTGACTGAAACTGTGCACTGAAGGAGCACAGGGTTTCTTTCCCTTCACTTCCAGATCTAAACTGAAACTCCAACAGACAAACCGAGCACTTCTTTGAGTTTCTCCCAGTTCTTGACTGGATTGGCTGTCACTCACAATAGACTGCTGCTGTTGGTCCAAAAAGGCGCGCAAGTCTAAACTACATCTCCCAGAGTCACTGCCTATACAATCCTCTTGTGTCTGGCTCAGATTATGAGTCCAAGTTCTGATAGTCCAAGGCACCATTTTAGAGCTAGCTTACCCCACACTGATTGGTCCAGTTCAGCAGTTGAAAACCAGAATGGGGAACTAGGCAGACACTGTTCTGACTGCAAAAAGCAGGTTAGACAAACTGTAATTTAATTATTACTCTAAATGGTTTCTGGCAAACAGTTACATCTTTCAGATAGGTTCCCTTGCACTCCTAGTGACTGCAAAAATGGAGTATGAATTGGCAGCAGCTTGGTGGTACTCAATCAAAAGAAACACAGTCCCCATACAAACTAATTATGTCTGCAAACAGACAGCTCTTAAAGAGACAGTACCAGAGGTTCTAAAAACACTCACTGATAAATGGCTTAAACGCCAAACACCATTCAGGCTTGGAGCATTCAAGCAAGCTCCTGGAAGTCTTTTGGGAACCCCCATTTGCAGGGGGATTACACCCTTCCTGGCCTGGGAAAGCTTGACGTCCGCGTCAAGCAAGTACCCCCATAAGTTTCAACTGCAACCATATATACATTTGCATTAGGCTCACACATGTAATCATCAGTCAGTACATCATTTTCAAAACACATTTCTGAAACATTGCAATCGTCCTCTTCACACAGTATTACACACATTGTACCATAACTCAAGTTATTACCTCTTGTACATGAAACCTGAAGAGGGGCCCTTCCTATCAGTTACCTTGGGGCTGGACGGGCAAGGGCACCATACTTAGAGGGCAACACAAGTAACTTGGAGTTAGCACTGATGCTCAGTTTGGGCAATGAGCTCGGGGACACATACACTCCTTTATGGACAACATTGAGAGGCAAGTCCACAGGCCTCCCAAGTGAATCATAACTGAGGTGCACCACAGGCTTTACAGCTCGACCAGTCTTCCTAGGGGGAACTGTTACAGTCTCTGCACTCTGAGCCTCATTTTCAGCATTGTCCTCACTTGTCAGGGGGGTCTCCATGGGGGTAGAGAGGCTAGAACTTGGGGCATTTTCAGCTCCAGGAGTTACAGTTTCTGAGTCCACAACATTTGGCTCACATGGAGAGCTTTCAGACACTGGCAGTGGACTGTCAGGGCACTCAAAATACTCTTCTTGTTCGGTGTATCACCAGTCTGCCCCAATCTATCATTTTCCTCCCTAAGCTCAAACAGTTCAACCATGCACAATGATTCCATTTCATCTGATCTGATGCTTTGCACTTCACTTTCTGGGAGCATTGGCTCCAGGGATGAAGCTGGGGCTTAGACAGTCCAGAAGGCCCAGCTTTGTCTCCAGTATTGACTAGGGGATTGCCCAAACAATTGACTCAGTTGTAAGAAGGATAGTATTCAAAGTCACTCTCACTTTCTTCTGATATGGACTGACAGTCATGCCTAACTGGGACTTGTGCAGGGGAACACTTAACTCTGCTTCTGTAGGTGCAGACTTCATTGATCTTTCTTAGCAGCAGCTCTAGTCACTGGTCCAGAGGGGCATCTTCTGGGGCTCAGACTCAATCAGGATTTGTCCAATGGGCAGTAAATGATTTCTATGCATTGTTTTACATCTTTTGAATTGTTCTCAGGCCTACTTTGTACACTGGCAGATCATCTAGTTGCCCACTACAATGTGAGGGAGATGGTGCCATCTGTCAGCAATCTTGTGTTTGCCATGCAGTCCCAGATTTCTTAGCAATACCCGATCTCCCTCCTGGAGTTCCTGTGCTTTCACCTTTTATCATACCGTTCTTTGTTGGCCAGATTTCTTTTGGCAGCCATGGTTTGAGCCAGTTAGTGCATGAGTTAGCTGGGCCTTTAACTTTTGCACATACTGTAAATAGTTGTCAGCTTGAACCCCATCAGGAGAGACCCCAAAACACACATCTACTGGTAGTGAGCTTCTCTTCCAAACATCAGGCGGTAGGGGAGAACCCAGTGGCATCACTTTTGGTGCAGTTATAAGCATGTACCAGGGTGCTAATTTGTTGGCTTCATCTAGGCTTGTCCTTTGGGTGCAGGTGCCCAGCATATCTAGCAAAGTGCGGTTGAAACGCTCAGGCTGTGGGTCCCCTGGGGTGGTAAGGATGGTTCTGGACTTCTCGCCCACAGAGAAAGCATCTCTTTGATCAGGACTCTCAAAGTCTCTCCCTTGATCAGAATGGATTCTTTGTGGAGCCCCATAGTGAACAAAAAGTTTTCTACAGTACTTTGGCCACAGTGGATGCTTTCTGGTCTTTGGTGGGAAAGCTTGGGCATATCTCGTGAAATGGTCAGTGACCACCAGCACATTACTGATATTTCTTTGATCTGACTTCAAACTCAGAAAATCAATACAGACCAGCTCCATGGGTGCACTGGGTGGTGATGTTAACAGGGGGGCAGCCCTCTGGGGCAAAGCTTTCCTCTATGGCTTGGCGACTACAAGTTTGAGATGTGTTGCTCCCACATCAGCCCCATCTTAGGCCAATAGAATCTGGATCTCACCAAGTCAAGTGTTCTGTCTATACCAAGGTGCCCCATGTGGTTGTGCAAGGACCTCAGTACTGAGTCTCGAAGGCAGTGGGCAGCACTAGTTGTTGTTTGTCTACTTGTCCCCCTCTGTCTACTGTTTCTCTGTATAACAGTTTATTGATCAGTTTCAACTTAGGACCTTCTTTGTATAACAGTGCAGTTCTCAAATCAGTGGAGCGTAATTTGACACACATCTTTTCCTGCATAGAGGCTTCTAAAGCTGCTTGGATCTGGATTGAGCCCCCGAATACTGTCATTGTCCAGCTGAGCAGTGCACCAATGTCTATTGCAGAAAAGTGGCAATAAGCAGCAGGTATGCAATTCTCAGAGGTCCCAAGCAATGCACCATGCAGTCCACTGCGTCCGTGGACATTTGTTCCTCCCTGTCAAACTTCCGGCAGAGTGCCCGAATGTCAGGTTCTGCTAATCGGACCCAATCATTCTGGGGAACAGGCCTCCGGGAGAGCATCAGCATCTATGTGGTTCAGACCTGCTCGGTGTTCGAGCATAGTCATATGTAGATAATGCAGAAAGCCACCTATGGCCAGTGGCATCCAACTTAGCTGAGGTCTGCACATAGGTCAAAGGATTATTGTCAGTTTTACTAGTATTTTAGCCCCATACAAGTACTCATGGAATTGGTCAACAATAGCCCACTTCAAAGCTAGGAACTCTAACTTATGTACAGGATAGTTCTTTTCGGATGGGTCAGGCTTCTACTGGCAAGGGCCACTGGTCTCAGGCCATTCTCGTGCTCTTGGTACAACACAGCCCCAACCCTTGCAAGCTAGCATCAGTGTGCAGGACGTAAGGTTTTCTTGGATCGGCATAGGCCAGCACTGGAGCATGGGTAAGTTGATGTATGATCTCATGAAAAGCAGTCTCACAATCAGGAGTCCAGCGGGCCCCAAATAATTCAGTCGGATGAAAATACACTCTTTCAGTCTTGAGGGACACTGACATTTGGTATTTTTTGTGGGTTGGGGGATACCCTTGAGTAAGGTTAAGTAAAGGGCGGATCACTCTTGAATAGTCCTTGATGAAGCGCCGATAATAACCACAGAATCCCAGGAATCTTTGCAGTTCTTTTTAGATTTTTGGGCTGTGGCCAGGTGGTCAAGGCCTCAACTACTTGGGTCAGGTCTCTATTCCCTCGGTGGATACTATGTATCCCCACATACTTTACTGATGTTTGAAGAATTGACACTTATCAATGGACAGTTTAAGGCCAAAGTCCTCCAGTCGGTCCAATACCTTAAATAATCTGCTCTCATGTTCCTCCAGTGAGCTGCCAAACACAATAACATCATCTAGGTATACCAGGCACTCTAGTAAGTTCATGTCCCCACTGCACGCTCCATCAATCGTTGAAAAGTGGCTGGGGGCACCTCAAATCTCTTGAGGCATCCTCATGAATTCATAGAAGCCAAGCGGACGAGGTTAAAGGCTGTCTTCTTCACGTCCTCTGGGGCCATCGGGATCTAGTAGTACCCACTGCGGAGATCCAACACAGAGAACCACTTGCTGCCGTTAGGCAGTCCAAAACATCCTGAATGCGGGGCATTGTGTACTGATCAGGATAGTCCGCGGTTTCAGGTGCGATAATCCACCACATCCTTACTGTCCCATTCTTTTCCTCACTACCACAATGGGGGGGAAGCATAAGGGCTTCTAGATTCTTGTATTACACCAGCAGCTAACATCTCTTGCAGATGCCGTCTCACATCATCTATGTCAGCAGGTGCCAGGCGTCAGACCTCTCATGAAATGGTCTTTCATCATGCAGGCCGGATATTGTGCTCAGCTCCTTGCCGCATCCTCGTCCCATTCCTTTAAAGAAAACACCTGGTCTCTCTGGGCAAGCTTCTCACTGATCCTCGCTTTCCCATTCAGCTGGCAATGAAGTTAAGCGAAATCAAACAAGTCAGGCGTTCTCCTGTCATTCTTCCTCGAACTCTTGCTGGGTAGCACTGCAGTGTCTGCACAATGCACATTAGCCAGGATGCAACCTCTGTTTACTCGAATGTCTCTTTCAGACACATTTGAACTTGGACCATTACCCTTCTGGCATAAGCATATGGGCTCTAAGCGGGCAAATACAAACGACCAGCGTCCCTCTGGCAATTTTCCATCAGCCTGGTGCATCCAACATTAATATTTTATTCTTAACATCCTTTCTGATCACGGACCTCTCCTGTAAGGTACACTGGGCATTTAGCGCCAGGATCAGAGACTAGGATCCTTCTTCCACCACAATTCAGACTGGTTCCTCTGGTTCTATTTTCCAGCATCTCTGTGCCTCATAGGCCTTCTTAATTAAAGCTGGAACTCTTAAAGCTCTACTAGTTTTTGACCCTGTTTTCATAACACAGCTGTGCCAGCCTTCCGAACATATGAGCATTTGTTCCAATCAACAAAGGACAGCCATCATACAGTCCAGTGGGGGGACACACTAAGGCTAGAAGTCTCTACTTGTTCGGCCACTCCAGCCCGCGGAGGGGGAAGACAATAGGTCGGATATACCCGGAATAAGGGGTAGACCTTCTCATAACTTCAACACATGCAGTCCTTCTAATGGTTGTAAAGATCCGTCTGACAAATGCTTCAATACAATCCTGGAACATAATTGGTCACTTAGGAGCCACTGTCTAATACAGCTCTTGTAGACCTCCATTCCACCTTTAGTGAGGTCTCCATGGAGGATCCACTATTCTGGACCAGTCTGGAGAAGCGATAGTGGGGGCCTGGGCAACCAATAGCCACAAAGGGCGTGATTAGCATTTTGGTGCCCTCACTGGGATGTTCGTGCCTCTTAACACAGTTGTTCTCCAAGCTCTCCTTAGCCTATATGCAACTTTGTCAGTGTCACAGGGACGGCATTCCCTTTCATGTGCCCATCTTTCCCACAATTATGGCAAACATACTCTGGGTTGAGCTGGCGGCGCCACACTGGGGCCAGGCGAAGTATACTAACTGGAAACCTTGGTGCCATCTGTCTGGCGTGATAGCATTTGGAGACATCTCGTCAGTTTCTTCCTTCCATGGTCAGGAATTGAGTTTGGAGCTGTTATCAGCAGGAGATACATGGGTAGGTACCCCCACCCCATAAAAGATGAGCCGGATATAGGTCGGGGCCCGTACTTGCAGGCAGTAGCCTTCATAAAGGACTGTTTTGGTCCCGGATCTCTCAACAGTTCGCCCATTGTAGATATCTTTTCCTTGTCAGAGCACTCATTGACTGCCAACCTCTGCCCTGAACTTCCTTGATAGGCCACCCTCAGTCACACGAATTCGTGGCCCAGCTATTAGTGCAGGTCCTCCGAAGTCGCTTTTCTCAACTCTCGAATTTCTCTCATTAACTCATCATAGGAGGGTGGGATTCAGTCGATTACCAGGCGTAACTGACAACAGCAGTTCTGAGAAGGGGCAGACTTAAGGATCCTGTCCAGCCTGGTTCGGTCCAGTTCAATCGCTGGCAAACTACCTTTCTGAGGCATTCTTTGCAACAATTTTCCAGCGAGACCATACAGGACAACAACCCTTGGTACTGTTGTGCATTTCTTACTCTCCACCATAGATCCTCCTAAAAATCTGGGCTCCCACCACACATTCTCAAGGCCTCAAGATAGTCCTGTGCAGTCACTTCAGGTTACTGGCCGTTTTACGGATGGTAGCCAGGGCAGGACCTACCAGGCTCTCCACAACCCCATTAGGCTTTTAGAAAGCAGTGCAATTCTAGCAATTGGGGCAACATAGTCTATCCAGAGCTCCCCAGTCATCCTCCCTTGAAGTGGGGAGGTGCCAGAAGATCCTCAACCAGGATAGCGTAATGACTAATGGCAGGTGCAAAATAAGTCTGCATTGGACAGCCACCATTACGGGTACTGGGCCGGGAGAGGGTGTTGAAGGAACACCCCAGGTGTCAATAATAGTTTCTTCAATCCTCCACAGTTTTCCCTTCCCCAACAAACATTGTAAATTTCTCCTCAAAGTTTCAGACAGTGGTGTGGCTCATTCCCCACGGTCTTTACTGTATAGTTATCACTCAGGCAGTGAGGCTCCTCTGGGAGTAATAGTCTGTGGCACTTTGGGCTATCTATGGGATCCTTAAACTCTACTAGGGCCAGGAAAGTGGGTGAGCAGATTAGCTGCGACCCACCACCACAGGGTTTTGTAAACCTTCCACCTTGGAAAGTACTCCTGTACAGTGTCCGTAGTGATACCAGGGGATGTAGGATAAGCACATAGCATTTTGGGGTCAATCTCCTCCCAGTGCACCACTCCACTGCCTTATTCAGAGCTGTGGTGAGGCGACGTGAGGGTTGTGTCTGTGGTTTGCTCCATGCTTATCTAGGACTGTTATGATACTTTAATTAGCATTGATGTATCTTATGTTTTTGTTACATTTTAATGATTTTGCTTTCTTTAATAACTTCATTTTGTTTCCTTCCTCCCTAAATGCCTGACTTGTGCTTGCTTAGATTTGTGACACCCCCGATCTCATTCTAGTTCTTTTTACCCTAATTCTCCAGCATGTTACCTCTGCCCTTTCTTCTCTTTGCTTTCCCTGATGGCCTCTCTCTCTCTCTCTCTCTGCATCCCTTTTTCCCCACTTTTTTCAACCCCCACCTCGCCCCATCACTTTTCTCTTTCATATTCATCCAGACTCCTCTCTTTCCACTCCGTTAACTTGGAAGTAGTGTTGCTCATGTAACCCCTAGATGGCGCTATCCCAGAGGCTACTACCCCTGCCTGATTTGCCACTAACAGGTTGAGGGGCCTGGATCCAATGGCGGGTGCCTCCACCCAGAGGTCAGGGTTTGCAATAGTTAAACTTACTGGTCACAGCCCTCTGGGACACTGCAACCCCTTTCTTCCCACTAGCGGCCCACACAATATATCGGAATTACCTTCACAGTATACACTTACCCCCAGGGGTGGTTCAGGCACTGGGACCTCCTGTACAATAAGATACAGTGCAACAATCACAGTACAATACTTTAACATAGACAAATACCTCAGAGCAGTATAACTTTGCTGAAACAAGCAGCTCGGATTTATTTAGGGGAATATAACAAGGACAGGGAAATCAGGTTAATTAAGCGTATCACTTTTACTATCTACCTATGGCTTTGTGCAGGGCCTATCCCTACCAGTTACTGTCCCTGGGTACCCAAGCCCTAGTGGCTAGTCCAAACCGTGGCAGCTGGTGGGGCCCTTTCACACAGTGAAAAGAAAAATTAGCTTAAACAGTCAGCAGTACAGTGATTCCAGTTGGATTTAATGTGGCAATTCAACAGGAGCGACCCTGAATTAGTACTCACGACCTCCAAACAAGATAGGGTCCTTCAACGTCAGACAGGGCTACTCTTGAGCTCCACGAGACTCTTCACACATTTATATGGTAAAAAGAAAGCACTATCCCAGGTAGGCTGCTTCTCTATCCCGATCGCAATTACTGCACAATACCGGGAGAACACACAGCAGATTCAGTTCCTGACAGACAGAGTGCAATTCAACAATTTCTCCAGTCTTCTACAGGGTGAGCCTGGTTTCTACTCTTCAGAGATCCTTTGATTCTTTTCACAGGACTGATTCAGTCCTGACAAGCAATGCACAAGCTGCAGACCGAACTCTGGGCCTTACACACGTTTTTTGACTGAAACTGTGCACTGAAGGAGCACAGGGTTTCTTTCCCTTCACTTCCAGATCTAAACTGAAACTCCAACAGACAAAACCGGCACTTCTTTGAGTTCCTCCCAGTTCTTGACTGGATTGGCTGTCACTCACAATAGACTGCTGCTGTTGGTCCAAAAAGGCGCCAAGTCTAAACTACATCTCCCAGAGTCACTGCCCATACAATCCTCTTGTGTCTGGCTCAGATTATGAGTCCAAGTTCTGATTCAGTCCAAGGCACCATTTTAGAGCTAGCTTACCCACACTGATTGGTCCAGTTCAGCAGTTGAAAACCAGAATGGGGAACTAGGCAGACACTGTTCTGACTGCAAAAGAAAGCAGGTTAGACAAACTGTAATTTAATTATTACTCTAAATGGTTTCTGGCAAACAGTTACATCTTTCAGATAGGTTCCCTTGCACTCTAGTGACTGCAAAAATGGAGTGAATTGGCAGCAGCTTGAGTGGTACTCAATCAAAGAAACACAGTCCCCCATACAAACTAATTATGTCTGCAAACAGACAGCTCTTAAAGAGACAGTACCAGAGGTTCTAAAAACACTCACTGATAAATGGCTAGCACGCAAACACCATTCAGGCTTGGAGCATTCAAGCAAGCTCCTGGAAGTCTTTTAGAACCCCCATTTGCAGGGGGTTACACCCTTCCTGGCCTGGGAAAGCTTGACGTCAGCATCAAGCAAGTACCTATAAGTTTCAACTGCAACCATATATACATTTGCATTAGGCTCACACATGTAATCATCAGTCAGTACATCATTTTCAAAACACATTTCTGAAACATTGCAATCGTCCTCTTCACACAGTATTACACACATTGTACCATAACTCAAGTTATTACCTCTTGTACATGAAACCTGAAGAGAGGGCCCTTCCTATCAGTTACCTTGGGGCTGGACGGGCAAGGGCACCATACTTAGAGGGCAACACAAGTAACTTGGAGTTAGCACTGATGCTCAGTTTGGGCAATGAGCTCGGGGACACATACACTCCTTTATGGACAACATTGAGAGGCAAGTCCACAGGCCTCCCAAGTGAATCATAACTGAGGTGCACCACAGGCTTTACAGCTCGACCAGTCTTCCTAGGGGGAACTGTTACAGTCTCTGCACTCTGAGCCTCATTTTCAGCATTGTCCTCACTTGTCAGGGGGTCTCCATGGGGGTAGAGAGGCTAGAACTTGGGGCATTTTCAGCTCCAGGAGTTACAGTTTCTGAGTCCACAACATTTGGCTCACATGGAGAGCTTTCAGACACTGGCAGTGGACTGTCAGGGCACTCAAAATACTCTTCTTGTTAGGTGTATCACCAGTCTGCCCCAATCTATCATTTTCCTCCCTAAGCTCAAACAGTTCAACCATGCACAATGATTCCATTTCATCTGATCTGATGCTTTGCACTTCACTTTCTGGGAGCATTGGCTCCAGGATGAAGCTGGGGCTTAGACAGTCCAGAAGGCCCAGCTTTGTCTCCAGTATTGACTAGGGGATTGCCCAAACAATTGACTCAGTTCGTAAGAAGGATAGTATTCAAAGTCACTCTCACTTTCTTCTGATATGGACTGACAGTCATGCCTCAACTGGGACTTGTGCAGGGAACACTTAACTCTGCTTCTGTAGGTGCAGACTTCATTGATCTTTTCTTAGCAGCAGCTCTAGTCACTGGTCCAGAGGGCATCTTCTGGGGCTCAGACTCAATCAGGATTTGTCCAATGGGCAGTAAATGATTTCTATGCATTGTTTTACATCTTTTGAATTGTTCTCAGCCTTACTTTGTACACTGGCAGATCATCTAGTTGCCCACTACAATGTGAGGGAGATGGTGCCATCTGTCAGCAATCTTGTGTTTGCCATGCAGTCCCAGATTTCTTAGCAATACCCGATCTCCCTCCTGGAGTTCCTGTGCTTTCACCTTTTATCATACCGTTCTTTGTTGGCCAGATTTCTTTTGGCAGCCATGGTTTGAGCCAGTTAGTCGCATGAGTTAGCTGGGCCTTTAACTTTGCACATACTGTAAATAGTTGTCAGCTTGAACCCCATCAGGAGAGACCCCAAAACACACATCTACTGGTAGTCGAGCTTCTCTTCCAAACATCAGGCGGTAGGGGAGAACCCAGTGGCATCACTTTTGGTGCAGTTATAAGCATGTACCAGGGTGCTAATTTGTTGGCTTCATCTAGGCTTGTCCTTTGGGTGCAGGGTGCCTAGCATATCTAGCAAAGTGCGGTTGAAACGCTCAGGCTGTGGGTCCCTCTGGGGTGGTAAGGTGGTTCTGGACTTCCGCACTCCCACAGAGAAAGCATCTCTTTGATCAGCGACTCTCAAAGTCTCTCCCTTGATCAGAATGGATTCTTTGTGGAGCCCCATAGTGAACAAAAAGTTTTCTACAAGTACTTTGGCCACAGTGGATGCTTTCTGGTCTTTGGTGGGAAAGCTTGGGCATATCTCGTGAAATGGTCAGTGACCACCAGCACATTACTGATATTTCTTTGATCTGACTTCAAACTCAGAAAATCAATACAGACCAGCTCCATGGGTGCACTGGTTGGTGATGTTAACAAGGGGGCAGCCCTCTGGGGCAAAGCTTTCCTCTATGGCTTGGCGACTACAAGTTTGAGATGTGTTGCTCCCACATCAGCCCCATCTTAGGCCAATAGAATCTGGATCTCACCAAGTCAAGTGTTCTGTCTATACCAAGGTGCCCCATGTGGTTGTGCAAGGACCTCAGTACTGAGTCTCGAAGGCAGTGGGCAGCACTAGTTGTTGTTTGTCTACTTGTCCCCTCTGTCTACTGTTTCTCTGTATAACAGTTTATTGATCAGTTTCAACTTAGGACCTTCTTTGTATAACAGTGCAGTTCTCAAATCAGTGGAGCGTAATTTGGACACATCTTTTCCTGCATAGAGGGCTTCTAAAGCTGCTTGGATCAGTGATTGAGCCGCCCGAATACTGTCATTGTCCAGCTGAGGCAGTGCACCAATGTCTATTGCAGAAAAGTGGCAATAAGCAGCAGGTATGCAATTCTCAGAGGTCCCAAGCAATGCACCATGCAGTCCCTGCGTCCGTGGACATTTGTTCCTCCCTGTCAAACTTCCGGCAGAGTGCCGAATGTCAGGTTCTGCTAATCGGACCCAATCATTCTGGGGAACAGGCCTCGGGAGAGAGCATCAGCATCTATGTGGTTCAGACCTGCTCGGTATTCAGAGCATAGTCATATGTAGATAATGCAGAAAGCCACCTATGACAGTGGCATCAACAGCTGAGGTCTGCAATAGGTCAAAGGATTGTTGTCAGTTTTACTAGTATTTTAGCCCCATACAAGTACTCATGGAATTGGTCAACAATAGCCCACTTCAAAGCTGGAACTCTAACTATGTACAGGATAGTTCTTTTAGGATGGGTCAGGCTTCTACTGGCAAGGCCACTGGTCTCAGGCCATTCTCGTGCTCTTGGTACAACACAGCCCCTAACCCTTGCAAGCTAGCATCAGTGTGCCAGGACGTAAGGTTTTCTTGGATCGGCATAGGCCAGCACTGGAGCATGGGTAAGTTGATGTATGATCTCATGAAAAGCAGTCTCACAATCAGGAGTCCAGCGGGCACCAAATAATTCAGTCGGATGAAAATACACTCTTTCAGTCTTGAGGACACTGACATTTGGTATTTTTGTGGGTTGGGGATACCCTTGAGTAAGGTTAAGTAAGGTGGATCACTCTTGAATAGTCCTTGATGAGCGCCGATAACCACAGAATCCAGGAATCTTGCGCAGTTCTTTTAGATTTTTGAGCTGGCACAGGTGGTCAAGGCCTCAACTTTACTTGGGTGGGTCTCTATTCCCTCGGTGGATACTATGTGTCCCACATACTTTACTGATGTTTGAAAGAATTGACACTTATCAATGGACAGTTAAGGCACAAAGTCCTCCAGTCGGTCCAATACCTTAAATAATCTGCTCTCCCAGTTCCTCCAGTGAGCTGCCAAACACAATAACATCATCTAGGTATACCAGGCACTAGTAAGTTCATGTCCCCACTGCACGCTCCATCAATCGTTGAAAAAGTGGCTGGGGCACCTAAATCACTTGAGGCATCCTCATGAATTCACAAAGCCAAGCGGACAGATAAAGGCTGCTTCTCACGGTCCTCTGGGGCCATCGGGATCTGGTAGTACCCACTGCGGAGATCCAACACAGAGAACCACTTGCTGCCGTTTAGGCAGTCCAAGCATCCTGAATGCGGGGCATTGTGTACTGATCAGGGATAGTCCGCGGTTTCAGATGCGATAATCCACCACACATCCTTACTGTCCCATTCTTTTTCCTCACTACCACAATGGGGAAGCATAAGGGCTTCTGGATTCTTGTATTACACCAGCAGCTAACATCTCTTGCAGATGCCGTCTCACATCATCTATGTCAGCAGGTGCCAGGCGGAGACCTCTCTTATGAAATGGTCTTTCGTCATGCAGCCGGATAGTGCTGCTCAGCTCCTTTGCACGCATCCTACGTCCCATTCCTTTAAAGAAAACACTGGTCTCTCTGGGCAAGCTTCTCACTGATCCTCGCTTTCCATTCAGCTAAACGGGAGTCGCCGAATCAAACAAGCTTGTAAGGCGTTACTCTGTCATTCTTCCTCGAACTCTTGCTGCTGGGTAGCACTGCAGTGTCTGCACAATGCACATTAGCCAGGATGCAACCTCTGTTTACTCGAATGTCTCTTTCAGACACATTTTGAACTTGGACCATTACCCTTCTGGCATAAGCATGGGCTCTAGCGGGCAAAATACTAAGCTTGACCAGCAGTCCCTCTGGCAATTTTCCATCAGCCTGGTGCATCCAACATTAATATTTTATTCTTAACATCCTTTCTGTCGAGGACCTCTCCCTGTAAGGTACACTGGGCATTTAGCGCCAGGATCAGAGACTCGAGGATCCTTCTTCCATACAATTCCGACTGGATTCCTCCTGGTTCTATTTTTCAGCACTCTCTGTGCCTCATAGGCCTTCATAATTAAGCTGGAACTCTAAGCTCTACTAGTTTTTGACCCCTGTTTTCATAACACAGCTGTGCCAGCCTTCCGAACATATGAGCATTTGTTCCAATCAACAAAGGACACCATCATCACAGTCCAGTGGGGACACACTAAAGCTAGAGTCTCTACTTGTTCGGCCACTCCAGCCACGGAGGTGGGGAAAGACAGCCAAATCTGGATATACCCGGAATAGGGTAGGCCTTCTCACTTAACCCCATACATGCAGTCCTTCTAATGGTTGTAAGGTCGTCTGACAAATGCTTCTGATACCAATCCTGGAACATAATTGTCACTTGGGAGCCACTGTCTAATACAGCTCTTGTAGACACTCCATTCACCTTTACAGTGGTCTCCATGGAGGATCCACTATTCTGGACCAGTCTGGAGGCGATAGTGGGGGCCTGGGCAACAACCTTGCCACAAGGACGTGAGTTAGCATTTTTTGGTGCCCTCACTGGGATCATTTCGTGCACCTCCAACCACTGATTTGTTCTCGAAGCTCTCCTTGTAGCCTATATGCACTTGTCAGTGTCTTTTGGGGACCGGCATTCCCTTTTCATGTGCCCATCTTTCCCACAATTATAGCAAAACATACTTTCTAGGAGTTTGAGCTGGCCGAGGCGCCACACTGGGAGCCAGGGCGGGGTATTACTAACTGAAACCTTGGTGCCATCTCTGTCTGAGGCGTGATAAGCATTTGGAGACATCTCGTCAGTTCTTCACTTCCATGGTCAAGGAATTGAGTTTGGAGCTGTTATCAGCAGGAGATACATGGGTGGGTACCCCCACCCCATATAAAATGCTGAGCCGGATATAGGTCGGGCCCGTACTTGCAGGGCGTGGCCTTCATAAAGGGACTGTTTTGAATTCCCGGATCTCTCTCAACAGTTCGCCCATTGTGGCATATCTTTTCCTTGTCAGAGCACTCATTGACTGCCAACCTCTGCCCCTGAACTTCACTTGATGGGCCACCCTCAGTCACACGGTTCGATAGCCCAGCTATTGGTGCAGGTCCTCCCGAGGTCGCCTTTTCTCAACTCTCGAATTTCCTCTCATTAACTCATCATAGGAGGGTGGGGATTCAGTCGATTTGCCAGGCGTGACTGAAGCAACAGCAGTTCTGAGAAGGGGGCAGACTTAAGGATCCTGTCCAGCCTGGTTCGGGTCCAGTTCAATCGCTGGCAAACTACCCTTCTGAGGCATTCTGCAACAATTTTTCCAGCCGAGATACATACACGGACAACAACTCCCTTGGTACTGTTGTGCATTTCTTACTCTCCACCATAGATCCTCATCAGAATCTGGGCTCCCATACACATTCTCCAAGGCCTCAAGATAGTCCTGTGCAGTCACTTCAGGTTACTGGCCGTTTTAGCCGCGGATGGTAGCCAGGGCAGGACCTCCCGGAGCTCTCACTAACCTCATTCGCTGCTTTTCCCGGAAAGCATTGCCATTCTAGCAATTTGGGGCAACATAGTCTATCCAGAGGTCTCCCAGTCATCCTCCCCTTGGGGTGGGGAGGGTGCCAGAAAGATCCTCAACCTTGGTAGCTGTCGTGACTAATGGCAGGTGCAGAAATAGAGAGTCTGCATTGGTTCAGCCACCATTACGGGTACTGGAGCGGAGAGGGTGTTGGGGAGGAACACCCCAGGTGTAATAATAGTTTCTTCAAGTCCTCCACAGTTTTCCCTTCCCCAACAACATTTAGCAAATTTCTCCTCAAAAGTTTCAGACAGTGGTGTGGGCTCATTCCCCACCGGTCTTTACTGTACTTAGTTATCACTCTCCAGGCAGTGAGGGCTCCTCTGGGGTAATGGTCTGTGGCACTTTGGAGCTATCTATGGATCCTTAAACTCTACTAGGGCCAGGAAAGTGTGGGTGAGCAGATTAGCATGCCGACCCACCACCACAGGGTTTTGTAAACCTTCCACCTTGGAAGTACTCCTGTACAGTGTCCGTGTGATGCCCAGGGGATGTCCAGGATAAGCATAGCATTTTGGGGTCAAGTCTCCTCCCAGTGCACCACTCCACCAGCGGTGCACAGCCACTTCTGTCGAGGTACCCATTTTTTTTCTTAACAGTGGTTCATCGTAAATATGGCCACTAGAGGACACACAATCCAGCGGTGAGCCTCCAAGATGTAACCCCCAGATGGCGCTATCCCAGGGCTACTACCCCTGCCTGATTTGCCATTAACAGGTTGAGGGGCCTGGATCCAATGGCGGTGCCTCCACCCAGAGGTCAGGGTTTGCAATAGTTAAACTTACTTGGTCACAGCCCTCTGGGACACTGCAACCCCTTTCTTCCCACTAGTGGCCCACACAATATATTGAAATTACCTTCACAGTATACACTTACCCCAGGGGTGGTTCGAGCACTGGGACCTCCTGTACAATAAGATACAGTGCAACAATCACGGTACAATACTTTAACATAGACAAATACCTCCAGGCAGTATAACTTTGCTGAAACAAGCAGCTCTGATTTATTAGGGAATATAACAAGGACAGGGGAAATCAGGTTAATTAGCTTATCACTTTACTATCTACCTATGGCTCTGTGCACAGGCCTATCCCTACCAGTTACTGTCCCTGGGTACCCAGAAGCCCTAGTGGCTGAGTCCAAACCGTGGCAGCTGGTGAGGGCCCTTTCACACAGTGAAAAGAAAAATTAGTTTAAACAGTCAGCAGTACAGTGATTCCAGTTGGATTTAATGTGGCAATTCAACAGGGAGCGACCCTGAATTAGTACTCACGACCTCCAAACAAGATAGGGTCCTTCAACGTCAGCAGGGCCACCCCTTGAGCTCCACGAGACTCTTCACACATTTATATGGTAAAAAAGAAAGTACTATCCCAGGTAGGCTGCTTCTCTATCCCGATCGCAATTACTGCACAATACCCGGGAGAACACACAGCAGATTCAGTTCCTGACAGAGTGCAATTCAACAATTTCTCCAGTCTTCTACAGGGTGAGCCTAGTTTCTACTCTTCAGAGATCCTTTGATTCTTTTCACAGGACTGATTCAGTCCTGACAAGCAGTTACACAAGCTGCAGACCGGAACTCTGGGCCTTACACACGTTTTTTTGACTGAAACTGTGCACTGAAGGAGCACAGGGTTTCTTTCCCCTTCACTTCCAGATCTAAACTGAAACTCCAACAGACAAAACCGGGCACTTCCTTTGAGTTCCTCCCAGTTCTTGACTGGATTGGCTGTCACTCACAATAGACTGCTGCTGTTGGTCCAGAAAGGCGCTGAAGTCTAAACTACATCTCCCAGAGTCACTGCCCATACAATCCTCTTGTGTCTGGCTCAGATTATGAGTCCAAGTTCTGATTCGTCCAAGGCACCATTTTAGAGCTAGCTTACCCCACACTGATTGGTCCAGTTCAGCAGTTGAAAACCAGAATGGGAACTAGGTAGACACTGTTCTGACTGCAAAGAAAGCAGGTTAGACAAACTGTAATTTAATTATTACCTAAATGGTTTCTGGCAAACAGTTACATCTTTCAGATAGGTTCCCTTTGCACTCCTAGTGACTGCAAAATGGAGTGAATTGGCAGCAGCTTGAGTGGTACTCAATCAAAGAAACACACAGTCCCCCATACAAACGAATTATGTCTGCAAGCAGACAGCTCTTAAAGAGACAGTACCAGAGGTTCTAAAAACACTCACTGATAAATGGCATAAACGCCAAACACCATTCAGGCTTGGAGCATTCAAGCAAGCTCCTGGAAGTCTTTTGGGAACCCCCATTTGCAGGGGGGTTACACTCAGATAGTATCCTAGAAACTAGGATACCAACAGATAACTCCCATTTGGCCAGATAGTTGCTGTGGTAGGACAGTAGTGCTATCTGACCAGGGATCCTACCCTCTAGGATACCAAGGTAGGATACCAGCACTATCTGACAGATAGTGGTAGGATCCACAAAAGCACTATCTGAGTAAAACTACTTTGACACCCTTTTGAGATCAGTCTCTCTCTCTGTCTGCCCTCTCTCCTCCTCTTTTTTTTTTTTTTTTTGGTGCTCCTCCCAGTTGTCCCCTATCAGCCTGAGTGCCCCAGTCCTGTCACCCCGACATCCACCAGGACTGGTCTGGTATGACATCCCGACTCATTCTTGACTGACATACAGAATACTGACCCCGAAATCCCGTCACCATTGTAATCTTGCTTCTGAAATAGAAGACTATCAAAATCCTGTCACTGTCAGCAAATGGTACTGTGGTCACACATGTAAAATCACAAATAAAATTGTGCCATCTAGAAATCTAAATCCTGACAAGATATTAAATGCAGGCACTATAACATTGACCACAGCACTAAAAGCAGGCACTCCTCTCCACGCCGCCACACACATCATTTACCAGTATGCATGTTCTTCAGTAGCACTAACTACAATGACCAACAGCACCGTCTTACCCCAGCTTCTCAAACCACAACTGACTGCCGGTGTGGTGTCCATGGAAGAATTGCACAGGACCGGAAGTACTGAAAGTTAGAAAGCATGGTTTCAAGAAGAAGAAGAATCAGCATTTATATAGTGCTTTTCATACATCCAAAGCGCTTTACAAGCAATGCTAGACTGGTAGTGAAGTGACTGAATGTGTGGTGGCGGCCATATCGCACATCATCACCCACACACAGCCTGGATAATTGCATGAACCGGTTTTATGGGAAGGAGAATGTTGGCCAGGACACTGGAAATGTTCCCTACTCTTTGCGAACATGTTATTACTTTTAGCTTTTCAGTTTGACTGTGAACATGGTGCTGTAACATTTTTCTGTTTTGTGAAGCCGTGGGTTTGCATCAGCTGCTCTGCTCAGAGCATTTTTAATTGCCATGGTCTTGATCATAAAATGTTACTGAGTTAGCAAGTTTTAGCTTCACTGTTGGAGTGTGGCAGTCAATTGTGGTTTGAGAAGCTGGGGTGAGTAATGGCTTCAGGACGGCATTTTATCACATTTAAATTGAAGGTGCTGATGCGAGGTGCTGTTGGTCATTGCAGCTAGCGCTACTGATACTGGAGCATTGTCAATGCAATCTGATGCTGATTTAGTAAAGTAAAAATGCTATTGCTGTGGTGAGTAATGGCTTCAGGACGACATTTTATCACATTTAAATTGAAGGGTACTATTGCAAGGCTGTTTTTTTTTTTTTCGTTTTGCTGTTGTGCTACTCGGACATACAGTCGGCTTTCATACTGCTAGCCTGTTAAGAGTTGGGCTTTCGCACTGTCGGTCATTTAACTTGTCAGGATTCCAGAGTCAGGCATTTGAGAGTTGGGATTGTCAGAGTCGGGATTTAGTACAGATCCCACCAGGACTTGCCACTGCCATCTTTCCCCAGCGGTGAGGTCAACGGGGTGCACTTAACTCGCACAGTGAAATGGATCTAGTTTCAGCTGCGTTTTCAGGAGTTGCACGTGCTCGACACCATCCTGCTGCCAGCTTTTTCCCTGTTTCTGCCCCCTAGGAGGTATGGCATGCAGTCGTTTCATGACATATGTCAAAATACTGTTATTGAAGCAGTCGTGTAATATTGTCATTTACTTCTTTAGGGATTACACTGTACCACTGCCATAGTCTTGCTGTAAATATGTATAATACCTGTATCTACTCTAAGCTGCATCCTGTGCGCCAATCTTGTCACTATTGTCTCTTACTAATGTGTCAAACACTGCTGTAAGAAGATGTATTATCTCACACACCTATACTAAACTGCTGTGTATGACCTTAGACCCTTTGAAAAAATAGGCTCTGCCTAAAGGATCTTAAGTGAAATAAGCAAACATGCTATGCCCTCCCACATGACATGCATTGATGTCTGCCACTCCCCCTTTACGTGTTGGCCCGGGCTGCCTTTCCACCAGCTTTCAGTAGGGGCCAGGCAGGCAACGAGCTGTGCCCCCCATCTCCATGGAGAGCAGTCCTGTGGATGCTCTCCCCCCTCCCTGACCAGCCCTCCGATGTCCCAAGTTCACTCATCAGTATTGCATGCAGTAGTGCTACTGCTGTGCCTGTGAGGCAGCTTCTCTCATCCTTTTTTTTTTTTTTTAAACTCAGATTTTTATTCAAGCTTTAACAGGACACCAGATATATCATTCATACATGGAGTCACACAAGGATCTTGAATTGTACACAAGAATAGTATGCGGGGGGTACACAGAATGAGCAAACATATATATTACGATATACGAGGCCAGAGGCATAAATGAGGAGCATTTAAGCCATGGTGAAGGATATTCTTACTTTACCATTCTATACCGCGTCTATTGGGCTCTTTCCTCATCAGAAATGAAGGCATAGAATTAAGGAGATGGGATTCCCAGGATGGCGAGCAAATTGGTGGGCTGACCGGGCCATAGCATGGCCCCCTTTTTAAATCAATACCTACGGGGCAAAGGTGGGCCTGCGTGGGGAAATATAATGAAACCAGATGGTACATGTGTTCATTAAAGTCAGAGTTGTGTTACATTGGGCTGCAGTCATGGCCTCCATTTGATGTATATCATAGATTGTATCTTCCCATTTCTCAAGGGAAGGGGGTGTATTTTTTAACCAAAGTCTAGAGATAACTTACTTCGCAGCTGGGAACATAATACTAAGTAAGTAGATCTGGTGCTTCTGTTTGAATGCTTTGGAAAAATGTAATATTAAGGCCGTTTCTGGGGTCAGAGGTCCTAGAGAGGGAAAAAGATCTGAGACAGTGTTGCCCACTACTCTCCAGAAGTCAGTGAGGACTGGGCAAAGCCAGAATATGTGGGCATGTGTTGCCACTTCGCATCCACAGTTTCACCAGCATGACGCGTCACCCTGGGTTGAGTATTTAGCCGTTATCTGGGGTGTGTGAAATAACGAATTGCCACCTTCCAGCTGAACTCCCTCTAACTATGTGAGCTTGTCAGGTTGTGTTGTCATTGCCAGATTCTGCCCCCTTCATCTGAGGTAAAGACCGTGACTAAGTCTGTCTCCGAGGTAGCCTGGACTCTCTCCATCAGAGATATCAAGGATGATAATATTGCTTTATTTGCACAAGATATTAAATGACATGGGGACTGTTCTCTTAGAATCTGGACCAATAGCTTAAATATTGGAGGTATGCCGGCCCAGTAACATAGAGGGATGAGGCACTGGCACTTTACCTCGACCCACGCCGGCGACCCAGGTTCGGGAATGAGCCCGGATCACCGGAGGTCAGCACGGGGGAGGGCAGAGCTGGATGGAGTTGCCAGCAGGTAGCTCTCCTCTCCGGGGTTTGGGGAAGCGGCATCCCTCAGCAATGGCTTCCTCCGGATGGAGGCCAGGAGACAGTGCAGGCCACAGGGTGCCCGGCATCAGGCCAATGGGGTGTGTGAAATGGGGTCGTTACCGGGGCTGAAGACATGTGCGCCTCCACGTGCGTGTACCATTCTCCTGAGGCCCTCGGGAGAAAATGAAGGATGAAAATGACGGCAGCAGGATAAGAACCGACTCCCTGCAGGTGCCACACCTGGGCCAGGCAAAGGTAAGCCCTGGTAATTCCGGGTGATGGGGCTGGGGGAGTTGGTTGGATGGGGGCCATCCAGGGGGGTGAAAAAATCTGACATGATAAAAAAAATATATATTGGAGGTATGTGTACAATGGACAAATCTAGACCCAAGGCAGACAATAAGTAGTGACGAATTTGAAGATACTTATAAAAATCCCTATGTGGGAGGACAAACTCAGACTGAAGCTGGGAGAATAATATCAATACACTGCTGAGATAGAATTGATGTGAATATATTAAACAACTCCTATGCCAGTCCTGGAATCCTGAATCCTTCCCTGATGGGACGGACCTGGGATCCAGAGTTGGAATCCTGGCCCAGACTGGCCCCATCTATTGTTCGGTTGATTTAGGAAGCTCCTCTAGAGGCGGAAAAGAGATCCAGTGAAGCAGGATTGTGTTTCGAGGGAAGCCCCGTGGCAGGTCTTAAAAACCACCCAAAAGTCCAGAGGTGTCCCGGACAGTTCTCTTTATCTGTACCCATTGAGGGGTCAGTCTATAAATGTCCAACCTATATGAAAGGTGTGTCAACACTGTTGTGAGGGAGTAGTTGTACTAGTTTGAAAGGGCAAGGCCCCCCATCCTTAGGGAGCTGTAACTTTCTCAGTGCTATCTGGGGCCTATCCCCACACCAAATGAATGAGGAAATAATCTTGTTCCATCATGAAATTACCTGGCCAGGTTTGGGGTGGGGGTGGGGATATTTTGTGAGAGATATAGCAGTCTGGCAGGACGTTCTTCTAGATCGACTGTACTCTGTGGGGTAGAGAAATTGGAAGATGCCTCCAACGGAGTAAGTCTCTCTTAACTTGGTCATATAAAGAATCAAAATTGTGAGAGAAAATTTTTGTAGGGTCAAAGGTTATGCGTACCCCCAGGTAGGTGATGTATGTTTTGTCCCATTTAAATGGATACATTCATTTTTCTTGATCAGAAAGGCTATCACAGCCTTTTAGGACCTCTGTTTTATTTTGATTTATCTTGTATCCAGTCATTTGCTTAATCTGTTCTAGCCATCTGCTCAGATCTGCCAGGGACACCTCAGAATTAATTATATACAATAGAAGATCGTCCGCATAGTATGTGAGTTTGTGTTGAGTATTTCCTATTGAATAGCCCCAGATCTGATCAGCTTGTCGAAGATGCTGTGCAATGGGTCCAACGTATAAAATGAACAGGTACGGGGAAATAGGACAACCCTGTCGGGTACCTCGGGCCAGGGGAAGCAGCAAAATGGGAGCTGTTTATTTTGACTGTGGCTTCTGGGCTGGTGTAGATGCCTTTAATATTGTTAATAAATGATTCTGGGAAGCCAGATGTTTCCAAGGCTGCCTGTACGAAAGACTGGGAAACCCAGCCAAAGGCATTTTGTGCATCGAGGCTGAGAATTAATAATTGGGAGTTGGTGACCTGGGCATGATTAAGAATAAATATAGTATGCTCAATATTGTCAGTCATTTGACTTGTTTTAATACAGCCAGATTTGTTGGGATGAACCAGAAGAGGGACAGTATTATCTAATCTATGAGCTAATATACTGGTGTATATCTTATAATCCTGGTTTAATACGGATATTGGTCTGTATGAATCGCATACCTGGGATGGTTCCTTGGGTTTTAAAATAGCCGAAATAGATGCTTGTCTCCATGATATGGGGTAGGTAGCTTCTGAATGACTGCTTTTTAGAGCGCTTAGAAATATATCTTTAATCCATTAAAATGACACCGTGTAGAATTTGGCACCATAGCCTTCCGGTCCCAGACGTTTCCCTGTTTTAAGATTCTTGATTGTGGTATGTTGTTCCTGTATGGTAATCAGGCTAGTCAGTGTATCAATGTATTGCTGGGTGAGGGGTGGGAGTTTAAGATCTTCAAGAAAACTCCAAGTCTGGAGAGTGGGACTCAGATATAAGTTTTAGTAATACTGTTTCAACACATCCAGGATTTGGGTGGTCATATGAAGCTATTTGCCCGAGTGGGGGTCCTGAATCTTTTTTTTTTTTTTTTTAATTTTCCTATTTTTTTTCCCCCACGCCTCTCATCGACCATCGACTCTGGTCATGGACCCCTGGAGCCTCGGCCACGGATATTGCCGTCCCCGGTCATCCTAGCTTACCCCAGAGAGTGGGGCGCGGTTCCGACCCCCATTCGGACAGCGGAACTGTGACTGGTTGGGGGAACGGCTCAGTGGCCAATCAGGGCTTTCCTGGGGCAGAGTGTCACCGAGGACGCAAGGCGTGGGATTTTGTTCCTCCCATTTTCCCTCCCGAGAGGCGGGGGCGATGCAATGACACCAGCGTCCACCCGCCCCGTTTGACGTCGGCAGCCCCTTGAGTTCTCCCGGCCTCCGCGGAGTCCCCAGTGCTCGAATGTTGCCCGCACCCTCCCAGGAGAAGGAGAGCTGCCCATCGGACGCTCAATCCTTCTCACCCTGGCTGGCCTCGATGATCCGGTCCGTTCCGAACCGGTGCTGCAGCGTCATAGCAAATCCCACCGCTGCGCTGCGGGCCGCCATGGGTGTAACATCTTTGTGTGTCTTCTTAGGTGATGTGCCAAGATATGCGAAGCATGCGGCGCACCATCATAATATTTTTGCCAGTCAGGCTAAGACTTGTTCTGTTTTTTGTTATATAAAAAGGATTGTATTTCGTGTTGCAGTTGAGTTATTTGGTCTTGCAGGGAACGATGCCCTTGCATGTGTGCAATCTGTAGGAATTTCAGTTTTTCTAGAAGTTCCTGTAATCGGGCTTCACTCTGTCATTTTATCCTAGAAGTGTAGGCAATTATATGTCTTCTGAGGACTGTTTTTGAAGTATCCCAAAGCAATTGAGGGGAAATTTGAGGAGCAGAATTATCCCTGAGTATTTAGGGAGTTTTTTCTTTTACTGGGTCCTTAAACACAGGGTCCTTTAAAAGGGTGGGGTTAAAACACCACTGATGGAACCTGCACTCATGAGACTCTCCTCCCTCTCTTAACATGGAATCCCTCTTAAGATTAATTTCCTCCTCTCTCTCTCTCTCTCCCCCACCCCACGTTTGCTGTTCCTCTACCTCCAACCCTAACAATAAAAATCCCACTCCCTCATGCTCTTCTTTACTCTTCTGCTTTTACTGTTGAGAGATGTGGAGCGAATCTGGAGACACAACAGACCTGAGTTTTAATCTCAAAACTGCTACTTGCATACTGTGTGACCTTCAGCAAGTTACTTATCTTCTCTGTGCTTCTGGGTAATGCATGGGAATGAGCTTCAGGTTAATACACCTTTCCCGACCAAACATTTTATATAAAATTCAAAAACCTGGCCCCTGCCCCACCTTCCTCCAACCCTATTCCTAAAGGGTTGAGCATCTTTCACCTGAAGTCTTCTACTGAAGCTTGACCAGCTTAGGATGTGGGTCCTGCAGTTCCAGTCTGACACTCTTGCAAGCACTGAATCCTGACTCTCCATTCATGCTGGTGATGAGGACATTGCGATCCCAGAAAATGTGGTCCAAGTCGTGGATCAAGGGAAGCACGAGGGCAGCAAGGCTGTGCATATGCATAATAGTTTCAGCTGTGATGTATCCTGTTGAGCTGTTCCTTCTTTTACAAACTTCTCTTATGTATGACAAAAAGAAAACAGGTGAAGCAGTGTCCTGGATATCAGAGCAGGTGCTTGCCAAAACGATTAATACACAAAAACCCACAAGCTGGCAGCACTCGGAGGCAATATATATATATATAGCACACGATTTGAAATAAAGTAAACCACAAATGGCCTTAGATCAAACGGTCAGGCATGAGTCCTTGGCATGAACTCCAGTGTTTCAGGTCTATTCGTGACCCTTCGAAGGGCCCGAAGCACTGGAGTTTGTGCCGTGGACTTGTGCCTGACCATTTAATCTAAAGGCATTTTTGGTTTACTTTAAAATAGTGTGTTATATACATTGCCTCTGAGTGCTGCCAGCTTGTGGGTTTTTGTGTATTAATCGTTTTGGCAGAGCACGTCTATTTTCCCTTGTATATGCTGTCCTGCTCTTCCTTCCTTCCTTCCTGTTTTCATCATTGTCATCTACACCTCCCCTAAGGCCAAACCTGACTCCCTCTATGATGTTCTCTCTTCTTTCTTCTGCTGGTTAACCCGTGCCCCTTGGGGTACCTAAATGGCATTTGCCTTTCCCATTCATCCAAATCCCTCACCTAGAAAATTGGATCCCTCAACCTTACGCAGTTTATCATTGAGTCTGCCTGTTCAACCCCCACTCCACAAATCACTGTCTTATTGTCTGGGTCCTCTTTTCGTACCCCTACTTAATTCTTACAGCCGGCACCTTTTTGGATGCCTTTAGTGACTACCAGATGGTTGACTGTGTTCAAAAGTTCTGCCCCCCCCCCGGTTCATCTGGTCCAGTTATTCAGGTCTGTTGACTTGTCCTTCCTTGAACACTGATTGTTCCCCTCTCTCCTTATATCCACTGATATATTGCTAGGTGATGCACCTTCCCTTTAATAGTCCAAATTTATTGCAACCTGGGCTGACCCCCTTCCCTGGAAGGGCTCATCTTCGTGAGTCTGACTATTCCTAGATCTTTGCAGTGCTCGGTATCAAGTCATTATCAGGGTTAAAGCCTGTGACTCTCCAGAAGGCCTCTGGCTCTTCAAATGACTTCTTGAGAAACAAATAATTACAAAATGCCAGTATGTAAGGCCAAAGTTAAATTTATCTTACTAACCTGTAAATTCAGGAACTATTAAATATGTTATATTTAATAATCTGTGACTGTGCTTGCTGTTCTTTTAAAAGGTAGTGCAGTTAATTTATTTTAGTGGCAAACTCTAGGTCCTATTTCCCCGCATTCATTTGTATGTTTCTGTTATATTTCCCATTCCCTCCTGCCATCCAGACAATGCATGTTTAGAGTGTACAGTCCTTCCTCAGATATCCTACCCTGCTATCTCTGGATTATTTTTGTAGTCCTCTGTGGAATAATCTTTAACACCTCCCTGTCCTTCCTCAGTTGTGAATTCTAAAACTGCACATAGTACATAAAGGTGACACAGGTGTCAGCGTGGCTCAGTTGATAGCACATCTGCCCCATGGCCATAAGATCGTGGGTTCTAGTCCCACACTAGGATTGGGCTCATACCTAAATGCTGGCATCCAAGTGCAGTACGGTTGTGGGGGGGGGGTGCAGTACTGTCGGGGTGTGGCATCCTTCGGATGAGACGTTAAACTGAGGTCCCGTCTACCCATCTCAGGTGCTGTCCTGGTGGATGTCCAGGTGGAAGTAAAAGAACCCAAGGCACTTTTCGCAAGAGTAGGTTCTTTACTCGGCATTATGGCCAACAGTCCCCTTCCCATGAAAACCAATTCATGCAATTGTCCAAGGCTGTGTGTGGGTTTGGATGTGAAACGGCTGCCAATACATGTTCAGTCACTTCACTACCAGTCTAACATTCCTTGTAAAGCACTTTGGGGTACAATGTGTATAAGAAGCGCTATATGAATAATTCTTCTTCTTCCTCCTCCATTGTGATCTGTGTAGCAACCTGTAAAACAGTAAGGAAACAGCACCTCTTTGCTGCAACTAGTGAAACTCCACCTTAAGCGTCTTAGCATCCTGTTAGCTTTCCAATATGCTGTACTGCACTAGGAAGAGGATTTCTGTTGTTAATTAACAAACCTAGGTCCCTTTCCTCCACTGAGTGCTCTACTGTGGTTCCAGTGCTGCAAAATGTCCTTCTGCAGATTTCTGTTCCCAGTGTGCATCACTTAATATTTTTTGGCATTTAACTTAATTTGTCAAATTCTGGACCACTGTTCCAGCCTCTTTACATTCCCTTTCATAATGCTAATTCCTGCACTGCTAGTATCCACTTTCCTGCAGAGCTTTGTGTCATCTGCAGACTGGCATACATTACCCTGTTGCCCCACCCTATTTTGTGTTGGTTCATAGGCAGTCAGATGGTATGGGCTGTCCTTCCTTGCTAGCTGGGGTAGGTTGTAACAGTCTGAGAAAAGTCTTAGGACATGCCCCTTCCCAAGCTTCTTCAGTCTTTAATAACCTGTTCTCCCTGGTAGACAGATCCCTGCTCTGCAAGTACACACCTCTTCTTTTTTTTTTTTTCACCCATATTTTATTTGTGCTCCTCAGCCACAGCAAGATAGGCTTCCTTCAGCTGGTGCCACCATCCCCTTCCACTATCCACAATCTCCCCAGCTTACCTTACGTCTTGCTGCTCCCACTGATTTTCCCCATGGTGGGGTCAGCAGGGGGAGGGCTGCCCCCCGATTTGAAGTCCAAATCCAGTCGTTGATGCAGGCTCCAGTAATGTGGCAGGTGGAAGTGTGATGCACGGGTGTCTTTCAGTCCCTGCCATGCCTTGTCCTTTGCCTTATTTTCTCCTCAGTCTAAAGTCGTGGCTTGCAGCAGGTGCATGTATGTGGTGGTGCACATGCGCTCCAGGCCCACTTCCCCATCCACCCACCTGATATTACTTCAGTCTCCTTGTGCCCTTGCTGTGACACCCGGCCTCCACTTGGTATCAGATGAGACAGGGATAGCTTAGAACCCCGATCTGGGAGAGGAGAGCTGCCTGGTGGCTATTTCAATCCTTCTGCCACCCTCCCTCCCCGCTGACCCCCGGCAACCTGAGCTTGTTGCCAAACTCAGGTCACTGTTGTGACATGAGGTGAGATGCTTTCAGCGCCTCATCCCTCAGCACCATAGAGCCAACCCTGGGACACTCTTCTTCACAGCAACTGACTGTCTTTATTTTTTCTACATGGATCATCTTTGTTGGTGCTCTTTGGACTCTCTTTACAGATTTACAGGAGAGATGAAGAGTTTCTCTCAGGATTTCAATACCTTGAACTTAGTTTGCAGGTATGGGACCCCTGAGCTGTGGGATCTTGCTGGGGCTGCTATAGCCCCACCCATTTTGCGGTGCCTTGTAAAGGCCGTCTTTTGCCTCCTTCATAAAAGCTAAGGTAGGCACAGTGGTTTCTAGGCAGAGGGGGTGTTTGTCATTGGATAACAATTGCCATGAAGGAAACACACACATGAGAGGGTTCCTGCACATACTGCATCCATGTATGCAGGAGGGGCGCTATCTCAGGAGGCCGAATTTGCACTTGTACCATTTGTGACCATCTTGGTACGGCCACACATACACATTTGTGCAGTTCATGTCATGGTAATATTGTAGAGTATACAGCACCCCAGTCATAGTAATCCTGATAAGGATAAGCTCAGACTTACCTGAGGCTCAGCCTTACCCACTCATAATAGGACAAGCATTTATGTTTTGAGATTCAAGTCTCGTCTTCATCAGAAGAGTGATCTTCTCAGTCGTAGCTCTTGGTCTCTGCACTGCTTGTTTCTGACTCCATTTGAGGGCATCAGTTGATTAGCAAAAAGATGCACTGTATTTTTCCTTGATGTACAATAAGCAGTCCAATGGGGAACGCCATGCCATGCGTGATGTGTGCTTCCCGTAAGATGGCCCAATTTCCGTCAGATTTTTTTTCCCTGTTTTGCCTGGTGGCAGAACTGACATCTGGATATAGTCTGACTGGCTGACATCTTGTACAAGTGTTCCTTTGCACCATGAAAGTGCCAGCAAAACATCTCAGGTGCCAACTGTGTCCGTGACTGGTATGCGGGGCCTCTCTGGGTTGTCTGGACACCCTCATAGTGTAACTCTGTAGACCTAATGAATGTGCAGAGCTCTGTTAGTGACCTCCTCCCCAATTTGTAAAATTTGTGAAATGTTATTCCTTACAAGTTCAGGAAAAGGATAACCCTTTGAGTGGTTAAACTCATTTTCAACGGGGTCCAGTAAAAGCCATAAAAAAAAATGCAGTTTCATAGAATAGATAGTTACACATAATGCATTAGAAATACATATTACAGAAAATATTCAGTTACAGTTGCTGTGCCAGTCATTCTTGTAACAGTAATGAGACTGTCTCCTTCAAAGCCTAGCATTCCAGTAATCCGATTGTTGACCGCTTGTGCTTGGTTCTCTAACATTTTCAAAGCGAGATTTCAGGTTTGAGTTCTCTTTTATAACTGTGTTTACCTTTATTTCACTCTTTTGTAAATAAGTTGGGGTCTTGTACTGTTGTATGGAATTGTATGTGAGGTGTGTCTTGTATTGTAGTGTCATGCTACATTCAATAAAGTATACTGAACTACAAAAATACCCCCACAAAACTGTGTTTACTGCCCCCCATTGCAGCATCTGACTGCTTTCTTGCATCTGCAGCCACAGTCTCTACAGAGTCTATAGTGGATTCCAGTGCAGCCACCCTATTTGTCAGGATATCAGAATTATCAGATAGTCCAGCTACTGTCTTGATAATTTGGCCGATTTTAGTGCTGATTGTTTACAAGGTCTCTTCCTCTGCATCTTCAGCATGTTCTGCAGAGTGGCCCTGAGCCAACCACGTGGCAGGAGCTTTGGATCCTTTTTTCAGGTTAGCTCCAGCATCTTGAGATTTTTCATTTCGAGGATTTACCATCATGAACAGTCAGTTTTCTGAAGCAGTGCTTAAGTAGTTTTATGCCTGGTATCTGACCAAAAGTCAGGTAATTTTATTAAATATCTCAGGTCTGATTGCCGAGTTCTAAACCGGAGTAGCCATCTTTCTTAGTCTCAACAGTGCCCCCTCATGGCAGCCATCTTGAAAGGGATTTTCAGGGTGAAAACTCATTTCTGGACCACAAACACTGGCAGTTGTCCAGGGCATTTCGGGGCCCTCCTGACATCAACATGGAATCCTCCAGTGCTGCACAAAAGGAGTCAAGGTTTAAGGCCCATGAGTGTAAAAGAATGCCAGAATCTGCTCCAGTCAACAGTGGCTGGCTCCTGTTGTCTGTCCTGCAACAAGATTTCTTCCTATAAGCAGACAAAGCCCATTGCTTCTTCCATTCCACTAAGGGGAACTGCAGAACTGAGAAACGCTCCTGAGCCCAGCTCCAAGGCATCATAATCCAAGAGACCTCCATACCTTCCCTGCAAGTGGAAGTACGTTAGTTTCTACTCACGATGGTGAAGGTTACCAAAGCTGTAGATGTCCTAACAAAGGTTCTTCAGAGGCACACTTCAACAAAAGGAATAGACCCTCACAAGTTCCCATTGCATCCCCCACATTATTGGGGTTTGCCAGGTCACATTCTAGAGTTGCTCCACTCTCCAGTGAGGTCTCTTCAGTGCCACCTGATGAGATTGATGTGGAATCAGGCTTAGAGGTTGGAGCTTCTATCTCCTCAGAGGAGGACAGGTAGCGTATATGTCAGTCTAAGCTGTCCTGGAAGCACCTATCTTCACTAATGAAGCAAATCTGCATCACGTTGAAGTTTTAGGACAAGTCTCATCATGAGTTCAAAAACAAAGCAGATCCTTTGAAAAGTGTGATCTAAAAGGAAAAAGTCTTCCCAGTATGTATTGTGGCATAGGACATTGTACCCTCCAAATGGGCGACCTCTAAATGGAAGGCACTAGCAGTCTTCTTTGGGGATATCTCTGTCATCAGGTCACACCTATGGAACTCAACCAACAGGCATCAGGATCACACGGAAGCTTTTTCTATAGCAGTCTATTAGGGGCCGCCCATGCCAATGTCAGTCTCCGATGTCACATGTCCTCTATAAGCGCAGCAGCCCTGCTGTCTCCTCTGTTCTTTCCTGCCATCGACCATTCATGCACGGACTCTGCAGAAGCTTCATTGCTCAGTTCGACCACCAAAATCATCCTATACACACTGTATGAAGGACTGCAGGAAGTCCTCTCGGTTGTTTGTGTCTTTCACTCCTAGCAGAGAGAGTGCTTCAGTTTTGAAACAATGTCTGTCCAAATGATCAGTCAACTGTATTGTTTTTTGTTACAGGAAGTATAGTAAGAAATTTCCTGGGGCTGTTAAGGGCCATTACACCAAGGGCATGGCCACTTCAGTTGCCTGTTTCAGGGGCGTGTCTGCAGCTAAGATTTGCATAGCTGCCACTTGGAGTGCTGTCCATACGTTCACCAAGCACTATAGTCTGGACATTGCTTCCAGAAAACGGGCAGGCTTTGGCCTAGTTGTACTTCAGGGCCTTCTTCCTTAGGCCTATAGCCTCCTGCCACCCAGACTGTCCTTGATTTTTGCCTTTTTTTTTTTGGCCAGAGCTGCGGGAGCTCTGGCCCCTCCTGGAGGGCTCGTCTCTCCAGTCCTGGCATGGTGGCAACAGGGCCATCATGGAGCCTGCCAGCTCCAATTTTCTGATGTCTTGCCCTGGGCCCCCGAACCTGCAATGGGCGGAGTGGCATGGGCGGAGTGGCAGGGTTCTTCCTCCGTGGAGGCAGCCTTACACCCTGAACGTGGGCCCTCCCCTTTCTGGCAGCATGCCTGTGTTGACACCCAGCCACCACTGGGTGTCAGGCAACAGCGCACTGCACTAACTTCCCTCCCTTGGGGAAGGAGAGCTATCTGCATATGCACGATCCTTCCCCACCCCTGCCAGCCCCTGAGCAACCCGAGTCCATTCCTGAACTCAGGCCGCTGGCGTGGCATGAGGCGTGGTATCCAGCACCTCAACTCTCAGCACCACCGGGCCGGCACAGACTGTCCTTGCTATCAGTACTTCTTGGGACACATTCCATAGGTGTGACTTGATGACAGAGATATCTCTGAAGAAGATAGAACAGTTACATGAGAACTTATCGTAACGGTAGATCTTCAAGGGAATCTCTGTCATCAGGTCATGCTGTCCCTCGATCCATCCCTTCTCTCTCTCTCTCTCACTGTCTCTACAGCTCAGCTGTCCTGTTGCTCCAGCCTTTCTGCTATCTGGGCACCTCTCTCTCTCTCTCTCTCTCCTCGGTTCCCTGGTGGGACTCCTGTTTCCTAGGGGAAAAACTGAGGAGGGAGCGGGGCCACCCTCGCCGATATAGGGCATGTGACATTAGAGCCTGACGTCGGCGTGAGCGGCCCCTAATAGATTTTTGCAGAAACAGCTTCCATGGGATGCTGATGCCTGAGTTCCATAGGTGTGACCTGAGGACAGAGATTTCCTTTAAGATCTACTGTTATGGTAAGTTCTTACATAACTGTTCTTTCTGGTATGTGAAGACCTGCACAAATTGATTGCAGGGCCCAGGGGTGCAAAATCATGGGATGCAAGCCCCAAAATCTACACACCAGTCTTGGTCACCATAAAGAAATCTATCATTTTGCTACAAGTAGCAGTAACCATTAAGGACACTCACAATACAACGATAGAGGCCATGATGAAGAAGGTGTAGCTCTAAGTCCCTGACCTTCTGTATAAGCCTCCTATGTGGCATCAAGTCAAAGACCTTGCTGAAGTCCAGGTATAAAACGTTGACTGCCTGTCCTCTATCTACCCCTCCTGAACCCATGTTGATTCCTGCCCGTAAGGTTAATTTCCTCTAGGAAATTCACTGTCTGTTCCTTTATAATTGACTCCAGCAGATATGACATCCTTAAAATGTAGACTTCTTTGAAGGCTGTATTTCCGCAGTTAATTCCCCTGTAACTTAGTTTATGCCAAAAATAAAAGAAGTGCGGACTGTTAAGCAATGATGGAGCTCTCATGCTGTGAAACATAGTGTGGCTCCCCTACATGTTAGGGTATCCTCAACATTTTAGGTACTGGCTTTTAATTTTTATGTGTGGATGTAGAAGACCACAAGAATGACAGTTTTTATTATAAAGGATACTGGATGCTACCCTGAGAGTACTAATTTGATAACTAATTTCCCCTCCTACTAGTCTGCTAAGCATTGTAAGTATTGTCGCTGCTTGATATAAACAGCTGGAACAGATATAAACTACTGTAATCGAGTAAGGCAAAATGTCAGGAGTAGCAATTAGTGTAATGTTTAAACAGATAAGAAAATATTGTCTAAACAAATGAGTAAATATTAAGAATTGCGTCAGACATGAGTACGATGAGTCGCCTGAAGACCTTGTTGTGTAAATCAAAGCAACTGTTTTTTCCCTTGCCTTGAAATGACTGGTAAAGACATTGCCTAGTATTTAAAATTTCCATTCTTCTGATCCACCCAATAAAGTTGTTATGGCTCTTTACTGGCACAAGTACTGTACATTCTTAAATATATGAAAGTAATATTAGAATAATGATTTATCCCATTATGTCATGTCCAGCTAAGAATATATACAGGATGAGAGCGAGAAAATTAGCTCCCCCCAGTTTCCACCGTTGGCATCGTTCAAGGTATTTTACGTACATGTCTGTCTGTCTTTGGTTACTCTGTTTCTTTTGTATTAATGTGTTATTCTGCATGTACTTTTGAATTATTTGAATAGCTTTCCGTAAAGTTTTAGTTTTACATTGAGGTTTTTCAATTAAGTTTGTCCTGAACTGACCACCTGTGTAAGTGCAACTTTGAAAGCAGATATAACTAAAAGAATCATGGCAACCCCTCTGTTTCTTTCTTGTGCTATATTTACAACCATATTCTGCATCTATCAAAAAGTTTTTATGAAAATAGCATTGTATGTTTTTATTTATTTATTTAGATCTAGGATTACAGTTACCTTTGAGCCAAGGCTCTTTTACAAAGGTCCCACGTCAGGAGAGTACATACTTGTTAAATATGTTAAACAAGGGCATACAACAATATTCATCAGTTCAGGTACAACATCACAGTAAATAGCATACATGAATAACACATACAAGGAATCATTTCAGAAACCTAGAGGAAATCTGGGAGGAAGGGTGAGAGGATAGGGGAGTGGCAGCCAAAAAAGAGACTAGAGCAGCTCACAGCGTTGTCAAAGAACATCAGAGAGGGGTGGGTTTATCTCAATGGGGAAGGGGGAAGTTAGGGGTGGCAGTCACATGAGCTGGAGACTGTGAGATGATGATGGAGGCTTGATTTGAATATGCCCAGGGAGGAGATGGAGGTGATGTGAGTGCTGAGGGCATTCATCCAGGTGGGTGCACGGTGTGCAAAGGATCTTTGGCCCAGAGTGGTGCAGCACTGGGGGACATGTAGAAGCTGATGTTCAGACCCTCCAGTGTTACGAGGATTAGTGTTTGGGCACAGGAGGTCTTGGACACTAGGTGGAGTAAGGCCCAAAGTAGTTTTTTTCACCATCAAGCAGGTAAGGTACTTCATGCGGTTAGCAAGTTGAAGCCATCCCATTTGAGCGTAAAGCTCACATGTATGTGTGAGTCGGTGGGATCCAGTAAGCAGTCGACAGGCCTTGTTTTTGGAGATTGTTATGCACCTGAGGGCGGTAGTAGAGGCAGAGCCATAGATTATGAGGTCATAGTCTATGACGGAGACCACAGAGCTCTGGATAGCAATCTTCAGTGCTGCCTGGGTAAGATGCTGTCTATTTCGGTAGAGAATTCCAATGCATGAGTTTACAAATCTGGCAACACTATCAATGTGGGTCCCATAAGATAGGCAAGGGTAGAGTGAGATTCCAAGGTATTTAAAGGATGACACTTGTTCGAGGGTATTACCAGTGCTTGTATTGATATCAAGGGGGTATCGCCTTTGTCTGTTTTGCAAGCTGCAGAAAAGCATAGATTTAGTCTTTTTGTGGTTTAGAACCAGTTTATGTTTTGCGAACCAGTTTTCAACAGCAGAGAAAGCAAGCTGTAGGTTGTGAAGTAAGGGTTGTTGGTCCTTATGGGGGTAAGAAGCACAACGTCATTGGCATAGAGGATAATTTGTTCTGGGCAGGATAGTGGAAGGGAGTTCAGGAAAAGGCTGAAAAGTAGTGGGCCCAGTATGGATCCCTGTGGGATGCCTGAATGAACAGGTTTGGAGTCAGAGAGTACTCTTGAGATTTTTACTCTTTGAGAGTGCTGGTCCAGGTAGCTGTTAAACCATGCAGTAGAGTCCTGGGAGAGCCCGGCATTCAGCAGCTGTTTGATAAGCAGGCCATGGTGTACAGTGTCAAATGCCTTAGTCAAGTCGATGAGTACGGCTCCAGTTAGATGACCTTTGTCCAACGAGTTGTGAAGGACTCCAGTGAATTCCAGGAGGGCTGTTGATGTGCTGTGCCCTTGCCTGAACCCGTGTTGCTGTGTACATAGGATGTTATATTTGTCCAGGTAGTCTGTAAGCTGATTAGCAAAAATGCACTCAAGGGCCTTGGGTAATATAGAGATTGGCCTGGCCGGTAGTTCCCCTGTATGGACTTGTCACCGCTTTTAAAGACTGGAGTGACAATAGCAGATTTCCATTTGCTTGGGAACTGACTGAGGCTGAGGGAGAGGTTGAAGATTCTGGTAAGCAGGCGCAATACCTCTTCAAGGGTGAAGGATAGCAGTTTAAGGTCCAGTGAATCACCAGTGGCTGTGGACTTGGAGATGGCCTTTGTTATGCATTTGTGGACATCATTTGCCTTGACTTTTTTGAAGTGGAAAGGCAGATGATTTGAGGTGGTAGGTAGGGAATTTGGAGCAGGGGAGTCAGTTTCGGAGAAAAAGTCCAGGGGGAGAACAGCACTGAGGTCGGTGAAGGCTGCATTGAAAGTATTGGCAATGACCATCGGGTCAAGGGTGGTGGCTCCTTCAAAAGTCAGTAGAGTTGGGGAGGATTTGGACTGCTTCCCTGTGACTTCCCTAATATTGTTCCAAAAAGCTCTCCCATCTCCCCAAGTGTTGGTGAGGGCTTCCTTGTAGTAGGTACTCTTTGTCAGTCAAATTTGTTTTGTGCAGTTATGAGTCTGTTTGTAGTTTTGAATGTCAAGTTGAGCACCTGTGGCCCTAGCTATTGCCCAGAGGTGGTCCCTTGATTTTAACTGAGCCAGTAGCTCAGCCGTGAGCAAGGGATTGGAGAGTTCCTTGACTTTGCGCTTTTTTACTGGGACGTAGGAGTCGCAGGCAGCGTTGAATGTGGTGATAAAATAATCAAGGGCCGAGTCAACATCCAGCGCATTGTATATGGGAGACTAGTCTTGCCGACTAAGACAGGATTTGAGATGGGTCAGTTGGCCACGGGGTAGGACTCTGCTGGAAATGGTTTTAGGAGGAGGCTTATGAAACTTATTTGACCAGTTGTAGATGACAGGGGAAAGGTCGCTGAGGGAATTCGTGAGGACAGTAGTGTTGTTGATACGGGTTGGGTGGCTGGCAAGAACCCAGTCCAGGAGAGTGCTTGTACCTAACTTGTAGTTCTTCTTGTGGGGAAATCAACCATCTGCGTTAGGTTAGCTGAAGAGATAGCATCCTTGTGGGTTCCTACGTCAGGTGCAAGCCAGTTGATATTAAAATCACCAAGGAGGAGGATCTCGGATCCGGGAGGTTGATCTCTTACAAAGTCCAGGACAGCACAAAGACCAATCCCTTGGTCTTTTGGTGGGATGTAGACTGAGGCCCAGATAGTCAAACTGCGCCCGGCTGTGGTGCAAGCTTGGGCGCAGCTCAACTAGGCTGCGCAGGGGTGTGGACTAAGCGATATTCAACGGAGCTGCGCCATGGCTCAGCAGCTTTGAATATTGCACCCTGGCCACCTCCAATGTGCATGGCACAGTGGCACTGCGCCAGTGCAAGTGGCCAGAGTGGAGCATGGAGATGTGCTAGGGCAAGTTCCATTGCGCCATGCACAGCAACCGCGATATTCAAAACTTGACATGCAAGCCGGCCCGGTGTCGCTGAGGGTTGAGGTGCTGGATGCCACACCTCGCCGGCGACCCGGGTTTGGGATTGGACTCAGGTCGTCGGTGGGTCGGCCCGGGGGAGATGGGCTTGAGCGTCCAACGACAGCTCGCCTTCTCCGGGGAGGGATTCAGCCATTGCCCGACACTTGCACGACCCCGAGCAGAGGCTCGAGGAACTGCAAGCTCCACCTGGGGAGATGGGCGGCTATTGAGCAGCACGAACGTCGGCGTACGCGTCATGACGTCGGGGAGGGTACTTGCTGCTTGGGAGGGAGAAAATCGTGGAAACAAGCCTGCCACAGCCGGGAAGATGGGGGAACCATGGCCGTGCCCACAATTTGCCTGTGCCCGCCCAGCAGACCACAGACCGACTCAACGTAAGTAATGGGGTTTGACCCCTCACCTCATCCCCGCCCGGGGGGTAATCCGAGGCTCCATGGGGCCTGTGTGTCTGTGTGGGTAGGGTTCCGGGCAGTGGGATGTCCAGTTGTCCCCCCTGAAGGGTCGGAGGTGGCAGGCTGGGAAGAGAAATAAACAGTAGTATCAAAAAAAAAAAAACTTGACATGCAAATGGGGCCATAATGTATGCAAGGCGCACATGGGACAATTCGATGTCATTATGGCCCCATTTGCATGCAGGTATGCCAATCCCCGACGACTTGCTCCTGGCACCCTGCCAGGCAGCAGCCATTGGGGACCGACGCCCCCTGCAGCCCGATCGTGGGCATTTGTAGAGCAAAAAAAACTAATATGTCCTATATCCCTGGTGGTCCAGCGGTCCTCTATCTGCCCGATCACGGGCATTTGCATAAATAATTCGTTCTATATCCCTTATGGTCCAGTGGACCTCTATCTGTACGATCACGGGCATTTGTATAAATAATTTGTCCTATATCCCTGGTGGTCCAATGGACCGCTATCTGCCCGATCGCAGGCATCTGTAAAAAAGAAAACCCCAAGTCCTATATCCCTGGTGGTCCAGTGGACCGCTATCTGCCCAATTGTGGGCATTTGTAAAAAAATAACTAATTCCAATATCCCTGGTGGTCTAGTGGTACCCCCACCCGCCCACTGAGCCCCACCGCCCCGCTCCCGGGGCACATCAGTGGGTTGCTCATGGCACAACCCTTTTGAATATCTGGGCCTGAGACTACAGTGAGCACTTTATTTTGGGCTCCAAGGAGTAGTTTGATAGGTAGGAATTGCACAGAAGAGTCAGAGGGGGTAGTGGAGACAGGGTGACCGGTGATGTTGTCTTTGATGTAAACCCCCCCCCCTTTTTGTCCTCCTATCAAGTCTGAAGACATTATAGCCTTGTAGCACAATAGCATGGTCAGGAGTATTGGGCGTCTAACCTTTTCAATCCAAATATTTCCCCGATTTATGGGGGTGTTTGTTCAAGAGGAGTGTCATAGTGTTGTTAATTTACCCTTTAATTTTGCATTTGTGGAAAAAATTAAGCAAACTTCATGATAAATGATGTGTCCTTGTGTCACTTTTTCTCACACACTTATATTGACATCTAAAATATTGATGTTTTAAGTACATAAAACAGTCTGATCCCGCAAGGATTTTTTCCATAATGAGGGATTAAGTCTCACCATGTAACTTAAAAACAAGCAAGAGCAACTCCTGTTTTTTGTTGTAGATTTTAAATGTTTGGATGACCATATGTCTGGGCATAAAACTGTGAATTTGACATGGAGTTGTTGAAACAGCAGGGAACGTACTTATATGCATTTAGTAAAATTCATAAGGAGGCTCTGACACTTGACTAGTAGAGATGGTGGTGGCAGACTGAGATTGGCAGCTGGGACTAGGGTTCTGTCTCAGTGGTTAGAATGTAAGCCGAGACTGGCCCATCAGTGCAGTGGTAGGGCTGCCCCTCCTGCATTCGGAAATGAACTTGGGATGTTGGAGGTGGATTGAGTGTCTCAGAGAATGCTCTCCTCCAGGGAGGGAGAGTCACGCCTCTGCCCCAGTACTGTCCCCTGGATGACCACTGTTGGCAGTACAGCAGAGGCAGAGTGAGTGGGTAGATGCTAGCGGGGCTCGGGGACAAGCACACGTGCCTCCTTTAGCTCCAAGTAAGCCAGTGTCCAGCAGAGTTGAAAGAAAAAAAAAGCCAGGTAAGCCCTGATTGGACAGGATTATAACCTGACACACTCAGTTATAGTATAGTTGTCTGTTGTCTGCCACGGAACCAGAATATCGGGAAGGTAAGCCTGTCCCTCTCTGTCCCGTCCCCTGGCAGCAAGTGTGGGGTTCATGGAGATCACAGGATAGGGCAATGGGGTTTGTGATTGTCTGGGAATAAGGGGTCTGAACAGCAACCAGCGGCACAAGCAGAAAGTTAAAAAAAAAAAAAAAGTACTGTGCTAGTTACCGTTTACAAGGGAAACGCTCACGCCCCCACTCCCTATGTGCAAATGAGCCCTACTGACTCTGGCACTGTTTGGCAGGGCTCATTAGGATATAGTGAGGGAGTGAGTGGCTGCCTGCAGGATGGAGGTAGGCAGCCTTATAAACAGGAGGATGCAGCAGAGTATTTACAAAATGACAGGAGTTGAAGGGTACATAGAAAAATTATTTTTCTTGCATAACAATGCAAAGAAGGACTTTTACTGTTGGCTTGGGAGGGCATTTCATTGTACACAGTTTTCATTTAAATATGACTCTGAAGGTTGCTGTACTTAAACTGCTGTTTGACACAGTACTCCAGCCACTGTGCTGCATTCTTAGAGCTGTGTTTTAATTTTTTAGTCTCTTTTTTATAAGCATGTTTTATTGAATTTTCACAACATTACACAACTTACAAACAACACATAAACAGAAAAACATTAAACACAACAATGGTGTACCAATATTATTATAAATTACCTTTAAAATCAGCAGGATTTCTGTCCCGAAAAATCTACATATAAACATTTTTAAATTAAACTTTTATTTAGTCGAGCCCCTATTTTTCCTAGTCCACGCTATTTAAGGTACAAAGGATAGGTCCTTTGTCATGGCAAAAAGTAGCCACCTGTTCCTACCTCTCTCCGCTTAATCTCTCAGTTTATATATAGGTCATAATCTCCAACTGATAAATAGAATTTACAAAGGCCACTCAGTCTTCTAAGGCGGGGATTTTGTTTGTGAGCCACCTCTGTGTAATACACGTTTTGATAGCCCCCACACAGATCCCCAATAGGTATATATTGATCGGGTCTTTCACCTCTAGTGGATATATGTGAAAAAGTACCAACTCCTTTATGAGCGCCAGCTGGGGTGTAGAAACCTTCCTCAGAGCCTCTTCTACTACCTTGAAAAAGGAGTCAGGTTTGGGCAATCCCACATTATGTGGAAGTGGGAGACCTTGGTTTCCCCACATTGTCTCCAACATTGTACTGTAGGTGCAGTTCCTCTGTGTAGCTGCTTAATAGGTGTGATGAAAAATCTAATTAAACACCTCCAATTCAGTTCCCTCCAGGCCACTGAGGAAAACAGTGTGTGTGTGTATTTTGATTGCTTATTTCCCATGTGTTCAGGTCCGGGGGTGACTAATTTCTTGCTCCCATTTTCTAAATGCTGTTAAAAGAAGAAATTTACTAAGCTCTTGTAAAGAGTAGATATGAGGCGTGTGTAAGGTTTTGCCCCTGTATAGCTACCTTCATTATTTGTAGGGAGTGGACTGGAAAAATCTGGTCCGGTACCTCCTCGGCAGAGCTGTGCTAGGTAGGCCCTTACCTGGAAGTAACAGAATCTTTCCCTAATTGCCCGAACGCCTGCCCAAACATTTGAAATAACTTGATCTCCTTAGCCTGCATCATCTGTAGGGGGAGCTTAAGCCCTCTGCGAGACTAAGTTTTATATCCTAATTTGAGCGTCTGTGTGCATATGTAGTGGAAGAAGCCATAATAGTTGTTGCGCCACATTACTTTTGTGCACCCATTTCTTCCATATCTGTAGTGGGGAATAGGCAAACGATTAAGCAATAATGTCCAACAGGGTGTGTGTCATGCTGGGATAACGTCACGCCTCAGGTGGTTGGGCATGAAGCCTCAGACCGAGTGCATCCAGTACCTGAGGCGTGACGTTATCCCACCACGATACACACCCTGGGAGGGCATTATTGCCATTATACAACGGCTCATTCTTATATAGAATAAGAAAACATCATTTTAAAGATGTTTTAGGTAGTTTGGAAAAATATTTTTGTTTCTTAAGAGAAGATGAGAACAATGATAAAGATCCAACAAATCCAGTGCAATCAGTCAGGAGGTTCATAGTGCTGAGACTAGACCCGTGATGTTGCACTGGGATAACATAACAGGTCCAGTCCCAGACTGACCAATCAGAGACCAGCATTCTTTCTTGCCATTGTATAATGTGCATTTATGGAGTGTGTTAAAGCGCCGGGCATCAAGTAGACCTAACTCTATTGGGGGGGTGGGGGGTGGACTAATTCCGTTTGTAGCTGTGCCTATAATTGGTTAGGTACATTCTGGAGCCAGTACATGATCAGTTGCAACTGGGATGCCTCATAATATAACTTTAGATCAGGGAGAGCAAGGCCTCCCTGCTTTTAGGTCTAGTAAGTGTTGATAGAGCTACCTGTGGTCTCCGGCCTTGCCAGAAAAAACGAGAGATCCACGTACTCTATAGCCCCCAGGCCCTCTGCAGAATAGGAAGAGCCAGGTTCTGGAAAAAGTATAAGAATGTTGGTAATATCAGCATTTTGATGGTTGCTGCTCGTCTTTCTAGTGTCAGAGGTAGTACTGTCCATCTGTCTAAATCTTTTTGCAGTTGAGCCTGAAGAGGGCCATAGTTGGCCTCATACAATTGCAAGACTGATGGGGTGAGTTTTATGCCCAAATATGTCATCTGTGAGAGATCCCACCTAAAAGGGAATTGAGTCTGCAGTACTTGACTCTGATTATATTGGATAGTTTAAGCCTCTGTTTTGTTTTCATTTAATTTATAACCAGATAAGGTGCTGTACTGGTTTATAACAGACCAAACAACAGGGAGGTCTGTCTCTGGGGTTGACAAATACAACATTATGTCATCTGTGTATAGAGCAATGCGGGGTTCTGTACCCTCAGCCTCCATATGTCCTTTAATCTGAAAATGGATGTGGATAGCCTCTGCCAGGAGTTCTGTGTACAGGGCAAACAAAAGCAGGGAGAGAGGACATCCTTGTCTTGTACCATGCTGCAACGGAAAAGGGGCGTATAAGTGACTGTTGACTTGAACCTGTGCCACCAAGGCATGATAAATATGGGCAGTCAGGTCTCTGAATTTTTTAGGGAAACCAAATTTTGACAGGGTGGTACCCATGGAATACCCAATATACCCTATTGAATGCTTTTGCAGCATCTAAGCGTAGGGCAAGGAGAGGAATACTCATACTAGCTGCCTGATAGGGACCTTTTAATACTGTGCATGGTTTGCCTTGTCCAGATAAAACCTGTCTGATCGGGATGACTTATACGGGGGAGGATACTGTCCAGTCATTTTGCTAAAATTGAAGTAAATATTTTATAATAAATATTCAGGATGGATATGGGTCTATAGGATTCACATCTATCTGCAGGTTTTCCCGGCTTGGGTATAACTGAGATTGTGGCAAAATCCCAAGAAGGAGGGGGGTAATTACCTTCCATTATTCAATTTGAAGCATTAAGGAGTAGGGACCCCAGCTCACAGGTGAATTTTTTATAGAACTCTGCCAAGTAACTGTCTGGGCCGGGGCATTTATTGTTTTTTTTTTTTTTTTTTTATTTTTTTATTTATTATTTTTCCTCCTCCTACCCCAGTCATTCCACTCTCTCAGATCCCTCAATCCACACACACAATCCAACTCCTGAGGAGTCTGCCCCTAGAGTGCAGCGCTACTCTGGTAATTACAGAGACCCAGATAACCCCGGTGAGGCAAGGAAGATTCCCCCACTTGCCTCCCTCAACTTCAGGGGAGTGCGTGCATGCACAGTGGAGTCTGCTGTCAGCCTGTGGATGTGCGGGGACCAGAGGGCTCGTCACCTAGTACCGACAGAGGATTTTTTCCTCATTTCTGTTGTATCCACCCCTCCGCCGACATCCTAGGAGGGCCAGTAAGACAGAGGCACATCGAGATGCATCTCCGCTCAGGTCCTCAGTTGACTCCGGTACCTCTCCTTTCCTTGTTCCCCAGCCGCACTGTATCAGATACCTCGCGGTCACCAGGAGAGTGGCAGTGTCGGCGGTGGGCTGGCTCCACCTCCCAGAGGAAGGAGAGCAAGCCACTGGGTGCTGGATCCTTCTCTCCCCGGCTGACACCCGGCGGCCCAAGTCCGTCATCGAAACCGGGTTGCTGGTGTGGTATGAGGTGTGGCGTCCCACGCCTCAACCCTCAGCGCCACTAGGCCAGCTGGCCTTTATCTGTTTTTAGGCGTCCTATGGGTGCTTGGATTTCCAAACTAGTGATCTGATTCTGGAGCAAGTCTTGAGCATGGCCATCTAATTTTGACAAACATAATGGTGCAAGTAAGGAAGCTAATGCCTCTGTCTAATTCCTTATAGTAAGCTGCAAAAGCTTCTGCTATTACTTGAACATCTTTATGCATTTGCCCAGTTTCAGGAATCTGGATTTTGGAAATGATTGCTCTTTCACGATATCCTCGAACTCTTTGTGCCAGAAGACGTGCTGCTCGTGGGCCCCGTTATAGTATTTCTGACGTAGATATCTAAGTGGCCTTTCAGTTTCTTCTAAAGCGAGATCATCTAATTGCTTTTTTATCTGATCAATTTGAGAGGGGTCTGCCAGTGTACCAAGCTGATGCTGATGTTGCAAAAAACGGAGTGTAGCATTGAGGTCCTCTCTGTGAGCTTTCCTTCTTTATTCTTTTGGGCTGCATAGCTGATCTGGTGGCCTCTAAGAACCGCTTTTACTGTGTCCCACAGAAAAGTGGGTTGCATCTCGGGGTATCATTAAACGTTACTATATCTTTAATGTGATCATGGACCATATCCAGGAATTCACCCTTTTTTAAATAAAAATAGTCAAATCTCCAGTGCGTCTTTTTACGTATCAGATCTAGATCTACCTCTACAATGAATCAGGGCATGGTCTGAAAAGGAGAGGGGTCCCATCCTACAGGAAGCAACCCTGGCCAGGTGCTTTTGTTGCATAAATAAGTAGTCTGTCTGACTGTAGGTATGGTGTGGAGCTAAGTAATGCATAAATTTCCTTTGGCTGGGGTGAAACTCTCATCAGACCATCCCATTGAGGATAAAAATCTGCGAAAGTATTTATGAGTTTTGGGGTAGCAAGTTTGTCTACTGCTGTTGTATCCCTAACAGGGTCTATTAGCAGGTTATAGTCCCCAGCCAAAATGAGCGTCCCTCTGACATTGTCCGTAACCATATTAATTAACTGTTTAATAAATGGGATGCCTGAACCCGGGGAGATATAATCATTAACTAAAGTTATTGTGGTCCCATCTATCTCTCCTTGGACCATTACCCCACACCCCTCTTTGTCTCTCATAACTTTTAAATCCTGGAATACTAGATGGCCTGGCTATTAGAATTATCATCCCTCTTCGTTTTCCCTGTTTGTAAGAGGAGGAGTAAATTGCGAGCGCAGGCAGCAAACGCCTGGAATGTACTACCTTACTCAGCTCGACTGTCATCTAATTATGAGATGTTTACCCAAGAGATAAATGGGTTATTCAAGTTCCAGTGTTCTTGTAGGTAGCAATACATTAGTGAATTTACTACATAGCACTTTATATTTAATGTTTTGAGTAAAAATGTGATTGTATGCCCCCCCACCCCTTATATTCTAACTGTTATTGTGTGTAGTTTTGTAACCAGCATATGTAACTAAATGTAATTTGATGTCGTAAGTATAATCATAATTGTATAATGTGAAATCTGTTTTGTCTTAGAAATTTAAAGCACTGACAGGACTGTCTTGAAAACAAGGTTGCATAACCTTAATGACATGATTTATGCCTGTATAAAAATAAAGATTTTATCTATCTATCTTTGTCTACTTGAATAACCATATTTAGTCAGTTTTGCAGACTCTGTCTGAGTAAGATGCGATTCTTGTATACACATTATGTCCAGTTTTTCCCTTCGTATAACAGCAAATACCTTTCAACTTTTCACTGGATTACTAAATCCATTAACATTTACAGAGTAAATCTTAATCTTAGACCCTGATATTATAGATAATTTTTGTGCCCGCTTATCCCAGTGTGACTGTGGGCAATTGTCCAGGTGTTCGCTGCCATTTCTGAGTACAGGGAAGTAGCATCGAATGATATGATATGTACCCTTCATATCCCTTTAGCTTGTTATCTTGATTATAGAGCTGGGAAGCAAGAAGTGCTCCTAGTAAGAGAAAAAAGGGGGGGGGGGTGAGAATGGGGCATACCCCTACTGTCTGTGAGTAGATAGGGGGAGTTGGGATAAAGGGAGGCAGGTATGGAATCCAACAGTCTTGTACTGTGGTGGCCACTTCCAGCGACTCCCCCTATCGGTTTCAGTACCTTTCTTCTCCCCATGATGGCTTGTATCTTGATTATAGGCCCATTTAATTACATATGTTCTAAACCAATCCTTTTTTAAGCAGTATGTGTCTGTGTAATACCCAAACAGTACATTTAGGAACAAACCGTATAAACTATGTACAAAGAAATAACAAACATCTGGTCTTCCTAGGTAGGGGCCCTCCTGACAGGGGCCCTAAAACTCAGGAGAAGTTAAGATGTAGATGGGGTTGCGAGAACCTCAGCCTTCTATGCAGCCAAAAGTGCTCCTTGTAAGAGAAAGGGGGTGAGGAATGGGGGGGTACCCCTACTGTCTGTGAGTAGATAAGGGGGCAGGGGATAAAGGGGTGTAGGTATGGAATCTGATGGTCCTCTACTGCGGTGGCCACTTCCCAGTGTCTCCCCCTGTCTGTTCCAGTAGCTTTCTTCTCCCTAGTCCATGGGGAGTTAAAAAAAAAAAAAAAAAAAAAAAGCACTATAGCTCAGCATGTAAAATCGAGTGTGGCAAAGGGGGTCTTAAGTTGAGTAAAAAACTAAGTAATGTATCCTGACAACATCTTTAGGGACTCGGGCAAATAGCAGGAGTGGATTCGATACTCCCATATAACTGTATAGTTTCCTGGTAACTGTCACACTCGAGAATGTAATAAAAACACATGGGGGGGTGCATCTTAAGAGGACAGTTATGCTTTATTTTGAGTTGCTGTTCAACCCAACTGGAAGCAGTATCTAGGTTTGCACTAAGGAGAGGAAAAACTGAACAACTATCCTTCTTGACAGCTTTAGTTCGGTGTCCTCATTTACTTCGATTTATTTGGGTTACTAGGGAGGTGGATCGGGGGAGCAGTGGATGTGGCCTACGTTTACTTCAGCAAGGCATTTAACATCATTTCACATAGGAGGCCAGTGAACAAGCTGGGCAGCCTGAGTATGGGACAAAAGGTGGTGAACTGGGTAGGAAATTGGTTGAGAAATAGAACACAGAGGGTGGTGGTAAATGAGGCTAAATCCAGTGTAGGAAATGTGACCAGTGGGGTGCCACAGGGTTCAGTTCTTGGACCAGTTCTGTTTAATATCTACACCAGCGACATTGCAGAGGGGTTGGAGGGGAAGATGTGCCTCTTTGCAGATGACACAAAGATCTGCTACAGGTTGGACAGCCCGGGAGGGGCGGAGAGAGTGAGGAGGAACCTAGCTAAATTGGTGGAATGGTCCAGAGTGTGGCAACTAGGATTCAGTGTGAAGAAGTGCAAAATCATGCACTTGGGGTGCAGGAACCCTGGGGAACACTGTATGATGAAGGAGACATTAGCGGCAACAAAACAAGAAAGAGATCTGGGGGTCATCATATCTGATGACCTAAAGGTGGCCAAAAAGTGGCCAAGGCAGTGGGGATGCTGGGGTGCATAGGGAGAGGTATCATCAGCAGAAAAAAAGAGGTCATAATGCCACTTTACAGATCACTGATCAGACCTCATTTGGAATTCTGCATTTAGTTTTGGAGACCACATCTCAAGAAGAACATAGGCAGGGTGGAAACAGCCCAAAAAAGGGCAACTAAAATGGTGCAGGGCATGCACCACAGGTCAACCGAGGAGAGACTGGAGGAGCTCAAGATCTACACTCTGGAGGAGAGGAGGGAGAGGGGAGACATGATAGAGACCTTCAAGTATCTCAGAGGGATTAATAAGGTATAGGAGGGCAGCATCTTTCAGAAGAGTAGCTGCTCTAAAACTACAAGAGGGCATGACATGAGACTGGAAGGGGGTAGACTAAGGGGCAACATGAGGAAATACTTTTTCACGGAAAGGGTGGTGGATGTTTGAAATGGCCTGCCCCAGGAGGTGGTGAGAGCAACTACAGTGGAGGGATTTAAGCATGCATGGGACAGACACGTAGGGGAACCCTGGAGGGGGTTGGGAGGTAAGGCAGCAGCCAGGGACCAAGTAGGGTCAGCGGCAGCTAAGTAAAGGTAGGGTATGGGCAGACTGGCGGTCCTTATCTGCCATCAATTTCTATGTTTCTACATTGAAGTCTCTCATATCTGACACTGCAAAATACGTGTTTATCTTAAGAAGGGCAGTCTGTTCTCAAATGACCGTCTATGCATTCCCATCCCTCTTAGTCAAGTGATCCTGCAGATTTGCAGTGGTCCCCTGAGTGCATGGGGGGGGGCTTAAATGTAAAACTAGGAGTGACTTATTAACACAAATTCTGAAGCACTAGCAGGGTGACCCTGATGGACTTTGCTGGGAGGACAGTATACCACAATCCTGCCTAATATTGAGTGCCTCACCTCATCTGGTCTTTCTGGTCTCCCTTTGGGCTCTGCAAAGTGCTGCATACAATAATCAGGTGTATAGTGTGGCCGCCATTTCGATTCCCACTCCCCTCATGTCAATAGTGGCCCCACTTACCATGTTGAGCTGGTCTTCATTTTTATGTGTGTTCAGGTGTGACTTTCTAACCAGTGGTCCACTGGAAAAAGAAATATACAACCCGGTGGAAAAAAAGACGCTAAAGACTGTTAACTGAGCATTCTTCATTTTTCCCTCTTTTAGTTTACCAAGCGTCCATGTTCAGGTGTCCTTTGCTTCTGTCATCCCTGAGCTGCACGTGTTAGCGAGGAGCTTTGAGTCTAGTTATAATGTCCTTTTTAACCTCTTCTGTGTGCAGTTTTCTGGTACTTCCCACTTTGGTCCATCCTTCACCCGTCAGTCTGGGCTTATTTGGATCTCTAGTGTGGGAATTTCTGACAATACCACTTTTCTGGAAATCTTTCTCTGCCTCCTCAGATGATTCATAAGTCACTTGACCCTCTGGGAAGAAAACCACCAGCCGTGTGGGGTAGGGTGTCTGAAACCACAGCTGCTGGCATTGCAGGGCTGGAGTAAGGGAATGTAAGCTCTTCTTTTCATTGTGTGTGAATGGCAATCATCGAAAAAGATCCGATCTTTCCCCCATCAGATGTCTTTCTGCTTCCATGCCCTCAAAACAATTTCTTGTTTTACTTTGTAATTGAGGAATCGTACGATGATGGAACGTGTGTGGGCATTCGGTGCTGTAGGTCGTGGGCCCAGTGCCCGATGCACACACTCAATGTCAATATGTTTCTTCAGATCTAATTGTAGAGCTTTGTGAAGAAAGTCTGAAAGAAAAGTTTCCATGTCTTGCCTTTCCTACAGCTCCGAAATTCTATATAGTCTAATATTGTTTCTTCTTATACGGCTTTCTGCATCCTCCTGCCTGTCTTGAAGTTTTTCATGTGCCATCTGTAAGTGTTGCATGGCTGCATCGAGGTGGTTCATGCGGCGATCCATGAGTGTTAGTTGGTCATCTGCCTCACCCACTCTTTTAGTTAAATTGGAAATCTCTGTGCTCAAACTGTCAACCTTACCCGCAGCATTTGCTAGAAAGGCTCTTAGCTCTCTAAGAATGATGTCTAATTTTTTGCCCTTCTTGTTCTGTACTTTTGAGGGGGAGATAGGGTCCCATTCTATTGAAGCAATGGAGCCCAAGGCATAAGGGGCCTCCAAGTCATTCCAGTCCATCTCCCATCGCTTGCCATCCTGTTTCTCATTGCCTTTTTCTGTCTGTCTGCTTTTTTCATCGTAAAATGTAAGTACTCCCTGACTTAGTAGATAAAGTTTTTCTTCAGTTTATGTTGTTTATAGGGAGTTTGTTAGGGGAGCGGTAAGAGAGCTCTCTGATTAGGCTGCCATTGAGAGGAGAGAGCACTCTGGTTAGGCTGCATTAGAGAAGATGACATCACTGGAAGTCTCTCAATTTTGTAGTCTCAAGAGTTAAAATTAGTTTTCAAAAGATCAATAGAAGCTCCTCTGCATAACACCGTGCCCAAGTTGAACAGCATACAAAATCATGAAAGGGGCCGGCCCAGTGATGTAGAGGGCTGAGCTGCGGACGCCATACCTCTCATCACACCGGCGACCCGTGTCCAGGAATGAGTGTGGTTGCCTGGGGTGGGTGGGCTGGGAGTGGATAGAGCAGCCATCAGGCAGCTCTCCTGTCCTGGATTGGGGAGGTAAGCCTTCCCAGCTCTTGGCTGCAACCAAGTGGAGACTCAATGATAGCATTGGACAAATGGGGGACTAGCACTAGGCCAGGTGGGTAGAGTGGGGATATTGTTAGTTCTGACGAAAATGCATCGCTGAGGCCTTGGGGAGTATCATGGAGAAAAATTGAAGGAAACTTCCCCCCCCTCCCCCGGGTGACTAGATGATGACAGACACCATCACAGGCCCCTCACAGGTGGCTGGGCACATGCCACAGTCCTGTGGGTGAGGACGCCAATGGAAGGTAAACCTCGGAGGAGCTGTGTAGTGGGCTGGGGGATCAATCAGAATGGGGTAGCCAGGAGACAGAGGATAAAAACCTATATAAAAAAAATTATGAAAGGGTAGACTGGCACCAGACTATCTCAAGCTTATTATTTGCATCAAAAGTTTATTTTTTGAAAAAGCAACACAGTGCATTGAAACAAAAATCGGACAGTACACTTACAGTGCATCCAGAAACAACCCCCCCCCCAACCACACACACAAATTAAATGTTTATTCCAGGACTTGTTGCTGGACTCAAATCAGAAGTAAAAGCCACCACCAAACTGCAATTTGTTATTTAAACAGCATTACGAGCGGCTTCTCAGGCATGGCTCACAACACAGCCACACTCCCCCGCTCTCCTGTCAGTGAATTCAGTACAGCTTCCTGATCCCTTAGTGGCTTCTCTTTCTCCTTGCCAAGCACTAACAAAAATAAATAAATAAATAACCAGCGGGACCGAATTACTTACCAGTCACATAATAAAGTATTTCATGTCTTCTGGTTCCCACAGCTGAATCGGCTCATCAGCTGCATTTCCTGATCGTGGTTCTGTGCCCCTCAAACTCATATTTAACTTGCAACAATCACCCGGTCCCTGTGCAGGCAGTGGGACCAACTGAATTAAACTCGGGGACAAAAACGGAGGCTAACAGACAAATAAAAAAAAAAAAAACAGAGACACAGACAAAACAGAGAAATGATGGGTGGATGGAAAGAAAGAAACACTGACAAATAAGAATACTGTACCACCTACTGGCCAAAAGAGGAAGAGCAGCCCTTATTTTTTAAACTGTATACTTACCCTTAGAAACCACCACCCCCCACAAAATATGTTTTAAAACTGTATTTTTAAATCTTTTTTTAATAAAAGAGAGCCATTGTATAATAGCAATAATGCATGACAGGGTGTGTGTCGTGCTGGGATAACGTCACTTCTTGGGTGCTGGATACACTACCAAGGAGCTGTGTAAGGTACACTCCATGGCCAGCAGATCTGTGCCTCTGATACCTTTGGCATGAAAATAAATAGCTACCAGGCCACTTCTTTAAGTACGAGTATGCCTGGTGCAAGCTAAAAACTTTGGCAGAGGCCCTCCCAAATACAATGACAAAACAGGAAGTGCTGATGGCTGTTAAACAAGGTGTTGAAAGTAACAGTCACCAACTTAAAGCCTCTATGGATGCCTTTGATGCAGCAACTTGGTCCACAGCTGCAGCTGTCTGAATCAGGCATCTTTCCTGGCTGCAGACTGTAGGCTTCTCCTCAGACATCCAACAGCAGATCATGAATGTGCCCTTCGATGGCACCTGTCTGTTTAGAGGTAGAGCAGTCTGTAGAAGAGTCATGAAATGAAGATAAAACTTACGACTTCCAGGCCGTCTCCCTACAACTCACAAATGTGTAGGGGATACTGTTGCTTTCATAACAAGCAGCCCCTTTGTGGCAAAAGCATTGGAGCCCAAAACAATAAATCCCGGTCTTCTGAGGCCCAAAAGAAAGCACAGCCGAAGGCACAGGGGCCAGAAGCGCTCAGTGCCACCATCTGAAGCTCCAGCCCCAGGTCCGCTTCAGCTGCCAAGATAATTCACTTCTCCCCAGCAGGCGAATGCTTCGCGCAGTTTTACCCTTAGTTGGAATTCATCTTAATGGACAAGTGGGTTTTAAGGATCATCCAAGAGAGGTACTTCCTGGAGTTGTTAGAACCCCCGCCCCAGACAATCCTTCCAAAAGGCAACTTCCCTTGTAAGCTCACATGCCAGAGATTCTGGCACAGAAGATTGTGGGCCTTCCAAGAAGAAGGGCTGTGGAAATAATGCCAGTGCCAGAACCTAGCTCTGGATCCTATACTCTACTACTTCCTGGTACCAAAGAAATCAGGGAGCTTGCCCCCCTATTCTTAACCTCAGAAAACTGAACAAATACATGTGTAACCCCCAGGTGGCACTATCCCAAGGGCTACTACCCCTGCCTGCTGGACTACTAACAGGTTGGGGGGCCTAGATTCTATGTCGGGTGCCTCCACCCAGAGATCAGGGTTTGTAATGGTTGGTCAAGTTTGGTCACAGCCCTCTGGGACACTGAGACCCCCTTCTAATCCCTCTAAGGATCCCCACAATACACTGGAATTACAGTACCAATACCCCACATGTACACACGGTTCAATCATAAGGTACTACTTACCCTCAAGATCGATTCTGATGTTCGTCTCGGAGGACCCCCTATAAAATAAGGTTGATCAACATACACAAACCAATGCAATGCCTGCTGTATAGGTACTGACACTTCAGACAGTTTAAAGTCAATAACATAAAATCTGGTTTATTTAAGGGGAGAGGAACACAGGAGGCTGAGATCAAGCTGATTGGCAGAATTAAATCACAGTACTGTGCACTCATACAGGGTCTTAAAAGTCACACTCTGGGTACCCAGGTTGAGGGGGCTATCCAGGTCTGTTGCCCAGGGTTGGCTGGCAGGTGCAGATGAATAGGGCCCTGTAGGAAAAAAGATATGCACAACACCCAATTGTAATCCAGAGCCGGATGACTCCTTGAGGAAATGAAATAAAGCAAATTAGATGAAACACTGGTGATTGTTAACAGGTCGCAGGGTATGCCCTGATTTGTACTCACACTACCCCACACTGAGAACCTTATGCAGATGGCTGTTCTGGATCACGAGACAAACAAGGCAGGGAGATTAGATTCTACTGGCCAGGCCCAACTGCTCGACTAGCAGACAGATTTAGTCTGATTACATTCAGTTCAGATTTCAGCTTACACCGCACGGTGACAAGAGAACTGGAATAGCTACTCTTCACAAGCATTCAACACATTTATATGTAAAGGAAATTACTATACCAGGCAGCTGCTCCAAGGTCCCGATCGCACTTACTACAAATACATGGGAGTTCACACAGCAGCTTCAGTTCCTGACAGACCGAGCGCGATTCAGCAATTTCTCCAGTCTTCTACAGGGTGAGCCAGGTTTCCACTTTTCAGCCATCCTTCCTTTCAGTCACCTCGGGATTCAGTCCAGTTCGAGCTTGCAGTGGCAACAGACCGACTTCAGGCCTATAACGTGCTTCCCGCGCAAAACTGTACAGCGCAGAAGCACAGAGCTCCTTCTCTCCTCACAGTCACAACTGTTCTGACCTCCCAGTCGCAGGGCAGAACCTTCTCTACGGGCGTCACCCGGTCCAGTTGGTGGACTCAGCCCGTCAATCACTCCAAAGCTCTCTCATTTGGTGCAAAAAGGCGCCAGGGTCCAAAACTTCACTTCCCAGAATTACTAGCTATACATTCCCATTGTAAGGCAGCTCCCAGAAGAGTCCAAATTCTGGTTGGTCCAAACAGTCTCCATTTTATAGCTCCCCTTATTCCATTGGCCCAGCACAGCAGTTTAGGTCCAAAATGGAGGGGCAACACACAGAGTTCCAGCTGTAACAAAAGCAGGTTAGACAAACTACAATATTACTAATGCCTTAAATGTTTACAGGGAAACAGATATATCTGTCAGAGGGGGCTACCTTGGCACTTTCAGCGACTGCAAAATGAAGCGATTACCCTGCAGTTCAGGCGGGATTCGAGCAGAGAAACACCAGCACCCCTGGAAAAACATCAATTATGTCTGCAAGCAGACAGCTGTTAAAGAGACAGTAAGTGGAGGCTCTACCAACACTCACAGTGCCATTATAACGGCTTAAACGCCGAACCCTAGCAGGCAAGGGAAACACTTAAGCAAGCCCCAGGAGGCTTTTTAGGAACCCCCATTTGTATGGGGGTTACACATGGATTGAGAAAAATTTGAAATCGTTTCTCTTTGGGATCCTTGCTAACTTATCTGAAGCATCAGGATTAGTTAGCATTTCTGGATATTTAAGACTCATACCAGCACATACTGGTGCACCCCAACTATCAAAAGCATTTCCACTTCTGTTTGGGAGGGGCAACACTACCAATTCAGAGTCCTACCCATTGAGCTTTCCTCAGCACTGCAGGTCTTCACAGAGTGCTTTGTAGTACTTGCAGTGCACCTCAGAATGTTGGGACTCCAAGTCTTTCTGTACCTGGATGACTGGCTCATAACAAGACCATCCAGACAGGAGTCAGAGCAGGCAGTGGCCACTGTCTCCCAGTTTCTAGCATCCATGAGAGCCCTGCTAAATCCTGCAAAATCCCAGCAGGAGCCTTCCAGGTACTGTTGTTCACTGGAGCTATTTGGAATTCAACCAGGCTCTGGCTGTCTTCCCAGACAGTAGGTACTGGGCAGTCTTACAGATGGCATGTAACGTCCGGAATTCAAGAGTGTGCCAGCTCACTCCATGCAACACATGGAGGGCCTCATAGCTTCTTCATTGTTCACAGTGCCTCTAGCAAAGCTGCAGAGGAGGACAACTCAATGGATGCTCATTACCCAGTGGTCCTAGGCATCGCACCTTCCCATTCAGGTGACCAAACCCCTAGTTAGATATCTGATGTGGTGGTCAGTAGAGGAGGACCTCCTTCAGGGATTTCCCATCTCCCAACTGGAGCCAGAGGTGACTCTCACCATGGACACTTCCTTACTTTAGTGGGAAGCCCACTGCCAGGGTCTCTAGACACAAGGAGTTTGAGACCCCTTAGAGAGACAGCTCCACATAAATGGGCTGGAGGTGTGTGCAATTCTTGATGGTCTGAAAGCCCTTGTGGACTTGGTCAGCAAAAAAACAATCCTCCTTCTGATGCATAATAAGTTTGTCATGTATTATGTCAACAGACAGTGAGGAACAAACTCTTACCCTCTCTACAAGGAGGTAGTGAGAGTTTCAGAATGGTGCCTAGAGAAGGGTATCCTGTTCCAAGTGATCTACTTGTCAGACGTACAGAACTCTGGCAGATTAAGTTGAACAGCAGCAGGTGTTCACGAGTTGTCACTAGCACCAGATGTCGTGAGATCACTATTTGACTAGTGGGGTACCCCGGATGTGGACCTTTTTGCATCCCCATTCAATGCCAAACTGCCTTATTTCTGCTTCAGAAATCCAGGACCTGGTGTTTTCTGTCAGCATGCATTCAAGCTGCCATCTCACCATCTGTTTCTGTATACATTCCCTCTAATCCTTCTCATTCAGAGAGTGCCGTTCCAACTGGAGGTTCACAGGGGCAAGGTAATCCTAGTGGCCCCCTGTTGGCCTTGACAGATATGGTTTTCTTCTGTTCTGTCAACTGTCAGTCAGCAGATCAAGGATTCTGCCACTCTGGATTGTTTTATTAATCCAGAGTCAGCTAGTCCCCCTCAGCCTACACTCCCTTCACCTTCAGGCCTGGCTTCTGAAGAGATTGAACAGAGGCTCTGAAATACTTTTGGCTACATGTAAACCTTCCACCAGGAAGATATGCTTTATATAGCTGAGTAAAAATTATTTTAACAAAGAAACATAGAATTTGACAGCAGATAAGGACCGCTTGGCCCACGCAGTGTGCCAGTTTTTCCCTGCCTATCCTTTTTTGTCACCACAGACTCTGCTTGAGCTCTGACTCCCTCCCCCTTGCTTCCCATCTGATATTCTCTGGTCCCTATCCCAGGCATGCTTGAAGCCAACCATTGTTTTTTTGCCACCACCATCACCTCTGCTGGAAGACCGTTCCAGGCATCCACCACTCTTTCAGTGAAGAAGTACTTGTTCACACCTCTCTTAAATTTTCCCCTTCCAGCTTTATTGCACATTCCCTTATTTTTGTGCATCTTTTCTCCCTGGAAAATACTCTCCTCCTGTACCTTATTTAACCCCGTGATGTATCTATAGATCTCTTTCATGTTCCCCACTCCCTTCTTTCTTACAGTGTGTACATATTCAGGTCCTTTAGTCTCTCCTCATTGGGCTTCTTCTGATGCAGACCTTGCATCATTTTAGTTGGCTCCTCTGGACAGCTTCCACCCTGTCTATGTCCTTCCTGAGATGTGGTCTCCAGAACTGGACACAGTATTCCAGGTGGGGTCTCACCAGCAGTCCATACAGTGGCAACACCACCTCCCTCCTTCTGCTGGAGATACCCCTCCCTATGCACTGCAGCATTCCCCTAGCCCCACCCACTACATTTTGCACTGTATCACCACCTTGAGGTCATTAGATATGATTACCTCCAAGTCCATTTCCTGTTTGACTGTCAGTACCTCTTCTCCAATTTTGTATTCTGCCTCTGGGTTTCTGTGCCCTGTGTGCATGATTTACCTTTGCATTGAAACCCAGCTGCCATGCACTTGACCACTGTCTGAGTTTTCTCAGGTCTCTGCAGATTTGTTCCATCCCCGCTGGAGTGTCTGCCCAATTGCATATTTTAGTGTCACCTGCAAAGAGGCATGCTTTCCCTTTCAGTTCATCAGCAGTGTCACTTATAAAGACATTAAAGAGGACTGGTCCCAACACTGAGCCCTGAGGCTCCCCACTGGTCACCCTCCTTTCCCTGGAGTGAACTATGTTCACCACCACCCTCTGTTGCCTATAACCTCACTAATTTCTTTAGTGTACTACCTTGGGACCTACCCTTAAGATGCCCAGTTTCCTTATGAGTCTCCTATGTGGTACAGTGTTGAATGCCAGTTAAATCTGAGGCCACATCTACCATCCCACTCTGATCTATTTTCCTGGTCACCAGGTCAAAGAAATCCATCAGATTTGTCTAGCATGAACCTCCCCCCCAATGAATCCATGCTGCCTTTCCATGTTGTGTTCCAAAATCCCCATGATCCGTCTCGAGTGTCCACCTGAAAAAGTTTTGAATTATTTGTTGGACCTTTCTGATACTGGCCTGCAGTATTCTACAGTCGAGGTCCATCTGTATGCTATATCAGCATAGCAGAATCCTGTGGGCACCCTCTCTTTGGCACAGCTGTCATTGCTAAAGAGGTTTCTCAAGGGTATTCTGCACACACAGCCCCCCAAGCAGGAAGCCAGTGACCCCCTAGACCTTAATCTTGTGCTGGATATGCTCACTTGCAAGCCCTTCAAGCCTCTTGTGACATGAACTTTCTTACTTGGAAAGCAGTATTTCTGGTAGCTGTCACCTCTGCACATGGAGCATCTGAAATTCATGTTGTTGTTGTTTTTTTTTTTTATTTCGCTTCGGTCACGGCTCATGGGGCCATCTCTCAGGCATCCAGTCCTTTATCCTGCCTGCCTATGAATCCCTCGAACTGATCCTCCTCTCTTCCCCTGCCCCCGCAGCCAGCATCCCCAGATTCACCCGCCCGGGGAGGGTAGCCCTTCGCCTCTTTGGGCTCTCTTACTAGAAAGACTCCAGCTGCAGGTGGGCCTGGAGGGAGGAACTGGAAGGCCAGCCGAGAAGAACCCAGCAGAGGGCATGGGGAACAGGTGCCGTCGCCTGCTCCACGAGCCAGTTTTTTTCCTTTGTTCTGCGCTGCTTCCCAACCCCTGCATGGGCATGCCGTAATACTCTGGCGCACAGCAACCCTGCCAGCATCGGCCACGCTGATTTCGTGCTGCCCGGCTTGCTGTGATGTCCCCTGGTCTCCACCAGGGGTCATCGGCACGCCGAGCCGACCCAACCCACACTCCTGGGGAGGAGAGCAATACTAGGGCGCTCCGTCCTCAGCCTCCCCTGCCCGACCCACTGGCCTCGAGTCCGTTCCCCAACTCAGGGCGCCGGCGTAGTGCGAGGTGTGGCCACGCCTCAACCCTCAGTGCCACTGGGTTTGCTGAAATTCATGCTTTGGTCACAGATCCTCTGTATACTGTTTTCGATAAAGACAAGGTAATGCTCCATACACACCCGAAGTTTCTACCTAAATCACTGGTGGAGTTCCATTTGAATCGTTTTGTAATCTTGCCTACCTACTTCATCAACTTCCAGAATGAAGGAGAAAGGACACCCCGCTCACTGGATGTAAAGTGTGTCCTTTGGTTTTACCTGGGCAGGACTAAGGACTACAGGCAGTTAGAACATTGCTTATCTCCCTCAGCCTAATTGAAAGGAGCAGCCCGTCACAACCAAGTGCATTGCAGCCTGGATTGTGAATTGCCTTTGACACTGCTAAACCAGCTCAAAAGAGAGGGAGGTCATGAGTGGGTTGCCACAGGGATCTGTCCTGGGACCTGTCCTCTTCAGTATGTACCTGATCCCTCCCTGTTTTACAACTGTAAATTGTTAGTTTGATCCTGTTTTTTTTTTTTTGTTTTTTTGCTAAATTGTACTCTGTTTTTGCTTTATTTTATACCAATCATTAATTCTGTGTATGCTTTTATGTTTGTATTTCCAGTTCCCTCTCCTCTGGGTCACACCTGGAAATAAGTCTTGGCTCATTGTGCCTTTCCTGGTTACCAGTTTTCAACTACATAATAAATACATTCATCAGTGACATTGGAGAATGAATCCTGGGCAAGTTGTGTCTTTTCACAGATGACACTAACCTCTGTGGGAGGATAAATGGTGATGTGAGAGAATTAGGGGGATACAGAGTGACTTACAAAGATTAGAGAGGTGGTTTGAGATTTTGCAGTTTAAATTCAACACCAAAAAGTGCAGGGTGATGCACCTAGGGAACAAGAACCGCAGGACAGAGTATTGGATGGGAGGGGTAAAGCTGATCACTACAACTGAGGAAAGGGACCTAGGAGTCATCATTAGTGACTCTCTTAATCCAGCAAGACCTGTAGTAAGACAAATACAATGCTGAGATGTATCGGGAGGGGGTATTGACAGTAGAAGAAAAGAGGTATCACTGCCTCTTCATAGATCACTAATGAAGCCACATCTGGAGTACTGTGCCCAGCTCTGGAAAGGACAGGCTAGACAAGGTACAGTGGAGAGTGACCGGGATGGTTCAGTACCAGCAGGACAGGCAAATATTACAACGATTGGCTCAAGGCACCGAACATGTCATCGCTGGGAACCAAACAAGAGAGGGGTGACGCAACAGAGACCTTCGAGTTCCTAAAAAAGGAATAAACAAGGTGAACTGTGAGGAACTATTTAGCATGAGTAACAGTTAAAGGACATGGGGGCCTGAGTGGAAACTGATGGGAGGCAGTTTCAAGAGGGATATGAGAAAGTTTTATTTTACAGAAAGGCTGGTTGAACCATGGAACAGTCTGCCTGCTGAGGTGGTGGGTGACAAAACCATTAATGGTTTCAAGCATGCCGGGGAGAGAGAGAGAGAGAGAGAAGGGTATAATGGCTACTCAGGGTGATAGTAGTAGGGAAGGGGATTGGGGGGATAGTAAGGGCTAGTACCCTGTATGAATAATAGACCCCGGGGTTTGATAGGGAACTATGGTCAAACTGGATGGACCATTGGTCTTTTTCTGCCATCATTGTTTCTATGTTTCAGTGCCATGGCTCCAATGAAACTAGACGGCAAGGTGCATGCCTATTCCAACAGAGCAGTTGTTACTTCCTTGGCAAAAATACACACACTGTGCCAACTGGAGAAACTCACAGAGCTGCAACTTAGAGCACTATGCCCAGGATGTCCATATCAGACAGCTTGCCATCTTTGGCAGGACAATTCTGAATGGATTACTTTCCTGCGTGAGCCCTGAGGTCCAGCTCCCCTAGTCCAGGGGACTTTCTCTGAGCTTGGTACTCTGACCAAATAGTGGGAATCTGTGGAGAAGATTGGTTCTGGGAAAATATGAAAGTTACTTACTTACCTTAACTGTTATCTTCTCCAGAAATTACCACACCCGCCCACCATCCCCCAGACTCACTCCAGTATTGTTCTATTGGTCTTTGCCCCCTTAATACTTGGTTTGGGCTGTGAAGGCACTGCATTACTGGGTTGATGGCCCTCTTTACGTTATCCGCCATGGTTGTCTTATGCCCTTAGGCTAAGTGCATAGATTACTTGTTAGGTTCTTGCTGCTCACCTTCTCAATAAAATATGTACTGAGGTGGTTGGGAGTAGGGTTGTCACGGTATGATGGTGTCACGGTATACCGCGGTGTCAGAAGTCATGGTATTGATACCGTGGACAATTTCTGATACCGCGATAACCGTGACTCACGGTATACCGCGGTATTGAGATCTTTCAACTCGTTTTTTTTTTTTTGCATTTTCAGGGACAACTGTCCCTTACACGCCAATTCTCCCTGATGCAAGAGTTTGAGGAGGCTTCTTTGTCGTGCAAAAATTGTTTAGTGGATGCAATGTCCGCTGTCTGTTGCAGTGCTGTACAGCTTAGTAAGGTTAGGTTTAGGTGTCCTCACGTATCCAATCCATGAGTGGACTGATGATGTCAGTTGAGAGACCGTCAATAAAATTTAAGTCAGTCTTTTGACTTCTTCCTTCCATTTTTTTAATTTTCAATGTTCAGTTTCAGGATAAAGTTTTTTTTAGTCGTCATGTAATTTGCGTGTGTCACTCAGAGTGCCACACAAGGCACACAGAGGCCAAGTGACTATTAAGCCATCGGTGATATAGAAGTAATAACTGCTTCCTTAATGGTAAATGGTGAGAACAGACCGTGTGCAACAGCACACAAAAGTCAGTGTGCTGTGTGAGTGCGTCTGCGACTGTATTACTTGCACAGTGCACATTGACTGCGCAGTACACACAAAGTGCAGCATACTGCTTGCACAAAAAGCCACACTGTAAATGGACAATGTGCATCATTATTGTCCTCTCCTCTGCTGTTCATTTGGAACAAAAGCAGAAAATGATGTACTGGTTTCAAAATGAGTGACATCCCTCCAGAAAAGTTGAACAACAACAAAAAACATTTGTTGAGGGTTACATCCCCCTCTGTGACAATTCCACAGCGCCCAACTCTACAGTGACAACAGCACCAGATCACTCTAGCGTCGGCGCGGGATCCCACCACTGCATTTGGGGGTATTGCACCCTTCCCCAAAACCACGCAGACTCGGAGTTGGTTATTTAAGTAGCAGGGGTGGGGGCATACGGTATCGATCAGCCATCCTAAATCTGTTTGTTGATTGGGCTTGAGCAGTAGACATGGAATGGGGGTGAGGGAGGGATCAGCAGCAGTAACCAGGCCCAGCATCAAAATCTGTTATGTTATTTTGTTAACAGTAACACTGTGAAACATCATGTTAAGTTTTTATCTTTATGGGTAACAGTTTTAACAAACTGTGGTTGGTTATCACTGTGGGTACAGACTCAGACTGCAGACTGGTCAGCCACCTCATCGGCGGGGCCAGTGAGTGACAGATGAGACCGAAGTGATCATTCATTCACATTACTGTTAACTGTTCTACTGCTGGTGCTCTGTCTCAAGTGGTCATGCTTGTTCATGTTCATTCATTGTAAGTCTGAACTATAGAGAGTAGACAGTCCGTCAGTCTGTCAGAGGCACAAAACTGTCAAGGTTAGTCAGACAGAGAATGAGATGCACACAGAGAACTTTTTCAGGTTCATTTTTTATTGTTAAATAATGACACAAAAATTGCCATGATTCCAGTACCATTTGCGTTTGCAAATTGCAGTTTTGTGTAACGCTTACACTCCGTGTTTTTCAGTTTCAGTGATAAGAATTAGCCCTAGTAGTCTGTATGTTCCTTCAGTTTTCATTCCCAGTTGTTCCCCGCCCCTCCCTCTATCTGATTCTGCAGCACAAAGTCACTGCTGCCCAGCACACCTGCAGTGTGGATAACAAATTTTGACACCCACCAACACATGCCATATCCAGAGTGCACTCTGCTCGCTAATCCAAATTCTCTCTGACATCTGCTGCTGTTGTTTTCTGACTCCGAGTCAGAGTCCTCCCTCCCTGTCCTCCTGATGTGATTTGTGATATTTCATACTTGGCATTGGCTATTCAGCTGAGCTAGTACATTTAGTGAAGTTGTTGTCTTGTCTCATCTGTATGCTTGATGCACCCTGAGTCCCTCCAGTCCAGTTCCACTGTGGACCACTTCATGTCTCTCCGTCAGCTCGCCTGATGCCCCCACTAGAGTGGTCCCTAGGACAGAGTGAGTCCTACTCCTACTCCTGACTCCTCTTCTCTGACTGACTCATGTCATCTGTATCACAAAACTCTGGTTGCCTGGCTCAGCTGAGCTCTTGGCTGACTGTGGCTGGGGGCTACCCAACACAAAACCAATAAGAGAAATTACTTTAATTGCGTAATTACCCTTAGCCTAGCTGCTAGCTTAACAATTATAGGCACTTGACTCAGCAGCCACCAACCATGGCACTGAGGATATATAGGCTAATTCATTTAATGCTATGCAGGACTCCAGTCCTCCTGAATCACTCATCATATCACGAGACTTGACTCCCGAGGCCAAGGTGGTGACAAGATGACTTGAGTCACTTGGTGGGGGGGCTACCTAAAACAAAACCCAATGGAAAAAGTAATTTAAATTCATAAATTTCTTAATTACTTAAGTAGCTAGTAGCTTTAAAAAAAAAAAAAAGGCAGAGTGCCTATCACTGCCGTGGTATTGAGGCTATATAAGCGGATTCCTTTAATGCCACACTGCACTCATGTCACAGTCACACGACTTGATTCACAATAGCACAACTCACTCAACCAAAGCAAGTCAAGCAAGCAACTCACATTAGCTCACTGCCTCAGCTGGAGGCTACTGTAGTTAAATACCTATTACCTACCTTAAAAAAAGAAAAAAAGCAGCCAGTGAATGCCTGCTACTGCCACGGCATTGAGGATATATAAGCTGATTCCTTTACTGTCAGACTTGACTCACGTCACAGTCACACGACTCGACTTGAGTCACAGTATAGCATGACTGACTCAACCTAAGAAAGTCAAGCAAGCAACTCACATTGGCTCACTACATCAGCTGGAGGCTACTGTAGCTAAATACCTGGTATATTAAAAAATGAAAAATGCAGCCAGGCAGCCACCATGACATTTGGGATATATAGGCTAATTCCTTTAAATGCCACCGTCTCTCACAGTTGGCTTAGCTCAGCCGATTGGCTCTGGCTGTTGGCTTGTACTCAAAGTCTTGGACACAGTGAGTGGTGATTGCAGGCAGGAGTTGTGTTGTGCTTGTCGTTGTGGTGGTAGGGTGCTACATTGAGAAAGTAAATGTGAAGAACATAAATCTCTCCAAATTTATGTGCATTACTTACTATTACTTTTACTAACTTAACTTGAGTGGACTGGGTCTTGGAGGGATAGAAACACAGAAGTTGACGGCAGATAAGGACCTCAAGACCCATCCAGTCTGCCCATTTCTTTTTCTGCCTTATAAATGTGCCATCAGCCTTTGCTTTGTCAGTGGCCTATCTATTCATACTCATCTGTATTGCTCCCTTATGCCTATCCCATGCCTGTTTGAAGCCCTGCACTGTATTCATAGCCACCACTTCCTGAGGTAGACCGTTCCATGCATCCACCACCCTTTCTGTGAAAAAGAATTTCCTCACATTCCCCCTTAATCGGCCTCCCTCTAGTCTCATGCTGTGTCCTCTTGTCCTGCTATTTTTCTTATATTTAAACATGTTATACTCTTTCACCTTGTTAATGCCCTCAAGGTGTTTGATTGTTTCAATCATATCACCTCTCTCCCTCCTTTGCTCAAGGGTATACATATTGAGCTCCGTTAATCTGTCCTCATATGTCTTCTGATGCAGTCCCTGCACCATTTTGGTTGCCCTTCTCTGGACTGCCTCAATTTGGTTAATGTCCTTGTGAAGGTGTGTCCTCCAGTACTGCATGCAGTACTCCAGATGGGGCCTAACCAGTGTCTTGTAAAGAGGGATTATTACCTCCCTCTTACGACTTGTGATGCCCTTACTAATACACCCTAAAATCCCCCCTAGCCTTACCTACTGCTTTAGAGGTCTGCTTGGATGATTCAAACAACATGAAGTCTTGCTATATTATAGACATTAGCAGTTTGATCCAGCTCTAGAACTGCCCCGGAGTGAAATGGTTAAAACCATTCCAAAATAGAATTTTGGCACGAGAGCAGCTCTATCTGTGTCATTTCAAACTTGAACTGTCAGATTCTTTACTCCGCCTCAGTGAACAGTCGCTCCGGAGATTTCTCCTTCTGCTCGGTTCATTTCTCAGTTTAAAAGTGTTTTCTCGGTTGGATTTAACCGAGAATAGTTTTATTTTAACCGCAAAACCGTTCGGTTCAAGCTCTATCTGTGGTAACCGTAAGTAAATGAAGGTTTTGTCTGTGTGGAACTTGTAAGTTATCGGTTCGGTTTTGAACCAATCAGTGGGTTTAAAACTCATTTAAAACTAAAAATTTTAGAGTGCGGTTCCCGATTCTTATCGGTTCTAAAAAAAACTGATTTATTACGTTTTTTTCCAATACCCGTGACATGGTTAGGAATCGATAAGGGTGTCTTGCCTGGCACTGCCGTTAAAAGGGCAAGTTTTTGGTTAGGCTGGCATTATGTCTGAGAAACCCAAAAGAAAAACCGGGCCCAGTGGGTTTCAACACTGTGATGTTTGTGGGGAAGTCTTTGCCAAGGCTGACCCACACACCCGTGTTTATTGTCTGGGTTTGACCACCTCCAGTCAGACTGCCAGATATAAAATTTCCCTGCAGCCACCCTGGAAAAAAAGATTGGGCAGGCTCAGGGAACGAGAGGCTAAAAGTCCGGCTGACCGGATGGCCAGCCGGTTCGGGTGCCAACGAACCAGAGGAGTGCCTCTGACCAGGGCCAGACTTCCTCGGGCAAAGAAAAGCTGGTTCTGAGGAACCAATTCCAGTAAAGAAAACAAGAAAATCAGCAGGTCTGGAGTCCAAAATTCCTTCTCCAACTGCTGCAGAGATGCAAAAGCCATACAAATTGTCCAGTCACTGTCTCAGGGTCCGTCCGAACCACCACTATCTGGTAAAGGTCAGTTTGTCCGGTCCCAGTGGTTCAGGTTATGATATTGAGAATTTTATGAACCAGAGGAGGGGAGGAGGATTATGAACAGTATGAATGTGGCTGGGAAGGTCTGGGTGTGCCCATTGACGGACATCTCCCCAGACAGACCTTTAGAATCTCCCTATGCTGTCTGAGTCCCCATCTCATTTTATGTTTTAAAAAAGTTGCTGAAACCCTCCAGCTTCCTTTAGAAGAGGCTGTGGATGAGCAAGAGGAGCCTGATTTTGTAGAAATGATGGATATTCCAGAGTCTAGAGATTGTCTATTCCTTACATAAGTCTTTAGGAAACAACAATTAAAATTTTAAAAGCTCTAATTCTGTGCCTCCTGTAGATAAAAAGATGGACAGAAGGTATACATTGTCAGGCCCTGATACAGAATTCCTTTCTCAGCAATGCAGTCATGTTGGGGTAGTTCAGGCTGCTGCCTGTGATAAAGCTAATATTCCCTTGGCTTCACATCCTCCGACAAGGATTCCAGGAAGATTGATGCCATGGCAAAAAACAGTATATGGCAGCCTCTCTGGGACTCAGGCAAGCAAATTATATGGCTTATGTAGCTAGGTATCAGAAATCTAGATGGGATACTGTTATGCAATTGGCCAAGCAGGCCCATGGCCAGCTGGCTAGTGAACTAGAACAGGTGGCTGCTGATGGCATTGAAGCCTCTAAGGTTCAGTTTCATGCTGCTGTGGATGTTAATGATGTTTCCTCTAGGGTCATGGCCACATGTGTAGCTTTTCGTAGGTTGGCCTGGCTCAGGTGTACTAGTTTGTCACAGGATACCCAGACTAAGGCTATGGATTTTCCTGTGGTGGGAAATTCTCTGTTTGGAGAGCAGACAGAGAATTACATGAAGAAGATGGATGAATATAGGACTACTTACAAGAGTGCCCAGGCTAAGGAGCGGCAAGCCACTCCTCAAAGGCATGCCCCCAGGGGTAGGGGTAGAGCCTTTCACAGGCCTTTCTACCAGACTCAGGCTCCTCTGCCTGTGCTCAGAGGGCTTCTTCAGAGGCAGGGGCAGGCGAGGGTGGGCAGACCTGCTTCCACCCCCAGCCTAAAGCTCCTGCATAAACAGGCACCCTGATGGGGTGCCCAGGGCCGATTCTCCTGTACCAGTGGAGGGGCAGGCTGGCTTCTTCAGTCAGAATTGGGCTTCTTTAACCTCAGACAAGTGGGTTCTGGAAGTAAGCCAAGCAGGGTCTGGTTCTCAGCTTTAAAAGTTTCCCAAGTTGAGAAGCAGACTTTTCTACTGCAAGTGCTTCAGAGACCCTCGCTCTGAAACAGAGGTCTCATCCCTGTTAGCTCTCAGAGCAGTAGAAAGGGTTCCTCCTGCATCAGGGCAGGGGTCTGTATTCAGATACTTCCTTACCTCAAAAGACAGGAGAATGGCGCCCATTTTAGATCTCAGATATCTGAACAAGCATCTTTTGAAACCAAAGTTCAAAATGGTAACTCTGGCAATGATTTTACCTTCCCTAAGGCCAGGGGACTGGCTAGCCTCCCTGGACCTCAAGGATGCCTAGTTCCATGTCCTAATCAGAAGATCCCATAAAGTACCTCAGATTCAACTGCCCTCAGGTCATTACCAGTTCAGAGCAATGCCCTTCGACCTTACCTCTGTTCAAGGGTATTCACAAAGTGTCTAGCAGTGGCAGTGGCCCACTTAAGGAGGCAGAGGATTGCTGTTTTCCCTATCTAGATGACTGGCTCATTGTAGGCCAGTCCCCAGAACAGGTAAAATCTCACCTGCAGGTTACCCAGCAGCTCTCTCACCTCCCTGGGTTTTCTGCTAAACCTACCAAAGTCGGTTCTGGAACCAGTCCAGGTACTCACCCTTATAGGGGCAGAATTGGACACAAAGCTAGCAAGGGCCTTTCTTCCCCAGAAAGGGTGTAAGAATTTAGTGGCTCTGGCCCTCTTCCTTCACTCTGCAGGTCTCTCGACCAGCAAGACACTTTCTGCAGCTCCTGGGGCACATGGCTTCATCCACAGCTGTTGTGCAGGGAGCCAGATTTCAGATGAGAGACATTCAGTTTCACTTGAGAACCTTTTTGGTCTCAGAGAAGAGACCCCCTTTCCAAGTTGGTCCCAGTGACTCGAACCTTGATCCTAGCTCTCCAGTGGTGGCAGGATCAGAGCAATTTAAGAGCGGGGGTCCCCTTCATTTCCCCTTCTCACGACTTGACTCTCACTACAGATGCTTCCCTTCTGGGTTGGGGAGCCCATGTGGGCGACCTTTCCACTCAGGGAGTTTGGTCCCCCCAGGAATCTCTGCTCCACATCAATTTGCTGGAACTCAGAGCTGTCTTTTTAGCTCTTCAAGCTTTTTCTGCATCTGTCCACGACAAGGTGATACAAGTCAGAACAGACAACACCACAACAATGTGGTACATCAACAAACAGGGGGCACTCGGTCTTGACCTTGTGCACGAGGCAATGAAGTTGTGGTCTCTGGCCTATTCCTGAACACTTCCCTCATAGCAGTTCATCTTCCAGGGAAGGACAATGTCCTAGCGGATGCCCTCAGCAGGATTTCCCAGGGCCATCACGAATGGTCCCTGGATCCTCAAGTGCTGGGGATAGTTTTTGCCAGGTGGGGCATCCCTCAGATAGATCTTTTGCAGCCCCAGACAATCACAAACTTCCTCTGTTCTGTTGCAGGCCTCCAGTGCTGGGCTCAGTTCCCTGGATGCCCTTCTTCTGGATTGGGAGGAAGTTCCTCTATGCTTTCCCCCTTCCTCTCTATTCAAAGTACTAGTCAAAATCAGATCTCAGCCTTGCAGGGTGATTCTGATTGCCCCGGATTAGGCCAGGCAGCCCTGGTACCCTCCTTCTGTCTCTGACAGTCCATCTTCCCTGTGCCTCCCCAGGAATCACAATCTGTTGACTTGTGCCCAGGGAAGGGTTGGTATCGGACCTCAAATCCCTCAACCTCAAGGCCTGCCTCTTGAGGGTTTAGAGTTGCTGATTTACACCTCTCAGGGTGTTCTTGAGATCCTAAAGGCTTCCAGAAAGCCTTCCACTAGAGCTACTTATAGTTTTAAATGGAAAAGGTTTTCCATTTGGTGTGCTAGGAAAATATTTCCCAGAATCTGCTGAATTGCCCATTTTGTTAGATTACATGGTACATCTTAATTCCTTGGGTCTCAGACCAGCTACCCTGAGAGTTCATTTAGCAGCTGTGTCTGCTTTTGTGTCAGCAGGAAAGTCATCCCCTCTTTCTTCTCATCCTGTGTTTTCCAAGTTTTTTAAGGGATTACTCCATACTAATTCTCCCTTTCGGGAACCGGCCCCTGCTTGGGACCTTAATGTTTGCAGTTAATGCAACCCCCTTTTGAACCTCTGTCTTCTGCAGAGCTTAAGTACCTAACTTGGAAAACTGTTTTTCTAGTGGCTATCACTTCTGCCAGACGCATAAGTGAATTGCAAGCCTTGTCAGTGGAGACTGACTTTATTTCTTTCCACAGGGATAAGGTAGTCCTTAGGACTAATAGGAAGTTTTTGCCTAAGGTGGTTTCAGATTTCCATCTTAATCAATCTATCTCCCTTCCAGTATTTTCACTGATCACTCCTCTTCGGTGAGAGGAGATTGCACAGCCTAGATGTTAAGAGCTCTTAGTTATTATATAGAGCGTACTAAAGGTCACAGGTTCAAATCCTCCAACTCTTCCTTACCTGTGGTGAAGTTGGGAAAGGCAAACCTGCCACTAAGAGATCAATAGCCAGGTGGATTGTCTCTTTTATCCAATTTATCAGAAAGTGCAGACCCCTCCGGTTTGAGGGCTCATTCTACCAGGGTACAGCTGTGTCTCTAGCTGCTGCCAGAGATATCCCTTTATTAGAGATTTGCCAGGCTGCTACTTGAAAATGGTACACACTTTACCAAGCATTACTCCCTGGATGTCCAGGCCAGGAGAGATGCTCGGTTTGGCACAGCTGTTCTTCAGAGCCTATTCCCTAAGTAGGTTCTGCCCCTCCTCCATGGAGGTACTGCTGTGTATTCTGCCAATGTCTATAATATAGCAAGACTTCATGTTGTTTGAAGAAAAAATTACTCACCTTAGTAATGTTGTTTCTTCTAATGGAGTCTTGCTATATTATAGACCTCCCCCCCAACCTGCCCCTCTCAGAACCTCTACTTGGTGGGGTGCGGGCAACTTAGTGTGGGCACTACTTATGTCCTGTTAGCATTTTGTCCCCTTTGGGACTTTGGGGGTGTGTATGTGTACTCGTGTGTGTGTTTTATTATACTTATGTTCCATTTTCATATTATTAGAATGGTGTTAGTATTTCAGGTCCCCTGACTTGAGTCTTGGGTGTTGGGACCATCAATGGTTGTTATTATTTAGGTAGCCATTTGGCTAGTGTAGGTTTGAGCTTCCACACAGACCTTAGTGAGTTTGGCTCGTAAGATCTGACAGTTCAAGTTTGAAATGACACAGATAGAGCTGCTCTCATGCCAAAATTCTATTTTGGAATGGTTTTAACCATTTCACTCTGGGGCAGTTCTAGAGCTGGATCAAACTGCTAATGTCTATAATATAGCAAGACTCCATTAGAAGAAACAACATTACTAAGGTGAGTAATTTTTTCTTTCAGGTCATCGGTGATGATGATGCCCAAGTCTCTTTCTTCCTTTGTGACTGCCAGCAACTCCCCTCCCAGCATATAGGTGGCTTCAGGGTTTCTCTTCCCTATGTGCATGATCTTGCACTTCTTTGCATTAAATCCCAGTTGCCACTCTTCTGACCATTTTGCTAGTTTATCCAGATCTCTTCTCATTCTGCCCACCCCATCTGGATCATCTACTCTGTTGCAGATCTTGGTGTCATCTGCAAACAGACAAGCCTTACCCTCTAGTCCATCTGCAATGTCACTAATGAAGATATTGAAGAGGACTGGCCCCAGAACTGATCCCTGAGGTACCCCACTTGTGGCTTGCATCTCTTCTGACTGTATACCATTTACCACCACTCTCTGTTTTCTGCCTGTCAGCCAGTTTGCTACCCAGTTGACCAACTTCTGACCCACCCGAGCCTACCCAGCTTACTTATCAATCCTCTATGTGGAACAGTGTTGAAAGCTTTGCTGAAGTCAAGGTAGGCGACATCAACTGCTCCCCCTTGGTCCACCACTCTGGTTACCCAGTCAGAGAAGTCTATGAGATTAGTTTGACAGGACCTTCCTTTTGTAAACCCATGCTGTCTTGGATCCTGTGCCCCTATGGATTCCAGGTGTTGCACTATCCTTTCCTTAAGAAGTGCCTCCATAATCTTGCCCACTACTGAGGTAAGACTGACTGGTCTGTAGTTCCCTGCCTCCTCCCTGCTACCACTCTTGTGGAGCGGGATCACATGAGCCCTTCTCCAGTCTTCTGGGACCTCTCCTGTGCTCAGAGACTCACTAAACAGTTCTGATAATGGCTCTGCTACTTCCACCCTTAGCTCCTTAAGTACCCTGGGATGTATGCCATCAGGTCCTATTGCCTTGTCCACCCTGAGCTTAGCGAGCTCTTGTAGGAAGGAAGCTTTTGTGAAGGGAGTAGTGCTCACCTCCCTCCCCTCTATGTCCATGGTGCTGAGCTGTGGGCCCTGCCCTACCTTCTCTTCAGTAAATACTGAGCAAAAGTATCTATTTAGGATAGATGCTTTTACAGGGTCCTCCTCCTCACATGCCCCCTTTTCTCCTTTGAGCTTAGCAATACCCCCTCTGGACTTTCTCCTTTCACTATTGTATCTATAGAAAGTCTTGTCACCTTCTTTTACTGTTTGTGCTAGTGTTTCCTCAGTTTGGGAGTTTGCCTGCCTTACTGCCTTCTTTGCCTCCCTTAGGGCAGTTTGATATGCCTCCCTATCTTCATCCTATCTTCATCCCACTGTGTTCCCTTATATTTCCTGAAGGCCAGCCTTAAATATTTATTTTATTTTTCAGTCTTTGGTAACGGGGTAAGGCCCACTAGGCACAAGTGCCTGTTTTCAGGGGCGACCTGGGAGCACTGCACGGTTACGTGACTTATTAAGAGTCACACAGTATGCAAGTGGAGGTTGTGAGAATCAAACTGGGGTCTAGTCTGCTGGATGTACCAAGCTCGTTCATACCTCGCTCCTCTAGGCTATACTGCCAGCCTTCTAGCCTCTACTGCCCCAGGCTGTGAGGTGAGGATGGAGGAGGGACACTCAGCCTAGTCACAGCGAGACAGTGAGCTTTGATTTTCCAGTCAGAACTGTTCTGATTCTAAGCAGTGCTCTTGCTGTGCCTGCTTCTAAAGCTAGTAGCACACTACTTCAGTGAAGTGCAACTCTGTCTGCATCTGCAACTCTAGTCTGCACCACCAGGAGTGGAGTGACTGGACATTCCTTTCGTATTCATCAACTCTTATCTTTAAGTTATTGACAATTTAATAAAACAAAAATGTAAATCAAACAACTTACTACTCGTTCTCACTGTGCTATTTTTGTATAGTACTTTTGGTATTGGTAGTATTTTGCGCTGTAAGCTAAGAGTACAATAAAACATTTTACTTATAACAGTATTTCACTAACGTTTCAGACTGCAATGAAATGAAATTTTTTTTTTTTTTTACATAAATCTACTTGTAGTGCTTGAAGCTCCATGCTCATCATCAGGTCAGGAGGAATCTGACTTGGTCAATAAAAAATATATTTCTTTTGCACATATTCATTACATTGACTCATTATCTTTATTTTCTCTTATTAAATTCATAATGTGTCATTTACTAGTATTTTAACTGTTTTTACGTGTAAAATTTGGTTAAAATTGCATTATTTTTGAATATTTTAGGTTTTCCCATTGGAATGCATTATACCGCGGTATCACGATAACCGCGGTATCACACACCATGGTTATCATACCGTCAAAATTTCATACCGTGACAACCCTAGTTGGGAGCTGGTGCCACTGTATACCAGCAAGCATGTGCGGTGATGTGCTAGCAGGGCGTCTCATGTCACCAGCCCTCCAGAAAAGTTCTGGCTCCCACAGGGTCCTATTGCCTCAGACCCATTAGTGGTAATCTATGGAGAAGATGTTTTAGGAAGCGCAGTAGTTACGGTACGTATGTAACTTTCATTTTTGCCATGCTGGTAATTACATCCATCTTGGCTGTTGCACATAGGTGTCCAACAGTTCTGATTTTAAAAGCAAGTGATGCCATGCCCACATAGAAGGCCAAGAAATGTTTAGTTTATTTATTATTCTGGTTAGCATATTGAGCAAAATGCCCTTTTCCAAATGTGTCCAGCAGCATATACAGACAATGCAAAATATGCAACATTTATTACCAACAGTGTGTAAAGTCATTACGGTATATAAAGTATTAAATTACAATGTGCCTGACTGGTTATTTAAGTGATAACATTCGTCTTGTAGGAGTATACGAAGCAATAACCAGCTTCTGTGGATGATTAAATGCCGAGGCGAAGCTAAGGCATTTAATCACGACAGAAGCTCGTTATTGCGAGTACACTCCTACAAGATGAATGTTATTACTATTATACCAGTAGGAGCTGCACATATTTTTTATGAAACTCCTAGTAAAAAAATGAGTGATGGTAAAGGTTGAAATTACGGTTTTAAAAGGAAAGCCATGACTCTGGGCACGTGCCGTAGTGCCAGAACTAGTACACGTACAGTACTCAGAGTCATGGTTTTAGTTTTGAAAGTCTATTTTCGCACTGTTAAGTATGCAGGTGTTGGTGACCTATTCTGTGCTGAATACACACAGTGGCCTCTGTAAATTCTGTCTCTCTTTGTGTGGCCGTCTTTCTGCCATGACCTGTGAACTTCAGGAACAAAATCATGTCTGTGTGCTGCATTTGACTCGGTCTCTCCAGTCCGTCTGTTTTGGTAAGCCTGGCAAATTAGTATGGTTTAACATCTGAACTGTGTGTGTCAAAGGTAAAGCTTAAAACGGATACAATTATTTATTACTGTTGCTGGCTGGTTGTGAGCCGAATAGACAAACCTGTGTTTCTGTGTAGTCTGTCTTGCCGTTGGTCGCATGCTTTGAGTCGGCGCACTTGAGCAGTAAAATCCTGTGTGGCTGGTCGTTCCATGTCTGTCTGTCCCGTCGGTGTGATGTGATAAAGGTTTGCAATAAATATTGCTGGAGAAGTGAATAATAAACTTGTTTGTATTGTTCAAGCTGAATATGTGCTTTGGGGGGGGGTGTGAGTGTCAACAGATTTTAGACCGAACAGGTAGTGTGGGCAGCAGAGGAGACTGGATAACCTACTGTGGGTGTGGTTAAAGGTGAATAAACTACTCTGGGAAGGTGATTAAACTACTGTGGGCATGGTCATAGGTGAATAAAGTACTGTGGGCATCTTCGTGGTAGTTTTTGGGAGGATAACTGGCAGTTTTCCTGTGTTCTGATTGGCTGAGACTAAATACCTCTGGTATAATAAATTGTAATACTAAGGTTATGTAAGGAGCTAGGGAGCGGTGAGGCTCATATTTACTCCTGTTTACTAATAATAATTTAAAGTTGGATGTAATGAAATAAAATTATCCAGTTGTTTCTTAAAAATCATTTTAGAACTACTGATAATAACATTAAGTGGGAGTGCATTCCAAATTTTAACAATACATAAAATAAAAAATATTTCCTCAGTAAATATTGGTAACGCCTTTGCTGAATCTGTAGGGGGTGTCCTCTAAGATTGTGATTATTCTCTTTAAAGGAAAACCCAAGGATATCTAATAATGGAGGGTCATTTATTATGTCGTACATCAAGAGGAGATCCCCTCTTAATCTTCCATCAAATAGTGACATTAAGTTTAGAGATTGTAATCTGAGCTCATATGATATATTTTTAAAGCCATTTATCAATTTGGTGAATCTCCTCTGAACTTTCTCAAGTTTAACAATATCGCGTTTCTTATAAGGACACCAGAATTGTAATACAATAACCCCCAAATATTTTTCTAACTCTGTATTAATAAGTGGTTGATTATCTAATGTATACACATGTTCGGGGTTGTTGGTCCCAAAGTGCAATACCTTACATTTAGCAAGGTTCAATTTCATGCCCCAATTAGAGGTCCATAGAGAAATATTATTCAGATCCTTTTGTAGGGCATATATTTGCTCATTGTTCTCCCATGGTCCACCTATCTTAATATCATCTGCATATTTGATGATATTGGAAAAACAGGTCTTAGAGATGTCCATTATAAATATTTGGAAGAGGCAAGGGCCCAAAACAGAGCCCCGAGGTACTCCACTAGAAATAGATGCTGAGTGAGAAAGTTGACCATTAATTAAGACTTTGTGTGAACGTGAATTTAGCCAATTTGCTATCCATTGCACCAGAGTTGGATTGAAGTTCATTTAAATACAGTTTTTTTTATTAAGGCCCAATGGGGGAGGAGATCAAAAGCTGTGCTGAAATCCAAATATACCACATCATAGGAAATCCTATTATCCAGGTTGAGGCTAACGTCCTCATAAAAGCATAACAAGTTGCTCAGGCAACCTCTGCCACTTTTGAACCCATGCTGTTCCAAATCGATGTCTTGCAAAATGGAAGTAAGCATGTCTTTTATTAAGCTTTCTAGTACTTTACAAATTGAAGACGTTAGACTGATTGGCCTATAGTTTTCACAAAGATTTCTAGGATCTTTTTTTTGTAAATTGGAATAACATAAGCTGTTTTCCATAAGTTAGGTACATAATTTGAATTTAAACAGTATTCTTATAATAGTTGCAGTGGAGACGATAGTTCGTCGGCCAAGAGATAGAGAAAATGACCTGGGATGTCATCAGGGGTTACACAGATTTTATCCTTCAGCTTGACTAACTTAGTGTGGACCTCCATAGAAGAAATTTTTATGTGACTACCCATAGGAACATCAATAGTGTTGTCTGTCTGATTTTAATGAAATAAACTACAATAAGTATCATTTAATAAATTGGCCATTTTTAGAGGGTCATGAATTAAAGTATCTTTAAAACTAAGGGGGCCTACCTGACAAATTGTTTTTTTAACGAGTTTATGTGTGCAAAGAAAGATTTGCTATTATCTTTGGAGGCAGTAGTTGCAAGTTTGTATTCCCCACTTTTTTTTGAGTTTCTAATACTGTGTGTACATTTTTTCTGAATATGCAAATAGGAATTCCAGTTTGCAGAAGTTTTATTTTTTAGGTATATGTCATAACGCCTTTTTTCTTTTTATTTATTATTTATTTAGCTTTTGTTTTAATTAAAGTAAGTTATTGGTCATCCATTTTGGTTTATTTTGGGTGGATGTGTCCTTATATCTAGATGGAATATACTCATCCCTTAAAGTATGCATTTTATTACAAAGGGTGTATTAATATTCCTCAAGCCCCTTGTTCTTCATAATAGAATCCCAGTTTATACTACCCAAGCCTTCTGTAATACTATTTATATCTGCTTTATCGTATTGATAGATTTTTGTGTAATTATGAGATCTAGTCATAGAAAAGCTGATAACAAAGCTTACTGAACAGTGATCGCTGTTACCAATAAGTGAGAGTATAGCAATGTTAAGTAAAATCGTACTGCTATAAAAAACTAAATCAAGTAAATTATTACCCCTAGTAGGTTGTGTTACCCCCTGAATTAAATAACATTGTTGACAAGTATCAATTAATTTTTTACACAAATTCGATGGGGCTGATAAGCCAATCCAATCAATGTCACTGAGATTGAAATCGCCAGTTAATACAATGTCACCCATATCACATGCGGATTGAATTTCGTTAATAATAAAATCCATGTAGTCACTAGATGAATTTGGAGGTCAATAACATACTCCTAAGATAATATATTTGTCAGTATTTATCATCATTTTAATCCATATAGACTCGGTTATATTGTTGATTTTAATTTGTTCAGAGATGTCTACAACCTGTATAGGATTCCTTATAAAAATGGCAACTCCACCTCCTTTTCTGTTGTGTCTATAATAATTAAACAATGTGTATCCGGACAAAGAAAATGTCCAACAAGATTTGTTGTCCCCCCAGGTTTCAGTGATAAACACTATGTCTGCATTATCTTTTACCACCATAATTTTTAATTCATCTATTTTGTTGACTAAGCTTCGGGCATTGAAATAAAGACATTTCAAGTCCTTTATATTAGTAATCCTTGTTATAGTGGAATTATTTCTGGGAGAGGAAGCATACTGTCCCAAGTCAATCAGTTTAAATTTCTATTAATGTAGGTTATAAATTGTTGCCCTAGAATTGCATTGCCCTTATGATTTAAATGCAGGCCATCTCTAAAGTACATATCTGGTCTGTCTATATACTCTTCCCAATGTGTAATACAACCAAGCTTTTGGCGAGGGCACCACCCACACAACCAATTATTGAACCTGCGTATGGTGTTATTATAATCTACTGTGGCTCTTGGGACAGGTAGGACTTCAGAAAATGCTACATCACTACCAATATCAAGCAGAATGTTTGAAAGAGCAACTATGACTTTTTTTATATCTAATAAATCCACTCTTATAAAATCATTAGTGCCCGTATGGATAATCATTAAGGTTCCAGTGACTTGATTAGCAAGAATGTTACTGGCCATATTGGTAATACTCGAAATTCTTGCACCTCTAAATGATGAGCAGGTGTGATTTGCTTTATCAGCATCACAGATTACCCTATCCAGATTTTTGACCATAGAATCACCTAAAACAAAACTTGTTTTTTGGTTTCAGCAAAATTAATAGGAATATCCATAATAGGATTATCGGGTGTGTCATTTATAATTTTTTCGACAGGTGCCACTACTGATGGTAACAAAGGAATATTAGATGGTGGTGGACATTGATTTACTTTAATATTGGATGTGTGATTAGAATTAATTGTATCCCATAATGGGGGACATACTGATACACCCATAACTGTCTCTACAACAGGTGCCATTTCTGCAGTCTGGTCATTTCCAATAAACAGAGGCAAAAACGTGTTACTAAGCGGCAATATAAACTGAGTTGCCTTCCGACCTTTTTTCTACACCCTACTACTCTGAACATCAAACCATTGACTATCAGCACTTTCAGGTTGTCAGACTCCCTTGGATGTTTTTTTAGAACTTTCAACAAGACACTCAGTGGATAACTGGCTATTAAACATTTGCGTAGGTTTAGAAATTAAAATAGAATTTGTATTATCTTGAAGAGTACATGGAGAAGTATTAGGGTCTGTATTATTTAAAACAACAAATCTGTTGTGCATCTGTAACTGACTGGCTTCCAATTCAGAAAAGCCTATTATTGAACAATGCCACAGTTTCTTTGAGAGATTTATTTTCTTTGCATTTTTCACAAAGTTTAGTAATGTGTTGTTATTCCGACCAACACTGAACATATAGCATGTAGTGCATTATATGTAGTCACACATGTGAGAAAGGACTGTAGTCTGAGCCATAGTAATAATAGTAAAGCTATATGAGTTTTTATAACAAACTGGTATATATCTTTAAAGAAAGGAGGTAAACAACGAAGTACCTACGATTCAGCAAATAGAATTATTTTCCATGTAAACAGTTAAACAGTTCCTGGTTTCCACGCTATCTCCACTGAACACGCAGAACATGTGCCGATGCGCGTGTCTCAGCATGCATCTCTGCGTGCTGTGCCGCGAGCGCCCTACTCAGCTCGCCCTGCTCGCCAAGTATGCAGTTAAATAGCAGCCTGTGACCCGGATGTAATGCCACGGGTCGCACTGCACCCCCGTAGTACAAAGATACTATTTCTGGATCAAATTAAAATTCCTGCACCAAGGAGCTTAATTTTAAAGTGCACAAACACTCCTCAAGTGGGCAGATAAATAAAAACGACAGATTTGGCAGACTATAGTTCTGAGTGTGCTTTTCAAAACCATAGGCTCTCTACCTGGTTCATGTAAATTGAAATACCAGGGCTCACTGAATCAGGATTATATTTAAAACAGATTAGAACACACAAAATAGTTTATCAGGCAGACTTTTAGCAGGCAGCACTCCGTGTAGTAATATACACAGCTTTCAGAGCGCCCTGCTTGCCCAGTATGCGGTTAAATAGCAGCCTGTGACCCGGATGTAATGCCGCGGGTCACACTGCACCCTGTAGTACAAAGATACTATTTCTGGATCAAATTAAAATTCCTGCACTAAGGAGCTTGATTTTAAAGTGCACAAACACTCCTCAAGTGGGCAGATAAATAAAATGACTGATTTAGCAGACTGTAGTTCTGAGTGTGGGCTAATTTTGATTTGCAGTGCTTGATAAATGATGGCAAATTATTGTATAACACATGTGCTGCAGTTTACAAAACTCCTAAGATAAAATGATTTCAAGACATTTACACTAGTTAAAAAGCAACTGTGTGTCGCACCTTCTAATTTATTTATTTATTCAATTCTCGGATTAATACCTTTGAGCTATAAGCTCATTTACAAAGGTTCCATGTCAACAGCAAACAACACAAATACAGCAAAACAATACAGACTGTGATTACAAAATTACATTGGATACAGAAATGATGTTCAACTGCTTTGTAACTAAAATTACAAAATTCAATCAGATTAAGCATTAAGTACATTGCAAGGGATGAACAAAATGGGAAGGTAGCTTACTATGGAGAAAGAAACTGGTAGCAACAGAGGCTGGGTGCTGAGAAAGTGCTGAGTAGGTGAGGAAAGTATAAGAGAATAGGTGGAGAAAACGGGAGCAGCCATAGGGCCTCATCAGTGGTTTGCTGGAAAGGGAAAATTCCATGGGGTTTTGGAGTGGGAGGATATGGTGAGGGGGGGAGGGGGGATGCAGATTAGGTGGTGGGGGAGGTGGGAAACGGATGAGGAATGGAATGGAGGATAAAGGCAAAGTAGGACGGTAGAGGAGAGGGTTAAATAAGGCAGTTGGATAGGGGAGATCGTAAGCACTATAATGAACAGAAAGAAGACAGGAGTTGGTTTGTGCAATTTAGAATAATATACTTTTGCTGTGAATGTTTAGCTTGAAGTGGTCTGTTTTATGTGATTTAAGAGGAAATTTAAAACAATATGCTTTAACTACAGTAACATAACCCCTGGTCCAGAAATTATCTCTAAGCCAAACTAAAGGTTTCAGTTGCCATTCCGCTTTTACAGTTTGAAAAGAAACATGTATCCTGTTTCACTGAACAATGCTCTCATTTTTTTCTTGCTTACACTTTGGGTCTAACTTTATTGCTTATTACTTTGTCAGATAGTAAGTTATCTAGTTCAGGAAGACTGTAGTTGGCTGGCCCGGTGGAGCTGAGGGTTGAGGCGCTGGATGCCACATCTTGTGCCACGCCAGTGACCTGGGTTCGGGAATGAGCCAGGGTCATCAGAGGTCGTGGGGAGGGGGAGAGGATGTGAGAAGCTGCCGGCAGGCAGCGTTCTGCCTCGGGAGGAGGTATCCAGCTCTCTCTCTGAGCTTGGCCGTCCTCTGGTGGAGGCTGGAGGGACGGTGCCACGAGAAAGCTCAGACATAGGTTGATGGGGAGGGTTGAGGGAACCCGGTCCGGAGCTGCGGTGTACATGTGCGCCTCCACGCACATGTGCCACCGCTTCCGGGGGGTCCTGGGGTAGTTTCACAGGAGAAAACTAAGGAAACAGTGGAGGCCGGCATGGATGATGCCCCCGGATCTACTCCGGGGAGCTGCCGGAGCACGCATGGCGCTAGAAGCCCCTGAAAGACCCCAAGCTCAGTAGACTCGGTGGACAATGAGGTCGACCTGCCACTAGGTGGATAAAAATAGTTAAAAAAAAAAGACTATATTATTCAACCATTAGGTCCTGACAGTCATTTACATACAAAAACACACATTATGCAGTCTGATACAGTTAAAGGGGAACAGTCATCAGAGGGCCCCCATGTGTAACTGTGGGGCTGGTCCCAGTGTGCACGGTGTGTGCAAAAACATTTTTGATTTACTTACTGTTTATTGCAATGTAATAGACTGTATCAGACTAATTTTGCTTAGTTCTAGGCTGACATCTTCAGTTACTACAAATCCCAGAATCCCCTGCAGCTGAGATCAGAGCAATAGCTTGCAGTGCATGTTATAGCTGTTATAATCTCCAATCAGATGTTTTTGGGCTCTGCTTTTCTCCAGGGGCTAAGTATAGTCCTCTTTGACTGCACTTAGCCCAGGGAGGACAGCAGGACCAACAAACAAAGGATCAGAACTTACATAAACTTTAGCATGCACTGTAGGCTGTTAAATCTCCCACTGCTGCCTACTGTTCAGATATCAGTTGCAGGGAATTCTGTGATTCGTAGTAACAGAAGATGTCTGCCCAGAACTGAACAAAATTACTTTAGACTGATACAGTCTACTATACTACAGTAAACAGTAAACCAAAACGTTTTTGCACACAGAAACAAAGTGCACATTAGTACCAGCCCCACACTTGAGTGTGGGGCCCAGGTGCTGACTGTTTAAATGGAACCCATATTACAGAATAAAAAGCTTAGTACTGTAATTGTACAAAGCAGAATCTCTAATCACAAAAATTATTGATAAAAAGGAAAGAACACCTCGATCTCTTTATTTAATTGTAACTAGGATTCAGCTAATTCCAGACCAGAATGACTAGAAAGCGAGTTATGTAGATGTTACTGTACATAGACCTTCTACTTTGAAATACGATCTACTACTGCTAGTTGTCTTTGTGTTTATGTATGTTTTTTGCTGTTAATTGGATTGTAAGTATTTATGTTCAGTGTTGTTAACTAGACTGTAAGTTCATTTCTTGACCAGGTTACTCCTTAAAAAGACATAAAAGATTATCATCTCAATAGGTAATTTTTCCTGGCTAGATAAACATTATTTATTCATTCATTTGTTCCCTCTCGTGGCACCTACCACCCCTCCAGGTACAATGTGAGACAACGGATCTGTCTGGCTAGTCAGCTGCAGGCTATATCAAGCCTACCATCACACTCTGGCTGGCACCAGACTAGGCATATGATGCCACTATTCCTGTGCCAGTGCCAGTATTTCACTTCTGTCTGGAACTGCATATTACTGTCCTCACAACTAACCTACTCTTGGGGTAACAGCAGGAGCCTCCCATCCTCCCTGAGTCAGAAGGCAGCTGGGATGATTCTTAGCACTGCCTTGGCCACCCAACATTTCAGTTTTAGGATGTCACATAGCATGGGCAGGGGTAGCTGTCCAGCTGATAATCTTGGGCATGTACCCATACTAGGGATATCAAGATAAGATGGTATATCATGCTGTTTCCCCAAAACGATAATTTATCAGTATAAAACAAATATTGTGGAATGCAGTAAATAGAATAATAGATAGATAAGTTTGTATTACAAGGCAGTAGTACCATCCAGAGGTTTTGGGGACATGGAACCTCGAGAGCGAAGCTTGAGAGGTCCTGAAGTCGCCAAAACCTTGAGGTGGTATTTCTGTCTTATAAAACACTTTTCTTTCTGTTATTCTTTTGTACTATATGGATCCATTGATAGCACTGCACTTGGTGATGACCTTTGCACTGTAGTATTATCAGCAAAAACGATAGTATTATCACTTTTCAGGATAGTATTACTGAGAGTAGTGATGTATTACTGGGAAATTTTTGTATAGCTTAGTATAGTATTATTGAGACTTATTCATATATTACAGCATGGTATACTGTGACAAATCATCTTTCTTTCAGCTCTAACAATGTGTTCCTTTCCAGGTGCAACCAAGATTTCCACCTCCTACAAATACATTTTTTTTCTATTTTTCCTAAAATTAGAAATGTATAAATTACTGAAACAATCAGTAGATTGTGACATTTTTTTACACAAGTATTGCGATACTTAAAAATTACATCATGTTATCCCTGTACTTCATATTAATGGATATAGTCATTGCTGTGCAGATGGAGGATCGGAGAAGATGGACCCTTAGTCCTTTCTGTCATCATCAATACTGTATTACATGAATCTGATTCTGTTCTCACCAATACTGTATTGCATGAATTTGATTCTGTTGTCATCAGTACTGTATTACATGAATCTGATTCTGTTCTCACCAATACTGCATTACATGAATTTGATTCTGTTGTCATCAGTACTGTATTACATGAATCTGATTCTGTTCTCACCAATACTGCATTACATGAATTTGATTCTGTTGTCATCAGTACTGTATTACATGAATCTGATTCTGTTCTCACCAATACTGCATTACATGAATCTGATTCTGTCGTCAATACTGTATTACATGAATCTGATTCTGTTCTCACCAATACTGTATTACATGAATCTGATTCTGTTGTCATCAGTACTGTATTACATGAATCTGATTCTGTTGTCATCAATACTGTATTACATGAATCTGATTCTGTTGTCATCAATACTGTATTACATGAATCTGATTCTGTTCTCACCAATACTGCATTACATGAATCTGATTCTGTTCTCATCAATACTGCATTACATGAATCTGATTCTGTTCTCACCAATACTGTATTACATGAATCTGATTCTGTTCTCATCAATACTGCATTACATGAATCTGATTCTGTTGTCACCAATACTGTATTACATGAATCTGATTCTGTTGTCATCAATACTGTATTACATGAATCTGATTCTGTTCTCACCAATACTGCATTACATGAATCTGATTCTGTTCTCACCAATACTGCATTACATGAATCTGATTCTGTTCTCACCAATACTGTATTACATGAATCTGATTCTGTTCTCATCAATACTGTATTACATGAATCTGATTCTGTTGTCACCAATACTGTATTACATGAATCTGATTCTGTTCTCACCAATACTGTATTACATGAATTTGATTCTGTTACCAATACTGTATCTCATGAATCTGATTTATTAGCATGGTTGCATTTCTTACCATTAGGACATCCTGTGACTCCCTAGCAGAGATTGTGTTTTTCATTCTGTGATGATCTTTCTCTGCCTGCCAGCCCTCATCCATCCTGCCACCTGCCTCCTCCCCAGACTCCACTTCCCCGTAATGAACTGTGCCCCCCATAGGAACTTGTGAGCAGGATGCTTTGCCTCATTCCCTGGGTCCAAATCGCAGATCTGATAGGGAGTGGAGTGCAGATGTTGGCTGTCTAGGGCCTGTAAGAGGCAAAACATAATTCCAAATGCTGATGTGTTTTCCCTCTGTTGTTTACCACAGGGATGCCAGATGTGCAGTGACGCAGCTGCGTCTCTTGGCATTCCTTCCCTACTGAAGCCTCCCAACTGCTACAGCACCTAGCCTCCACTAGATGTCAGGTGCATTGGGGGAGGGACATTCCTCACTACCTGAAGGAGCAGAGCAGTCTGTGCGACGCTCCATCCTCCCTCTCTACCCCAGTGGGCACCAGACGAATTGAGTTTGTTCCCGAACCTGGGTCATCTGCATAGTGGCTGCAGTGCTGCTACTATCCTATCAGGCCGGCTTAGCAGAGATTTTTTTTTTAAAGGAGAACTTTACAAATTCAAATTAACAATCGGCAGTCTCCCCCCCCGTGATGCATATTCTTGTGAACTGTTCTAAAAGGCAAACTATGCACTGCCTGTGTCAGTTAGGCATCAAGTACGCATTAAGATCAGAGCAAATTAATTTATTTATTTGTTTCAAAACTTTTACCAGGAAATGCATGTGAAGCTGGAAGGAGTTTGTTTTCAGATGTGTTCTGGGGTGGGGCAGGAAGCAAGAGTGCTCATTGTAGTAGAACAGTAAGGTGCATACATAATTAAAATGTACACATAGCAGTCAATATGCAAGAAGGTGCAAGGTACAGAGCAGTTACAAAATTCCGACTGTGATGATGGTCTGTCCATCTACATTGTGATGATACTGTTATTGTTGCAAAGCAGAGACAGTGTGTACACATGTACTAGTCAGCACAGTAAGATGTGAGGTTAATCCAGGGAAGCCTCGTTTGGCAGGGGAGTATTCAGTCAGGGATCTGGGGCCAGTTGTCTCAGTTAATTAGGGGGACTCAAGGGTTGGGTTAGGAAGGTGCTACTTTAAAAAAAGAGACACTTCCTCCTACTTTGAGGGCTGTTATCTGCTACTGAATCTTAGCTGCCAGTCTGACTCCAATAGCACACCATTATTAAAGGTGAAGCCCTAATGCGTTTGCAATAAGAACAGCTGAGCTTTGTGCAGTATTTCCATGTAGCTGATTTTCTCTTTATTGATCCCTGGTTCTCTTTTGAGACAGCTTTAATAAAGTTGATGTGTAGCTTTCATCACTGAGGAGAGTGCGTAGGCATTAGTCAACACTGGGTCTATAATGATATAATCATACAGTGCACAGTAATGTAAAATGTAATGATGTTATATAAATCTGAGGTGGAGAGCTGGATCGGTTTAATTTTCATGGCAGCCATTGTCTTTCATGACCCTTTTCTCCCATTTTTTTTTAATCTGGGTTTTAAACAGGGTAATATACAATATTTAAAAGGGGACCAGTCAGCACTAAGAGCCCCACACTTGTGGGACTGGTCCCAATTTGCATTTTGTGTGCAAAAACATGTTTTTTACTGCTGTTTACTGCAGTGTAGTAGATTGTGTCAGACTGATTCTGCTAGTTCTAAGTGGACATTTTCTCTAACTACAAATTCCTTAATCCCCTGCAGCTGACATTAGAGCAGGACTGCAATATTTGGAGATTCAATAGCCTACAGTGCATGTTGGAGTTTTTATAAGCTCTGATCTTGTGTTTGCTGGTACCACTATCCTCTGTGGGCTAAGTACATTCACAGAGGACTGCACTTCACCCCATGAGAACAGAGGGACTGGCAGTGGGCTATAGAGTGCAGTGTGTGTGTGTGTGTTCCCTATGCACCTGTGACCTTTTTCTCTGACTGGCTCAAATCGACAGCTCAGTTTTCACTCTGCCCTGAGATTTGTCCCTCGCCCCATAGTGGGGGCTGCTACCATAGTGAAGTTTCACAAGTGATTAGTGGTCCACACAAGAGGACTAGGTGAGGCTGGGAGCTGTACGAGAGGATTGCACAGCGAGGGTGCAGGTGGGGCTGCTACTGTGGTGGAATTTAAGTTAACTGTGGAGTGATCAGTGGTTAGCACAGGGCTGTCAGAGCTGTAGGAGAGTATGGCACTGCACGGGGTGGAGTTGCTTGGAGTAAGTTGCAGGGTGAGGGCCTGAGGCTTGTGGAAACAGTAATAAACAGAAAAAAAGTTAATAACAAATGTTTGAGTCATGTAAGTTTCATGGGTGTTGTTTTTGATATGTAACCCCCAGGTGGCGCTGTCCCAAGGGCTGCTGCCCCTGCCTGCTTGACCACTGACGGGCTGAGGGGGCCTAGGTTCTATGGCGGGTGCCTCCACCCAGAGGTCAGGGTTTGTAGTAGTTAGACTAGCTTGGTCACAGCCCTCTGGGACACTGAGACCCCCTTTTTATTCCCTCTAGTGGCTCACACAGTATACAGGAGTTACAGCCCCAATACCCCATGTATACACACTGTTCACTCATAAAGTACCACTTACCTTCGAGACTGATTCTGCAGCATGTCTCTGAGGACCCCCTGTAAAATAAGGTTAAACAACATACACAGCAAAATACAATACTGTTTCCATAAGTACCAACACCACAGACAGTACATAATATAACAACAACAAATCTGATTTATTTAGGGGACAGTAACACGGAAGGGGGCAATCAGGTTAATTGGCAGAATTAAATCACAGTATTGTGCACACATACAGGGTCTGAAAAGTCACACTCTGGGTACCCAGGTTGGGGGGGGGGCTAGCCAGGTCCATTGCCTGGGGTTGGCTGGCAGGTGCACATGGACAGGGCCCTGTAGAAGAAAATATATGCACAACACCCAATTGTAATCCGGAGCTGGATGGCTCAGTCCATGAAGAAGTGAAACGACAATAATTAGATGACACACTTGTAATTAAAAACAGGATGCAGGGGAATACCCTGATTTGTACTCACAATACCCAAGCTGAGAACCGGATGGTGGATGTTCTTCTGGGTTGCCAGAACAACAGAGCATGGAGACAAGGTCCTTGTGACTGGACCCCACTGCAGTAGATAGCAAACGGATTTAGTCCGAGACAAGCTGGGGTTTGCTTCCAGCTTCAACACACAGCACAGGGGATTGGAAATAGCGATTCCCCACAAGCACTACGCACATTTATATGTAAAAGGAAAGTACTATACCAGGCAGGCTGCTACTAGATCCCATCGCAATTACTGCAAAATACCGAGCACACACAGTAGCGCTGTTTCGACAGACCAGCGAACATTCAGCAGTTTCTCCAGTCTTCTACGGGTGAGCCTGGTTTCACTCTTCAGACTTCCTTCTTTCTCCTCACAAATGGATTCAGTCTGAACTGGCACTTACAATAGCTGCAGGCAACCTCAGGGCCTCACATGCTTCCCGCTTAAACTATACAACGCAGAAGCACAGAGCCCTCTCTTCTTCATACCACAACTGATCTGATCTTTCCAGTCACAGAGCAGGGCATTTCCTTTAGCTCCACACCATTCTGTTGGCTGGTTCGGCTGTCACTCATAATGAGACTCCCTCTGTTGGTGAAAAAAGGCACCACAGTCAAAACTACATTTGCCAGAGTCACTGCCCATACAATCCCCTTGTGGCTGGCTCAAAATTGAGAGTCCAAGTTCCGATTCGTCCACAGGCTCCATTTTAAGGAACCCTTCCCCATTGATTGGTCCATTTTAGCAATTCAGGACCAAAATGAAAGAGCTACACGGAAACAGTTTGTGCTGAAATGAAGACAGGTTAGACAAACTATGTTTTCTCAGTCACTCCAAATGATTTCTGGCAAATAGTTATATCTTTCAAGAAGGCTCCCTCTGCACATGTAGCGATGGCAGAAACGGAGCGAACTGACAGCAGCTCGGGCGGGATTTGAGCATTAAATACACAGTCCCCCCCACACAATCTAATCAAGTCTGCAAGCAGACAGCTCTTAAAGAGACAGTACGGGGAGGCTCAAATAGCACTCACTTGAAACTACATTTAAACAGCTTAAACGCAGAACACCGCCCAGACTTGGAGCATTCAGGCAAGCTCCTGGAAGACTTTTGGGAACCCCCATTTGCAGAGGGTTACAGATACATGAAGAAATGTGTAATAAAAAAACACCATTAGGCTTTTGCAGTGAAGTCAAGGCATGGTTAAAAATGAGAAACATAGCATTTGGCTCTTGCGATGGAGAATAAGGACTAAACAAATTAGCATTTTGCATAGATTCTCTCAACAACCCTTACAGTTGTGATTGCCCATTGCTGACCTGGAGGCTGCCTTGACCCTGTCATAGTACACCCCGTTACCCTGGGTGATACTGGGAAAAGTTCCTGTCAAGGGGTGGCACTCAGTAGGAGAGGTCCCTCACAGTGTCTCTTCTATTTTTTCCAGGTTCCGGCACATAAGTGTGCACACTTGATTCGAACCTCTAGCTCTTTTTTGTCTAATAACCTCTCAGTGCAGTATTGAAGAGCACATAAGGATTTACTTCAATTATTTAAGTTAATAGCAAGTACATCAAGGTCCAACATCCTTAATTCAGTCATATATCAGGCAGCTCTTCACTTCCTCTGGGTCACTTCTCTGTGACCACAGGTATTGAGGAGAATGGCTCTACATCTGTCACACAGCACTTTACAACAGTGGCTCTACACAGCCCTTATGTCTCTGAGCACACCAGGAAATCAGCACCAAAGCAAGGTGAGAACCTCAGAGTGCACGTTCACGTATCCCACTCCTTTACACATACTGTAGCTGCTCTTTTTAGTAGGCAGTTTAGTGACCCTCCCATATGTGGAATTAATGGACTGTCTCTGTGTTTCGGTCTGATTCTTGATCATAAGGGATAAGCCAGGGCTCGAAATTCCCTATTATTCGAAATTCCACGCATACCAAAAATCATGCATGGAACACCTAATTCTACCTATTGGTAATCCGAGGTGTATACCACTTTAAGGGCCATTAGTTTGAGTGCCGAGGGCAATTTTGTGCCATTGATTTTGTGCAGTACAGCTTATGCTTTATGACCTGGCAGGCAGCATTTCAGAACTTAAAACATATTCTTTCTAGTTCTGTGGGAACATCAGGGTCAGTCTGGCCCACCTGGATACCTGGACATTTCCAGGTGGGCCCCCTCAGTTGGGTAAATGGTTACCTTCTGAACTTTTGCATTTATCATCTTTTTTCTAATTAAATGGGGTATCTGGGACACTGTTGATAAATGTAAGATGCAAATACAGAGCTAGTGTATCAGATTAAAGTGGAATATTGATAAAAGTGTGTCAACCAGGGCCCTCCTCTATTCATTTTCCAGGTGGGCCCTTGTATCCTCTTTCCAGGTGGGCCCTCTGTACCCCAGTCCAACCCTGGGGAACATGCACGCTGCACAAATGTACTGCATTTTTATCCTGACAGGAACATTTCAGTCCCAGATTGTTTTATTTTTCTCTGTGCTTTTTGGTGTCGCCACCATGCCACCTGACGCTGCTCACATTTGTCAGGGTAACCGGTTAAACTTTATAGGTGACAATGGGGCAGCCCAGGAAGCAGGGATCACGCTGCCCCCATACATACCTTTAAAATAAGGAAATACATATAGATTCATTGCTTAGCTGTAGGATTATGGTGTTTATGGTAAAGTTACCGATCGGAGATCTGTGCTGCAGGAAAATGGAAGTTCATCCCCTAAATGTGGCTACAGATGGCTAATGAGACGCACACTGGAGCCGTGAGTGAACTACAACCCACATGAAACTACCAAAGCGTGGCTACACAGTATAGGTGCCAAAGACCACACGACTTGGTCTAAATAAAAAGAATACATTTATTTAACATAGAAAATATATAGCAGCAGCAACAAATCCTCATACATCAAACGTTTTCGCGTCATCTGATGCGTTCTCAGGATGTCTTGAGAAAGCGTCAGCCAACGCGAAAATGTTTTGATGTGTAAGGATTTGTTGCTGCTGCTATGTATTTTCTATGTTGAATAAATGTGTTCTTTTTATTTAGACCAAGTGGTGTGGTCTTTGGCACCTATACCGTGTAGCCATGCTTTGCTAAGTTCATCCCCTAACCTGGTATGGTATAAATCAGTGCAGAGTCCAGTTAAAAACTCCGCAAAATCATGGCAAATGTGGGCACACAGGGTAAAAGAGGGCCACCTCTCTAACAGCCTGAAGCTACCAGAAACAATCTGTGCACTCCCTAGGAAAATGTAAAGTAGAACTTGCTTACAAATGAAGATGATCAGCTCCACTACGGCCAAATGAAGGTGCTCAGTTCAGCTGCGGAGTGCTAAGCTGTTCCAAATGAAACTGCAACAAGCCCGAGGTACAGTACACCAAACAATTTTTGCTAAGTGTAAAATAAATAAATGTGAAGCAAGTGAGAAAGTTGTTTGGTACACTGTACCTCGGGCTTGTTGCAGTTTCATTTGGAATGGTTAGTGCTCCGTAGCGGAGCTGAGCACCTTCATTTGGTAGCAACTTCTACTTTACAATTTCCACGGGAGTGCACTGAGTGTTTTTGGTAGCTTAATGTGTAAATCACTACTGTAGTTTGTCCTCAGTGTGGTACTTTACTGGAGTGTGTTTTAATGGTTTTATTTAAACATTTTATGGGACGTAGCAATCTATTGATGTGACCTCATCCCTCCCATTGAAAGGGATGGGAAGTAACTGAGGGAGTGGGTGTACCATACGTTTTTGAAATTGTCACCATCTAAAATAGAAATTCAGAGATTTATGGTAAATGCTTAACGCTCGCTGTTCTTCTGTGCCTTTTAATGTTGGTGTTTGTTACTTAAGTTAGATGTTATCCACAGTAACACAACCAGATATATTTTAAATGTTGCCTTTTATTTTTATTTTATTTTATTTTGCACCACTTCAGAATGTTTCAGTTCCCGAAATGGACAGCCTAGCAAAGCAGATGTTTAAGCTACATAGCTGAAAGCTATTCTTGTCTTGTAACTATTCCTTTGAAGGGGAAATAAACTGGTTACATTCTGTTTATTTATATAGTAAGCATGATTTCCAATGCTTACAATGAACAAGTCCTCTATAAATACGATTCAGCAGCAAGGTTGCACCACTAGCAACAGAAAAGAGATCAATAAAAAGACAGCAGCTATGTTTGTCACAGAGATGTCCTTTATGTCTCACCAATTATAACAACGTCCCTAGCGGAAATGTAAAATCTCTCCCACCCCTACAACTATGATGCTCCAGACTGATTGTGGTGGGGACTTTTAACATTGGTCAAAAAAAAATTAAGAAGCAATAGATACCAAGAAGGATAATATTAGTCATATTTTGCCTTTTAGTACTGAAACAGTGACATACATCTTGGTTCTGCAATTTTAACAGCAGTATACAAAAAAGGGGTTTGTATACCAGTTTTCAAAATGGAATACCAGATCTTAGGAAATGGTATTCCATGTGGAACACCACTTTGTAAAATTAATTTCTAGCCCTGCAGGCATCTCCGTGTACTCCCCTTGGGGCATAAAGCTAGGCAGGCATTGATACATACTGTACATTGGTGAAAAGCAGTTTGGGCCTCAATGCTGTATTAACAGTGACTTCCTAAGTTCAGGCCACAACCTAGCAATTCCCCTTTACAATGTCTCTGATGTCTAAGCATACTTGTCGTTCATAAAGATCTTGATCTCTGTGACTTTTCATTTCGTGCTCTGGTTGTGAAGGCCTCTTCTTAGCACAGCTATTTACATGAATAAGGGCAAAGCAGTTGTGGGACACAATGCATTGCAAGCATTGGTCCCCCTCCAGCTCTTACCTGACAGCTTGTGCTACCCACCCATCTATTCTCGCACTGACTACCCTTAAGCCATTAGCATGACCACTCCCATGCTCTCATTGGCCATTGCTGCTCTGGGGGTTGTGGAGTGCCAGCAACCTAGGGCCCCACCACAAGCTTCACTGTAGACAGAGCACCTCCTTTGTTGACAGCAGCACCTTTTCCTCTGTGCATTTCATAAGGTATCTTTTGCCTTTTTCATGGCATGGGCACCTTCTTGATTGCACCCCTCCCCACCTGGGTCTCCTACAAGACACTGGAGTGGACAATCCTCAGGCCAGCTGGCCATCAGGATGCTCCCTTGAGGGGGGAACTCCCTATGGCCCCACTACATACTGATGGCATTTATGGTAGTCTACAGTAAATCACGTTCCCTGATCCAGGCCTGTCCTAGATTTTAGTTGGCTGCTCCCGCTGCTCACCCTATCAACACGCAGACTGTGCTAGACTGACCTACTTCTGTCATCTAAGCTCCTTCCACTGTACCAACCCCTTGAGGTCTGAGCCAACAGGCCAGTTTTGAGGTATCACTTACTGGCGAAGACCTACCTTCCTCAACTGGTAGGAGGGGGTTTGTACACAGTAACTAAAGTTGTTTTGGGAGTCTTGGGTCCCACTGATTCAGAATGAATGATCTGTGCAAGTGGAGGTCCATGTCATGGCACCGAGTTGCTTTTTTCTTGTGTAAGTACTGTAACTAAAGCAGTGAATAAAATCTGTTCATATCAAAAATGTGCTTACTCTGGAACCTTACTTGCATATACAATACTTCCAAACCACGTTTCTGATCAGTTTGACCAATTACTGTTGTAAATATAGAACCCCTCCTGTTGTTCTCTTTCGCCATCCTTACCTCAGTTTGTCCTCCTCCCTTTACTACACACAGTGTTCCCACTTTATTTATCTACATGTCTCTGTAATGTCTTTGTTCCACTTCATGTGTTATTGTCCCTCTTATATTGGTCATTGCATAGTATTGTACTGTTTATAGCTGTGCCCACTCTGAATCCACATCTCATTTTGGTCTTAATAATGTTTGATTGAAAGTGTGAAGTCAGGTTAATGAGAATTTATTTATTTATTAATTTTGATAATGTGGCGTTTTGGTGTTGATCTGCCACAGGACCCTTACCTTTACTCTGTTCTGCCAGGCCCATGTGGTGCTGCTGCAATAGGCATCTTGCTGATTCCGAACGAACTGAGTCAGCCACATAAAATAATAAACAAATATGGTTTATTCAGAGACATCAGACAGGAACAACTTCTCACCATGAGGTGCAGTCTCCGACTGACCAGCTAAAGACAGGAATAGTCATATGTATAGTGAACACAAGAAGTACCACACTGAATCCGATTACCAAAGTTCATGATTTCCTGTGTCTTTTCTGGTCAGAGGGGATAGAGGCATGAGTGGTTTGGACCAGTTCCTGACAGGAAGGGGTCAGGTCATAAAAAGTGACCCAGGAGTTCTGTGCTCTGTCAATCCCACACCACTTTACTCGATAAGTCCAGGATCCATTGGTGTACATCTTTCGGAGAATCTTCTCTATCTGGTACATATGAAAGAGTCCTGAGAAGAAGAAGAAGAAGAAGCAAAAGACTGAGAAGTCCAAGGAAATGCATCTGGCTGATCAGGCAAACCAGGATCTGGCTAAAGAGTGTCCGGCTCATGGGGTTCTGGAGAAACTGGTCGCAAATTGCAAGATTCTGAGACTAGCTGGGAAAATCATTCCATTAGAGATGTCCGCTTCCTTTAGCAGTGCCCTGACTCCATCACAGCAGCGCTTTCTCAGTTGGCACATGGCAAAACTCAGGTCCAGGAATAAATGGATCTGTTGACCCTCATGGAATAGTGATTTTTTTATGTCTTGCTGAAGCGAGCACATAGTCTCTGGCTCCTGTACATCGAGTACTGCCATGATAGCTTTGGGGGCCTCAGGATTGTCTTGTCATTCCCCATATGCCACCATATATGCTTTTTGTATAATGATTCTGCACTCTTGCAGCGGTTGACCCAACTGCTGCTCCAACTAGTCCCTCAAGAAAAGTTGCAAGTTATCGCCCTCACTCCTCTCAGGCATCTCAGTGATCCGTAAATTGGATGCCCGAGCTTGATTTTCTAGAGTCTCTAAACGGGTTCTCGAATGAATATTCTCATTCACTAGTTTTGTCATCACTCCCAGAGCTGCAGTTGCTTGCTTTGCTGAATCTGTGGTCAGCGTTTGTAAGGGAGACATATTTGTCTCAAGAGTAGAAACTCTGTTAGTAAGGGTATCAAATTGTTCAGAGAGGTGTAACACCAATGTAATCAGTCTATTTAATTTGTGACCAGTGCTTTGGAGAGTCTGCAATCCCGTTTCATTGATCGACAGATCAGTCTGTTCTTGTGCTGACCTCGTGGCCAGGGAATCTGAGATAATTATGATTTTTGCTCCCTCCTGGTAGGTCTTATCTTTTTTTGGGTTGCCCATTGTGTACCTTGGATCTTCCTATGTTAATGTAGCTCTTTTGCTGCAACCAAATCACTTGGATTAAAGTATATATTTAAGTTTGTGCTCTATTTTAACAGAGCTTCAGTTTCAGGTCGCCATGTTACTCAGGCTCAGCAGCGCCTCCCCTACCGTGGCAGCTTTAATATCTTTCAGGGGAATTAGTTCCAAATACTTTGTAAGGTAGTCCACAAAAACAAGAATGTATTTGTTGCCAGAGTCAAAGCATGTGGGTAAAGGCCCAAAAATGTCTGTGCTGACTGTTTGAAATGGTTCAGTGATTACAGGCATTGGAATAATGTATGCCTTTGTCGGTTTGCTTTCTTTGGAAGCAGGGCTGGCAGGATTTGACAAATTAGACAATGTCCTTCTTCATGTGAGGCCAGAAGAAGTGAAGCCTTGTCTTTTCAAGAGTTCTGTGAATTCCCATATGACCTCTGGAAAGTAGAGAGGCATGAGTGGATTGAAGAACTTCATTGATTAGAGTGGCTGGTAAAACTAACTGTACATGAGTTCTATCCATGTGATAGCCGTTGCCTTCTTGATCCAAATGTGGAAAAGCACACTGTCATTGAGGAAGTATTGTGAAGCAAAGAAATGTACATCCTGGTGATGCTGCTTTTTTGCGGTATGGTTCCAGACTCTTGACTACGTGAATATGTCTGTGAATTGAGGATCAGTTCTTGGTTGCGTTTTGACCGTCGCCAGGGGGATATAAGTAGTAGAGGAGGTGAGAAGCTCTTTGGCTGCTTGCAGTAAGTGAGAGTTGGTGCTTTTTTCTCTAGAAGCAGTTGGTAGCAGCAAAGCAACTTGAGGTGCTGTAGGAGTGTCCACAGGGAGCACATCTATGGCGTGAAAAGGAAGAGTTTGTAAGCAGGATTCTTTGTTTGTTGATGACGTGGAGGGATACCATCTCTGGCTTACAGCATCGGCTTTGGAGTGAACTCGACCTGGTCGGTACTGAATCTCAAAGTTGTAGCATTGCAGCATGGCGATCCATCGGACAAACTTGCCTACTGGCTCTTTCATGTTGAATAACCATCTGAGGCAGAGTGATCAATGATAGCTGTGAAGGAGAAGTAGAGAAAATAACAGTCAAATTTCTTTACAGCAAATACCATGGCTAGACATTCTTCTTCTGTGATGCCATAGTTCTGCTCAGCTGAGAAAAGAGAGCGCCCAGCATAGGAAACAACTTGTTCAGTTCCATCTTGGATTTGACATAGCACAGCGTCTACTGCAAATGAACTTGCATCTGAGTAGAGTTTGAAGGCTTGGGCAGGTCAGTACTGGAGATGAGATTAGTTTTTCTTTCACGGTTTCAAAGGCCTCTTTGTTCTCGGACGTCCATGTATATTCACATCCCTTTTTGGTGAGGGTATACAGTGCAGCTGCAATCTTGGCAGAGTTGCAAATAAAGTTTCTGTAGTATCCAGACAAGCCTAGGAAAGCTCCAAGGTCTTAGAGATTGGTAGGTTCTGGATAGTCTTCTACTGCTGAGAGCGTGTCTGGGTCTGGAACTGGGGAATATGCGAGTGGGCAGGACAGTGGTGCGGTGGGTAGGGAATTGACTGGGTGGCAGGACACAGAGGGTGGTGGTAAATGGCTGTCACTCCACAGAGGGAAGCGTGACCATTGGTGTATCACAGGGATCAATGCTGGGACCAGTACTAGTCAATGTCTTCATCAGTGACATTGCACAGGACCTAGAAGGCAGAATTTCCCTGTTCGCTGATGGCATGAAGCTCTGTAACAGAGTGGACACACCAGAGGGTGTAGACAGAATGAGGAGGGACCTGCAGAGGCTTGAAGAATGGTCAGGGGTTTGGCAGTTGAAATTCAATGCAAAGAAGTGCAGGATAGTGCATATGGGGCACAAAAACCCTGGAAAAATATATCAGTTGGGGGCTGAGGATATACCATGCACCAAGCAGGAAAGGGACCTTGGGGTTCTCATCTCTGATGACCTCAAGGTAGGGAAACAGTGAGACAAGGCAGCAGGTAAAGCAAATAGGATGCTGTGATGCATAGACAGGGGAATGACCAGCAGGAAAAGGGAGGTCATAATTCCACTATACAAAACACTAGTGAGGCCCCACCACCACTTCAGCAGTGTAGTTCTGGAGACCTTACCTGTGTAAGGACATAGGGTAGAGAAGGTTTAGAGGAGGGCAACAAAGATGGTGCAGGGATTGCATCACAGGTCCCATGAGGACAGGCTGAAGGACTTGAATGTGTACTCCCTGTAGGAGAGGAGGGAGGGGGATATGATAGAGACATACAAGTACCTTACAGGGAGGAACAGGGTACAGGAATACCTGATTTTCCAGTGAAAAAGATGTTCCAGGACTAGAGGGCATGGGATGATGTTGGAGGGAGGGCAATTCAGGGGAAATGTAAGGAAGAATTTCTTCACAGAAAGGGTGGTGGACAAGTGGAACACCCTTCCAGAGGAAGTGGTGGGGGATGAAACAATCATGAGATTTAATATTTCATGGGATAGACATAAGGGAATTCTGGAGGTCAGGGATAAGGGGCAACCAAATTCTTGAAAAACATAAAGTGAACTTACAAGCCCAAATGGGCAGACTGGGTGGGCCATAGGCCCTTATTTGCCAACAGTGTCTTTGTATCTATGGAGAGATGCCTTGAGAAGTAACAACATGTCCCAGGTAATGAATTTGATGCTGTGCAAAACAACACTTCTCTGGGCGAAGCTTGAGGTTAGCTTGTCTGAGACGTTCAAGCACTTCTTGGAGATGTTGGAGGTGCTCTAGCAAAGTTTTGCTGAAGACAATAACATTGTCCAGGTAGACTAGGCAAGATTTCCAAGACGGTCCATGTAATACGGCTTCCATAACGCGTTGAAATGTGGCTGAACTGTTCCGAAGTCCCATAGGCAGATGTTTGAATTGAAAAAGTCCCAAGTAGCAGCGCCAGGCTGTGTGTTGTCAAGAAGCTGTATCAGTGGAAACTTGGTAGAACCCACTCTGAAGTTCTAGAGTGGTGAAGTAAGCTGGGCTGGCTGCGCCAAGACTCTCTAAGGCATCTTTGGTTGTAGGTAAGGGATAAGCATCCTGCACCGTGTAGGCATTGAGCTTTCTTTGGTCTACCATGAAGCAATACCCTTTGTCTTTCTTTACCACCAGCAGGCAAGGTGCACCCCAGGGACTTGTAGACTCTTTGATAATGTCTTGATCAAGCATGTCTTCGGTTCTGTCCTCTAGGACTTGTTTCTGTTTGTGTCCCACTTTGTAGGTCCGCTGACTGATTGGTTTCTGTTTGGGCTGCACCTCGATGGTGTGTTGCAGAATATCACAGCATCCGAGCTTGTTGTCTGGACCAACAAAGACACCTGGGTTATTCTCCAGGAATTTCAAAAGTTGCTGTTTCTCTGTCGGAGATGCTGGAAATTTTGAAGAGGATAGTTGCTGACTGAGGGGTAACTCTGTTGAAGCTGGAGTGGTTGTGATAGTACTTACAGGACTAGAGTTGGTGGAACCAGGCTGATGTTCTTCCATAGGATGAAGCTGGTCCCTGTACCCTGTAGACAGGCAGACAAACTTTCCAGTGTTGGCACCCTTTGAGACGACCACTAGCTCATTTGTGAAGTTGCAGCATTTTTGGAAAACTGTGCCACTATTCACAGTCGACAAGGTGTTACCTGGAAGAAGACCTGATGAATGCAGAGTGGGGGAGCCCGTGATGATGCCAACACCTTGTGGAAGTGGCTCACCTTGAATCTTGGCAATCAAAACCATTTCTGTCTTAGGTGGCACAGTGACCGAGTCTGTAGCTGTGAGTTGCCTCCGAGGGTCTAGTGACAGTTTGTTTGAGGCAAAGTCCAGGATGGCTTTGTGAGCTGTGAGGAAGTTCAGGCCAAGAATCACTGCTGGCTATAGATCAGGCACTAGGTAGAACTTGACAGTGGCTTGCTGTAAATCAAAGTGTAGCTTGAGGTGGACCATGCCTGTGATAGGTACTGTAGCGGTACTTGCTGTGATTATGTACTTTAGGTCAGCTAGGGCAACATTGGGTAAATGAAGAATAGCTGGATTGTCCAGAATACTGTTATTGATAACTGAGATTTCTGCTCAAGTGTTGACTAAGGCATGTGTGGATCAATCTCCACTGGTTACAGAGACATAGTTTGCTAGGAGTGGTGATCTGAAGACAGGAACCTTTGCCCCTGGAAGTGAGAATGTGCCCGAGTTAGCAGTTAGAGGGTGCAGTTTGTTTGAATTACGAGAGTCGGAGGGGCGGTAAGTTGCTGTGTTCCCCTGCCTAACAAAAGCCCCTAGTTTGTTGGATAGCGCTCGTTTCCCTGATCCTGGGAGTAGTTGCGATTATCTTGCTGATTGTGCTGCGGTGGGCACCCTTGGTTCTCTTGATTTCTATTGCAGTACTTCAGCTTTCGGCAGACAGCAGCAGCAGTGTCCCCTGAATCCACACCACTGGCAGGTCACTGGTTCTCATGGTGGTGGAGGTGGCTCAGGTTGCTGTTGAGGTGGTTGCAGAGCATTGACAGAAGTTGCAGGGGAAGCAGTAGCGCTGAGGTGTAAGCTACTGACAGTTATGATGAGCTTGTCAATCATTGCTTTATTGTTGTTGGACACATTTTGCAAGTGCAGACAGTTATGAGGACTGAGGCCCCTGTACACTGGTGGACTGGAACATTGAAATAGGACTCCTGTGCAGTTCATGCAGTTGGATTGTGTCCATCAAGGTTGTAGACTTTTGCTGAATGACGTAAGTATAGAATTGAGGAAGAAGTCCCTGCACAAAGGCTGTGATTTGATCTTTTTCTGTTTTCTGCAGTCGTTTGCACCATGACTCAATGTCCACTATAAATGCTTCTAGAGACTCAGAGCATTACATGGTGCATTCCCACAGCTGTTGCTCCAATAACCAGGGCGGATGTACTTGAAGAAAATGATCTTTGAGGATTGCATATAGGGTGGCAGTATACCCTTTGGCTTGTTCTGGAAGAGCGTTGAACCAAGAAATGGCAGTCCCTCTCAGAAGCAAGTGCAAGACATTGGTAATACACAAAGGATTGGTCCAACCATTGAAGGAAATCCAGGCTTGAAATTGCTCAAACCAGTCAACAACATCTTCATGAGGCAAGGCTGAGAAGGGTTCTGGCTATAGGCTGGTATGAACCGTGGACTGTGGTGAAATAGCCGTAATGTAGGCAAGGTCATCTTGAATGGCTTCCATATTTGGTGTTCCTTGAGCTGAGTTGGAAGACTGGATATCCTGCAAGATGGTTTCTATTTTGTAGACCAATGCCCTTGAGGTGGGTGAAGGTGAAACTCCCGACACTCCAGCGCCCAAAGTGGCATCTTCCTCCGACATCATGGTTGGAGACAAGCTTTTTTTCAGTGAGCTAAGGTCATAAGGATGAGAAGGAGTACCCATCATGCAGGAGATAAGATGTCGTGGAGTAGATGACATGCCGAGAAGAAAATATTTTTTGTAGACAAAAGTACAATTATTTTTAAGCAAGTCCAACAAATGACATTATTTATTTATTTTTTGCTATACTTTTTTTTCTGCCAGCTCACATCTGGAGGGCACCTCCAGCCCCATATGCCGATGTCCACCATCTGGCACTGACCTGGCCTCGGGGCTTACCCCCCCCCGGTGGGGCCAGCATGATGCCCTGACCCCCATCCAGGAACTGGATTCAAGGGGCCAGTGCATTGTTGGCAGGAGCAGGCGTGTGGGGCACCCTCCACCATTTTACTGCAGCAGGAATTTTTTTCTCTTTTATTCCCCTAGGAGTTGAGGTGTGCAGTGACGCCTGTGGAGTGGAGCGCGCATGCATCCGCATGCGCTCCCTCCAAGCATCTGCCCCAATTCCTCCCCTTGTCTTCAGTGCATCAGCCATGTCCCCCAGCCTTTGCTAGGCAACAGACCACTGCCGACAACTGGAACCCCCTCCCCCGGAGAAGGAGAGCAGTCCGTCGGATGCTCAGTCCTTTTCTGTCCCTGCTGACCACCGGTGGCCCATGCTCGTTCCCGAACATAGTCACCGGTGTTGCGCAAGGTAAGGCAACCAGCGCCTCAGCCCTCAGCACCACCAGGCCGGCCAACAAATGACATTTTAATAAACAATTTCCACACAATTCTGTGTTGTCTGTTATTGAAATAAAGTTTTTGTTGTAAAAATCAGCTATTTTTTGCAATGTCCATTTCAATAGATGTGCCATTGATTTCTGTGCAATGAGTTCATTTTAGTTCCCTTCACAAGATGACCGCTGAACTGTGACATAGAGTTCCTGTATTCCTGACTGTAGCAAGTTGGCCACCAACAGGAAGGTTTAAATGTCAATTCCTGTGTTTATTTTTTGATGCACACAAAATGGAAGCTTCTTGCCACAAGGCTGCTGTGCAAAAGATAAAATGGCAATTGCCACGCTGTTGGGCTTCTTCCCCACCCACATATACAGGAAAATGGGAGGCTTTTTCTTTGGTGAGTGCAAAAAAGCTGGGGGATTTTTATATTTATTTGATTGCTTTCCATTTTGTTTATGGAGCATTATTTTCTTTTATTTTCTTTGTTTTGGGTTCCGAGGCTCGGAATTATTTATTGTCCTGTGTTTCACTGCAGTAGTGCTGTCTGCTGATTGATTTGATGCTGTGCCCTGCTTGAAGGTCTGTGGCTCTGTTTGGTTATGTATCAAATTTCTATTCTGCTTGCACCCTTTTTGTGTAATCTATTGCCCTGTTAATTATTTTGTTTTTTTGCTCCCCATTTTGTTTTCTAGTCAGCTCCTGAGGCTGTATGGCTCCTTTTTGAGCTGGACCTGGTAGGGAAACAGAGGCTCCATGCAGCAACAAGAATGAGAGGGAGCTGTGGTTGTTATAGAGTCAAGGAGCAGAGGATCTGTGCATGCGCCACACTGGCAAGTGACACCGCAACCCTAGGGCAGCTGGAGCAGGGTGTAAGCTGCAGCAAGCAGGAGAGTGGGTTAATCAGAGCCACTGCAGGGTCAAGAGGAGAACTGTGGTGGTTCGGGAGGTGGTGTAACAGAGCTGTGGTCCTTGTGGCTTCAGTTGGGCAGCTGTTTGCTGTTGCTCTGTGCTCTGAGGGGAGCAGTATTGTGGTGAGTCAGGGAGCTGCAATTGCAGGGAGGGCAGAGCGGAGCTCAGCCGTGGTCCGATGCAGCTATTGTATAGGCCTGGAGTGGCAGCAGAAGCAAGTAGTGGCTATTTGGGGCCTGTTCTGAAGTAGCGGCAGGAGCAGAAGGAAAGCCACAGTGCTGAGGGCAGCAGGGCCGAGCTGTGTTTCTTTGTTTATTTCTTGGAGCAGTCCCTTTTTAGAGCGGCTTTTCCAGGCTGCGGAGGTGAGCAGGGGAGTTGGCAGATTGTTGCTGGGCCTCAGTCGAGAGGTAGCATCAGGAGTTGTAATGTTTCATTTTATTTGCTTTGCTATGGCTGCAATCCCTGTTGCAAGAGGCAGTTTGGCAGTAGCTGCCGTGTATGTTTTTTTGCATTTGCTTGGAAGAGAAAACAGACCCTATTAGTCTATCAATCACTTTGATATAATAAAATCCCAGCACTAAAGGATGTAAATATATGTGAAAATACCAGCCCCATAGAAGTCAATGGGGTGCGCTCATGCAGCCTTCGTTTTGTGTCATCGCAAAAACAGGGCTGCGTGGGCTGATGTTGGGGCGTGTTTTCTGGACCGGGAAGTTGGTCCTTTTTTCGCCAGCATATCGATTTTGGAGTTTACGAGGGATATAACTTTTTGTAGAAAGGGATTTTTTATGCAAAACTTCATCATCTGTAAGAAAGTTGACATGGTGCAGTATTGGAGAATGGGGTGAGAGTTAGGCCTGATGGCCCCGATGCACATCCCGACGCATGTTGGTCTGTGAAGGGTGGGGTGGGCTGGTGGGGTTGGGTGTGTGTGGGGGGGTGTTGAGGGCTCAACTCCAGCATCTCATTTCCCTACTTTTGTCACTTCAGCCCTAACTGATGCGTTAATGAAGTTTTTTTGCAATATAGATATATAATGTAATAGTGCCACGGTAGTGGCACTATAGTTAGGGTTGAGTAAGCACTTTAATGTTAAATTCAAAATTTTGCACTTTAATAACTTTGCAACTGTTTGTCCGATTGCCTGAAATGTTGCATGCGTAGTCTGGTACCATAAATCTCTGGATCTGGAAAGTTTCATTCTGGTTGGATTTGGTGTTGCAGAGCTGTGGAGTGTGAAAAAGTGTGAAAAATCCTCAAATTTTGTGAAATTCTTTGCCCGTCTCCGCAGCCCAAATGGTTTCTCCGTCTGGTCTGAAATTTCAGGGTATATAGGGACTGGGTCAGGGAAGTGCCCTTTGAAGGTTTTGTGAAAGGAAGCCCGTTTTGCTGTCGTGCTTGGAGTTTTTACTTTCGTGCTGCTGTCATCTTGTTTTCAGTTAACGATACGGAAAAAAATAACGTAGCTCAAAAAAATACTGCCCCTTTGTAAACACCAACAGTTGGGTTTACCTTATCGGGGCCCTAGGAACATGACCACGGCATTAGTTTTTCGCTAGAGTGGCCAGAAATGTTTTTTAAGATTTGTCTCCATTTTAGCCGCGGAACTTGCACGAAAGCCCCTCATGTAAACAAATAGGACTTTCGCGAAAGTCCACAGTACTTTCATGAATGTTCAGCGATTAAACTGACCCCCCTAAAAAACAGTTTCTTTGCCACTTTATGGAAAAAAACAGGACAGATGTGCCTTTTGCTGGTTTGGTGAAAAAATTTACATCTGTTCCATAGTTATAGCACTCCGAAGTTGCAAATTTTCCCATAGGATAACATTGTGGTGTACGTGCCGCCTTTGGCATCTGTATAGAAACATAGAAACATAGACTTTGACGGCAGATAAGGACCACTTGGCCCACCTAGTCTGCCCATTTTCCTACCTAGAGGATAAGCTGCAGATCCTATTTAACCAACAGCCTATTTCTTCCTACCCCCCACAAAAATTGCCTTATGTCTGTCCCATGGAGTCTTGAATTCTCCCACAGTTTTAGACCCCACAACCTCCTCAGGAAGGCTGTTCCATGTGTCCACCACCCTCTCTGTGAAAAAATACTTCCTCACACTGCCCCTGAGCCATCCCCCCCTCTATCTTCAGATTGTGTCCCCTTGTTCTTGCACATCTCTTTTTCAGAAAGATGCTACCCTCTTGGACTTTGTTGATTCCACTGTGGTACTTAAACGTTTCTATCATGTCCCCCCTCTCCCTCCTTTCCTCAAGGGTATACATATTAAGCTCCTTTAGTCTCTTCTTGTATGGCTTCTCCTGCAGACCCTGCACCATTTTAGTTGCCCTTCTCTGGACTGCCTCTATCCTATCTATGTCCTTGCGGAGGTGGGGTCTCCAGAACTGGATGCAGTACTCCAGATGGGGTCTCACCAACTGTCTGTACAGGGGGATAATAACTTCCTGTTTTCTGCTGGTGATACCTCTCCCTATACATCCCAGTATCCCCCCAGCCCTCCCTATCTCAAAAACGGTTCAAGATATAGATTTTTGGCTAAGCACTGCTTAGTACTCCTTTATGTACTAAGCATGCGTGGAGGTGGCCAGGTCATGAATACAACTATGAAGGAATTTTTTCCAAACTGGCTATGGTTACTGAGATATAGTCACATTTGAAGTACAAGGGTTACTTGGAATGCCGTTAAGCCTGTGCTATGTGTCTATACTTACGGGTAGGTGGGAGCGCAGGGTCCAGAGGGCCCGCGCTTCCACCTAAGCATACCATTTTTGCTAAAATGGGAGCACAGAGCCCTCCTGTGATGTGCGTCTACACTTATGGGTGGGTGGGAGCGTAGGGCCCAGAGGGCGGTGCTCCCACCTGTGGAACCCATTTTGCAAACCTGGTAGCACAGGGCCCTCCTGCGCTATGTCTCTATGCTTATGGGTGGGTTAGAGTGCAGGGCCCAGAGGGCACGTGCTTCCAAATATGGATACCAGGGCCCTACTGCGCAGTGTCTCTAGGCTTATGGGTAGGTGGAAGCACAGGACCCAGAGGGCCCACGCTCCCTCATGCAATATGGATATGAGTAACATTACACTTTCTCAAAAAGAAGGGAAATTCATTGCAAAAAACTCCATTAATGCATCAATTAGGGTTGACTTCACACCAACAAAAGTCTTGAAATTCGATGTTAGGGTTACCAACCCTACCACCCTCTACGCACCACACACCAACAGGTGTTGGGGTGTGCCTTGGGGTCATTGGTCCTAACTCTCACCCCATTCTCCTATACTGTACAATCTCGGCTTCCTTACAAATGGAATGGGGTAAGAGTTAGGGCCGATGACCTCAAGGCACACCAAGATGGCTGTTGGTGTGTAGAGGGTTTGGGGGGGTGGTGGTGGTAGGGTTAGTAACCCTAACATCGAATTTCTAGACTTTTTTTGGTGTGAAATCAATCCTAACTGATGCATTAATGGAGTTTTTTGTAATGATATATATATATATATATATATATACACACACACACACACACACACACACACACACACTCTTTGCAAAACTATGTTATTACATCAGTTAAGGTTGATGTCAAATTGTAAAAAGGATGAAAATATGACATTAGGGCTTCCAACCCTAACACTCCACCCCCACCCTGCACACACCAACAGGCATCATGGGGGGGGGGGGTGCCTTGGGGTTATCAGCGCTATTATTTTGTTAGACTGTTTTTTTTTTTATTTGTTTGGCGGTGTTAGGCCTTCTGTTGTTCCAGGTTTGTGATGTTTCTTTCTGTTATCGGGTGGTTTCTTTTGTCTACTTGCGGGTGGTTTACTTAGCTCCTGGTGATGTCACTGGTTTATTTTCACTGATTGATTGGTTTTGGTTTGGGGACGGGTTTATTGTACAGCATTGTTTGTGAATATCATGTGAGTTTATGGTATATTTTATTAATTTTTGGTTCTTTCTTTGTTTTTTTACTTTATTTGGCTCACTTCTTTATATGGATCTCGCTTCTTTATTTGGATCGCTTTATTCAGTGCTGGATGTAAGGTACATATACTAGTGTTCTTTTATTTCTGTTTATGTAAGAGAGTTCTTTCTCTGTCTTCCCAATGCTCTGTTTTGGTGTATTTCAGTGCACAGGAGTCCCATGATCTTTCTTTGGGCACATTCAGGTGTGTTTAGAAACATAGAAGCATAGACTTTAGTGGCAGATAAGGACCGCTCGGCCTACCTAGTCTGCCTATTTCCATACCTACAGGATAAGCTGCAGATGCTAGTTAACCAACAGCCTATTTCTTCTTACCCCCCACAAGAATTGCCTTATGTCTGTCCCATGTATTCTTTAATTCTCCCACTGTTTTAGACCCCACAACCTCCTCAGGAAGGCAATTCCATGCATCCACCCTCTCTGTGAAAAAATACTTCCTCACATTGCCCCTGAACCGTCCCCACTCTATCTTTAAATTGTGTCCCCTTGTTCTTGCACAACTCTTTTTCTGAAAGATGCTACCCTCTTGGACTTTTTTGATTCCACTGAGGTACTTAAACGTTTCTATCATGACCCCCCCTCTCCCTCCTTTCCTCAAGAGTATACATATTAAGCTCCTTTAGTCTCTCCTCATATGGCTTATTTTGCAGACCCTGCACCATTTTAGTTGCCCTCCTCTGGACTGCCTCTATCCTGTCTATGTCCTTGCGGAGATGGGGTCTCCAGAACTGGACGCCGTACTCCAGATGGGGTCTCACCAACTGTCTGTACAGAGGGATAACAACTTCCTGTTTTCTGCTGGTGATGCCTCTCCCTATACATCCCAGTATACTCCCAGCCCTCCTTACTGCCTTTATCACATTGCTTGCTAACCTTAAGGTCATCTGATATGATTACCCCCAGGTCCCTTTCCATTTTTGCTATCGTTACTACCTCTCCCCCATTGTGTAATCTTACCCTGGGTTTTTGTTTCCCAGGTGCATTATTTTGCACTTCTTTGCATTGAATCCAAGCTGCCATACTTCTGACCATTCCTCCAACCTTGTCAAGTCCCTTCTCATCCTTTCTATTCCTCCTTGTGTATCAACCCTGTTGCAGATATTTGTGTCATCTGCAAAGAGGCATACTTTTCCTTCCAGTCCCTCTGCATTGTCACTTATAAAGACATTAAAAAGGACTGGACCCAGTACTGAACCCTGCGGTACCCCACTATTAACCCCTCTTTCTTCAGAGTGGACTCCATTTACAATTACCTTCTGTGTCCTGTTGTCCAGCCAATGTTTTACCCAGGCTACCACCCTGGGACCCACTCCCAGGCTGGTTAATTTGACTATTAATCTTTTGTGTGAGACTGTGTCAAATGCCTTGCTAAAGTCTAGATAGGCCATGTCCACAGCCCTTCCCTGGTCTATTACTTTGGTTACCCAGTCAAAGATGTCATTTAGATTCATCTAACATGACCTTCCTGCTGTGAACCCATGCTGCCTTGGATCCTGTGCCCCACTGACCTCTAGGTACTCAACAATTCTTTCCATTCAGAAGTGATTCCATCACTTTCCCTACCACAGAGGTCAAGCTGACAGGTCTGTAGTTTCCTGCCTCTGTCTTGGTCCCACTTTTGTGAAGGGGAATCACATCCACCTTCCTCCAGTCCTCAGGTACCACACCATCCTTCCATGATTTGTTAAAAAGGGTAGTCAGCAGTTTCACTAGTTCTCCCCTTAATTCTTTTAGAATTCTAGGGTGAATTCTGTCAGGCCCCATTGCTCTGCCCACCTTCAGTTTTAGGAGTTCTTTCAGAACCCCTTCTTCTGTGAAAGGACTCTCATGAAGAGTGGCACTGTGATTTTTGTTAGTCTATTCCGAAAGCTGATTTCATCCAGCGACTGCACCATTCTGTGCCAGTGGTGCAAAAACACATTTCGGGCAGGATGTGAAAAATGACAACTGTACTGCTCACAAGGAGGTGTTAAAAATGGCAACGTTGAAAATCTGGAGTGAAAATATTAAAAACTGGTGAAGTTATGAGCGTGTGTAGAAAATACGAACATACGAAATTTGCCAGCAGATAAAGGCCTAGAGGTCTATCAAGTCTGCTCGAATGTGCAGCTAGCACGCCTTATTCTGCAGCTGCCCCTCCCTTCCACTTCATTAACCCTCCCCCTTGTCCTGTCCCATCTTCATTTGAAGCAGTCCACTGTTCTACTGCATACCACTTCAGCAGGTAACACATTCCACCCAGCCACCACCCTCTCTGTAAAAAAGTGTCTCCTCATCTCCCTCCTGAACCTTCCTCGCTCCAGTCTCATATCATGGCCCCTGGTGGCCCTCCCCTCCCTTACTTTGAACAGCCCCTCTGTACCTGTCTTGTTTATTCCTTTCATGTATTTAAAGGTTTCAATCATGTCACCTCTGTCTCTCCTCTCCTCCAGTGAGTACATGTTCAACTCCTTCAACCTCCTCTCGTATGATAAGTCCCCCAGCCCCTTGATCATCTTTGTCGCTCTGCGCTGCACCCACTCCAGTAACTTAATGTCCTCCTTCAGATACGGACGCCAGTACTGCACACAGTACTCCAGGTGTGGTCTAACTAATGACCTATACAGTGGCAGAATCACCACCTCCCTCCTCGAGGATATACCCCTTGCAATACAACCCAGCATTTTGTTGGCCTTTGCAGCTGCCTTCCTACATTGTGCCGAGTTGTTCATTGACCCTGTAATGAGCACACCCAGATCCTTCTTCTCCTCCTCTGTCTGGGCTAGCTGCACTCCCCCTAGCTGGTAACTCCTCCTTGGGTTCTTCATCCCAAAATGCAGCACCTTGCACTTTTTGGCATTAAAGCCCAGTTGCCAGGTGTCTGACCAGGTTTCAAGCTTTGCCAGATCATCCTGCAACCCCTGCCATCCCCCTAGGTCATCCACCACCGTGCCTACCTTGGTATCATCAGCAAACAGACTGATCTTGCTCTTGATGTCCCATGATATGTCTGCAGTGAATATCCCAAACAACACTGGACCCAACACCGAGCCCTGTGGAACACCGCTCGTCACTGCCCTTGGGTGTGAGAGCTCCCCACCCACCACCACCCTCTGTTACCTTCCCTGCAGCCAGTTTCCTACCCATCTCACCAGCTTTGCACCCACCCTGTGCCTACTAACTTCCTTCCAGCATTCCATGTGGCACTGGGTCGAATGCCTTACTGAAGTCCAGATACAGGACATCCACTGCATGGCCCCTGTCCGTTGCCAGTTACCAGTGCACAGAACTCGACCAGGTTGGTTTGGCAGGATCTGCCACGTATGAAGCCATGCTGTCTGCTGTCCTGTAGTCCTTGGCCTCTAGGAGGGCCACCAGCCTCTCCTTCAGGATAGTCTCCATTAGCTTACCCACAATGGATGTGAGGGCTCACTGGTCTGTAGTTTCGGTTCATCCTTGGGGCCACTCTTGTGGAGGGCACCACATGAGCCATCCTCCAGTCCTAGGGTACACACCCAATGTAGTGAGGCATTAAATAGGTCTGCAAAGGTCCTGCAGGACCTCTGCCAACTCCTTCAGTACCCTGGGGTGGATGCCATCTGTGCCTGGCGCCTTGTCCACCCTCAGTGCCTTCAGACCCTCTCGAACTCTGCTCTTCATGATTTCCCCATCTGTCACCACTTTCCCCCCTGCTTCTGCCATTTCTCCCACCTTGGGTGTCTCTTCTCTTTAGTAAATACTGAGCAGAAGTATTCATTTAGTGCTTCTGCCTTATCGCATCCTGCTTCCACAACCCCCTCCTTCCTAATCCTTACTATGTGGTCCTTACAGCTCCTTTTCTCCCTGATGTACTTAAAAGTCCTCTGCTCCTTCTAATGCCTTGTGCCAGCCCTGAGTCTCCTAGAGATGCTTTGGTTCCTTTACTGCCCCTTGTCACCTCCTTCGATTCTGTCAAGTACTCCTCCCTGTCCTCCCCTCCCTGTTTTCTTGTGCTTCCTAAAGGCAGCTCTTTTCCTCCTTACCTTTTCCATGACCTCCTTGCTCAACCAGCTCAGTTTCTTAGCCCTAGCCTTCTTGCTGTGGGCTTTGCAGCAGGTTTTGGTTGCCTCCACTATCCCCAGCTTTATGAGCTCCCACCTCTGGTTAGTGTCCATACTAGACTGAATTCTGGCCAGGTACCCTTTTATCACTTCCCCCATCCTCCCAAAGTCGGCCCTCCTGAAGTCCAGCACTATTGTTATTATAAGCCCCGATGTCGGCTTTGCAGGAGTGTGTGGCCGGTGGCAGGAGCCACCATTGTGGAAAGCCGCCCTGGCAGTTTTATTTATTAAAATGTTTCACCAGGAACAGTACACCGAGCAATTGCTCACAACTCTGGCCATGTGCATTTCTGTGCACTGTAATGTGCATGGCCAGAGTCTTCTCATCTGCCTCTGCGGTGACCAAACTGCACCTTATTGTAGCGGCAGATTCATTTCAACTCTTTGGCTCTCTTTGCAATTTACTGTCATCGCCAGCATGCTCACTGATTGGTGGCTGAGGGGCGCACCCACTAAATCATCCCCTGCATTGGCCTCAACACTGACACGCCTTTGAAATGTGCTACTACCACAAGCTGTTTCTTGCACATGCATGCAAGCAAACATAAAACAAATCACATAATCCCCAGTTAAAAAAAAAAAAAAACATATCGCTTTTAAATCTCATGCTGCGGTTTTGGCTTGTTTAGTTTTTTGCTTCTAGGAGAGCTTTTTGACAGAATCAGAGGTTCCTGTCATAGTTAGTAATGCATTAGGTTTAAAGATTAAATTCAGCTACTTTTATTTATGAAATAACTTTTGTAGGTTTTGTTTGGGTTCATAAGTTTTAGCTTTTGTATTATAGACAGAGTGATATTTCTTGCACTGGAAAAATCAAACAATATTATGTTTTTTTATTTTTATTTTCTTGCATATATGATTTTTGACCAGGAAAAGCACACTGTTGTTGTGCGTCCTGAGCGGTGGGTTGCATGGACCTATTTTTTTTTTTAAACTTTCTTTATGCTCCCTTACTCACTGGTGCCTGGGGCTCTCTCTGGTGTGGTCTGTTGGGATCTGACCTTTCTGCTGCACCGCTGAAGTCCCAGATCAGCTTCCTGGTCTGCACCCACCTCCACTCTCGCTCCTCTGGCCACTCGACCCCCCTGGCTCCGAGTCCCCCAGGGCAGGACCACTGACTCCTACTGGTGCTCTGTATATAACCCAGGTGAGTGACCAAGGAGTGGAGGGAGAACCAGGAGCCAATTGGAGGACCTGATATTGAGCGTGGGGGCTGTCCCACAGGACCCACCATCACCTGCCAAGCAACTGGGGATTTTCTGTTTTTATGTCCTCCCCCCCCCATTGTCCCAGCAGTGCAGTGCGCGCCAGCACAATGTGTGCGTGCTCCCATGCATGCCTACAGGTGCGCTCCTACGACCAATCCCCGAGCGGGAATCCTGACTGTTACAGTACCCCCAATCTCCCCTGGGAGTCGACAGACAATGGGATTTTTAACCCCCTCCCTCCCAGGAAAGGAGAGCAGTCCTCAGGATGCTCAATCCTTTCCTCCCCTGCCGACTCCCAACGACCTGCATCCGCTCCTGAACCCAGGTCGCCAGTAAGGTGCGAAGTGTGGCGTCAAGCACCTCAACCCTCTGCACCACCAGGCTGGCTTGCACAAACCTATTTTATTGACAGGGAAATATTGGCCATGACACGGGGGAGAACTTCACTACTCTTAATCGGTAAGCATCATGGGATATTTCACTTCTGCCTGGACAGTGACCAGAGATGGGCAGGAGGGACTTCTGTTTGACATCTCATCCAAAGGTCTGTGTAGACTAAATTACCACAATGCATTACTTACCATTGCCTGATGAGATTTATGACGAGAGAGAGATACATGCAGTAGCCATCCTAAAAGCTCAGGAAAAGATTATGGCACACAGTCAAGGTCACACTTCATAACATAACTTAACAAACCCAACATGACCACCTTTGATTAAATAGATGCATTTGCAACCTCAAGATGTGCAGTTTTTTCAGATGGCTATATAAACACGTAATGTCTTGTTAGTAAGTACACTTTATGTAGCATTATTTATCTATATAATATGTACGCTTGTCATCAGAAGTTTTGCCTTAACAGGACACCATTGCAAATAAACTCTTCTCAATAGTTTTCAGCCTGAATAAAATTGGATTGAGTTTTATGCACTTTGATACCTTAGTCGACTAATCTACTAACATAGAAGGGTTGTTGTTTATTTTTTTGTCCTAAAAAAATCTTTACTTTTTCCATCTCAGTCCTGCTCTCCATATGACTACCCAGCCCCATTGCCCACAATTGAGACCCTCACTTTCCACCCCCACCATTTCTCCCATCCTCTCACAAAGTAGCTATGGGTAGTGGGGGGGTACAGTGGGCTGCACAAAGCCAGTGTGCGTTGGGTATCATGCTGCAGGCCAGAGAATTTAAACACTGTTTGCTAGTCCCAGGAGGATGCCTGTACGCTATGGCTTTGATGCATGTGCACACACAGCTTGTGTTTCATTAAGCAAAGCTGTCAGTGGCCCACCCTCCAGCTCTGCCTGCACTTTCACCTGTGGGCACCATGGTGTCAGTGCTGTGGTGGAACCAGGCTTCAACCCTCCGAGGAGAAGAAGAGTGACCTCTGGGATGCTCAACCCCTTCCCCTCCCCCCAGCTTCATCTTCCAGTCTGGGGGCGCAAACCCATGTTGCTGGCATTGCGAGCAGCAGCTCTGCCACTGCGCTGACGGGCCGTCCCAGGAAAGTTGGTGTTTAACCGTAGGTATACTAGTGTTGTTTTTATTGTAACTGTTAGGAGACTTTTCCACAAATCAGTTATTATTATCATTTGAAAAGTTTCAGCAGGAAAGACAACATGAGCCATAAAGAGCTCATTTCCAAAAGTGTCCTGGGGATATGGGGAGAATGGGATACAGTAAACATAGCAGAGTGCAAAATACCACGAATAGAAAAATGTAGCAAAATCGTACAAAACAAAGGTGAGCACAAAGTGTATAACAATGCAAAAAATGTCCTGTCCTGTCCTTCTGGTACTTTTTCTAAGCGTGCCACAGATTATAACTTAGAATAATAATTCTGAGATCTGCAGGGGCATTAACTTTAAAGATCTTCTCAAAGCTGGCCCACCAGCTCATCGGAAGTGGTACAGTTTGCTACACCAGTAATACGGGTTTGGGAACAAGCCTGGGTCACTGGAGTGCCAGCCTGGGGAGGATGTTTGAACATTCCATGGACACCAGCCTCCTCAGGGTGAGAGGGGTTTCGTACTCTACTGCACTAATGACACCTGGGTGACCCCAGGTGGCAGTGCAGGCTGGAGCCAGCATCAGGGAGCATTATCGCTCTGAGGCTGTGGCAGCAAACACATTTCCCCTGTGTGACGCTCGAGGGTGGGGAGAAACAGGGACAATCCCCTGACAGTACAGGATGCCATCCTGCAGGCTGCTGCAGGCCCTGCATCACTGACCAATGCCAGTCACTCCCCAGTCAAAGTTCAACTCTTCCCTGACGTAAGTGGTCAGCCATGGGTAGTCCTTCCCATGGGGGTCATCCGTGAGTGTCCAAGCAGTAAGATAAGCCCCAGAGAAGGTGGATGACGGCTCTGGAGAGGGTGGTGAACCCAAACAGGACGGTTAGGAGCTGTAGGGACAAAGAATACAATGATAAAAAAAATCTTCAGATTTAGAAAAAAAATTGTAACAGCAAACATAGGAAAATGACATGCTAGGACCTCACACACAAATCAAAACCTTCTGCACAGCTTTTGTTTTGGAAATTTCGATTGTCGTTCTCCTTTCAGTTCCGATCATTAATTTGGCTTGATCTAGGAGTGAGGTCAGAATGAGCACAAGCCAACAGATAGCAGTATAAGTGTGACCTGCTATTTTAAAACCACCCGCACTGAAGTTGGTTGGTTAGCTTTTTTTCTGCCCTGAATTTTCTGATCAGGTACTCTGTGGTAACATGTTGGATTTCTGCTGTGCTTTTCATATTGAAAGTATCAGAAGTAACGTATAAAACAGTAGCGTAGAAACTGGTAGTACTGTACACTGACTGCATCCATCAGTATGAAGTAATGGGCAACTACATTACCACTTTGTACTGAGAGAGGGAATGTTGGTTCCACAAGATGACAGCATTGCAGTGTATTGTGCTACCATGTGATTGACCTAGGTTCACACAACAGGACATGGATTAGCGCACTCCAGTGGTTAGGAGGAACATGCTGCCCCAGTGTTCTTCATCTGAGTGGATGTTATGTATAAGGTTCCCTCCTGGAAAGACCCCAGCTCTCGGACCAAGGGTTGGCTGATACATTGCAAGGTGACACTCTTACTGCTGGGGTCCCAGGGGTGGAGAGAAATACTGAACAGGAAGGAGAAAGGAGTACCGAGTCTGCACATTAGTGGTTGGACACGCACGTGAGACTCACAGGAGCCAAAGGGGAGGCAGTACTGAAACCTGACTGATGCATCCTCTTTGGGGAGCATATGGCCTCAACAACCCCTCCCCAAAGCTTTGGATTCGTCTCATCCCGACTTGGAACTCCACTCTGTATACTTCATCCTGCCACAGGTAGGTGATGCCACTGTTGTGTGTGTGTGTGTGTGTGTGGGGGGGTTAACAGTGGAGATCCTAGGGCCAGGATGGACTTCTTGCTGGAGGAAGTAGGACGGATAAAGGAAAAAAACAGAGAGGGACTGTTGGTCACAAAACCAGTGTAGTCTTTTACTTTTTCTGTTTTGTGGTGGCAGGACCTGCTGCACAAGGAGGTGGAAGCAGTGTTTCCCATTTCATTATTATGGCACAGCAGTCCACTACTGTATATATGTATGTGTGTGTGAGTGTATATCTATCTATCTATATATATATATATATATACACACACACACACACACACACACATATACATTCACTGAAGAAAATACCACCAACTGCTTAATCTGATTCAGTGTCACTTGGCATCCATCTGTCCCCTCTCCCAGGACGAGGCTGAAAATAGGCAAAATTGTCTAGTCCTACTTTCCGGTGTGTGTGTGTGTGTGTGTGTGTATATATATATATATATATATATATATTATATATATGTGTGTGTAACCCCCTTACAGATGGGGGTTCCGGAAAAGACTCTATAGAGTCTGCCTAAGTGTTTCCCTGTCTGCTGGCATTCGGCGTTTAAGCTGTTAAATGTGGTTCCAAGTGAGTGCTGTTTGAGCCTCCACATACTGGCTCTTTAAGAGCTGTCTGCTTGCAGACTTCCTTAGTTTGTATGGGGGGGACTGTGTATTTAATGCTCGAATCCCACATGGACCACTGAGTAGACACTCCGTTTCTGCAGTCGCTAAACGCGCAGAGGGAGCCTAAATGACAGGTGTAACTGTTTGCCTGAAACCAGTTAGAGTATTAAGTAGAATGCAGTTTGTCTAACCTGCCTTTCTTGCAGCTGGGACTCTGTGTGTTTTGCCCCTCCATTTTGGATCTGAACTGCTGAATGGATCTAATCAGTGCAGGGGGGCCTCTAAAATGGAGTTTGTTCAGACCAACCAGAATTAGGACTCTCTTGGGAGCCGGCTTACCATGAGGAGGTATAGCTAGTAATTCTGGGAAGTGAAGTTCTGGACCTTAGTGCCTGTTTGCACCAACGGGGCGAGTTCTGAGTGATTGACAGCTGAGTCCACCAATTGGACTGGGTGGTGCCCGAAGAGAATGCTCTGCCTTGCGTCTGGACAGATCAGATCCGTTGTGACCATGATAAGAGAAGGAGTGCCGAGCTTCTGCGCTGTATAGTTTCGTGCGGGAAGCACGTGGAAGGCTTAAAGTTGGGCTGTTGTGCTGCCAATTTAATTTAACTGAATCTGAGACTGTAGAGAGGAAGAGAGGCTGAAAGAGTGGAAACCAGGCTCACCCTGTAGAAGACTGGCGAAATTGCTGAATCGCTCGGTTTGTCAGGAAGTGAAGCTGCAGTGTGAACTCCTGGGTTTAGCAGTAAGTGCGATCGGGACCTGAAAGCAGCTGCCTGGTATAGTAATTTCTTTTACATATAAATGTGTGAAATGCTTGTGAGGAACAGCTAAATGGGTTCTCCTGTCCCCGTGCGGTGTAGACCGAAACCCAAGTTGAATGTATGTGGACTGAATCCGTCTACTGATCAAAGCTGTGTGCCTGGCTTGTATAATCTCATCTCCCTGCTGTGTGTGTGTGTCTGGCAATCCAGAATCACCATCTGTGCCAGGTTTTCAGCGTGGGGTATTGTGAGCACCAATCAGGACATCCCCTGTGACTGAATATCTATCAACAGTGTTTTATCTGATTTCCTTTTCTTCGTTTCTTCAAAGACTGTGCCATCCGGCTCCAGATTACAATTGGGTGTTGTGCATATTTTTCTCTACAGGGCCCCATCCATCTACACCTGCCGGCCAAACCCGGGCAATGGACCTGGCTAGCTCCCAACCTGGGTACCCAGAGTGTGACTTTCTAGACCCTGTAATGTGCACAGTACTGTGATCCAGGGGTGTAGCCAAGAATTTCAGATTTATACACCAATCTGACTCTCTGCTACCCCCCCAATTGTCCATGCCATGCCCCCCCACTCTAGGTGCCCTCCCACCCGACACAAGCATCAGTTAGTCTATGATGTATACTATAAATGTGACATGTAAATATGTAACACACATGTTCCCATTCCCAAACAGGAGGCCTTTCAGTCACCAGTGTCAGACTAACATACTGGCTTTTAGTGACAGTGTTGCAGTGTGACAAGCCACTGTACCACTTTAAGGTAACAAGTGCCACAGAAGTCTAGTCACACACCACTAGCCATACCATCACTGACAGTGTCACACTAACAGACTGGCTTTTATTTACAATGTTGCATTGTGACAAGCCTTTGTACCACATCAAGGTAGCCAGCCCCACAGAGGTCCATTCGCACTAGTACCTATATCACACACTAACCACTCAATGAAGCACCCACACCAGCCAACACTCATGTACTCGCATATCCACGGTAACCATGCCCACTGAACAAAATGTTAACATGCTCACAGCAGTAGCAAAATCAGGGATGGCCTTGAAAATATGGGACACTAAGAGGTATGCAGGTTGGCTGATTATAGTCTTGTACTATCATTATGCTCTTTTCCCCACTAGCCAGCAAACAAAAGTAAAGTATGCATTTGTGGTTTATTACACAATGGCAAGGAAAAATGTAAGAAGCTGATTGGCTGCTGACCCATTGAGACAGTGATGTTATTGCACAATAACATCACTGTGACATTGTATTTGGAGGATTTGCCACTTGTTTTCTTAAGAAACAAAAATATTTTCCCACACTAACAAAATCATTCTTTAAATTTTTTTTTTCTGTATGTAACAACAGGCCATTGCATAATTGCAATAGGGCAATCCAGGGTGTGTGTGTTATCATGTAATAACATCACTCCTGGGGTGGTGGGCTTCGCCTCGTGCTTCAACCCACCCCAGGAGTGACGTTATTACATGATAACACACCCTGTCGTGCCTTATTGCTTAAATAAAACACTGTTCCCACTAGCCAGTAAAAGCATAGTCTACATTTGTAGTTTCATAAAACTCGTTTACCAATAGACAGCAAAAGTACAGTCTGCATTTGAAGCTGAATTATACCCCTGGCCTTTTCACCTTAGCCAGCAAGCAAAAGTACTGTATGCATTTTTAATTAAATAAAACACGTGTTCCCACCAGACAGCAAAAGTACAGTGTGCATTTTTAGTTTAATAAAACTCTGTTCCCACTAGACAGCAGAAATATAGTCTGCATTTCCCTGCAGCCAGACAGAAGATGAACTGAGGTGATACAATAATTTTGCTTAGAGATCTAACCCATTCCTTATAGCACTTTATCACCAAGTTCCATTTAAAACACATCTCATTCTCTTACAGCTGTGTCTGAGGTACAGTAATAATGATGCTGATTCAGAACTAAACCTTCGGAGCATGCCTATCTCTCTTACACTGCATGTACTGTACTGGCATGCACTCCCCCCCCCCCCCATCAGATATATATTTTTTATTATTGCAACAGCTTCAGTGATATAATTCCCTGTGAAGTAACAGTTTCGGCAAATGTACTGTACGCTGGTCACTGGACTAATATTCAGGAGTTGTACTTCTAAGTGAGCAGATAAACCATTTTACTGCAGCTCCTCATTTATCCCTTCTCCCTCCCCTCTTGCTACCAGTACCCCCACAATGCCTCTGCTACTACCACCTTTTGCTATATATGCTGCAGGACTGAAGAAGAGCAGCACAAAAAAAGCTATTATGCTGGACTGTCTTAAACTCTTTACAAACGAGACTCCAAATGAAGGAGCCCCTGGCAGCAGAACATGGCCTTCTTGGGCTGTGAAGAACCCACATACACTGATTCTAATATTACAATAAATCTGAATTTGGTTTTACATTAAAAAAAAAAATCACATAGAGGATTGAACACTGAGTTGGTAAGGAGGAGATCAAACAGTTTGCAGGTTCAGACCCTGCTTAGCGCTACTACATATTCCTATGTGACCTTACCTTGGGCAAAACACTTTAAAAAGCAAGTCTGTAAACCTATGCATTTCTTGTGATCTGAATAACAGATCAATCATAACCTACTGTCTGATCTTAATATAATCGGAATCAGGAATCAGAGCAGACAAACCTTACCAAATAACTCGAGTGCAAAATGAAAATGCTCAACTCAGAAACAGGCAACAGCTTTTTAGAAATGGCCAATGGGTCCATCCATCCAGTAACAGTAACTTACAATCAGAATTGATAATCGGACAAAGGCAAAGCAAATAAATACAAAAACTGCACACAATGTCAAATACCTGAGTTAGACATTTAGAAACAGCTGCCGGAACGCACAGGATCGAGACAGTCCAGAGAGAAGGGGGGCTCCCATTGCCACCAGCACCGCCAAACAGCAATCACAGACAACTCAACACCGCCCAGATTGGTAAACAGATTCCCCACCCCCACCCCACCCAGCAGGCTCCCAGCTCTACATTCAGGGCAGCTCACTAAATCGCAAGCAGCAGCCCAGAAGTTACTTGCTGGTGATAGCTCCACTCCAACCGGCTCCCAGGGGCTCATATAGTACTGTAGTAGATGCCGGTTCTCAAGGGGTCACCACACCAGCACAACCGCAGAGTGGGTAGCTTATTACTGGATGGTGGTGATCTCTGATTTTCTGACTCTGAGTCCTCAGGATCCAAAAACGCAAGTGTTCTGCTTCTCTTCGCTCCGTTCACCGTTGTCCAATATCCTTCTCTTCTCTTCTCTTCTCTTCTCTTCTCTCTCTTCTCTTCTCTCCTCTCCTCTTCCACAGCCGACTCAAGAAAATGCAGTACAGTACAGGGGAATTTAAAGTTGGCACCTCATACTAGTAGCCACACCTCCTACCTAACACTGCAACCAATCGCGGAAGTGCAGCACTAAGATAGTCAGGTAAAACATCTGAGGCTGCTGAGCCACCCTCCCCCGCTCCAAAAAGAAAAAAATGCCAAACAAAGCAGGAGAACACGCGGGATGGCTGTTTGCTACTCCTGCTATTTTTGGGAAGCACACCATGGCGTGCTTGGCATATTGGTGCCTACGCCCTTGCTGTGATCTAATGCCACCAATTAATCTGATTTCCCCCTCCCGTGTTATTGTCCCCTAAATAAACCAGATTTGATGTTGTTAAACTTTAAGCTGTCTGAAGTGTCAGTACCTACTTATCAAGCATTGTAGTGGTTTGTGTATTCTGATTAACCTCGTTTTACAGGGGGTCCTCAGAGACGAACTTCAGAATCGGTCTCAAGGGTAAGTGGTACTTTATGATTGAGCAGTGTGTACATGTGAGGTATTGGGACTGTAACTTCTGTGCATTGTGTGAGCCATTAGAGGGAATAGAAGGGGGTCTCAGTGTCCCAGAGGGCTGTGACCAAGCTAGTCTAACCACTACAAACCCTGACCTCTAGGTGGAGGCACCCGCCATAGAACCTAGGCCCCTCAGCCTGTCAGTAGTCAAGCAGTAGTCAAGCAGGCCGGGGTAGTAGCCCTTGGGATAGCGCCACCTGGGGGTTACATATATATATATATATATATATATGTTTACCACCATCCTGTATTTTTGTCAACACCCTAGATTTTTGGCCATCACCCTAATGTTTCCCCAAGTCCTCCAAAATTGTCTTTTACTACAGTCCTTTAATACACTACTACACTGTATGAATGCCAGTGCACTATACCTTAATAAAAACCATTATGCACCTGCATAGTGCATATAGAAAGTTCAAGGAATAATGTACCCTTGGCCTCAATCACCACAGTCACTGCCCTATATCCCTAGATTGTGGAGAACCCTGGGAAGGGAACACCTGGCCCCCTCTTTGGGGCCACCCCTTCCCTTCCGAAGGACAGTAAATATAAAAATTATGAAAATATTTATTTCATTTTTGTTAACCGGGTAAGGTACAGTAGGCAGACATTTGCCTATTTTCAGGCATAACCAGGAGGTTACAAGCCAGGGTTTTACTCTTAACAATGAAAACATTAACTTGGTGCTACGACTGGCACAGTACAAGGCTAGGCAAGACAACTTGGATTATTCAAATGGCACAGGTTACGTAGAGTGCAGGGTAACAAATGCAACAAGAAAACAAATACAGTAGAGTGAGTGTTGCAAATTACATACAATGCATTGATACATACAGTGAGTATATTCAGCATAATGACATTGCACATCTGAAACCTATGACCAGGGAATGTACAAGGGCAAGCGTACCCTGCAGAACTCCCACAAAGGTAAGGTAGAATAGTATACTGTATATCTGAGAAAGCACCAAAATTGGTGCTTGTGTATCTTGCACATTTCCTTTACTGAAGGGGGCAGGTTCTGTTTGCTACCTCATAACTGGAGCACAAATCTGATTAGTTGGGATCCACATTTATTTGTCTTCTTACTATACCCAAGACTTTCTTGATTGAAGTCTTGCAGAGAAAGTCCATAGAAAGGAATAAAAAAAAAAGTCTGCAAGGTGGAGGGAATAGAAAAAAATAGCAGGGGAAGGATAAAGGACAATTCCAAAAAAGGACAGTCCTGAACAGCCACTGCTGTCTGTTGAAACCCTACCCTTCAGCTAGACTCAGGCAGACTGATGATTAACTGGGAGAGGGTCCAGCACTGCATTACCACTCCAGAATGGAGGAGATGGCAACCCTGTTACTCACCACAGAGTAGCCACAGTAATGCTTGTGACAAGTGACACGTTAATGACAGTATAAAACTGTGAATCTGGTACTGCATTTAAAAAAGGAGTATTTCGAAAACCGGTGTTAGACAATATTTTATTAAACTGAAAATGTAAATTATTTCCTAGGGGCAAAAGAGTTGCCTCAGGTGGGTAGTGTAAATCTTATTGCATCCATTTTTTTCCACTGACAGAACCAAGGGTTTTGTAATTAGCACCAACTCTGCTAGTGGCCTGAAGCATTCATCGGTTCCCAATCTACTGCAGGCAAGCTGTGACACTCGGATTTTTAGAGCAATACTTTGGCACTGTTGATGCATTGTAGGAGTGCTGTAATAAACTGTTATTGTTGCTTGATCTTTTCTGTTGCCATCTACTTAAAAAAAGAGTATTCTGTATAAATATCAATGTTCGATTAAAGTATTGTAAGTAAGTGCAAGGAAAAGCAGTTCGGAGCGAGATATTTTGAGTAGCATTTTCATTAACATACTCTGTAAGGCTGAGAATATTGAATAGGTGAAACAAACAATAAGCTGGAAGATACAACAACCAAAAGTTTAATTGGACTAACTTCACTGCTTCCTCTTTTAGTGGTTTATTTACAGAAGTAAACATTTGAATTTGAGGAAATAGAACTGCTGCAGTGTATATATTTGTTAAAGAACAGCTGAGTCCTTTTGGAAAATTATATAAAAATATATATATTTAGACAGAGTTCAGTTCATACATCTTACATTTTGTGTACTCATTGCTAAGAACATTTGCAAATAAACGGATATTTGCCCCTTTGAGTTGATCTGATTCTGCTGCGTATTCTCTATGTAATATCAAAATCTAACACTGTGGAAATGACTATGAGGTCACAAGCACAGCACTGTGACTTTAGATGGGTAAAATAGCAGATTGACTCTAATGCACAAATCTTCGGTTTTCATCCGCCTAATGTTATAGTGGCATTACGTTGCACTGCAGCCTGGTAGATCAGTGTTTGCATGCAAGCTCGGACTTCTATACTAAGGAAAAGCACATTGTAGAGTTGTGGCACTTTGCTCCCATGGAGTAAGGGCACAAGCTGCTTGGACTGGGGAGTCGGTCAGATTTTGTGACGTGAAGACCCAAGTTGTATAACTTACAATTTTTGCAGGTCTGCTTTACTTTTTGAAATTTTTTACTCTTGGACCACATCACTTTGTTATGCTGTATTCACTTGTAACATGTTTCATTTTCTTGATTTCTACTCTTCAATACCCCGGTTGCACCTGAAAAAGGCACCTTGACACCAGCGCACCTACCCAGTTACGAAAATAAATAAATAAAATAGCACCATCGATGATGGCAGGCTGAGATCATACTCTGCTAAATAAAGGTGCAGTGGTCTCCACTATACAAATAGAAATGAAGATCCAGACCTTCAAACTGTGCCTTGGCAACTCCCCTGCAAGTGCCTGCGCACTCCCTGCTAGTTAACTAAGGAGCAGTGTTTTAAGAACACATATTGCCGAAATACACATGCACTACGCACCTTGCGAAGAACAGTACTGTGTGTATGATGCACTTCATGTCAAAAATTCTTCACAAAGTGCAAATCCGTCAATTCACGTAGTACAAATTCAAGCAGTTGTGGCAAATTGAATAGTACACATTATGCAAATGCTAGTGTGCATCGGCTGAATTAACAGCAATTTGCAAATTTTTAATTCTCAACACTCCTACTCAAGGGATAACCTCTGATAATATGCATGCTTTCAAGGGTGGCCTAGCCCAGTGAGCAAAATATTTATAAAGTAGTATGCAGAGAACAGCACCCTCCAACCCCCGAATACTGTAATTCAGTTGTTGTTTTTTATGATGTTAAGAAACAATGCCTTTTTTCTTAAATTGGCCTTTTTTTGAGAATGTCATGTATGTGTTCTGTCACATTTGAGCAGTTTTTGTGATTCCTGAATCTTTTAAATTGATGGGAAAGTCACCAGGGCTGGAATGGGAAGGGGAAGCTGGTGTGGTTAATTGCTGGAAGAGGATCATTGCATGCCAGCTGTGAGGAGGTTCCTCTTACAGCTACAGGCTGCCCTAATTGCCTCTAGCCATCTTTTGTTTTGCTGTTTTTCTGTCCTTACATTCTCTGCCTTCTTTTGACCTTTTAGCATGAGTAAGGTCTGCAAAGATTAAAAAAAAGAAAAAATTCTGTTGTTTACTGAGCATGAATTGTAGAAATTAATAATCTGAGTATTTGCCATTGAGGGTGCTTGCTCCCTGTCTGACTGGAGGGCTGCAGCATCAGGTGTAGGTATAGGGTATGTTGGTTATAGATTAACTAACCTTCTTTGTGGGCCTCCTACACCTACAGTACTGTTTTTAGTTTGGGCAGTCAGCCTGTGTCTACAAAATCAAAGGCAGCACTCATTTGGCTGCTCTCCATAGGAGGCCTTCCATTTCGAAATTTCAGCTTTCAGAAAATGTCACACATAGAAATGAATATGACACACAACTGGATGACGCACAAAACTGAGTCTGATTCATAATGTGATGACAGTGACATAATGAACTAAATATACAGCATTCCAAAGTGGGTATGATGCATACTGAACTGAGTGGGTGACATACACAAAAAGGTATAACACATACTGAAATTAATATAACATATCAAAGAACACATGGAGCACAGCACAAGGTTCTGGAATCCATACCTGCATAAGGACTGCGAGAGGGTAGAGGCAGTACAGAGAAAGGTGTCCAAAAGGGTTCAGGAAATGGGGAACGCATATGAGGAGAGGTTGCAAGACCTTGACATGGGCACACTAGGGATCAGGATGCAGAGGGACATGACTGCAACTTTCTCATACCTGCATGGGATATGTATAGGGTGAATTTCAGTGACATTTTCTCCTCAAGGAAATACAGAGGTACAAGGGGCAATTCATTGAAACTGGCAGGAGGAAGGTTCACTAAATGTCTGTAAGCACTTTTTAACTGACAGAGTAGTGGATAAGTGGAATAGGCTGCCCAAGGCTGAATCCATGGGGTGGGTTCCAGATAAGGTGTAATAGGCATGTGGCCATAGTAAGAGGGAAGGGGACAGAAGTAAGAATGTAGGATGACCACTGGGGCCTTCACAGTGTGGATAGGTAGGATGAGAAGACCGGTTCCAGATAAGGTGTAATAGGCACGTGGCCGTAGTAAGAGGGAAGGGGACAGAAGTAAGAATGTAGGATGACCACTGGGGCCTTCACAGTGTGGATAGGTAGGACGGGAAGACCGGATGGGCCGCTGGGCCTTTTTTGGGCTGTCACTTACCATGTTTCTGTCTCTTAAAGAGCCAGAGTACTGCCTAAAACTAATATTAGTTTTTAAAAGCAGTCAACCATTACCTTATATATTATCACATAGAAAGAAGACTTTCTAATGAGCAAAAGGAAAAAGAAAAATACTTTAGAAATAAAAAGTTACAATTGACTGCTTCTTAAAATGTGTATTATTTCCTGTCTGCCTGTTTTGGCTCCACTAGTACCTTAAGGAAGACCCATTCCTGCCTTCTTCCCCTCAATTAGTTCTTATTACGGATGCCTCAGGGGTGGGGTGGGGTGTCCACATGGGTTCCTTATAGACCTAGAGTATTTGGTCCCTGAGCAGCCACTCTCTTTACATCAACTTTAGGGAGATAAAGGCTGCTCTTTCTGGCCTCCAGGCCTTCACCTCACAGGTACAGTGCCATCTCCTTCTGGTGCAGACAGTCAGTGTGTTATGCACTACCTCAACAGGCAAGGAAGTGCCCACTCATACGCTCTCTCCAGAGAAACAATATGGATTTGGGAGTGAGCTCTGCCATAAGACGTCCATGTAATGGCCACTTTTCTGCCCAGCTCTCTGAATGTCCTGCTGGACCCTCTCAGCAGGTAGGTCGCTCTGTTCCCCGAGTGGGAATGGCTGGAAGATGTGGTCACTGAGTTCTTTGCACAGTGGAGTCAACTTGAGCTGGACATTTTTGTGTCCCCACTCAGTGCAACAGTGCTGTGTTTTTGCTCACTCACTATAGGGCCTAGGGTTTTTTGGAAAGACACCTTGTCCATCTTCTAGCAGGGGAAGTTCCTCTATGCATTCCCACAGTCCTCCTATTCTAGAGAGTATTGGTGAAGCCCAGGGCAAAACTGTCCACACTGTTTCTGGTGGATCCATGCCGGATCAGAAAAGATATTTGAGGATGTCTCTTCCATGAAGCCACACCTTTGTAACTATAGCCATCAGTGCTGGGACCACATGGAAACCTTTACTAGCTGGGGGCCACCCTCGATGATGTACCATGTCTGTGTCTATTAAAGCATGGGCGGCCCCATCACTCCTCAGTTCTTTTCCTGTTATCGGTCTTCCTTGCTGGACCTTCTAAAGGAAATGTCATCAACCTAGCTGTTGCTGTTTATTCTTTTTATTTTGCTGAAGTGTTTTTTTTTCTTCATATCTGCATACCGCCAAAGTCGAAAGAGCCATTATTTTGATATTGTAAGTGTGGAGATAAAATGTACAAAAAAGGCACACATGCGATCTGTGTCTGCTGGCTGGCACTGTCTCACAATGTGAGGACTTATGAGGTTTGTCAGAGCTTTGACCAGACTACAAGGCGACACTGCAAGACAGCTCTAGAAAATTCCCTCCTTCTCAGAACTTTGGAAGCCATAGAGATGAACAGGGCCCAAAGTTTGTGTCTCCCTCACTGTCGGCCAAGAAGTGGCTGCCAAAGTTGAAGGGTCGGGATCGGGAACCTGCCCTTCCTCGTCGTCTAGCCACAAACACAAGCATAGAGAAAAAGAAAGATGTGCTGTGCTGACGAGGTCCCGATCACTGTTGAGACAAGGTAATGCTACTGTATCATTGCCCACACTAGTGGTGTTGGCAACAGCCCACCTGACCGTCGATGAGACCCCAAGGTTTGGACTTGGTTTAGGCACTGCATATCTACTATGGATGATAGGATGCCTTTATCTTAGAGCCATGACCCATCAACACAAGTAGTCTCAGCCCCTTTCTAGGGTGACATTGAATCTTGGGCTGTGCTGGTGGTGTTCTCAGAAATGATCAGACCCATTCTGCCTGGACTACTAATACAGACAGTTATTCCACTGATTGGGCCTCCTGGTACTCGGCCCCGTTGATGGCTTCTACTAGCATGCCGCAGAGTCCTCCCTGTCAGCCACCACCAGTGTCACCAGTGCATTCTGTGGCTCCTGTCTTCAATAGATACTTCAACAATTAAGTAGACAAATGATCCTGACCTCATGGTTTTAGAGGAGGAATATGAGGTAGAACAATATGTTGCACCTTGCTCTAGTTCTGCCCTCTCATCTTGCAGTGAGTACTCTGTGATTTATACCCAAGCTCTCCTCCTGAGGTTCCACTTCTTAAGCCATGATGCAGCAGATGCAGATTCCCATGTGCTTTACTGTGGAAGAGGAAAATTCCACAAAAAGAAATTTAAAGGAACTTTTGACGGTGCCTTGCATGCCTGTCATTATAATTTCACCTGTATACCCTACATTAGAAGATTCTAAGGGACTAGGAGATGCCCTGGGGCAAAATGGGGGTCAGGAAAGGTGTTTTCCCTACCTGGTTCCCATACCCAAGGGCTCCACAAATTGTGGGCAGGCCCCAGGATCTTCCTCGAAGACCTATCCAACTCGGGCGGTGTTGTGCAATGCCAGATCGATTAGGAACAAGATGGCTATTATAGCTGATTGTTGGAACATCTGACCTGGCTGGATGAGAATACAGGCCCTATTTTGGCATCTGCTGTTCCAGCTGGGTTCTCGGTGATACACCGCCCGAGATTGGATCGGGGGGTGTAGACATTATGTTTAAAACTGAACTGGGCCTTGTGGATGTGCCAGTGGGGTGCAGTTGATCCTTTGAGTGTATCCTGGGTGCAGGTGTAGGGTTCAGGATACTCCTAATTTACCATCCACCCAGTGATGGGGGAGAATTCCTGAAGGAGTTTGCGGACTTCATTGTCAACGTGGCCTTGGAGTCACCCAGATGGTTGATTCTGGGTGACTTTAATGCCTGGGTCGACGATGAATTCTCACAATTTGGAAATAATCTCCTCCAGCTTATGACCACGCTGGGCCTTACACAGGTGGTTACCTCTTCTACCCATATAGGGGGTCACTCTCTGGATCTTGTGTTCCTCCTGGGGTGGAACCAGTTGCTTGGTCAGATCATCACACCATAAGGTTCAGTTTCAGGGCACCCCCAAATAGGTCTGCCCCCATGGAGATGGTCCAGTACTGCCCATTAAGGGGAGTTACCCCAGAGGGCCTATTGGCAGTGCTGGACCTATCAGGTTTGTCGAGTGAATGCATAAGTCCAGGTGGTCTTGTACTGGCGGTGGGAGACGCCTTGGACTCAATTGCTCCTGTTTGTGTTTAACCACTCACTCTGCGCCCAAGGACTCCTTGGTTTGATGAGTCCTTGAAGGAACTGAGAAGAGTGGGTGGAAGGCTAGAGAGAGCATGGTGGAAATCTGGCCTTGATGCTGACAGGCTTAGATTGATGGAACATTATAAGGGCTATCAATCAGCAATCACCCATAAGAAGGCAGAGTTCCTGTCCAGGGAGATTGCTGCTGCATGGAATGGACCGGCTCAGCTCTTCCAGACTGTGGGCAGACTGTGCAAGCCAGTCTGTCTTCAGTCTGGAGGAGATTTTTCACAAATAAAGTGTGATGAGCTAGCTTGATTTCTTTTTTTTTTTTTGCAGATAAGGTTGTTAGTATCAGGTTGGGTATCAATCCAGCTCTCTCTATGAGGATTTGCGGAGATCGGTGGGAGGTAGAGAGCACCTGTTCTGCCTGGTCTGATTTCAGCCGGCCGGAATTCATGGACATTGTGAGGATTGTCCAGACTTTGCGACCAACCAGCTGTAGTTTGGATCCGGGCCCTACACCACTATTGGTATGTTGTTTAGATGTTATCTGCCTGATCCTTGCTTAAATTGTCTGGAGTTCCTTGGAGAAGGGGGTCTTTCCTGATCCACTCAAGAAGGCAGTCGTTCAACCACTCCTTAAAAAATCCTCCTTGGATCCAGACTGTCTAGGAAATTACAGACCTGTCTCTAACCTACCCTTTGTGGGTAAGGTTATTGAGAAGGTGGTTGCGTTGCAGCTGGATGACCATCTTACAACCCACAATATCTATGATGCTCTCCAGTCTGGGTTTAGGAAAAGACATAGCACCAAGACTGCCCTTGTTCAGGTTTTAAATGACCTCCTGGTAGCGATCTTAGTCCTTCTCGATCTCTTGGCAGCATTTGGCACTGTAGACCATGGTGTGCTTTTGGAGTGCCTGTGGCTTCTCTGAGGATTGTCTGCAACAGTCCTTAGTTGGTTTCGATCTTTCCTCTCAGGCAGGTCTCAGAGGGTTGCCTTCCCCCTGTCCTGTGGGGTACTGCATGGCTCCATATTGGCACCCATGTTGTTTGCAGTGTATGTGCTGCCACAGGGAGACATCATTAGGTGATACAGTTTGGGTTTTCACTGTTGTGCAGATGATACCCAACTGTATTTGTCCTTTATTCCCAGGCAGGATGGAGCGATTTCCGTGCTTAACAACTGTCTGGCCGAAATCAAGAATTGGATGAGCACTAGCTGGCTGAGGTTAAATCCGGACAAGACTGAGGTGTTGGTTGTGGACCTAGGTCATCCGGAGGCGGGTCTTGGGGCGGGGCACCCTTCGGGCTTTATGGCTTGATGGTGTCCGGCTCATGACCTCAGACTGGGTGCGTAACCTGGGCATTATTTTTGACAGCGGTTTGACCCTAAAATCACAGGTGTCTGCTGTTGTCAAATCTTCCTTTTACCATCTAAGGAATATTGTTTGGGTGAAACACCTGGTTCCTCTGGCTGACCTTTCTACATTGGTCCACACCTTCGAAACCACCTGCCTTGATTACTGCAATGTCCTCTACCTAGGGCTTCCGGGGGTGGATATCCGTCGCTAGTAGCTATTTCAGAATGCAGCGGCCAGGCTATTGACTGGTACATCTAGGTCTAGTCATATATTGCCTGTGCTGCGCAGACTGCAGTGGCTGCCGGTACAGAGGTGGATCACCTTTAAGGTCGGTTTACTGACCTATAAAGCCCTACACGAACAGGGACCCCGTTACCTGCAAGAGCTCCTTACTCCCTACTGCCCCTCCCGCTTACTCTGATCCGCCAACGAGGGATTGCTAGAGGTTCCCAGGGTTCGGTTAAAAACATCTGGGGCACGTGCTTTCTCTCATGCTGCCCCTACCCCGAGGAATTCTCTACCTCGTCGATTGAGGGAATGCTAGACTGTCTAGAGTTTTAAATCAGAGCGTAAAACATATTTGTTTTAGCAGGCCTTTTCTGATGGTTTTTAGATTTTATTGCTATTATTTGTATATTGAATGTTCATCTTTTTGTACAGCGCCTTGGCATTTGAAAGGCGCTTGAAAAATACATTTTACTTGCTTACTTTTGCTGCAAGGTACAGACCAAACGCTCCACCTGCAGTACCCAGAAAGGCTGATAAGCAGTATCCTGCACCATCTACTAAGCCTTGTTATGCTAACCAGTCAGAAACTGAGTGTATACTCGTCATGGCTGTTCATAATAGGTCTAGGGCAACTCAACACATGAGTACCTTGCCTCCTGATAGAGAATCTAGTAGGGTGGATTTGATGGGCAGGCATACTTGTGCCTCTGCCTCTGCCTCACTGGGCCTTAGGATTGCAAACTACCAGGCCCACATGATAAACTATCAGAACAGCCTGTGAAAGCTGCTCATATTGAGTCTAGGCTTTGCTTGATTGCTCTCTCAAGAATGAGTTACATTATCCTCTGGTGTTGAGGTTGGCAAACATTTGCTACACTTAGCTTACGATGTGTCTGCTGCTTCTGCTGCTTAAGGCATTTGCATGAGGAGATATTCTTGCCTCAGAGTTGCAGGTTTTGTGAATAATGTGCAGCAAGCCATTTTGAATGCTTCTTTTAAAAGTGGAACAGAACTGTTTGGCTATGATGTTGAAGAGGCCCTATGTGGCCTTCAGACCTCAACAAATTACTCTAAGGTCTGTAAAGTCCCTGTATCCCACTTGTGCTAGGGGTCATGGGAGGAGATCCTTTCATCAGCCCACTACCAGAAATAACCATGCCTGCCTTTAGCAAGGCTGAGGTAGGGAAAGTGGTCCCCTGCTGGGCCTCCACCTCCTAGGTGCCCATACAAAAATACCCAAAGCAATCAGTACAGGTGGCACAGCCCCCACCAGTTCTACCTGACCGTCTTCCAGATACACCCCCACCCTCACTTCCACTGTTACCTCCAGGGGTGCTTTTGGGGGGCAGAATCTCCCTACATCTGATACAGTTGCAGGAGATCACTATGGACGAGTGGGTCCTGGAGATAATTGCAAGGGGGCACGCTGTGGAGCTGTTAGAAATCCCTCAAGATCATCCTGTGCCTCCTTTCCGTTATCCTCCAGACCATTTGTCCCTTCTGAAGGAAGTTCAGTCATCATTCCAAAAATGTGCTATAAAACCAGTTCCTCCTTGACAGAGAAACAAAGGGTTCTATTCCAGATGCTTCCTAGTCCCTAAATGGACAGGGGATGTGGGTCCTGTTTTGGATCTTGGGGATCTCAGCTTCTACATTGAATATAAAAAGTTTAAAAGGGTATCCCTTCTAGTGTGATTCCCCTTCTACAGACAGGGACTGGCTTTGTTCCCTGGACATGAGGGATGTGTACCTTCATGTCAAGATCAGGAAATCCCACAGACAGTACCTCTGCTTTGTGCTGGAGGGAGAGCATTATCAGTTTAGAGTATTGCCCTTTGGCTTCTCTTTGGCAGTAGTGGCAGCAGCCCTTCACAGGGAAGGCCTGTAGGTGTCCCCCTAGCTGGACAACTGGCTTGTGAAGCCCACGTCCAGGAAAGCTCTGCTACATACTCTGTCTCCAACATGACAGTTGTTCGAAGACGTAGGGTCATGAATGTGCCAAATTCTGTGTTGACTCCCTGCCCAAGACTGCAGTATGTAGGGGCAGTCTTGGACACAGAGAAGGGATGTGCTTTCCTTCCACAGGACAGAACAGACAATCTGATTGCCCAAGCACAGTTGGTACGCAGGAGTCACTGTGTCACTGTGAGAACAATGTTATGTCTCCTGGGTCTCATGACTGCAGCCATAGTGACTTCCATTGGTCTGCCTCCATATGAGAATCCCTCAGTGGATACTCAGGGTCCAGTGCGATCAGCTGACAGACAAGGTGACCAAATGTTTTTTGTCATGTCTCTGTTTCACATGGCATTGCTGTGGTGGCTGGGTCATGAAAACCTATTAAAGGACGTTCCATTCCTTGTATCAGCTTCTGAACAGATCCTCACTACTTACCAAACGCAGGGGTTATGGACCAAGGTGAAGGCCAAGCTGCATATAAGTGTCCTGGAAATGAGCGCTGTCCTATACAGCCTCCAGACATTTCAGGAGCATGTTTTCTCAGTCCTCTGAGAGTATGGTACTGGGCTCTGTTCCACGGCCTACAACTGTCAGCCCTCCATCTCTCAGGTCTCCAAAACATCTTGGCAGATAGACTAAGCAAGTCATAGTCCAGAATTCATGAATGGGAACTGTAGACCGCCATGGTAAATGGCCTGTTTGCTAGATGGGGTCATCCAGAGTTGGACCTTTTGATGTCTCCACACACAAAACTGCTATGTTTCTGCTTGCTCGCTTCAGGACCAGGAGTTTTCAGGCAAGACGTGTTATCCCTCCCTTGGAAAAGGAAATTCCTATTTATTTCCCCACTTCCTCTAATACAGAGGGTTCTGCTTAAGCTGCAGATGGAGTGCGCCATTCTCATCCTCATTGCTCCATTATGGCCTCGCCAAATATGGTTTCCAGTACTGCAACAGATGGCAGTGGAACTTCTTGTCCCTGTACCTCTGTGTCAGGGTCTTTTGTCACTGGACAAGGGGTCCCCAGTCCATCTAGACCTGAAGTCCTTACATTTGCATGCATGGCTTCTGAAGACCTAGCCACTGTATGTGTTGGGATATCCCCTAAGGTAGCTGATGTGCTGACTGCAACTAGAAGGCCTTCTACCAGATACACCTATTCCCTGAAATGGAAACGATTCACTTTGTGGGCTGCTTCCAGGAATTTGGATCCATTAACATGTCCTGTGAATGTTGTGCTGGAATACTTGCTGTCCTTGTCAGACTCTGGCCTGCAGTATTCCTTACTTAAGGTGCACCTGGATGTTGTATCAGCTTTCCATGTCCCTGTTAATGGTCGTACGGTTACCCAGTTAGAGGTGTTAGAGGTGTCCCATATGTTTCGGAGAGGTAATCCAGTCCCACCTTGGGACTTGAATTTTGTGCTTGAGAAACTGACCTTGACTCATTTTGAGCTGGCTGTGAGTCGTGGCTTATTTGCTATAATGGAAAATATTATTTTTAGTTGCAGACACTTTGACTCAAAGGATTTCTGAGCTTCAGGCTCTAATGTGTGAGCCTCCTTATTCCATTTTTCACAAAGCCAGAGTCACTTTGTGTACGAATCTTAACTTTCTACCAAAGGTGGTATCTGAATTTATATTAAATCAAATGCTACACCTTCCTGCTTATTGCCGTGAGCATGCCAATCAGGGGAAGCATTGCTCCATACTCTGGATGTACATAGAATACTCAGATGCAGTGTGACTCACACCAAGGATTGCAGAAAGTCCTCTCAGCTTTTTGTTTTGTTTGCCAGTGGGAAAGAGGGCATCCCGTGTCTAAACAGGGCCTATCCAAATGGCTGGCACATTGTATTATGTTCTGTTATAGGAAGTATGGTAAGGAACTTCCTGGTGCTGTTAATGGACACTCCACTAGGGGTATGGCCACGTCTGTTGCCTGTCTCAAAGTGTTCCTGCTGTTGACATTTGTGCTGCAGCCACGTGGAGCATCATCCACGCATTCGCTAGACACAGTCTGACTGGCTTCAGCCTTGTTGTACTGCGAGACTTTCTGTCCTGAATGTATATCAGACTGTACCGGCCTCCCACTTTTTACTTGGGACTGCTTGGGAATTGTTCCAAAGGTGTGGTCTAATGCAGGAAATTGCCTCGAAGAGAACAGTTACGTAAGGACTTAATGTAACAGCAGATCTTCGAGAGAATTTCCTCCATTAGGCCATGCCATCCCTCCCTCCCTCCTTCCCCCTTCTGCTTCAGGGAGGGTTATATCAGTTGCTGTGTCTAAAACCTACTCCATGCATCCTGTATCCAACCCCATGCCGCTCCTTGTGTACCTGGTGCTGGTCTTATCTCCTGGTTTCCCACGGCTGGAGGTCTTTCAAGGCTAATCTATAGCAGGGAACTGAAGAATCATGAGGTCACTCATGTTTATATAGATGCAGACGTGGTACATCATCGTGGGTGGTCCCCAGCTAGCAAAAGTTTCCATGTAGTCCTAGCACTGATGGCTGTAGTTCAAAGGTGTAGCCTAAAGGAGGAGATTCTCTCAAATACCTACTGTTAAGGTAACTACTCACATAACTGTTCTTTTGGTTTCCACTGCTATGCCACATGGTAGTCAAACCTTTCTTGAGAGGCAGGACTCCTTTCCTTGGACAATGGCAGCCTGTTACACCCAGACCTTCCGGCTCTGCACCTCTATGCCTGACTCCTGAAGATTTAAAATTGTCCTGGTTCGGGGCTGCCTTCACTGTAACAGATGTAATCATGGTAGCTAGGAAGCCATCTACTTGGTGTGCACACTCTCTGAAATGGAAGCCCTCCAGTAGTTTGTGTGCCTCTTGCTCTCTGGACCCCTTTTCTTGTCCTGTCCAGTAAGATTTGGACAATCTACTGTCTCTGTCAGACTGTGGCCTTCAGTGCTTTGAAGGTAAATCTTGTGGCCAGATTCCTAAAATATATCCTACATCTGTGTCCACCAGTCCATCACCCAGTTCTGATCTGGGACTTTATTTGTTGATATCTTTATTTATTGTATTTATTTATTTTATTTATTTATTTAGTTTTTGTTAACGGGGTAAGTACACTAGACAAGTTTTATGCCTATTTTCAGGAACGACCCGGGAGAGTACAATAGGGTATAACAGGTACATCAATACAGCAATAGGGTATGATGAGTACATTAAATACAACAGCAGGAGAGAAAGACAGTTTTTGCAGTTTTACATTTGAATGGAAAGTACACCCAGTTTCTAATGCTGGGGGCAAGATACAAATTTGAAATAAATACAATGACCAGCAGGGCTTGTAAGGAGTCATGAGCGTAGGAGCACCATAGAGTCGGTCAGTAAGGTGGGGGGATTGGACGTTGGAAAGTACCTTTGAGCACAAGTGCCCTTTTTCACAGGTTCCATGGCAGGATAAAATACATAAAGTACAGTACGTGATCAGAGTATAGGACATTACGTAATGTTATATAGAGTGCTGTACAGAATGGTTTACCCTTGCCGCAGCGACTCCCAGATGCGAAGACCACCACAGCGACAGGAATCGGGCAAAGTCCACCGCCTGTCGCTGTGGTGGTCTGTACAGCATCGGGACTGCCTTGTTGGTGTTTGCCCCCGGGTTCAACTCTGACTCGAGTTAGAATCCAGAGTCCAGGGTGTGTGGTGAGCCCCACATGGGGGTTCGAGGGCGCAGCCTCCTGCTGGACACATGGAGTCATCCCCGACACTACAGTGCCGACAGTCGGCACAGCGACTGTCACTGCGGCATGAGTAAACCATACAGAATACCATATAAGACAGTTACAAAGCTACAAATTACAGATCAGAGCATCAGCGGTAACATGAAGCTTGTTCAGAGAGTAATGGATGAAGAGAACTTTTAAGCTGCTCCAAGTTTGACATGTTACGTAATGACTTAGGAACAGCATTAAGCTCATTGAAGAGCTAGTGTACTGCCTAAAACTAATAATAATTTTTAAAAGCAGTCAACCATTACCTTTTATATCTGAGGTACTTTGTCTTTTCCCTTTGGTTCATTAGAAGATTTTTTTTTTACCTGATGTTAGAAAGTGTCATTTGTGGAACAGCACTCTGCTAGGCAGCTGACATACCTAGCTTTGTTCCTCCTACAAGATCATCAACATTGTTCTGTGAACTCACTGCCTTTGATTTCACAGCTTCTGAGAAACAGCCACTCAGTAGCTGCCAGGCCTGCCATCTGTGATGCCGTTATCCTTGAAGTCACAATGCAGATGATGTAGTAGGAGGACTAGAACTAGATGCGTCGGCTGCCAGGCAGAGTGCTATTCCAGCATAATACTATCACATAAAAAACTTACAATAAAAAAGAAAATTTACTTTAGAATCTAAGTTACAGTTGACTACTTCCTAAAATTTGTAGCATTTACCCACCTGCTACTTTTGGTTCCACTAGCTCATCAGTTTGGTTCTTGAGTCCCTTACACGTGCTTCTTAGAAACCTGCCGCCATCTATGGGCTTCATTTTTTATCATGGAACATGCTTTTTGTAGTTGCTATCTCCTTGGCTAGGGAAGGGGTGTTCTGAGATGTAGGCGTGGATTATGTATACTCGGTATCTTGTTTTTCACCAGGATCGGGCCAGACTTTGTACACGTCCTCTAGTGTCCCGTAGACAGAATTGCTTTGGCCTTGCGATTCTCCATGGCATACTGTCTTATGGAGCTAAGTGTTCTCCCTGCCTGGCCTTCCACCCACTCTGCAGTGTTGCACTGCTTGCAGCTCCTTCAATATGTTTGTGGTGCCCTTGAAGAAGATAGCTTGGTTACTTACCAGCAGTAGCAATAGCTATTCAAGAGAGAAGCTCCTCTGTAGAGCTACAGCTCCCCTTCCCCTTCTGCACTATCAGATGGATTACTTTTGTATTCTTGCTGATTCTTGTATATTTGGTCTTCTTTTTCTGTACTCCTATGTCGGGGCTATTTGTTCTTGCCTTTCCTCTAGGCCTGGTCATGGTTTTGGCCTCCTGTTTATGTTGGAATTGTACATCTCAGAGTTTGTCTACAGCGGGAAAGTAAGGGGGTATGGCACTGTCCGTGTTATACAGGCACTGCTGACAAATGTCATTGTGGGTGGCCCCCGCTAGGCAAACATTTTGGAGTGGTTCCGACACTGACAGTTTACTGTTCGGTACGTGTGACTCTGGAGAAGATTCTTTAAAGATCTCCTGTAACCTGTAAGTAACTATGCTTTCTTTTGTTAGCAATAGTCCTGCTACAGAAAATACTTATTAAAATAGAAATTATAATAGAAGTGCGGCACATGGTCGACTTTAGCCAGTCTAACTGGTTGGAAATTCCTTTACAGGATCACCTTGTAAACAGTACCTTAATGGCACTAATGGTGTACAAACCATCTTCCTGTTTAAAAATAAAGCTTTTTACTACTACTACTTTAGCCACTAGGGAAATCTGTAAACATTTGGGGAACATAGCTTTTACTAGATGCTCTTTGAGGGTATTTCCATCAGGGCTCCAGATAAGGTGCATACCAGCCCTATTTATGCATTGGAAAAGGGCATTTATGAGTCTTTCTGTGCCTGGCTTGCATATTACTTATGCAGAGTATGTGGATTTTCAAGAGCACCTGTCAGCTGTGTGTGTCCACTACTGTTATTGCTCCCCCACCCAACCAAACCTTGTGCATGGAGTTCCCTGGCCCTGATTTATGCTTCTGCACCTTAATCCATGCTCTGCCTTGCTGTGTGATATGCTCCTTCCCCCCCCCCCCGCAACACGCATGTCCTAGGTCACTTTGTTAGCGGAGCAGGAGCGAGTACCGCAAGCAGCTGCAGCTATGTGGGGCATAAATGCCAGCGGCAAATTTCCCACCACTGAAGTCGATGGCAGCATGGTACAGGATAGCACAGCCAGGATCAGAAGGAAGTCACTCCATGGCCTGATGGAGACTCGGAGGCAATGACATTTCAAATTGGGTGGAGTGGTTAAGGTAATATATGTTGGGGGGGACTCTAATTATGTTGAGGCGAGCAAGAGGAGAACAGGGGCAATTGGAACTGAGGACGAATCAGGTTGCTGCAGACAGTGTACGCCACTGCCAGCTATCATTTTGTGTGTGAGTGTGGGGGCTCAGTGCTGAGAGTCAGAGAAAGCACGGGCAGGATTCAATATAGTACAGCTGCAGCCTCCCTGTACTTTCTCTGACTTCCAGCATAGAGCCCTGCCAGCCTGAGGTGAGTGTAGGGGTGTTAGGCTGTCATCAGGCTGCATGCACTCTGTAGCTGCCGCAGCCTGACACCTAGGCTGCTCGATAATTGGATTGTTTTGATACATTTTTTTTGCAATTTAAAAAGGTACTCCTCGCTTGCAGGAATTTGTCATTTGTATGCAGCCGGATTTGATTTTGCTCACCTTCCTAAAAATGAGGAGTGCAGTACTCAACCCCCAAAATATTATCTGGAGCACTGATTTCCACAGAGCTTCATAACACCATTGGACTGTAAGCCATCGGTGTGAGGACCTTACGGGAAGCTTTTGTAACAATTGGGCCTCCCATGTCACTGGGTCACGCACATCAGCGACCCACAGAGCGTCACTTTTATAATGTTGGTGGACCTCAGCCACTTCATTTTTTTCTCGTCCTGCCATCAACAGAGTGAACATCGAGCCAGTGGAAGCTGTTTTTTTCATAGCTGAACGTTTGCTGATAAAGATATATTTTCTCTGTGGTAAGCTATTCCTTTGGGAATCATCCGAAACCACAGGATTCTACATGTGGTCAGTCCATATTGTATTGTACCTTGGTCAGAATATTTTTTTTCCTTCTTCTTAGTTTCTTGGGTTTTGAAATTACAGCAATGTTCTTAACCCACATTAAGCTCAATGCAGACTAACCCACAGCACATAAAAATGTGCGGTCGGATTTTCAAAAGGCGGCCTTAAGCGGCATGTCAAGCCTTGCGTCAAATCAGTTTTTGTGGTGCAGCTGCGTCAACAACCACCTTTGCTGCAACTGTGCCTGATTATAGTAGCTTGGGTGCAGTTGTGACACTTTACCAGATCTGCGGCAGCTTGTGCCAAATATGTTTTTTTTTGCATTGTATAGTTATTGATTTTTTGCAAGTCAGAACTTACAAAACATTATACCCGCAGGAAGATAACACAAATGAGAATACATCAAAAATGGTCCTCGACAAACCATGACAAAAGCACCTCCTCAACAATTACCACATGGGGGAATAACACAATGAGTAATTGTCACAAAGTTCCCAGAGCATGCAGCTTATGGAATATCAAAGGGGACACCATAAATTGCTAGACCCTTTTATTCTAAGATCCAGCAGTGCCCCTGGCAATGGTAAAATACGTCCGCAGTATCCCAGGGAACAAAACCTTAAAATATAAGCCAAAGTTCAAAGTATGCAGCTGAAAGATCAAAATTCAAGATTCTCCCCGGCCCCCAGTAAATGCCGTAATGACAGGACATACAGCAGTTCATAAACAGGGAATGTCCAATAAAGTCCTAGGAAAGTGGCATCGTGGATCATACATTTCTTTGATTGTCCAACATAGAATCTGTGGAAACATGCAAAAGGGCATAAGAAGCAGTACTATAAATTAAATCAAATTCGGCCATCAGAACAATGCCAGTAATTAAAACCAAAGTGGACAACGAAGTCGAAAACATAATAAGAACATATGCAGAATGCCAGTACCAGGCAAGCCCACTACCCATGCCCCAGCAAAAACTCACAACACAGTACAAGTCCAGAGGAATCTTCAGCCATCCTCTGAGGAGACCTCAACTTCTCCCATTCCCTCCAGTTCTTTTTCAGTAAGTCCAAACACTTTATCCATATCCTTGGGGTCATTAAATTGGTAAACTTTACCCTGCCAGGTCAGTCTCGAGTGTACGTGGAGTAGGAGCTGGTGCTGGATTTTCAACTGTCTGAGTCAACCTCAGAAGCTATCAAACGCCTTGTACTATAAGGTAAATCCAGGAAGATGTACACAATATCCTTTTCATATTTGAATGATTGCCTTCATCCCAGAGCCAACACTCTTGTCTCTGTCACCCACTCCCATGCAAACCACTAGTAGCATCCTAGGAGCCTTCGCTTCTCCCAACGGCTACCTAGGGGTAATCCGATAAGCCTTCTCTGTAGAGATAGGTGGGTCATCTTCAGATAAGCCCAGAATAGAGGGCAAAAAGGTCCTAACAAACAGAAGGCAGTCTTCCCCCTCGGCAGCTTTGGTAAGACCCACAATTTTCTTTAATAAGCTTAGAAGTGGCATCATACACCTTCAACATAGCGCCCTCAGTCCTCTGGGTCACCTGCTTACATTGGTCCATTCTGGTCTCTAAAGCTGAGACCCGGGGACTCAGAGAGTCCAACTTCTTATCGATGTCTTGCACCGACCAGACTAGTTGATTGAGCGTGGCCTGAATGGTATTCAGCGATGCTCCCCCTTGAGGCAGCTCACTGGAGGCTGCAGTATCGCTGCGATTGCAGTTTCTTAGAGGCAAAATAATCAGAGGATGTGGCAGTAGATCCCCAGTTTTTACTCATAGTGGACATCTATTGTTTATTTTACACCGCTGGGGCACCATATGGGGTTAGAATTGCAAGTTTAATATTTATTTTAAACAAGGTTCCCCAGAAGCTAACGAAGATTGCCGCTTCCTGAAAGCTGTTCAGGAGCGCCCCTGTGCCAAATATTTGGTGCAAGCCCGATAAAAAGGGCCCCCAGGATTGCCACACGCTAGACAAGAAAAAGTTGGTCTAACTTGTAAAAGTTGGCGCATAGGATAGACAATCCCGATCGCTTACCAGGAGAATGCCACAAGCCCTGTGCGCCATATGTTCAGCATAGCTAGGGCTTGCGCCATTCGGGCCTTTTGAAAATCCAGCCCATAGACTCAGTCCGTGTAGAAACTTTGTACAAAAGAACAGCACAGGGTGCCAGGCAGTTGAAATAAAAAAAGAAATAGTTACAGTAGTGATACATTTTAGGAGAATTCATTCTCTCATTCTCACCGCAGTGACCTTGGATAGATCAGTGTGGGTGGTCTGCTAACTCAGCTTGCTCCTCACAGGATACCAACTAGAACAGGCACTCGATGCTAAAGTGTATTTCAGTGTGACAAAAACATAAGTTCCAGTCGTTATCTTGCAAATAAATAGGTTTATAGAATATGGGTTTGATATTTGTACTTCTGTGTTGGAAATACCTGTTTGTGTTAGACTAACAGGCTGTCAAAAGATTTTCTAATTCACTGCTGCCTCTTCATGCTGTGTGCCATGTACTATAATAATGAGTACTGTAACGGCAATTCCACCTTAGCAGTTTTGTCAGTAATTGCTTTGTGTCAGAACAACAGACAGGTTCCCCTAAATCTCAAGGAAATGAATATACCAATTTTATGTCACATTAGAGGGATGGGAATCACTTTAACATTTCTTATTGATATTTAAAACTAGCTCTGCATGTTGTCCCGGCCATTACAGGTGATCCAATCAGTTACTTCATCAGTTGAAATCAGCTGTTGGCTCCTGTAGTGCTACAGCTCGCAACACCAGTGACTTGAGTTCAGGAAAGCGTTCAGGTCGACGGGGGCCAGCTGGGAGGAGAAGGGATTGAGCACCCCAGGGGATGCTGTTCTGCTCTGGGGTGGGTGGGTTACCATCCTCGCTGCAGTACTGCCACCTGGGTGACCACAGGTGGCGGTGCATTCGAGGATGCTGTGGGATAGTGAGACGCAGTGAGGTCTGAAGCGGCAGCACACATTACTGCGCATATGCTTCTTGAACCTCCCATACTTGCCTGCATCTCTGGGGACCATGAGAAAGGAGGAAAAAACACTGCACAAGCTGATTATGGCCCTGGTAGACCAAACATGGGCCACACCAGGAGCCCTCAACAGCCGCCTGATGAAGACTACTTACAGGTAGAAGGTGGCCCTGTCCCTTCTTTTCCGCCTGTGGGAGGGGGGCTGATACTGGGAGCACATGGAGGCTGGAAGCTGTAGGGGACCAGGTGCAGGCAGAGCCAGGCACTTTGATGATCCTGAGTGAGAGCAGAGGCAGTGACATTGAGGAGGGGGCATAAACAAAGAACATGAAAAAAAAAAAAATCAGCTGGTGACTCCTAATTCTGATACCATTATTTCTGCAAACTAAATATTGATTGACATTAAAACCGCTTCTAAATGTGCTTAATAACACAACTTGATATAAAGTAGTATTCTAAATACTAGTGAAATACTGGGCCATTAAAACACAACACACAGTCCGCTTTACCTTGCGGTACACTGGCGACCTGGGTTCGGGAATAGACATGGGCCGTCGGGGTGCCAGCATGGGGTGGAGGGTAGGAGCAGGATTGAGCAACCAGAAGACAGCTGTCTTCACCTGGGGTGGTCGCTGCCCCCCCCTAGTCCCGCTGCCACCGGGTGAAGATCCAGTGGTTAGCGTGGGCAGAGGGGGAGACACATCGGGAGGACACCTTGAGACACGGTGTGTGCATGCCTCCACATGCGTGCGTGCGTCCGAGGCAGGGGATCGGGGAGAAAAACACAGTATTCTCAGTGTTATGAATAAGTACTGCAGAAAGACCTCTAGTCAGTTGCAAAACATGCTGAGCATGCTTAAAGGCGAGCTTATTCAGGATACTGAGTCACATTTAAAAGAATACTTACTGGAATGTATATTCAATTTCATTTAAACGGACTAAGACAATATTTAGAATACTGTCTATGAGGGCCTACTGCCTTGCTGTGCCAGTGAGCCGGGTTTGGGAACAGACAGTCATGCAGGTGGGTGGCCTGGGCTGGGAAATTAATTTATTTATTTATTGAATTTTGTTGCCCCGGTAAGCCCACCGGACCTAGAAGTCCCTTTTTCAGGGGCGACTGGGGGAAGGGGAGATATAGATGGTAAGCAACTGAAATTGAACCAGATTAAGCTGTTGGTGGTATTTTTAGTGAATGGGAGAAATTTGTCCAGGACACCGGGGAAATTCTCCTACTCTTTTTTGATAAGGGAAATAGTGCTGCCAATGGCAGCGTTTTGCAGCCCTCGAGGGGATGCCTTCCAGCACCACAGTGACCCCTTTAGTGAGTCAGGGACCTAGCTCCCCTCAGAGGACTTGCTGTGGTGACCAAGGCAACTCTAGGCTGTGAGATTCCATCCTGGGGGTGGAGGCGGTAGGGACAAAACCCTGTTTACCGTTTGAATGATAGCGCCCATATATTTGGGCCCCACATGGGCTGGACTCTGTTGATGTCCATGTGGTGGGGGAGTGCAGTCCCTTCCCTGGTGATCTGCCATGGAGGCGAGCTGTGAAGGACTGCAGTGGGAGATTGTAGGGCACTTGAGGGTCAGCTGTGTGGGCACTGAGGGGTAAAACACTTGTTTTAAAAAGATAATGCTGCAGTATTCATAATATGGTGACCACGTCAAACAACAATTACAAGAAAACCATAAACATGAAGCTAATGCAGAACTTAAGCAGCCATTATTAAGGGAACTCTTGTTTTAGTTTATAGGCTGAATTTTCAGTAGAGTTTACCACCAAAATGGTGGCTTTGTGTAGACATAGGTGGATCATTTATTCAAGGGGGGGATACTGTACAGATCCTGCAAACAGTTGTATAATATTTTGTAAATTAATGTATTTTATCCTACCTGTATCCCCCCTCCCCCGGGTCGCACCTGGAAATGAGCCTCGGCTCAGTGTGCCTTTCCTGGTTACCAAATTTTAAATAAAATATATTATACTACAGGTATCTACTCTCAGCCAATCAGAACACAGAAAAACTGTAAGTTATTCTCTCACAAACTACTACCAACATGCCCACAGTAGTTTTTTCACCTATGACCACACCCACAGTAGTTTATTCACCTTCCCAGGGTAGTTTATTCACCTGTAACCACACCCACAGTCGTTTATCCACATTCCCTTCTATTACTCTCCACTTACAGTCCTACACACACTGAATGTCATTCACTGACACTATCACCCTGTGTAACTAATTTGCAAATGCTGCCACAAGCTGTCTAATCCCACATCTTTAATATTTACAACCTCCCCCTTATTTCTATTCACTAGTAAAAAAAAATGTCACCACACAGCAAGTTTAACTTGCACTGTACATAATATGCGCTCCGTGCGTCTGTGACCTGTAGTGTCGCGGGGCAAGTAAGAAGTTTGTTTATTATTAACTGATGCTTTTGTGCTTGCATGTCTCAAAATAGTAATATTGGACACTTACTGTTACATGTAGTATTTAAAAGTTGGTCCCGTGGAAAACTGAGTGCTACAACTCTTTTTTTTTTCCTATTGTCAAATCGAAACCATGATTCTGGACATGCGCATTACCAGCTTGAGTAATGCGCATGTCCACAATCATGGGTTCGATTTCGCAAAAGAAAATAAAAAGGATTGTAGCACTCAATTTTCCACAGGACCAACTTTTAAATATACGTAACAGTAAGTGTCCAATGTTACTATTTTGAGACATGCAAGCACAAAAGCATCAGTTACTAATAAACGAGCTTCTTACTTGCCCCATGGCACTACGGGTCACAGATGCATGGAGAACATATTACGTGCGCTAATTAAAGTCTACTAAAAAATATAGTTTTATCTGAATTTAGTGGAGTTGATAGTATATTATTATGTTTTGTGGAGTATACCATTATCGAGTTCTTGGGATTAATCGCCTTGGCTTCACCTCGGCGTTTAATCATCCACAGAAGCCAGTTATTGCTTCGTATAATCCACAAAACATAATGTTATTACTATTATACCACTAGAATATCACTCAAGTAATTCATAACTTGTCGTTTTAACAGAACTTGCATTTAGAAGTATCTGAAGTAAGCATAAAATAATCAGCATAGTACGTCATAGACACCAGGATGTTGTCTGAACACGTGCCAAGAGTATAACTTGTCATTCTGATTGTTCTGCAAAGGAAGTGAGATTCCGACAGGAAGAAAAGTCATTTATTTCAGTCTAATGTACTTGAGAACTGCCAGCAATGTTTTGTTTTTGACTAATGTGTGTAACTGAATGACTGTGAACACGTAGCTTGCTGTTCCAAATAAACTTGGAATCCCTTCTCATTATTATATAGAGAATACTGGATGGGTACTCATGCACAACCAGTGTGTTCTGCCACAGAGGGGTTCTGATCCCCTCTGACCTCAAACAAAACTCGAGAGGGTCCATGGAATCAGAACTCATGTGGCAGAACACACCGGCTATGCATAAAATTGCCCATCTTGTATTTTTTTTTTTCACAGTTTATAGTATTATGTGAAATGTGCGTGCAGCTGTTCTTTCGCTTTCGGAATGAAACTCACTTGTGCAGTTCAGAATGCTGTTGTACCACAGAAGAGTACGGTCAGATTACATGACCTTTGAACTGTGGTACACCAACATTGTGAAAGGGATGGAACTCTATATAGAACAATGCACACGTCATACACAAAGGGTGTGTTAAATAGAGTGTGTTGTCCTCTCTGCTGCTTCTGTCTTTCGCTGTCACCATGTACTGTACAATCAGGCAGTTCTCAGATAAAGTGACAGACCCTGGGGTTGTGGCTGGAACGTTAGGTGGCTTGTGAGTTGAGAGCTGCGTGCCAGAAAGTCAGAGATGTAAATGCACACTGTAGAACTTAAAAGGCAGGACCAGCTGGTGTTAGACAGTGTTTGGCAAATCCTGTAATACACGGCTGATAATACTCATATGTGTAGTATCATTCATGTTTTATGGAGTTTGAAATTGCTTAGAACCCCGATATTATTTGGCTTGATTAGTAGTTGCACTGAAATCTTTTTGCATGCATAGGTAGGTGGCAGCTCAGCGTGCTTCTTTTTATGTTGGCTTGCATGCACGCTCAAGCAACATCTTCTGGTAGTAGCACTTTCAGAGGTGTGTCAGTGTAGTGGCGAATGCAGGGCACACTTTAAAAGGTGTGTCCCTCATTTCCCAATGAGCCAGCATGCGAGCGCTGACACAAGAATTCTGTAAAGTGGACACAACTTGAAAGAAAAGTGCTGCTGCAGTTGGAGACAAGCTCGTCATGCAGCAGCACAGATGACACGCCTCCCGTATGTCCCTTTCCCAGTGAAACATTTCAGTTGACATAGCGGCGGCTCCTGCTGTATGCCACACGATCCCAAAAGAAAGCCGACATTGGTGGTGCAATCCCTGTGTCGGCATGTCCACCCACCCCCACACACATTATGTGTGGCACACTGGGAGCCCACCCCAGTGTGTGTCTGCTCATAGAAAGCCGACCACGTCAGCATGTTTCTGTTCCTCTCCCGCCCCACACCCATTGTATGTGTCACACTGGGAGCCCATCCCAGTGTGGTCAGCATAACCTCCCCCCCCCCGAAAGTTATGGGGCACACTGGGAACCCACCCCAGTGTGTCTGTTTGTTACTTGTATTTCACCTGTAAAGAAGAAAACCGTCCGTGGCGCGATGTAATTTTTATTTATTTTCTGTACTTGAAAAAAAAGCGGTCTGTTGTCCATCGCCCCTTCACAACCAGCACCACCCTCTGCACTCACCTCCCCACCCCCACACCTTACCCCATACTTACCTCCAGAGGTCTGGTGCTGCGATGGTGGAGCGGGAACATGTCTAGACTCTTCAAAGCCAACTGCGAACTGAAGAAATGCTGGTAAGCTGTATGATAGCATAAACGGGGTGGGGGGCAACTTAGGTGGCTATCTCAGCCAGATTTTCAACATGGGATTCTTGGGACCCCACCTCATGAACACATGCTCTTTCATCTCGTTATTCAGTCCCAAAAGGTCATTTCACGGTCAATGCACGGAATCATCTTTCAGGACCGATTAAGGAAACGACAGTGCCACTGTTCATGAGGTGAGGTCCCAAAAAGCCTATGTTGCAAGTTTGGTTAAAAAATTCAGAAAAATTACTGTTCCAAGCATGCATTGCGTAGTTTCCATGCACGCTAGTAATTTCGACAATTTTTAATATTTTCACTCCAGATTTTCAACATTGCCATTTTGTAACACCTCCTTATGAACAGTACAGCTGTTATTCTTCACATCCTGCCTGAAATGTGTTTTCGCACATGTGGCGCACAATGGCACAGTCGCTGTGGGAAATCAATGTTTGGGACAGATTAAGAAAATCACAGTGACGCTATTCATGAGCGGAGGTCCCAGAATGTCTATGTTGAAAATTTGGTTAAAAAAATCCCCAAAATAATTGCGTTATGGGCGTGCATTGCGCGGTTTCTATGCTCACTCGTGACTTCAATTTTTCATATTTTCACTCCAGATTTTCAACATTGACATTTTTGTACACTTCCTTATGAACAGTACAGCTGTCATTTTTCACATCCTGCCCGAAATGTGTTTTCACACCTGTGGCGCCAAATGGCACAGTCGCTGTGCAAAATCACCTTTCGGCTAACAAACTGATAGTGCCACTGTTCATGAGGTGGGGGGTCACAAAAAGCCCATGTTCAAAATTTGGAGTGAAAATACCAACAAACGCCTGGGGCACTAAGATTTCCAACCGTAACGCCCCACCCTGTAGAGACTGACAGGTGACATGGGTGTGACTTGGGATTGTCGGCTGTAATGCTCACACCATTCCACCCCCACCCTGCAACCAATGACAGGCATCGAGGTGTGCCTTGGACTCTTCGGCCCCAAAGTTCACCTCATTCTCCTATACTGCACCCATCTCGGCGTATTTCCTTATGGAATGGGGTGAGCGTAAGGCCCAAAGACCCCGAGGCACAATGCGACAGTTGTTGGTGTCTGCAGGGTAGGGTGCGGTGAAATGGCGCGAACATTATGGCCAACGACCCAAATGCACACCCCAAGGCCTGTCAGTCTCTGCAAGGTGGTGATGTGGTTGGTTTCAGTTCAATATTTCTCTGCCATTCCTATTATGCATCTTTCTATCTGCTGCACAACCAATGCCAATACCAGCAAGACAACATTTGGCATTGACAAATGCTTGTTTCTTTTAACAATAGATGCAACTATTTTAAAATAGTTACCCAGAATACCTCACTCACCCATAGCATATATTTCTTATTTAGTAACACCAGTTTGTTTTCGCTATTTGTAAACAACCTTAGCACATACTGTGGGGGAAGTTCTGTAATCCAGTACGCTGTCGATGCAGTACTCTATAGAACCTCGGGCAGTGTAACCGACTTTGGCATGCGCCTGCAGGAAAGATTTCTTGTCCCTGGAGAGTTGGCTCCAGGCCAACAGACTTCTCCTAAACACCACCAAAATGAAAGTGATGTTGTTCGGCGCAAGGTCTCTTGGCCCTGATCGTAGTATTTGCTGCCACATGCCTCCGCCTCAGGGTCAGTGATTGAGGTCATAACCCAGTTTAAATACTTAGGTATGGTGCTGGACCAGGGCTTCACCTTGAAATACCACGTTGACAAGATCACCAGAACCATACACCAAAAGCTGGGGCTGCTCTATCCGCTGAGCCCACAGCTGATCCATGAAACTAGGGCTACTATTGCAAACAGTATCCTACTCCCCAGTCTCACCCACGCTGCACCAATGCTGCACTTGCTCCAGAAACAGGAGCTCAGTAGGTTACAAACTCTTTATAACAAGATGGACAGGTTCACTGTTGATATGCACCCTCAACAGCACCACTGTGATGTCCTGGCATCCCTAAAATGGCCTTCCCTTAGCCATCGGCTCCAGTACCCGCTTCTGTGTCTTGCCTTCAAACTGACACAGGACCCTCCACCTGAGAGACTTGCTGGCCTGCTTAAACACAAAAACTCCAGCAGACTGTTATGCACCACTGGCTTGAAATTGCTTGAGGTGCCTAGAATAAAGCTAGCAGCCGCCAGTAGATCATTTACCCACTCTGCTTCAGCGCTCTGGAACGAACTCCCTTCCTCCCTTCCTTCAGCCCTCCAGCTCCCTGGGGTCCTTTTGAAAAGGGCTGCTAGAGCACCTACTAGAAAGCAGCACTTGTTCCTGTATGTAAGCACTGTGCCCAACCTGGCTGTCTCACACTTAATCTCCCAGCCAACTAGTGGTACTTTGCCACCAAAAGCTCCATTGTCAATGGGTTGTCTGGTCAGCACCTAGCCATGCTTATTGTTATATTCTCCCCCTGCCAAGCTAGAATGTGATCTTTTTTTTTCACTTTTTTGCTGTTTTCAAGTTTGTCATTCTATACTTTGTAGTTACTAATGAATTCTGTTGTATGATCTCTCTGTAGTATTGGCACTGTTTTTTTCTACTCTGTGACCTGTATGTGCATATGCTATCTATTCCAAATTACTGTACATGTAACTAACTCCGGGTCGCCCCTGAAAAAGGGTCCTTCGAGATCCAGTGTGCCTACCCAGTTAACAAAATTGAAATAAATGTATAAAATGTTATAAGACTCACTTGGCACATATATATATACATGGTAGTGTCAAAATATGTCTATATTCCCCATCGGACTTTACTAGCGATATAGTAAATGCAGTACTTTGTTGAGACTGTATCTTAATGCTTTGCTTACTTATGAAAGAGAAAGAATAGAAAAGCCCAGGAATTTATTTGTGTCTTTATCAGTTTCATATTTCATACAGATATCATGATGGAACAAGGAGTGTAAGAGCCTGGATTTCCTTTATGATTATCAAACACTGGCTGGCACAGTAGTGTGGAGGGCTGAGGTGCTGGTATCCATACTCCTTGCCCCACGGCTTGAGTTCAGGAACTAGCTCAGGGTTGCTGGGGGTCGGCTGGGTAGGAGAGGCTTGATCATGCAGAGGACTGCTCTTCAAACCCCAGGAAATCTTACTGTATTCTAACAAATGCAGTATGGTCTCACCATAGGACTGCCCCGCAGCCAAAAATGGTTAATAGAACCTATGCTAATAGTGGAATGTTGGGCTCGCACTCGGTTTTCAGATCACTGTCTCTAGTTGCACTTCCTGCAACCGTCAGATTCTTTACTCCGCTTGCCTCAGTAAGACATCTCCGTAGAGCTCTCCTTCACTTTAACTGAAGAGATTATTTTCTCGGTTTATTTTAAAGTCCATTTACTTTATTTTGATGTTGAAGCACTGTCCTTGTTTCACAGGTAGAATTAGTTAAATTAGTGTAGTTTTGGTAAGTCTTTTCGGTTTCACCTCGGTTCTTCCAACCGGGAAGGAACCGATGATATTCTGTGTCTTTATTAAAGTTAAATTTACTGGTTACCATCCGGTAAGGTGGTTTTTCATAGTTTAAATTTACCAGGGTAATTCTCGGTCTAGTTCATTTTTTTACAGCCGATCAGTGTCACAGGCAGAGAAAAGCGACAGACTACAGGTTTCAGCATTGTACAGAGTGTAGAGACTGTTAACAAAAGCAGATCCTCATCTTATTTGTGTATTTTGCTTGGGGTTGGACCACCTCAAAGGGGACTGCGATATCTGTAAAAACTTCCCTCAGTCGACGCATGAGAGGTGCTTAAAGCGACTGCAGAAGAAGATGTCTGAGAAGGCTGCTGAACCGGCTGCAGACAAACCGATTTCTGGCCAAAAAGAACTGGAGGATCAGCCCTCTGACAAGGGTGATGGTGCTTTGGCGAAAAAGGAAACCAGCTGACCCTGCCACTAACCGGGCAGGCAAGGAAAGAAAAAGAAAAGAAAAACATTCAACTGTTGATCTGCAACCAAGTACCCCGGTTCCAACCGTTGAGGAAATAGCAAATGCTGTTTGAATAATTCAGTTGCTTCAACTGGTAACCCCGGTTCAGGTTCCGAAGTGGCCACGTTTGGATGCCTCAGGTTCCACTCTGGTTTCCGTTTCCTTGGAACCCGAGTTGGATACTTTTGCTGAGGATTATGATGATGATGAGGACGAGGACTATGGTGAACCCATTGATCCGGATATTTCACTTGATCCTCATTGTCGTGACTCCCCTGACAAGGGAACTGAGGACTTTTTAAATTTGTTGAACAGGTGGCTCAGTCCCTGGACCTCCCCACACAGGAATCAACTGATGAGGAGGAGGAACAGGACTATAGAGATATGATGGATGTTCAGGCTTCTAAAAGAGTTTTATTGCCCATCCACAAGTCCATGAAGAAGCAGGTTCTGAAAATCCTGCATACCCCGTACCTCTATTCCACCAGTTGATAGAAATGTGGATAAGAAATATTGGGTGGCTAAGGGTGGGGCCGAGTTCCTGTTCAGTCACCCTAGCCATGAGGGTGTGGTATAGGCAGCAGCCTGTGATAAAGTAGGCATTCCCCTGGCATAATAGCCTCTTGACAAAGATTCCAGAAAGCTGGATTCTGTTGCAAAGAAGCAATATCTGGGTTCCTCCCTGGCAATTGGGGAGGCTTCATATATGGCCTATGTTGTTAGGTACCAAAGGACACTCTGGGACACTGTGCTGGAGATTACAAAATATGTGCCAGCACCAATGGTAACAGACCTGAAGGAAGCTGCCGAGAGAGGGGTAGAGGCCTCCAAGGTCCAATTCAGGATGGCAGTGGATAGCAATGACACTGCAGCCAGGCAGGTGACTTCCTCAGTGTCTCTCAGGAGTTTTGCTTGGCTACGGACTACCAGTCTTACACAAGATACCCAGTCCAAAGCCATGGACTTCCCATGTGAGCCTTCATCTCTGTTAGGACAGCAGACTGAGGTTTACATGAGGAAGATGGATGAATACAAAGCAGCATACCAAAGTCCTGCTGCTAAGGATAAGGCTCCTACCCCCCAAAAGCAGCATGCCAGGGGTCATAGGGGCAGACCTTACAGGCCATTCTTCCAGCCTCAAGTCTATCCACAATATCAGCAGCAGAGAGGCTACTTCAGAGGCAGGGGCAGGAGAGGCACCAACCGAACTAGCCCCAGCACCCAGTCAGCACCTCAAAATAAGCAGACACCCTGAGGGATCTGCTCGAGTCACCTCATCAGGTCGAGTAGGGGGCAGGCTGACCCACTATCTCCAGGAATGGCAGTCCATCACCACAGACAGGTGGGTCCTGGAGGTAGTGGGTCAGGGCCTTGTACTCAGTTTCAAACTCAGACCAAGACTGAGGGCAAGAGTTTTTCAACCTTCCTCCCCCTCAGAGACACTCTTACTGGAAAAGGAGGTGTTAAACCTGCTTTAATTAGGAGCAGTGGAGCCAGTTCCTCTCTTACAGAAAGGAAAGGACCTTTACTCAAGATACTTCCTCACAACCAAGAAAACAGGGGAGTGGTGACCCATATTGGATCTCAGACACCTGAACAGGCATTTACTTAAACCAAAATTCAAAATGGTAATCTTAAAAATGATTCTGCCAACTTTAAGGCAAGTAGACTGGCTGGCATCTCTGGATTTAAAAGATGCCTACTTCCATATCCTAATAAGGCAGTCTCACAGAAAGTTCCTCAGGTTCAGACTTCCATCAGGCCACTACCAGTTCAGAGTAATGCCTTTTGGCCTTATTTCTGCTCCAACGGCATTCACAAAATGCTTGGCTGTGGTTGTGGCACACCTACGAAGGCAGGGAGTGGCAGTTTTTCCATACTTGGATGACTGACTCTTAGTGGGGCAGTCTCCTCAGCAGGTCAAGCAGTCTCTGGCCTTAACACAGGAACTGTTACAGTCCCCGAGTTTCTTGATAAACCAGCAGAAGTCAGTGCTGCAGCCAGTACAGCTCCTGGAGTTTATAGGAGCAGAACTGGATTAGTCAGAGGAAGGGCCTTTCTTCCTCAGCTGAGGGCAGACACTCTCAGGCAGCTGATATGTTCCTTCAAGCCTCACAACCCCAGACCTGCCAGGCACTTTCTCCAGTTGTTAGGCCACATGGCAACTTCAACTGCCACAGTGTCAGGAGCAAGATTTCAGATGAGGACTATTCAATATCACCTCAGGCATTATTGGCATCAGAAAAGGGACAGGTTATCAAAGCTGGTCCCAGTCACTCAAACATTCGTGCAGGCACTCCAGTGGTGGCAGGATCTGGAAAACCTCAGACAAGTGGTCCCATTCCTCCAAGAGCAGCCATCTCTGGTGCTCACTACAGATGCTTTCCTACTAGGGTGGGGAGCATACTGTCCACGGTGTTTGGCTCAAACAGGAGTCGTAGCTGCACATCAACCTGTTGGAGCTCAGGGCAGTGTTCCCAGCACTTCAGGCATTCGTCAGCATGCTGCAAGGAAAGGTGGTCCAGGTCAGGACAGATAACATGACTACTATGTATTACATCAACAAACAGGGAGGCACAAGGTCCACACCCCTGTGCACAGAGACTATGAAAATATGGACCCTGGCCTATTCCCTGAACATTTTGCTGTCAGCAATCCACCTTCCAGGGAAGAACAATGTGCTGGCAGATGCACTGAGCAGAATAAATCAGAACCATCACGAATGGTCTTTAAACAAGTAAGTACTGCAGTTGGTGTTCAGAAGGTGGGGCACTCCAGAGGAAGACCTCTTGGCTTCCCCAGACAACTATCAGCTCCCTCTGTACTGTTGCAGACCCCCAATGAAGGGCACAGTACCACTGAATGCATTGACCCTGGATTGGACAGGAAAGTTCCTGTATGCCTTCCCTCCCTTCCCATTGTTGCTGAGAGTCCTGAACAAGCTCAGGTCCCAGCCAGCCACAGCGATCCTCATTGCCCCAGATTGGGCCAGACAGCCATGCTATTCTCTAGTTCTGTCCCTCTCGGTAGCCAAGCCAATCAGCCTACCCAGGAGACACAATTTGCTGACCTCCTCCCAGGGCAGAATCCTTTACCCCAACCTTCGATGCCTCAGACTCAAAGCCTGGTCCTTGAGGACCTAGAATATGCAAATTTGAGTCTCTCAGAAGGGGTAATGGAGGTCCTTAGGGTATCCAGAAAACCTGCTACCAAAAAAACCTATACTTCTAAATGGAAAAGATTTTCTTTCTGGTGCAGGGACAAAAGCTTAGACCATACCCAGGCCGACTTATCAGTAGTTCTTGACTATCTCACCCATCTCCATTCCCTAGGCCTCAGGACCTCTACTTTGAAGGTGCATTTGGCTGCAGTGTCTGCTTACCTGTCAGCAGGCAAGCCATCCTCTTTGGCCTGTAATGCAGTGTTCTGAAAGTTTTTTAAGGGGCTGCTGCATTTGCACCCTCCTCATAGAGTCCCTACCCCTGTGCGGGACTTAAACATTTGCATAGCACAGCTTATGCAGCCTCCTTTCGAGACTATGTCATCAGCCGACCTTAAGTATGTGACTTGGAAGGCTGTGTTTTTAGTGCCCATTACTTCTGCTAGAAGGATTAGTGAGATTCAGGCTTTGTCCATGGAGCCCAATTATGTGGCCTTCCATAGGGACAAGGTGGTGCTCAGGACAAATAATACATTTCTCTTTTAGGTGGTATCTGACTCTCACATTAATCAGTCCATCACCCTGCCAGTCTTTTTTACTGATCATTCCTCCTCAGGTGAGCGTAGACTACTACATAGCTTGGATGTCAAGAGGGCTATTAGTTACTACCTAGAGCACACAAAAGGACACAGAGGGGATAGAACCCAGCTCTTTCTGACCTATGGAGAGGTTGGCAACAGTAAACCTGCCACAAAGAGATCCATAGCGAGATGGATTGTCTCATGTATCCAATTCTGTTATGACAAAATGGATAAGCAGCCCCCACAAGGGCTTAGGGCCCATTCTACTAGAGGGACTGCTACATCTATAGCAGCTTCCAGAGACATTCCTCTTCTGGAAATCTGTAAGGCAGCTACCTGGAAAACAGTTCACACATTTACCAAGCCCTACTGCCTGGACACCCAGGCCAAGAGCGATGCCAGGTTTGGCACAGCAGTTCTGCAGAGCTCATTTCCTAAATAGGTCCTCTGTCCGCCTCCAAAGGAACTGCTTGGGTAGTCTGCATTTGTCAGAATAGAGTAAGATTTGCTGGGGTTTGAAGAAACATTACTTATCATAGTAATCTTGTTTCTTCTAAGGGTGGCTGAACCTCTGGCTATCCTGTTTAGTCAATCACAGGAAACAGGGGAAGTACCCAAAGACTGGAGGATAGCAGATGTAGTCCCCTTATACAAAAGTGGAAACAAAGAGGCAGCGGGGAACTACAGACCAGTCAGCCTCACCTAGGTAGTGGGGAAGACCATGGGAGCACTACTGAAGGAGAGATTGGTGGAACATCTGGTTGTCAATGGACTACAGGACCCAAGGCAGCATGGTTTCACCAGGGGGAGGTCATGTCATACCAACCTCATTGAATTTTTTTGACTGGGTGACTAGGGAGGTGGATCGGGGAGGGCAGTGAACATGGCCTATCTGGACTTCAGCAAGGCCTTTGACACTCTGCCACATAGAAGACTATTACACAAACTGGAGAATATGGGTGTGGGCAGGACAGTAGTGTGGTGGGTAGGTAACTGGCTGGGTGGCAGGACACAGAGGGTGGTAGTAAATGGCTGTCACTCCACAGAGGGAAGAGTGACCAGTGGGGTACCACAAGGATCAGTGCTGGGACCGGTCCTATTCAACATCTTCATCAGTGACATTGCGCAGGACCTAGAAGGCAGAATTTCACTGTTTGCTGATGACACAAAACTCTGTAACAGAGTAGGCACACCAGAGGGTGTAGACAGAATGAGAAGAGACCTGCAGAAACCTGAAGAATGGTCAGGGGTTTGGCAGTTGAAATTCAATGCAAAGAAGTGCAAGATAATGCATATGGGGCACAAAAACCCAGGCACAATATATCAGTTGGGGGGTGAGGATATAGCATGCACCAAGCAGGAAAGGGATCTTGGGGTTCTCATCTCTGATGACCTCAAGGTAGGGAAACAGTGTGACAAGGCAGCAGGTAAAGCAAATAGGATGCTAGGATGCATAGGCAGGGGCATCACCAGCAGGAAAAGGGAGGTCATACTCACTCTCCTTGCTCTACACTATGTGGCTTCTTTTAGACCAAAGTAAGGAAAGTAACTTTAAAAAATAAAACCAGCATGTTTTTCACACTGGGCACTACTGTTTTAATACATTTTGGGGCTTATTGTTTACCACAGCAAACACCGCTTGGTCATGCTACCTCCATGGAGGAAAGTGAAAGTTGTTCCGAGAACACTATGCTAACTGGATATCGGGTTATTATGACTTCTTGGAGCGTAATAACCCAAAATCCAGTTATTATGGTGTTTGAACAGACTGATAATCTGATTGATAAATAGGGTCACCGGTAATTATAATAGAATAAAAAGTATAGGTCAGAATGTTCACCATTTTCTTGCAGTGCTGCTTTAACTTTATTGATTTATTTTATGCTTCCTCCCATACCCCAGCAGTGTCCCTCTCCATCAGGCCTCACACATGCCCTCTTATACATCTTGAACTCAAGCCCCGCTGCCATCTCTCACCTCCTGATTCCACGAGAGTTCCTCCATCTGCCCCTCAGTTTCTGGCATGTTTTGCTGGGGAAGGGGGGCTCTCCCTACTCCAGAGGCGGGCTTTTTCCATCGTTCTCCAGTCCTTTCTTCCACATCATGGCTGCAAGCTATGATGTCCTGGGGGAGCGGGGCCACTCACTCCATCACGTTCGCCTCCACTGGGCCACCGCCAGGAGCCGCTCGTTGCCATTCCTTCCCTCCACACCCTCCCTGCCAGTCTACTCTCCAGTCGTCCTAGGTGCAGTTCTTGAACCCAGGTTGCCTGTGTGCAGATCGTGTGCCTCGCTGCTCTGTGTCATGGAGGTGGCCCACTTAAGCTGTTTTAATAGTTTGTTTATCCAGAATAGGCCACCTAGATGCAGCATCTCACTTGCAGTGAAGGTCCTGCTTCTACCAGGCATCAGAGCTGGGAGGACTCAAGCCGGGAGGAGAGGATGGTTAAATGCCTGGCTCTGGTGGTACTTGAGTCTGAGTTTCCTGGAAACCTCTTGTTTATAGTTCTGCACTCATGACATTGGACCACACTGCTTTCCAAATACAGTAATTCATTTAATATAGGGGCCAGTCCCTTCATAGTAGCCGGAGCAGCCTTATCAGTTTAAAGCAGTCACTATCCTGTACCTATAGGAACAAGGTTATTGTACATTTAAGTTTTATTTTAGAATTCATTTACCCAGGATATCCCAGCTAAGAAATGCTGTATTGTCTTATTTTCTGCGGGGTCCTGCTTTTTAGATTGTTTGAGATGTTTTCCAGTAACAGTCAGACATGGCATAGAAAGAGATATGTTGCACCCTCCTCAGCAGTTAGCCCAGATTTATCAATGTGATTATAGCGGTGTTGGAATGATAGTGATCTTGGAAGGAAGGGGAAGAAAATCGCCACTGGTGGAAGCTTGGGCAATCTGTGGTCTTGATGACCCGGCTGTACTGCCCAGGCTTACTGAACATTCCATTTATTGTCCAGTGTGATAGCATAACCATGGACAGGAACCTTTAAGCGATCCTTACTAAAAAGGTGACAGTCGCTTGGGCACAGTACTGTAAAGATTCCTTCTTGGGATTTTTTTCATACCTTCATAGTGATGCATTTCTAAATATGCCTTTTTATGTATATGGTAACTACTTCCTTCTCTAGGATCAGTACGACAGTATTGACAATTCATTTGCAATCAGTATAATACTGTAAAATTAAAAACAGAGGTAAGGATATGTTTCGGAGCAGTAAATAACACCTGGTTGTAATTAGTGGTTCATCTTGTTTATTTTAAATCAATTATGTGGTACTGTTGTACTGCATCAGGACTAGCAGGATCAGAATTGACAGTAGGAACCACTTCCAGATACCAATTCTGGCACTGGATTGTCTCAGATGTTGAAACTGCATTTTTCTATGTGTGTTTACTTTAAAGGGTGCATCTTTTTATGTCAGTCTTTCTGAATATATCAGATATGCTGCTCAGTAGCCTAAAGGTGAGAATTACAGCTTACTCTACTGACAACCTGAGTTTGTGTCTAAAGTTCAGGTTGTCACACATCAGGTGACAGAGCAAGCACTGGGTGGGTGACTCCTGTCATTGCATGGTAACCCCATGAAGGCTCTGTGGAGGAAGTCATGTAGGCAGGAATATGTGGCTTTTGTCAGTGGGGTGAAATCCTGCGGGTGGCATCATGTACCCAGTTCTGTCATTCAAGTTGTGTGTCTCAGCACACTTCTGACTGACTAGCAAGGTCTCTCGTCTTGGGAAGCAGATGGCAGTCAGGCTGAAATAAAGACACCCAGGCAGATAATGCTGCCTCTCCCTCCCTGCTCAGTCATTACGCACTCCAGTACCTTTGGAGCCAGTCCCCCCTCCTCCTTTCAGGAATGTACTGCCAGCTCCACCCAGAAGGGTAAGTCTGCAGCAGCGAATGAAGGGTCAGGCAGTGGGTATCTGAGGACCATTGGTGATCATTCCGGTATGGGATCTGGAGCTTGCGGATAGGCTGAAGGGGAACATGGCCCAGTTGAATGAAGATATATCCCTACAACCATGATGAAGATGGTGTCAAAATGTTGGCCCATGCTCTACAGACACATTGGTTCATCCTGCAATATTTCCAGACACTGAAAATAAATGACATACCACGAGTTCAGTTGCAAAGCCTTCCTTGAGTGAATGCTTTCCTTAAATAGGGAGTTGAGCCAAAATTTCTGGCATCACTAAATTCAGAATTTGATTTGATTTATTCTGAAATTGCTGGTAAGTACTCTGGAATTTACATTCTATTTTCAGCAGTGCCTGGAGGACAGTATGGGTCGGGAGGCTTAGAAGCCAATGTGCTTACGTCAGAGGGAAGGGAGGGAGAAAACTGGAAAAGGCCGGGGCTCCGCAGACCCATGATGGCCCGACCGCTCCGGCGAAGTCTGCCACCTGTCATCAGATTTGCCATACTAGGTGGCGGGGGACTGCTGGCGCCCTTCCACCTGGCCCTGCCACGGAGGGGAAATCTACAGGGGAACCTTGGGTGGGCAAATGAGCTGGGGGTTGGGCCAGAGGATGTACCTCCTCCAAGGGAGGGGGGGTTATAACCCTGTGGAGCCCGTGGAAGGTGCTATAAAGATTTTAAAATAAAAGTTCTCTTGCCTGCATTTGATTGTACGAGGGGCAAGACCAATTGAGACTTTGTAGATTATCATGATTCATAAATGGAAGAATATTTGGTAAGTGAATTTCATAAAGTGACTGGAATTCCAGTATTTATTATTTTAAATGTAAAATGGGACATTGTAAACCTGCAATTATTCTTTACAGAAAACCAGTTGAGTTGAGTTGATTTAATATTTGGCAGTGGTGTGTGCTGTGGGGAGCCAAGAGTGCAAACTTCTCTATTTTTTGCAGTAATGTTTCTTTTCTAGATACAGTACAAGCAGGAGCGGTACCCATAACCAAAGATGCATAGTTTAATATTGGGAGAACATTTTGTTGAGCAACAGCAAGACGTGCTTCTTTTGTTAACAAATTTTGTAACCGGTATAATGTTCCTATCTTTGCATGTATCTTGGAAGTGACTTTGTCCATATGAACATTGAATTTAAGGGATGGGTCCAAAGTAATACCTAGATATTTAAACAAATCTACAGTCTCAGTTGGACCCCGTGAACAAACTGTAAAGTCACATGAGTATGTTTTTATTTCAACATCAGATCCAAACAACATGGCTTTAGTTTTTATTTAGAACCAGACTGTTCTGACAAAACCAGTCTTGGATTTTAGTAAACTCACTGCTTAGTGTAGCATTGACTTCTAGAACCGAAGTACAGTGAGACACCAATACTGCGTTGTCTGCATAGAGTATTAAGTCACAGTTATGTGATACTTGTGAGATAGGGTCAATAAAGAGAGTAAAAAGTAAAGGGCCCAGTATGGAGCCCTGAGGGACTCCACACTGGACCCTGCGGAAAGTAGAAAAAAACGCATTAAAATTAACACACTGAAACCTATTGTCAAGGTAATCCCTGAACCTATTGATAGCATGGGTTCCAAGTCTCACATGTTCAAGGCGTTTCAATAAGATGGTCTGATCTACTAAATTGAATGCCTTGGTCCACAAACACTGCCCCTGTTAAGTCACTGGTCTCGGTAGCCCTGTGGACAGTGTCTGTGAACCAAACAAAGGCAATCTCAGAGCTTTATCTGTCGAAAGCCATGCTGGTTATGGGAGATTAAGTCATGGGTCCTGATATAATCATTTAAGTGTGAGTATACTTTTTTTCCTGTATTTTTGAAAGTGCTGACAAAATTGATGTAGGTCGAAAGTTACTGAATTCTGACTGAGACTCTGTTTTGTGGATGGGTATTATACAAGACTTTTTCCACAGATTGGTTAACTGTTTGCCTCATTAGAAATGATAAAGCTGAGTAGTAAGCTAAGGGAGTAAGTAATTTCAGATGATGCAGGTACCTGGAAGTGCATCACAGCCAGGTGCCTTACCAATTTTTTAACTTTTTGAGCAGTTTTAGTACTTCAATGCTTTTAACAATGTTTAAGTGAAAACTCAGCCTAATTACTTTATCTTCCTGCTCAGCAGTGGTTTGTCCCTGCTGCCCTTTCTGATATTTATCCAGATTTGTGAATTGTGAGTTAAATTCATTCGCAGTTAAGATAGGGTCAGTCAACTCAACCCTGTCTTTTAGCATACTAATGCTGGCATCATTAGGTGGGGTTAATAGGGATCTGATAGAATCACAGAATTTTTTTGAGTTGGACACATTTTCCAATTGTTGTTGCTTAAAGAAATTAATTTTGGCTGCTCTCATGTCCTTTTTACAATTGTTCCTTTTTTCCTGTATTCGTTTAGGTCAAAGGCTGTATTACTTTATTTTGAATTTTAGCCAGGCAGAATCCCTACCTTTCATCAACGTAAAAAAGATGTTTGTTTAGCCATTTGGTTTTCCTCCCACTGACTCTCTTCTTAATCACTAGTACATATTTATCTACTATCTCCATGAAAACTTTAATGAAGTAGTCCAGTGCGCAGTCTACGTCTGGAAAGCTTTCAGATAAGACCAATCTACGTTAGATAACCTACTTAAAAATTTGGGAACATCTAGTTTGTTGCAATTCCTGATTTCAATATATCGAGGGGAGGGCTTTTGCATTCGTCCTCCTTTTCCTGATTCCAAATGTTGAATGGTGGTTGTTAATAGAATCTGGTATTAGACCACTGGCAACAATATGCTCCTTTCTGTTGGTTATAAAACAGTCTAGTAAAGTGTGCCTGTTGGATTTTAAGTTAAGGCGATTGGGATTTGTTATTAATTGCTGCAAACCTGAATCCAGGAGTGCAGTCATATTTAAAACTATCTTTGCCTGTCCAGTTCAAGTTAAAATCACCTACTTTGGAACAGCATATCCCCCATCAGCCTTCTGCCAAAAATGAGAGATCTAAGTTACTTTGTTTAAAAGTTTCAAGTCATTTTATAACCCTAAATTCACTTCCTGTTTGGAAAAAGCCAGTTTCAGTGAATAGCACAGATGTTGTCGTAACCAGAACTCACAGCCTAATTCTCTGCAAGATACCTTCCAGGACTTATTTCTTCCATGTTACATAAAGCTGCAGTTGTAGTAAACATCTGAAAAGGAAAAACTGACACTCGGTGGATCACAGAATGCATTTCCAAAATGTGCAGATGCAAGATACAGTACTTAAGAATGTGACAGGCGGAGTGAGGTACAGTACTTCAGAATGTGACGGGGGGGTTGTTGGGATGCAGTGGCAAACATAGCTTTAGAATGACAAAGTTGTGTGCAATTTTTAGAATACTTCAGGGCTGAGATTTCAGAATGCCACCAACCTACAGTAGTGGAATGCTGTAATGAGACAATCTCAGAAAGTAGCTGGGATGCACAGTTTCAGAATCTAGTGATGAAGCACAGTTTTGGAATATGGCAGTGAAGCACAGTTTTGGAATTTGGCTGTGACACACAGTTTCAGAATGTGGCAGTAATGCATAATTTAGGAATGTGGTGGTGATGCACATTTTCGGAATGTGGCGGTGATGCACATTTTCGGAATGTGGCGGTGGTGTACAGTTTCAGAATATGGTGGTGACGCACAATTTTGGAGTGCGGTGGGAGTGCACAATTTCAGAATGTGGCAGTGACCCACAGTTTCAGAATGTCGTGGGGTTGCATTCATTCAGAATGTGCAGTGACACACAGTTTTGGAATGTGGCAGTGATGCACAATTTCAGAATGTGCCATGACGCACAATTTTAGAATGTAATGGTGACGCACAATTGATAAAGGACACTCGTCTGAAACACATTAGGCAGCATAGACCTTGTTATAACTGTAAACCCCAGGTTGCGCTATCTCAAGGGCTACTACCCCTGCCTGCTTGACTACTGACAGGTTGAGGGGCCTAGCTTCTATGGCGGGTGACTCCACCCAGAGGTCAGGGTTTGTAATGGTTGGTCTAGTTTGGTCACAGCCCTCTGGGACACTGAGACCCCCTTCTAATCCCTCTAATGGCCCACATGATGCACAGGAGTTACAGTACCAATACCCCACATGTACACACTGTTCATTCATAAGGTACCACTTACCTCGAGCCTGATTTGCAGGTTCGTCTCTGAGGACCCCCTGAAAAATAAGGTTAAGCAGCATACACAAACTAATACAGTGCTTGGCATGAAGATACTGACACTTCAGACAGTTTAAAGTTTAACAACAACAACAAATCTGATTTATTTAGGGAACAGTAACATGGGAGGGGGAAATCAGGTTAATTAGTGGCATTAAATCACAGTACTGTGCACACATACAGGGTCTGAAAAGTCACACTCTGGGTACCCAGGTTGGGGGGGCTAGCCAGGTCCGTTGCCTGGGGTTGGCCGTCAGGTGCAGATAGATAGGGCCCTGTAGAAGAAAATATATGCACAACACCCAGTTGTAATCCGGAGCCTGATGGCTCAGTCCATGAAGCAAAGAAACAACAATAATTAGATGACACACTTGTAATTGAAAACAGGCTGCAGGGGAATACCCTGATTTGTACTCACAATACCCAAGCTGAGAACCAGATGGTGGATGTTCTTCTGGATTGTCAGAAACAGCAGGGCATGGAGACAAGGTCCTTGTGACTGGACCCCACTGCAGTTTATAACAAACGGATTTAGTTCGAGACAAGCTGGGGTTTGCTTCCAGCTTCAACACACCGCACACAGCACAGGGGATTGGAAATAGTGATTCCGCACAAGCACTATGCACATTCATATGTAAAAGGAAAGTACTATACCAGGCAGGCTACTCCTCGATCCCGATCGCAATTACTGCAAGATACCCGGGAGCACACACAGCAGCTTCAGTTCCTGACAGACCGAGCGCGATTCAGCAATTTCTCCAGTCTTCTACAGGGTGAGCCTGGTTTCCACACTTCTAGTGCTTCTTTCTCCTCACAACTCTGATTCAGTCCAAACTGGCACTCACAAAGGCTGCAGACCGAAACTCAGGGCCTCACATGTGCTTCCCGCGCGAAACTATACACCGCAGAAGCACACAGCTCCTTCTCTCTTCACGGCCACAACTGATCTGATCTTTCCAGTCACAGAGCAGGGCATTTCCTTTAGCTCCTCACTATTCTGTTGGCTGATTCAGCTGTCACTCACGATAAGCCTCCCTCTGTTGGTAGAAAAAGGCACCAAGGTCAAAACTACATTTCCCAGAGTCACTGCCCATACAATCCCCTTGTGGCTGGCTCAAATTAAGAGTCCAAGTTCTGATTCGTCCACAGGCTCCATTTTAGGGCTCCCTTAGCCCAATTGGCCCATCACAGCAGTTTAGGTCCAAAATGGAGAGGTACCGCACACAAAGTCCCAGCTGCAATAAAGGCAGGTTAGACAAACTACAATTTTGCTAATGCTTTAAATGATTACAGGCAAACAGTTACAGCTTTCAGATGGGCTCCCTTTGCACCTTCAGCGACCGCAAAATGGAGCGATTACTCCGCAGTTTGGGCGGGATTCGAGCATTAAATACATAGTCCCCCCATACAAACTAATTAAGTCTGCAAGCAGACAGCTCTTAAAGAGACAGTATGCAGAGGCTCAAATAGCACTCACTTGGAACCACATTTAAACAGCTCAGATGCCGAACACTGCCCAGACTTGGAGCAATAAGGCAAGCTCCTGGAAGACTTTTGGGAACCCCCATTTGTAGGGGGGTTACATAGCACTTAAATTAAATGTAAAAAAAAAATGTAATTAATGGCAAGGAGTGGACTTCATTATTCATTGAGGTGGTGAGTGACAAATTTCCTTCAGTTTGAATTATGAATTAATCATGAGTACCCCATCCCATTGCGATTCCTGCTTGCTTTGACAGGGTTGTGAATATAACTGGTGGGTGCTAAATAGGGTTATATATAAACCAGTGGGCATCAGAGTTATGTATGCAACCCACGGGCACCAAACTGGGTCATGTATACAACCAGGGGGCACCAAAGTAGGGGCATGTATATAACTAGACAGCAACAAACATGTCTATGTGTTATATATATATATATATATATATATATATATATACACATATACACAGCCAGGGGGTGGCTAACAGGGTTATGTATACAGACGGGGCAACAAGCATAATTATGTTTTCACCTAGGGGGCAGCCGACAGGCTTATGTATACAAATATGGTGCACTAAACTGGGTTATGTATACAGCCGGGGGCAACAAACACAGATATGTATCTTGCCATGGGGCATCAAACAGGGTTGTATACTGCATACAATGAGGATGTACCAAACAATGTCATACATACATCCCAGAGTGCACCAAATAGGATTACGTATACAACCTGTGTACACCAGATAGGATTATATGTACAACTGTTATTCACCAAACAAGGTAGGGCCAGTGATTTTCATTTAAAAAAAAAAAAGACCATTTCTGCTTGACAGACTCTTAAAATCTTTTTCTTTCCCCCACGTTTACCCAAACATTGAGGGTAAATCAGTGTGTTTTCTACATACATATGGCTCAAAATGGGGGAAGGGGGGATTTACACAAAAAGCACGTGTGAAGTGGGGTTGTTTGCATGATAAAGTGGTGCAAATAGTGTTTTCATGAAAAACTGACTCTAAGGGCTGGTTTAAAAATGACAAATTGCGTTCCTTTTTCTACTGAAAATTATAAAACATTGTCTCAACTGATAGGGTTATATATATACCAAGGGGGCACTAAACTGTGTAATATATACAACCAGTGGGAACTAGATAGGAGTATATATACAGTCATGGGGCACCAAACAGGAATCTTCCAAAAATCAGTCTTCTCCATGATAGAGTCCCACTTTTTGGGATTAGAGATGGAAAAGCCAATGTCAGGCTTCCACACAGTAGTGCAAGCTGGGCACCACAGATAGAAGTGCAGGCTGGAGTTAGGGGGACTAGAGCCACTGATTTTTCATTTCAGTGAAAACACCAGTATAAAACAGAATTTGTCATTTTAAACCAGCTCTTGGGAGTCAGTTTTTCAAATAAAAACTCTATTTTCGCCACTTCATAACACAAACAACCACACCTTCACCACCTTTTGTTCAAACCCCAAGTTTTGTACAAAGCATTTTTATTTGTCCTCAGTTTTGGAGAAAAAAATAGGAAGAAAATGGATTTCAGCAAATGAAACTGGCCATTTTTAAAAAATGGAAAATCATCTGCCCTACTGTAATTGACTTCCTCCCTGCGGTGTCACACAACAACATGCAGGTGCATGCATTTAATCCATCTCTGTCCAGAAGTGGGAGAATACCAGAGAAAGTATTTCCTGGCCTTCAGTTTCACACAACAACACGCAGGCATGTGCATTGAAGCCATCTCTGTCCAGGGGTGCGAGAATACCAGAGGAAGTATTCCCTGTCCTTCAGTGTCACACAACAACATGCAGGCACATGCATTGAAGCCATCTCTGTCCAGGAGTGGGAGAAGTGGGAGAATACTAGAGGAAGTATTCCCTGGCCTCCGGTGTCACACAACAACATGCAGGCACATGCATTGAAGCCATCTCTGTCCAGGAGTGGGAGAAGTGGGAGAATACCAGAGGAAGTATTCCCTGGCCTTTGGTGTTACCCAACAACATGCAGGCATATGCATTGAAGCTATCTCTGTCCAGGAGTGGGAGAAGTGGGAGAATACCAGAGGAAGTATTCCCTGGCCTTCGGTGTCACACAACAGCATGCAGGCACATGCATTGAAGCCATCTCTGTCCAGGAGTGGGAGAAGTGCGAGAATACCAGAGGAAGTATTCCCTGGCCTGCGGTGTTATACAACAGCATGCAGGCGCATGCATTGAAGTCGTTGCTGTCCAGGAGTGGGAGAATACCAGAGAAAGTATTCCCTGGCCTCTGGTGTCACACAGCAACATGCAGGCACGTGCAATGAAGCCGTCTGTCCAGGAGTGGGAGAAGTGGGAGAATACTAGAGGAAGTATTCCCTGACCTTTGGTGTCACACAACAACATGCAGGCATGCGCATTGAAGCCATCTCTGTTTAGGGGTAGGAGAAGTGGGAGAATACCAGAGGAAGTGTTCCGTGGCCTTCAGTGTCACACAGCAACATGCAGGCACGTGCATTGAAGCTGTCTCTGTCCAGGGGTGGGAGAATACTGGAGGAAGTATTCCCTGGCCTGTGGTGTCACACAACAACATGCATGCACATGCATTGAAGCTGTCTCTGTCCAGGAGTGGGAGAATACTAAATGAAGTATTCCCAGGCCTTCGGTGTCACACAACAGCACGCAGGCACGTTCATGGAAGCCATCTCTGTCCGGGGTGGGAGAAGTGGGACACTAACAGAGGAAGTATTCTCTGGCCTTCGGCATCAGACAACAACATGCATGCGCATGCATGCACTGAAGCCATCTCTTTCCAGGGGTGGGAGAAGCGGGAGAATACCAGAGGAACTATTCCCTGGCCTGTGGTGTCACACAGCAACATGCATGCATGTGCATTGAAGCCATCTCTGGTCAGGGGTGGGAGAATACCAGAGGAAGTATTCCCTGGCCTCTGGTGTCACACAACAACATGCAAGCATGTACATTGACGTCATCTCTGTCCAAGGGTGGGAGGGGTGGGAGAATGCCATAGGAGGTATTCCCTGGCCTGCAGTGTCACACAACAACATGAAGGCATGTGTATTGAAGCAGTCTCTTTCCAGGAGTGGGAGAGTACCAGAGGAAGTATTCCCTGGCCTCTGGTGTCACACAGCAACATGCAGGCACTTGCACTGAAGCCATCTCTGATCAGGGGGTGGGAGAATACCAGAGGAAGTATTCTCTGGCCTCTGGTGTCACACAACAACAACATGCAAGCACATACATCGACGCCATCTCTGTCCAGGGGTGGGAGAATACCAGAGGAAGTATTCTCTGGCCTGCGGTGTCACACACCAACATGCATGTGCGAGTATTGAAGCCGTCTCTTTCCAGGGGTGAGAGAATACCAGAGGAAGTATTCCTTGGCCTGCGATGTCACACAACATGCAGAATGTCCAGGTATGTGCATTGAAGCCATCTCTGCCCAAGGTTTGGACAAGTGGGAGAATACCAGAGGAAGTATTCCCTGGCCTGTGGTGTCACACAACAACATCATGCATGTGCGTGCATTGAAGCCGTCTCTGTCCAGGGGTGAGAGAATACCAGAGGAAGTAATCCCTGGCCTGCGGTGTCGCACAACAACATGCATATGCATGCATTGAAGCCGTCTCTGTCCAAGAGTGGGAGAATACCAGAGGAAGTATTCCCCTGGTCTGCGATGTCACACAACAACATGCATGCACGTGCATTGAAGCCATCTCTGTCCAGGGGTTGGAGAAGTTGGAGAATACCAGAGGCAGTATTCCCTGGTCTGTGGTGTCACACAACAACATGCAGGCGCATGTATTGAAGCCATCTCTGTCCAGGAGTGGGAGCAGTGGGAGAACACCAGAGGAAGTATTCCCTGGCCTGTGGTGTCACACAACAACATGCAGGCACATGTATTGAAGCCATCTCTGTCCAGGAGTGGGAGAATACCAGAGGAAGTATTCCCTGGCTTACACCTTGCATGGAATCTTGGATCACTTTTACTCAAACTTGCTCTGGAGCAGAAGGGGGGATCTGCCCCCAACCCCACCTTGGGAGGCAAACTGGAGAGTTGAATGAATGGCCTCTCAGGTAGGGGTGATAGGTGGTTGCTTGGGACACTACATGGCAGTGCCAGTATGTAAAAAGTGCAGATACTAAAAAAAAAAAAAAAAACATGGCACCATAGAAACTGATTTGGAAACAGAAAGGATCAACAGGGCCCAGTCTCTGTAGTTCTATAGGCGTACTCAGTGAAGTATGTGAAAAAAAAAAAAAAGTGAACTGCTGAATTTGGCTTTTCGCCACATTTATTCTTCTCGTCAGCTAGTGCCGCTGCTGGGAACATGGCAGCTACTACTGTTCTGCCGTTTTATAGTTTTCTCATGCCGAGCCACATTATGAGCAAAACAAAGTGTCTTTTGTGATTCTCATGATGCCTGAGGTCACTGACTGGGGTATTCCTGTGCCTTGAAAGAAGTTTTGGAAAGCACAGTGTGTCTCTCTGTTGGAATTGCAAGCATGATGCATCGCACCCATGCACAAAAATGATATAGAACACTGAAACAGTATAGAGAAAAAATATCTAAATTTGAAGATGATTAATGTCTTTATTTTTTTTTATATGTACTTTAGCTTTTTCTACCCTTTAATCTCACTCCCGAGCATCCCCAACATGATGCATGTGTACGCTCGCCATTGTGGGGTGCCCCCCACCCTACCGGTCACGCTGTTGCCACTTACGCCTATCACCAGACCTCCATTTCGTGACAGCGGGACTATGGGTGGGCGATCTCCCCCGGGATAGGGAGAGAGCCTCGCTCAATCCTGCCCTCCTCCCCACCCCCACATGCCAGCACCCCAGCGACCTGAGGTCGCTCTAACCTGGGTCGCCAGCGCAGTATAAGGTATGGCATCCGGCGCCTCAGCCCTCAGTGCCACCAGGCTGGCTGTAATTTTGTTTGTTTTAAAAAGAAAGGAGAACTGGGTTGCTGTTTTGAGGTATTTTGGAGTAGTTAAGAATAGTGTTTTGTGGAACAGGTGGGCTTTGGTTGTTAAGTCTGACAGTGAGGTGTCAGCTAAATCGTAAAGGTTCTCTACTGATGGACAGTGCGGGTTTCTATAGGAAATGTGTAATAAATCTCAGTGATATCATTTGTTATGAACAGGCAAGAAGGTGACTTATCGCCTAGTCATACGATCACAAGAGCTTAACCCTAGTCAAAACAAAAAAAAACATTTTCTGCTAGGTAGGTCCTGGCATTTTTGAAACTATACATCCAGGTTTAAGGAGGGCGGGGCAGCTGTGACTAATTAGCCAATGGCAGTAGCCCATGTACTTCAGTGAATGTACAAAAGGGAAGTGTGGTGGAGAAACTTTGCTTGTAGCTTGAAACAAGAAGCTTTAACCAAATACCTTTGGGTAAAGTGTGTATATGTGTACTTTTACTGGCTGTGTTAAGAGAAACTATTTTTCTAAAGCTGTCTCAGCAGACTTATTGTTTATCCAGAACCTAGAAAACACCCAGGGGTTTCAAAGTGCCCCAGACCAGAAGAAATAATGTAGTCTGAGTCCAGAAGTATGAAGAAAATCCTGTGTGTGGAATTGCTTGGCAAACAGCAGAGGTGAAATGTAATTGTACCCCCTAGGTGGCACTATCCCAAGAGCTACTATCCCTGCCTGCTTGGCTAGTAGCAGGTTAAGGGGCCTGAGTTCTGAAACGGGTGCCTCCATCCGGAGGTCAGGGTTGGTAGTGGTCAAGCTAACCTCGGCACAGCCCTCCGGGACACCATAATCCCATCTTTCCCCTCTAGTGGCGTGAACACTGTACAATAATCACTTTCACAATACCCCGGCACACCACACAAGTACCCACACTGTTTGCACTTACCACCAGGGCTGGTTCCTCTGGCTTGACCCTGGGGACCCCCTGTAAAACAAGGTTAAGCACAGCAAATAGTAACAGTACAGTACTTTGAGCACAAACTGGAACCACAGTCAGATTACATGCAGAAAAGTTAGATCTGATTTATTCAGGGGACTTGAACAAGGGAGGGCAAAATCAGGTTAATTAGCTTAAAGGTTATATCAATCAAGCAGTTATACATGCACTTTGAGTCCCCCCACACAGTCCACCTCTGGGTACCCAGGTAGAGAAGAAATGGGCTAGCCAGGACAGTTGCCCAGGGTTGCAGCTGGTTGGGGCCCTGTGATGGAAAACACAACATGCACAGTACACAATATTTGTAATCCAGAGCCAGAGGGCTCAGTTCCTAAAGGAACCGAAACAAGAAGACACTCAGATTAATCTGTTGTTGTAGGAGCTACCCTGGTATTTACTCACGATACCCAAGACTGGACACAGGCTGGACGAAAATAAAAGACTGCAGGTGGTTGATCTGGAATGCCAGGAGAAGCAGGGCCCACACAAGTCGCAGAGGCGTCGTTCCTGTTCAAGCGTGGAGCAGGGGGATGATCCCCAGGCAGGTCTCTCGTCGATGGCTTCTCTGTGCAGTAGGTAGTCTGGCTGGGCCAGTCTGACAAAGCCCAGACCACATGGAGACAAGTTCGAAAGCAGTCCGTTTTGGGCTGGATACAGCTTCCAGCAAGCAGAACACAGTTCACACAGTGGGGAACTAACTCACACACCCCCCCCCGAACACAGGTACAGCACACCGCAGAGCTGAGGGATTCTGCAGCTCTGAATTTGAACCCGCGGCCCCCGCTCCCCCACCGCTCCCACCACCACCCTTGGTCGGTTTCTCCACTTTAGGCACTACCACGTGAGGTTGCAGAACCAATCAGTCTACTTACCATCTGCAGGTTATACTAGCTGAACACTAGAGGGATCCTGCTCTTCTAAGCCCTCCTATCTCTCACACAGCTCCATAACATAATGACTCCTTAGGTATTAGATTACCCACACTGCCCTCTCTCTAACACCTGCTACAAAACACAGCACTAAACCTCTATGACACTGCGACATACACTGCGACATGTGTTCTTATGCTAGCCTCCTGTCCACCTCCCATTCCCACAAACCCCTCCTCAACCCTCCTTTCTCCTCCTACACCCCACACACTGGCTCACCCAACTGCCTCCTCTCACCCCTCCGACACCCATATCCTGTGCAGCCCACAATAGCTGGTGGCATCCCCCTGCGCTAGCCCTGCCCACCCTTAGCTCCCTGCCCATCCCCTGCAATACCCCTCGCAAACCCTCCCGACTGCCCAGACAGCACCACCATCACAGCTGCAGTCCCTTGCTCCGGCTCACCATCTTACTCCTCCTGCTCTCGGGTAATGTCCACCCCAACCCTGGCCCAGGACCCAGTACACTGCCCTCCACAGGGCATGGCCTCCGCATTGCCTGCATGAATATCTGCAGTCTGCCTAAAAAGACTACTGCACTCCAATGCTGGGCCTCCCAGCATAAGCCCGATGTCCTTGCCATAGTGGAAACCTGGCTCTCACCACTGATCCCGGACTCGACCGTCTCCCTCCCTGGCTTCTCCCTCTTCATAGATGATCGTGTGGGTAAGCGTGGGGGGCTGCGCTGTCTACCTAAGGAACTCCCTCCTGGGTCATGCCCTGCGTACCCCAAAGCTCGATCATGGGGCTCAAGCTATCACCCTAAAAATCTCTCCTGACCCAGGCCGTGGCCCGCTTTACTTCACAACGACATATGTACCCCCACGTGAACAAAACCAAGCTATCCACTCCCTCACTGAGTACCTCTCTTCCCTGCCTCACAAGGCAGAACAACTCATAGTGGGTGACCTCAACATCAACTGGCTCAGTACTACCTCTGCCCAAATCAAAGATACCTTCACTTCCCTTGATCTATCCCAGCTAGTGACTCAACCCACCAGATTTAACCAATCTAGTGGGACTAGCACGCTGCTTGACATTGTGCTCTCCAACCGCCCACACAAAATAAAGGATATCAATATATTGCCCAACTCCCTCAGTGACCACTCACCAATTCTTTGCCACTGGTCCACCCCCACGCTCAAAACCTCGGGCCTTGCCACCCTCCGTCGTCGTTTTCGCCCAGGAGGTCTACATAAACTTAAGCGTCACCTTGCGGAACTTGATTGGTCTCCAATCTCCCTTGCGCCGGACATAGACGCTACCCTTGCTTTCCTCACCTACGCCTTCTGCAAGGCCTGTGATGTTTTGCCCTATCACCGCCTCCATACCAAGAGGCACTCGGTTGCTAGATAACCACCCCTGATCCAACAGCTGAAGCAACGTGATAATCTATGGCACATTGCTGTCAATACTGGCAAACTAGCTGACAGACAGGCCTATAATGCAGACCGGAACCAGTGCACATGGGCCATAAGAAAAGCCAAAGCCAGCTACTACAATCCATCTTGACATCCACTGGGGCAATGCCGCACCTTCTGGAATAACATGAAGGAGTTAAGCAGGACGACTTGCTCCCTCCTCCATCTCAGATGCTCATAAATGGTGCTGTTAATGCAGACCCTCCCCCCATATTGCCAACTGCCTCACGAAACTTTCACTGACCTAAGCTCAGTTCTCCCGCCCACTTTTGACCCCATACCGGTATGCGACAACCCAGCTATTGCTCGCTCCCCATTTCTCTTTAGGACTATCTCCCCACAGGATGTGAAGCCAATCCTCCTAAACGCTCTTTCTTCCCGCAACCCTGGTGAGGAACCCCTCGACTCCTGGATACTCCGCCTAACACTGGATGTCATGTTAGTCCCCCTCACTGACCTCCTCAATCGATCCCTGTGTCTCGGACAATTCCTGAAGGCATGGAAGCAGGCCGAAATCATCCCTATACATAAGAATGGAGACCGTACTGTACCTAATAACTACAGACCCATCTCCATCCTCCCCCCTCTCCAAAGCGCTTGAAAAAATAGTAGCCACACAACTCGTAACTTATCTATCCAGCCACGACATACTGTGCCCTGAACAACATGGATTCTGTCCAGGTCACAGCACCACCACAGCCCTTCTGGAATTCTCCCACCATATACCTTGCACTAGATGGCAGGAATTGGCTGGGGCAGTTTTCATAGACCTGTCCAAGGCCTTTGACACGTGAACCACCCACTATTGCTTGCCACCCTCTGTAAAGTAGGGCTGTCTGCTAGCCTGCTAGCCTGGTTCTCCAGCTACCTTAATGGCAGGTCTCATCGCTCAAGCTAGCTGGTTGCCTATCCTCGGCCCTGCCTGTCCTCTCGGGAGTCCCTCAAGGCTCAATTCTGGGCCCCCATTATTCAGTCTCTTCTGAACACCCTTCCCAGCTCGTGTACAGGAAAGCTGCTATTATACGCAGATGATGCAGTCCTGCTCTCCTCGCACCGATCCGGTCACTCCAGAACAGCCATAAACCTCCTTCAGCCAAGCTGAAAAATGGTTCCTCGACCACCGCCTGGTCCTGAATCTCAAGAAGACAAAGTCAATGATCTTCACACACCACCAAAGTAGCTCCAAAAATGCCCCCCTCTCCATACTTCCCAACACCCTCCATCCCCTTGAACAGGTGTCAACTTTCAAATATCTGGGGATCACCTTTGACTCGTCCTTCTCCTTTCATACCCATATCAGTGCCCTATCCTCTGCCATGAACACCGGATTGGGCTCCTCTATCGCCACAAAGACTGCCTCCCTGACTCGCCTGCGTTGGCCATTACCTCCATCCTGTCACTAGCCGACTATGGCCTCCCCACATCGCAGCTGCTAGCCCCACTACCCCTCACTAAAGTCCAGACCTCCATCAACAAAGCCTGTCGGCCCCTGGCCGGTGCCCCAAGCAGAACCCACACATGCAAGCTCTACGCCTCCACGAATATACTCAATCTGGAAGAACGCCTGCAATATCACACTGGTATACTAGCAAAAAAGACTCTTCTAGGTCTGTGTCCCCCTAGTGTCGCGGCTCAGCTCCAGCCTGCTTCCCACTCTACCATCACCCATGCCGCTTGCAAGACTGCCTTCCTGGTGCCTAGAGCCAGGACCTCCCTTGCCCAAAGGTCCTTTTACTACAGGGCACCAACCTGGTACAACTCCCTCCCCAAGCACATCGCTAACACCCCTAAAATTGGTCAATTCAAAACTGCCCTGCGCAACCACCTACTTGGCACTCGGAAGTGTATGTGCCCACGGTAAGGCATACTGCCTCTCTCTCCAGCCTCGATAGCCTGCCCCACCTGCTTTCTCTGGAGCTCGCCTGCATGACCTACCAGGCTTTAACAGTGTTCTCCATTCTGTACTATGGTAATCTACCTATTCTTTATGCTATGTATAATTTACTCTGTAAACACCTATGTCTTATGCTATGTATAATGTATGTACACAACTGTATTGTCTCACCCTGTCTCGCCTCACTACTTGTTGTCTCCCTCCCTGTGACGAGGTGCCTTTGTAAATGAGTCTATGACTCAAAGGTTGTAAATCCGATTTATGAACTAAATAAAATAAATAAATAAAATATAAAAACAACCCACTAGCAGCTCATAGCACATTTACATGTACGGGAATTCTACTGTACCAGGCAAAGCGCTCTCCAGGCACAATCGCAAAGTCTCTGCACACACTGAGAGCTTGGGGGTATCTGGAACTCCTGACAGGCTGAACGCATTCAGCAAAAATATTCGGTCTTCTTCAGGTTGACCTGGCCCACTTCAGTAGCTTACTTTAGTCACACAAACTTGGATTTAGTCCAAAATAATTCTATTCTCTCCCTCTCAAGAGCAGTAGGCAGACATGGAGGCCAAACTCTCAGCCTTTTCATAGTTCTCCCATGCGAATCCACTCAGGATTGCTCTCAGAATCACTTCAGCTCCTTCTTGCTCAGCTTCCAGCTTAGTTCTAACTGAAAGCTGCAAGCAGCCTGGGACTTCCCCAAGATCCAAAAGATTTGGTTGGCTGATTTGGCTGTCAGTCAAAGCAAGAGCTCCCCCTTCAGTTGCAAAAAAGGCGCAAAAAACTCCAAACTAAAGTTCCTACAGATTTTGAATTCAGACAGCTCTTGTAGTCTGGCTACATTTTAGGTCCCACCAGTACTGTTTGGTCCAATTTGCAGTCCAGGACCAAGATAGTGGAGACAAAACAGTACTTGCTACAAAGAAAGCAGGTTAGACAAACTACATTATCATTATCACGCTAAATGATTTTCAGTAAATAGTTACATCTTTCAACAGAGCTCCCTCTCAGATTACTTAAGCTGCAACTAGGCAGCTCTTAAAGAGACAGTACACAGAGGCTATACAAGCTCTGGTAATCACATTTAAACTGCTAAAACGCAGGACACCAGCCTGGCAATGAGCATTTAGGCAAGCTCAAGGAAGACTTTTTGGGAACCCCCATTTGTAGGGGGGTTACATAATAAGCTAGCTATAGCTAACGAAATATATTCTACTGAGGCCAAGGTGACCTGGAGTCTTCCTGTAGTTTGGTGGTCATGACAGAGTGTGGGTTGTTGTGTGATAACTGCTTGCCCTGTTGCATAGTGAGTTGAAGCCATTTATCATAGATAGAGGGAAGGCTTCCAACCAATCAAACTGCTTCTTTCTCCTGTGTATGAGACACTTTTATTCTGTGAAGAGTTTCTAAGGCTCAAGTGTTCAAGAAACAGACGTGTTCCAGGAGAGGCTTTTTTTTACATGTTTTAATATATTATTGCTAGGTCTTGGTTAATAGTACATTAATTCATTGCAAAAGAACAATGTTCTAAAGGCTAGGATACAAATCACTATCCACACTTTGGCAATTCCAGCAGTCTGAATCATTGGACATCTTCAAGCTAAGCTCCTCCCACCACCCTGGCGGTATATCCTCTGACTCCACCCCATGACGTCATATATTTCTTTCCATTGGAAAGGCAGGTCTCCACCTTTGCTGCTCTTGCAGCATTTAAGGATTTTAATGTGAATTAGCACTTTGGTGAAAACTGCAACTTTCTTCAGCTTCAATTTGCAGTTTCTTCTGCTTGTTCTAGCTCTGTCTTCAGTAACAGGTTTCGGTATGGAAGAGGGGAAGCTGTCACGCGATGTTAACTTCTAAGTTTCTTGTCAACAGAAAATGTCAAAAATCATCCCCCATATATCCTTCCTGGACTCCCTGGGAGGACATCACAATATGGAGGGATGCAGCCTTTGTCAGGCAATGCTTCCAGCATTGCTGGAAGATTGCAAGGCCAGACTCTTCCTCAGTTGACCTTCAGAACAGGACCCCCGAGGATCAACCTAAAAGCCTCAAATAGGCCTTGGGGGCTGCCTAGTCTTTTGCTCAGCTTGTAGCTCTTGAGGAGGAAGCAGCTGCTGCCACAGTGAGTTCCTCATCGGTCTTGGTGCTGCTCCTGTCTCAAGCCAGCATCGGAGGGTTCTTCACTGAAGATTTCTGTGAAATGTGTCTAGCCCTCCAAACCTTTGGGTAGAGCCCTTCTCACTGGGGCAACAAGCACAATCAAGTGCAGGTCATGGGACTGGGAGAGATTGCAGTCCTCCCATTCCTTTGACTCCCCCGTCAGCTCGGCTACAGTCAAGCTGCCTTCAGTCCAGGGCATGGCTATCCTTTTTGTTTTACTGGATTTAAAATTAACAAAATATAACATTAAGACAATTTCTAAAATAAGAAAGTATAAAAGAACAGATAATTTTCTTTTCTTTCCTTTTTTTTCACCTTGTCCCAGTACTCTTCAGTATAGGCCTAAACCAAAAATCAAACAAACAAAAAAACAGTGGGTAAATCCCCACTGTCTTTTACCTTGGTAGTATTTTTTTTATTGGATTGTTTTGTGTTGCTGTCTATCCCTTTACTTCATTGTTTTTGGTTGCTGTCTGTCCCTTTACTTGATTGTTTCGTGTTGCTGTCTATCCCTTTACTTGATTGTTTCGTGTTGCTGTCTATCCCTTTACTTGATTGTTTCGTGTTGCTGTCTATCCCTTTACTTGATTGTTTCGTGTTGCTGTCTTTCCCTTTACTTGATTGTTTCGTGTTGCTGTCTATCCCTTTACTTGATTGTTTCGTGTTGCTGTCTATCCTGTTACTTGATTGTTTCGTGTTGCTGTCTATCCCTTTACTTAATTGTTTCGTGTTTCTATCTATCCCTTTACTTGTTTTGTGTTTCTGTCTATCCCTTTACTTGATTGTTTTGTGTTTCTGTCTATTCTTTTACTTTTCTTTCTACCCTATATGGTGCCACTCTCCTTTCCTACAGATCTGACATGGATGGGGCTGTTGACAGCAGTTAGCAGCTAGCAGGGACGCCAACACCTTTGCCATTAGTCCTGACAGTTTACTTTGTCAGGGTCCTAGTGTCTCTGGCTCAAAGACTAAAGAGTGCAACTCTATGGAGTTATTGTGGCTTTCTGTCTGCTGGCCCCCATAATCTCTGCCCCCCCCCGGTCCAATCACCCACCATGTCTGGGACCAAACTGGCTCTGGTGTGTCCCCCATTATGGTGCAGGCCCCACACAGAGCACAGTCCAGATACTGCAGCCTTGCCCATTTTGTGGGTGGAGCCTGCAGGGCCAGGGAATCACCAAGCTGGTCAGGGATTTTCCTCTGGCATTTTCTCCCCAGGGCCATCAACATATAATGATTCACTGCATGTGCATGCCTTTGTATGTAGGCGTGTATTGCCATCTGTATCCTGTTGGACCTGTACCAGATCCTCCAGCTTTGATAGCTTGCAAAGCATTCAGCCATCACTGCATCTCTTCTTTTCTCTGCTTCTCGAGTTGCTGTATGAGGCATCTCTTCTTTTTCCATCACTGGTGCTGGCTGTACAGTCTTAGCTTGGAATTCTGTCTCTGCTACTTTGGCTGCCATCCTTCTGGTAATCACTCCTAGGCTCACTGCTGCAAAATCCATACCTTTCCGCTATGCTTCCTTGGTACCCGTTCTAATACCCACACACAAAGCTCTAGGCTTAGAGTATGCATGGCATAAATCCCACTTAGTCTGACACGATCTATCATTGAGGCTAGGTCAGGAAACATTTAGACCAGGAGAAGTTGTAAAATTCGCAAGTAGCATTTTATTACTATAAATAACATAGAGAATAATATATGGGGTGGTGTGTAACGAGATTTTACACACACCCGAGTTGTGGGATGCGCCCTCAGGGTTTATAAAATGCATCCAACAACAAGGGTGTATGTAAACTCGAGTTTTACACACACTTCCCCATATTTTATTTTTTATAATTGCTGGCATGCCCTTTTTCACTCAGCAAGTAAATAAAATAAAATAAACAGATCGGTATTCAGGCAACCGTGGACCAGTAAGAAGTCTGAGTGGTCCACGGTCTGCCAAGTTATAGTGCTCCACTCGTTTTCTGGTTTTCTTTTTTTTTTTTTTAAGGGTTCGTCAGTGGAGAAAAATGACTGTCTTTCCTTTTTAAGTAAGAAAAGCAACTTATCGCTGGCTGCGAGTGGTGGTGAAGTCTGCGGCCCAAGGAATTGCTTGAGGGGTCATTGAGGAGTGAAGGAACACCGCCAGTGGTGCATGCGTGTTTCAAGGGAGACTATAAGGGGAACCTGAAGGGAATAGGCCAGTGGCCATATTTTCATGGCTTCTGTGCTTTTTTTTTGTAAGGGTTCGTCAGTGGAGAAAAATGACTGTCTTTTCTTTTTAAGTAAGAAAAGCAACTTACCGCTGGCTGCGAGTGGTGGTGAAGTCTGCGGCCCAAGGAATTGCTTGAGGGGTCATTGAGGAGTGAAGGAACACCGCCAGTGGTGCATGCATGGTTCAAGGGAGACCTGGCACGTGTATTTGCGCAATTTATAACCAGGTTTCCCTATGGGAAAAAGCAAACACCAGTAATTTTAATAGAAGAAAAATTAAAAAAAAAAAATTACAGAACAGTTTCAAACATTGGCAGTCCATAGTCCACTTTCTGAGCTCAAAACAAACCCCCAAAACAAAACAAAGCTAGCCGTCCCTCTCTCCTCTTTTATAGGGTTGTCATTTTTTTTTTAAGCAGGTTAATTGCTGCCTCCTGTTGGAGACAAGGTGTGTCTTGCTTGTACAGAATTTGTCAGTTTCCTTCCTGCGAAAAAGCACATTGTGACCCAAGCTGGCCGCCTGCTGACGGTTTGCCAAAAGCCTGAGGTCAAAAGGGACAAACTCTCTGCGACAGTTTGCTATGTCCTATATACTTTTGAAACAGGGGACCCATTTTCACATAAAGAGTCACACATATTTTATAATCATATATAAGCAAGGTAGAGACAGCAAGAAACAAAGGCAGGGAGGCAGCGGGGTGGAAACGTGAAACCATTAGAGTGATCAAATCCTAGATTTCACATGAAAATTTGATTGCGCAGACGGACAAAAACAGAAAAGGAGAGGACATAAAAGATCCTTGTTTTTAGCACTCTTTCTGCATAGCCATTGGGACAGGGTCTTATTCAGCCCTGTCATAATATGCATGCCTTTGTATGTAGGTGCATATTGCCGTCTGAGGGCAGTCATCCTACTTACTGAGGTGATCCTGCCATGCCACCACCTGGTCTCCACCAGGTGGCAGGCTAAGAGCGAGACACCAGAACCCCTCCCTGAGATAGGAGAGCTGTCCTTATGACACTCCATCCTGTTTCCCCCTGCTGACCCCCAAATGACCAAAGTCCACTCCCAGAAATGGTTCGTTGTTGATGGTGGCAGTAGCATTATCACCGGGCTGGGTGGAAGCAATAGTATTGAAGTTCTGCAGTTATGGTAGGTAACTTCACTGTGCAAGAGCACCAAAAACTGTTTTTCTGTTTAGAAGGTATTTGAAGTTTTGAAAGACTTTGGCCTCCATATTAGCAGAAATGACACTAGTTACGCCGTATTTGTTAATAGTCTCCGCAATACTGTAAGCCAATATTTTGACAAATGTATGCTGGTGGTAGTCCTGTAGTGTTGTGGCAATACCCTATAATATCTGAGGTACTACACACCTAACTACCACTCAGTTGTAACCAGTTGCAATACTGGTTTAAAAGAGATGTGCTGCTCTTAAGCAAAAGAAAGTCTAAATGGTGTTTGACCTACTACAAAAAACAAACAAAAATCTATCCGCAAAGATTTCTTGCCTTGATGGTTGTTAACTAGAATGTGTTTATTCCTACACGTACCCAGGAGTCTTGCTCTGCTAAGGTCTCTCAGTGGGTGATCAAAGTGATAAACTTGGCCTGCTATATTGAGTACAAAACAGTTTGATTGCTGAGGCCAGAAAATTAAATACCTTACATACTTATGCCAGTCCTGGACTATTGAAACAGTGTAAAACACATCTCAGCTTGTGACCTCTCCAGGCTAAAATGCGATTTATAGAAACTTTTGACACTCTTCCTTAAATGTATCAAAATTTACACAACACTGCTAACTGCACTGTTTTTGGAATTCAACCCCTGAATGCCAAGCTTCTAATATTATAGCTGGTCAGTCATAACTCATAACTTTCAAACAACATGAAGTCTTGCTGTATTCTGACTACTGTATATGTAGTTAGCCCCAGCACTTGAACTACTCCGGAGAGTAAAAGGTTAACTCTATGCCAGGGCACAGAACATTGAGCTCGAGCTCGGTTTTCAAACGTCTGTCTCTGGTATTCCTCAGTATAAACGTCAGATTCCTTACTCTGCCTAACTGTGAAGTCGCTCCGGAGAGTCCTTCCTTCGCTTCGGTTCGGTTTAGTAAAATCGGTCGGTTTTCATCTGCTTTTTCTTGTTTTATTTGGTATTCAGATCACAGTCTATGGTACAGTAAGTGTAGCTAGTAGGTAGTTAGAGTTTATTTAGTAGAAATAGTTTTTTTGTTCGGTTTTCTCCCGGTCGGTCCGGTTGGGAACCGAAACAAATTCTTCAACTGTTAATTCTTGTGTTCTGTTTGTTATTATTGTGGTTTCTGGTACTTAACAGTTCCTAAAAAAAACAACAGTTTTCTTCTTTTTTTTAACCGACCCGTGACATGGTTGGAACTGATAGGTGTGTAGTTGCCTGGCTTGAACGCTGTTTAGGGTAACTTTATTTAATCCAGCATGTCTGAGAAACCCAAAAAGAAAACCGGTCCCACTGGGTTTCAGCACAGCACCGAGTGTGGGGAGGCCTTTGCTAAGGCTGATCCCCACCTCATCTGTGTTTATTGTCTGGGGTTTGACCACCTCAAAGAAGACTGCCAAATATGTAAAAACTTTCCCAAGGCCTTGAGAAATCCTGCTGAGAGCATCCGCTAGTACATTGTCCTTCCCTGGGAGATGCACAGCTATAAGGGGAACCTGAAGGGAATAGGCCAGTGACCATATTTTCATGGCTTCTGTGCATAAGGCTGAGGACCGAGTGCCTCCCTGCTTGTTGATGTACCACATGGTTGTGGTGTTGTCTGTCCTGATCTGCACTACTTTTCCCTGAATTGTGCTTGAGCATGTCTGAAGTGCTAGAAAGACAGCTCTGAGTTTGAGAAGATTTATGTGCAGTAGAGACTCCTGATGAGACCATGTTCCCTGAGCAGTGAACTGGTCCATATGAGCTTCCCATCCCAGTAGAGAGGCATCTGTGGTGAGAATCACTGTAGGAGCCTGACTGAGGAAGGGGACACCTTGTCTTAGATTTTCCTCCTCCAGCCACCACTGGAGAGCCTGAACCAGAGCTTGAGACACTGGAACTAATTTGGAAAGAGGGTTTTTTCTCTGAAACCAGTAAGATCTTAGATGAAACTGAATATCTCTCATTTGAAATCTTGCCCCTTGCACCACTGCAATGGAAGCTGCCATGTGGCCTAGCAACTGAAGGAAGTGTCCAGCTGGTCGAGATACTAGTGGATGAAAGGAGGAAGCCAGAGTGATGAGGGATTGTACCCTTGACAGAGGAAGAAATGCCCTTGCCTGGACAGTGTCCAGTTCCACCCCTATAAATGTGAGAAGCTGGGATGGTTCCAGAACAGACTTTTCTAGGTTCAAAACAACTCCTAAGGAGTCCAGAAGCTTTTGAGTGACCTCTAGAGCTGACTTGATTTGGTCTGAGGACTGACCCACTACGAGCCAGTCGTCCAGGTATGGGAACAGCAAGATGCCCTGTCTCCTGAGAAAGGCCACCACTACTGCTAGGCACTTGGTGAACACCCTTGGAGCAGATGTTAGGCTGAAAAGCATTGCTCTGAACTGGTAATGACCTGAGTGTAACTCGAACCTGAGGTACTTTCTGTGGGAATGTCTGATAGGTATGAGGAAATAGGCATTCTTGAGATCCAGGGAGGCTAGCCAGTCTCCTGGTCTCAGAGAGGGAAGGATTATTCCCAGAGTCACCATTTTGAACTTTGGTTTTAGTAAATGTTTGTTCAGGTATCTTGGATCTAGGATGGGTTGCCACTCCCCCGTCTTTTTTGGGGTAAGTAAGTATCTGGAATACAGTCCTTTTCCCCTGTGACCATGAGGTACCTTCTCTACTGCTTGCAGAAGTAGTAGGGAGGAGACTTCTGCCTCTAAGGCCTTTGTCTCCAAGGGAGAGGGAGGACTGAAAGACTTTGCTCTTGCTCTAATTTTTGGGAGCCTTTTGAAACTGAGAACCAGTCCCTGGCTTACCACTTCCAGGACCCATTCATCTGAAGTAATAGATTTCCAGGCCTGGAAATAGTAAGCCAGCCTGCCCTCCACTGGAACTGGGGAGGCGACCCTGACTGACACCTCGGGGTGTCTGTTTGGCAGAGGGGTTGGACTGAGTGGATGTTGGGGTCCTGGTCATCCCTCATCTGCCTCTTCCCCTAAAGAACCCCTTCTGCTGGAAACAGGAGGCCTGGGCTTGGTAAAAAGGCCTGTGAAAAGGCCTGCCCCTGCCAGCCCTAAATTGCTGCTTCTGAGGAGTGGCCTGCTTTTCTTTTGCTGCAGCACTCCTGTAGGTGGTCCTGTACTCGTCCATCTTCTTCATGTAAACCTCTATTTGCTCCCCAAACAGAGAGTTACCAACAAGAAAATCCATGGCCTTAGTCTGGGTATCCTGTGACAAACTGGTGCATCTGAGCTAAGCAAATCTCCTCATGGAGTCAGACGTAGCCATGACCCTGGAATGTACATCATTCGAGTCCACAGCAGCATGGAATTGAATTTTGGATGCCTCAACACCATCCAGAGCCACCTGCTCTAGCTCCTTGGCTAGCTGGGAAGGGGCATGCTTAGCCAGCTTCAGAACTGTATCCCACATAGATTTCTGGTATCTGGCTCTATATGCCATAAAATTAGCTTGCCTGAGTCCCAAAGAGAATGCCAAGTATTGTTTTTTAGCCATGGCATCCACTTTCCTGGAATCCTTATCTGGGGGGTGAGATGCCAGGGGAATGTTAGCCTTGTCACGGGCTGCAGCTTGCACTACCCCAACATGGCTGCAATGATTTGTGAGGAATTCTGTCCCAGGACCTGACAAGGTATACCTCCTGTCCATCCTTTTATCCACAGGAGGTATAGATGTTGGAAACTGCAGCCATGTTGGGGTAGTGCAAGCTGCAGCCTGTGACAAAGCTAACATAATTACGCCAGTTCTGGACTATTGAAACAGTGTATAACACATCTCAGCTTGTGACCGCTCCAGGCTAAAATGCGATATATAGAAACTTTTGACACTCTTCCTTAAATGTACCAAAATTTACGCAACACTGCTAACTGCACTGTTTTTGGAATTCCATCCCTGAATGCCAAGCTTCTAGTATTATAGCTGGTCAGTCATAACTCATAACTTTGTGAACTACCCAATGCAGTGTGCAACATGCTGCAGCCCTACAGGACTTAATAGAACCTGCACTCCTCCTAAAGCTTCTCATTCAGCACTACAAAGCAAAATAAAAATCAGGTGGAAGCTTATGGTTTCCTTGCACCGCTTATCTGAAATCTCCCGCTTAAGGCCAGACATTTTTTCTCTTTATTCTCCTGATGCTGGGACCCACTCCATCTGTCTGCAGCCACCTCCCAGTCCCAGCACCTCATACACCTGTACTGGTGGAACCCATGACTGACTCCTTTTGGTGGGAATTTTGGAGCTCCCAGTAACAACCTGGACAACCTATTCAGGACTTTTTCCAAGAGGTACTGTATGTATGCGAAGCGCCCATGAGTGCAGCTAATTCTCATGCTTTGTATGGGCATTTTTGCATTTATTACTTTCCCTCCCTGTGGGGCATGGTGGCTAGGCCTGCAGGTGTACACATGAAGTTGACACTGCCCCTCCCTTAAGCTGCTGCTGCTAACAGTCATTTTGTGGAGTTCAGTGCCCTCCCTCCTTGAAGGAAGAGAGTAACCACTAGGATGCTCAGTCCACTGGCTCTCTGACATCTCCTGCTCACTCCCAAACTATGGGCTGCTGACATCATAGGGTATAGTGCTGATGTTGTGCTGACGAGAAAGACTGGCCTCATTGACTGGCATTTTGCAGCCACCTCAGGTCCCTGGATGTTTGCAGTTGTTTTGCAAATTAACAAGCTTTTGAGACACAGTATTCACTGTGTCAGCTCTGATGCTCCTGAACTTTACCCATCCCTAAAGTTCCTGCTAAAGGAAAACTAAAGTCAAAATTTACAAAAAAAATATGCTGGAGTACTCCTAATAAGTCATTCTCTTTGTTTGCTGCAGTGAGTTTCTGCTACATTTTTTTGCTTTTTGTACTGCCCCTGAGGGATCTCCATGTTAGCATATTTTATAGCTGTTCTTGTTCCTACAGTGCCTCCTGTCCCATGTGACAGTGATTCATCCAGCAATCATTACAGCAGTCTATTTACATTTTGACTTACTCAGATGAAGTTTGTAAATCGCATGGCTCTGGCCTGTTTCTCAAACAGAGGGCATTTTTATGATGTTGTTTAAGTGTTTTGGTACTGAGCCGAGGCACAGCTAAATTGTGGGCCACTGACAGCAGTGACCATGTGATTAAACACATTAGGCCTGACGCATGCCGTCATTGATCTGAGAATGTATCATCAAATACATGAAACAAAAGCATATCCCCCATAGGTCTACACGTCAAGTTAGAACCTAATTAAGGCTTTATGTCTAATGACCTAGAGAAGACGTGGAATGGCATTTGAAACAAATACTCCCATAACTTCTACTTGCAGTCAGAAACATGTGACCAAAAAAATAAAGAGCCCAAAACAGGATCTGAGAGGAAAGTGAAATCCCTATAATCTTTGAAAGGAAAAGCAAAGGTATAGAACATTTAGAAGATTGTATAAGGAACCAGAAAATCAAACAAATTTAGAAGAGATCTCTTAGATTATATACAAAAAGGAATATACATAGATGAAACCAGGACAAAGACCATTTCGGTCACAATACAAGGTCTATAATCTGGACTGTGATATTTCACAGTATACTCCAGATGGCAGTGTAGAAAGACAAAGGCATAGACATTGTTTCCCCTTTTTTGGTGAGGGGAAGAGGAAGGGGTCAACAACCATGGAGAGGAAGACATAATTACAATACCACAGACATAAAGGAAAGCCCATTAAAAGGTCCTTCAGGCGGACAAGAGTCAGGACAACCATCTATATGCAGAAATGAAAACAGAGAAATATTGACAGTGTCAGCAGAAATAGACAAGTGGTCCATCCGGTCTGCCCATATAGGTATCGCTACCTCACCCCCTTGACCTAATGTCCTGATGGTTTTCTATTACTGCCTCTACACTTGATCCCCTACCTGCAAGTTCTCCTTGGTGGAACAATCAGTCCCCGTACCATATCCCAACTGTGCTCGAATCCATTAATAGGCTCTTCCCCCACCACCTCTGCCAGCAGATTGTTCCATGGCTTAGCCACTCTCTCAGTGAAGCAGAACATCCTCAGATCCCTCTTGAACTTCTTCCACACCAGCTTCCATTCATGTTTCCTCTTTACTGCCATCCTATTCCTATTGAACAGAACCTCATTGTTTACTTTTTATTCCCCTAAGGAACTTGTAAGTCTCCATCACATCGTGCGTCTCTCTTCTGGCCTCTAGTGAATGCATGTTTAGGGCCTGTAGCCGGCCCTCATAGGATCTTCCATGCTGGCTGTGAATCTTCATGGTGAACCTTCACTGCACTGACTCCAGTCTGTCCTTGTCTTTTCACAGGTGTGGACTCCAGAACTAGGCGTAGTACTCCAAATGGGGATTCGCCAGTAATCTGTACAGGGGTAATATCTTTCTTTCTCCTACTGTCAAAACCCTTCCCATTATACTCCAACATTTTATAGTGTATGGTAGAATGTTGTTATTGATAGAAATCCATAACTAGAATGAAGTTGTTATGCTATAGCAGCTATGTCATCACAGCTGTTACGCTGCACTAGCTATGTCACTACTGCAGCATAACAACTAGAAATGTTGCCACATAGTTGCTTTCCTCAATCCAGTTAAGCTGGAAGTTGCAGGTTTTCTTAAACTTGAAGTTGCAGAAACATCTGCAGCACACTGTCAGTTAAAAAAAAAAAAAAAAATATTTATATTCTCTGTTGTGTCCTCCAGCTTGTTTTATGTGATTTTCTGTGCTGTGACTGCCCATACACTATAAGATTCAGTGGCGAGTCATTCAATAAGTCAGGAAATTCTTGTATCTTGGTCCCCTTGGTAACAGAGTACCTCTCGAGCTGCGCTCTTGAGGTCATCTGTTACCAAGGAAACCTCTCAATACAAGAATATCCTTGTTATGTATGACTGCTCATACACACTCCTCTATATAGTATGTGGTTGAGGCTTACTTTGATTGTGTATGGATTTCCATACATTACTTTTTCTTGTTGTACAGTTCAAAGGTCAATAAACATTTTTGCAGTATCATTCTGACGTCACAACAGTACTACAACAGCTTTTCAGCCTTGTCTTCAGTGCATGACTGGGTAAACATGTGGCTTTGTTTTAAAAAAAAAAGGTTAAATAAAAATGGCAGTGCCATTTAGTGAGGAAGTGGCCAAGGCACTTTTGATATGGAGAGTTGTAGATGGCTGTGCAGTCCTTAGATTAATTAATTGTGGTTTATTTATTTTTTTAAATGGTCTGGGTCTACATTTGTGGCTTTCTAGTGAGGGTAGAAGTTGACGGCAGATAAGGACCGCAAGGCCCATCCAGTCTGCCCATTTCTTTTTCTACCTTATAAATGTGCCATCGGCCTTTGCTCTGTCAGTGACCTATCTATTCATAGTCATTTGTATTGCTCCCTTATGCCTATCCCATGCCTGTTTGAAGCCCTGCACTGTATTCATAGCCACCACTTCTTGTGGTAAGCCATTCCATGCATCTACCACCCTTTCTGTGAAAAAGAATTTCCTCACATTCCCCCTTAATCGGCCTCCTCTAATCTCATGCTGTGTCCTCTTGTCCTGCTATTTTCTTATATTTAAACATGTTAGACTCTTTCACCTTGTTTATGCCCTTAAGGTGTTTAAATGTCTCGATCATATCACCTCTCTCTCCTCCTTTGCTCAAGGGTATACATATTGAGCTCCGTTAATCTGTCCTCATATGTCTTCTGATGCAGTCCCTGCACCATTTTGGTTGCCCTCTCTGGACTGCCTCAATTTGGTTAATGTCCTTGTGAAGGTGTGGCCTCCAATACTGCACGCAGTACTCCAGATGGGGCCTAACCAATGTCTTGTACAGAGGGATTATTACCTCCCTCTTACGACTTGTGATACCCCTACTAATACACCCTAACACCCCTAGCCTTACCTACTGCTTTAGAGGTCTGCTTGGATGATTTTAGGTCATCAGTGATGATGATGCCCAAGTCTCTTTCTTCCTTTGTGACTGCTAGCAACTCCCTCCCAGCCTATAAGTGGCTTCGGGTTTCTCTTCCTATGTGCATGATTTTGCACTTCTTTGCATTAAATCCCAGTTGCCACTCTTCTGACCATTCTGCTAGTTTATCCAGATCTCTTCTCATTCTGCCCACCCCATCTGGATCATCTACTCTGTTGCAGATCTTGGTGTCATCTGCAAACAGACAAGCCTTACCCTCTAGTCCATCTGCGAGGTCACTAATGAAGATGTTGAATAGGACTGGCCCCAGGACTGATCCCTGAGGTACCCCACTTGTGACTTGCATCTCTTCTGACTGTATACCATTTACCACCACTCTCTGTTTTCTGCCAGTCAACCAGTTTGCCACCCAGTTGACCAACTTCTGACCCACCCCGAGCCTACCTAGCTTATTTATCAATCTTCTATGTGGAACAGTGTCAAAAGCTTTGCTGAAGTCAAGGTAGGCGACATCAACTGCCCCTTGGTCCACCACTCTGGTTACCCAGTCAAAGAAATCTATGAGATTAGTTTGACAGGACCTTCCTTTGTAAACCCATGCTGTCTTGGATCCTGTGCCCTATGGATTCCAGGTGTTGCACTATCCTTTCCTTAAGAGTGCCTCCATAATCTTGCCCACTACTGAGGTAAGACTGACCGGTCTGTAGTTCCCCGCCTCCTCCTGCTACCACTCTTGTGGAGTGGGATCACATGAGCCCTTCTCCAGTCTTCTGGGACCTCTCCTATGCTCAGAGACTCACTAAACAATTCTGCTAATGGCTCTGCTAGTTCCTCCTTTGCTCCTCAAGTACCCTGGGATGTATGCCATCAGGTCCCATTGCCTTATCCACCTGAGGCTTAGCAAGCTCTTGTAGGACCCTTTCTTTTAGAAGGTAGTGCTCACCTCCCTCCCCTGTGTCCATGATGCTGAGCTGTGGGCCCTGCCCTACCTTCTCTTCAGTAAATACTGAGCAAAGTATCTATTTAGGATAGATGCCTTTCAGGGTCCTCCTCCTCACATGCTCCCTTTTCTCCATTAAGCTTAGCAATACCCCTCTGGACTTTCTCCTTTCACTAATGTATCTATAGAAAGTCTTGTCACCTTCTTTACTGTTCGTGCTAGTGTTTCCTCAGTTTGGGACTTTGCCTGCCTTACTGCCTTACCTGCTTCCCTTAGGGCAGTTTGGTATGCCTCCCTATCTTCATCCCGCTGTGTTCCCTTATATTTTCTGAAGGCCAGCCTTTTGGCTCTGACCTTTTCTGCTACTGTATTTGAGAACCAAAGTGGTTTCCTTCTTCTTTGCACTTCCTTTCTGTCTAACACAATGGGATGTTGCTTCAAGTATTGTATCCTTAATGCTTGCCCACTTTGCCTGTACCTCCTCACCTGTGTTTCTTTTGCCAGGGCTAGCTTAACTCTGTTGGCCATCTTATCAAAGTCAGCTCCTCTGAAGTCCCATATTTTTGCTTTGGAATGGGATGATTTAGATGTAGTAGCCAAATTGAACCATACCATGTGATGGTCACTGGCCCCAGGTGACCTTCTACCTGGAGATCTGTGATCCCTTCTTTGTTAGTCAGTACTAGATCTAGGATAGCCCTGTCTCTTGTGGGTTGCTGTACCAGTTGTTTGAGGTCTCCCCCGCAGGGAATCCACTATGAGTCTAGTTCTGGCAGATGTTCCTGCTGGTATTGACCAATCTGTATCTGGCATGTTGAAGTCTCCCATTATCAGAACCTCCCTTTAGCTGTCATGTTTTGTATATCTTTCTAACAGTAATGTGTCTATGTCCTCCTCTGGTCTGGGAGCCTGTAGACAACCCCAGTTCTTATGGCTGTCCCATTTCCTGTTTCCAGGGTGACCCACAGTTCTTCTGGCTCCTTATGTGTATTCTGAATTTCTGTAGCTTTGATATTTTCATTAACATACAGGGCCACCCTCCTCCCCTTTTGCACCTCGGTCTCTTCTGAACAATACATAGCCAGGTACTGAAGTCTCCCAAGTGTGGTTACTGGTAAACCACGCTCACTAATTGCTACTATGTCCAGTTTAGCCTCTGACATTATTGCCTGGAGGTCTGGGATCTTATTTCCCAGGCTGTGAGCATCTGTGTACATGATTTTCCATTGGCCAGATTTTGGTGTGTTAGTTGTTGTGAAGTTTGGCATTACCCTGTGCATCGTATGGGGAGACAAACCTTTTTCTTCCTGGTGATGCAAATGAACCGCAAACACGCTGAATTCTGTTTGACCATTGCCAGCTGAGGGGAGGGTGTTCTTCCCATTCGACGTATGGGGTGCTGCACCCCTCTCCCCATTTGCTAGTTTAAATATTCTGCAAAGACGTCAAACTTCTGCCCCAATGCACTGACTCCCTCTTTAGTCAGATGCAGTCCATCAAATTTAAAGAACTTTCGCTCCCAGAACTGTTGCCAGTTTCCTACAAATCTGTGTCCTTTTTCCTGGCACCAGTCCTTGAGCCACATGTTTAGCGTTTCCAGCCTTTGCACAGCGAGGTGCTGGAGCACTGATGTTTGGTAAGAGTCTTTCAGAGAATGAGGCGAATACAGCAGCATTACATTGCATTTCAAATCAAAGTCAACCATATGCTCTGTAAAACAGTGTAGGCTAACCATACACAACTAAGACTGTGTTTTCATCCTGGGAATGTGAGGTCAACATGGAGACCACTCAAGCTTTGCTCTCAAGGTCTGTATGATGTCATCACATTCTCTTAATGGAAACAGCCTTGTTTTGTATGGTCACCCATACACTATTCTGTATGTTGACTTACTGTAGGCCTTGGTACGTTTACTGGTTTGTTTGGGAGAGTCACTGATGATGTCCCCTTTCTTGATCATAATGGCCACCCTCAACCCCCCATCCAGTACTCTGTCTGTGGTTTCCTCTTCACTGTTTCCTTTGCTTTGCACTTCTTGGCACTGAATCTTAACTGCCATACTTTTGACCATCTCTCCAGTCTTTCCAGGTCCCTCTGTAACTCCTTCATCCCCTCTTCACTATCCACCCTGTTGCATGGCTGTTTCATCTGCAGAGAGAGGCATCTTTCCGTGTATACCTTTCCTTATGTCACTAATAAACATATTGAAAAGGACATGTCCCAGGACTGACCACTCATGACCCCTCTGTTCTCTGATTTGACTCCGTTACCTACCACCCTCTGTTGCCTCCCACCTTATCCAATTACCAACCTACCTGAATAACTCTCCAATCCCAAATTCTGTAAGTTCTTCAGATGCCTCTTTTGTGGCACAGAGTTGAAGGCTAGCTGATACTAAAGTAGAGTAATTGCTGTCTCTTTATCCACTGTCCTCGTAACTGAGTCAGAGAACACTATCAGCTTGGTCTGACATGGCCTCCCCACCACAAACTTGTCTTTACTCTCCTGCAGAAAGTTTTTCTCCATATAGGTCACCAGACTTCCTTGACCAGTATCTCCATCAATTTACTTACAATGGAAATAAAGACTGACGGGTCTGTAGTTGCTCAGAACCTCCTTAACCCCTCCCTTGTTAAAAAAGGCCACATCTGCAACCCTCCAATCCCTCAGAACCACCCCAGATTGAAGCTAGCTATTGAATAGCTCAGTCAAGGGCTCAGCCAGCTCTGAAGGCAGTTCCCTTAGCACTCCTGGGTGTAACCTGTCTGGGCCTGGTGCCTGATCTGTTTTCGGGGCAGCAAGCCCCTTTTCTTACCCAACTACTGCGGTCACCACTCTCCCCATTTCCTGAACCCTCCTGTGGGATGCCTTAACTACACTCTACAGCAGGGGCATTTCATCCTTCACTGTGAATACTGAGCAGAAGTGGTTGTTTTAAACATTTGCCTTTTGCTTGCTGTCCTTGACAGCCCTATCTCCTGCTGCCGACCTTAAAATTCCCCATCTTCCTTTTCCCCCCCTAATATAGCAGAGGAATTCTTTCTCCCTCGTTCTTGGCACTCTTGGCAGTTCTCCACTCTTTAGCTGCATTTGCATTTTGACCACCTTCTTATCCTGCAGATGATACAGTGATTTATCTCAAATCCAAGTGCTTCTCACCAAAATACTGCAAGCCGCCATCAGTAAGACACAGACAGCCGGCCCGGTGGCACTGAGGGTTGAGGCGCTGGACGCCACACCTCGCGCCACGCCGGCGACCCGGGTTCGGGAACAAGCCGTGAGTCGGCAGGAGGGGAAGAGATCAAGCGTCCGGAGGACTGCTCTCTCTTCCCAGGGAAGGGGGGCGAAATACACTCGCTCACGGAGCGACCTCTGGTGGCAGCTAGGGGTTCACCGACTGAGCAGCGTGGCGCATGCCAGGGGGAGGGTGGAGTTACGGTGCTACGTTGCCATGCTAGCTGGGCTCCGAGGGGGTGGGAACAAATAGTGAAAAAATGCCTCCTGTGCGCCGGTGAGATGACGGTGGCCCCAGTGGACCCTCCCACATCCCAGATACCGGCCCAGGCACACCCACGAACTACCTCCGGAGGACCCGACGACGTTCAGGTAGGCCCATCATACTTAGGAGCTGCCGCTGATGGGAGAGCGGAATCAGCCCTGGAGATGGTACCGGGGGTCGGATCTGCCTGGGGTTGATAGGGGGAGGCAGTCTGGGAGATGCGGTGGGTTCAGGTTGGGAGTAGAGGAGGAGTTCCGTGTGGGCACTCCTGAAGGATGCCCGGGGTATGAGAGGAATAAATAAAGTTTAAAAAAAAAAGACACAGACATTAATTATGCAGATAAACCACATCCAAATACAGTAGCACAAAAATTAAAGTGATGGTCTTCAATTGAAAGGAAACTGCCCCCACTCCTTGCAAACCATGTAATTTCCTGGCTCCCCCTTGGAAGTTGTCCAACACATCTAGTACGTTGGTCTATTACTGGATCCACAGTTGAACTTTGCAAAACATCATCAGAATAGGGAAGCTCGTCAAAAACTCAGAGCCCTACTATATATATACACATGTCTTTTGATTCCATAGCTGAAGATGCCCTTTTGGATCCACATCTACTCCTGCACTTTGCCAGCACCCCCTCCCCCATCTTCACCTCCCCTGCTGGCCCATGACAAATGCCACCCGGCTGCACTACCTCTATTCTTACCCACCTTCCACCTCTCCTCTCTCTGTCCCCCCCCACCTACCTCCACTTTTGTCCCATCCACTTAGTCTCCCTGATTTCACCCTCTTCCTTTCCCTTTCCCCTCCCCAAAGTTTCACCTTATTGTTCTTTTTTCCTCTACAAGACTGTTTTTTTTTTTTGTTTTTTTTTATTTTATAAACTGTTATTTTTGCTTATGTTTGTCTCAATTGTACCAGTGACGTGGAACCTTTGTAAAAGAGCCTCGGCTCAAAGGTATTTGTAATCCTAGAACAAATAAAGAAATAAAAAAATAAATATATATGTGTGTGTGTGTGTGTATATATATATATATATATATATATATATATATATGCCATAGGAGTGGAGATAAAGAGTGTGATAAATCCGTTTATCTGAGTAACTGTGTACATAAATTTCATTTATGTATACAGTGCTTATGTCATCAGCCATTTATCTATACAGTGCTTATGTCATGTAGAATGTTCGGCCTCAGTAGCAGTGTTAACCATATTCAAATGCGAATAACTTTAAACCAAAAAATAATGACATGGAACTGTGAGCACGAATGTTGTTTAGCACGGAAAAATCTACAAAATGAGTGGTGTTTTATTTATTGATACCTTTTAGATTTTTTGATAATTAGCAAAAACACAGCAGAAAATTTGTATTTTTTTTTTCATTTTGTCCACAAACAAATGTAAATAACTTTAAAATGAAAAATGATAGCATGGTACTGTGAGCACAAAGTTTATGTAGCACAGAAATATCTACAAAATGAGTGGTGTTTTATTTATTACCTTTTAGATTGTTTGATAATTAGCAAAAACACAGCAGAAAATTTGTATTTTTTTTTTCATTTTGTCCACAAACAAATGTAAATAACTTTAAAATGAAAAATGATAGCATGGTACTGTGAGCACAAAGTTTATGTAGCACAGAAATATCTACAAAATGAGTGGTGTTTTTATATATATATATATATATATGCGATATGCAATGAAAGCAAGTGTAATAAATGATTTATTTGCACAAGAGCAGTTTGCCCTTAGGTAATCTCACGAGTGGCGTAAGCCACGAGTCAGGTGTCCGAGGTCAAACTGCTCAAGTGCAGATAAATCATTTATTACACAAGTTTTCCATTGCATATTCCATTTATGCAATTCTTTTGTTTTTACTTTTGTAGGCGGTATTTGTTAGTCAAAAAAGTGAATAAAAATTAAATTTTCTGCCATTTTTTGCTGATTATAGAAAATCTAAAAGGAATCTAGAAATGAAACACCTCTCATTTTATAGATATTTTTATGCTGAACAACTTTTGTGCTTAAAGTACCATACTATAATTTTTTGTTTTTAAGTTATTTGCATTTGTTTGATGAAAAAGTGCACAAATATGGAATTTTCTGTTTTTCGCTAATTCTGAAAAAACTAAAAAGTATCTATAAATGAAACACCACTCATTTTGTAGATATTTCTGTGCAGAATAAATTTTGTGCTCACAGTACTATGCTATCATTTTTCATTTTAAAGTTATTTACATTTGTTTGCGGACAAAATAAAAAAATATGTATTTTCTGCTGTGTTTTTGCTAATGATCAAACAATCTAAAAGGTATCAATAAATAAAACACCACTCATTTTGTAGATATTTCCGTGCTGAACAACTTTCGTGTGCACAGTACCATGCTATCATTTTTTGTTTTAAAAGTTATTTGCATTTGAATATGGTTAATACTGCTACTGAGGCCGAACATTCTAAATGACATAAGCACTGTATAGATAAATGGCTGATGACATTAGCACTGTGTGGATAAACAGCTGATGACATACATAAGCACTGTATACATGAATGAAATTTATGTACACAGTTACTCAGATAAACGGATTTATCACACTCTGTTTATCTCCACCCCATTGTATAAATATATATATATATATATATATATATATATATATATTTACACACTTTGGCATTAGCGTTTACATTTTCGGTAATGTTTCCATTGTCGATTGCATTACTGTTTCCTTCTGTGTTGCCATTGCCATTACCATTTGCATTTCTGTTACCGTTAGCGTTTTCGCTACCGTTTTCATTACCGTTTGCTTTTCCATTGCCGTTAGCGTTTCTGTTACCATTTGTGTTTGCATTTATGTTTGTGCTTGCCTTACCATTAGCATTATCATTTCCATCTGCGTCACCATTTGTGCTTGCGTTTGCGTTACTATTTTCTTTTACCTCGCTGTTGCCATTACCGTTTGTGTTTACGTTGCCGTTTCTGTTTTTGCATTTTCATTACTGTTTGCATACCATTTGTGTTTGCGTTAATGTTTACACTTGTGTTTACGTTACCGGCTGCATAACCATTTTTGTTTGTGTTAACACTCGTGTTTCCATGCATGTCTGTGACATTTGTAATACTTGGTCTACTATGGTACTTCTGTGTATTTACCAATTTTCATTTGACATCTGCATATGTTTTTTGCAGAATGAAGCACCCAGAAATGTATTTTTCACCACTCATGTGAAGTCGTACGCTCGTGCTGCTCTGCAGCTGTTGAAGAGATTTAGATAAGATTTGGTATACGTGGAGTGTAATGGTGCATCTATTTATTTACCTATTTATATTTCACTAGTACACATGGTTTCTGTGTAGTGCAGTGCAAAAAATTCTGTTTCTGCTTTTTTTCTGCACTGTCTTGTGTGATGCATAGCGCAGCCACTGTGTAGTTGATTGGTCTTACACTTGGCATGTAGAAAGCCCTTTCTTCAAGGAACATGCCAGTGTTTGGTGAAAAGATCTTGTTCCGTTCCAGAGTTATAAGTGTTTGAAGTTGCCCCCCTTCACAGTCCGAGATTTTTCAGTCACAAGTTCCACCATTTTACTGCATTTCAGCAGTGATTTCTGCCATTTTGTGGTGGAAGATTTCTTAAAGGTGCAGAAATTTAAAAATTTAATATCTCTGGAACAGTTTGGTCTTTTCACATGAAATTTGGAGTGTGTTGAGTGGATGTCCTGGAGATGTGAATTATGCTGTTTACATGTTGGGAAAATAATTTGCTGCCGAGATACTGCATGACGCACTTATCATGTTGCGCATAGCGTTATGAATGGTGCTAGTGGCTTGAAATTTATAGCGTAGTGGTACAGAGGTGCCTTTCAGTGGCTTGGTTCACATTAGCCTTTGTCCTGTTATCTCGGAAATGAAGCAAGATACAGACTTTTCGCTACTGTTGGCTCACATCGTCTTTGTGCTGTTATCTCGGAAAACGAAGCGAGATACAGACTTTTCGCTACTGTTGGCTCAGATCAACTTTGCGCCATTATCTCAGAAACAAAGCAAGATACATTCTTTTCACTACTGTTGCCTCACATTGCCTTTGTGCCGTTATCTTGGAAATGAGGCGAGATGCAGAGTTTTTGCTACTGTTGGATCACATTGCCTTTTTTACTGTTATCTTGGAAATGAAGCGAGATACAGACTTTTCACTACTGTTGCCTTATATTAGCTTGCTGTTACTATTTCCGTTTGCATTACCATTTGCATTTACATTTGCGTTTCCCTCACTGTTTGTGTAACGATGTGTATTTCAATTTCCATTACCATTTCTGTTTCTATTTACATTTGCGTCACTTTTACTATGACTGTTAGCATTTGGGTTACATCTACCATTACCATTACCATTACCGTTGCCTTTCGCGTTTGCATTTGCATCACTTTTACCGTTACTGTTTGCGTTTGCGATACCATTTCCATTACCACTTGCGTTTCCATTTCCGTTTGCATTACCATAACAGTTATAGCTTGCCTTTGCATTCATGTTTCTGTTGGTGTTACACTTACCATTTGCATTTCACTCATCATTACCATTACTGTTAGCGTTAGTGTTACTGTTACAGTTATTATGCAGACATGGGCAGCATGGTGGGAGGGCCCCGCGCTCCCACCACCACATACCATTCTCTATTTATAGTGCACATTCTCAAAAAGAAGGGAAATTCATGGCAAAAAATCCATTTAATGCATCAGTTAGGGTTGTTTCAGGCGACAACAGCAGGATTCTGTTAGGGTTGCTACCCTTGCACCACCACACCCCACCCCACCAACAGGCATAGGTGTGCATTGGGGTCGTTGGGCTCAACTCTCACCCCATTCTCCTATACTGCACCACCTCAGCTTATTTACACATGGAATGGGGGTGAGAGTTAGAGCCGATGACCCCAACGCATACCCCGATGCCTGTTGGTGGGGGCGGAGTGGGCGTGGGTGCAACGGGAAGCAACTCCAACACTGAATTTCCTCGCTTTTGTTACTCTGGAACAACCCTAACTGATGCATTTAATGGATTTTTTTGCCATGAATATATATATATATATATATATATATATATACAGTACACACACACACCAGGCTAGCCTTTGAGCAGAAAGTTTACATTTTCAAAGGCCACCTAGGTCAAGTGGAGTTACAGAACTGTACAAATAGTAAATTGTCAGGGCAAGCAGATACAGGCAAATAATTTCCTAAACATTTTTGGAGCAAACAGATTACAAACAAGTGTCACATAAGAATCGCAGTGGGAATTGGATTTTTCAGCAGTTACGTTTTCTATAGCGAGTATGAAACTGCCTGACACTAAACACCTGGAGCTTAAAGGGAATGCATACAATTCCCTATATAATTACTGTAATGGTTACTGTGCATATAAAGTATGAAAACTGCTGGATTATAGTTAGCAAATGTTCTCAGTAAAACAAAAAAAATGTTTAAAATTGTGGCGTGGAGACATCCATTTTTGTAGACAGGAAGGGTGCTATGATGATGTCACTGCCTCAGCAGCCCTAACAGTGTGCAATACAGTATGTTAAAATAAAGTGCTCCTACAAGCAGGGATCATGTGAAATAGTGAGGAAAAGCACTGGATTCTTTTGGTACACTGCGTCAAACATAAAATACAGATTTTTTTTTATACTGTAATAGGCTCCAATCAGCACAGCCTAGTTGTTCTCACCTGCTGCAGTGTACATTGTTAAGGCTGGTGATGAAGCAATGACATCATCAAAACACTCTTCCTGTTCACAAAATGAGTTTCCTCATCTCCCTGTTTAAAAAGTATTTTTCAGCATTTTACTAAAGTAATTTGCTAAATGCATCCTAGCAGACCAATTTAAGGACAACTACAGTAACCATTGAAATAATCTTATAGGGAATCGCACACATTCCCTTTAATTCTGTGGCTGTCTCGTCTATCAGTCCTAGAATATGACAGCATAGTATACAGAGCTGCCCTGATCAGCTTGCCTGTTACACAGTTGCCTTGGCGACCCTGATACTAACTGTGAATGTGTGCTTGGTCTATACCGTGCTTATTTCTGCAGGTTACTAACCGAACCTATCCAGCTGTACAATTAGGTCTCAGGCAAATAAAAACAAACCTTTTCTATGGACCTCGGGTACACAAGTCCACTGGCAGGAAAGTGTTTGCAGTTGATGCTGCAGTAACCTGGAATTCCTTCCTGAGCGCCATGAAGGATCCTGCTACTAGCCAGAATCTCAAGCGAGCTGTGTTTGCTCATTTCTTGCCCCTTCCCACCGCCTGTACCCCAACGTTCATGACAAACCAGTTGCCAGCTATCAGTCCTGATCCCCTGCCCTCCTCATCCACGGCTTTCATTACCTCTGTGTCTTACTAACATACTAACATACTAAAATGCCAGCAGAATAGGCCTAATGGTCTTTCGTGTCTGCTCATTTGGTCAGCCCCCACCCTGGGTGCTGACCTTGCTGTCCCCCTCGCCTTCTCTGGCTTCTCCCTTCCCAGTTCCGGATATTCTTGCTGCATTGGATTTTGCTTCCTGAACCCTTCCCCTGTACCTGTCCCACCCCTCTTGAACCCCTCCACTGTCTCTGCCTCCACCAGCCCCCTAGGTAGTGCATTCCATGGCTCTACCACCCTCCTCAGTGAAGTAGCACCTCCTCCTTTCTCCCTGAATCTTCCCCTCCAGCTTCCACCCATGCCCTCTAGTGGCCCCTTCCTCCTTCCTTCAAGCACCTCACTATTCCTCCCTATTTACCCTCTTCATGTACCTGAAGACCTCATCATGTCCCCCGGTCCCTTCTCTCTTCCAAAGTGTACATATTTAGCTCTTCGAGCCTCCTCATAGGTCCTGTCCCCAAGCCGAAATCATTTTGGTTGCCCTCCTCTGGACCCTCTCCAGGAGGTTAATGTCCCTCTTAAGTGTGGCCTCCAAAACTGCACACAGTACTCAGGTGCGGCCTCACCAAGCAGTTATACAGGGGAGTATCACTTCCTCCTTCTGGAGGTGATCCCCAGCGATGCATCCCAGCATCCTGTTGGCCTTGGCTGCTGCCCTCCTACAAGTCTCAGAGTTGTTCATCTGACATCCACCACCACCCCCAGGTCCCTCTCAGCCATTGAGACTTGTAGTATTCCCCAGGGTGTACACTTGGCCTGGGTTTCTGGCCCCAGGTGGAGTACCTTGCATTTCCCTGCATTAAACCTCAGCTTCCACTTTCTAGACCATCTTTCCAGAGCCTCCAGGTCCCCTGCAGGCCACCCTCCCTCCTCCCCATCCACCACTGCCCCCAGTTTCGAGTCATCTGCAAAGAGACTCATCTCCTCCTGATTCCTGTCCTTATGTCAGATAATGGGCGTTGAACAGAAGGGGCCCAAGGACTGATCCTGTGGGACCCACTAATGACCCTCCTTGGGAAGAGATTATCCCACCAACTCACGACCCTCTGGTCCGGTCCTGAGCCAATTGCCTATCCATCGGATCATCTGGTTTCCCACCCCATTTCTCCTAGTTTATCCAACAGGCCCCGTGAGGAACAGAGTCAAATGCCTTGCTGAAGTCCAGAAAGAGACATCCACTGGTCTGCCCAGGTCCAAGGCACTTGTCACCCAGTCATAGAACTCCACCAGGTTTGTCTGACACGATTTCCCGGGATGAATCCATGCTGTCTTCGTCCAGGCACCCTAACTTATCCAGGGCCCCCCCTAGCCACTCCTTGACAATGCCCTCCATCACCTTGCCCACCACTGATGTCAGGCTGACAGGCCTGTAGTTCCCTGCCACCTCCCTTGATCCCCCCTTGTGGATAGGCACTACATGCGCCACCTTCCAGTCTTAGGGCACCCACCCTGTCCTCAGAGAGATGGTGAAAAGCTCTGCCAGGGGTTTCGCCAGGACATCTGCAAGTTCCTTCAGCACTCTAGGATGTAATTTATCTGGCCCCGGTGCTTTCTCCGTCTTAAGGGAGCTGAGGGCTTCCCTCACTCTCTCTGCTGTGATTTCCACTTCCAGTACCTCTTCTCTCTGCTTAGCCTTCCCCCCACCTGCCAGTGATGCCCCCCTCCTCTCTTCGGTGACAGAAAACTATAGTAAGTACAAGATGTTGAGTGGTATAAAAAGAGTATGTAGGCCATTAAACAAAAAAAGAAAGGAACACATTTTCACTGCTGTTGTAAATGTTTCGGACGTTGCATTCCAGCTGTCTAGGGTTCAGTTTGCGCTGGGAGCTTTGAATATTTATTTTTAATTAAATTAATATCCTAGTGCTATTTGTAAACTTAGAGTGCTTAACAGAGCAAGAGGTTGAAATTTGATTTAACTGACTTCTGGTTTGTCCTGTTTTGTTTTTTCGGTATATATAGTATATGGATATAAGCATAACAGACTGAGATTACAGTCCAAGGCCCTTTTCAAATCATTTAGCTGTGTGTTACTTTTGCCAGTATGAAACAGTCTCGGCAGAAATATTTATTTTTATTTTATTTTATTCTTTTGGTAACCGGCTAAGGCCCACTTAGGCACAAGTGCCTGTTTTCAGGGGCTACCCAGGAGCACTGGGGTGATTAAATGACTTGCTCAGAGTCATACAGTATGCAAGTAGAGGTTGTGGGAATCAAACCCAGGTCTGCTGGATGTACCAAGCTCATTCACAGCTCGTTACCATAACCTCTAGGCTATACTGCCAGGTATATGTCTGCCCAGAGTTGCTAGGAATATCATCAGTGTTTGCAAGAGGTGTCCATTCTGCTGATGTCCCTGGAGACTGGCAGCAGGCAATTTTTCCACAAAAAAAAAAAAATAACGTTATAAAATTGAAAAGAGCAGTCAAATTGCATATGCAAATGTTTTGAGTAATTACCCCCAACTCTTAAGTGAGCGCTACTTCTTGAATTCTTTCTTTATGTATAAGTGCCATCACGTATGGCCTAATTTAATGAGAACAGGAAAACTGAAATAGGAAATTGTAGGTTTGCATCTGACAATCGATACATAGATACATGGAAGTTGATGGCAGATGAGGACCTCTTGGCCCACCCAGTCTGCCCTATTTATCCCTATTTAGTATGAGGTCTGATGCACATTCTGAACTCCAGAGCACCCCTCCCCCCTTACCTCCAGGATACCATTATGTCTGTCCCACTCCTTCTTGACCATTCTGTGATCATTTTAGCCCCTACCACCTTCTCTGGTAGGCCATTCCAAGCGTCCACCACCCTCTCCGTGAGAAAATATTTTCTCATGTTACCCCTGAGCCGTCCCCCCTCCAACTTGATACTGTGCCCCCCTGTATTGGATCATCTCTTACTTTGGAAGATTCTTCCTTCCTGTACTCTGTTTATACCAGTGAGATATCTGTATGTCTCTATCATGTCCCACCTCTCCCTCCTTGCCTCCAGGAAATGCATATTTAATTCTTTTAGTCTTTCCTCATAGGTCTTCTGCAGGCCCTGCACCATTTTTGTTGCCCTTCCTTGCACTGCCTCCACCCTGCCTATGCCCTTTCTCAGATGGGGCCTCCAGAACTGGACGCAGTACTCCAGGTGTGTTCTCACCGGTGTCTTATACAGGGCAAAATAACCTCCCTCCTTCTACTTGCGATACTTCTCCCTATGCATGCAAGCATCCGGCTAGCCTTCCTGCTGCCTTGTCACACTGCCCAGCATCTTTTAGTTCATCCAAAATGATAACTCCCAGGTCTCTTCCCTGCTTTATGACTGTTAGTACCTCCCCTCCTAGTTTGTAAGTTGCCCTTGGGTTCTTGAGCCCTATGTGCATGATCCTGCATTTTTTGCACTGAATCCCAGCCTCCATGCTCCAGACCATTCCTCCAGTTTACATATAACAGCAATAGCCTCTGCTTTCACTCTGTGACCTTGAACATGTCATTAAATCTCCTTGTGCTTCCCCACACAGCTCTGAAGTTGGACAGAAGCAAGACCCCACTGAAAACGAGACATTGCATGTCAGTCGAGTTTCCTTGTGTAAACACAGTGGAAAGTGAATAACAAGCACTGGCGAGATAAATTCAGTTAGAGTAGTCAGAAGCAATCTTAACTTGCCCTGAGCCAGTCATAGCGCAAGAGTGCAGCATGATTAAACAGTAGTATAATCAAATGGCATCACTCCTGCTGCGCTATTTTTGTATTGTAAACAAAATATGCAGATACAGTGTAAACAAGTGTGTTTGCAACAGGGTGCCTTAATGGTAACCCAAGTCAAAATATTTTGACAGAAAATGTTTATAATGCTCTACTGTACTTGACAGCTTCACTTGTCTCTCTCTCTAGTGGATGTACATCATTTAAACAAGCAGCGCATCAGCTAATTAATTGATGGTGTCCCCTTATTTAACACTGTATGTTGGTTTTCTTTTAATTCACAGAGAGACCCTCCTTCACCCAGGCACTAGGCTACTCGTGCCCCTGCTGCATCCTGTCCAGTCACTGGCCTACACTACCTACCTCCGAGTCCGGATCTTGGTCCTTGAATGGGACCACATGACACAGCATGGGTCGACCCACAAAGATGTGTCTGTCACCTCACCAGGAGCCTGAGGAGTGGGCGGAGCCAGTGATGGGGGGGAGGGGTGACCTGGATGTCATTGGTGCCTGAAGAATTTTTTTTCTCTTTTCCTCCCTTCCACCACCCCTGACACAAATGTGTCTGTCCACCTGCTGTGCCAGCCTGGGAAGGGAGAGCCATCACCACACAACCCCTAGGAGGCAGTAATGGGGGAGGGGTGGAGGATGTGGTGGGACAACACCTTCCCATCGTAAGTTGAAAAGGACACTGTCCGCTATTGCAGTCTTTTTTTGGTCATGTGTGGCCGGTGTGGCATCCATAGTTGTTACCTGTTCTAAACTAAGAAATTGACCCCAATCTGCTTGTTTCTGATTTAATTTGTACACATTTATAAAATATATATCCAGAGTAGTCCGTGACTCTGGTCATGCACACTAGTAGTGTGCTTATGCGTGTGCCCAGAGTCATGACTTCAGATTTCATATAGCTTCTTCGAGCACTGTACTGCTCATTTTAAGATGACAGTAACATGGACCTCCTTCACAGTACGAGCTCTTTCCATAAATAGAAATAACACTTGTGCATGCACGAGTAGATGGTCAGGTTGTGGGTGCCATGTTAGTGTGAACCCACTGTGATTGTGCAAAGCCATGCAGACGCAGATCATCTGTCGAGCTGTTTGAATACTTTGAATACATATTTTACAAACGTCTACAGATAAAAGCAGAAACAAGGCAGATTGGGGATGATTTCTTAGTTTAGAAAAGGTAACAATTGTGGGTACTACACAGGTCACGTATGACCAAAAGAAGACTGCAAAAGCTGACAGTGTCCTTGTAAGTGCAGTAGTGAGATGGAACTCAACTGGCACAGGATGTGGGAAGTCTGGTTGTTATGATCATGTGAACCAAGGTTTCCAGCATGTAAGCTCAACCCACTTTGCTGGTGCCAGTAAGCTGTACAGATGTAGTTTTTTATTGTTTTTATTTTCCCCTCCCTCCCAGTTCCCTGTCCCAATAATTGAGGAGTTCATGGGTGCACCTTTCCTGTGAGCATGGTGGTGGTTAAGTGGGACTTCGTTATGATCTGTCTGCTGTTAGTGCACAAATGCCACACTGTGTATTCTCCTCTCTTTCAGCAGCTGAATGTCTCGCCTCTACAATGTGCTTGTCCTTCATTTATCCCCAGTGTTGGATTCTGAGGCTTGCACGCAAGTCATAGTACTGAGCCAATACCATTGTAATTTCTTTTTCAGATTAATTGACTTCTGTGATGGACATGGACTTACGGAACTAATCTGTGATGCCACCCGCCCTAATACTAAAAATCCTGGGCACAGTACTCTCCTGGACCTAATCTTTACCAACAGGCCCCTTAAAATTGTATTTCATAAGGACATTAGTGACCACAGCGCCATTGCCTGTGTGAGGCACTCCCCAAAAACAACCAGTCCACCTAATTTTACCTACAAAAGGAATTTCTGCAAATTTAATATCTCCGAGTTCCTGTCCGATCTGAATGGGATCAGATAGCAAGATTTTTACCTGGCTCCATCAGTCGATGAGGCGTATACCCACTTCTTCAACCTTGTATTGGAGGTTATTAACAAACATGCCCCAATGACGAAACTAAGGCCTAGGGAAAAAGCCTGCCCTTGGTTCTCCAACTCGTTGAAATCCATCGTACATCACAGAGATCACCTATTGAAAAAAGCCTTCAAGACAAAATCTGAAGCTGATTGGGCTGCCTTCAGAGCAGCAAGAAACCAGTGCACCAGACTCATTCGGGCAGAAAAGGCCAAGTACTACCGGTCTGCTTTGGAGTCAGCCAAAAACAGTGCTGCTAAATTCTGGAATATTTTTAGGGAAATCGAAGGGCATAGTTCACCTTCATCCCTCCCAACTAAAATAGTCTCAGGGGACATTACCTACACAAATAGTGATGATGTTCTGGACCACTTAAATAATCATTTTACCACAGCCGGCCCAGCTTTTGATTCTTCTCCCATCAGCAATCTATCATCCCAGCCACTTGCTTGCACCCTTTCACCACCTCCCCCCAAAACTAGGCCTGGCTCTTCACAATTTAGTTTCAGCCCTATCTCACTCAAGCAAGTCGAGGATCTCTTGTTCACTCTTGACTCTAAAAAAAGTACAGGAGCTGATCTGCTTAAACCTTACTTTCTAAAGATAGGATACTACATCTTGGTCTCGCCTATCACCCACTTGTTCAGTCTGTCACTTTCCCAAGGTATTATCCCCTCCCATTTGGAAAAATGCCCATGTCATCCCTTTGTTTAACTCTGGTGACCAATGTGACCTCAATAACTACTGATCTATTTCGCTTCTGCCCATTCTATCTAAGCTTCTTGAAAAGTTGGTCAATACTCAACTCAGAGACCACCTAGACACAGAAAATCTACTGAACCCCCTGCAATCTGGGTTTCACCCCAAACATAGTACGGTATCTGCTCTAGCAAAAGTTACAGATGACTGGTTAACCTCCCTTAACGCTAAACACCATGTTTGTGCAACCAATTATTATTGGACACATTAAATAATTTTGGGCTAGATGACACCTTGCTAAATTGGTTCTCCTGTTATCTTACCGACAGGTGGCAACAGGTTAAAGCCAATGGTGCCCCTTCCCCTTTAAAGCCTATCCTGAGAGGTGTTCCACAGGGCTCCATCTTAGGTCCATTACTGTTTGCCATTTACATTAACAATATTAGCAACAATGTTAGCACAGCAAACGTACACCTATTTGCAGATGATACTGTGTTATATGTTGCCAGGCCTAGTCTCCAACTCGCCTGCCTCGAGTTACAATGTGATTTTGACCTACTTCGACACAACTTAGTAAATTTCAAACTACTCCTCAATGTTAAAAAGACAAAAATTATGCACCTGTCCCCTAATACAAAAGATGTACCCACTGACTTCGTGAATGCCAATTTTTTAAATTAAGACCATCCTGGGGGAGGTTCTGGAACCAGTTGAGAAATTTAAATATCTCGGCTTCTGGCTGGATTGAAAACTATCCTTAGTAACACATATAGAGGAAATGGCTAAAAAACTTTGCCAAAGGCTTGGTCTCTTCTATTGCATTAAGCACTTGCTTACCCAGGACACCAAACTAAGGTTGGTCCAAACAGTCTTTCTCCTGTTAATTGACTATGCAGACTTTTTCTACAGCCATAGTCTGAAATCAGCCCTAATTACCCTTGACACACTATCACGGGGCCTTAAGATTCATTACAAATGCTCCTTTCAACACCCACCATTGTTCCCTTTATCTGCAGGTTGGTTGGCCATCTCTTAGTGTCAAGAGGTGCCGCAGTGCATCCCTCTGGGTTTACAAAACTCTAACCCTGAAACTCCCTCCCTACATCTGCTCCATGTTTAAACATGCCTCCAGTGTGTACTCTCTCAGGAAGTTCTCACATGTAACATTTGATACTCCACAGATTAGAACCCGATTTGGTTCTTCATCCCTAAGTTATGCCCTACCGTCTTATGGAACACTATACCAAAAACCCTTAAACTGAACCTCACTGTTGGCTTGTGTGCATTCCAGTCCTTGATAGGGCGCATGTTGAAGGATGAATGTAACTGCTGCTTGAACCTGCTTACTGTAATCATGTATATTTTCTCTGACTCCTGGCACTTAATTCTCCCCCACTTCCCCTCTGGCCCAGTTTGCTTCCAACCCCTCTAGTCTCCTCATCCACCACTAGTACTGAGCACTTGTATATCATCTCCCCCCCGTCGTGTCTTCCCAACCTTCGCTGCTTCTTAGTTTTCTGCATTCTTCATCCCCTCCCTTGCCCAACACCTGCTTTCCTCTTCCCCCTCCTGTTATATTTTTGTAACCTGTATTACTTTTTCTGCCTTTGACCATCCTCTGTTGCTATAAAATCCCTAGACCTTGCACTCTATGTCCTTTTCTATTGTTCAAGATTACTTTTTTACACCTATCATTTTTCACAGTTGTTGTACTCCACTAGCTTTACCTATATAGGTACGTGTACTAGACTTGGAAACATTGTGCTATTCAGTATTGTACCTAGTTAACCTCCTTGTGTTTGCCTTTCTTGTATATGTTAGCTCAGCTGTATTGTACCACTGTAACTGTTCTGTATTTTGTATTGTACTTATGCCCCCCCCCCCCCGGACTTCCTCACAAATGAGTTGCCTCAATGGTGTTATCCTGGTAAAATAAACTTTGAGTTGAATTGAAAATGTTCAAAGGTAGATGTGTCTATCAGCACAGCAGTAACACTACCGCGCACAATGCCGTGACCCGTGTTCTGGAATGATTGCAGGCTGTAAAGGGTTGGCTGGGGGGTGGAAGTATTGAGTGTCCCAAAGACTGTTCTCTTCCTTTAGGAGGGGGGATCACTGCTGCCACTGCTTGCTAGTCTCCTGGTGAAGACCTGGTAAGAGTACAGAAAGGGGAAGGGTTGACACCGGATACCTAGGATGTGTTCATGTGTCTTTGCACGCTGGAACCCTAGGGGAGAAACAAAATCAGGAGGATGGAGGAAAAGGCTTGGCCTGGCAATCCCACCCCCCACCCCCGAAGGCTTTCGCTCAACCGACACGGCATTCCACCCACCACATGATGTCCTCTGTAAGCGGTGGGTAATTGGTAAATCCACGAGAAGGAGTGGCAGGGCTGGTGGCATGCCATAAGCAGAACCTAGATGAGAAAAAGCTTGATTAAAAAAAAAAAATATATATATATATATATATATTTTCAAAGGAGAGTAAGAACTCTAAAATGCTACAGCTGTTCAGTTACCAACAATACCCCATACAGAGCCAAGGACAGCTTCTGAATCTGTTGAAAGAGGGAATGTTGACCACAACATGGGTTTTCCCCCTTCTGTTTTCCAGCTAGCAGCATGAGAGTTTTAATCCCCTTCAGTATAGCCACCAGCAGTGAGGGGACACGAGCTCTGTGTAATATCTCATCATCTAAAAGACACCAATTCTAACAGTGCAGTACCTGCCTCCCCACCCCGGTCAGCCTTGCAAATGAAACAATGTCTTTGTGTGTGACTAGATCCCTTGAACCTAGAGGACAAAGTGCAACAAATTGAAATAAAATGTACTTGTGCCATTTCAGGTTAAACAGGACACGTCTGCTAACATGTATATGCTTGTTTTGTACAATGCTGTGTGTTTTGTTGAGTTAGTGTAGCAAGATAGAGGACATTGAAAAGCAGTTACAGCTTTAAAGAAGCAGGAGATACCATGCACAGCTTTTACATGGAAAGGACAAGGGATTTTTTTGTCAACAGTAGAAAGTAAATGCACTGTACTTCACCTCGGTCGGTAATAACAACCAACATCAATCCTACAAACTAAATAATATACCACTTAAAACAACAAATTGTGAAAAAGATCTTGGGATTACAGTTAACAACAAATTATCCTCTAGTGATCATTGTAACAAATTAGCCAAAAATTCAAATGGATTACTCAGAAGAATAAATCGCACGTTTGTATCAAAATTTGAAAATTGCTTTATTTCCCTGTACAGGACATATGTTAGACCATATTCTGACTATGGGTCACCATTTTGGAGCCCATATCTCAAGAACGATATAGCTACCATTGAGAGCATCCAAAGAACAGTAACAAGGTTGATACCACATTTAGCACACTTACCATACGAAAGGTTAAAAAAACTCAAACTCCACTCACTAGAAATAAGGCGGTTGATGGGGAGACTTCATGTTTCTTTACAAAATTAAAAAAAAAAACAAATTTGATGCAACAATGTGGATTAAATTACACAACAAGGAAACTAGTTCCTAGACTACATACTAAACAACTAACTATCCCAAAAGCAAACACCAACAAGAGATTACACTATTTTACAATTAGGGCTCCCAGAACATGGAACAAGTTACCCAATGACCTTGTCACCAGCACCGATTTTGAAACATTTAAAACCAGACTAGATTTATGGTTAGAAATTGCTAACAAATAATGACCCACAAAATTGTGGGGGGTACTCTCGATGGGCACATTGCCTTCTTGTAACCCACTCTACCAAGTAATACCAAGTAAAGTAAGTGTACCTTTCAAATCAGATGCAGAAACACAGGTATAATAAAAGTTTATATGGTGCAGGCCCAGTGGCCTGGCAGGAGGAGCAGATGAGAGGCCGGGGTTCTGAAGAGTCTTAAAGGGCAATGGTCAGTATTAAGAACCTCTCACTCAAGTTTGGAGATTGTCCCAGTTTGCAGTTTGTGTTCAAATTCCTTTTTTTTTCTTACTGTTTATTGCAGTATAGTATGTTGTATCAGGCTAATTCTGCTGACTCCCACGCGGACGTTTGCTGTAACCAGACATCCCAGATTACCCTGCAACTGATGTCAGAGCTGGGCAGCAGTAGTAGGAGATTCAGTAGACTGCAGCGCATGTTAAAGTTTTGGTAAGCTCTAATCATTTGTATTCTGTGCCCCCCCCCCCGAGCTAAATTTATTTATTTATTTAAAATTTGATAACCGGAAAAGGCACACTGAGCCAAATCTTGTTTCCAGGTGCAACCTGAATAAATGAGACTGGGTAGAAGAATAACAAAATCAACATGCAAGCAAACGAGGGCAGTTCAACATTATATGAGTACAGCAAAACAAACATTGGATGACAGAACAGCATTTCAGAAACAAGAAGTTACAATCATGTCAAATCTGACAGAGAATGAGTGAGCAAAAAAGTAAAATAACACCATTAGAATCGGAGACTAGTGCTTAGTAGTATTGGAGGTGGTAGTTGTGTATTTAGAGTACAAAGTGGGGAAAGTAGTCGAGGGAAGGGGAGGGCTAGGCGCTAGGGGTAGCATAGGCTAGGAGGAGAGAGGCAAGGTAGAGGAGAGGCACGAGCAGTCAGGGCTAAGGTTGCAGAAAGGACTTTAGGGAGGAAAGTGTTGGGGAGTGATGCGCTTCCCTTGGAATCTGATTCCAGAGAGAGGGGAGACTATAGGAAAAAAACATGTCCCAGCCCTTGAGTGAAGGTGGGGGGGGGGTGAAAGAACAAGAATCCTTGGATCTAATGGAGTAGGTAGAAAGGTGAGCAGGTGATAAGCGGGAGGAGAGACAGGAGGGTGCTGAACCGGTATTTAGCAATAAGTGGAGGACCGTACTTAGCCCAGGGAGAACGGTGGGACTGGCAGACATATGATCTGAGCTTTTAAAAACTCTAATCTGGATTGCAGGCTAGTGAATCTCCCACTCCTGCTGCCCAGCTCTGACGCCAGCTGCAGGGTATTCTGGGATTTCTGGTTACAGCAAATGTCAGCTTGGGAACCAATAGAATTACCCTGATTCAGTCTACTAAACTACAGTAAACAGTAAGTAACAAAAAAAAAGTATTCTTGTGTAACCCTTAGGTGGCTCTATCCCAAGGGCTACTACCCCTGCCTGTTTGGCTAGGAGCAGGTTAAGGGGCCTGAGCTCTGAAACGGGTGACTTCACCCGGAGGTCAGGGTTGGTAGTAGTCAAGCTAACCTGGGCACAGCCCTCTGGGACACTGTAACCCCCCCCCTTTCCTTACTAGTGGCTGGAACAATACACAGTAATCACTTTCACAATACCCCGATACACCACACAAGTACCCACACTGTTTGCACTTATCACCAGAGCTTTCCTCTGGCTCGACCCTGGGACCCCTGTAAAACAAGGTTATACACAGCAAATAACAGCAGTACAGTACTCTTGCACAAACTGGAACCACAGTCAGGGTAAGTGCAAAAAGAGTTAGATCTGATTCATTTAAGGGACTTGAACAAGGGAGGGGTGTAATCAGGTTAATTTGCTTAAAGGCTGTATCAATCAAACAGTTATGCATGCACTTCAGGCTCCATAAACAGTTACACACTCTGGGTACCCAGATGGAGGACGGTGGGCTAGCCAGGATCGTTGCAGCTGGTTGGGGCCCTGTGATGGAAGAAAACAACATGCACCACACACACTAATTGTAATCCGGACCCGGAGGGCTCAGTTTATGAAAAGAAAACAACAGACAATCAGATGACACACTTTTAGATTAGGCTGTTGTTGCAGAGAGCTACCCTGATGATTACTCACAATACCCAAGACTGGACACAGGCTAGATGAAAACTGAGACTGCAGGTGGTTGATCTGGAGTGCCAGGAGAAGCAGGACCCACACGATTCGCCGAGGCATCATTCCTGTTCAAGTGTGGAGCAGGGGGCTGATCCCCAGGAAGGTCTCTTATCGATGGCTTTCTCTGCACATTGGGTAGTTTGGCTGGGCCAGTGTGGCAAGGCCCAGGCCAACTGGAGACAAATTCGGATACAGTCCGTTTTGGGCTGGATACAGCTTCCAGCAAGCAGAACACAGTTCACACAGTGGGGAACCAAATCAGGACCCACTAACAACTCACAGCACATTTACATGTAAGGAAATTCTATTGTACCAGGCAAACCACTCTCCAGTCATGATTGCAAAGTCTCTGCACACACGGGAGTTTAGAGGTAGCTGGAAATCCTGACAGGCGGATGCATTCAGTAAATCTTCGGTCTTCTTCAGGTTGATCCTGGTCACAACTCAGTGGCTTACTTCGTTCTCACAAACTCAGATTCAGTCCGAACTGATTTTCTTCTCCCTTTCAGGGGCAGCAGGCAGGCATGCAGGCCAAAACTCAGGCCTTTCCACAGAGACTGTCTCGAGCTGTTGCTTCTTCAGCTCCCAACTTAGATCTAACTCAACTGACAGCAAGCCTGGAACTTTCTCCAGAATTCAAAAGGTTCGGTTGGCTGATCTGGTTGTCAGTCACAACAAAGGCTCCCCCTTCAGGTGCTAAAAGGCAGCAAAAGCCCAAAACTACAATTCTTACAGATTTTGACTCCAGACAGCTCCTGTAGTCCGGCTCCATTTTAGGTCCCACCAGTACTGATTGGTCCAATTCGGCAGTCCAGGACCAAGATAGTGGAGATAAACAAAACAGTCCTTGCTGCAAAGAAGGCAGGTTAGACAAACTACATTATCATTATCACTCTAAATGAATTTCAGCAAATAGTTACATCTTTCAACAGAGCTCCCTCTCAGATTACTTATGACTGCAATCCAGGCAGCTCTTAAAGAGACAGTACACAGAGGCAATACAGGTACTCTCTGGCAATCACATTTAAACTGCTGAAACGCAGGACACCAGCCTGGCAGTGAGCTTTTAGGCAAGCTCAAGGAAGACTTTTTGGGAACCCCCATTTGTAGAGGGGTTACTATTAGCAACAAGCATTGATGAGCTGCTGTAGTATCCCATTTTTTATAGGCTGATATGGTAGGGGCCCACTGTGTAAAAACTAGGGACAGAAAAACCCTACATTTTGTGTGCCAAAAACTTGCCATCCTCTCGACGACATTCCCTTTACTGTGTGCTATAAAACAGAGGCAGAGTCACTAGCTCTTCCCACTTTCATGACATGTTCAGGGTAAGATGGGAAGTCCTCTTTCTGTTGTATAGGATGACACAGCAGTCTATAGCTTCATTTTTTTTGTCTTCGGGTAATGGGAATGAAAAATCCAAATGCTGTGGAGATGGCAATCTGACATGGATTTTGTTTTCCCATTTCCAGACGAAATAAAGCTACAGGCATTGGTCAAGCTTTGAAAATGTAGGCTTTTTATAAGCGTTTTTCTAATCTGTGGCTCTTCTCTCTGTTAGGCTGATGGGTACACAATATGTACCTGTGATCCATAACTATTTAAAATGGGGCACTAGCTTTTTAAAAGATATTTTAGCCATTTATATATTCATTTTCATCCAGAGTTAAAACTTTCAGCTGCAGAACATGCGTCATGCAGTTAGTACTATAAATATTCACGGATACCTTTCACTGACGCACAGCACTTTTGGTGTATTGGATGTAAATATTGTTTTAGTGGAGGTAAACCTGATATGTGTTCATTTCATTGCTGGCACCTGGCGTCAAATCCATTGCAAGACAAAGAAATACTGATTTGATGGCTATAAATGTCAGACTGCCATCTCAGTAGGTTTACTTGAGTAAAGCAGCGATATCTCCAAATCTGCAGACCTGCTGTTGCGCCACGCTCAGTTGAACTTTGAAAGTCCTTGAAGCAAGGCGGGTTCTCCTCACCTTGTTGTGGAAGTGAAAATGTAAATATAACATAAGGATCAAAATAGCCGCATGACCCCTGTACCTGATACATATCAAAGTTTCCCTTGTACAGGCGGAGTCTTGCCATGATGTTGCAACACTGTGCTTGTAGATTACAGCGACTGCTGCTGCTTTTTCTACCTTGCAAGCTGAAGAATTTCTGATTTATTTCTGAACAAAGGAACCAAAAGCAAAAATGTCTACAGCATAGTATCTAAAAATGTCAGAAAAAGTATTTTTTTTTTTTTTTACATTTCACTTCATTCGAATATTGTTATAGAGCAGCAGCTTCATCACTCTGAAACCGCTGACAGGGAAAATCGGGGTCGTGTCTGCAACTTTTTACCTTGATGTGTTTGTTTATTGAAATGTTTCACCAGGAAAGGCACATTGAGCAAGAAGATGCTCATCTCCTGGTGCAACCTGGGGGGGGGGGGGGTTAACAGAGGAATAGAGGATACATGATTCTACAGTAACATTGGTACATAAAATATGTAATATACATTGTGGGTTTACTAATTTAGCAATAACAGGCATGGACTATCAACAACCAGTACACAGGATCAGAGAAGACAGAAACAGAGACAATTCGAGGACAGGTAAGTGCCTAGAGGGCAAGTGCATGTGCTTAGCTGAGAGTGTGTTCAGCTTAAGAGTCGTTGCTAAGCCGATTGGACAGCTGGGAGGGGAGGAAAAGCTACAGTCAGGGGTTAGAGCAAGAGCAGTTTACCATGCAGTAGTTTGTGAGGGCGTAGCAGAGGGAATTAACAGAGGAGGAATGCCGGATTTGTGGGGGGCAGCTCATTCCAGATTTTGGGGAAACGAGAGAAGGCTGTTTGGCCAGCTGTGGACTTATGCCAAGGGATAACAAGTAGGCAGGAGTCTGTGGATCTGAGGGTATGAGAGGGTGGGGGGTAGGAACGAACAAGGAGGAGAGGTAGGAGGGGAGGGTGCCTAGCCAGATCTTGGAGGTGAATTTAGCACAGTGAATAAGGTGTCAGTTTTCAAGGGACGGTAGGACCAGGGAGCAGTATAGCTCGCAGTGATGGGTGAGGGGGGCAATGAGAGCAAAGCGGGCAGAAGGCATTGAACAGGGTGTCAAGTTTGGATAGGGAGGACTTAGGGACAACACTGTATACTGTATACTATATCGCAGTAGTCAAAGGAGGGGAGAATCATTTTCTGGATTAGCTCATGGCATACAGTTAGAGGGAGGCTTCGGTGGTTTCTGTGCAGAGCTCCAAGCATGGGGCGCAGTTATGCTGTGTACATTAACACTGTTCCTAGACTCAGAATGCTCATTCTGGCCAGTCCTTGTTCTCCTTGGGCCCCAGTATTTCTTTTACACAGAGTGGATTTGTGACAGGGTGTCATGGAGCCTACTAGGGAGAGGGGCGTCCTGGACCTGGACCTGTATAGGATGTGAATATAGCAGAGCCACCATGCGGTGTGGTTCCACCTGGACATGGACATGTATAGGATGTGAAAGTAGCAGAGCCACCATGCGGTGTGGTTCCACCTGGACCTGGACCTGTATAGGATGTGAATGTAGCAGAGCCACCATGCGGTGTGGTTCCACCTGGATCTGGACCTGTATAGGATGTGAATGTAGCAGAGCCACCATGCGGTGTGGTTCCACCTGGACCTGGACATGTATAGGATGTGAATATAGCAGAGCCACCATGCGGTGTGGTTCCATCTGGACATGGGCAGAGTGACTTTCAGGACCAAGATGAGGGTTTTGGAGTTTAGGAAGGCTGGCTTTAATATGACGGGAGCAATGTTGGCAGGTCACCATACTGGGATCAGTAAAGAGATGACGGTGGAACAGAAATGGGCCATAATAAATGAGGGATTGATGGGAAGCCACTAGTGAGTGTGCCAAAATCAGAAGCAAGAAACTCATTGCCAAAAAGCCCAGCTGGTTCAGAAAGGAAGTGGCAAACGCAATAAGGGAAAAGAAGGCAGTGTTCCGGAAGGACAAACATACTCAGAATGAAGAGGATAGGGAGATCTATAATGTTAAATCAATAGTGGCATGCAGAGCAGCTAGAGAGGCAAAGGCTGCTAGGGAAGTACGGCTGACACAGGGAATGAGATCAGGAGAGAAGGCCTTCTTCAAATATATAAGGGAGAGGAGGGATATTAGAGATGAAATTGTTAGATATCCCTGATAGGCTGCACCTGAGCTTAGAAGGGACAGCTGTACTAAAGGGCAACGGAGGACTTTTTAGTAAGGAAGTTAAATTTAAACTGATTCAGGGGGGAGTTAAAGAAAAGACCACTCGTACAGGTAGAAGAGTTGGGAGGCAATCAGCCCGCCCCCCCCCAGACAAAGAGGAAAAGTAGACGACATGCAGCACCAGGGAGGGGTTGGAAGGGAGCAGAGAGAAAGGGAGACATGGTGGAGGTGATTAATAGCAAACGCCAGGAGCTTGGGGAATAAACTAGGGGAATTGGAGGCCAGTGTGGTGGAAGAGGGTCTCGACATAGTAGCAGTAAGTGAGACTTGGTGAACTGAGCATTATACCTGGGAGACAGTCATACCTGGTTACTGACTGTTTAGGAAAGACAGGGTGGGGAAGGGGGGGGTAACATTATACATCAAAGAGGAAACTGGGGCCACAGAGGGGCTGGAAGAGGAAGGGGAGTCACAGATAATGAGGGTCACTTTAGACAGTAAGGATGGGTAATCATTGAGGGTAGGGGTGGTTTACAGACCTCCTATGCAGGGGGAAGAGGGGGATAAACAATTTATACAGTCAGTGACAAAAATGGCACAAAAAGGGAAGATTCTGCTAGTAAGGGACCTAAATTTCCCTGACATCGACTGGGAGATCCCAGCATCGGTATCAGCTAGGAGCAGGGGAATCTTAGAGTCACTACAAGGGGTATTCCTGCAACAACTGGTAAAAGAACTCACTAGGGGAGAAAACCTTTTGGATTTAGTCCTCACAAATTGGGACAGTGTGGAGGAGGTGGAGGTGGGGGAAGGATTAGGCACAAGTGACCACAGGGCTTTAAGGTTCAGGGTAAAATTGGGGAGGGAAGTAAACAGGACAAGAACTAGGGCAATGGACTTCAAGAAAGCAGACTTTAACAGAATGAAGAGGATATTTGAGGAAGAAATATCAGGGATAGGGAATATAAAGGATGTGGAGGAATTATGGGCAGTTATTAAGGAAGGGCTTGCTGGAAGCCACTGAAATTTGCGTCAAGAAGGTTAGGAAGAACAGAAGAAGGAGGAGACCTCTATGGTTTACAAGGGAGGTGGCAGGAGCGGTCAGCGAGAGGAAAAGGGCATTCAGGAAGTATAAGATGACACAAAGGGAGGAGGATAGGGAGGCATATAGAGAGAAGAGGAGAGAGGCAGGGCAGAATATAAGGAGGGCTGAAGAGGTCACTGAGGAGAAAATAGCAAAGCAGGCCAAGAGGGGAGCTAAAACCTTTTTTAGGTACTACACAAGGGGAGAAGCACGGAGGCGGCCAAAAACTACCGCTCTGTCAGTCTCACCTCAGTTGTGGGAAAGGTAATTCAGACGTTAATAAAAGAAAGGGTGGTAGACTACCTGGTGGCCAGTGGTATGCAGGACGAAAGGCAGCATGGCTTCAGGAATGGGAAGTCATGTCAGACCAACCTGATAGAGTTTTTCGATTGGGTGACACAGGTAGTGGTCCAGGGTGGTCAGGTGGACATGGCCTATCTGGACTTCAGTAAGGCCTTCAACACCGTCCCACACAGAAGGCTAGTAAATAAGCTGGAGAGCTTAGGGGTGGGCCAGAAGGTAACTAGGTGGGTGGAAAACTGGTTGGTGGGAAGGAGCCAAACAGTGATGGTAAAAGGGGTACATTCCAGGGTAAATGGGGTAACGAGTGGGGTGCCTCAGGGGTCCGTACTGGGACCCCTACTTTTTAACATGTGTATTGGTGATCTAGCAGAAGGACTAGAGGGTAGAGTGTGCCTATTCATGGATGATATGAAGATCTGCAATAGGATGGACACCCAGGGTGGAATGGAGGCCATGAGACAAGACCTGGGGCAGCTGGAGAGGTGGTAGGAAGCCTGGGAACTAAAATTCAGTGCAAAAAAGTGCACGGTGATGCACCTGGGGCAGCAAAACATTCGAGCAACTTATACCCTTGGGGGAGGAAATCAAGGAAACAGAGCAGGAGAGGGATCTGGGGATTATTATACTGAGCAATCTTAAGGTGGGGAACCAGTGCAGCAAGGCGGTGGGAAATGCAAATGGTATGTTGGTCTGCATTGGAAGGGGCATAACTAGCAGAAGGAGGCAGGTGCTTATGCCGCTGTACAAAACAATGGTGAGGCCGCACGTGGAGTACAGGGTACAGTTCTGGAGATCACACCTACGTAGGGACACTAAGGGCATGGAGAGGGTTCAGAGAAGAGCAACCAAGATGGTGCAAGGGATGCGGGGAAAAACATATGAACAGAGATGTAGGGAGCTAAATTTATACCCACTAGAGACTAGGTGGGGGGCATGATTGAAACTTTTAAATATTTGAAGGGGATCAATAAGGTGAAGGAGAGGAGTTTGTTCAAAAGGAAGGAGGGAGGGAGCTAGAACAAGGGGGGCATAGCCTCAAATTGGAAGGAGGGAAATACAGAGGCAATGTGAGGAGGTTCTTCACAGAGAGGGGGGTGGAGGCCTGGAACAGGCTGCCAGAGGAGGTGGTGGGATCTGAAATGGTAGGGGGATTCAGAGGGCATTGGACAGACATATGTGGTCAGGAGGAGGGGGAAAGTTCGGAGCCAGTAAAAGGAGGAGGAGGGAAGGGGTGCATATAAGGGCAGACTAGATGGGCTGGTGTGGTCCTTTTCTGCCACCAAACTTCTGTGAATCTGTGAGTCTGTTAGGTTAGAAAAGAACGGGTTGGGCAGAAGGATGTGAAGTGAAAGCAGAGGTACTTAACAAGTACTTCTGTTCCATTTTCCCTAGAGAGAAGGACAGACCAGTGCCACAGGGAAGAAAGGGGGAGTGGTGGTGAAGAAGGGGTTGTCTCCAATGGCGTAATAGAAGTGGACAGGGGGCTAAAGGACCTAAAGGCCATGAAGGTGGATAGATCCCCAGAACCAGATGGAGTGCTCTTGAGTAGCCTAAGGGAATTGGTGGAGGTGCTGGTGGGCCACCTGGCAAACCAATTTAATACCTCTCTGGAGTCGGGGAGTATACCCCAGGACTGGAGAACTGTACATGTGGTGCCGCTCCATAAAAGTGCTCTAAGGGATGAACCAGGGAATTTGTGGGGAAACTGATGGAGACTGTTTTGAAGGAGAGACTGGTGGGCTTTCTAGAGGAAAATGGGCTACAAGGCGAGAGGCAGCATGGGTTTGTGTTAGGAAGGTCCTGCCAGAATAATCTGATTGACTTTTTCGATTGGGTGACCAAGACAGTGGACAGGGTTCTAGCGGTTGATGTCCTGTATCTGGACTTCAGCAAGTCCTTTGACTCTGTGCCTCAAAGGAGATTGGTCAGGAAGCTGGAGGTTCTGGGGTGGTGGCCAAGCTCGCTAGATGGGTCAAAAACTGGTTAAAGGACAGAAGCCAAAAGATGGTGGTTGGGGAGGATTCTCAGAAGCTGAGTTGGTGACCAGTGGGGTCCAGCAGAGCTCGGTGCTCACATCGGTGTTGTTCGACATCTTCATCAATGATATAGCGGATGGGATCAAGGGTAAAATCTGTCTGTTTGCAGACAACATGAAGCTCTGTGGGAGGGTGGACATATAGATGGGGAGACTGGAAATAAGGGAAGACCTGGCTAGGTTAGAGAAGTGGTCATGCATTTGGCAACTGGGGTTCAACACTAAAAAGAGATGAGTTATGCACATAGAGGCAAGAAACCCAGAGACCAGATACTTGCTGGGTGTTGTGCAGGTCTCCAAGTCTGATGAAGACAAGGACCTGGGGGATATCATCAAGAGTGACCTCAAGCACTCGGCACACATCAGGAGAGCTGTGCAAAAGCAAATCGGATGCTGGGCTGCATAGTTAGGGAATTACCAGCAGGAAGGCAGATGTCATGCTACTGCTGTACAACAGGATACTGGTAAGACTGCACCTAGAGTGCATTGTGCAGTATTGGTGCCCTAATCTTAAGAGAGAGGTCAACTTGCTGGAGACAGTCCAGAGAAGGGTGACCAGGATGATCCAGGGGCAGCAGGGCAACACTACGGGGAGAGGCTGAAGGGGCGCAACATGTACTCCCTTGAGGCCAGAAGGGGGAGAGGGATATGATTGAGACTTTCAAATACCTTAAATTTATTAGTAGGGTGAATATGGAGGGCCTCCTCAGTCTTAGTGGAAACAAGTGCACTAGGAGGCATAACCTAAAGCTGGTGGGGAAAAGATGCAGGATGGTGATGAGGCACTTTTTCACTGAGAGGGAAGTGGCCAAGTGGAACGAGAGAAGGTGGTCTCCCTGAAAACTGGATAGCTTCAAGAGCGGATGAGTCAGACTGAAGGGGAAAGTTGTTGTTGGGGGGGGCTGAAGGAGCGGGTCAGTGGGGATTTGGGAAGGGGCGCAGAGGCTGCTGTAGACACAGGGGTGAACTGCACAATTGAGCAGACAAGATAGACCATAAGTCCTTTATCTGCTGGCATCTTTGTATGTTCATATGTGTGTGTGTGTGTGTGTATTATTTTGAATGCTGGCTCCTTCAACCTCTACTTTGTTTCAAAGTTCATTAGCTGTCCTTTCCTACAGTTTATGACATTTGTGGAAAATAATTTGGATATTAAGGGGTGTTCTGAAAGCCACTGAAGTAAAACATTTTCGGCTTGATTTTTAACTTGTACATTTAGGGTCCCTGAGTACAAGGCATGGCTCTGGCAGGCTCCAGGAGGCTCGTCCCCGTTACCTCTACCCCCCCAACACATGGTCACAGCTTCAGCCAAGGGTGCTGATTGGGGCTGCATCATTGTCTACTATGGCAGCGATGCCTCCTACCAGCCCACACCTTCTCTCCTATAAGGTGTGGCTTTGGCAGTATTTTCAACTGGACCCCTTATGGCCAGCACAGGCCTGTCGATGCCACGTCTTCTAATGCCCTCCATCACCATTCCAGCCCTCACTGTTCAAACCCCCTCTCCTCCATGGGGCACCAGATGGGGGCTTCACTGGTCCTGCTTTGGCTGGTGTTGGGATGCAGCCATTAGGGTTTCTGTCCCTCCAGCAATGCTTTCGGCCTTCTCTCCGACACCAGGGATCTAGGTTCCCCATCTCCACCACAGTGTCAACATTGGGGATTCAGCCTATCCCATTGACACCTCAGGCCACCATGTCGACATCAGGGCCTCAGCTCTCCCTGTCAATGTCGTAGGCTGTACTACTAACACTGGGCATCCACCCTCCCCTGTCGGTATCGCAAGGTGCTCAAATGATGCCACTCTCTGCCAATGTCTAGCCCATGGTATACTACTCTGGGCCAATCAATGCCATGGCCTATTAGGCCAGCTGTCACTCCAGTGCCATCCACGGCGATGCACCCTACCTGCCCTTGGTCCTTGATGCCATCTGTGCCCTATTCAGAGCCAGGTGATGAGGACGAATGCTATCCTGACCTCCTCCCACATGAGGAGGAGGATGCACAGGAGGATGCAGGGGCTGGCATCCCCTCCCTCTCTCTATCTACTATCACCTCAGGGGGTGAGGACTCCACTAAATATACCCCGAGGTCCCTCTTCCCCCCTAGATGACCCCTACTTCATCTCAGTGATGAGACAGCTTCAAGCTTCTATGGGGTTTGATGCTGACAGGCGGGATGTCACCAGGAGAAGCATGGCTGAATATCTGGAGTTGCCAGATTCTCCCCCTCTGCTTCTTCCTTCTCCTCTGCTGGCTGCTTCTGTGACTGCCACCAGGGCTGCCTGGTACAGGCTAAATTTGCTCTCTTTCATGCCCAGAAACATGGACAAATTGTAACAGACTCCCTTAGGAAAGTCCTTCTTTTTTGCAAAGCAACCACATTCAGTTTCAGTGATGATAAGGGCTATCCATGATAGGCCCAAGAGACCTGAACACTCTTCCCCCAGAGAAGGAGTCCAGAAAGCTGGTTCTTCTGGTCAAAATGGCTTATGCCTCTGCCACTCTGACCATCAGGGTTATGAACTGCATTGCCCATATGTTCAAATACCTGAACACTCTCTGAAGAAAGGCCACAGCTGCATCCCAGGCCCTTCTAGAGAGTCCTCAGAGGTAGGAACTGCTCAAGACCCTACTGTCTGGGGAAGAGGTGGGCAAGCACCTTTTGAGGTCTGCCTATGATGCCTCCATGAGAGCAGCTGTGTTTGGCATCTGCCTGGGGAGGCATTCTTGACTTAGGTTGTCTGGGTTTGCTTCTGACGTACAACAGTTCATCCTGAATGCCCCCTTCAGAAGGTAGATATGCGTGACTTACTTTCTGACCTGAAGGCCTCAAGCAGGACCCTGGTCTGTACACCCCTTATACCACAACCAGCCAAAAAGTGGCCAGAAGGTGCCCTTTCATCATGCCTCCTATAGGACCAAACCCCGGCGCCAGACTCGGGGCAAGTGCCAGGTGGCAACAACCCTGCCTTACCCCTACCTCCACCACTGGGAAGGTGCTGAGAAGGAGGTGCAGCCTTGTCTGCAGGTGCTACTTCAACATGATTCCTTGCCAGCCCCCCACCCTCCAGCACTACTGGAGGCGATGGTAGGAGCAATTTCTCCCTCCACCTGGACGAGTGGAGGTCGATCACTGCAGATGCTTGGGTCCTGCAGCTCATTGAATATGGCCACTTTCCAGAACTTCTGATGTGGCCTGCAGATCTACCTCCAGTTCGTTCAAACTACCCTCCAGACCACATTTCAGTGCTGTGGAGGGAAATTTACATGTTGCTGCTGAAAAGGGCCATAGAACCTGTTCCCGAGGATCAGAGGAACAAAGGGTTCTATTCCCATTTCTTTCTAGTCCCCAAATCGACAGGGGACTATGGCCCATCCTGGATCTGAGAAACTTGAATTTCTACATCCAATACAAGAAGTTCAAGATGGTGACCCTTCATGGCCTGCTGCCACTTCTGCCCCAGGGAGATTGGATATGCTCCCTTGACATGCAGGGTGCATACTTGCATATCAAGGTGTGTGCTCCCAACAGGCAGTACCTCAGGTTCCAGTTCCAGGGAGAGCACTACCAGTTCTGAGCATTAGCCTTTGGCTTGTTCTCCGCACCACGGGTCTTTACCAAATGCTTGCCAGTGGTAATAGCAGCCCTCAGGAGGGAGAGACTGTACGTCTTCCCTTACCTGGATGACTGGTTGCTCAAAGCACAGTCAAGGGAGAAACTGCTAAAGACCCTAGAACGTACCAGGCAATTGTTCCATGCCCTGGGAATCATGGTCAATCTGCCCAAGTTAGTCTTGACCCCTTGTCATAGTCTGCGGTGCAGGGTGGACCTCCTGATGACTCAGGCCTTGGTGCTCTACAGCAGCAGATATGTCACAACCAGAATCTTCTGGAGGCTCTTGGGCCTGATGGCTACCTCTAGCCAGGCTGCGCATGCAGATTCCCCAGTGGACACTCAAGGTCCAGTGGGACATATGAACATACGAATCTGCCAGCAGAAACACACCACCCGGTCTATCAATGTCTGCCCGAATGTGCAACTAGCCCCCTAGATTGCAGCTGCCCCAGCCCCCTCCACATCTGTCATTCCCATGATGGCCTCAGCCCCCTCCACCCAGGCCCTCCCTCATGCTCTGTCCCATGCCCTGTTACAACCTCCTACTGTCTTACATGACACCACCCCCTCTGGTAGAGTGTTCCATTTAGACACCACCCTCTCCATGAAGTAGTGCCTCCCCATCTCCCTCCTAAGTCTTCCACCCTCCATTCTTAGTCCGCACCCCCTCTTGTCCCTACCCTTCCTCAGTTTAAACACCCCTTCAGTGCTAGCTTTGTTTATCCCTCTCAAACATTTGAATGCTTCAGTCATATCCCCCCATCCCTCTTCTCCTCCAGAGTGTACATATTCAGCTCATGCGGCCTGTCCTCATAGGCCTTGCCCTCCATTGCACCCCTTCCAGTAAATGAATATCCCTCTTCAGATACGGCCACCAGTACTGCACACAGTACTCCAAGTGTAGAGTGGGCAGGATCACCTCCCTATGCCTGGACGAGAAACCTCTTGTGATACAGCCCATCATCCTGTTCACCTTAGTTGCTGCTTTCCTGCATTGGGCAGAGTTGTTCATGCTCCCTGTTACCAACACCCCTAGGTCCTTCTCTTCCTCAGTGATCCCCAGCCTCACCCCTCCCAACCAGTAGTCCGTCCTTGGGTTCTTTGCCCCGAAGTGCATAACCTTGCACTTTTTCACATTGAAATCCAGCTGCCACTTCTTTGACCATACCTCTAGTTTGGTTAGGTCCCCTTGTAGTTGTTTCCAGCCATCCTCTTCATCTACCACTGCCCCCATTTTGGAATCATCTGCAAATAGACTAACCCTGCTTCCAACTCTGTGTGCAATATCTGAGATTAAGAGCCCAAACAGCACCAGGTCCAGCACTGAGCCCTGTGGCACACCGATCATCACCAGTCTAAGTGTCGAGAGGCCCCCCCACTACCACCCGTTGCAGCCTCACTTGTGGCCAGCGCCTTATCCAGTTTGTCAGCTTCATCCACACTCCCACAGCAGTCAGCCCCCCCCCCAACCTCCCATGAGGCACTGAATCGATGGCCTTGCTGAACAAGTACAGGACATCTACAGCATGACCGATATCCAGCTCTCGTTACCCAGTTGTAATATTCTATTAGACTGGTCTAACAAGATCTCCCTGAGATGAACCCATGCTGCCGTCCATCCTGGAGGTCATTACCCTCGAGGAATGACACCAGCCTCTCCTTCAGTATCGTCTCCATTAGTTTACCCACTATGGAAGTGAGACTGACAGGCCGATAATTTCCTGGCTCATCCCTAGGACCACTCTTGTGTATGGGCACCACATAAACCACCCTCCAGTCCTGAGGCACCCATCCCGTGTCCAGGGAGGTGCTGAACAGGTCCGTCAGCAGCTCGGCCAACACCTCCGCCATCTCCCTCTGCACCCTGGGGTGGATGCCATCAGGACCTGGTGCCTTGTCCACCATAATGCCCTCACACCCTCTAGTACTCTACTCCCCTTGATTATTCCATCCGTTATCTCCTCCTCTCCCCCTCTCACCCTCCCAGTCCATGGTGGTAGTGGTGGACCACCCTTCTCCTTTGTGAAAACGGAGCAAAAGTATTCATTTAGTACTTCCACTTGTTCCTCTCCCTTTTCCACCCACTCCCCTCCCCACTTTATCTTCACTATATGGTCTCTGCACTTCCTCTTTTCCCTGACATTTCTAAAAAAGTCCTTCTCCCCTCCCTTGATGGCCCTGTGCTAGCCTTAGCTCCCTGGAGGCCTTGGCTACTCTCACTTACTTGGTCACCTCCTTGGACCAACTCACATAAGCCTCCTTGTCCTCTTCCTTTCTCATTCTCCTGAACCTCTGGCACACATTTCTCTTCACCCTCACCCCCTCCAACACTTTTCTGTTCAGCTCGCATGGTTTTCTGGCTCTGCACTTCTTGCTCTTAGTCCTGGTGCAGGCTTCTGTAGCCTCTGTTAGCCCAGTTTTAATAATTTCCCACTTTTGCTGTGGATCCATCTCTGGCCTAATACCCTGTAGTCTCCCTTGCAGTATTTCTCTCATCCTCCTGAGGTCCACCCTCCTAATGCACTGACGTCCAATGCACTAAAGACCTAGAACATCAAGTTCTAGTCTCCTCTCCGGTCAAAAAGGTGCTGTTATGGTGGATGGAACCCAGCAACCTGTTGAAAGGGGTTCTTTTCCCCATTCCTGCCCCTCAGCAGATTCTCACCATAGACTCTTTGGGGACGGGCTGGGGGGCTCATCTGGGGCCTCATCAGACTCAAGGGATGTGGATCAGAGTGAAGACTGCCCTCCACATCAACATCCTAGAGATGAGGGCTGTTCTGTATGCTCTGCAAGCATTCCAGGCCACCTGTTCCTAGGCCATCTGCTGGTGCAGATAAACATCATCAGTGTAGCACACTACATCAACAAACAAGGTGTGGGGAGCTCCAGAACATGGTCTAGAACTGTCAGCCATCCATGTTCCAGGTGTCCAAAATGTCCTGGTGGAAAGGCTAAATTGGTTGCAGTCTTGGATGCATGAGTGGGAGCTGGTGACATCGATTGTCGAAGACCTATTCAACAAGTGGCGTCGTCCAGAGTTGGACCTTTTTGCACCCCCCAATACAGAACTGCCGTATTTCATCTTGCTTGCTCCAGGGCCTGGAGTTTTGTGGTGAGACGCATTGTCCCTTTCTTGCAAAGGGAGGTTCCTGTATTCTTCCTTCCTTCCTTCCTTCCCCTACTCCAGGGAGTGCTGATCAAGCTCCAGATGGAAGGGGATTTGGTTCCCCTTACTGCAGCAGCTGGTGGTGGAACCTCCAGTGCCCCTGCCCCTAAGCAAAGGCTTGCTATCACAGGAGCAGGGCACCCTGGTACATCCAAACCGCAAGTCATTTCACCTCCATGTCTGGTTCCTGAAGACATAGCTATGGCTAGATATGGGGTGTCCCAAAAGGTGGCAGACATTCTGGCGGCTGCTAGGAAGCCTTACACCAGGGCCACTTATTCCATGTAGTAAAAGCACATTGCTCTGTGGGCAGCTTCCCATTATCTGGACCGTTTACTTGTCCAGTGAACCCGATTCTGGAGTGCTTGCTGTCCCTTTCAGATTCTGGCCTGCAATACTCATCCATTAAGGTGCATCTGTCAGCCAAATCAGCCTTCCATGTCACTGTTGATGGCTGTACGGTGGCACGACTGGCGGTGTCCAGTACCTTTTTGAAAGAGATTCTCCACCTGAAGCCTCACATGTGCAATCCAGTCCTGCGTTGTGTCTTGAATGTTGTGGTGGAGAAACTTTATTTGGTTACTTTATTTTCTTTTTTTTTTTTTGTTTGTTTGTTTTGTTTAATATAGTTGTTTGGTCCCCATTACCTTCTCCTGCCAAATGGTGATGGTGACACATATGCATTTTTTTTAGTTTTTCTCCCCCGAGGCCCCGGCACACAGCTGTACGAGCATGTGGAGGCACGCTTCAACCCCATGGTGCCAGCTCAGCCCCTTCCACCTCCCGTTACTTTGCTGCCCCCTGTCCACCTATGCTACCCACCGGACCTCCACCTGGTGGGAGTGGAACTATGGGGGGGCGCCAACCCACCCCCACCACCCTCAGAAGAGGAGAGCTGCCTGCCGGCATGCTCAATCCTGCTCCCCCTCCCCCCCATGTCAGCACTCCGACGACCCGAGGTTGTTCCTGAACCCGGGTCTCTGGCGTAGCACAAGGTAAGGCGTCCAGCACCTCAACCCTCTGCACAACCGAGCCGGCTATTTGGTTTCTTTTGAGACAGCTGTGACATGTGAGCTATGCTTTGTGTCTGTTATGACTTCTGCTCAACAGATTTCCGAGCTTCAGGCTCTTACACTTTAAATCAAGCCATCCACCTGCATGTTATCTGAAGCATGCCAGTCCTGGGGAAGCATTGCTTCACACCTTAGATGTGCACAGAATTCTGCGTTACTGTACACAGTGTGCAAAGGACTGCAGGAAGTCCTGATGGCTGTTTTTTTTTTTTCATCCGCATGAAGGAGGGTGTTCTAAACAGTGTCTGTCCAAATGGCTGGCCAACTGTATTATTTTTCGTTATAGGAAGTACGGTAAGGAACTTCTTGGCGTTGTGCGTGGCCATTCAGCCAGAGGCATGGCCACTTCAGTTGCTTGTTTCAGCTGCAGAGATCTGTGCTGTCGCAACTTGGAGTATAGTCCACACTTTCTCTAAACACTACAGTCTGGATGTTGCCTGTAGAGGAAGGGCAGGCTTCGGCCTGGCTGTGCTTCAAGGCCTCCTGTCATAGGTCTAACGCCTCCAGCCAACCAGACTAGTTCTCTGTCAGAACTACTTGGGACTGATTCCATAGGTTTAGCCTGATGCATGATACCCTCAGTGAAGATAGTACAGTTATGTGAGAACTTACCATAGCAGTAGATCTTAGAGAGGCTCTCTTGCATCTGTCCATGCCGCCCCCACCTACCCTTGTCCTCCTTTGGCCTTAGGGCCTTCTGTCTCTGTCTCCAGGATGGTTCACCTTGTGTTTCACCTTTCATGGTGGGAATCTCTAGCGCCTCTCAGTTCCCCAGCAGATACTCCATTTATGGTCTCTGGCAGGAGAACTGATGAGGGCGTGGGGCCACCAATGTTTATATGGGATGAGCGATGTCTGATGTCGTCATGGGCGGCCCCTTCTAGATTGCTAGCTAGAAAAGTTTCCATGTGGTCCTAGTGCCTGGTGGCTATAGTTCCATCGGTGTGGCCTGATGTAAGATATCCTCTTGAAGATCTACTGTTATGGTAAATTCTTACGTAATTGTACTTTCTCCTGTGCAATTGCTGGCAGTTTGCCAGCATGTATTCCTTTATTCATGCCTTCCTGTTATGTGCTAACAGAATGTAGGCTCCTTTTCACATCCTTTCTCCTAGGTGCTCATGATGTGGCACTTGCCACGGCACACTCCCAGCAAACATAATGATGTCACTCACATCGGTGTGACATCACATTAGAGGATGACTTAATGCTTGCCCAGCTCAGTAACTATGGCTTAGTGTTCTCCCTTAGTGCGGCTGCCCTTTTTTCATCAGTCAGACCACAGCTGCAGCTTTTCGATCACACACAGGTGCCTGCTGTCTTCTTGGGGGCAGCTAGACAGTGCTCAGACACTGTACTCAGATAGGAAGTGCTTTGTGTGCAATCAGTGATCCACACAGTGTTCAACTCATGGTGATAGCATTAGGCACAGGGGGAAGTTTTCTCTTAGTAGCCTCACCCTTATTCATTATTGCAGTATCCATAGGGGCATATATATATATATATCCAAATGAGTGCACACTGGGACGTGGTGCATTGAAACTACCAGAGAGAGAGATCCAAAAAAGTTTCCTGCACACACAACCATAAAGCTGGGACGCACAAAATTTTCAAAACAATGGATGTAAAGTTAAATCCATATTTAATGAGTTAAAATCTTCCAAGCATTAAACACCAGCTTCGTCTGACATAGTTTCAGATTTCACATCCTTTCTCAAAGACCCTCTTTCTTAGGATGTTACTACCCTCACTGTGTAATGCAATCTAGAATATATATTTCAGTCCCCCCCCCCCCCAGCCAAACCCTGGAGCTTGGGGTGGGGGTACACCTGGGGTACTGACTGGCTGAGGGTAAAACTCAGTTGTGCAGATCTATTTTGCTACTCCTAAATGATCTGTAGATTTCTGATGTTCCACAGGACTTGTCAGCAACACACCTGAACCCAAGGCTGGCCCCTCAGTTGGGGGTGCATATGGTCACATTGAGCAATACTGCTCAGCCAGATTTGTTGACAGTTCCTTTTTTGGTAGTAATTTCTATTTACTCTGCTCCCTGGACCCCTACACTCTGCTTCCTCAGGAGTCGCCAAGGCATCTTTCTCCCTCTTACCTCTCAGTGATCCCCATCAAGCCATGGTTATTCCTCCCAGGCGGGGACGAGGTGGGGTTATGTTCACCCTGAATCTTTGTCGTTTCGTTGGGCCACCAAAGAAGTAGAGGTACAGGGATCTGTGCCGGTGCTCCATCTCCCTGGAGTGTAGGAGGCTACATTTTCCATGTTCTGCAGAGCGTGACTCGCGCCTTGCCGTCAAGGCAAGAACTCCTACGTCTGTTACGCCCCTCCTCTCACTGCGTGGCTGATGTGTGCTGTACCTCTGACTTTCACCAGAGGCTAGCCCAGCACTGAGCCTTGTCTTCTTTCCCTCCCTGGAGAAGGCGAGCGGTCCCTGGATGCTCAACCCACCTCCTCCCCCTGCTAGCCCTCCAGCTCCCAGGCTCATTCATGAACCCGGGTCACCAGCGTCACGAGCAGTAGCTCTACTGTTGCGCTGCCAGGCTGGCCCTTGCTGGCAATTCCTAACATTGACAACATGGAAGGTCAGGATGAGATTACAGGGGGCAGGGGAAAATCCTGACCTGGCAGTACTGTCCAACGAGGAAAAGGACCCTTCTCAGACGGAGGAGGAGATCAAGCCTAAGAAAAAGGTTCTGCTCCCATCCCTCTTTGATACAAGGTCCTTGTCATAGCTCATCACAGTAGCTTGTTGGATAGTGCAGCTGAATGAGGTGCAGGTCATGTGGAGTCCTTGAATGTTAATCCTATCTACCTTCTCTTCTGCACCAATTGTGTTTTCCAGAATTTGTGTACTGTGACCAGATTATTGAACAGGAATGGGCCGGGACAGATAAAAACAGGCAGCAACCTAGGCTGAGAATGAGTTGTTACCCTTTTCTGAAGGAGAGCTCCAAGGAGTGGGAGGTCCCTTCAATGGCAGACAAGACTGTGCACTTTGTTTAAAACTCCTCTGAAAGTATGTACGTTTTATTTTGCATATAGAATTAGGATGTAATGATTTTCATAGCAAGGATTAATAAACTGGGTTTACAAATAAATTTAACAAATTGTTTTTACTATATCGGACATATTGTGGGATGTCTGTGGCTTGAGTAACTAATTGTGGTTTTCCAGTAAACGTGAACCACACCCTTTTCCTAGTTTTGCGACATCATTGTTTTCAATCAGATTTCTAAACCCATGGTCATTTCCTTAAGGAAATGTTTAAGAAGATCCATGCTTTATAGAAAAAGTCCCATCTCACCTTAGCAGGAGTCCATTAGCCAATAAATCCAAATTTTAGTGAAGTGCCCTTTAGGAGGGAAGGGATTGTAATTTGTCATCAGGGAGGTAGCCATTCGATCCCTACCACTTCCCGGGTTGTCAACCCAGGCCCTGCACTGAAATGCATAGGGACATCTAAACAGAGAGAGCATGGGGAACATGCCATAGAGGTCTGTGGGGCTCCTTTTATTAATTTTTGGAAGTGTTACTTTATCTTTTGGCATAAGCGAAAGCGATTACTCGACTAACAAAGCTCCTGTGAGCTGAGTGGTTGCTTTGCTTTTTGTCAGAAGATGGGGAAACATAAAGATTAATCTTGCAACAGAATGTGAAAGCAGGGAAGTATAGCAGAAAAGAACATTTCTGGCTAAGCATAAGGCTCACTTCCTCTGGGAGTCTGTTCCAGATCAAGGTGTGCTAGGAGACTTTTAAAGGAGAATGTAACTGCATGAACATATTACCTGGCAAGCCATTTTCGGATGATGTCCTTCTGATTTATGAAAGTGAATATAAAGTGCATAAATCAGATAAGGATTATAAATGACTGAACATAGGCATAAAAGGGAGCAAAAATGTTTGTTACTTATTTACAGTTTGTAGAAACCCTGAAGGCTGAATTTAACTAGTCCTAGAAAGTAATTTAGAGTAGGAGTGATGAGTCCTAGAAAGTGATGTAGAGTAGGAGTTGATGAGTCCTAGAAAGTGTTGTAGAGTAGGAGTGATGAGTCCTAGAAAGTGATGTAGAGTAGGAATGATGAGTGCTTCTAAAAGTTTTTTGCCAGTGGCCTATGGTGGCAAGCCACAGTTTAACGAGGCCCAAGGGGTGATAAATATGTATACAGTTTCTTTATTTCAGATAGCCACAGTGAAATCAAGTTCATTCAGGGACTAGATAAATGATCAAAATAGCGAGATTTAAAAAAAGGGCACACAAAGTACTTTGAATAAATATATAGAAAGAGGGTAATGTGTGTTTGAGTAATTTTCATGAATTAGGTATGAATCATTACCTAAGTGATTGGAGAGTGTGAAATGAATAATTATGTATTTTGGTGGCTCACTTGCTTCAGGAATTTATTTAACTCTAAAAATTGATTAGCGTTTTGCTCATAAAAGTGCTAAATCTTTGTGAAAATGCATAGCTCTTGCCTCACTGTGTTTAACAATCACAGCACTTCTAGAAAATCTATATAAATACTTTCTGTACAGTTAGTATAGTCCCAAGAAAAAAACTGCTAATCAATTATTTAAAACCCTGTGCTTAAGAGTAATAAGAATATATAATTTTTAAAATTATTTGCCTTTTGCAGTTGTCTTTTATATGGCATGGCACCATGATGAAGATGTGATACTCGCTCACAAAACATTGCTGTTTAGTCCGTGTGCTTTAAATCAGTGTTGCTTATTGGTGAAGGGCTCAGCATTTTTGTGGAAATTTGTTTTATTGATGTGGGGATGCAGATTTATGCATTGAGTGTTTGCTCAGCTCCATGTGTATGTGTGGGAGGGGGGCCCTGGTAACTGCTGTGCATAGGACCCATGACCTTGTGAATGCGGCCCTGTATGAGAGTCTCTAAAGAAGGAAGCAAGTGGCCTGGAATGCTGTGTGCCCTGACAGCAGGAGCCTGGGGAATAAAACTGCGACCTGAAGGCAGTGGTGGTAGAAGACCAAATGTACTTAGTGTCAGTCACCGAGTTGTGGGCAACACAGCACAATGATTGAGACTTGGCCATTTTGGGTGAGGCAGTTTAGGAGGGATCCTCTCATTAGGAAACCAGGGAGAGGGGTGACATTATGTGTAAGGAACGTATCAAAGCCATGGAGGTCAGAGAACTTGGGCAGGGGACAAGAGCACCGAAACCATGAGCCTACCTACTGCCCGCTCCAGTCTGTTGCTGTATAGGCTGTAGACTGTGTCCCCTACTAGTAGTGTGGTCCTTTTTGTAGTTGTGTCTCTTCCCATCAACACCCCCCCCACCAATTTTCCAGTTATTCACCCTTTATATCTATCCCACTCTCCCTTGAAATCCTGCACCTTGTGCCTTGACCACCTCTCATGGCAAGCTGTTCCATCTGTCCACCATCCTCTCATTAAGAAGTGCTTCCTCCATCCCTCCTGAATTTGCCTTCTGTCAGTTTGTATCCATGTCCCCCCTGCCTTCTGTCAGTTTGTACCCATGTCCCCTGGTACAGGTCCCCTTGCTACATTTAGTTGGTGTTTGACTCTACACTCTGTTGATCCCCTGAAGGCACTTAAAAGTTTCAATCATATCTCTTTTCTCCCTTCTGGCCGCAGGCAAGTATATGTTTAGTCCATTCAGCCATTCCTTGTACAGCCTTCTCTATGTGCCCTGCACCATTTTGTGGCCCTCCTTTTCACTATTTTCTGTGTGATCACAATTCTTCTTGAGATGTAGGCTACAGCACTGCTAGCAGTATTTAAAATGTGGCTACAAGTGGGATCTAGATAGGACAGAATCACCTCATGCCTCCTGTTGGTGATGCCTTTGCCTATGCAGCCCAGTATCCTCTTGGCCTAAGCATACATTGTGTTGCACCAGGCTGATTACTTGAGATTATCACTAATGATCAGTCTAAGGTTCCTCGACTCTGCCCTCTTCTCCATTGTTTAGCTTACTCCGACATCTCCAATCCAGTATTCAGTTTTGAGGTTCTTTTTACTAATATACATAACTATATTTTTTCAAACTGAATTTGAGCTGCCACAACCTGGCCCAGTTTTGAAACTTTTCTAGTTCTCTCTCTCTCTTCATTTCCTTTATTGCCTCCTCCTCCTTGTCTACTTTGCTTCATATCTTTGTGTCATCTGCAAACAGGCTACTTTTTCCCTGTATGCCCTTTCTAATGTCACAGATGCACACATTGAAGGTAGTAGCCCAAGGACCAAGCCCTGAGACACCTGCTAGGCACCCACCTGACCTTCTAATGAGTGAGTCCTATTCTTCACTACAGTTGTGTCCTTCCATCCAGCCAGTTGTTTACCCAGTTTGATAAGTTATCAACAATAGCATAAGAAGGAGTGTCACACAAAGTACTAAGGCTTTACCTTGAATTGCAAACTTATTGTAAAAAAGCATCAAAATACATATATTGGTATTGCACAGAGATTAAAAAAACATCAATAATTGCAGCAAACACAACGCAAGTATGCATATGTACACAGAATAACCATGCTAAGACAAGAGAATCCTTCCCTATGTTTCCCCTTTGCTGAGGCTTCTACAAGGGACTTGATAAGTTACCACCACTATCCAGGTCCCTCAGCTTTTTTTTTTTACTGGCCAGCTCTTGTCCAAGTATAGGATGTCAGCTGCCTGGCCCTCTCAATCACTTGTGACCCCGAGTTGAAAAAGCCAATAAGGTTTGTTTGGCATGACCTCCCCATTATAAAGCTGTGATACCTCATGTCCTGCAGTTCACTCTTCACAAGAAAATCTACTACCCTTTTCTTGATAAACACAAGTAGCTTCCCCTATAGAGGTCAAACTTTCTTAGAGCACCCTGTATTCTGGTACAATAGGACTAGGGGACCCAAAAGTCAGTTAGCTACAACATAAATTTACCAAAATGCTAGCCATCTCAAAGGCTGTGGAGATTGACTTATTAGGTAGAACTACCCAAAATTCAGTATGCAGTCAACTGGATTGCTATTTATCCAGTTCAACTGAAGAAGGAGAATATATATTTGTTTTCAACTCTGCTGGAACAGTACAGCACCTATAAACACAAACATATTTAACATTACAAACTTTAAGTAATGAAAAATCAACAGTGGTGTTCCCATAGCCAGAACTAAATGTCAATCACTCTCCCTCTCCTGCACCTTCACAGTCCGTGGGTAGATAATAATAATAATAATAATAAAATTTATTTAATTGAACGCTTTTCAAAATTTCAAGGCGCTGTACAGCAAGAACAAACATAAAACATATTCAATACATTCAATAAAATCAAATATGAACATATGTTCCAATACAACAGTATAAAATCAAAACAGAGAAGGAAACGCCTTTTCCCATAAAAAGGTCTTTAGTGCCTGTTTAAAACTCCCCACCGTCCTACACTCCCGGAGCTGATGGGGCAGAGAATTCCAGAGGGTAGGTGCAGCAAATCCAAACGCACGGGCACCAGATGACGTCAAATGTACCCTCGGAATCTCCAGCAACCCCCTCATCAGCCGAGCGGAGCTGTCACAGAGGGGTGTAAGGCACCAGGAGTTCTTTCAAGTAGTCGGGACCCAGACTATGTAGGGCTTTGTAGGTCAAAAGACCCACTTTAAAGGTGATCCGCCACTGTATTGGCAGCCAGTGCAGAGCGCGCAGCACAGGGGTAATATGAGAACTTCTAGAGGCCCCAGTCAACAAACGTGCTGCCGCGTTCTGCACTAGCTGCAAGCAGTGGATACCAACCCCAGGAAGTCCTAGGTAAAGGGAGTTACAGTAATCAAGGCGAGATGTCACAAAGGCATGGACCAAGACCGGCAGGTCACTGTGCGGAACAAGATGCCTAATCCTGACAATGTTCCTAAGATAGAAAAAGGCCAGCTTGACAACTGCAGATACCTGATGACGGAGGGTCAAACCAGCATCAAGCTCCACTCCCAGGTTACGCACTCGTTCAGAGGTGAGGATCTGGTCCACCCCCAGAATTAATCCAGAGGGGAGACCAGTCCTCAGTCCCTCTATTCTGCGACCCGGGTCCACAACCATAACCTCAGTCTTTCCTGGGTTCAACTTTAAACCGCTGGAATTCATCCAGTCTTGGATGTCTGTGAGGCAGTTGTTCAGTACTGAGATAGCACTAACCTGGTCAGGTGCAAAAGACAGGTAGAGCTGGGTATCATCAGCATAGCAGTATAACCTCAGCTCATATCGTCTTACAATGTTTCCGAGGGGTAGCATATATACTGCGAATAACATGGGGGAAAGCTCCGAGCCCTGAGGCACCCCGCAAGGCAGAGAGAAGGCCCCAGATGAAAACAAACCCGAGACCACTCTCTGCGTTCTCCCTTTGAGGAACAATGAAAACCATCTGAGGACTGTACTCGATAGCCCACAAATGGACCTCAGGCATTCAAGCAGAACCCCATGATCCACAGTATCAAAAGCTGATGATAGATCAAGGAGAACCAAGATAGAATGGTGTCTCCGATCTCTCGCCATCAGGAGATCATTGAGCACCTGAACCAGAGCAGTCTCGGTACTATGCCTGTTGCGAAAACCAGACTGGAGAGGTTCCTATAAACTATGGATGGTCAAATCGTTATCCAATTGAGCCACCACAACTTTCTCAATAACCTTCCCCACAAAAGGGAGGTTAGAGATTGGCCTGTAGTTTGCTAGGTCATCCGGGTCTAAAGAAGCTTTCTTCAGAAGGGGAGTCACCACCCTTTCCTTCAGAGAGCTAAGAAAAACTCCCATGTCTAAAGAACACCGGATAATCCGAGCTAAGACCAGGCTGATGATCTCACTACAACCCAAAATCAGGGAGGTAGGGCCAGGGTCTAAACTACAGCATGTGGGACGCATCTCATGGACAATCCTCATAGTGTCTACGAGGTCCGGCAGGTCAAAGGCACTCCAGGAAACTCCGGGCTCTGCGACCCGACACCGATCAACTGCAACAACCTTGGAATGAGGTTGGAGGTACTCCCTCTTGATGTCTTCAACCTTATTCGCAAAGAATCGAGCGATCTCCTCACAATCAGTTTGAGTAAAGACTCAACGGATCTGCTGACAGATTGGGTTGCACAGTCTGTCAACAGTTCTGAAGAGCTGAGCCGGTCGATTCCGTGCAACAGAAATTTCCCTGGACAGGAATTCTGCCTTCTTATGGAAATTGCTGTTTGGTAGAGTTTATAATGCTCTAGCAAAATAAGGTGGTCGGCATCAGTGGTAGTCTTCCTCCAACGACGCCCAACCTACGCCCCATCCTCCGTGAATCCCTCAGAGCCCCATCAAACCATGGGGCAGCGGGACAACCGGAAGGGGCGAACACAGACTGGCGCAATCTGGATCGAAAGTGCTACCGATATGGTCTATATTATAGGCCACTACCAGCTGCTCAGGATCAGTGCAGAACTCCAACAACGAGAGGTCAATAACCGCCATCAGGTCTTCAGGGACAACGTCCCGCAATGGGCGGTACCTGACCAACTCCACAGGGGCTGACCTACCCAGGGGGCCTCAAAATTGAACCCAGCTGAGTAGTGATCAGACCAACCGACTGGTTCCACCACCAAATCGGAGGCCTCGATCCCCAGGAGGAAGACCAGGTCAAGAGAGTGACCTCCCTTGTGTGTAGCTGAAGAAACAACCTGTGTAAAGCCCAGAGATGTCATCTCCTGGAGGAAATGTTGACCAAAAAGTGAAGATTCGTCGTCGACCCAAGCATTGAAGTCGCCCAGAACCATCAGTCTGGGCGACTCCAAGGCCATGTCGGCAGCAAAATCTGCTATTTCCTGCAGAAAAAGCTTCTCATTACCTGGTGGACGATAAATGAGGGAAATCCTGCACCCTACACCAGCTACCACAATACACTCAAATGACCTGGCCTCCTCAACTGGTACACCAGTTAGGCCCAATTCAGTCTTGAAACAGACTACCACCACCACCCCCTCGCGATCCAGTCTCGGGCGATGTATAACCGAGTACCCGGTGGGAACAGCGGCCTCTAAAAGAGGAGCCACATTCCCACCCAACCAGGTCTCGGTAATGCAAGCCAGATCCGCCCTTGCAACAAAATCTGCAATAAGACCAGTCTTGTTACAGACAGATCTGGCATTGCACAACAACGCCCGAGTTGGACGAGGTTGGCGAGTTGTCCCAACCACTTGCCCTCCCAAACTGGAGGTGCCCTTGGGTATGGGAACCAGAACAGAGTCACCGCGTTCAAGCAGCCATTTCGCCCCAGGGCGTCTTCTGGGCCTGACCACCCCTATGGGAAGGCCCCGCTCACTCCGCTGTCCACAACCCCCACCCATAGATAGCAAAACTCATAGGGGCAAAATAAATCCTTTACCCCCAGGAGGCCCATGCGCCCGCATGTGAGGCCCATCCCCAAAAGTTGTCCAAGACAAACCCATCTCCATGCATTTGGGAGGATCAAGTGACAGCTGGTAAAGAACGAAAAGGCCATTTAAACTCTTTACTTACAGGGCAACATAACAAGAGACAGATAGTTCAGTCATCACCCATAGTCTCAACAATGACTGCCGAATCTTCCGCGGCTGCCCTGGCCTCAAACTCAGCTTCCATTCTTTGCAACCAGTGACTTCATCCCTGTGGTCCTTGAATTGCCAGGATTTGCCCCCTTAAGTGATCCCAAGTCTGACTGGTATGAGGAAAGAATGTGTTATCCGCAGGGCTCTAAGGCGCTGATGCACACTGTCGTATTGTTTCCTCCTGGCCCTTGTTTGAAAGGAGAGGTCTGGGAACACCTTAACATCCACATCGTTAATGGTGAGTGGGTATGTTGCACAAGCAGCTGAAATAATAGTGTCCCATATCTCTACTCCAGAGGTGCACACCAGAACCTTCTGCGGCTGGTTGTTGTTACTCGGTTGTACCCTGTGGTTAACCCTAGAAGCTTTTTTCAGCATTCCCCATTCAAAGTCTCCAGGTGCTACGAGGGATGACTTGAGCCACAAAACGAGAAAAGTTAAAAGGTCAGTTCCCTCTGCACCCTCCGGTACCCCCACAAAATGGAGTTTTCTAGCACGGATTTCATTCTCTAGGGCCTCAAGTCACTCTTTCAGGTGCGAGTTTTCCTGCATGAGTGATGTAACCGCAGTTCAGTAGTCACTGTTTTACGTTCCACATTGGCAGCCGACCCCGTGAGAGCAGTGATTGCGGCATTGTATTTTTCAATTTAGCAAGGGTCTTATCTATTTTAGCATCCATCGCTTCCATTGAGGTTAACATATGTTGCCACAGAGGTTCAGTTGGAGAAATGGCAGGGCTATTTGCCTCTTGGCTGGAACCGTCGTTGGCCTTCTCAAAAGAAGGCTGTTGTTTTTTCTGTGCCCCTGGTTGCCGTTTCTTCAGATTTCCCATTACAAATAAGGGTTCATTGCACTCAGCAAACACCCAGGAACGCAATACCAACAAATAAATTTACAATGCTTGCAGTTCAAATAATATTTTTTATAAAAAAGCTGCACCAATCTGCAGAGCCGGCAGAGAAAACGTCCTGCCTGGAGATCGGCTCTCCAGCCCCCCCCATGTGATAAGGTGCTTAACTTGCTCACCTAGGACCTGTCCAGCACAAAAACAACCTTCATCCAGCAAACATTCTCCACACTCTAAAATGTACTCTCAAAGTAGGTCCCTTTCTGGCCATCTCCATGGTGTTGAGCGATGGGGCATCGCTCTGGCAAGCTGGCGATCCTGGTCCATGCCCTGATCCTGGATTCCAGGAGCACAGGCTGGCAGGGAGGGAGTTCAAGTGTCCCTTGGCTACTTCACTCCCAGTGTGGGTGAGTTGCTGTGCATCACTTCGGTGGCGGCTCCTGGTGTCGGCACTGCAGAGGTGTTCTTGCAGTGGGTAACCATACACTGACCACCCCTGCCCCCAGGATGCTGCTGAGGTTGCATCACAGGGTGGTAGATGGGGCCCCAGAAAATGAGAAAATAGCTGATCCTGGCCCTGGATGGCAGCCTCAGGTAGACTTCCCTATGCCACCCCATGTCATGCAGCCCCGGACCATTCCTGCCCCCAACTGACATCACTGGATCAGCCCTGGCTGGGGACCAGTCGGACAGATCAGGTGTGTCTGATGGGTCAGACCTGAGCAGGGTCTGATGGACGATATGTGGCAGAGCAGGAGCCACTTGGGTGGATAGACAGGGAACGGCATGAGATACTGAAGGAGTGTGGCCATGGAAGCTGCGGGAAAGTGACAAAAAGGTAGATCCCTTTCTATCCTGAAAAGAAAACTTAATTTTCCTATCTCTACCCCCAAAGTTTTACTCTATCTCGATTAAGATTAATATGAAGAAACTTTTTAAAGCCTCGCCACTTGCTTTGTTTTAAGTTTTTAAACATCACAAGCACAGATCATTGCGGGTACTGTCACGGTGCCCTCTCAAGTTGTAGTACAGTACCATACTGTAGCCTGAGATGCTACAACACAGCACTCGCCATGTTCTGCCGCAGGCTTTAAAAAAAGTGTCTTCATGTGAAAACCTTAATCGAGATTGGGGGGGGGGGCTAAGACTTTGGAGGGTGTGGAGTTTAGGAAACAAGTGTCTCCTTACTGAGAAGGAGTGATTAGGACCACATCTTGATTTACTCAGTTTAGGCAAGACATAAGAAGGCTTACGCCAATCTAGAATGCCTCCCACGACAGCGTGGGTTAATGGGAAGAGAATCCCCAGTTTAGGAATTTGTCAAGTCTGCTTTTGAATGAACCAAGGGATGGTGCGTTCACCACATAATTTGGAAGTTTATTCCATTCTTTGGCAGTTTTAACAGTAAAAAAATGTTCCCGTTTAGTAGTACGAGCTACTTGGACCACAAGTTGCTGGTTGTTGCTTCGCAAATTTAAAGCTCGGTTATGAAACTCGAAACCACAGGAATCTTTTAATTGAGAGCTGTGCAAGATTTTGTAAAGATGTACCAACTGCCTCTCATTCTTCTAACTTCTAAGCCTATTGACAGAAGCCTGACACTATACGGAAGAGTTCGTAACCAGGGAATAATCTTTGTAGTTCGTCATTGGACTTTTTCCAGGAGCTCTATGTCCTGTTTCAGATAAGGGTTCCAGAAAGGAGAACCATAGTCTAAGTGTGGTCGAATATATGATCTATAGAGAGGCATAATGACTTGATCACTCCTGTTAGTGAATGCCCTTTTGACAGTTAAATAACCTACTGGCCTTTAGGGCAGTGTTTTTACAATGATCAGTAGCAGACAGCTTGTTAACTACAACACCCAGATCCCTTTCCTTGTCAACACTTTTTAATATTGTGTTGCATAAGGTATAATTGTACATGGGATTATTCCTTCCAAAATGCATCACAACATACTTATCTAGATTAAATTCCATTTTATTCCTTTTAACCCACGTTTCAATAAAATTTACATCCTTAACCAAGGATTCATGTTTACTCACAGAATTGAAAGCCCCACCAATTTTAGTATCGTCAGCGAACTTGGTAATATTATTGCTTAAGTTTAAATGCAAATCTGATATATATAGATTAAATAATGTGGGGTCCAAGACTGACCCTTGGGGTACTCCACTAGAAATGTCACCAGGGTTAGACAGGACGCCATTGACACGTACATACTGTGTCCTATTATTCAACCAACTGCTTATCCATTTGACAAATAATGGGTTTATACCTAAGGTTGTAATTGTGAGAACTAAATCAGAGTGAGGGACTTTATCAGAAGCCTTTGCAAAGTCAAGCATTATGACGTCCGTTGGAATATGCATATCCAGGTTCTTACTAATATTGTTATAGGAAGAGATAAGGTTAGTGGTACAAGATCGACCACTAATGAACCCGTGTTGAGAGTTATCAATAATGTTTTTGCTGATAGCTTCAGCTTCATTTCTCTCTTTGAGTAACCTTTCCAGGAGTTTGCAACAAATGGAGGTGAGACCAATGGGTCTATAATTGTCGATCAGATCCTTCTTACCTTTTGTAAAAATGGGACAACAATTACCTCCTTCCAGTCAAGAGGGACCATACCATTAGCAATTGACTTATTGAAGAGTAGTGATGGGCTAGAGACATACAAGAGGTCAGAAGCTGTAGAAATATTACAGATATGTTGTCACCACCAGGTAAAGAGTTTATTTTAAGCTTTTTAATGGCCATTTCTATTTCATCCTTAGTAAATACAATTGCACCATGGTCGGAATCATTGTTACCAAGTGTATCAGGCACTTTTGCATTAAACACTGATCAAAAGTAGTTATTGTAATGATTAGCAATTAACTTGTTATTATCAGCAGCAGAACCATCCATAATTATTGGCCCAATTTTGAAGTTTGCTTTAGAAATAGAATTAATATAGGTACAGAACAATTTATAATTGTCTTTAGTATTAGCCAACTTAAATTCGATTTTACTTTTGGCTTTTTTGGTCATACTTTTAAGCAAGCTTTGGTAAGCTGTATATTTATGTATATCACGCAGAGTGTTATTTTTTAATTTTTTAAATGCTCTTTCTTTCGTTTTGATCTGTTTTCTGATTGCATGATTAAACCATATAGAAACTTTACCTTTATGATTGTATAATTTCTTGATAGGGACGTATTTGTTTTCAAGAAAATATATGAAATTTTTGAGGTAGCACCAGGCTTTGTCCACTGTACAATTACTAAAGATTTCAGCCCAGTTGACTTGAGCTAGCTCTCTTTTTATATTCAGGAAATTAGCCTTGTCATACTTTTTAATAATAGTACTCGAACAGATTTTGTGTCCAGCCAAGATTCTTATTCAGAGCTGAGTAAATAGGTTAGGTCTTCCAGGAGCAACACAGCAGTTGAATCATTGGCCTGGGATTGGTGTATCATAGAAACATAGCTATCTAAGGTGAGAAGAGGACTCTAGATCCATCATGTCCACACTCCTGCTTCATAAGGTGTACTGTGCAAATGTGTACTTGGCAAGTAGAAATTTGTCAGATTCACCTTGTAGGCCATACTCTTGTCATGTCCACTGTCTCAGCTGGTAGGCATTCCCATAGGTTCACCACTCTTTGGGATAAGAAGGACTGTCTAACATTACCCCTGAATTAACCACTTTCAAATTTCAGGGTTTATCCCTGTGTTCTGCTGGAGGCACCAGATCAAACATATCTCTCTGTTTTATTTGTTGATACCCTTGATTTTGGAAAAGTCTTTGTCAGACTTCTTTTCTCCAACATGAACTTGTTATGGGTCACCACCCTCTCCTGTAAGCTTTTACTTTTCATACCCCTTTTTATTGTGGTGGTCCCATGTTGTACCCTCTGTCTTGACTGCCTCAATGCCCTTTTTTATTGAGGAGCTCAGAAGTGCATGCATTACTGTAGGTGGGGCCTGACCTTGGAAAGAAGCAGGATTACTCTCCGTACCTGCAGGTCACCGCCTTTTGATGCACTCCAGCATTCTGGCACCCCTTTTGACAGTGTCCACACACTGCTTGGCATGCTTCACCCCTTGTTTGTTATGACTCCTGGTCCTTGTCCTCCTCCACTGTAGGAGGGCCCACACTCTAGGTCTTTGCTCTCTATTTTACCTCCTCAGGTGCAGTAAGTTGGGTTTGACTTCATTGAATCTCCAGAGGTCTATCCAGTTGCCCAGCTTGTTCAGGGCCTCATAAAGTTTAGCCCCATCCTCAAGGGAGTCCTCCACCCTGACAAGCTTATTGTCATTAGTAGACTTAACTAGCCTGTTTTAGATTCCAGCTTCCAGATGTTTGATAAAAATGTTAAGCAGTGGAGGCCCCAGTGCTGTAGAGCGAGGGCACTCTGTGGCATGGTGGTGCTTTGTTTGTATGGCTGTATATGAGATCTGAAATGAAAACAGCATTCACCTCCCCTGCTTGACGATAAAAACACCCTGGTACTCCTATCAGCTTGTGCAAATGGTTCTATTGTTCAGCTGCTTACATAACATATGCAAAAGGTGCAGTCTGAGAAATTACTGGTATGTAAGGTGGTTTGTCTCAATGCCATCTGGCGTCCCACAGCTGACATTTTTCTCCTTGTGTGTCATCAGAGCTGACGCAACAGGGAAGATGAGTGCCATCTTCATTTCAAACATTACATATAGACTGTGTCTGTGATTTGGCCCAGTCTGCCCCTTACAGAACCATGCTGAGGGGGATCGAGAACCTTGGCCTTGACAGAGTGCTCTGTTATTCTGTCCTTTGCAATGGATTGTGGGACCCTGCTCAGCACTGGTGTTAGTCTGACAGGCTTGTAGTTGCCAGGGTCTGCCCTTGCCCCTTTTTATAAGACAGGGACCACATTAGCACATTTCCAGTTCTCTGGCACCACACGTATCCAGACAGACTCATGAAATTTTACTGCAAACGGCTCTGCCAAGAAGGTTTGTATTCTAGATGGATCAGGCAGGGAGGTAGAGTGCAGTCCCCATCTGTGGTCCAGATGATCTCACAGGCATGATGCAGCCATGCAGGGCTCTGATGCCTCTGCTGTCATAAACAGATGTCATACTAAAAATAAGGGAGTAAAGGCAGCGTGCCTATAGTACCTCCTGACTGACAAGTCTCCTTGTAGTACTGTAACTCGTGACCCTCTAGAATGCTTTTTTCTAGTTTTAATTTGAATTCATCTTTGTCCTTACTGATATCTCGCAAACAGGGATTCTTTCCCTAACAACTTGTATTTTCCTGTATAAAAATAAAGATTTTATCTATCCATCATTATTATTATTTCAGTTGATTGCTTATTCCAGAGATTCACTATGTGGTGGGTGCAGAAACATTTTCTTTTAACTGTATTTAATTTTTTGAGGTTTTAATTGTAAAGGATGTCCCTAGTACCTAAAGTATCATCTTTGAATTGTAAATTCACTTCATTAATTAAATAGGCATGTTGCATAATGTCATAACACATAAGAAGGTCCCCTCTTTTTTCGTGTTTTCTGGAAGGACATAAAGTTCAGATGTTTGAGGTGGTTTGTATATGTGTCCTGCCATATGTTGTAAATTATTTTTTGTAGCACTGCGCTGCAATCTTTCCACTCTATCGCTGTCTTTCCTGGCTAGAGGGCACCATATCTGGCTACTATAGTCTATAATAGGTCTTACATACACCTTGTACAGTGGAAGAATGACTTCGGCCTTTCAACTTGTGAAGTGGCATTTTGTGGACCATAGGCAAGGCAAATTTATTTGTATGGCTCCCAATCCCGGTGGCTCTGGATGCCTCACAGTACAATAAAATAAGCATTAAAACATACATATAAACTAGTATAAATGCAGTTAAGGCATAAAACAAATAAAAGCAAATTCATTGGCACAGAGCATCATAATAAATTTCAGGACTCGTTAAATGCCAGGCCGAAAAGGTGTGCTTTCAGCTTCCACTTAAATGCCTCCACCGAGGGGACCTCCCGGACTGCAGATGGTAAAGAGTTTCACAGGGACCCTATGTGCTTTGGCAGTGAGTGCCGTGCAATGATCAGTCGAGTAAAGTTTGTTGTTAATGATCATGTCTAGGTCACGTCACTTTCACTTCTTTAATAGTATTGTCTCCAAGTTTACAGTAGTGTGCAGTGGTCTGTTTGCCAAGGTGTAACACACAGCAATTATTGATATTAAACTGCATTCCCCATATCTCTGCCCATCTAGAGATGTCATCCAAATCAACCTGGATAGATTCAATTTCCTGAGATACGCGTCTCTACCTGCTTATTTGGAATTGTCTGCATGTTTATTAGACCAGTTGTTAACATATAGACACATGTCTGGTGCACAAGTTTGAAATAATACAGGCCCCAATACTGAGCCCTGGGGCACCTCACTGGTTACTTTGCCTGTTTTAGAATAGTAACCTTTTACATATACATTTTGGCTCCTGTTGTTAAGTCAATTGGCTGTCCAATTTATTATGTAATTATTTATTATAAGTTTAGTTATTTTCTCAATAATGGCCCAGTGTGGGGTAGAACTGGAAGCTCTGGCAAAGTCTGGATATATGCAATCCACTGGTATACCCTTGTTAAGGGCATCAGATATTTTTTCATAAAAACACAGTAAGTTGGTAAGGTAACACATGCCCTCCCAGTAATAAATCCATGCCGTGCTGTATCAACGTGTGCTGTTTCATTTAGATAATCCATTATGCTGTTCTTCAGTAGCTTTGCAGATTGGTACCACAGTGGCCATCTGCCAGTCCTTAGGCACATTATCTTTGTTAAGGAAAGTTGTGAAAATAATTTTCAGTGGGCATGCCATGCTTGGGGATAGTATTTTTAATAACAGCACTAAGCTTGTAACAAAACAAAAAAAATCTGTCTTAGGGGAAAAAAAAACAGAAAGCCTGAGCATGTCTCTGTCCTGTAACAGTTAACCTGGAAAGTAACCAAAATGACAATGGATTCAAAGGCCAAGACTGACGTTTATTTATTTATTTGTTTCTTTTCAAACGTTTCACCAGGAAAGGCACACTGAGCTACAGTAGCTCGTTTCCAGGTGCATCCTGAGGGAAAGGGATAAAATATTGAATACAGTAACAAGTGTGAACATACAGCTAAGATTGTACAAAAGAGTGGACATAATAAGGCGATACCAACCACTTACACAGGGAAGGCAGCAGCAATTGTCATAATACGTAGACAAGATTTACATTTAAACGTACATGTTTAACAGTTGTATACGTATTCCTACAACATACACCCAACTCACTTGAACAAATAAAATTTTGCTGTTAACACAAGGAGAAGTGAGGACTATTTAAGGTAGAGGGAGGACTTTGAAAGAGTAGCTAGGATATGGAGATGGATAAAATGCAGATGGTCCTGGACCCCTCTGGGTTGTAGAGCCTGCAATGGGAGTGAGAACTTATGAAGGTAGTTAGAGGAACTTGAAAGAATGGATTGGATAGGGAGATAGATAGAAGGCAGATGGTTCTGAACCCCCCAGGATGAAGACCCCTCAAGGGGAGTGCGGCCTTATGAAAGTTGCAAGGAGGAATTTGAGGAAAAGATTGGATAGGGAGAAACATAGAACTTGACGGCAGATAAGGACCACAAGGCCCATCCAGTCTGCCCATTTTTTCTACCTTTTGAATGTGCCATCGGCCTGTACTCTGTCAATGGCCTATCCATACTCATCTTTATTGCTCCATTATGCCTATCCCATGCCTGTTTGAAGCCCTGCATTGTATTCATATCCACCACTTCCTGAGGTAGGCCATTCCATGCATCCACCACACTTTCTGTGAAAAAGAACTTCCTCACATTCCCTTTTAATCAGCCTCCCTCTAATCTCATGCTGTATACACTTGTCCTGCTATTTTTCTTATATTGAAACACGTTAGCCTCTTTCACTTTGTTAATGCCCTTAAGATGTTTGAATGTTTCGATCATATCACCTCTCTCCCTCCTTTGCTCTAGGGTATACATATTGAACTCCGTTAATCTGTCCTCATATGTTTTCTGATGCAGTCCCTGCATCATTTTGGTTGCCCTTCTCTGGATAGCCTCCATTTTGTTAATGTTCTTGTCCAGGTGCAGCCTCCAGTACTGCATGCAGTACTCCAGATGGGGCCTAACCAGTGTCTTGTAAAGAGGAATTATTACCTCCCCCTTATGACTTGCGATACCCCTGCCAATACACCCCAACATCCCAATAGCCTTACCTACTGCTTTAGTGGTCTACTTGGATGATTTCAGGTCATCTGTGATGATGATGCCCAAGTGTCTTTCTTCCTTTGTGACTGCCAGCAACTCCCCTCCCAACCTACAGGTGGCTTCAGGGTTTATATTCCCTGTGTGCAAGATCTTGTACTTCTTTGCATTAAACCCCATTTGGCACTCTTCCAACCATTTTGCCAGTTTATCCAGATCTCATCTCATTCTGCCCACCCCATCTGGATCATCTACTGTTGCAGATCATGGTGTCATCTGCAGACAAACCTTACCCTCCAGTCCATCTGCAGTGTCACTGATGAAGATGACTGGCCCCAGGACTGATCCCTAAGGTACACTAATTGTGACTTGCATCTCTTCTGACTGTATACCGTTTACCACCACTCTATGTTTTCTGCCTGTCAACCAGTTTGCCACCCAGTTGACCAACTTCTGACCCACCCCAAGCCTACCCAGCTTATTAATCAATCTTCTGTCTGGAACAGTATCGAAAGTTTTGCTGAAGTCAAGGTAGGCAACATCAGCTGCTCCCCCTTGGTCCACCACTCTGGTTATCCAGTCAAAGAAGTCTATGAGATTAGTTTGACAGGACCTTTCTGTTGCAAGCTCATGCTGTCTTGGATCCAGTGCTTCTATAGATTCCAGGTGTTGCATTATCCTTTCCTTAAGGAGTGCCTCCATAATCTTGCCTACTACTGAGGTAAGACTGACTGGTCTGTAGTTCTCTGCCTCCTCTCTGCTACCACTCTTGTCAAGCAAGATCACATGAGCCCTTCTCCAGTCTTCTGGGACCTCTCCTGTGCTCAGAGACTCACTAAACAGGTCTGCTAATGGCTCTGCTAATTCCACCCTAAGCTCCTTTAGTACTCTGGGATGTATGCCATCAGGTCCCATTGCCTTGTGCACCCTGAGCTTAGTGAGCTTTTGTAGGACCCTTTCTTTTGTGAAGGGACTAGTGCACACCTCCCTCCCCCCTGTGTCCATGGTGCTGAGCTTTGGGCCCTGCCCTACCCTACCTTCTCCTTAGTAAATACTGAGCAGAAGTATCTATTTAGGATAGATGCTTTTCCTTGGTCCTCCTCCTTACACTCCCCTTATCCCCTTTGACCTTAGCAATACCCCCTCTGGGCTTTCTCCCTTCACTAATGTATCTTTAGAAAGTCTTGTCACCTTCTTTTACTGTCCATGCTAGTGTTTCCTTGGTTTAGGCCTTTGCCTGCCTTACTGCCTTCTCTGCTTCCCTTAGGGAAGTTTTGTATGCCTCCCTATCTTCGTCCCGCTGCCTTCCCTTATATTCCCTGAAGGCCAGCCGTTTGGCTCTGACCTTTTCTGCTACTGTTTCTGAGAACCATAGTGGCTTCCTTCTTTTGCTCTTACTTTTCTCTCTAACACAGTGGGATGCTGCTTCAAGTATTGCATCCTTAATGCTTGCCCACTTTGCCTGTACCCCCTCACCTGTATTTCTTCTTGCCAGGGCTAGCTTAACTCTGTTGGCCATCTTATCAAAGTCAGCTCCTCTGAAGTCCCATATTTTTGCTTGGAATGGGATGATTTAGTTCTACTTGCCAAATTGAACCATACCACGTGATGGTCACTGGCTCCCAGGTGACCTTCTACCTGGAGATCTGTGAGAAAGTTAGAAAGCAGATGGTCCTGTGCCCCTCGGAGATGTAGACCCAGCAAGGGGAGTGAGGACACTGAAGAAAGAAGTAGGACTTCGAAGAATAGTGGGAATAGGGAGAAAGATTGATAGTAGATGGACCTGAACCCCTCCAGGATGAAAAACCTGGAAGGGTAGTGGCAGGAAATAGGGGAGGAAGCTTAAGGGATAGATTGGAGGGCAACAATATTGGCAACAGAAGAGGAGGGTGGGGTAAAAAGAGGGAAGGGAGGGAGGTGAATTGGGATAAAGAGGGAGAGGGAAAGGAAAGCAAGGAGAGGGAAAATTGAAAGAGAAAAGAGGAGGTGGGGAGGGGGTAGGCAGTCTTAACCACCCAGGACTGGAACCCCTAGGTATGAACACTACTCGATGTAAACCAAGCTAGTGCAATAGGTTATCGGCATGCCTAAGGGGGGAGGGGTTAAAAGGTGACAAATTAAAAATAGAGGAAGATATTGGAAGAAAGAAGAGGACTACATAGACATTAATGGCAGATAAGGACCGCTTGGCCCACCCAGTCTGCCCATTTCCAAACCTATTGGATAAGCCACAGATCCTAGTAAACCAATAGCCTACAGCTGGCCTGCTGGCGCAGGTTGCCTACCTGCGATGCTGGTGACCCAGGTTCAGGAACGGTCCTGGGACGTCGGAGGGCCAACTGGGGAAGGAGGATTGAGCATCCGATGACTGCTGTCTTTCTCCAGGGGGAGGGGGGTATTGTGTTTGGCGCAATACAGACACCTAGCAGAGGCTGGGTGTACCGATCACACTGATGCCAAGTAGCTCAGGGGGAGCGGGGCAGATGCTGGACGTCATTGCATGTCTCCGCCCCCACAAACCAGGGAAAAATGCTACCAGATGCACTAGATGAAGCCCGGTTCAGCTTCAGTTAGCTCCCAGGCTGGCCCTTCGACCTATCCCATTGTCTGTGACACTATAGGGGTCCATGCTGCAACCCCTCCTGGGAGGGGGGTAAGCCAGGGGTATCAAAGGACTGTGGCCAGTATGGGAGTGGAAGCAGGTGTATATGACTGGGCAGAAGTACCAGGCGGCTGGCGGCGGAAAAAGTATAAAAAAAAAAAAAAATAAACAACATCCTACGGCCAGGTACAATTGCAGGACCGGGACATGTAGCACCAAAGGAGTTGGGACAATGAGCAAGTAGATGTGGCACAGTGGGTATATCAAGGGGGAGGGAGTTCCAGATGATTGGGACGTGATACTAGAAGGCTGCTCTCCCTGAAGTGGAGAAGCAGAAAGTGGGGGTCGAGGGTCTTAACAGGGGAGTTGCAGAAGGAATGGGGGGGTTGGAAGATGGCAAGGAGGGCGTGGAGGTATGGTGGCAGGGAGTCAAGCCAGAACTTACCAATCAAAGAGGCAATATGGGCAATACATCTGGCCCCAAAAGAGGGAAAGGAGAGAGAGCTAGATATAGGGATCACAGTGGTGTGTACGAGGCGGACAGGCAAGAGCAAAGCGACAAAAGGAGTTGAATAAAGTGTTCAGTCTGGTAAGGGTGGATTTAGGGGCAATATTAAAGACAGTGTCACCAAAGTTAAAGATTGGGAGGATCATCTTCTGGACAATCTCATGGCAGGCTGGCAGGGGAAGGCAGCTATGGTGTCTCTACAGAGCTCCAAGTCTGGGAAGAAGCTTTTTATTGAGAGCGTCCACATGACTAGCGAAATCAAGGTTCTTGTTGAGCCAGAGCCTGAAGTATTTAAAGGACGAAACATCCTCAATAGTAGAGCCATCAAGGGTAAGAAAGGATGGAGTGGTAGTAAGTCTGGCAAACTTTTGCTGGGAGCCAAAGGTCATAGAAGCAGTCTTTCTGGCATTTAGTGACAGTTGATTAGAACAAACCAACACTGGATTTTAGGGGTGGGTGGGGGAAGGGAGTAAATATCCTATAATTTTTACTACATTATAACATGTTTTGGTAGTTAAATATTTTTGTTAGACAATCTAATTATACCTCAACTAGGCCTATTAGGGTCACTTATGGTATAGATATCATATTCCATGGTTTCATATATTGATGGATATGTACAATGTATAGTTAAGTTCTACAATGGTTGGCTTAAGGGTCTATACATGAAGATAGTAGAAAGCCATATAATTGTATTATGTACCCTACTGATAAAACAATAAAGTATATTAAATGGAAAACCAACACTGGATATAGGACATAGTCCTCACAAGTAGAATACACTTTCTGGTGTGTCAGCTGTTCCATGAAGGCAGCAACGATAGTTTGGGCCATGTAGTTTACAAAGTATGGAAGACTGTGTAGTCCAGGGGTTAAAATGTAGAACTGTGAACTAGGAGTTCCCAGATTTGGATCCACAGTTGTTACCGAGTTACTTGGCGTACTGCAGTCATCAAATGGGGTAGAAACTGGACCCCACTGTAAATGAGATGTTGTATCTCACTTGGACCATCTTGGATAAATCAATTGAAATCTGTCTGTCTCTCTTTATCATGGCAATGTATATTGGCTATTTGGGTTTGCTTCACCCAAGCACTTTCTGTGTCACGCTATCTTGTGCCATTTATCACTGCTGTAATTGGAGTGTTCACAGCAGAAGACCCTGCTGGGATCATAAAGGTGTGCTACGATCTTTCTGTGTAGTTCTTTGCATTGCAGTAAGCAAATTGTGACTTTCAGAGGCAAGATAGTCCTGTCTGTTCTTGGAGAACTCAAATTGTCTTGTAACTGAAGCGCAGCATTTGCTTCTGATACAAGCTTTGCTAGTTTTTATTTTAATTATTATTATTGACAGAGAGCAGTGAACCATAAAGTACTGTAGTGATTGAATTATGCTTGGGCCTTCTCTGAGATCTGAGTCATGCAGCTCACATGCTGCTGACTGGGATTTTAATAAATGTCAGACTTGATCAAAGCTGCATCATTTCAAAGGTGCTATCAGAATGGGTATGGTATAGTGCAGGGAAAAATACCCCTTTTCCATTAACAAATAAAGCTAATGGAATTGCCTGCCAACAACTTATTTGATACAGTATTCTATATTCTGTATATATTTTTTTGTTTAGCGTTATTTAAAGAGCTACTGACGCCTGAAAGAAAACTTTAAAAAACATTATAATTAGGTACAATTCTGCTTGCATTCCATTTATAGTTTACATATTTCTCCTCCCCATAATTTATTACTAAAGAAATGTGTATGTGTATATGATTGTTGTCCCTTAGAGTTCATTTTGCATTCATCTGCCTCTGTAATGTACTCCTTACTTCAAGTCATGATCCTCTATTGTGACATAATCTGTTGCCATGGGAATAACTGTGAGGTCACAAGCATTGCTCTATGACTTCAGGAAAGGAGAAATCAGCAGGAAGAGATGAGCTCTTCAGGAGCAAAGATCCTGTTTTCATGCAAATTACCTCACTTCTAAATAATGGGGAGGAGGAATGCAGAACTAATGGGAAATACAAGCTGTACAGTTCCTAAATACTGTATTATGTTTTGTTAAAGTTTTCCTGAACCTGTCAGCAGCTCTTTAATATTGATGTGCTGATACCACAGGATGAAACGTTCATATAGCCATGAGATAAAGGTGTCACAAGCTCTGTACTTGGATATAATAAAATGCTAGTCTTGGCATTCCAGTGACAAAGGAGAGTGATGGGGGGAGGTTGAAATATTTTTATTTTATTTAGTTTGGTGACTGGGAGAGGCACACTGAGTGGAGGACACCCTGCACTAACAACATAATTAAGTCCTGACCCTGGACTCTGCCTTGGAGGCAATATTTATTTTCTTTAAGCATAACGTTTCCTTTACAATAGTGTACCCAGTCCCGTGAGATTGTTCCCATAATCACTTCTCCTGGATCAATTACCAGCTGAACTGATCTGGAATCAGTCAGCTGTGAGAATACTTTAGAAGTTATTTTTCCTTGCACTTAACTCCCTTTGGTGTTGATTTACTGTTCCAATACCATGTCACCGTGGGTCACTACTCTGTTGAAATGTACCTCCGCACTGACCACTAGGGTATGCTGGCTGCTGTTGCAAGCCTCTGATTAGACACATATGGGCTTGATCACGGTATAGCGTCCCCAGAAGTGTGACAAATGTTCTGTTCAGAATAACTTAGGAACCACAACCAGTTAATTAAATTACTTTGAAGAAAAGATAAAAATTTTGATGAGGCAGACTGCTTTGAATTTAGAAAAATTGTAGCAAACGAAAACTGCAGGTTCATAAAAGAAACTGCTTGTTTTGCAGTTTATCAAAATGATTTGTGTTTTATACCATTTTGTGCTGACAACGAGCTTGAGCTTACAGAGAACCTGTTTTTTTTTACATTGCACAATGCATGGTTCTTACTTGAGAGTGTAGTTTTCTTTATTCATTTACTGTATTTTGTCTGGCTATGAACGAGGTTTGATAAAATAATTTTTTCCTTGTGAAGAATAAATTTAGTTAATTAGTAGTGGCGTGGGTGTTATTTTGGCTAGAAAACTTGCCATACTTTTAGGGTCACTGTACTGTGATCCGTCTTATATCTGGCATGTCGAAAACTTATCCCAGATTAATCTGGCTAGGAAACTGGTCCTGCATCAGTTTGTCTGTTAAGCTGATCCTGGTTGGTCAGTTGTTACGTGCACAATTCACAAGCATTATTCCATTTTCCTGTGCTGGTGCATTAGGCTCTTGTAGAAGAAATTGCAGCTGAGGGGGGACCATACTTTTTATTTGCGCCCAGTTACCTGTTTGTCACTTTGGCTGCCAGCTCACCGTTTATCATCCTTACTTGCGTTTCTTTTTGATGCCGTTATTGATTAGTCTGTAGCTCTTGTGTTCCACGGCAGAGGAGCAGTGATTAGTATTGTCTTGAAAATGTGGATTAAGTTGCCACAGTATCGAGTTTTAAATTGTTGTCTCATGCGACGTCTGTGAGTTTGCTTCCTCAGTACAATACAGTATCATACAGTGTGTCACAGAATGCACTCCAGAGCTGCTGACAAAATGAAGTGAAACATAGCAGTCCATCAGGAACAAGAGAATTCTGTATACAAGGCAGGGTGCACTAAAAGCATAACTCTTGAGGTTTACAGGAGTGATCCTTAACTATGTGAAGACTAGCATTTTCCCATTTACATATGTTAGACCTGTAAATAACTTGAAAGAGTTTGTTTAAATGCACACCAAAAAAGTAATAATATTTCATCCATAAGTCTTCATCAGGAATTATCTGTCAATCAGAAAACTAGGTTTTGCAGACACCAGCAAGGTAGGTCTTATTGTTTTCGGGGAGTCGCTGGTGGCACTGGTGCAAGCGTTCTCGTCCCCTGTCAAACCTGTAGAAATAAAGGGAGAATGGGTTAGCATGGGGAACAAGCAAGTAAAGAGCACAGAGAGTGTACGGGCATAGAAATGAAGTAAAGGGTATTTTAGGGGAAACAGTACAGTTTAAGATATAAGTGAGAGTGAAAATAGAGAAACAGAAACAGAGGAAAGAATAAGGAGATAGAGTAAGTGACAGAAACAGAGAACTACAATCAGAAATGGACACTCATACTGTGTGTGGTGCAGTGTGGATGGGAGCGGGTATAGAAAAAAATTTGTTGAGTCGGGGAGTCAGAAACTGGGACATTCAGCTGCCCAAGCCTTGTACTGGGACACAACAATGAATAAATGCTAGAATTGCAGTCACTTGGCTGAGGGAGAGGTGGACATAGTGGCCATTAAGGAGATTTGGGCCACACCAAACCAAGACAGGGTTCTAGCAGTTCCTGGCTGTAAAATGTATAGGAAGGATGGGGTGGGGGAGTGGCATTGTACATGAAGAAGGGGATAATTTGCACCATGGAGGGCAAGCTTAAAGCTTTGTGGGTACAGATACAGTCCATGAAAGGGGGGAAACTCAGGATGGGGGTGATCTATAGACTGCCTTCCCAGATGGAGAAATTGGATAGGGTATTGGAGTTCCAGTTCATAGACATGTCTAGCAGGGGCAAGGTAGTAATAATGGGGGACTTCAGTCTACCTGGGGCGGACTGAAAAATCCCTGCTACCTCCTGCAGTAGAGAACAGGTACTCCTGGATGCTTTCCAGAGCGCCTTCCTGATGCTAGATGTCATGGAGCCCACTAGGAAGAGGGCTGTTCTGGATCAATTATTGCCAGTCTTGTTGGTACAACTGATCTGGCTTGCATCACTGTGACCTGGCTGGACAAGAATCCCAGCCCAGTATTGGAATTGGCAGTTCCCGCCAGGTACTAGGTGATGCACCACCCGAGAAAGGATTTTAGGGTCGTGTGAGTTGCCATTTGTTTTAAGTCGGACTTGAGCCATGTAGCCATCCCTGTGGGAGAGGCCAGACCCTTAGAATGTATCATGGTTGCAGGTGTAGGTTGCAGGATCCTTCTCATTTACTGTCCACCCAGTGGTGAGAAGGAATTCCTGCAGGAAGTAGTGGACTTCATCATCTACCAGGTGATGGAATCCCTGGATGGATAATTCAGGGGGATTTCAATTCCTGGGTCAATGATGAATTCTCGCAGTTTGGACAAGACTTCCTCCAACTAATGAGTTAACTGGGCCTCACACAGGTAGTTTCCTCTGCAACTCATATTCATGGTCATTCCTTGGACTTGGTCTTCCTGCTAGGGAGGGAGATCATTGATTTGGTGGTGGAACCTGTTGGTTGGTCGGATCATCATACTATAAGGTTCAGATTCAAGGCACCCCCCCCCCAATAGACCTGCCCCTATGGAGATGGTCCGGCAATGCCCTTTAAGGGGTTTAACCCCAGATGGTCTTATGGGGATACTGGACCTGTCAGGCTTGATGAGTTTATGTGAGGAGCCGGGGGAACTAGTACTAGCCTATAATAAGGTAGTGGACAGGGCCCTCGACTCCTTAGGTCCTGTCCATGTTTGCCCCCTCTCCCTTCACCCGAATTCACCATGGTTCAATGGCACTTTGAAGGAGCGGAGGTGAGGGGGTCGCAGGTTGGAGCAGCATTGGCGAAAATCCAGTCTGGAGGATGACAAACTTAGATTGATGGTTCTTTATAAAGACTATCAATCGGGCAATCTCCAGTGAGAAGACAGAGTTCCTGTCCAAGGAGATTGCTGCAGCAAGGAATCGGCCAGCTCAGCTTTTCCAGACTGTCGATAGGTAATGCAGTCCAAACTGTCTTCAGTCATGGGGAACTTTTTCACGATTTAGATGTGACGAGTTTGCTTGGTTCTTAGCTGATAAGATTGACACCATCAGGTGGGAGATCTGTCAGCACACTCAAATGGGCCTTGCAGTGATGGCAAGAGGTTGCAAGCACTAGGCCTGTCTGGTCTGACTTCGGCCAATTGGTGATTGTGGTCATTGTACAGGTTATCCAGGGATTGTGCCTAACCTACTGTAGTTTGGATCTGTGCCCAACATGTCTCCTAGTGGGGTCTGTTGAAGTCATTGACCCGGTCCTCGCTAGGATAGTACGATGTTCTCTGGAGACAGGGGTGTTTCCGGACCCCCTGAAGGAGGCAGTAGTAATACCATTCCCGAAGAAACCTTCTCTAGATCTGGACTGCCTAGCTAACTACAGACCTGTCTCTAACCTGTCTTTTTGGTAAGGTTTTTTTTTATTTATTTTGTTTATTTATTCAATCTCGGATTACAAGTATTTTTGAGCACAAGGCAGCTAATTTACAAAGATTCCACGTCAGTGGGGAAGGGGTTACACTTAGACAGGGGGTACAACAAGATGATGTTGAAAAATACAGTACAGTATGTGTGATACACCTTTGAAACGAGATGATTACAATAATAAATAGCGAATAAACAGTAAGGAAGAGCCAGCAAGGTGAGATGACAGTTATGCTGGAACAAACAGTCAAGTGAATACATCCAAAGCATACAGTGACAAATTAAGTAAAGGAGGCAGTAGGGAGTTAAGATAGCGGGGTAGATGAAGGTGGTGGCGTTGTGATGTTGATCAGAGTGGAGTGTAGCAGCCAGTGGCTTTGTCAATGTTGTAGGAGGGGTAGGAGATGGAGGGAGGGCATGGTGAAAGGGTGATGTAGGTGATCAGTACTATGTACGTGTCAAAGAGTGTGGACAGGGTGCCACAGTACACGGTTGAGGTTGAACAGACAGGAACTAGGATTGGGTGGTACAATCACATGTGCTTCTAGTTGTAAGATGCTGCCGGAGCAAATGTTATTGAGAAGTTCGTGGCACCACAACTAGATGATCATTTGACAACTCACAATGTCTATGATCCTCTCCAATCTGGTTTCAGGAAGAGGCATAGTACTGAGACCACCCTTGTTCAAGTACTGAATGATCTCCTGATAGTGAGGGCTCGAGGGAGTCAATCCAGCTTGGTCCTTCTCAATCTCAGCATCGTTTGACACTGGGGACCATGGGGTGTTGCTGGAGCACCTGCAGATCCTCTGCAAACTGGCTGGTACAGTCCTCAGTTGGTTTATATTGTTCCTTACTGGCAGGACGCAGAGAGTAGTGTCAGGGATTTATTCCTCGCCTTCTCTCTCCCTGTCACATAGGGTTCCATCTTTTCCCCCATGTTGTTTGCAGTGTATATGCTGCCATTGGGAGATATTATTAGGTGGTATGGGCTGACTTTTCACTGCTGTGCAGATGATACTCCGCTCTACATGCCCTTTTTGCCTGAGCAGGATGGGGCAGTCTCAGTCTTTAACAACTGCTTCTCCGAGATCTGGGGTTGGATGAGTGCCAGTTGACTGAAGCTGAACTCTGACAAGACTGAAGTGTTGGTTGTAGAGTCAGGTCACCAAGGCATGGAGTTGGAAACAGGTCAGCTATCTGGGCTTAGGCTCAGAGGTGACCAGCTGCTTACCTCTAATCAGGCGTGAAATATGGGCATCGTGTTTAACAGTGGCCTGACATTAAAATCTCAGGTATCTGCAGTCATAAAGACCTCAGTTTGCCATCTGAGGAACATTGCTCAGATGAAGCACCTGGTTCCTCCTGGTGATTTGCCAACTCTGGTTCACACCTTTGTAACCTTGTGCCTTGATTACTGCAGTGCCCTATACCTGGGGCTACCGGGACTTGATATCCCCCGACTGCAGTTAGTGCTGAATGTGGCATCCAGGTTGTTGACTGGTTTATCAAGATCTTGCCATATCACTCCTGTGCTCTGCGATCTGTATGGGCTGCCGGTACAGTGGCAGATCACCTTCAAGGTCGGGCTGCTGACCAACAAAGTCCTACATGGACAGGGACCTGGCTACTTGCAAGATCTTCTGTGTCCCTACCGCCCCTCCACCCACCCTGCTCCACTCACGAAGGATTGCTAGAGGTTCCCAGGGTCCGGTTAGAGACTTCAGGAACGCGCACTTTTGCTTTTGCGGTCCTGACTCTGTGTAATGCTCTGCCTCATCTGATTAGATAGTGCTTGACCGCTGACAGTTTTAAATCTGAACTAAAAACATCTGTTCGGGGGGGCGCTGCTGAGCAGCAAACAGGCGAGACGCACTAACCGCAGCTCTGCAAGTCTTAAGCTCTTTTCTCCCAAATATTGCGATTTATAGAAGCGGAAAAGTAAAACTAAGCGGATCTTTGAATCCAGAAAAGCAACCGGTATCGAATGATATGCGACTTAATATGGGCCGTACTCAGAAGAACGCTAACACTGGTCCTAAACAAGTGGCGACAGTGCCAGAACAGGCCACATCCTCCACGACGACTAGAACTGGTGGAGAGCCCCCGTGGAACGCATTACAGGCCTCTATGCTCGCAATCAAAGCAAAAATAGAATCGATCATCAAACATTTTGCTGAACAAGATGCTAAGATGGAGACCGTAACCCAAATGGCAACATCAGCAGAGAAAACGGCAATTCAGGCTGTATCTGCAACAACAAAACTTGTCCAGGAAAATGCCCAACTTCAATATCGCCTTAAGGCTCTGGAGAACTCTAGTAGGGCCTCACACGTTCGCATAATAGGTCTTCCGGAGGGATGTGAGGAGGATGACTTACTTACTTTTTTACTGTGCTGGTTATCTGAAGCCCTTAACCTCCCCGCCGATTCCCTAGGAGACAAACTTTTAAAGGCCTTTCGACTTACACCCCGATCAGCAGGACCACGAGGTGAGGTTCCCAGAGTGATTCTGATGGTTACCACCAGCCCATCAGTGCGAGACCAACTTCTTCAAGCTGCACGATCTTCCAGAGGGTTATCATTCAATGGAGCAACTGTGCATCTGTTTCCTGACCTTTCATTTGCAACCCGTACCAGGAGAAAGAAATTTGATGCAGTGAGAGCCTGTCTTCGGGGGCTAGGGCTGTCGCACTCACTCTTGATGCCTGCCAGACTTCATATCCATTATGGTGGGAGGACATTCCAATTCTCAGACCCGGTCGAAGCAGGGAAAAAGGTGGAATCAATCGCTCGACAGTTCCAGACATCCGAGGCCGGTATTTCTAGCGATCTGGATTCAGAACAAGAAACCTGATTTACATGGACTTATCACGACTCTAGAGTATTTTTTGTAGAGGGATTTACGCTTTTATTTCCACATCTCTCAAAGAAATGTTTTTGAGGAGTTTAACTGTGGCTGTAGTGCTAAAATTGTAAGGGATATCATATATAATAGGAAGGGGGTTCATATCAGCACTGGATGTTGAGTTAACTATTCGGATTTCAAACATTTTGGACTTGACTCCAAAGCCTTTGTTTGCTGTAGCCTATTTAGATAACATATTGTTGTATATACTCTTTCTCTCGTCCCCCCCATCCTGAATCCATTCTGTCTAGGCTCTAGATATGCTAATGTACATTGGATGTATTTGTTCAACAAATGGTTAACATCTGACAGATGCTTGTACAATATACAATTGTTTATTGTCAAAAAGCAATAAAACAAAGTTTAAAAAAAAAAAAAAAATATCTGTTCAGCCAGGCATTCCCGAACAAGGGTCCAGCCTAGTTGTACCGCTGTCTGATTGATATTTATAAAAATTTTTATTCTATTGTTATTTATTCATGTATGTATTCAGTACTTAATTTGTGCCGGTGCTAGCCGGGGCTCAGCCCCGGCACCTCTTTTCATTCCGGGGCTGAGCCCCGGCACGTGGCACCATTAAACAAAGATTTCAGCCTGGGAAAGAGAAGAGCTAGCCTACTCACAGTTGCCGGCTTGCCAAGTTGCGCGCAGTATGAATCCAGCTCACCGCTCACCGCATGGTGCCTTGCGCTCGCTGCTCGGATCGTCCTCGCTACTTGCCCGGGGGGGGCGGGCGTGCATGGCAGCACGCTTCATGCATCACCTGATCAACTGTTCTGTGGTCAGGTGGTGCATCTCTGTCAGGCAGCGCAGCGTAACTGCGTAAATGTAGTGGGATGGACGGGGGGGAGGAGTCACGACATTGGCGCCTTGCCGCCGGCCGTCGTTGCTCCAGTCGTGTTGTTGGACTGTTCTGTTGGTGTTATTCTGATTCCGTTGTCCAATCCAATCATATTCTCGCAGAGCACTGCACAAAAAAATTTTCTTGGGCGAGTGGGGCGACACAGGGCGAATTCTTGAAGTGAGGGAATAGTGGTTTTTGCTGCTAAAAGGTCAAGGATCAAACTAAAGTCGGGCATCACGGGGTGGGGTGGCTCAGGGCTGGGAATAGAAGTGAATGAGTGGGCCGAAAGGAGAGGAGGAGGTTCAAGTTGGAACATACCTCTCAACCTCCTGCCTCATAAATCAGGGACAAAGCTTAAAAAAATCAGGGACAAAGGACTAAAATCAGGGACATTTCTTCAAAATTGGAGATATTCACTCAGGGAGCTGGAAGAATAAAGGGCTTAGTGTAAAATGCATTGTCTAAGGAAGAACAAGTCTGTAACTTTAATGTCTGACATTATTTTGTGCTTATAACCCCTGTTGTTTGGTCACAGAAACACAATTTTTAGGAAGGAAAGAGTAAAATTCTGAGGCAAAATCAGGGACGTCCCTGAAAATCAGGGACAGTTGAGAGGTATGAGTTGGAACTTAAGTTGGAAGCCAGGCTGCTGACTGACTGAGGCAGCAAAATTTATCTAAAATGGAGTGCTGAAGAAGGGAGCTTGAATTGAAGCAATTTAGGAAGAAGTAAGGGCCAGGCAGGCAGCATTAAGGCAACTTAACTTACTTGGGATTCAAGGAGAAGTCTTGCTACCTACCTAATAAAAAGAAATAAATAAGTAGTAAACCACAAAAAAAAAAAAAAAAAAAACAGTAAAGTGAAGACGCAGACAGACTGCATTAAAGCTGATAGGTTCAGTCTGTCTGTCTGGATTTGACTACTGTAACCCCCCTGCAAATGGGGGTTCCCAAAAGACTTCCAGGAGCTTGCTTGAATGCTCCAAGCCTGAATGGTGTTTGGCATTTAAGCCATTTATCAGTGAGTGTTTTAGAGCCTCTGGTACTGTCTCTTTAAGAGCTGTCTGCTTGCAGACATAATTAGTTTATGGGGGACTGTGTGCTTCTCTGAGTACCACTCGAGCTGCTGCCAATTCACTTCATTTTGCAGTCACTAGGGTGCAAAGGGAACCTATCTGAAAGATGTAACTGTTTGCCAGAAATTATTTAGAGTAATAATGAAATTACAGTTTGTCTAACCTGCTTTCTTTGCAGTCAGAACTGTGTCTGCTAGTTCCCATTCTAGTTTTGAACTGCTGAACTGGACCAATCAGTGTGGGGTAAGCTAGCTCTAAAATGATGCCTTGGACGAATCAGAACTTGGACTCATAATCTGAGCCAGCCACAAGAGGATTGTATGGGCAGTGACTCTGGGAGATGTAGTTTAGACTTCAGTGCCTTTTGGACCAACAGCAGCAGTCTATTGTGAGTGACAGCCAATCAGTCAAGAACTGGGAGGAACTCAAAGGAAGTGCCGGTTTTGTCGGTTGGAGTTCAGTTGAGCTTTGGCAGTGAAGAAGGAAGGAGCCCTGTGCTTTTCAGTGTGCAGTTTTAGTCAAAAACGTGTGTAAGGCCCAGAGTTCGGTCTGCAGCTTGTGTAACAGCTTGTTAGGACTGAATCCGTCCTGTGAAAAGAATCAAAGGATCTCTGAAGAGTAGAAACCAGGCTCACCCTGTAGAAGACTGGAAGAATTGCTGAAAATTGCACTCGGTCTGTCAGGAACTGAATCTGCTGTGTGTTCTCCCGGTATTGTGCAGTAATTGCGATCGGGATACAGATGCAGCCTGCCTGGTATAGTACTTTCTTTTATATGGATGTGTGAAGAGGTTTGTGTACCTCAAGTGAGCCCTGCTGACATTGAAGGACCCTATCTTATTTGGAGGTCGTGAGTACTAATTCAGGGTTGCTCCTGTTGGATTGCCACATTAAATCCAAATGGAATTACTGTACTGCTGACTGTTTAATTCTCCTTTTCTCTGTGTGAAAGGGCCCCACCAGCTGCCACGGTTTGGACTAGCCACTAGGGCTTGGGTACCCAGGGACAGTAACTGATAGGGATAGGCCTGGCACAGAGCCATAGGTAGATTATTAGAGTGATAAGCTAATTAACCTGATTTCCCTGTCCTTGTTATATCCCCTAAATAAATCAGAGCTGCTTGTTTCAGCAAAGTTATACTGCCTGAGGTATTTGTCTATGTTAAAGTACTGTACTGTGATTGTTGCACTGTATCTCATTTCACAGGAGGTCCCAGTGCGGAACCAGACCTGGGGGTAAGTGTATACTGTGAAGGTAATTCTGATATATTGTGTGGGCCACTAGTGGGAAGAAAGGGGTTGCAGTGTCCCAGAGGGCTGTGACCAAGTTAGTTTAACTATTGCAAACCCTGACCTCTGGGTGGAGGCACCGCCATTGGATCCAGGCCCCTCAACCTGTTAGTGGCAAATCAGGCAGGGGTAGTAGCCCCTGGGATAGCGCCATCTAGGGTTACATCTTGGAGGCTCACCGCTGGGATTGTGTGTCCTCTAGTGGCCATATTACTGAACCACTGTTAGAAAAAATGGGTACCCGACAGAAGTGGCTGTGCACCGGCTGGTGGAGTGGTGTACTGGGGAGGAGATCGACCCCAAAATGCTATGCTTATCCTGGACATCCCCTGGGTATCAATACGGACACTGTGCAGGAGTACTTTCAAGGTGGAAGGTTTACAAAACCCTGTGGTGGTGGGTCGGCATGCTAATCTGCTCACCCACACTTTCCTGGCCCTAGTAGAGTTTAAGGATCCCATAGATAGCTCCAAAGTGCCACAGACCATTACCCCAGAGGAGCCCTCACTGCTTGGAGAGTGATAACTAAGGACAGTAAAGACCCGGGGGGGAATCAGCCCCCACCACTATCTGAAACTTTTGAGGAGAAATTTGCTGAATGGTTGCTGGGAGAGGGAAAACTGTGGAGGACTTGAAGAAACTATTCTTGCCACCTGGGGTGTTCCTCCCCAACACCTCTCCTGCTCCAGTGCCCGTAATGGTGGCTGAACCAATGCAGACTCCTGTTCTGCACCTGCCATTAGTCACGACTCTTACGAAGGTTGAGGATCTTCTCTGGCACCCTCCCCACCCCCCAAGGGGAGGATGACTGGGAGACCTGGATAGACTATGTTGCCCCCCAAGTGCTAGAATGGCAATGCTCGGAAGGCGAAAAGCGAGAGGGTTAGTGAGAGCCTCCGAGGTCCTGCCCTGGCTACCATCCGTGCTAAACGGGCCAGTAACCCTGAAGCGACTGCACAGGCCTATCTTGAGGCCTTGGAGAATGTGTATGGGAGCCCAGATTCTGATGAGGACCTATGGTGGAGAGTAAGAGATGCACAACAGTACCAAGGGGTTGTTGTCTGTGTATGTATCTCGGCTGGAAAAATTGTTGCAAGAATGCCTCAGAAAGGTAGTTTGCCAGCGATTGAACTGGACCGAACCAGGCTGGACAGGATCCTTAAGTCTGCCCCTTCTCAGAACTGCTGTTGCTTCAGTTACACCTGGCAGATCGACTGGAATCCCCACCCTCCTATGATGAGTTAATGAGAAATTCGGGAGTTGAGAAAAGGCGACCTCGGGAGGGACCTGCACCAATAGCTGCGGCTACGACCGAGTGACTGAGGGTGACCCATCAAGTGAAGTTCAGGGGCAGAGGTTGGCAGTCAATGAGTGCTCTGACAAGGAAAAGATATGCCACAATGGGCGAACTGTTGAGAGAGATCCGGAATTCAAAACAGTCCCTTTATGAAGGCCACGCCTGCAAATCAGGCCCTGACCTATATCCGACTGCATCTGCTATGGGGTGGGGGTACCCACCCATGTATCTCCTGCTGATAACAGCTCCAAACTCAATTCCTTGACCATGGAAGTGGAGAAACTGACGAGATGTCTCCAAATGCTTATCACGCCGCAGACAGAGATGGCACCAAGGTTTCCAGTTAATAATACCGCCCTGGCTCCCAGTGTGGCGCCTCGGCCAGCTCAAACTCCAGAAAGTATGTTTTGCTATAATTGTGGGAAAGATGGGCACATGAAAAGGGAATGCCAGTCCCAAAAGACACTGACAAAGTTGCATATAGGCTACAAGGAGAGCTTGGAGAAGAAATCAGTGGTTAAGAGGTGCTGCGACATGATCCAGTGAGGGCACCAAAATGCTAATTCACGTCCTTTTGTGGCAAGGTCAGTTGCCCAGGCCCCCACTACCGCCTCTCAGACTGGTCCAGAATAGTGGGTCCCTCCATGGAGACCACTGAAAGGTGAATGGAGTGTCTACAAGAGCTGTATTAGACAGTGGCTCCCAAGTGACAATTATGTTCCAAGATTGGTATCAGAAGCATTTGTCAGACATACCTTACAACCATTAGAAGGACTGCATGTATGGGGTTAAGTGAGAAGGCCTACCCCTATTCGGGTATATCGAATTTGGCTGTCTTTCCCCACCTCCGTGGCTGGAGTGGCCGAACAAGTAGAGACCCTAGCCTTAGTGTGTCCCCCACTGGACTGTAGGATGGTGTCCTTTGTTGATTGGAACAAATGCTCATATGTTCGGAAGGCTGGCACAGTTGTGTTATGAAAACAGGGGTCAAAGACTAGTAGAGCTTTAAGAGTTCCGGCTTTAATTAAGAAGGCCTATGAGGCACAGAGAGATGCTGAAAAACAGAACCAGAGGGACCGGTCGAGATTGTATGGAAGAAGGATCCTGAGTCTCTGATCCTGGCGCCAAATGCCCAGTGTACCTTACAGGGAGAGGTCCGTATCAGAAAGGATGTTAAGAATAAAATATTAATGTTGGATGCACCAGGCGATGGAAAATTGCCAGAGGGACTGCTGGTCAAGCCTAGTATTTTGCCCGCTAGAGCCCATGCTTATGCCAGAAGGGTAATGGTCCAAGTTCATAATGTGTCTGAAAGACATTCGAGTAAACAGAGGTTGCATCCTGGCTAATGTGCATTGTGCAGACACTGCAGTGCTACCCAGCAGCAAGAGTTCAAGGAAGAATGACAGAGTAGCGCCTGACTTGTTTGATTTGGCGACTCCCGCTGCCAGCTGAATGGAAAGTGAAGATCAGTGAGAAGCTTGCCCAGAGAGACCAGGTGTTTTCTTTAAAGGAATGGGATGTAGGATGGTGTAAAGGAGCTGGCACAATATCCGGCTGCATGATGAAGACCATTTCGTGAGAGGTCGACGCCTGGCACCTGCTGACATAGATGATGTGAGCGGCATCTGCAAGAGATGTTAGCTGCTGGTGTAATACAAGAATCCAGAAGCCCTTATGCTTCCCATTGTGGTAGTGAGGAAAAAGAATGGAACAGTAAGGATGTGTGTGGATTATCGCACCTTAAACCGCGGACTATCCTGATCAGTACACAATGCCCCGCATTCAGGATGCTTGGACTGCCTAAGCGGGAGCAAGTGGTTCTCTGTGCTGGATCTCCGAGTGGGTACTATCAGATCCCGATGGCCCCAGAGGACCGTGAAAAGACAGCCTTTATCTGTCCGCTTGGCTATGAATTCATGAGGATGCCTCAAGGGTTTCAGGTGCCCCAGCCACTTTTCAACGATTGATGGAGCGTGCAGTGGGGACATGAACTTACTAGAGTGCCTGGTATACCTAGATGATGTTATTGTGTTTGGCAGCTCACTGGAGGAACATGAGAGCAGATTATTTAAGGTATTGGACCGACTGGAGGACTTTGGCCTTAAACTGTCCATTGATAAGTGTCAATTTTTTCAAACATCAGTAAAGTATGTGGGACACATAGTATCCACAGGAATAGAGACCGACCCAAGTAAAGTTGAGGCCTTGACCACCTGGCCACAGCCCAAAATCTAAAGAACTGCAAAGATTCCTGGGATTCTGTGGTTATTATCGGCTTCATCAAGGACTATTCAAGAGTGATCCGCCCTTTACTTAACCTTACTCAAGGGTATCCCCAACCCACAAAAATACCAAAAGTCAGCATCCCTCAAGACTGAAAGAGTGTATTTTCATCCGAGTGAAGTATTGGGGCCCGCTGGACTCCTGATTGTGAGACTGCTTTTCATGAGATCATATATCAACTTACCCATGCTCCAGTGCTGGCCTATGCCGATCCAAGAAAACACGTCCTGCACACTGATGCTAGCTTGCAAGGGTTGGGGGCTGTGTTGTACCAAGAGCACGAGAATGGCCTGAGACCAGTGGCCTTTGCCAGTAGAAGCCTGACCCCATCCGAAAAGAACTATCCTGTACATAAGTTAGAGTTCCTAGCTTTGAAGTGGGCTATTGTTGACCAATTCCATGAGTACTTGTATGGGGCTAAAATACTAGTAAAACTGACAATAATCCTTTGACCTATGTGCAGACCTCAGCTAAGTTGGATGCCACTGGCCATAGGTGGCTTTCTGCATTATCTACATATGACTATGCTCTCGAATACCGAGCAGGTCTGAACCACATAGATGCTGATGCTCTCCCGGAGGCCTGTTCCCCAGAATGATTGGGTCCGATTGGCAGAACCTGACATTCGGGCACTCTGCGGAAGTTTGACAGGGAGGAACAAATGTCCACAGGCCTGATGGACTGCATGGTGGATTGCTGGAGCCTCTGAGGTGCATACCTGCTGCTTATTGCCACTTTTCTGCAATAGACATTGGTGCACTGCCTCAGCTGGACAATGACAGTATTCGCGGGCTCAATCCAGCGATCCCATGATCAAAGCAGCTTTAGAAGCCCTCTATGCAGGAAAAGATGTGTCCAAATTACGCTCCACTGATTTGAGAACTGCACTGTTATACAAAGAAGGTCCTAAGTTGAAACTGATCAATAAACTGTTATACAGAGAAACAGTAGACAGAGGGGACAAGTAGACAAACAACAACTAGTGCTGCCTGCCTTTCGAGACTCAGTATTGAGGTCCTTGCACAACCACAGGGGCACCTTGGTATAGACAGAACACTTGACTTGGTGAGATCCAGATTCTATTGGCCTAAGATGGGGGCTGATGTGGAGCAACACATTCGAACTTGTAGTCGCTGCTTCGAGGAAAGCTTTGCCCCAGAGGGCTGCCCCTTGTTAACATCACCACCAGTGCACCCATGGAGCTGGTCTGTATTGATTTTCTGAGTTTGGAGTCAGATCAAAGAAATATCAGTAATGTGCTGGTGGTCACTGACCATTTCACGAGATATGCCCAAGCTTTCCCCACCAAAGACCAGAAAGCATCCACTGTAGCCAAAGTACTTGTAGAAAACTTTTTGTTCACTATGGGGCTCCACAAGAATCCATTCTGATCAAGGGAGAGACTTTGAGAGTCGCCTGATCAAAGAGATGCTTTCTCTGTGGGAGTGCAAAGTCCAGAACCACTCCTTACCACCCCAGGGGACCCACAGCCTGAACGTTTCAACGCACTTTGCTAGATATGCTAGGCACCCTGCACCCAAAGGACAAGCCTAGATGGAGCCAACAAATTAGCACCCTGGTACATGCTTATAACTGCACCAAAAGTGATGCCACTGGATTCTCCCCTACCGCCTGATGTTTGGAAGAGAAGCTCGACTACCAGTAGATGTGTGTTTTGGGGTCTCTCCTGATGGGGTTCAAGCTGACAACTATTTACAGTATGTGCAAAGTTAAAGGCCCAGCTAACTCATGCGTACCAACTGGCTCAAACCATGGCTGCCAAAGAAATCTGGCCAACAAAGAAAGGTATGATAAAAGGTGAAAGCACAGGAACTCCAGGAGGGAGATCGGGTATGCTAAGAAATCTGGGACTGCATGGCAAGCACAAGATTGCTGACAGATGGCACCATCTCCCTCACATTGTAGTGGGCAAACTAGATGATCTGCCAGTGTACAAAGTAAGGCCTGAGAATAATTCAAAAGATGTAAAAACAATGCATAGAAATCATTTACTGCCCATTGGACAAATCTTAATTGAGTCTGAGCCCTAGAAGATGCCCCTCTGGACCAGTGACTAGAGCTGCTGCTAAGAAAAGATCAAGAAAGTCTGCACCTACAGAAGCAAAGTTAAAGTGTTCCCTCCACAAGTCCCAGTTGAGCATGACTGTCAGTCCATATCGGAAGAAAGTGAGAGTGACTTTGAATACTATCCTTCTTACGAACTGAGTCAATTGTTTGAGGCAATCCCTAGTCAATACTGGAGACAAAGCTGGGCCTTCTGGACTGTCTAAGCCCCAGCTTCATCCCTGGAGCCAATGCTCCCAGAAAGTGAAGTGCAAAGCATCAGATCAGATGAAATGGAATCATTGTGCATGGTTGAACTGTTTGAGCTTTCAGGGAGGAAAATGATAGATTGGGGCAGACTGGTGATACACCGAACAAGAAGAGTATTTTGAGTGCCCTGACAGTCCACTGCCAGTGTCCAAAGCTCTCCATGCGAGCCAAATGTTGTGGACTCAGAAACTGTAACTCCTGGAGCTGAAAGTGCCCCAAGTTCTAGCCTCTCTACCCCATGGAGACTCCCCTGACAAGTGAGGACAATGCTGAAAATGAGGCTCAGAGTGCAGAGACTATAACAGTTCCCCTAGAAAGACTGGTCGAGCTGTAAAGCCTGTGGTGCACCTCAGTTATGATTCACTTGGGAGGCCTGTGGACTTGCCTCTCAATGTTGTCCATAAAGGGTGTATGTGTCCCGAGCTCATTGCCCAAACTGAGCATCAGTGCTAACTCCAAGTTACTTGTGTTGCCCTCTAAGTATGGTGCCCTTGCCCCATCCAGCCCCAAGGTAACTGATAGGGAAGGGCCCCCTCTCTTCAGGTTTCATGTACAAGAGGTAATAACTTGAGTTATGGTACAATGTATGTAATACTGTGTAAGAGTGGCGTACTGCAATGTTTCAGAAATGTGTTCTTGGTAAAATGATATATTGACTGATGATTACATGTGCGAGCCTAATGCAAATGTATATGGTTGCAGTTGAAACTTATGGGGTACTTGCTTGGCCTGGACGTCAAGCTTTCCCAGCCAGGAAGGGTGTAACCCCCTGCAAATGGGGTTCCCAAAAGACTTCAGGAGCTTGCTTGAATGCTCCAAGCCTGAATGGTGTTTGGCATTTAAGCCATTTATCAGTGAGTGTTTTAGAGCCTCTGGTACTGTCTCTTTAAGAGCTGTCTGCTTGCAGACATAATTAGTTTATAGGGGGACTGTGTGCTTCTCTGAGTACCACTCGAGCTGCTGCCAATTCACTTCATTTTGCAGTCACTAGGAGTGCAAAGGAACCTATCTGAAAGATGTAACTGTTTGCCAGAAATTATTTAGAGTAATAATGAAATTACAGTTTGTCTAACCTGCTTTCTTTGCAGTCAGAACTGTGTCTGCTAGTTCCCCATTCTAGTTTTGAACTGCTGAACTGGACCAATCAGTGTGGGGTAAGCTAGCTCTAAAATGGTGCCTTGGACGAATCAGAACTTGGACTCATAATCTGAGCCAGCCACAAGAGGATTGTATGGGCAGTGACTCTGGGAGATGTAGTTTAGACTTCAGTGCCTTTTGGACCAACAGCAGCAGTCTATTGGTGACAGCCAATCCAGTCAAGAACTGGGAGGAACTCAAAGGAAGTGCCGGTTTGTCAGTTGGAGTTCAGTTGAGCTTTGGCAGTGAAGAAGGAAGGAGCCTGTGCTTTTTCAGTGTGCAGTTTTAGTCAAAAAAACGTGTGTAAGGCCCAGAGTTCCGGTCTGCAGCTTGTGTAACAGCTTGTTAGGACTGAATCCGTCCTGTGAAAAGAATCAAAGGATCTCTGAAGAGTAGAAACCAGGCTCACCCTGTAGAAGACTGGAAGAATTGCTGAAAATTGCACTCGGTCTGTCAGGAACTGAATCTGCTGTGTGTTCTCCCGGGTATTGTGCAGTAATTGCGATCGGGATACAGATGCAGCCTGCCTGGTATAGTACTTTCTTTTATATGGATGTGTGAAGAGGTTTGTGTACCTCAAGTGAGCCCTGCTGACATTGAAGGACCCTATCTTATTTGGAGGTCGTGAGTACTAATTCAGGGTTGCTCCCTGTTGAATTGCCACATTAAATCCAAATGGAATTACTGTACTGCTGACTGTTTAATTCTCCTTTTCTCTGTGTGAAAGGGCCCTACCAGCTGCCACGGTTTGGACTAGCCACTAGGGCTTGGGTACCCAGGGACAGTAACTGATAGGGATAGGCCTGTGCACAGAGCCATAAGTAGATTATTAGAGTGATAAGCTAATTAACCTGATTTCCCCTGTCCTTGTTATATCCCCTAAATAAATCAGAGCTGCTTGTTTCAGCAAAGTTATACTGCCTGAGGTATTTGTCTATGTTAAAGTACTGTACTGTGATTGTTGCACTGTATCTCATTTCACAGGAGGTCCCAGTGCGGAACCAGACCTGGGGTAAGTGTATACTGTGAAGGTAATTCTGATATATTGTGTGGGCCACTAGTGGGAAGAAAGGGGTTGCAGTGTCCCAGAGGGCTGTGACCAAGTTAGTTTAACTATTGCAAACCCTGACCTCTGGGTGGAGGCACCGCCATTGGATCCAGGCCCTCAACCTGTTAGTGGCAAATCAGGCAGGGTAGTAGCCCTGGGATAGCGCCATCTGGGGTTACACTACTATTATTTTTACTTAAAGGTTTTCCTAGTTCTCCACAAACTGAAGTAAAAATAACTCCCTTCCAACCTTCCTGACTTCTTGGGAAAAACATTTTTTGTCACCTGGACGGAGTCGGAGTCAGGATATTAGAGACTCTCACTCACCTTATTAAGCAACAATTTCAAGCAAGCCAGAGACTAGAGGCAGAGCAAAATACAGGCAGAGGAGCACTTGTGCGGACTGCGAGCTGGGTTTAATTCTCCACAAGTTCCACTTACATATAGCACATTACTGTCGTGACAGACAGTAACTGTCTTTGTCTCTTTCAAGGGCTGGGGCTTGAATAAAAAAAGTCTAATACAGGCAGAGGGAGCATGTGTTCGGGACTGCGAGCTGGGTTTAATTCTCACAAGTTCCACTTACATATAGCACATTACGTGCGTGACAGACAGTAACTGTCTTTGTCTCTTTCAGGGGCTGGGGCTTGAATAAAAAGTCTAATACAGGCGGGGAGCCGCATTATGCGGACTGCGAGCTGGGTTAATTATCACAAGTTCCCTTACATATAGCACATTACTGTGCGTGACAGACAGTAACTGTCTTTGTCTCTTTCAAGGGGCTGGGGCTTGAATAAAAAAAGTCTAATACAGGCAGAGGAGCACGTGTGCGGACTGCGAGCTGGGTTTAATTCTCACAAGTTCCACTCACATATAGCACATTACTGTGCGTGACAGACAGTAACTGTCTTTGTCTCTTTCAAGGGGCTGGGGCTTGAATAAAAAAAAGCTAACTGAGATAGGCAGAGGAGCAGGTTAGATCTCTATTCATTTTGGAGACAGGCAGACAGCTGACACATAAATCCCCAAAAATGTCTCATGGTCAAAAGAAAATATGGTCGTATTTTTTTAAGCCAGGAGGTAGTATGAATGAGGGTGAGCCAGTGACTAAGAGGAAGAAAAAGGAGAGTGATAAAAACTACAGAAATGAATCTGAAGCTGTATCAGGTGCCACTGTTACATTGTCAGCAGTGCTACAAAGAAAAGCAAGTTCATGATTTTGAAGGAATAGTGTTATCGAAAACAGTTGTGCCAATAGTGACTCTGAATCACAGAGCTCTGGTAGTGAAGATGAATTACCTGAACAAGTTGTGGCTCACAGTAAACATTTACTTCCTGCGGATGGACGTGTGAACAAAACATTTTTTCAGAGCAAATACCGGTGGTTAGTCATCAAAGGATCAAATCTAGGTTGCAGTGTGTGTCAACAAGTCAGTAACTTGGGTCCTGAAAAATCTGCTGGAATGAAGCTGGCTAAGAATGGATCGAAACCTGTGTTGCTTCATACGGTACCAATAAAGCAAAGCAACAGAAATCACTACGGGAAAAAGATAGGAGAACATGCACAAACTAAGTCACATGTCGCGGCTTCTTGCATTCTTGAGCAGTCAAAAAAGACACATTGCTGCAATTAGCTGCAAATGCACAGTCTGCCCAAATTGCAACTTCTGACCAGAATCTTCAGAACTGCTTATAAAGCGGCGTAACCATCATCATATGGTTTTGAAGTAGAAATAGACTGTCAGCAGTTGAATGGACTAGACATGGGAGGATTTTGCATTCCAATGTGGCATGTTCTAACATTCAACATCACATTTCGTCTGAGATGAAGAAAAGTTGTTTGCCCAAATCACAGCGATTGCTCCTAAAGTGAGTCTTTACTTGATGAAGCTACTGCTTTAAACAAGAAGCGCTTTAATTGTATACATGCGACTGATGTTACCTGGCATGGAGTCTCCTGCTAATTTATTTGTGGACCTTGTGGAGCTGCAGGATCTGACTGCCGAGGGAATAGTGAACAGTTTATTGTCTGCGCTGAAAAAAATTAACATAAATGAAAACTTTCTTGCCAAGTGCCTGGTAGCAGTTGCTTGCGATGGGCGTCAGTGATGTTTGGATGCAATACAGGTGTCGTGAAGCGGTTGCAAGACATGTTTCCAAATATCATAGCATGGCACTGCTCTGCTCATCGCCTGAGCTTGCAGTCAATGATGTCATGAAAGATGTTGGAGCTACTAATCACTTTAAAAGTTTGTTAGACAAGCTATATTCTCTTTATAGCATCTGGGAAAAATAGGTTAGAGGTGAAGGAATGCGCTGAAGCACTTGACATTCAGCTTTGCAAGATAGGTAAGTGTTAGACACCGGTGGGTTGCGTCAAGCTTTAGAACAGTAGATGCTGTTAGGAATGCTTACCCTGCTCTCTATAAGCACTTCACATCTGCGGCTAATGACATTCCTCGTGACAACACAACCATAAAACCTACTCTGGTCTAAGCAAGCGGTTGTCATCTATTCAGTTTGTCAGCAACCTTGGAATTATGTATGATGCCCTACAGGAGTTGTCAGAGTTATCTCTTGAATTGCAACATCGCGATTGTACAATTGTTGATGCACACTGAGCTATCTCCCCAAATAGCGGTATTCGGCCTTAATGGTAGAAAAACAAGGCAAATTTTGTCACAGTGTGAAAGCCATAGAAGAAAGGATGTTTCAGGGTGTCCTATTGCATGAAGGAAATGTTTGTGACAAGAAGATTCACCCAGGACAATTTTTCCACAACAGCAGACAACTTCTGAAAGTATGCTGTCTACAGGAGGCACAACTGGTGACAAGACTGGATATGAGAATCTGATCACGAATGAGAAGTGCTATATAAGCAGTACTGGCCCGATGAGCTACCTACACTGTATGAAAAAGTGAGATTGAATCTCTTTGCAGAAGATTTGATATTGATACTACTCGTGAAACCATTCGGGCATACAGGGTGTACAAGGAGTCAGGTGGTAAAGAAATTCAGGAGCAGTATAAGTACCTCTTGACAGCCGTGAGCACTATTGCTATCTCCAGTGCGAGTGTGAGCGAGGCTTTCTAAATGACCTCATATGCACATCAACACGAGCATCAATGCTTATTGAAACTATTTCATCATTACTATTCCTGAATCTAGTGGCCCACCATTAAAGAAATTCAGTCCCATCTCTTATGTTAGCTCATGGCTTGCCAAGGGCACAGATCAGCTAATGATACACAAAGTAAGGAAAGAAAACATGAGGATAGCCAGAGAAATATGGAAATTCTATGGACTTTTCTCGATATGAGAGAACAAACCAAACCAAACTCAGAATTTCTTTCTGCAACCTACAAAACTGGTGTAGCAACATGGATGGTTACTAATGGTATTTGTAGCTTAATACAGAAACTGTTTTTGGCTAGCAGGCAGCAGCTGAAACAGTGCGTTATGTACTCTTTTCTTTATGCTACACTTCCACCATGCATTACCATACACATCAAATTACTGTAGTATTTTGTGCGAAGCATCCATCATAAAAGTAATGGTGGCCTAGCTACCACCACCATCCATTACATCATGATGGATACTTGCACAAAATATATAGTAACTTTTGATTAGAACATTAGTGTCTCTTACCTGGTCAATCCAAGCTGGGGATTAGCTATTCATCAAAACTGAGTTTGTTCCTGAGGAAGTCCTGCAAAGGAAAACAAGAAATTTAAACAGGACACAAAGAAACAAGGGTTGGATTTAAACCACTTGTAAATCATCAAATTAAAAAAGTTTTTATACTTATCTGATAAGGCAATTAAGACATGTCAAGACCTGCAAAATAAAAGAGAGGTAACTAAATAAAATCTTCTAGAAAAATATATTTTTTTAAAAAGACAGATGGTGCAATGCTAGACATTTTAATATCCTGTTCTGATGAGGGCCCCCAGAAACTCCTGGGTTTTAGATGGTCTGTTTTGAGTGTTGTGGCTTTTATTGAAGATAGAACACACTTCTGTTACAGGTTCCCTAGTACCTCCATGTTGTTGTTAATAAGGTGGCGAGGTCTCAATATCCTGACTCCATCCAGATGATAAAATGTTCCCCTAGGAGTCCAGGGAGCATCACCTTGACTTATAGAGACATTTTTTCACTATCAAGGAGATAGACATCACTTATTAAGCAACAACATATACTCATGGCATCTAGCAGGGTACAACTTTGCCCAATGCCTGGTATTGTATGGTGTGCACGGTGGCCTGGGGTTCGATAAGTATTAGACCATGTCAATGTGATATTATAAAATGTTCTTACTTCAGCAGCTAACCTCCCATTCTAACAAATTAATTGCAGCAGGAGCATAATTAATGTTATAGGTGGCCAGAATCCCTTGGGTTTTGGATGCTCTGTGGTGAGTTTGAGGCTTTTATTGAAGATAAAGCACACTTCTGTTACAGGTTCCTAATAGGGAACCTGTAACAAAATATCTTTATCTTCAATCAAGATATGTAACAGAAGTGTGTTTTATCTTCAATTAAAGCCATAAAGCTCACCACAGCACTTCTAAAACCCAAGAGCTCTGGGGCCTTCTCACTCCCACCACCCTGGCCTTTGGATCACAGTACCATGCCATAGCTTCTACATGCCCATGATCCTTTAGCTATAAAAACCTTTTCATGCTTCAGTTTTAATTGGTTCTTCTATTACTTGTACCATGCTAGATGTTATGTGGTACATTTTGTTGCTTAGTAAGGTCAGCCACAGTCTCCAATACCATAACTCCGAGTATAAAGGGCAAGATGCTGTGAATTGACCCAAAGCCAAAGGCCAGGGGTCTGGAGACCAGTAGGCACCCAGAAGCTCTTGGGTTTCATTTCAGATGCTCTGTGGTGAGTGTTGGCTAGGGTTATATATTGCACATAAAACACATTTCTATTCTTTGTCCCCCAAAAAAATTCTTCCCTTGGATTCAGGGATAGGGAACCTGGCACAGAATAGAAATGTGTTTATCTCAATATAACCATCAAAACTCACCACAGAGCATCTAAACCAAAGAGCTTGGGGCCTCACGACCTTAGATTCCAGGCCTTTGGTTCAATTCACAGCATCTTGCTCTTTATACAAGCCCACAGTCCTTTACCAGTGGTGAGCCAGACTTTACAATAATTGACTCTACCCCCAAAACAATTCTTACCCAGATTCAGGGTAGGGAACCAGACACAGAAATGTGTTTATCTGGAATATAAATAAACCCCCCAAATTCATTACAGAGCATCTAAAACCAAGAGCTTCGGGGGCTTACCGGCCCCCAGACCCCTGGCATTGGAGCCAATTCACAGCATCTTGCCATTGCATTATACTACATGCCCAGCCATGATCCTTTATTAGTGCCCGGTCAGCCAGGCTCTCCAACCTGACTCCACCCCAAAAAAATTTCTTCCCCTGGATTCAGGGGCAGGGAGCCTGATATAGAAATGTGTTTTATCTGCAATATAACCCCCAAAACTCACCACAGAGCATCTAAAAACCCATAGCTTCTGGGGGCCTGGCGGCCCCCAGACCCTTTTAGTGTTTGGACTCAGAGCCCTGGCAACTCTTTCTTTACAAATTAAGCACTGTATGTACTGGTTCTGGCTCATTTAAGGATGTAAAGCTCTTTGATCTGGTGGAATTGCGTTTACAAATAAACTTTTGATTGATTAATTGATTTAGATTTTTTTTATCTGGTCCTGTCCAACTGTGCACATGTTCAGGATGTTACAGTGGATACACTGCTAGCAGGAAAGTGACCACCACACAGTATGGATTCACCTGGATATGGGCAGAGGAACGGTTAGGACCAAGAAGGAGGTCTTGGACTTTTGAAAGGCTAACTTTGGTAGGATGGGAGAAGTTCTGCAAGTACAACTTGCTGGGATCAGAGTGGGGATGGATGTGAAACAGATATGTACCATAAATAAGGGATTGATGGAGGCTACTAGTGAGTGTGCCAGAATCAAAAGTAAGAAAGCTAAGGCCAAATCCCCATCTGGTTCGGAAGGAGGTGGCAAGAGCAGTGGGGGACAAGAGGGCAGCCTTTAGGAAGAACAGTTTACTCAGAAGGAGGAGGACAGAGTGGACTACGCTGCTAAATCTAGAGAGGTGAGCAGGGAGGTAAGGGAGGCAAAGGCCACAAGACAGATGCAGCTAGCCCAAGGGTAAAAGTGGGGGAGAAGGCCTTTTACAGGTACATAAGGGAGAAGAGAAACATAAAAGACAAGATTGTAAAGCTAAAAAAAGGGGCTGGGGTGGGCAGTGGGGAGTGAAGAAAAGGCAGAGGTGCTTAACGGGTACTTCTGTTCAGTCTTCACTTGGGAAGAGGGTAGACCAGTACCACAAGGGAGTAGTGGGGTGGGGATTGGGATGACGAACTCACACATAGCTAAATTCAAGCAGCAGGGTACTCAAGGGCCTAAGGGCCTTAAATGTGTACAAATCACCAGGGCCTGATGGCATGCATCCAAGGATCCTTAGAGAACAGCAAAAGTTCTGGCGGGTCTCCTGACAGACCTGTTTAGTACCTCTCCACGTCTGGAAATGTGCCCCAAGACTGCAGAATGGCACATGTGGTGCCACATCATAACAGTGGGCCAAGGGATGAACCAGGGAACTAAAGAGCAGTCAACCTAACCTTAATAGTGGGTAAGTTGATGGAGACCATCTTGGATAAGGTTACCAGATGTCCTCTTTTACAAGGACATGTCCTCTTTTCCAGCAACCGATATTCTTCATGTACCTTCTCTGTTCTGTTGCACTATTATTATTTGTATAATTTTTATACTCTCTTCTACCCAAGACCTCCTTGTAAATGAGCTGTGAAGGTGGTGGAGACTTTAAACCTATTTACTTGGGGTCTGGTACCAGGGCTCATTGGGGGAGGGACTAAGTGTCCTTTTTTTGCAATCCCAAAATATGGTACCCCTAATCTTGGAAGAGAGACTGATTGGCTTTCTGGAAGAAAATGGGCTCCAGGATGAGAGGCAGCATGAGTTTGTGTCGGGGAGGTCCTGCCAAACTAACCTGATTGACTTCTTTGATTGGGTCACTAGGACAGTGGGCAAGGGCCAGGCCATTGATGTCCTGTATCTGGACTTCAGCAAGGCGTTAGACTCGATGCCCCATAGAGTACTGGTCAGGAAGCTAGAGGACCTGGGTGTGGGGGCCAAGCTCACTGGATGGGCTGACAGCTGGTTTCGGGATAGAAATCAAAGAGTGGTAGTCGGGGGAGAATTCTCTAAAGCGAGGTCTGTGACCAGTGGGATGCCACAGGGCTCGGTGCTCAGCCTGGTGTTATTCAGCATCTTCATAAGTGACATCACAGATGGGATCAGGGGTGAAATCTGCCTGTTTGCTGAAAGCACCAAGCTTTGTGAGAGGGTGGACTTGGAGGAGGGAAGACAGGAACACAGGGAGGACCTGTCTAGACTGGAAAAGTGGTGTGGGATTTAGCAGCTGGAGTTCATTGCTAAAAAGTGCAAAGTTATGATTTGGGGGGCAAGGAATCTGGGGACCAAAAACTGATTGGGCGGAGTGCAGGTAAGCAGGTTGGAGGAAGAAAAGAACCTGGGAGCAATAATCATAAGTGACCTGAAACACCCTGCACACTGCTAGAGAGTAGCAGCCAAATCAAAATGGATGCTGGGCTGCTTAGCCAGGACAGTTACCACCAGGAAGGCAGAGATCATTCTGCCCCTGTACTGGTCACTAGTAAGACCACACCAGTGTACAGTTTTGATCCCTGTATCTTAAGAAGGATGTCAGCTTGCTGGAGCCGATCCAGGGCCAGCAGGGCAACATCTATGATGAGGGGCTCAGGGAAGTCAACATGTACAGTCTCAGGGAAAGAAGGGAGAGGGGAGACATGATTGAGACCTTCAAGTAACTTGAGGGTATTAACAGGGTGGCAGTGAGGGTCTCTTCTTCTAACATCAACAAGACCACTAGAGGGCACAGCCTATAGCTAGTGGGGGGAAGATTCAGGAGGGAGATGTGGAGACACTTCTTCACTGAGAGAGTGGTGGCCAAGTGGAATGACTGGGTGGTTGCGCTTAAAATGGTGTACAGCTTTAAAAGAGGTTGGGACAGGGTGAGGGGAAAAATTGCAGGTAGCAGGGGAGCAAGTGGGGGGAGAGAACGGGAAGCAGAGGTAGATCAAAAGGGAAATGGGAAGGGGGCAGTTCCCTTTGTAAACAAATAGTGAGCTGTACATTTGAGCAGACTAGATGGACTGTAGGGCTTTTATCATCTGGCATGTTTGTATGTATGTACAGAGTTTCTGACCAGGACACAGAAGCCCTGGTCCAATAGTGGGACTGTCCTGGTAAAACCAGAACCGCTGGTAACTATCGAGCAGATGGGGTGGGGAGTGCTCTGGGAGTGACTGTACTGTCAAAGCCAGTACTTGGAGTGGGTTGGGTGGAAGAGCCACTGGAGCTGCTGTACCAGAGAATCTGGTACTTCTGTCATTCCAGAGGGGAAGGGGGAAGAGAGCTGTGGGAGTGGCTGTACAGCACAAGCTGGGGTGTGTGACAGTTGGAGGGGGGTGAGAGAGCCATGAGAGGGGTTGTACTGGAGAAGCCAGTTCTTGTGAGATTTGGATGGGAGGGGGGAGAGAGAGAGCTTCAGAAGCGGCTCTACTGGAAAAGCTGGTACTTGTGTCATTCAGGCAGGCAAGAGACGAGATAGAGCCATGGCAGCAGTTGTACCAGAGAAGCCAATACTTGCTAATTCACTACAAATGACAGCATGCAGTCTTTACATTACTTTTGTAAAGTACTTTGAGGAACAGTGTACATGAAGAGCACTATACAAGACCACAACTAAGTAATTTTTTAATGCTTTTCAAACATAAATATCTGAAATGCAGGAGACTAGTGAAAGAGCCGATGTTTCTTCACAGTGCACTCACCAACGGTGTACTACTCAGGCACATGCGTGGTAGGAAAATGCCTGAACAAATGGTTCTGCATCAGCATGTGGTATGCAAGTAAAACATAAGGGTTATCAAAAGTGCACATTAAAAACAGAAATATCGTTTTCAGTGTTCTGATCACTAGATTTTCTCAAGAAAATATAAAGAGAAATGTTCACAGAAGTGATAATATGTACTGAATGCTTACCAGTTTGGCAACTGAGTGAAATGTACATTTTAAGTCCTGTTGCTGTTGAGCAGAGCGAACTTCTGAAGATGAAAACTAATGTACATTTTATAGCCCCTCTTTGTTTTCAGCTAGATCACATTTGTATTTGTATTTAATTATTTCACCAAGAAAAGGCTCCATTGAGCAAGCTCATTTACAAGGAGGTCCTGGGTAGAACAACATACATTAGTTAGAAAGCCAGGATACAAGGTAGTACAAAATATATTGCGACTACATACAGTAATACAGAGAATAATAAAGTACAGTTAGTAGTAAAAGATGCACAAGAATGTAAACAAGATGTGAAATGTACTCGGTATCAGCAATGCCAAGAAACCAGTAACCAGTTTGTGAGGACACAAGCAAGACAAACATGATTTAGCCAGATGAGCAGGACTTAGTTCACAGTTCCTTGATAGGGCCTTTTAAAACTTTACAAATGACTAGAGAATTGTTTTAGAGTGGTTTGCATCGAGTTACATGCTGTGGGAATGACACAGCATATCTCAGGATGTCCAGGAAGATGATGTTATTTTTCCTTAGCTAGTATCTGCTAAAGGACAGGTGGAAGGGTTCTGTGATGTAGCTTGGGAGTTCATGTCACAGCACCTTGCATGCCCACGTAGACAGATTTTTTAACCTCCTAGTTGCTAATGAAGACTAGCCAGCTGACATGTACAATGCACAGTGGTGAGTCCTGGGCGCTGAATTTATGATGCACCTGAGTGCCATGGGGTATAGCATATCCAGTTTGGATACACAAGTAACAGCAATGACTGTAAATTAGATCTTTGTAGTCCAGAATCAGTTCTGGACATCAAGAAGAAAGCAACACTTATTTCTGTAATAGAAGCCAAGTCTGGCCCACGTTTTTTTGCATAGTATTTCGATATGGGTAGAGCAGGACAGTCTGATCTTCTTCAAGGATATGTAGTTGTCAGGCACTAGGACCACACAGAAACTTTTTGCAAGCAGTCTGCTAGGGGCCACCAAAGACTACATACTATGTTGGCATTACCATATAAACGTGGGCGACCCCTTCCCTCCTCAGTTCTTTTCTCGCCATCGACCATACTCACCGGACACTCTACGGAGATGTCGCTGCTATAGTTGACCGCTTTTCCAGTTATTTCTGTCCCTAGTTCGTCAGACGCTCTTCAGATACTGCAAATGCAATGAAAAGATATATTTGCAGGGTTTTTAAGTAGCCAGTATCGCATCGCAGTTTGCGATGCAAACCGGCTGGTCATGCTAGTCAAATTGAGCCTGGATCATACAAAAGTGTGATCCATTTTTTCCCCACCACTGTTTTATCGTGCAGTCCCATGTAGTGCCTGCCGGAACATGAGAAGGAAGTCGGCAAGTGTGTGGCAACGCATACCATTCTGTGCTCGTTGTAGTAAGATGAGATGGAGGGACCGTGAGTGAGCAGGTGAGGAGGGACCATGAGTGAACGGGCGTGGAACCGGACCACCAGTGCCTTCGGAATCTGCCACTAGACAACCAGGCATGTAAAAAAAAAAAACGTAGAACTGTTCCACTGAGTGCCATGACTAGGAGAGTGCGGTGCTGATCAAAAAAGGCAGCCCATCCTGCAGAAACAGTCAATCCAAAATCCAAGAAGCTGATCAATCAGTCAGTCAATCAAAATCTTTATTTACCCAGGCAGTCACCATTGAGCAAGCTCATTTACAAGGTTGACCTGCAGTTTGCAAGGACGAGGGTACAGAATAGAGTACAAGTAAAATATACATAAAACAACAGTAGCAAGACGTATACAACAAAATAGATACAGTGTAGAAATAAAGGTAAATAATATATACAGAGATGCCTTTATAATCCTATCCATCAATAACATGTTCATAGCCTGTAAAGGAGTCCCTGGGATATGGAAAAGCGCACGCGTAGGAGGCAGGGACGCTGGCAGAAAGATTCTGGGATACTAAGCAGGTGGTATCAGGGCATAAGAGTGGGCGATGGGGGGGTGTGTTGCAGTGAGTACGTAGTACCGGTGGGACTGGAATGGACTGAGGTGAACCGGTAGTACTGGTGGGACTAGAGTGGACTGAGGGGAGGGGGGTGTAATCTTGGTAAGGGAACACTTAGTTTGAACGGGAAGGACTTAGATTGAGCAGAAACGTCAGCTGGACAACTAGGAATGGTGGAAACAGTTACAGAGCTCCACAAATGTTTTGGCATACAGGGTCTTGAACATGGCAAGACTAACAGGGGAGCTAAGTCTCAGTGTTTTCTGTATCCTATTCCAAAGCGTGGGCAGGACAAAGCTTATGGCTGATAGCACTCGCAAGGATGAAAGCACAGTGACTAACAACAAAATGCAATTTCGTATAAGTTTAACGTGTGCCTAAAAATAAGGGCAACAAGTTTTGTAGCAGGAGTTAGCAGAAAGGCTCTTGAGCAGTGGCTTGCAACACTGCACCAGTGAAGGAGGGTGGGAGTACAGCAGAGACCACTGAGCCAGATTTGAACTTTAAAAAAAATTATAGACAGAATGCTCTCTGCCACTACTGTGTTTACTATCTCTTTGCAATTGCTCAAGAGCTTGTCGGCTTTAACTCTTACTACAGAGTTTATTGTCCTTATCTTTAAGCATGCATTAAATTTATTTGAAATTATTGCATTTTGTTGTTAGTGTGCTTTCATCTGTCACTGCAAGTGTTATCTTGTATCTGCTTGTTTGTGTGTCCCTCTGCGATGGTCACTGTCCCTCATTTTGAGTGTTCATGTCCCTCATTTCAGTGCATAATGGTTGAGGTATGGTGGGGGGAGGGTTGTGGCAGGTGAAGTTTTTGGCAAAGGGGACTTGGCTGAGGAGGCTGAGATGAGTGGGGTTTTTTGCAAGTATTCTGGCAAAGGGTATGGGTGAGGAGGGTGGTTAGGCACTGACATAGGTCACCAGAAGGAGGGTTTTAGTAGTTCTGGCAGTGGGGAACAAGGGTGGGGAGGGTGTGGTACTGAGATAAGTAAGTGTGTGTGTGTGTGTGTGTGTGTGTGTGTGTGTCAGTGCTGGGGTACTGAAACAGATGAAGTAAAGACAGAATTAATGTAAATGAAAGATTTAATTTTGGTTACAGTATTTAAAAACATATATATATTTAATTATTACACACACGTTTCAGCATTTTTAATTTTTCTAATCAAACTGAGGCATGTGCTATTCATTTTCACAACTGATTAGCAGTTTGTGCTAATCAATTTTCAGAGCTTATTTAAAACCCTGATTAGGGCGACTCGCATGATGTCTGCATGTACTACCTTGACGCGACCCATAACGTGAAGACCTGTCAGATCTGCCTTAAATTTAACACCTCTACCCAGCAATGCAGAAAGAACACCTTGGAGACCCACCTTTTTAAACAGCAGGTAGCCAGAATAGGGAAAGGACTCCAGGAAGAGAGCTCCAACCGCACTGCCAGCCTGGCCCTCTGGCTTTCATTCCTTAAAGCCCTGGGAGAAGCCTCGGGACAGCATAAGCACTGGGAGATGGAATGCAGTAAGGAAAAGTCTTCCCCTGTTCGCTCACGGTCACCCCCTAGCGCAACCATCTCTGTCCCATCTTCTGCCGCAGTGGTGACGCCGCCAGCCACCCAGACCATCGACCCTTCTAGGTTAGAACAGGCTGAAGCGCCACTAGGCCTAATACAGCTGGTGCATTGCCATCAACGTCGGGGACGATGCCTCCTCCGTCAACATCAACCGGCAGTTGGCCTGTATCAAGCTATGGCAGACTGCTCGAACCCCAAGTGTTAAGTTTTTCTTATCAACTTTATGCAGATCACTTCCTGGATCAGGAAGGATTCTAGGGTTCACGACAATAATACCTTCTTTAAAATGCACCAGCAGTCAGTCTCTTTAGATAAGTAAAAGGTTGCTTTACTTCCACAAGTATTGGGAAGAAATTAAATAAAAATGCTTATAGGAAAAAAAAGCATACAAAACAAAAATTGTACAGAAATGCAAAACTTAGCTTTCCTTACATTTGGTTGTATCTTGTATGAAAATAACAAATGATATCTGTCAAGACATTACTATACTGACAAATCCTTTGCCTTTTGGATTTTCTGAACCCATCACAGTTCTCCATCACTGTATTGTCTCACATAAAGCCAGTTTGTTCAACTACAGACAGGCCCCTCTTTCACTGTCATCAGCCACTTTGTACATCAACAGACTGTCCCCATCTCTCTCACCTCTCTTGGACCCATGCCTTTTATGTCCAGTCAGGCTCCTGTCTGATATTTTTTCAATCACAGAAACATAGAATTTATTGGCAGAAAAGGACTGTTTGGCCCACCAAGTCTGCCCAGACTTACATAGAGAGAGATTGGTTCTCACAGCAAAAATGGATGTTGCCTAACACAAACACTAATAGTTGGACCAACTTCTGGCCTGTCAGAATGCCCGAGACTAAGCATGGCAGACTTACAAGGCCTCGGACATTCTTGGTGAATTGCTTAAATATCGATCTCTCTGAAATGCTTGCACTAGAGCAGGGTTTTTTAATTTTTTTATTTATTTATTTCAAGAAATCGGATTTACAAACCTTCGAGTCAAAGACTCATTTACAAAGGTACCGTGTCACAGGGAGGGGAGACAACATATTTGTGAAGCAAAGTCAGTGGAGAACAATACAGGTGAGATACAAAAGAGTAAACAAAGCAAGGCAAATTACACATGAGCATAAAAAATTAAGCTATTTAGCGTCCCAGTGGAGCACTCAGGTTACAGTGCGAGTTGTATAGACTACATCAGGCTATTTTAAGTGGACTAGTGCAAAACGTCATGCTATGGGAGGCAGATTGGTTCAGGGGTGCACTCAGAAAGTCTTACAACGGGCATTTACAGCTTCGAGTGTCAGTGAGGTGTTTGCGCAGGACAACTTTAAAGGGGCCGATTTTGGGGATGTTTGAGATGCGTGATGGGAGGGAGTTAAACCAGCAAGGTGCTCTGTAGTGAAATGCCCTTTGGGTGAGCGAGGTCCTGGCTCTGGGCACCTGGAAGATGGTTTTGGCAGTATTGCGGGTGACGACTGAGGGGGAGGCCCGTTGAAGGAGCACGACTCCTGGGGGGCAGAGCTCAAGTAGAGCCTTTTTTGCCAGTATGCAGGTGTGGTATTGCAGTCGTTCATCGAAAGTGAGTAAGTTCGAGGCGGAGTAGAGCTGGCATGTGTGAGTTCTGCTGGAGGCGCCGTGAGGAGCCTGCAGGCTTTGTTAACAGAGGTCCGGACTTTGTTGAGGCAGTGGAGTCAGCAGCTGCATGATATGGTGACTCCATAGTCCCACCAATGACAGGATGGAGGAAGTAGCCAGCCGTAGGGCAAACTCAGGGAGGCAGTCTTTGTGGGTGGAGAGTCCAATCCAGGCATTCATGGCAGAGGATAGATAGTTAATATGGGCATGGAAGGAGAGAGCTGAGTCGAAGGTGATGCCCAGGTATTTGTATGTTGATACCTGTTCAAGGGGGTGGAGGGTGCTGGGAAAGATGTGAAGGGGAGCATTTCTGGAGTGGCTTTGGCAGTGTGCAAAAATCATAGATTTTGTCTTCTTGAGGTTCAGAACCAGACGATGGTCGAGGTCGAGAGTTTCTCAAATGGTGAGGCCTGCCTCCCTGGGGAGGTCCCAACCTGTTCCAGGGGAGGCTCAAGCAAGCCTTAAAATGTACTATATTTAAATGTCAAGTTTTGGATGCTTTGTGTGAAAGGATGCAGCAAACTGAAAGCGAGTAATGGCATGCAAATTTATGTACAAAATGGTTACCAAGAAAACACACTCAACAAACACTTGTTTCCTGGTATGACATGGGGGAAAGCTGAATGGAGTAAATAAAATTCTTGGAAACTGTGCAAAACAAAATACAAAATAACACAAATGAATAGGAACAAGTTAACAATTGACCCATTATACTGGCTGCAGAAAAGCACAAATACAAAGGCTAAGCAGAGAGATACTAGGAGCAAGGCCAGGAGGGAGCAAAATGGTCCCTGAGAAGGTGTTTAAGAGCAGGGTAAAACTGACAAAGAAAATAGTCTGACTCATGGAGGTATTGCAACGAGGGGTAAATAGGACCAAAACTCGGAAGTGTGGAGCGAGTAGGCTGACCTGGGGAGGGGAGTTATACAGAGGGAGAATAATAGCGTCAACAAAATGAGAATAAACTCAACTACTCAAATGCACTTCATTGTATTCTTCCTGTAATGTGCAAAGTATGATAGTTGTTCTAACTATGGGGAGGCCCAAAATTATTTATATATTGGGGGAAGCTCAAGATCTTTTTCAAGGCTTAGGGGAGGCTTACTATGACAAAGTGTGAGAACTCCTGCACTAGAGCCATCAGGCTTGCCAAAGTAGAATATTTCTCCTCCACCTTCCAGGATAACCTTAACAACCCCTCTAAATTCTGGAAGGAAATTCATGCTCTTTTCTCCCTGCAAGCCCAATCTCCTCCTCCAGTCCTTAAAACAGGTGACACCACTATCTCAGACCATCCCTCTGTAGCTATCTAATTCAACTCCTTCTCCACCACCTGTGCCTATAGCCTTCTTGCTTCATTACCCCCCTCAGTTTCTCCCCCAACAGCTCCTTCTGCACCCCCCCCCGTTTCTCCTTCTCACCGGTCTCGACCACTGACATCCTAAAAGTTCTTCTAGTCCTTAACCCCAATAAGGGCAAAGGCCCAGACGGGCTTGACCCTAAGCTTCAGCACCTGTCCACCCACACCATTGCACTCCCACTCACCTACCTTCTGAACCTGTCCCTCTCAGTGGCTACTGTCCCTGATGCCTGGAAGCTTGCTACTGTCGTCCTCGTTCCCAAGGATGGTGAGTCTTCAAACCCGGGTAACTACCACCCAATATCCTTAATCCCAAATCCTTGCAAAACTCCAAGAACTCCTGGTACTGGCTCAACTTTACCCATTCCTTGACTCCTCCTCTTCCTTCATCCTCATCCAGTCTGGTTTCCACAAGGCTCACTCCACTACAACCTCCCTGCACCAGCTCACTTACTCCATTCTGTCCAGCATGGATCAGAGTCGCATCACCTCTGCCATGTTTGTCGATTTAGCTAAAGCCTTCAACACTGTAGCTCACACCCTACTCCTCACCAAGCTTGCTGAAGCTGGTCTTTTTGATTCTGCCACTAGCTGGTTTCCATTCCTGTCTTAGGGGTAGGTCACATTCAGTTAGGGTAGGCAACTCCATCTCCCCCATCAACACTGGTGTCCCTCAAGGTTTGGTACTCGACTGATACTCTTCTCGATATTTCTGAATGACTTACCCTCCACCTGCTCAACAACTAATATCCACATATATGCAGATGATACTGTTTTGCATACCTCCAGTACCTCCCCTTCAAGTGTGGCAACCAACCTTCAGCTGGCTTTCGATAATATCCAACGTTGGTTTCATTCAAATCAGCTATTCCTCAGTGCCAAAAAAATGGTCTCTATGATGTCTGGCACCAGACAAAGGCTCGTCAGGCTTACATTCTTCCCTACTTTTCACACCCTTGATGGTCCCTATTAGAGGATGTCTCCTCCTTTAAATACCTTGGGCTGTGGCTCGATAGGAACATTGACTTCTCTTTCCATGTGGATGCTTTACACAAAAAACTTCATCCCAAACTTGGTGCTCTGTATAGACACCATGGCTACACACACACACCCCCCTACCCCTTTCAGGCTCATCAGGAAATTGTCCAAAGGATGATTCTCCTGGTATTTGACTTTGGAGACATAGTTTACAGTGATGCCCCTAAGTTCACCCTTGCCAGACTAGACACCCTCTTCAATTCCTTATGCCGCTATGCCTTAAGCTATCCATCACATACGCACCACTGCAACCTCTATGCTGCCCTCTCCTTCCCTCCTCTTGAGTCCAGACACCTTGCCCATTGTGCTTCACTAGTTGGGAAGTTCTGGTTTGGATCCCTCACATCTTACCTAAATGCACTCCTTTCCACCTCTTCCTATCCCACTTACTCCCTCTGCAACTCCCCTGTCAGAACATTAGCCTGCTGCCCAAACCACCACTTCAGGTTGGGCTGCCTTCTCCTACCATTTCCCTAATCTTTGGAACTCCTTCCCCTTAGATATCTGCTCCGCCCCATCCACTAGTTCATTGTCTTGGCTTCTCTGTAACTTTTATTTCTCCTTCCTGCAACTGCTTCTGACCGCTTCCCCTATACTGCAACTGCTACTGACCCCAACCCCCTTCAACACATTATTTCTTTTTCTCTCACTGTTGTTCTGTTTCTCATACCTGCTTTAGCCCCCTTCCCCCTTCTGGCAAGTAAGTAGCCTATTGTGCTTACAGCAGACTGTATTCTTACCTTCCCCCTACTATCCCCTCATTTCCCTTATCTTTGGAACTCCTTCCCCTTAGCTATATGCTCCGCCCCTAAATTTCCCTAATCTTTGGAATTCCTTCCCCTTAGATACCAGCTCTTCCAAAATTTTTCCCCTAAACTTTGATTATTATGTTGTATGTTTGTATGTATGTATATGTTTGTATATGTTCGTGTATATAAACAGTATGTGTATATGTATATATATTTACATGATTATTTCTTGTGCATGGATGTGTTTTATTTTTATTTTTGCATCTTGGTTTTATGTACAGTTATTTTTGAATTTGTATTCTCTTCATGTTTTCAGTTTTGTATCTGTACGATTTTGTTTTTTTCTCGATTCATTGTATTTTGTATCTTGCCATGCATATTGTCCCCCAGAACGCATCTGTAAATGAGATATTTGTTGGCTCAGTATGCCTTTTCTGGTAAAACTTTTTCAAATAAATAATAACAGTTTGTTTTCAGAACAGAACAGACCCTGAGGAAGTAGCATAAAATTTGCTGTCATAAAACACACAGGAAGAAATGTCTTTCATTTTTAAACAGTGTGTAAATATGCTGGCAGTTAGCCATTGGCTTTCCTACGGCTTGTGGAGTGGCAGCTGGGAAAGCCTAGTCTTCTCAGAAGAAACAGACATACGTGTGCACACACACACACACACACACACACACCTGCTATGGAGCCGGACAGTTAGACCAAGGAATGGAAAACAACTATAGATCTGTAGTGCAATCCTTTAAACACAGACACATGCTGTAGTCCTGCCTGATGGTGCTGCCACCCAGGAGACCAGAGTTCACAGGAACATAGGAATGTGACGTCAGAAAAGAATCGCCAGGCCCACCCAGTCTGCCCAGTTTGCATAAGCGTCCACTTAGGTCTTAAATGTAGGCCCCCCTTCCCAGCAGCCCCCTGTGTTTATCCAATGCCCTCTTGAACCCCCCCCCCACAGTCCTCTCTCCCACCACCTTCCTTGGCAGTCCATTCCAGTTTCCCACCACCCTTTCAGTGAAGAAGTTCTTCCTAGGATTACCTCTAAATTTCCCTCCCTTGATTTGTAATTTGTGTCCCCTCACTCTTGGCTGCTCTTTTAGCAGGAACGGGCACTCCACAGGCACTTTATTGAAGCCCTTGAGGTATTTAAATGTCTCAATCATGTCACCCCTCTCCCTCCTCTGCTCCAGTGAGTACATGCCTAGCTAGGTCTTTCAGTCTCTCCTCGTATGGCAATTGATCGAGCCCTCTGACCATCTTTGTTGCTCTCCTGTGCACATGCTTCACCCTCTCCATATCCTTCCTGAGGTACGGCCTCCAGAACTGGACCCCATACTCCAGGTGCAGCCTAACCAGCTGGGTGTACGTGGAACTAGGACCTCTTTCCTTCTGCTGGATATTCCCCTCTCTGTGCAACCCAGCATCCTGCTGGCCCTTGCCACTGCCCTTCCAAACTGCTTACTCACCTTCAGGTCTTGTGAAATTCATGTCCTGATCCTTACTCACAGCCCCTGGCTGGTAGAGATTTGGTAGAGGGGACACAAAAAGGTGGTGGAGCGGCATCACTTGTACTAAATGGGTACCTCCTGTTTTGGGTCTGGGAGCAGTATTGATGCTGTCAGTGGTATGAGGACTGTGAGGGACATCAGGAGAGGATCAGCTAGAGGTCATTCTCTTACTGACAAAGAATCAGCAACATAAGCAGAGGGCCAGCTATATATGTCCTCATTTTTAGAAACATTTTAATTAATTTCAGTGGCATTTCAATTAAAAACTCACAGCAGATTATAGCAGCCAGGAGTCCTGTGCTGTGGTCCATTATCACATGTTAGGGACTGGCTGAATCACTAAACATTCTTGGCTTCACTTTGTGACTTTAACCTCATCTAGCTGTTGTTTACAGGTCCTCATTGTTGCTCTCACTGGATCTGCTCTATTTGGACAGCTACACCAGAAGCACTTGGTGCTGAAAGTTGCTGCTTGGGGCCATGGTGAAGAGCTGCTCCTTGCAGCTAGATTGAAAGACCCCTGCAGGGCCAGGGTGAAGGAGCCACTCACAGTGGCTAGATTGAAGGATCCCTGCAGGGCTAGGGTGAAGGAGCCATTCACAGTGACTAGACTGAAAGACCCCTGCAGGGCCAGGGTGAAGATCACAGTGGCTTGATTGAAAAGCTTTTGCAGGAGCAGGGAGAAGGAGCCACATCAGATGGCCAAGTGTAAAGGCCCTACCTGTGAAGAGAAGCTGCTGAGTGAAAAGGCTATTAAAGGACATGGGAGCGTGCCTAGAGAAGATTCATCACACTTTTCCCATCACGTTCTTGAAAGGTTAGTTACTTGCAACTCACATGCCTGCCAACCTCAGACCCAGTCCATGGCCAAACATCTGTTACAGGCAACAACGTCAACCAGATTGCAAATCTTACCACTCACTCCTCAATTATAATAAAACTGCATTGTGTCCCAGCCCTGTTGCACTCCTATGACACAGCTGAAAAGCATTTCCTGACTTAGATCGTAAAAGGAATTGGTCTGCATAGCAGGTAGTCCAAAGTTAGATTTTTTTTTTCTTTGTAGATGATTCAACAGAACAAATAAGTAATTTCCCAAAGAAGACTTATTGTTGAAAGGTTGATTGAACAGTAACTATATGCTGACACCACACAGTTTTTTTATTTTGTTATTGTTCTCACTTTTTAGGTCTGTGCCAGTTGATTCAGGGTTGGCTATTTTGCATTTTATTACTTTTACGTAGTTGACCTATTGATTCACAGATGAAGTCTACTTGGAAAAATAGGTTGTTGGCATTTTGTTTTGATTTCTGAGGAGATGCAGCAACTGGATGCTAAAGAAAAAAATACATAAATTCATGCAATGTTTAGTTCTCTGTTTTTTAAAGGAATACAGTCAACCCTTTTTGCTTATATTATTTCTAGTTGAAACCCCTTATTTTCTGATTCTTACCTTCTCTAAAATTCATTGATATTGCTATTTGTTTTATCTTCCTCATTGGTAGTAGAACTGAGATGCATGTTAATAGTAAAATTATATCCAACCTTGTTTTGTTTCAAATCCTTAATCTGCTTTTATTGCACACTTGCTGAACATTAGGAACACTCCCAAACAGTGTAGTCACTCAGAATGTAATAGTTTAATCTACCTCCACTGCTTCATGAGTGGATAGACTATGCTGGTGTGTTCCAAAGTCCAGGAAAGATGTAGTGGGAATTGATCAAGGACTGTAAACAAACACATTTAGGCCCTGTCCACAATAGGGCACCTGTAACGTTACAGGCATATGAAACTGTTACAGGAGCCCCTAAACACGGTTCACATCTGCACTGGTAACATTTTCAAACCGTGTTAGAAAACTGTTTTTAACCCCGAATTGTAACAGGTCTTTAGCATGGTTTTCTAACAGTTTGAAACTGAACACGGTTACTGTACATGACCAGTGTGGACAGGAGTCAGTACTGTGTTCGCCACCTACATCCATTGTTGGTCCTCTGGCATGGGTCAGAAACTGTGTTTCCTCTACACGGAATCTCCCTCTAGTGTGGATGGACATCAACCATTTTTAAAAATGGTTCAGCTCCAGTGTGGATGCGATAGCATGGTAAGCCCTGAACCATTTTTTAAAACATTACAACAAAACTGTGCTCAGTGTGGACAGGGCCTATGTGTGGTAACACCGATATGGTGGGCAGTCTGTTTTTTCACTTTTAAAAACAAAAAAAGAATCAGAATTGAACTACCATCTGCATCAGCAATTTGAACAGAACGTGGCCAAACATAATGTGTTGTTTGGTTAGTGATACTTTGATGTCTTTTTTTTTTTTAAATTTAATGTACTTTATTGAAGTATACATATTATGTCACACAAACTAAACCATCAACACAATACAAACAAACAACAATAAAATTCACAACTCTAAACTTAACATAACACTATACCAACCCCCATCCCCCCTCCCCGTTCCTCAGCGGCGGTATGCATCAAGTTTATGGTCCTTCCTATTAATGATACCAGCGATGGCAATATGAAGCCCAGCACTCCATTTATCTAGCCTATGAAAGAAGAATTCAACACCCATAGTTACCATATTCAAGTAGGGGATGCGATTACGACCAATGTATGCAGTTTTTCCCACTTTTTCTGGTATACTGATATTCAATTATGGAGGCTAGCTATCATTTTTTCTACTTTTAAATTATGTAATAGCTCATTAAGCCATTCTGAGTATGAGAGCTCCTCTTGGTCTTTCCAATGACGTAATATAACCTTTTTAACTGATAGAGAAATCAAGGCTATCCAATATCTCCTTTCTTTAACCTTCATCCTGTCATAATCCCATATCAGACACATTTCAGGGAGAAAAAAGTTCCTCCAACCCTAGAAGTGGGTTTAACTTTTGTTTGATCTTATTCCGTAGAGAAGAAACCAACGGACAGTCCCCAAAAATATGCCTAAGTTTCCCCTCTGCTTGCCCACATCTTGTACATAGGGGAGAAGGGAGTTTCCCCATATTAGCCAATCGGTAGGGTGTATAGTAAATGTTATTAAGAATGTAGAATTGGGTGAGACGGAGCCTATCATTGGAAAGCACCTGATACATGTCGGCCCAGATACGTTTCCAGTCAGAATTAGAATCTGGAAAGGCAAGGGAGCAATATCTAGAAGGTTCTGTCAGCTCCGGTGATATTTTAAGATGTATAACATCCTTCAGTTGGGAAACTGAGTAGGGCTGCCAGGCCAGCATCTGCAACAACTGGAAAAGCTCCCTCTGGCAGTTGGTCCAAGGTGCCACTCCGAACCATGCAATCAGCAGATGCCGGATCTGGAATACTCTAAAAATGGATCGGGCTGACATATTAAAACGGGTCATCATTTCCTGACTCTGAATAATAATTCCATTGGTAAGAAGGTCCAAGACTGTTTTTCCTGCTAAAATGGGGTCAGTCCTAGAGTTTAACATGCAGCCCCCAATCTGAAATGTGGGTTTCCTCTAAGTGGTTGATAAACATAGAAACATAGAATTTGACGGGCAGATAAGGACCGCTTGGCCCACCTAGTCTGCCCATTTTCCTATCTAACAGATAAGCTGCAGATCCTAGTTAACCAACAGCTTACTTCCTCCTACCCCCCACTAGGACTGCCTTATGCCTGTCCCATGTATTCTTGAAGTCCCCCACTGTTCTTGACTCCACGACCTCCTCAGGGAGGCTGTTCCATGCATCCACAACCCTCTCAGTGAAAATACTTCCTCACATTACCTCTGAGCCGTCCCTCTATCTTCAAATTGTGCCCCTTGTTCTTGCACATCTTTTTCTGGAAGATGCTACCTCTTGGACTTTGTTAATTCCTTGAGGTACTTAGAAAGTTTCTATCATGTTCCTCTCTCCTTCTTTCCTCAAGGGTATACATATTAAGCTCCTTTAGTCTTTCTTCGTATGTCTTCTGGTGCAGACCCTGCACCATTTTGGTTGCCCTCCTCTGGACAGCCTCCACTCTGTCTATGTCTTTGCGGAGGTGGGGTTTCCAGAACTGCACACAGTACTCCAGATGGGGTCTCACCAACTCTCTGTACAGAGGGATAACAACTTCCTGTTTTCTACTATTGATGCCTCTTCCTATGCATCCCAGTATCCCCCCAGCCTTCCTTACTGCCTTCTCACATTGCTTGCCCACCTTTAGGTCATCTGATATAATTACCCCCAGGTCCCTTTCTATTTTTACTGTTGTCAGTATTTCACCCCCCATTGTGTACGCTTCCACTGGGTTTTTGTTTCCCATGTGCATTACCTTGCACTTCTTTGCATTGAATCTGAGCTGCCATACATTTGACCATTCCTCCAACCTTGCCAAGTCCCTTCTCATCCTTTCCACTCCATCTCGTATATCAACCCTGTTGCAGATCTTTGTGTCATCTGCAAAGAGACATACTTTTCCTTCCAGTTCCTCTGCAATGTCACTTATAAAGACATTAAAAAGGACCGGTCCCAGTACTGAACCCTGCGGTACCCCGCTAGTAACCCTCCTTTCTTCACTGTGTACTCCATTTACTACTACCCTTTCGCGCCCTGTTGTCTAGCCAATTTTTTATCCAGGCTACCACATTGGGACCCACTCCAAGGCTGGCTATCTTGTGAATTAATCTTTTGTGTGGGACTGTATCAAATGCCTTGCTAAAATCTAGGTAGGCCATGTCCACAGCCCCTCCCTGGTCTACTACTTTGGTCACCCGGTCAAAGAAATCTGTTAGATTTGTCTGACACGACCTTCCCATCGTGAATCCATGTTGCCTTGGGTCCTGTGCCCCACTGGCCTCTAGGTACTCAACAATTCTTTCCTTCAGAAGTGATTCCATCATTTCCCCTATCACTGAGGTCAAACTAACTGGTCTGTAGTTTCCTGCCTCTGTCCTGCTCCCACTTTTGTGAAGAGGAATCACATCTGCCCTCCTCCAGTCCTTGGGTACCACCCCATCCTCCCATGATTTGTTAAAGAGAGTAGTCAGCGGTGTCACTAGTTCTACCCTTAGTTCTTTTAGAATTCTTGGGTGAATCCCATCAGGCCCCATTGCTTTGTCCACCTTCAATTTTATTAGTTCTTTCAGAACCCTTTCTTCTGTAAATGGACTGGTATCGACCCCCATCTTTAGAGTGTTTCTCTTGTTTGGTTTAGGTAACTCCCCCTCCTCTTCCTTTGTGAATACTGAGCAGAAATATTCATTCAGTATCCTTCTTTTCACTGTCACCTCTACCCACATTCCCTCCCTTTATTAAGCTTCAGTATCCTCCTTGGTCTTTCTTCGTCCCTAATGTACCTATAAAGGTCTTATCCCCTTCTTAGCAGAATTGGCTATCCTTTCCTCAGTTTGGGCTTTTGCTATTCTGACTGCCTTCCCAGCCTCTTTCTGCTTTAACTGATAAAGTTCTCTGTCCTGCTCCTCCTGTGTTTCCTTATATTTCCTGAATGCTGTCCTTTTCTCCTTAACCTTCCTGCCACCTCTTTGAGAACCATAGCGTTTTTCCTTTGTTGTGTTTTATTGATTTGCTTTACACAAAGGCTTGTTGCCTGTGTGATGGCTGTTTGATCACTCCCCATTGTTCCTCCACCCCTCCTTCTTGCCTGTTTGTTAGTGCTTTTCTGAGGCACTCTCTCATTTTCCCAAAGTCAGCCCTCCTAAAGTCCAGTACTCTTGCTTTTGTATGGCTTGATTGTATGGCTGTGTTTATCGTGAACCACACTGTTTGGTGGTCGCTTGTTCCCAGATGGCTACCCACTTCTAAATCTGAGATTCTTTCTCCATCCCCATATGAGAGTACCGGGTCTAAGATTGCTCCCTCCCGAGTGGGTTCCAGCACTAGCTGTCTGAGGCATGCTCCCTGTAGGGCATCAAGAATGACCCTGCTCTTGGATGTTCCTGCAGCAAAGGTGCTTCAGTTAACATCTGGCATATTCAGGTCCCCCATCAACAAAATATCTAGTATATTGGGAACTTACAACAGTTTACAAAATTGGGCATGCACTTTCAGTGATGTAAAAATAACCGAGTCCCAGAGCGTTCTGAGCAAACGTTTAGGTTGTATAAAAAGCAAACTATCTAAAGAAATTCCAGATCTCTTAATCAGCACTGTCTGAATTTGAAGCCATAGGGGAACACATTGAGCATTATTTGTTAATCGATTTCCCTTAGGCCATTTAGTATATTTTGCTATATGGCTCGCAAAATAATAAGCCAGAAAATTAGGCAGCTTAAGACCACCTTATCTTTAGGGAGTCTAAGGCAGTTATAGGCTCAATGTGGAGTTTTCCCCTTCCAAAGAAAGAACGAGATAGTACTGTGCACTTTTTTAAACCAGCTAAGGGGGAGCCATAAATTTAACATATTCAAAGGGTAGACCAATCTGGGTAAGACATTCATTTTAATAATATTGATTCTGCCCTGTAAAAATACAGGAAGATTGACCCATCTTTGTAGATCCTGACGAATCGTGGAGGCCAATTCATTTAAATTCAATTTTTTCGTCAGACCCCAAAATTGTACAAGAGTAATACCCAAATATCTAAGTTTAGTGTACCACTCCAGCCCTAGTTGGGTGAAGTCATTCCTATTAACTAAAGGATTCAATGGCATTATTACTGATTTGTCTAGATTTAATTTATAATTGGGATACTGGCCGAAATCCTTTATAATACAGAGGGCTACCTGTACTGAAGTTACTGGATTAGTAAAGTGCAGCAGGATGTCATCTGCAGAGGCCAAAATTCTCAGATCAAGTAATGCGACAGGGATCCCTTGTATTAGAGGGGAAGTTCTAAGAAGGGTAAGTAAAGGCTGCAAGTAGAGATTAAACAATAGGTGGGAAGGCGGGCAACCTTGGCGAGTACCGGAATGAAGCTCAGTCCTTTCAGAAAGTGCTCCATTACAGTTTATCTTTGCACTGGGGCATGAGTATAAGGTTGCTATCAATTTAATAAAAGTGCTAGGGAAGCCAAATTTGGCCATAACTGCAAACAAAAAATCCCAGTTCACTCTATCGAAAGCCTTCTCCGCATCCAGGGAGACCAAGGCCATAGGCAAATTGGTCTCCTTGGAAGCGGAAAAGACATGCGACAGTTTCTTAAATGGTCAACTGATGATCTGCCCTTCATAAGCCCCACCTGTTCTGGCCCAATTAGACCCACACTTTGATGTCTAAGGGGGTTGACAGTGTCCATTTAGAGACTTGTATTTTCTATGAAAGACATTTCTGTAATTTTCTCCTAGAACAATTTGGACTAGAGCTTTTCTGCCACCCAGTCATAATTCTCAACACAACTACAGTTTATATACTGCACTTGCAAAATGGTGCTTTAAGATATCAGTATACATAGTGTTTCTAAATTAGTGATATGGAGGAGGAATTGGAAGGGAAGGGCTGGCTATTTGTGGATGACACCAAGATCTGCAACAGAGTGGACACTCTGGAGGGGTTACACAGGATGGTTAGAGATTTACAATGGCCGAAGGAGTGGTCAAACATTTGAATACAAAGGTTATATTCAAAAATGTGCAAAATAATGCACTTGGATCACAGAAACCTGGGGTGGAGTACAAAATGGGGGGGGGGGAGATATACTTGCAATGACCAATCAGGAAAGGGACCTGGGAGTTATCGTATCAGATGAGCTGAAGGTGGCCAAACAATGTGACAAAGTGATCAGGAGAGCTAGTGGGATGCTGGGGGTGTATAGGTTGGGATATCACCAGCAGGAAGAGGGAAGCAGTGTTGCCCCAGTGTAGGTCATTGGTGAGATCCCTCTCCCCTCAAGTATTGTGTCCAGTTTTGGAGACTACATCTCAGGAAGGACATTGACAGAGTGGATGCAGTCCAGAGGAGGGCTGCCAAGATGGTACAAGGTCTGCATCCAAAGCCCTTTGCGCATGGGCTGAGGGAACTCAATATGTACACCCTGGAGTACAGGAGGGAAAGGGGGGATATGATAGAGACCTTTAAATACCTCACGGGGGTGAATAAGGTACAGTTGGGAGGTATTTTTCATAGGAAAGGGTGCTCTAGAACATGGGGTCATGATATGAAGCTGGAGAGGGGTTGGTTTAAGGGAGATGTGAGGAAATACTTTTTCACAGAAAGGGTGGTGGATGCCTGGAACAGTCTTCCAGTGGAGATAGTGGGAACAAAAACACTGGTAGGATTCAAAAAAGCCTGGGATAGGCACAAGGGACTCCTAAGGGAAAGAAAGGGGGTATAAAAGACAGTGCCGTAGACCAAGGCGGGTCTGCTGCAAAAGCAATCACAGTGGAAATAGACAGACTGGAGGGGCCAAGTGGCCCTTATCTGCCATCAGTTTCTGTGTTACTATGTTTCTATGAGGCCAACATGGTTGCATGCGGCCACCTGCAAACCTTTCTATGGCTACAGAGCTTTTTAGAGCCGAAATTATAAAGGTAATGGAGTGGACAATATCATATCTTTAAGAAAAACATGGAAGATTAATTTCAAGTGACAAAATGTCATCAAGGCACAGGTCAGGAAGCATAGAAAAACCAGAAGCAGTTCCAAAATTCTCAAATAGCATTTTATAGCACAGTGGTTTAAGGCTCAGAGCTGCAAATCTGGAGACCTGGGTTTGAATCCCTCAGCCCCCACTTGCATACTGTGTGACACTGAGCAAGTCACTTAACTTCCCAGGTCGCACTTGTAAACAAGCTTTCAGCTTAGTGTGCTACTCCTGGTTAAACAATTGAAAAACAAACAAAAAACAAAACAAAAAAACAGAACAATAACAGTAAAATAAAAATTAAAAATTATTCAGAATAACTATTTACAAAGGCAGTACAAACAGAGAAAACAAAGTCCTTCTTCTGAGGGTCTCTCTTAATTCCAAGTTTTAGTCTCTCAGTCCACCACTCTCCTTGTCTCTGGCAAAAGCATTGCTGCTCTTTTTATAAGTCTTTGTCTGGGAAATCGTTAAGAAAGCCTGCTTCTCACAGAATGTTCTTGTACATTTACAGAATGTCCTTGTAATTTTCATTCCTTGCAGGTGCAACAAAAAGAACATAGTGACCCAAAACTGACTTCTTGCTCACAACTCTGCAAAGGACTTACAGACTGCATCTGAGGTTAACCCCTTGAGTTCCAAATAGCTTTGCAATCATTTCAACAGTATACCTATATACAGTTTTAGCCAGAAGGGATCCCAGTATCAGTGACATTTCCACATACAGATTCACATATATTTTTATGCCTGCAGTTATGCAAAGGGGGTAGAAAAGACAGAATAGCAAGGGAATGCAGAGAGATGGCAAGAGGCAAAGAACTGAGAAACTGTTAGAGTGATCAGTTCCTAGGTCTCACAAGAAAATTTGATTGCGCAACCAGACAGAGAAGAGACAGAAAAGGAGAGGCTAGAATAGACCCTTGCATTTAAACTCTTTCTGCATAAAAAATGGGACAGGGCCTTATTCAACCCTATCAAACAATACACCAGGTTAGGGTACTTGATTTGTTGCACACTGTGTGAAAAAGAGATTTTTTATATCTTTCAATTATCTTTCTCACTCCCTGATCTGGAACTCTCTCGGGCTATCCCCACTGGCCTAACCGCTCTACCGTCCACCGTCCCTCCCATCATCTTCAAGGTAGCTGTGACCTCCCTGGGACTTGGGGGGGCTAACACCTCCGGAGAGATCGAGGGGGCAGTGATGGGAGACCGGCGTTGGATGTGTGGCGGTGGCGCTGGAGGAAGCCGCCGCCCATCCGGCCAGGGAGGGATTTGTTTCCTCTTTTACACCCCTTAGTCCCCTCTCTCCCTCCCGTGCGTGGTGCACGTTCCTGATTTTGGCGCATGGCAACCCTGCCAGCATCGGACCACGCTGATGTACATGCTGCTCAGCACTCTGCGATGCCCCCGATCTCTGCCGGAGCTCCAAGCCACCTTCCCCCTGGGACAGGAGAGCAGCCCAGCAGGCACTCCTTCCTATCCTTCCCCTGCTGAGCCCCGGCACCCAAGCTCGCTCCCAAACCCAGGTCACCGGTGTGGCGTGAGGTGTGGCATCCAGCACCTCAACCTTCAGTGCCACCGGGCCAAGATTTGTTATATTGAGAAGAGAGATATGGGGTGAGAGATGGGAGAATAGGGCGAAACCCCATCGGGACAGTGGGTCATAGGGTAGAGTAGAATAAAACTAAGCAGACTGGATGGTCCCTTGGTCTTTATCTGCTAGCAGTGTCTGTTTCTGTCACTATTTAGATGCTTATCCCATTTGAACAAGTTTTGTAGTGTCTGATGACATAAATACACTGTGCTGCACACATATTAGGCAGTTGAACATAAAACAAGAACAGTTACTGTAAGTCTTTCTGTAAAGAGCTGTCCTGCAAACTGTTACCCTTTAAAATGCTGTGTCATAAACAGAAGGGGGAGCACCATCTGCATTGGTGATAAGACCTTCATACTATATGCATGCCATGCCTTTGCCACTTATTATCAGGGACACTGGAAGATTACACCCCCACAGTTTTATTGCAGAAGCCACAGTTTTCACCCTTCTGTACAAAACCTGCATTTTCTGCCATTTATTGAGTTTTTGTCTTGCACTGTGTAAAAAGTATTATGATTTTCAAGAAAAGGCTGTCGGACTTACTGACAGATTTGCATGCAGACTCGGATTTGACCAAAACCATACAGTGCAAGGTAGGGAGGGTTCTATAGACCTATTTACACTGCCACATTTGCACCACAGCAACCAGAGCGTTCGGGTTGTTGCCGTGCAAATGCGGCCATGTGGACACCTACTTGATCACAGTAAACTGTTTGTTTCATTTCTCCGTGAGCCACTGCAGAGTTGGGAATGCAGTCCAGAGTGAGTGCTGTGTGGCTGCCATGTAGATAGGCTCCATTGTTCTCTGCAACGCAGGACAGATGCTCCCGCCATCCTCCTCTGCCCTCCCATGATTAATACAGCCGGAACCCATACAGTGCAGAATCAGAGTTATATATTGTAACTCTGAGTTAGCTGAGACTAGACAATGACTCCCAGTCCTGGATAGTATCTCATCCTGTGTCCTAAGCCCCACCACCATGTGTCCTCCTCTGTTTACTGATGGCCACGATAGAGCACCCAGATATACTGCTACAGGTTCCTCCATTTCCTTTTTATCAACAACTTATGACATCAAGACCACTTGGGGGATGTTTTGACAACAGGGAATAACCATGTTGGCTGATTTTAGACCCAGTTTATTTTTTAATTTTTAGACATTTGCCTTAGGAGTGGTAATCAGCAGTCTGTGCATCATCTGATGTGTCATTGCTGATATTCCAGAACACCTGCCCTCGCCCCCCTGGACTCATGGCCCTTCTCCAGCACAGCTTGCATTCGTGTAGAGATGGGTTTTGTAAACGCGACTGCACTTCAAGCTCAGGAGTTGGGAGCAGCACCGGAGGGGATGTCAGGTGGGAGTGGTGCAGCCCCATAAACACAGCCTATGGGACACTGCTTTCATCTGATTTTCTGCCTGGTTTGGGTTCAAAGTACTGTGGCCCCACCTAATGACACCTCTGCTGAAGCAGTCTATTAGTATACATTTTCTTGCCACAGAGACTGAAACAGTAGGTGGGAATAGTGATGCTGTCTTATCCACCTAAATGGAGCCCTCACTGAATCTTTTTTTTTGAGTTGTAGTGTAGCTTATCCTTGTAAAAATACTTTCATTCAGAATGGATTTTGATTGAAACATCTAAACTTTTGGATGTCCTTGCTGATTGTAAATTTGAAAGTGCTTCTAAGGATGACTTTTGTTTATTCCTTTGTAATTCTTTGACCAGGAAAAACTGTCTGAGTTGTGCCAACTAATTTTCAGGTGCAACCTGGGGGAGTGGGTAAGAGTTACACAGACCTGTTTTATTGACATGGGAATGTTGACCATGCCACCAGGGAAACTCCTCTTCTTCTGTTTGGAGAATCAAGTCAAGGAGGTAGCTAAGCACCTGAGTGGTGCAGGAATCCCAGCTCTTATGTGTGGACACTTTATGAGACTTGGTCCACGTAAACGTTAATCCATGACTCAGCATGGTTCTACTGTAGAATTAATCCATGCCGGCGGGGAGGGGGGGGTTGGGTGGCCAAGTGACTCCAACCACCCAGGCATGGATTAATTCTACAGTAGAACCATGCTATGGAATGGACTAATGTTCTTGTAACATGGCAAATGCAGAAACAGGGAGTTATGCTTGATAAGAGATTGTAACATGACATCTTATATTAGTAAGTACAATAAAACACTGACACAGAGACAGACACAGGTAGCTGGCACATAGAATTATGTATTGTAACATGGTACGAAACAACACAGCAGAATAACTAGCATGGATTGGAGGAACAGCAACAAGTGACCATGCAGCAACCATGGATTAATTCTTAGGCAATCAATGGTAGCTCCTCAATAAACCATGCTTTCTCTTGTATTTCTGTCATTCACCACCAGAACTCAAATCTCCTCCTAAGCATTTAAATATATGCATTTCCCATCATGCACTGCAGCCAGATCCCAAACAGCAAACACAGCAGAAAAACAGAGACAGTTCCACAGTTCACAAAAGTCAGCCACAATCAAGACATATTCTGAAATGTTGATCACATCTACATGTAATCAGTAATTGATTCACTGTTCACCATTGTTCTCCCAATATTAAAAGGAAAATCAGCCTGTTCAGCACAGTACGGAATTCTACTTTCCAACTACCTGTGTCTTTCTCTGTGTCAGTGTTTTATTGTACTTGCTAATATAGGATGTCATGTTACAATCCCTTATCAAGCATAACTCCAATTCTGCACTTGCCAAGCACATTAATCCACTCCACAGCATGGTTCTACTGTAGAATTAATCAGTGCCTGGGTGGTTGAGGCTCATGTCCCAACCCCCCGGCATGGATTAATTCTACAGTAGAACCATGCTGTGTCATGGATTAATGCTTACTTGTGCTGAACTGGCTAATTTTCCTTTTAATATTTTGAGTACAATGGTGAACAGTAATTCAATTACTGATTACATGCAGATGTGAGAATATGTGTTGATTTTGGCTGACTTACTTTTGTGAACTGTGAATCATCGTTTTTCTGCTGTGTTTGCTGTTAGGGATTCGGCTGCTGTGCACGATGGGAAATGCATATATTTAAATTCATTCTCTGTTGTGCTGAACAGGCTGAATTTCTTTTCAATATTGTAAGTACAATGGTGGACAGTGATTCAATTTCTGGTTACATGCAGATGTGATCAGCATTTCAGAATATGTCTTGATTTTGGCTGACTTACTTTTGTGAATTGTGGAATTGTCTCTGTTTTTCTGCTGTGTTTGCTGTTTGGGATTTGGCTGCTGTGCATGATAAGAAGTGCATATATTTAAATGCACAGGAGATTTGAGTTCTGACAGTGAATGACAGAATTACAAGAGCAAGCATGGTTTATTGAGGAGCAACCATTGATTACCTGAGAATTAATCCATGGTTGCTCCGTGGTCACCTGCTGCCATTCCTCCAGTGCATGTAAGTTATTCTGCTGTGTTGTTTTGTGCCATGTTACAAAGGATAATCACAAATGCAAAGGAGTAGAGTGACGGTCTGCCCCCTGTAAATGTGTTATCCCACAAATGAAATGCAACAGCCTTTGTTGTTTCATAACCTACAAGATTTGTGTTTTAGGATGGTGTCTACAAGAATGGGACAAATATCATCCAGGCACCCCGTGTTCATGTTTGTGAGGTTTTTAATTTTTTTTTATCTGGTAGCTATGATGCCAGTTTGTACTATAACAGAAAGTAGTTTAACTGGCTGAATTAGTGTATCAAGGTAATCTGCATATACATCAATTGATTATTTGCATTATTTGGGTATGTGTGATTATGTATTTCTTTGAAGTCTGGCTTTGTTGCTAGTCCACTTTCCAGGTAACCTTTGCCTCCATGCTTTCGTGTTGACATTCTTTGTCTTGTTAGACTGATTTTCTATTTTAGGCTCACTGTAACCAAATCTCAAAGACCATGATAGGAACTGGTTCATTTTCCTTGGGTTGAGAAACGGATGAGGTACACTGATGAGTCCTGAGAAGGATGAAATGTGTCTATTGCCTCATTCATATGACAGGTATCTGGATCACTGCTGTCCCCATCAGATCCACAGCTGTATCTCCAATGCTGCTGACCAGTGTTCCCACGATATGGCAGTGCACTATTTCAGGCTTGCTTTCTGCATTGCCACAGTCTTCCAGAAATTGCAGCCTAGCTAATCAGCTGGCATCGTTGTGAGTGGTGCCAGGTGTTCAGATGGACATGCAAAACAGCGCAAAATCCCCAAACCGCTACACGATCCCAAGAAAAGATTAATGTCCTGGAAATTATGTCATATTGCTATGGTGGTTGCCAAAAAGGCAATTACTAAACAGTGGTTAACACAATAACTCCACCTACCATATCAACATGGAGAAAACTGATAAATATGAATGGTACTTTCCATGGTTCAGCACCCCTGATATTGCTCCCACCTCGCGGGCAGCAACTTATGTAGGGATATGTACTAACCCTAGAGCGAAGACACTTATCATATAAGCATAAGTGTCAGTATCTGTGTGCTATTATGGTTTACTGATACATATTATGTTTTACTGATATATTAGCCATGATAAATGCTTTTTGCTCTGTTCTTACTGTATTTTCATATGTAAAGCAACAGTGCCATCTTTCGTAATTGTACATCACTACAAATGACCTTGGAGTATAGAGGTCCCATTGTGCTGTTATCTAAGGCCAACTATGCAACTTTTCATACTAGTTAAGATAGTTACTCAGACCACCTGTTTTTGTCCAATTATACACATTTTATGTATCTTCTGTAGCTGTTGCCATAGCTATTATCAGGGTATAAGACCCTTTCTAACACGTAGCTTCTCTGAGAAGGGAGAAACTGTCTGCATTGTCTAGGTAAGGAAAACTAGTGTTCTCCCAGTGTTTTACAGTGTAGTGGCAGTAAGCCTGTAGTGTTGATCTGTAATAAATTTATTACATGAGTACCACTTGTCTGTTGTCTCTTCCTTTTGTACCATTCCACCAAGAACCTGAGAGGGTGATTTATTACCCAAATTACAGTGGACATAAACAAACTGCGATAAATCTGTTTATCTGCAAAACTGTGTATATAAATTTCATTTATACACACGGTTGTGATGTCATCCAGCCATTTATATATATAGTTATGGTGTCATCAGCCAATGTATCCACACAGTTGTTGTGTCAGTATGCCCAGTACAAGCACTCAGAACTCATTTAGAATGCTCAGCCTCAGTAATAGCACTAACCATATAGTGTATGGGAGTGGGTTATTGTGCATAGAATTCAGCAGAAAGACAAACCTGTTGTACCATCATTGTGACGTCATTCTGCTGTTGTACCATCATTAGTAGTCACAACGATGGTACAACAGCATTGATTGTCTCTGCGCATGTGCAAGTTGTGGTGCTCGGGACTTCTGAAAATGGCCGCGGTAGCTCCGTGATGGCACAGAAAGTTTAAATCAAACAGTAAGTGACAATTTAATTTTTTTTTTATTGTTGCCTGGAACACAGCAATTCATCTTTTGTAATGTAAAAAAACAAAACAAACGAACAGAGTCTATAGGGACTGGGATGGAGTGGAAAGTTTTCATGGACTTTGATCAGGTGGGAAGGGGATCACGGACCTTGTGGCGCGACTGCCGAAAAAGTGACCAGTATTTTATTTACTGTTGCCCATATACTATACAAGGCAATGGGTGGGCAACAGTAAACAACAACACTGCTGTTCACTTCTCGAGGGCGTATGACAACCAAAAATCTCTTGAGCTTCGCTGTCAAGGTTTACATGGTTGTCATGACAACCTCTCAAAGTGAACAATGGTGGTGGTGTTCACTGTTGCCCATCCATTATCCTCTATAGTCAAATAATGAATAATTTTAAAATGAAAAAAGATAGCATGGTACTGTGAACATGTAAGGTGTTCAGCACAAAAATATCTACAAAATGAGTGGTGTTTAATTTTTAGCTACCTTTTGGTTTTTTTATAATTAGCAAAAAATAGTAGAAATTTCAGTTTTTTTGTACTTTTTTGACAAATGCAAATGACTTAAAAACAAAAGATGATAGCATGGTACTTTTAGCAAGCCAGTTGTTCAGCACAAAAATATCTGCAACATGAGAGGTGTTTCATTTATAGATCCCTTTTAGATTTTTTTTTAATCACCAAAAAATGGCAGAAAATTCAAGTGCTATTCACTTTTTTGACAAACAAATGCCCCACTCCCCAAAAAAATAAAGCAAAAACAAAAGAATTGTGCATCAAACTTTTTCACTCTGTATTGGCCAGAATATAAAGTTGGAGTGTCCATAGCAACTGCTTAGCAGCCACAATGCTAAGCGGAGCTACAGTGGGAAAAATTTATAAAAAATAACGAATTATACTAAATATATTTTTTTTTAAAACTCCAATCCTAGTGCATAAATGGAATATGCAATGGAAAACTCATGCAATAAACTATTTCTCTGCACTCAAACAGTTTGACCTCGAACACCTCACTCGTGGCTTATGCCACTCATGAAGTTACCTGAGGTCAAACTACTTTGTGCAGATGACTAATTTATTAAACCCATTTCCATTGCATATCCCTTATGTAATATGGAAAAGATTACAGCATAGCTTAATCATGGGTATTCTAAATTTGAATTATGTTGGAGGCATTTGGTGCCCCAAATCTCACCAAAAGTCCCTCATTTTGTGCTGTGATGGGGAACTTTGTTATAACAGGAGTAGTTCAGTCTGACAGTAGTCTATGGGGACGGATGAGTTATGGTTCTGTTATGATGCATGTCAAAGTAGACAGCATACTGATTTTTGTACGTCGTCCTGTTTTATATATCTTTTTTAAAAATCTCAACAAACACAGCTCGCCTTCTCCTGGGGGGCAGGGGCAGGAGCATCATGTGTCTGGCATGATGTGGACCCCTAGTGGAGGCTGGGGGAACCACCATGACTGGTACCACGTTGCTGGGGAGGCATGACAGACACTCCTTGTGTCATTGCATGTCAACCTTCTGGGGATTGCAAGCATCAAAAAATGCTGCTAGTCCTATGCATGATGCCCACCGCTCTGTGCTACCAGTCCCCCTGAAGCACTCGCCCCCCCACCAGGACAGTATTCCATTGACAGCCACCCCCGTGGCCCCACCCAAGGGGGGATAAGCCTAGGGAGCCCTGCTGGTCATGATGATGTGGCCGGTAACCTGGACGTGATTCTGCAGGGGGGAGGTCTCAGTGGCCCCACCTTGGGGAGTAAACCAGGGCGGATCGGGAGTAGATTGTAGAGGGATGGTGGTGGTCTGGAAGGTAGGGCTGAAGATCTAAAGCTAACTGCGCCAAAAATGTCTCAATAAACATGAAATTTGAAAGAGAAACAGAAAAAATCTATGTGGGGAAGAGGGGGCAGTTAGTCATGGAGAAAAAAATATTTACTTGCATCTAGATGTGGACTGTGGTCTTTTGTATTATTAAAGAATGCAGTATATGAATGAATATATCACAGATTTAATTAAATGACAGATCCTTGCTGTTCTTATATAAGTGGCAAAACTGCCTTCAAGTTAGTGGTTGCTAGGGGTAAGTTTGTTGACTGCTGAATAATTTCCCAGTCAGCACTGTTCAGTTGTCTGTTGACGTACTTATCAGGTAAATTCTGCCTCCTGTTTTCATTAACAAGTCACTAAAGATAAGTATTTACCTAATGGTTTGGGAAGAATATTTAAACTGAAGGGTAGCCCACTTCTTTGCTGTAAGGCGTGTTGGGCCAGTGAAGTTCTCACACTTGCCTAGTTGCCAAGGAAATAGCCCAGGTGAAATTATTGTGTTGACAAGCTAACATAGAAGAAAAAAGTGAGAAGTATGAGCATGCTTAGTGAAGCAGTTGTGACACAAATGTTTTTGCTGGTTAGTCAATACAAGGCATAAAATAGTGTTGGATAGTTAATTAGCAGCCTTTGCTAATCAAAATGAAAAATGATTAGCAATCAGTCGATTTTTATTAACAGTTTTCTAAAATGGAAATTTTTACTTTAAATCCTATAATTATTACTTATTATTGTATATTTTAATAAAATAGACATTGTATGCTTAGTTTTGAGACTGTATTTGCCATTTTGACCAAATTGTCAGCATCGCCTTCCTATCATCCCAGCTTATGTACCCAGTACTGAAAATTCCCTGCCAAAATGTGATTCCACACCACTGCAACTTCATTCCACACCACAGGTATGAAAATGCAGTTTGGCCAGGATTTGAAAAATGACAGCTGTCGTGTTCCTGAGTTGGTGTAACAAAATGGCCATGTTGAAAGTTTGGTGTCAAAACATTTAAAATTTCCAAAGTTACAAGTGTGCATGGCGAAATTGCATATTTGGACTCCAGATTTTCAGCATAGCCTTCTTATGACCCCACCTCATGAACAAGGACATGAATAAATTTAAAATCCCACCCAAAAGGTGAATTTGACAAGTGACCACGGAATCACCTTTTGGGTGGGAGTTGCATAATGACAGTCATATTGTTCATGTGGTGAGGTCCCCAAAAGGCTATGTTGAAACTTTGGTGTCAAAATGTCCAAAAATATCTGAGTTATGAATATAAGTTGAAACCCTCATTGAAATGCATTTACCTTAGTTTCTCATGTTGCAGTCTCTGGTTCCAGCAGCAAGACGTGTCTTCGGTTGGAGAGTGGCTCTGGAACCTGGAACCTGCTCAGGTGAGTGAGGGTGTGTGGGAGTGCACTGGGAGGTGTGGAGTGGTGGGTGCTGAGTGAGAGGTGGGGGGGTCAGATCGGCGAGGGACCATTTTCTTTTTTGCAGGTTTAAAAAAAGCCATTGAGGACATTCAGGAAAACAAATAACGGGAGAGTGTTCGGATGGTGGGGGGGAGTGCCACAGACACCAGGGAATGAAACAATAAGGGGACAGTGATCAGATGGCAGGGTGCTACTAGATACCAGGTAATTAAACAATTGGAGGGCAGTGATTGGATGGTAGGCGGATGCCACTAGACACCAGGGAATGAAACAATAAGGGGACAGCGATCGGATGGTGGGTGGGGTGCCACTAGACACCAGGGAATGAAACAATAAGAGGGACAGCGATCAGATGGTGGGAGGCACTAGACATCAGGGATAGCAAAAAGAAACAGAACAGGGATGGCAATCGGCGGAGGGTGGGGGGAGGGTACTAAATGCCAGGGAAAGAAAAATAAGGGGCATGGCAATCGGAGGATGGGGGGATGCCATAAGACACCAGGGAAAATTAAAATAATTAGGGGGATGGCTAGCTAATATGATTAGCAATCACTGCTAATCATGCTGGCAGTTGACTTGCATTTTCTGAGTCTTGGGTCGCAAATTGCGATGCAAACCCACTTAATCTATCCCTTGATTGCTAACAAGGGGACACAATTTAAAGATAGAGGGGGGGCGGTTCAGGGACAATGTGAGGAAGTATTATTTCACAGAGAGGGTAGTGGATGCATGGAACAGCCTTCCTGAGGAGGTTGTGGGGTCTAAAACTGTGGGAGAATTCAAGAATGCATGGGACAGACATAAGGCAATTCTTGTGGAGGGTAGGAAGAAATAGACTGTTGGTTAACTAGGCTCTGCAGCCTATCCTGTAGGTAGGGAAATGGGCAGACTAAATGGGCCAAGCGGTCCTTATCTGCTGTCAAAGTCTGTGTTTCTTGCGACAGTTTCTGCTTCTGTATATTCTCACTATGTCACCACTGCTGCCTGCAACATCTTGTATAGAGGATTATATTGACTCCTGAACTATCTGTGGAGTACACAAGAGAGAACTCAAACCAAGCAGGAAAACATCACAGCAGCACACACAGACTAGAGGCTTCAAGTGCGGTGGGACCAGGGATGAGATCTCCAAGGGCACACAGAAATCTGTGTCCTCTCGCCTCACCACAAAAGGCACAACAACACATTTAAAGCACCAAAACCAAGTTTATTGTTGCATGTAGCATAAGAAATAGATTAGAAAGCAGACTTGCATTCAGGTAGCAGCAGTGACAAAAGGATGCCAGAGTTTCATGCATGAGTGTGTGGTTGGACAGCCTCATCTACCAGGTCCTTATTGTGGTAGTTCATAAATTAATAAATACACTAAATGAATACAAACAAGGTTTAAAAATGGGGGTAGCTCATATTCTTGTACATAACTGTATTTCATGTACTGTATATAGAATAGTGGATGGGCAGCCATCCACAACAAAGCTGTGTTTCCATCGAGGGAGTTGATGTCATAGAGACCTCGAGAGCGAAGCGCGAGAGGTCTCTGGCATCATCAACTCCCGAGATGGAAACACAGACTTCATTGTGGATGGGCGACCATCCACTGTTTTTTTTATAGTATATGGTTCCCCAAAATAGATACAAGGTTCATACCTTGTTCTGCACTCCTCTTCGCTCGAGTCCCTTTCCCTAAGATAACGGTCCTCCTCGCTGCAGTTACGCGCTCATGTTTTTCGGTCACGTCCGCGCTCCTCGCCATAGTCCCACTCTGTTTTTACCGAAACTGTGCCATTTTGTTAAAAAAAAAAACAGCAAATTGATATTTTTGACAGACCGACCCGGTTATGGTAGTTTATGTCCACACTGTCTGCTCCCAGACCGCTTGCTAAATGAGTCCGACATTTTTGTATGTATTTTTTGAATCTATGCCTGTTTCCACCAGTCAGGTAGGAGCTCAAGGAGGAAGAGTTGTTGTACTATCAATGTGATGTCAGAGCGATAGTACAACAACTTTTTTGACCTTTGAACTGTCCTACAACAAGATTTGGAAAACCTTTGTTTTCCATACACAACAAGCCCCAACCATATACTATAAACAGTTTTAAAATGGCTACTGCATACTTCAGTAGCTAAATGCACAAATTAATTTGTATGTATGATTAAAAGAATATACTGTCCTGGTCCAACAGTAGAAGGGTCGATGCAGGTACTCTTCATTTCGCATCTTCTGTTTGTCAGATAATTTGCTGCTGTGAAAAAGAGACCGTATGGATGTTTTAAGTAGGAGCTGTTAAAATAGAAACATACTAAATGATTGGTTTGATCTTAAAGCATTCTGTATATGATTTTTTTTTCTCCCAGAGATATTAGTGCTTGGTTTCGATTGCCTGAATGCTGTGATACTGTTAAATCTCCCTGACACTTTGATGTGGCTGTGCCCAATGATTGCTGTACCTTTAAATTATCTGACTCATGGACAGAACTAAAAAGTACAAACAATCATGTTACCCCAGATTACTACCTGATTCTCACATGAAAGCAACTTCCTGATTCTGTAGTAAAGAAACTTTGATAATATTAGTACACCAGTTTTGAGTGCTACACAACTCACCCATATCACCTCACCACTCTCAACCGTGCTTGTCTACTACACCTTACAAACTGATGAAAACATCTTGGGTCACAACAGAAGTCCTTTTTAAAACTAGAATAATAGCAATAATATTTCTCTCTCTTAGTACTGGTCGCAGGTCTGAGCTGCTGCTGGGATCTTCCCTCCCAGGCTTTTCAGAGAGTCAGAAAGTAGATTTGTAGCACAAGGGCACAGGCTTCTCCTCCTTCTGTGGATTGTGCCAGTCTTCTTCTGGCCTCCACAAAAGCAGGCAGCATGGTGCACAGGTCTGTCTCTGTGTGACAGTGGCACCAGATCTTTTCTTCACGTTGATCAGTTACTTTGGTTTTCAGATTCCTCCTTCTTTCTTCAAGTATCTGGCAGAAGTGCTTGAGAGCCATGTTTTTATGGCTGTGGGTGCCAGGTAGATACACCTTGATTGACACTACTCAGCACTGGAGCCCCCTGCCCTCGCCTTATCAGACAGAGCCTGGTGGCACTCTGGTGCCTCACACCTACCGCTCCCAACACTGCTCCAAAGTATTTCTGGCATACGATGGGACAGCAGGTGCCTCCATAGCAGCAGCCGACATTCTGAACCTCCAGGATCACCCAAGAAGAGCTTGTGGCCTGCCAAATTGTTTAGTTTTGTTGACCGGGTAAGTACACCAGACAAAAATTCCTATCATCATAAATGACCTGGCAAAATTACAGTGAATGAACAAAAAACAAACAAATAAACAACAACATAAAATTACAACAGAGGCAGCACTATATATATATACATATATATATATATATACACACACACACACACACACACACACACACACACACACACACATATACACACCAGAGGCTTCAAGTGCGGTGGGACCAGAGATGAGATCTCCAAGGGCACATAGAAATCTGGGTCCTCTCGCCTCACCACGAAAGGCACAACAACACATTTAAAACATCAAAACCAAGTTTATTGTTACATGTAGCATAAGAAATAGATTAGAAAGCAGACTTGCATTCAGGTAGCAACAGTGACCAAAGGATGCCAGAGTTTCATGCACGAGTGTGTGGTTGGACAGCGTCATCTAACAGGTCCTTATTGTGCTAGTTCATAAATTAATAAATCCACTAAGTGAATACTTCTCCACTATCTTATTCATAATCAGGCTGGTAATTTTCATTTGCAGCTCCAATTTTGGAATTTTAAGCTAGTAACCTCCCCCACTAGGTCTCTCAGCTAGGTCCTTACACTCCTGGAAGCAGACGGTGGGCTAAGCGTTCCCTGGCCCTCGTAGCTGCGCGGGTTGCTCCCCCACCTGCCCCCCACCACTCCCACCCTTGGGTGACATTTGTTATACAGACCTACATTTCCACACCCATTGCTATGCCCAGTGCACCTCACTTTCTCACTAGCAGCCTATATTATTTCGCCACTAGAGGACATTGGAACTTTGCTCCAATTGCTTTTGTATCTTACTTCTTGGCCTGACAATTGGTGCGTAGTTAGTGTATTTTCCACCTATACTCCTCTAATTTAGCATTAATTTTGTCATCTAAAGAGCTTTTACGTAGTTTTATACCCTTCCCTAATGGCTAACTCTTTGTCTAACTACATGGCCCCAAATCCCTGTGCAATATTTCTATTAGTCTTTATTCTTGCTCCTCTCATATGGATGCCTCTGGTTAGATGCCCACCCTCCTGGGATGGCCACTCCTCATACCCTAAAGTTATTTCCAACATGCTCACACTATCCCACTTGCCCCTAGCTACCTTTCCACTTTTTGTCTCTAACAGGATCATATACCACGTTGCACACACACTTCATCACTCCTCTCCCCCTCAACTCCACCCTACCCACCACTTTCATTCATCATAAATTGTGGTACCTGCTCCTCCTATCACTAATGTTAGCAGGAGATATTGAACTTAATCCTGGACCTGTAGGTAACATCTCTAACACAGATCAGGCCTGGAAGGACATAAAGGGTTTGCGCATTGTTCACATGAATATCAGGAACCTTCCTCATAACTTAACGGAACTTGAGGCCTGGGCTACTCAATATAACCCTGACATTGTATGCCTGTCTGAGACCTGACTAAAACTCTCCACCCCTGATCACTTGTATATGTTACACAGCTATAAAATATTATGGCAAGATAGATCCTCATCTAAACGTGGTGGTGGTGGTGGTGGTGGTGTTGCAATCCTCTTTAAACCTCACTTATCACTACACCGTAATGTCTCTTTCCCCTCTCTCACTGTGAAGCTATTCATGCTACCTTACAACTCGGCTCCAAGGAGCTGCACATAGTGTGTGCCTACAACCCTCCTAGTGGTAGCATCACTGGTCTCGAGGAACTCTTATCCCAGGTGGACACAGCCGTTGGATGCAAAAAGGTCCTCATAATGGGAGATCTGAATCTAAACTGGACTGCCAAAGCTAGTCAGTCCTTCCATACTGTAGTACAAGGCCATAACCTCCACCAACTAATCGCCGATCCTACAAGGGTTGTGGCTCCCCCTCGATCCAGTACTGTGATTGGGCCCTTACAAACCACCTTGATAGTATAGCTGCTGCAGGCACCCTTGCTGACCCTATAAGTGATCATTCCCCAATTTTCTGCATCTGGCGTTCCGCTCAACAACCATCTCCTTCTCCAAAGCTCATCACTTTCCGCAATCTGGCCAGTTTTAATCAGTTACAGTTTATGCATGATCTCTCTATGATAGACTGGTCACCCATCTTTGCATCCTCAAATGCTCAATCAGCCCTTGACTATTTCCTTGCAAGGTTTGAATGTCTCCAGGATCTCCATGCTCCCCGAGTCACACGCCGTATAAGGGGTACACAAACAAAGAGGCTCACCAGACATCTTCTTATGCAACTTAGGGCTAGGGACAAAATCTGGCAGCATTTCAAGTCCTCAGGGCTGCAGGCAGATTTTAATGACTATAGGGCACAGAGGGACTCCTGCAAAAGGAACAGTCGCCTAACTAAAAACTCTTTCTGCAAGGACTTATTAATGAAATCTAGTGACTACAAGAAATTCTGGCCTGTTATAAAAACTCTCCTTGGAGCCAATCAATCGTCTACTACTAATGACATGCTGCTAAATGGCATACAATGTAATAATCCGGCAACCATAGCCAACGCATTCAACTGTCATTTCTCGGATCTGTCAAGCTATCTGGCCTCCTTTCCCCCTGGTCCCCCTACTTCCAGCTCTGTGAACACTGAATCGGTGCTCCCTCATCCATCATTCTGGTTTCAGACCATAACCAGAGGTGAAGTTCTATAGTTGCTACTCTCCATCCCTGACAACACTAGTTCTGGCACTGATGGACTGGAACCCAGGATACCGAAAGTCGCTGCCCCTTTCATTGCCCCCCCTTAACTAAAGTCTTTAACCTGTTGATATGTCACAGCACAGTTCCCAACATCTGGAAGGTAGCAAGAATTACCCCCGTCCTTAAGAAAGGCGATTCTAAAGACATGTCTAACTATCGACCTACAGCCATTCGTTCTGTGCTCAGTAAAATCCTGAAAAAAGTAGTGGCTATCCAAACTATATCATACCTACAGAAGCATAACCTTCTCTCAGGCTCTCAGCATGTTTTCTGCAAAGGCCATAGTACTCCCACTGCCCTCCTAAAACTCACAACTGACATTTATACTGCCATGGAAGCCAGTCTCTTGACAGGTGCTATCTTCGTTGACTCAACTAAAGCATTTGACCTGGTTAACCATACCCTTCTCCTTGCAAACCTTCACTCTTTTGGTTTCTCTGTTGAAATGGTTTCCTGGTTCAATAGCTATCTATCCAACCGGAAGTAGGCCATGGCATTTAACTCGAGCTATATCCGATCTTTCTTCCATATGTGAAGGGGTTCCCCAAGCCTCCATACTTGGCCCATTACTTTTCTCTATTTTCCTAAATCAACTCCCATCGCTTGCACCAACCTGCTCTTCCTTGCTTTACACTGATGACCTTGTCATGTACCGTAGTGCTAGTAATATTGTGGATATTAACAACTCCCTAGCCATAGATTTCCTAAGCATTCAGTCCTGGCTAACAGAAAACAACCTTGTCCTTAATGCAAACAAAATGCACTCCATGCTTCTCGGCTCTTCAGCCAGACTTAAAGCAAATCGAAACTCCCTTCAGATATCATTTGCCGATGGTTCCCTTGTAGTTAGCACTAAGTCCTTCAAATACTTGGGCCTTCTGCTAGATGAATACCTGGATTTCGACCTCCATATCACCACCAGCTGCAAATCAGTTAATTCTAAAATTGCAGGTGCCTACTGTACTAGTTATGCCCTTACCTCATCTGCCGGGCTTACAGTGGCACAAGGCCTACTGCTCCTGGCCCTGGCTTATGGTTCAGTAATCTACCTAGGGGCATCTAAGACCTCCCTCCTTAAGTGGGACACCACCTATAACAACATCTGCTGCTACGCCTCAGCATCACCACGGTTCAAACACCACTGTCAGCTCTATGCTGACCTAAATTGGCCCAGCCCTGCTGCTCATCAACTGTTGTCCTATGGCTCTCTAATTGATGGTATAAATAGAACAGGCCTCCCCCCAGTCCCTTGCCTCCTTACTACATTCCCAACCCCCCCCCATGGTCTCCGATCCAATGACCAAGCCTCTCTTCATCCCTAGATGGAAAACCTCTATGGGTGCACAAGCCTTCTCTTACGCGGCCCCTAAGTATTGGAATTCTATCCCTCAAGCTATCCGCTTAGCTCCTACCCATACTGGCTTCAAGAAACTCCACTGTGAACATCTATTGGCTTCAAATCCTTTCACATGCTTCTATCCACCTTAGCTCATTCATTCCTCCCATCTTCACCCTTGGCTTTCTTACACTCTCTGTCTTACCCTCCCCTGCTCGCTTACATCCTTCTCTCCCCCTTTTTCTCTTTTCCCTACTACCTCCTCCTCCCCCCGCCCCTCTTTGAACATCGCGATGCTTGGCCTCAAGATGGCACTTACTGTATTTCTGTGCCTTCCTGTTTGGACCAATATTGTACTTGTTGGCACTTGTTTATATTTTGACTTTTTCGTAACTGTATTGTTTGCATTTTGACATTGTCTAACTCTCTGTATCTCCCAGTTGCCAAGTTGTTGTATTTCTGACCTTCTTCCCATTGTTCACCTTTCTATGTGCTGCATCACACTGCATTGCTCATGTATTTGACTTGTATCCTCCCAGGTCGTGCCTGAAAATAGGCATCCCTATGCCTAGTGCACCCACCCGGTTACCAAAAACAAACAAATAAATAATACAAACAAGAGGTTTAAAAACAGGGATAGCTCATATTTTTTGTACATAACTGTATTTCTTGTACTGTATACCATTTTAAAATGGCTACTGCATACTTCAGTAGCTAAATGCACAAATTAATTTGTATGCATGATTAAAAGAATATACTGTCCTGGTCCAACAGTAGAAGGGTCGATGCAGGTTCTCTTCATATTCACATCTTCTGTTTGTTGGATAATTTGCTGCTGTGAAAAAGAGATCTTATGGATGTTTTAAATAGGAGCTGTTCAAATAGAAACATACTAAATGATTGGTTTGATCTTAAACCCTTCTGTCAGGGATCGACAAATCCCATAGTCCGACGTCCTGGGCTATCAGTTTTTGGACAGGGACAAGCATTTATTGCATAGACAGTTGTCCCTGGACAACCAGCAAATGAAAGCAATTATGTTTTTGTTTTTTTTACCTGCATTTCATGCAGTTTGTCACTAGGGTCCATGCCTTCTACTTTTGCTGCTGGGACTTAGGTTTGCATATCATGTGATGTGTGTAGTGTCAGAAGCGAGCGGTGAAATCACAGTGGTGAGACCATGAGCAACCAATGCAGGAAACTGATCGCGTGGCTGTAGCAGTTGGAGTGACAGCACGGGCAGCAAATGGAAAGAGCTGCATTAAACTCCGTGTGTGCTGCGTCCAGTCAGGCAGGGGCAAGAGCAGACTGGCAGTGATGGCGGGCAAGATGCTTGGTGAGTTCAGTTGACGCTTGCTGGCAACAGGAGTCGGTAGAGCAACAGCGAGCGCTGAACAGAGAGAGATAGGGAGCAACCAGAACGAGCAGCCGGAGCGAGAGCAGGCAGGGAAGAGGAGCAAAAGACAATGATTGTAAAACTAACCTGTTAACCATGGCGGTGAGTTGTGGGTTGTAAGGCTAGGCAGTCATTCGAGGAGAAAGAGGTGCACTGTTGCTGTTGAGGAGGAGGGGAAAGCAAAGAATGTGTGCTGTGGTGGAGGCTTGGAATGCGGGGGAATGGCACAACACTTTTGTGTTTTTGTGGCTGTTGTTGGGAGTTCTGCATTTAGTGTGTGTCACCAGCCCCTGAAACATAAATTAAACAAATTATACATATTGTATATATAACAACTGAAAGGGAGGGTAATTGACAGTGGTGGGATGGGAATGGGCGGGAGCAATGAGCAGGGGCACTTAAGCAGCTGATCAGCGAGGTTGTCATCAGACATGCAGACCTGCTGACTGCCCAATAAATCTGCTCCAAGAAAAGAACAAAATTTAAAAAAAAAAAAGAACTAAACAGAGAGAAAGTGTATTGGTGGGTCAGGTCAGAGGAGAGGGGGAAAAAACCTGTACTGTTGTGTGTGTGTGTGTGTGTGTGTGTGTGTGTGTGTGTTGCACAGCACTGAACTGCCCAAGGAAATAAAATATATAGGAAAGGGTAGACCAGACAGAACACTAAAGGAGGATGAGAGTAAAGGCTGGGCTTTGTATTGCCCAGAGAAAAATAAAGTGAAAATTAGTGGAAAGCTGACTAAGGAAATTAAAATATAAAAGCAATCATGTGTGCCAGACAGAGAGTAGCAAAGGAGGAAGACAGCACGGGCATTGTGTTGCCCTGAGAAAAGTAAAGGGCAGAATTAAAAATTAAAATCAAATATTAAAGGAAAGGGAAGGACTGAGCAGTAAAGGAGGAAGACAGTGAGGTTTGAGCTTTTTGTGTTGCTCTCACTCTAGAAAAGTAAAGGTACAAAAGAGCAAGAACTGACAATAACAAGGCAAAAGCTGCCTAAGGAAATAAAATATGATTAAAAAAAAAAAAGTATGTTCTTGTGGTGTGCTAGCTGGGAAGGAAACTATGTCTGGTGTGTTGGGTGAGGGTGGGGCTGCTGGAGCCTGCCACGGGATAAAGAGTAATGTAAATTGTCAGGAGCAGGACCCAACTAATAGGATAGCCCAGCTGAGATGCAACTCTTAAGTTAATAAATAGGCCTACATCTATGAAGTATTAATACAACACACCACCTTGTACATTGTTGCTCCATAAGTTTGTTTTTATAAATTTCCCTTGAAATATAGCCTTCCGATCATGGACTACCACTTGAAACACTGGGGCTACCATTTTTTGCTAGACCAATTGTCCTGGACTAGCATGTCATTTTGAAATTATTTGTTCCCTGCCTTCTGTATATGATTTTTTTTCTCCCAGAGATATTAGTGCCTAGTTTCGATTGCCTGAATGCTGTGGTACTGTTGAATCCCCCTGACACTTTGTTGTGGCTGTGCCCAATGATTGCTGTACCTTTAAATTATCTGACACATGGGCAGAACTAAAAAGTACAAACAATCATATTACCCTAGTCTACTGCCTGATTCTCACATGAAAAACAACTTCCTGATTCTGTAGTAAAGAAACCTTGATAATATTAGTACACCAGTTTTGAGTGGTACACAACTCAACCAGATCACCTCACCATTCTCAACCGTGCTTGTCTACTACACCTTACAAACTGATGAAAACATCTCGGGTCACAACAGAAGTCCTTTTTAAAACTTGTAGAATAATAGCAATAATATTTCTGTCTCCTAGTACTGGTAGGTCTGAGCTGCTGCTGGGATCTTCCCTCCCAGGCTTTTCAGAGAGACAGAAAGTAGATTTGTAGCACAAGGGCACAGGCTCCTCCTCCTCCTTCTGTGGATTGTGCCAGTCTTTTTCTGGCCTCCACAAAAGCAGGCAGCATGGTGCACAGGTCTGTCTCTGTGTGACAGTGGCACCAGATCTTTTCTTCACGTTGATCAGTTACTTTGGTTTTCAGATTCCTCCTTCTCTCTTCAAGTATCTGGCAGAAGTGCTTGAGAGCCATGTTTTTATGGCTGTGGGTGCTAGTTAGATACACCTTGATCGACACTACTCAGCACTGGAGCCCCCTGCCCTCGCCTTATCAGACAGAGCCTGGTTGCACTCTGGTGCCTCACACCTACCCTTCCCAGCACTGCTCCAAGGTATTTCTGGCATACGACGGGATGGCAGATGCCTCCAGAGCAGCAGCCGACATTGGGAACCTCCAGGATCACCCAAGAGGAGCTTGTGGCCTGCCAGATTATTTAGTTTTGTTGACCGGGTAAGTACACCAGACAAAAAATTCCTAGCATCATAAATGACCTGGCAAAATTACAGTGAATGAACCAAATGTACCAGCAAAACAAACAACAACATGAAATTACCACAGAGGCAGTACAATATAGGCTGTGGATGTGGACATAATAGGAAAGCAACATTACAGATCATACCATCCATTAATTTAAAATACCATAAGTAAGACAAGTTAGGTATAAAGGTTACCAAAAACTGTCAAGTGCAGTTGCAAGCTGAGGAGGTCAGCAGGTGACTCTATAGCACCTTTCTGAGAAAATAGTTGGTTCACTCTCCGCAGGAGAAATCTGATTATCTTGTGGAAATCAAGCACTCTGCCTTTCACCACATACTTTATCCACGTGACAGTTAGAGTATTGCCTTCAGCAGTGAATCAGTCATCATATTATCACTTTAGTAAACAAAATAAATGCAGCCAGAGTAAAGCAAAGGTGCATTAGAAGGTAACTACCGCTTGATGTAGTAAAACAGATATTAGTATGATTTAATGTTTTAATTTGTAATTTTAAAGATATTGGTCAGTACGTACAGTGCAAATGAAGAATAACAATCATTTTAACAAAATAAAGGATTTTGTTTTTTTACTAGAACTTGATTAGCCAACATTCTTGGTTGTTTTTGTTTTTTCTTTCACTAAAGTGGGTGAACAATTGAGGGTGCACTATAAATGGTTATTGATCAGGCTTAATTATTTTATATCTAGGAACAGGCAACACTTATTGTTCCTAAATTTATTTAATATTGATTTGACTGTGACTCACTAAATAAAATCTAGTTAGCCTTGTATTTAACGAGGCAGATTTTTTTAAAACCTAAAAGATGGACTACATATCAGTGACTTTAGTATCTATTTCAGGAGCACAAACTTTCCTTTATGTTTAATGCATATACAATTGGCAGTATATGTATTTATCAATTTATGATGACCAATATATGCTGATGTATTGTGGAGCACTGGGGATGTACAGAACTGTTAGAATTTCCCCATAGTTTTTGTAAAACTTCTCTGCATTTTGGGGGGGATAAATTTTTCTGCAGTTTTCCAGTGACTCTGCTTGTTGACCCTGGATCATATCCTCACATGTGGGAGATAAATTGTTATCCCACAGTAACCCTTCATAATATGTTTGTCTTGAAACAGATACAGAGTAACATAGCAATTTAAGGTTGTAAGATTCTTGGTGTATCAGCCCCCTGCCCCCCCCCCCCAGCTCCATAGGCAGGAATCAGTTCAGAAAACTCAGTAGACCCAGTGTTTGCAGTTTGTACATGAATGAAGTTTGCTGACCCCTTTCACACAGTAAATTGTCACAATCTGTACCAGCATCGTCAACGCCACCTTAAATAATGCTGGACTTTGTTCTCTAGATGATATGCAAGTCTAGCATGTTAGAAATATGAAAAGCCTGCTAGTTAATCAGTAATTCCAACATAAACAGGTCTGGGCATTAGACAAAGCTAACTGTATTTATAGAGTTACTGTGAATATCAGGTTTGGAGATTTTGCAGCACATAGGGGTTGGGAGTACAGAACTCAGCACTGTAAGGATAGACAGCGGGCAACTTGGTTTCTAATCATTTGTTGGGATTAAGGGCACCTTATTCGACTTTTACAGCCACCATACTTCAGTTATAAAACATAGGCATGATGACTTTACGAGGTACGTGATGTGCACTTACAAGCAATGAATAAAGATGGAGATGCCTGCTATCTTTATTGGGAATGAAATACAAAATACATGAGTGCAATAATAAAACAGTCACTAATGCATTCAGTTTACATAATTACATAGCTAAAGCCATAATAAACATTATGCAGTAGTTATGAAGTTTAGGATCTGTGTTAAAAATGTTGATAGCTCTTGCTGACTCCATGGCACTGAATGTGGGGCATTACTGGTGACCTGGACTCAGGCCCTGAGCCTAGGACATCAGGAGTGGAGGCCGGCAGGGAGAGATTCAGGGCATCTATTGGATGCGTTCTTCCTGTGGAGTGATGGCTGCAGTCTGCCTCATTAGGGGCTCCTGGTGATGGCTTTGTGGCAGCACTCTTGGTAGAGTGAGTGACCACGCACTGTCGACTGACTCTCCCTGCCTCCAGGATGCTGCAGTGGATGAACACATGTGGGTGGTTGACAGGGCCCTGAAAATAGAAGAAAGTTTGTGGTAGGCACCCAAGGTGACGGCCTTCCTGGTAGCTCCTTCCATGCCAGTAGGCCCCCAAAGTGAGCTTGCACTTCCACCTGTAACTGTCGCAGGCCGAACAAAAAAGGCACTTTCTTCCTAGCAGCAGCAGGGGGGGCCCCCCTGACAGGGATACATTGGATCTACCTGGCAAAGGAGGTACTGAAAGCCTTGGGGAGGGGCCAGGCAGTGCAGGGTGAGTTTGGCAGGTGGAGGATGTGTGCCCTGCAGAGAGTCTAAAACAGTGGGTGTTCAGGCTAGTAGGGGTGAAAAAAAGTTGCCAGCTCAAAGAAAGTACTAAAATTGGGACAGTCTGTAGGAGCAAGAGCAGACAAGAAATGGTAGGAGTAATGCAAAATATACATATATATATATATATATATATATATATATATACACACTGTATATCTAAATCAAATATGCCCTACCTTAAGGGACAGTGGCACTGGCATTCATTGGTGAGTGGCAAAAAGATACAGAACTAGGGGGAAGGGAGTTGTGGATGAGCTAACAGAAAGGAGAAGAGAATGCCAAAAGAGAAGGGGGAGTGCAGGGGAGGTAGAAGAGAAGCAGAAGCTAGAGGAAGCTAGCTACATAAGCAAGAGAGAGAGAGAGAGTGAAATCTAGTATGGACACTAACCAGAGGTGGGAACTCATAAAGCTGGGGATAGTGGAGGCAACCAAAACCTGCTGCAAGGCCCAGAGCAAGAAGGCTAGGGCTAAGAAACCAAGCTGGTTGAGCAAGGAGGTCATGGAAAAGGTAAGGAGGAAAAGAGCTGCCTTTAGGAAGTACAAGAAAACAGTGAGGGGGGAGGACAGTGAGGAGTACTTGACAGAATCGAAGGAGGTGACAAGGGCAGTAAGGGGAACCAAAGCATCTATGGAACTCAGGCTGGCAAAAGGCATTAAGAAGGGGGAGAAGGACTTCTTTAGGTACATCAGGGAGAAAAGGAGCTGTAAGGACTATATAGTAAGGATTAGGAAGGGGGTTGGGTGAAGCAGGGGTGATAAGGCAGAAGGACTAAATGAGTACTTCTGCTCAGTATTTACTAAAGAGAAGAGGGGTGACACCCAAGGGGGAATGGCAGAACTGGGGGTGACAGATGGGAAATCATGGAGGGCAGAGTTCGGGAGGGTTTGAAGGCACTGAGGGTGGACAAGGCACCAGGCCCAGATGGCATCCACCCCAGGGTACTGAAGGAGCTGGCAGAGGTCCTTGCAGGACCTTTGGCAGACCTATTTAATGCCTCACTACATTCGGGTGTATACCTCAGGACTGGAGGATGGCTCATGTGGTGCCCCTCCACAAGAGTGGCCCCAAGGATAAACCTGGAAACTACAGACCAGTGAGCCTCACATCCATCGTGGGTAAGCTAATGGAAACTATCCTGAAGGAGAGGCTGGTGGCCCTCCTAGAGGCCAAAGGACTACAGGACAGCAGACAGCATGGCTTCATATGGGGCAGATCCTGCCAAACCAACCTGGTGGAGTTCTATGACTGGCTAATGGGCAACTGGACAGGGGCCATGCAGTGGATGTCCTGTATCTGGACTTCAGTAAGGAATTCGACTCTGTGCCGCATGGAAGGCTGGGAAGTAAGTTAGTAGACACGGGGTAGGTGCAAAGCTGGTGAGATGGGTAGGAAACTGGCTTCATGGAAGGCAACAGAGGGTGGTGGTGGTTGGGGAGCTCTCACACCCAAGGGTAGTGACGAGCCGTGTTCCACAGGGCTCGGTGTTGGGACCAGTGTTGTTTGGGATTTTCATTGTAGACATATCATGGGACATCAAGAGCAAGATCAGTCTGTTTGCTGATGATACCAAGGTAGGAGCAGTGGTGGATGACCTAGGGGGATGGCAGGGGTTGCAGGATGATCTGGCAAAGCTTGAAACCTGGTCAGACACCTGACAACGGGGGTTTAATGCCAAAAAGTGCAAGGTGCTGCATTTTGGGATGAAGAACCCAAGGAGGAGTTACCAGCTGGGGGGAGTGCAGCTAGCCCAGACAGAGAGGAGAAGGATCTGGGGATGCTCATTACAGAGTCAATGAACAACTCTGCACAATGTAGGAAGGCAGCTGCAAAGGCCAACAAAATGCTAGGTTGTATTGCAAGGGGTATATCCTCGAGGAGGGAGGAGGCGATTCTGCTACTGTATAGGTCATTAGACCACACCTGGAGTACTGTGTGCAGTACTGGTGCCCGTATCTGAAGAAGGACATTAAGTTACTGGAGGGGGTGCAGCGCAGGGCGACAAAGATGATCAAGGGGCTGGGGGACTTATCATACGAGAGGAGGCTGAGGGAGTTGAACATGTACTCATTGGAGGAGAGTAGGGACAGGGGGGACATGACTGAAACCTTTAAGTACATGAAAGGAATAAACAAGACAGGTACAGAGGGGCTGTTCAAAGTAAGGGAGGGGAGGAACACCAGGGGCCATGATATGAGACTGGAGGAGGAGGGAGGTTGTTCAGGAGGGAGATGAGGAGACACTTTTTTACAGAGGGTGGTGGCTAGGTGGAATGCGTTACCTGCAGAAGTGGTATCCAGTAGAACAGTGGACTGCTTCAAAAGGGGATGGGACAAGACAAGGGGGAGGGTTAATGAAGGGGAAGGGTGGAAGGGAGGGGCAGCTGCAGAATAAGAGGTGCTAGCTGCACATTCGAGCAGACTTGGTAGACCTCTAGGCCTTTATCTGCTGGCAAATTTCGTATGTTCGTAACTGAGTGTTTAGAAGAGGATTGAGAGAGGAACTAGAGGTGGAGAGACATCGAATGCCTCTAGAAATGAGCTGTTATCAGCTCAGTATGTCTTTCCTGGTAAAACTTTTGAAATAAATAAATCTTGGGAAGGTAGTCTGTTCTAGAGGTTTGGAAGATGGACAGAGAAGGTATAGTCTGACCCAGAGAAGTTTTTCAGCTAGAGTGAGCATGAGAGGAGTGGGGAGAATAGAATAGGAGAAAGCAGTAGAGGGAGTGAAAAAAGCACATAGGTAGGAGGGGAAGAAGGCGATCCATTATTTAACAAGTAAAAAGTAGAAGTGGAGGAGATGCCCTGACTTGATGTGAGGCAAGGTGAGGGCCGAGGATGAGGGCTCTATGGAGGATAAGTGGTTGGGCACCTAAAGCAAAGAAGATGAAAAGGGTGTCGAGTCTGGCTAGGGTAGTTTTGCAGGCACCACTGTAAACCACCTATTCAGAACAGCAGCAAGAGCATCTTAAGGATGCTGTCACAACAGACCAGGAATAGGAGGCAGATTCTGTTGTAGTACAGCGTGCTGGGCTTGGATGGAGATTGGTGAGTGTGGCATAAATATGGGCGAAGAAATCAAGGTTTCCATCCAGCCACACACTGAGGTATGTAAAGTTGCGTACTTCAAGTGGGGCATCAGCAAAAGTTGTAAGACAGGTTTGGTCTGAACTTGAGCTACGCTCTTCTTAGTGCCAAAAGCCATAAAAATTTTTTTTTTTTTTTTTGGCACTGATAGAGTTGTTTTGAACACAACTAGCAGTGGGCATTATCATAGTCATGTCATGTTGTAGAAAAGATTCCAGCTCAGGGAATGAGGCACCGGAGGTAAAGAGTACAGTGCCATTCACATACATACAGATATGGGAGGAGACACAGACTTCACAGGAGGTCGCTGAGGAAAATAGAAAAAAGGATAAGCCTGATGATGGAGCCCCGAGGAACTTGAGATTTGTTGGGGAGGGGATAGGGCATCACCAACCTGATCTGACTGGTGCTGGTCAGCAAAGTAGAAGCGGAGCCTGCAGTCCAAGATGTTCAAACTGCTTTCCCAAGCTTGTCTAGAAAGGCGGGGTGAGCCACAGTATCTGCTTAGATGCAAACTGGGTTGAGGCTTGTTTCCGTGTAGAGATGTGTGAAATCGAAAAATTATGCCTAGCATAATAGTTCGCGTAATTTCCGCATTACGCAAAATATTTCGTCTAGGTGTAACGTAATTTTGCCCTGGTTCAGCTTTCATGCAAAGCGTGAAATTACAACCAAATTATGCCAGTTTCGGTCCCGGGAGGTGAAAATTTGCCGTTTTGCCTAAATTTCGACGGTGTTTTACAATTACCAGTGAAATTACAGTGCATTGTGGGTAGATAGCTGCACTCTCGCATGCAGGGTGTTTCCTGCACAGTATATTGTCTGTTGAATCGGAGAGCAGTTAAGAGTGGTGCATCGCAGCCAATAAACCCTTCGAAAACCTCTTTTTTTGTGATTTTTGAGAGTTAATTGCTCACAAAATCACAAATTTAGTTCCTAGTGCTACTAGTGAACATTTTTTTGTTTTTGTATCTTTGGAGAATAGTTAGTTACATCTAGTGTTTCAGTTTTCTCTGTGTCTGTGTGAGGGGTTAATGGGGGAGGCTTGACTGTGTGGTTTCTGTGTGTGTGTGTGTGTGTGTGTGTGTGTGAAATGAAAGTAGAGCAGGCTAGTTCCTAAGATTTGACATATTTCTCACAAGTTGTGAGTTTCTGTAATTTCTTTTAAGTCTGAAGATTTGTAGCTTGTGTGCTACTTATTTGTTATATTGTTCTTACATATTTACTGTTTTTTTGATCACTTTATCTGAACAGTTACTACATTCTGACTGAGTAGTTCTGTTCCTGTTTCCCTTTGCTGAATCACTTTTGTGATTTATTTTCTTTATTGAAAGTATTCGTGTACAGTGACCTGACCACTTGACTTGTCCATATCCAGCTACACTACATTGTTGAATTGCTCACAGAAATTAAAATTGTGATCTAGCCTCTGCATTGCAGTGTTCCTGTTTTTCGATTGAAGTTGCTTACCATATTAACCCTTTCCTCCCTGTTACACCACAGTGGTTTACTACCTGACCTAGCCGACTACTATATAAAAAACTAATATGCCTGCCAAGAGACGTTCAGATGAAGGTGTTGGGGGAAGGTGGCTCAAAGAAGTCTGATGGAAAAAGCAAACCTATTTGTGAATCCGTGCCCTCTGTGGCCTCTGCCGCTGTTGCTGTGGCAGGCAGTAGCAGAAAATCGAAGTTAGAAGTGGCTTGAAGTCTGTGACTCATTTTTTTACTGCCCAATCTGTAGCTAGTATGCTTGTTGGGGAGGATACTGGGAATAAGATAGACACTCACACCAGTGGAGGCACAGAAGCCCAGGAGGAGGTAGAAAAAGTTGTCAGTGTGACTGTTGTTCCTGCTCAAGGAGGAGCTGATGGTGGTGAGGGTGATAGGAAAGCCAGCCCCTCCCCCTCCAGTGAGGAGATACCAGAGAAGGGAAAAGTTTGGCAGTAGACAGTGATAGGGATGAGGAAGAGGGGTTAGGTACGTTTGCCCGACATGTATCTTCCTGACTGTCAAGTTCCTGACTTCAGTTTCCCGACACAGTAATTCCCAAAGCATACTTCAGCCTGACTTGCCAAAATCCGGACATTTACTGGTAACAGTAAAAAAACTGCATGTGCATCAGTGTTTGACCTCCTTGAAAATCTGACCTTTCATGCAGTATTCTTGCCACATAGGTAATGAATTTTTTGTGGGTATAGTTTCCTATGTTTTATATTCTCCAACATCAAAGGCAAAATAACCTACTTGTTTTAGACTCTAATGTTCATGTTAGCAGAACTGTCAAGTACATTTCTAAATTTGTGACAAATTTGGACAAAGCTAATATACTAGAAAAGCTTAATGATCACTTTGCCATGCAGGGCTTTCCTTTGACACCTCACCTATCAGCAAACTTAGCCCGGCAAGAGACTACACTGTTGGCTTCACTGATAATCACAACCATAAACAACCGAATCCCACCCGCTTCAGCTTCCTCACAATTACGTTCAAGCAAGTGGAGGACCTCCTTCTTTCTCTGGATACAAAAAAGAGCGTGGGTGCAGATAATATTGAACCTTACTTCCTAAAACTTGGCCATACCTACCTGACCGCCCCCATTACACACTTATTCAACACCTCTTTGATTCAAGGTGAGCTACCTATCTTGTGGAAAACTGCCCACATCCTACCATTATTCAAGACTGGGGATCTGAGTGATCTGAACAATTACCAGCCTATTTCTATACTATCCGTCCTCTCTAAATTACTTGAAAAAATCGTCAACATCCAACTTAGAGAACATTTGGATTCACAAAAGTTGCTAAACCCGGTTCAGTCCAGCTTCAAAGCCAAACACAGTACAATATCCGCTCTTGCCAAAGTAACTACAGACTGGCAAATGGCCTTGGACTCTAAGAAACATGTATTTGCCCTCTTCCTTGATCTAAGTAAGGCCTTCGATACTGTGGATCATACCATCATGCTTACTGCACTGAGTAACATTGGACTTGATAGTTCTGCCATTAAATGGTTCACCAGCTACCTAACCAATAGGTTACAACAAGTCAAAGCCATAGGAGATCTGTCCCCACAAAAATCCTTGTTACAAGAGTCCCACAAAGCTCCATCCTGGGCCCTATCCTCTTTGCAATATACATCAATAATCTGGACTCGCAGCTGGGCACAGCAAATGTGCACTTATTCGCAGATGGTACTGTACTCTATACCACAAATTCATCCTTGGATCTGGCCCATGAGTACTTACAGAAAGACTGTCACCCTCCAATACAACCTTCTCACTCATAAGCTCCTCCTCAACGCAAAAAGACTAAAGCAATGATTCTCTCACCAAAGTCTACTTCCGGATGTCCACATATCACACAGATCCGAACACTCTTAGATGAACCCCTTGAAGTAGTTGATACCTTTAAATACCTAGGGTTCTGGCTGGATAACAAGCTCAGCTTTCTGTGCCACTTAAATGAAACCTTGAAGAAACTAAGACAGCGATTAGATTTATTCTATTGCATTAAACACCCACTCACGTTAGAAGCCAGAATGAGACTAGTATAAACTACATTCCTACCTATACTGGACTACGCTGACTTCCTTTACAGTCATTGCCCATCAACGATGCTAAACAAACTGGACACCCTTTACCACCGGGCTTTAAGATTTATCTTAAATCTACCTCGTAGTACACATCACTGCCGTCTATACCAGGTTTCGGGATGGACCTCACTCTCAACTAGAAGAAAAAGGAATGCTCTCCTCTGGTTTTTTAGAGCATTATCTGATAACCTCCCTGCATACATCTTGAACATCTTCAAATGGGCTAAAGGTTCCTATGGCCTGAGACGCTTCTCCTTAATCTGTTTCCAGATTCCTAGAGTGAAAACTACCCATGGCTCAGCAGCAATCAATTTCTCACTTCCATCACTTTGGAACACTATGCAAGACTCATTAAAATTATACTCACTTCCAAGCATTTTCACATTCAAAGCTCTATTAACGGATTATTTGAAGGAATCATGCAACTGTTTCAGATGTCGATGACCCTTAAGCCTCGGGTGCCACTCTCAAATCCTACGCCTAAGTATCTCATCTACCCCACATTCCTAACAACAGAAACCTAGGACCTACAAGCCTAGTTCCAGGGTTTTAAACAATTGATTAGCAGTTTTTTCTTGGGACAATACTAACTGTACAGAAAATATTTATATAGGTTTTCTAGAAGTGTTATGTTTGTTAAACACAGTGAGGCAAGTGCTGTGCATTTTCACAATGTTTTAGCACTTTTATGAGCAAAACGCTAATCAGTTTTTAGAGTTAAATAAAACCCTGTAGTTCCCTAATCTAAGATGACCCTGCCTATTCTCTAGCTTTTACCTATTCTGGCCTCCCTTTTGGCTGCCTACTCTTTCACCCCAATTTCTACCCTATTCCTTTATACCTCCTTATTTTTTATCATTTAGGTATGAGCTCTTACTCAGCGGAGACTATATGGGATTGTTGTCTCTTCTCATTTCAGTAAAGCTTATCATTATGTACCTTTGCATGTTAATTATGTTGACCGGTATGTATAGGCCCATATTGACCGGCACCTTCACAATGTTTTTTTTTTTTTTGCACCGTTGTCCACCGTAATTGTAATCTTATGAAGTGTACTGTATCGTATTTATGCCCAGGGCCACCTTGAAAATGAGCTTGCTCAATGGTGTTTATGCCTGGTTAAATAAAGTGGTTGATTGATTGATTGATAAATGATACCTCATTGAAAATACTAGTAAAATGATACAAAAATGTTTTATGTACCTTGCTCCTCATTTACGAAAATCTTGCTTGCCTTGCCAGAATCCTTACATTTGCCGGTAACAGTACACATAATGTCAGGCATTACGGATCCCTAAAAGAACTGAGACTCCGATCTCATTCACTCTTCCATACCCCCTGAGTGGTTATCTTTTTGGTATATTTGCCCTTGCAGCTTACCAGGTAGACAGATATGTGAGGTGAACAGTATGCATATCAGAAAGCATTACAGGGCTTGCGTCATTTTTCCTGAGCTGGCAGATCAAACTGACGCACAGTGGTATGCAATAGCAGAGCTGCTGTAAACGTTTGTAAATGCCACTCTCCTATTGCATCCGACTGCTTGTCAGTTTTGATTTGCCAGATTAGGAACAATGATGCAAGCTCCACAATGCTGCCCGATATGCATACTGTGCACCTCAGAAGGGTGAATGGGATCAGAGTCTCATAGTTCTTGTAGGGTAGCCAGATGTGCTACCTGCTAAGCTGCAAGGACAGATGTACTAAGGAGATAACCACTTGGGATATGGAAGAATGAACGGGATCAGAGTTTTTTTTCTCCGATTTTGTTTAGGGATCCATAATGCTGCCTTGGTTTATCTCCGATTTCTTTTAGGGATCCGTAATGCTGCCCTGCCCGCAATGCTGAAAGCCCTACTGTGAACCTATGTAAAATGCTACTCTGCTATTTATTTACAAGCTCAGGTAAAATTCTGCTATGCAGTTGTATGGTGTGTGTCAGGCAAATGAATGACTAGATTGTGTGTGTCGGTCGATTAATTGTTGGGCGTTTTGACGGGATGTTGGCATCAGGAATTTAGTTGTCTGGCAAATTCATGTCGGGAAGTAGTACGGATCCCAGGAAGAGGAGGGTATAATATATTTTGGTACAGATAATGCTGAAGTGTTGGATCCCCTGTGGGTGCCAGAAGTGAAAAAAATGAAGGGTGATGATGATGTAGCCCATTTAGATGACAAGACTGAGGGTGAGGATATCAGCAAGCCTACAGCAAGCAGTCCAGTCACCCCACCTCCTAAACATAGCATGGTGGATATCATGCAAGTGGCACAAAAAGCAAAAACTTCTACACCTTTGGCTACGCTGTCCAGGTCTCAGTCCCATCATGTCAAATCTAGAGTTGCAAGGTCCCTAGTTTGGGATTTTTTCATGCTTGATGCAGCTGATGGCACCGTGGCGATCTGTCAGCTGCGTCAAGTACGTGTAAGTCGTGCAATGAAGAGCAGCCACCTAGGCACCGGTGGGCAGCACGCCCACTTCCAAGACAATTATCAATTGCACTGGCACCAACACCAGAAGGATGCCATAGCTGTTGGCAGGACTTTCCTTGTCAAGCTTAATGTTAGTGACAGCAGTGCAATAGAGCAGGAGGAGGGAGGGCTGAGTGGGTCGGTGGAAGATGAGGAGTCTAAGGAATAATTTTCTCTCCTGAGCAGTGGACACAGTAGCAGTGGAGCTGCCACTCCCTCGAGTCATAAAAGTACACCATTAGGCCCCAAATCCAGCAAAATAACCAGTTTCATACATGCACATCCTAGGCCCCAAGAGTCACCTGGTACCCCAGCAAGAACAACATTGGTGGCACAAGTAAAGCATTTTTGTCAACCTGCTGCCAAAATGCAGCCCACATTGAGGAGTGTGTTTGAGCGGCACTCAAAGTACCCCCCAATCATGCTGCTGAACGCAGCCATAGCTGAAATGCTCGCCATCGACCTGTTGCCCTTCTCCTTTGTGGAGAATGCAGGATTCTGCCATTTGATGGCCCGTGCCTGTCCCAGATGGTAAGTAGTGATGGGCGAAGTGGCCAATTAAGCAGCAGATGATTGCAGCGTGAGAGTAGTGCTTGAGGCATCCATAGCATAAAGCGGAGTACTGCGTTATTAATGAAGTAGCTATAAAGTCCATTGAAATCAATGCTTAGCGTTACTCCACCTTCCCATACCACTACTCCACCAATTGTTAACGAAGTACATTGAAAACAATGTACTTCGCCTTTCTTCGCCTTGTTTTTAAGCTCCAAAGGCGAATTTTGCAGTGTTTCATGGGATTTCGGGTCACATGGGCTCTAGATTGTTCTGTACAGCCTCAGTTTGGGGTAGTGAGTATAGAAAGCTGTAGGAGACAATCTGCTCTGAGAGCTCTCTGCAATTCAAACCTTTAAAAAGCTGTTAAAAAAGCCTTTTTGCATCATTTTTTTTCTGAAACTTTAGTTCATCGATTATAGGAAACCCTCCTGTGCTCATATCATCGAGTGTTTATTGTTTGTGTATGGATTTTGAATGTTAATGTACAACATTCAGTCTGTGTACTGAGAGACAGTGGAAGTATGCTTTGGGGGGGGTGTATCTGTGGCGTAGGTAGATTAACTTGGAGAAAAAGACAGTGTTTTCTGTTTTGGTGATATTTTTCTTGTATAACTGTGTTAATGTACACAGTAATATTTTCAATATTTCTTGCCATTTTTTTGCTGATTATTGTGATGCAGCAGTGCATAATTTTAGTTTGTTTAAAATATGTGGTTATATTACTGAAGTTTTCAATTTGCATGCATTACTTAGTGTGTGTGTGAGTATGTGTGTGACACGTGTCATCAAATCAGACACCTTTCATTGTGCCACATAATAATTTCAGCAATGTGAAGCTGCTATCCACTGCAGCTGTGTGATTTTTGTACTTCTTTGTGGTATCTTTACTGGTACTAGTACTAGTAACTGGTACTGCAGCAGTGCATTACACTGCCCCCCGCCCCTCCGCAACCGGCAAAGGTATTCTTTTCCAGATTTTAATTTCTGATGGTGAGCACTGGTTAGGTGTTGTGCCTTTGTGTCTGCAACTTTTGAGTGCACAGTGCAATCTTAATCTGTCTGTGCATTTGCATCTCTTTAGGGCCAATCTCCATCTGTAACTTAAGTCACAGTTGTTTCATTGACTTCCCTTCAGAGTACTGGACAGTTGTGGTGCTTAATTCTGCATGAGCATTGTACTCATTAATATGCATTTTTAAGTCAGGACCATCATTACGAGTCACTCGTGTTACAAATCACGTTCTTCATCATTGTGGTCACAAATACAGTCACAAATCACGATTCACGATCATTCACATTATGAATCACAACATACATTTTTTTTCTAGTTACTTGGATGTATAGTAAGCCTGTTTTGTAGTATCTCTCCAGGCTTCACCACCCCACCATTGTACTCACTGATACGTGTTTATAAGTCTGGGAGTTTTAAACTACAGCTCATCGGGGAAGTACAGCCGTAGGTGGTAGGCATTCATGTTTCTTCATCATCACGGTAACAAATGCAGTCACAAATCATGATTCACGATCACGTCACGAATCACAACATTCATTTTTTTTAATAGTTACTTGGATGTATTGTAAGCCTGTTTTGTAGTATCTCTCCATGCTTCATCACCCCACCATTGTACTCGTTAATGTTTGTTTTTAAGTCAGGGAGTTGGACAGTGTCTGCAGTACATACACAGACTGGAAAGAAGACTGAATGCACACATGCAGTTTAGTATAGTATACTTGCACTGCTCAGAATACAAAGTGTCACGCATACGGAAGACAACAAAAAAAGGCCATAATTACATACAAGGGTCGGGGATGGTGGAGGAATACATTTTATAACACAGCAAGGAAGGTGTGGGGGGCCACATGGTGTGAGGAAAAAAAACTAATGTGGGATCCCATGGTGATCCAGCAGCAGTTCCAGCATGGACATAATTTGCAACTGATGTTCCTCTGTGTGATCCAGCCGCTGCTCCACAGCACTCACCCTCTCATTGTTATCCTCAACAGCACTCCAGAGAACTGCCAAGTCAGCCTGTGTTACATGCAGTTCTCTGGGGTCCACACATTCTACAGGCTGACCTGCTGGTGGTGGGGGGGGGGTGCTGATGGAGCAGCAGGTGCTGCTGTGGCCCTCCTCTTCTTAGGGATGCTGCAGTGCACAGCTGCACCCTTTGCCACAGAATGGCCAGCAGGTGCAGGCATGGTCCGTTCTGTGGCAGCCTGTCATTCCAACTACTGGTGATTGAGCATATGGGTGCACTGGCCCTCAGTCCCCAGGTGAGTCCCCTGGGGGCCACGGCGCACCTCCATCTCACATTGGCGGCACTTGACCACACTGCTGTCCCCCCACACAGTAAAACAACTGCCAAACAATGGAGGTGCGGGGAGGACCAGGCACAGGCAGGGGATGGCCAGATGAACTGGCAGCCGGCTGGTCACGGTGCTGAACAGGGATGGGATCCACACCTGGGCCCGGGGGAATAGGCACATCCTGCTCCAGAGAACCTGGACTTGGTGGTGGTGGTGGTGGTTCAACTGCCTCAGAGTCAGGACATGAGGCGGTGCTAGTCCTGCTTCTGGGGGTGGGGGGGACACTCACAAGTATCGAGCGGTCCAACAGGAATGGGTGCCCATGTCCTCCACACATGTACACGGTACGATGCTTACCACTACCACGTTCTCCCAGAGCTGCCCCTGCCCCAGACATTCCCTCACCCTGGTCCATCTCTCCTACTGAGCTCCCTCAGTCCGAGCAATTACTACTTACACTGTCACACAACAAACACACACACACACGTCACACAGACAAACAACTAACTACTTATAAAGGTAAGAAAAATAAAATTTTACAGAAAGAACAAATTAAGTAAAAAAGAGTACAGAAAAGACAAAAAAATGTAGCTTTTAAAAAAGCTGCTGGGTCTAAATCAAAGTTTAAATCTCCTCTTCGCTCTGATCTCAAAGTATCAGCAGTCACAAAACACACTACTCTCTCCGTCTGCACAGGAGAAAGTAAAAGTGTCTGCTTGTATGACTCCCTTTCTTCCTGCCTAGCTAAACAGCATGTGACTTACGGTACTGTAAGTCATGTGTCGGGGGGGCTGCCAAATCTGAAACATCAAGTGGATCACTTAGAATCATAATGAGGAACGGGAAGTCCATTTAAAACAATGACTTCACCTTACTTCGCATTGCCATTCTGCCTTAATGCAAAGTGGTAATGACAAGGCGGAGTGATCACTTTGCATTGCCCACTACGCGTAGCAGACTGGCCACGCGAAGTGCCCACTTCACATTCACTTTGTCAGCAGAATTTAAATTCGCTGCATCTCTAATGGTAAGTGCCATCACGAACGTATTTCTCCAAACGTGCCATGCCCGAACTCTACAGCAGAGGTCCCACATGCCATGAAGCATTCTTCCTCAAACTATATCCACCTTAGCATGGATATGTGGATAAGTGGGCAGACAGCGGGCAGCTCATATCTGTGCATAACAGCACACTGGGCACAGGTACCTGGGGTGGTTGTTGATTTGAGCCCTGGCAAAAGCTGCATGAAGCAAAATTGTGGTAGCAACGCACCTGGTATTCAACAGAATGCAACCATAACTATGCAAACTGTTACAGGGTCTCACACTGCTGAGAAAATGCTGAATGTGCTGCTAAATCAGATTGATGAGTGGATCAATGCACAGTCACTCACAGCGGGGGTTTATTGCCAGGGACAATGGCTCCAATGTTGTTAAGTGCATTAGTGACGGTGATTTTTTTTAGAGTTCCCTCCTGCCTGGTGCACTTCCTTAATCTAGTTGTGCAGCAATTTCTGAACCACGATGAAATAAAAGAAACAGTGTCTGTTGCCAGATGCATCTGTGTTCACTTTGCCAGTTCTGCAAAGGCCCATGACTATCTGTGTGAGCTGCAGCACACTAACCATCTGGCTCAGCACCGTATGACACTTGATGTTGTTACCAGGTGGAACTCCACACGGTGCATGCTGGACAGGCCTTATGAGCAGTATAAGGCGGTTTCAGATTACCTACTGCTGCAGACCACCCGGGACAGTGCTGGAGTGTCCATCGCCCTAACAACAGAGCAGTGGCGGCAAATGGATGGCATAATATGCATTCTCCGTCCATTTGAGCATGCATCACAGGCTGTGAGCAGGGACACTGCCTGCATAAGTCATTCAATACCCCTGATACGTGTGCTGAGGCAGACACTGGTAAATGTCAGTCACCAGATGGAGGAAAGTGATGATCTGAGTTCTGTTCATGCAGTGGGTCACATGCTCCATATACTGGACAGCAATACACATATCTGTGGCATTATGCAGTCTAAGGAGTTTGCTGTTGCTACCATGCTGGATCCACGGTACAAACATGGCTTGCCTGCCATGATTGAAGGGGGTCATGTGCGAGTGGAGAAATTGACCAGTTACCTTGTCGGATGAGTACATGAGGCACAGATGAAAAATGCAGACACACAAAAGGCTCATAAAGAAATATCAGCTGTTGCTACCACCACTACCGGTAAAACATCAGAGGCCACCAAATTGGACAAAATCTCAAAGTCGCAGCACAGCATGGTAGGTAATCCCATTTGGGATGCTCTGTACTAGGTAGGCATTGAGAAATTGAAGAGAAGGAGGAGGAGCATGACGAGGCGGCAGGACCCGGGGCAGCACAATGTATGGTGGATGCCAACATGGGAGACAGCAAGCATCTTGGCATCACTGATGATCCATTGGTGTACTGGAGCAGCAAAGTGAGTGACTGGCCTGCACTGGCATCTGTTGCTTTTAAATACCTCAGCTGCCCACCATCCTGTGTCAGTGTAGAACAGGTTTTCAGTTCTGCTGGGGCCATTGTGCATGACCGTAGGACAAATCTGTCACCGAAGAATGTTTCCAGCCATACATTTATAAAAATGAATGAGGCTCACAGTCCACATAACACAATTATTTTGATGGTGTTGCCCCAAGAACTGTGTCTCGGGGTCGATGATGACAAAGACATCCACAGTGGTAAGGCCTGTACTAGCAGGGAGGTAGATGAAGCAGCAATGCTGACTGAATTTCCACCTGGTGACTCCTGTCTTGAAGACTGTGAGGGCTGCTTCATAGGTGATGTGTCACTGGAAGAAGGCTAAAGGTGTTGTGCCCCACCCCCACAGCCAGCACCAGCACCCCCCCACCCCCATTTCCACATATACCTCCTCCATGACACCATGAATGAATGTCTAGTGAGTGTGCCACCACTGTATATACAACAATGACAACTTAGTCAGACAGTGCACAGCCAGTATTACGTTACTCAGTATACATTAATGCTGCCTCTGAGTCCAGCTAAATTACTCATCCTCCTCCTCCTCCAGCAGTCTTCCACCAAAAAGAACCATATGTTTGGAAGTATTTTGTGAGGAAGTATTTTTTCACAGAGAGGGTAGTGGATGCATGGAACAGCCTTCCTGAGGAGGTTGTGGGGTCTAAAACTGTGGGAGAATTCAAGAATGCATGGGACAGACATAAGGCAATTCTTGTGGGGGGGTAGGAAGAAATAGGCTGTTGGTTAACTAGGATCTGTGGCCTATCCTGTAGGTAGAGAAATGGGCAGACTAGATGGGCCAAGTGGTCCTTATCAGCCGTCAAAGTCTATGTTTCTATGTTTTTAGTTGTCAGCAGTGGCCCGCACCTCGATTCAGCGTCCACACACCAGGATGGAAAACTTCAATTTAGTCACCGATGCTGCATAGAGATGGGATGCTTCAGCAAATGTCCACCAGAAAACCAAGCCACCATTCCACTTCAAGTACTTACCTGTCTGTCAATAAGAAAAAAAGAAGAAAACATTTTTAGCATTGTTACAACAACTGGGTGCCCCCCCCACCATCATCATTACAGGAAGTTATAGTTACATCAGGGACTGTCTGTTAAACTGGAACACTTGACTTGAACAGGCTATGTCTGATGAGCACAGCCAGCACCCAGCAGCCAGATTTGGAGAGACGTAACATACTACACACCCCAGCAGTGGAAATCCTGAATATTGACAGACCCATATATAAGATAGTTACTGTCAAAGTCTGACATCTCTGTCCTGCATAACCACATACTTAATATTTAACCATATCCACCAGCCCGACCTCAACCACCTCCTTCCGGCCGCCCACCAAAGACCATCACAAATTAAGAAATACTTACCACCAGTTAATGAATTGCACACGTATTGAACAGCGGCAGCAGTAGTGCACCTGGAGTTAACAGCTCTTGAATTCCTGCATGTGTTTAGAAAAGAAAAAAAGTAATACAATTACAGTCTGACTCAGATATCCGAGCTGCAGTCACCTATCCATCCCTGTAATGAAAAATTCAATACTTACCTTGTCCTTGTGCAATGTGAAATGTGGTGCATTCCAACATCCCGTATCCAAATCCTGGGCTGTCATGCATGTTGTCATGATGATGTACTCCTCAGCACGCTAGATAAATATAAAATAAGTACAAACATATAAGAACTCATGACGTCCCAGTACCAACCCACCATCCACCTTCTCTTACACCCGAAAAAATCAATACAGATACTTACGAGTGCAGCAGCAGCAGTATCGAGCGACTATGTGAAGAGGATCCCCATGAAGCAGATAAAGCATTACTTCTTGTGGCAACTAGTCAGAGCAGCAGGCAGCAGCTACAGGCAACAGCAGCAGCACTCAAAATGTCATTCAATCCACACCGACTTAAAACCACAGAGCCAACAGAGCAAACTAGGGGATCATCATTGTGAAATGATAATTCCACAGTTCGCAATCAACTGAGAAAGCAGCAGCAGGAGGAATTAAACATAGAAACATAGAAGTTGACGGCAGATAAGGACCGCAAGGTCCATCCAGTCTGCCCATTTTGTTCTACCTTATGAATGTGCCATAGGCCTGTACTCTGTCAATGGTCTATCTATTCATACTCAAATGTATTGCTTCCTTATGCCTATCCCATGCCTGTTTGAAGCCCTGCACTGTATTCATATCCACAATTAAGTACAAGTTTAAGTCGCAGCAGGACCACTTTGCAGGAGGATTTATTTTTCTCATCATGGTAAAGTGGCTTATGTTGCATGTTAGGCAGCAGCACCACACTTAGGCCCCGAAAAGCATTTAAACGGTGCAGAAAACAGCACATTTGGGTCCTCTTGGTGGGTGTGAGCCAAGTAACTGCATGCCTGACACCTGATTTCTGTCTGAATGTACTGTGCAATTTTTTGGTATACAATTATGGACATATACTTCCTGTGCTGCACTGGCAGAAACAAGATGTGACTGAAAAACATAGAAATATAGAATTTGACGGCAGAGAAGGACCGCTTGGCCCACCCAGTTTGCCCATTTCCCTACCTAATGGATAAGCTGCAGATCCTAGTTAACCAGCAGCATACTTCTTTCTACCCCCACCCCTTAGAATTGCCTTATGCCTGTCCCATGCATGCTTGAATTCAACCACTGTTTTTGACTCCACAACCTCCTCCGGAAGGCCGTTCCATGCATCCACAACCCTCTCTGTGAAAAAATACTTCCTTACATTACCTCTGAGCCTCCCCCGCCTTATCTTCAAATTGTGCCCCCTTGTTCTTGCACACCTCTTTTTTTGAAAGATGCTACCCTCTTGGACTTTGTTGATTCCCTTGAGGTACTTGAAAGTTTCTATCATGTCCCCTTCTCCCTCCTTTCCTCGAGGCTATACATATTAAGCTCCTTTAGTCTCTCTTCATATGTCTTCTGGTGCAGACCCTGCACCATTTTAGTTGCCCTCCTCTGGACAGCTTCCATCCTGTCTATGTCCTTGTGGAGATTGGGTCTCCAGAACTGCACACAGTACTCCAGATGGGGTCTCACCAGCTGTCTGTACAGAGGGATAACAACTTCCTGTTTTCTACTGGTGATGCCTCTCCCTATGCATCCCAGTATCCCCCAGCCCTCCTTACTGCCCTCTCACATTGCTTGCCCACCTTTAAGTCATCTGATATGACTACCCCCAGGTCCCTTTCCATTTTTGTTGTTGTTAGCATCTCATCCCCCCTTTGTGTACTTTTCCCCTGGGTTTTTGTTTCCCAGGTGCATTACCTTGCACTTCTTAGATACATAGATACATAGATACATAGACAGTGTCGGCAGATAAGGGCCTATGGCCCACCTAGTCTGCCCATTTGAGCTTGTAAGTTCAGTTTGTTTTCCTAGAAGTCTGTTTCCCCTTACCCCTGCCCTCTAGAATTCCTTTATGTCTATCCCATGCATTCTTAAATCCCGTGATTGTTTCAGCCCCCACCACTTCCTCTGGCAGGGTGTTCCACTTGTCCACCACCCGTTCTGTGAAGAAATTCTTTCTCATGTTTCCTCTGAATCGTCCTCCCTCCAACTTCATCCCATGCCCTCTAGTCCTGAAACACTTAAATTGAATCTAAACCTAAATTGAATCTAAGCTGCCATACATTTGACCATTCCTCTAACCTACAAACAATTGTAAACAGTGGACCAAAGACCATCGTTTGGCCCGGGTGGTGGTCTGGGTGCCATAAAATCTCATGGCTGGGACCTAATTTCAGTGTCAATTTTATGTAACGGTTTTGGTAAATGTTTTGGGACTTGTGAGCCTTGCTTGGCACCACCAGCAGCAGTGAGTTTCAAGAAGAAATGTTGGGCAATCAGGCCCTAAAACGGCTATTTAATGTCTGGGTGGTGGCGGGAGCACCCTAAACATGGTGGCTGAGACCAGATTCCACTCTCAATTTAATGTACCATTTTTTCTGCAACTTTTCTGGACATTTACTGTCTGTGTTGCACTGGCAGAACCAAGATGTGACCGAAAAACAATTGTAAACAGAGACCATCGTTTGGTCCGTGTGGTAGTTTGGGTGCCATAAAACATCTTGGCTGGGACCTGATTTCAGTCTCAATGCACTGTGTAATTGTTTTGGAAACATTTCTGGACTTCTGGGCCATGTTTGGAACCAGCACACCACACATAGGCCCTAAAAGCATTTAAACACTGCAGAAAACAGCACATTTGGGGCCTCAGGGTGGGTGTGAGCCATGTAACTGCATGTCTGACACCTGATTTCTGTCTCAATGTACTGTGCAGTTTTTTAGAAAGCATTTCTGGACTTCTGAGCCATGTTTGGAACTGGCAACACCACACTTAGGTCCTAAAAGCATTTAAACACTGCAGAAAACAGAACGTTTGGGTCCTCATGTGGGTGTGAGCCATGTAACTGCATGTCTGACACCTGATTTCTGTCTCATTGTACTGTGCAATTTTTTTGGAGACATTTCTGGACTTTTAGGCCCCATTTGACACTGGCAGCAATGCGTTTCTGGCAGAAATATTGGGCAAACAGGCCCTAAAACGACTATTCAATGTCTGGGTGGTGGGGAGGGGGGCACCCTCAAACATCATGGCTGAGACCTGATTTCGGTCTTGATTTACTGTAACATTTTTTGGGAGACATTTCTGGAACTATGGGCCATGTTAGACAGTGGCAACACTCTGTTTCACTCTACATTCTTAATATCATTCTAATTTTTTCCGATCATACTATATTTCTCATCTTATCATGCCTGCTCTGCACAGCATGACTTCAAGAGGCTGCGTTAAACTGCAGCCCTACTAGAGTACATTTTGGACCAGGTGGTGGCCGTGGTGTGGTTGGGCACTGTAACACCAAGTTAACATTGTGGCAAGCCCAAGCCATGGGGACACACATGTTAAGCACCCAAAAAAATGACATTGTTTAACTTCGCAGTAATAAAAGTGCGTATATTTCTATGATTGTTGTGTACATATTCATTCAGACTGATCCTGCACACAGCCAAAACAACCGCTGCCAGCCCACAACATCACACATAGCTTTGGGAAAAAATGTTGTTCCTAGGAACAATTTACAAATTACAATACTTGACATTTGTGGAGAGGAGGAGGAAATACATACAAGTCACAGGGACTAACATAAACCAAGTAGAAAGGTATAGTGATTATGGGTAAAAAAGGCTAAAAGTGACTGACAGACAGTAACACATGACAGGGGGCGCATCATAAGGGTCAGGTCAGGGTATACATATGAAAGAGGACAGAGAGGGAGCATAAACATTGCATAGCACACAAAAAACTGGACACAAACAAATGAAAGGATATAGAAGAAGAAGACAGAAAAGAAAATATATATTTTTTTTGCTTTTTGTTATTTTTAGAGGGTGCAGATGAGGGAAGAATGACAGTAAAAAAGCAAGAACAGGAGAAAGAAAAGAAAAAAATGTTGCTGCCAGTGCTGCGCTGACTGGTCTGGAGTCTGACCGTTACACTGCACCGGCGCCAGGTACACATTCTGCCCTGCCACCAGCACCACCATGCAGTTCTGCCAGGAGCTCAATTTTTCTTGCTCTTGAAGGAGTTTCCTGAGGTCTCCCCTGACCTTCTGTCGGAAATCCGTGAACTCACTGCGCAGAGCTCCCACGTCTGTGTGCAGTGCTCTCAGGTCTTCAACACTCACTGCTGCTGGTGCTGGGGCGGCTGCAGGCTGTGCTGGGTCACCACCATGAACCAAGCAATGCCTGTTTCTGTGGGGTGAGGGTGATGGGGGCTCTGCACCTGCCCCCTGCTGCTGCCTTCTGCGGCACCTATGCTGACCACTGGCTCCTGCTGGCGTCCTTCCCCTTCTACCTGCTCAGCAGCACCCCGGGCCCCTCTACCTGCTGTTTTTTAAGCCAGTCTGCAGCGTGGTGGTGCTGCAGATGGCTCCTTTGGCCACCAGTGCCAAAATGACCCCCGGTTTTGCCCCATCTAACTGATCTGCCACACAAGTTACAGATCACAACAGAATTATCATTTGTGTTTTAGCTAAAAAAACACCAAACAGCTGATGACACTTTCTGTTGGGGCGGCCAACAGCTGATGTCCTAGGGCTGGTGGGCACACCCATGCTCCTGCTTGGGCGGGGGGCGCATGCTTCAGCTGGGGGGGATGGCATCTGGAGGTGCCTGCTGCTGCCTGGAGGGGCCTCAGGAGGGCTACATTCTCCTGCTGGGGGCACATGCTCCTGCTGATGTTCGGAGGGGCACAGACATAAAGGCCAACCTATTAATATGGACACTGGGTGGGGGTGGTCCAGCTGCCTTCTTCCCAGTCTTAGAATATCCATTCTAATCTCTATCTCCTTCTCCTCCTACAACCCCCCCCAAAAAAAAGGGGAGTTTTACACACACACACACACACACACACACACACACACCCTAAAAAAGATAAATATAAAAATGAAGGAAAAAACACTAACAGAAAATATTAACTTTTTAAACTAATGGGGAACAGATCACAAATCAAATAAACTGCAAATGCACACACACACACAGACATTACATTTTAGAGATTCAAGTTTGAGCTCTCCTGCTGTAGTTTCTCTCCTCTCCTACTTCCTACTAAGCTGAAACATCTCTAAAGGAAGTATATTTAGTCTGGCTTCCTGCCTAAGTGCAGTCACCCATGTGACCAGCGGTCTGCTACAAAGAAAGTCATGTGGTAAGCTTTGGTTACCCCAATTTCACCTGATACTTACATGCGAGAAAAACAAAATGAGGTAATTGCAAGTGTAATTTCGCAGGTGAAATTTTGCTATCAGGGCAGAACTGTGCGAAATGTTTTGTGCAGCAAAATTGGTGATTTTGCCGGCACACTAACATTTTGTTGCAGCTCTATTTCCGGGTGCTTTAGCTAGGTCAATGAAAATTGAATCAATGATTTGGTCTGGTCCGCCCCTTTCAAAATAGAATTAGTGACCCAAAGGGAAGGGGAGCTAGTGGTATGGGATTTGTGGAATTCAGAAAGAAAATGGAGAAGGAGGAGTCTAGAAAGGTGGAAAGCTGAGGGTATGAGCGTCCTCTGCACCTTGGCCAAGGCAGAAGAGGTGATATGGGACATAGAAAATGTTGACCAAAAAAGACCATTCATACATCCAGTCTGCCCTGCTTTACCCTGTTCTACCCAAGGACCTAAAGTCTAGGTAAGCAATAATATCTGACAAGGTGTGCGGTATTGTGCTATATTGGACCTCTCAGGGGCATAATGATGCCAGATGCTGCTGGCAGAGGGACTTATAATCTCTGGAAGGTCCAATATAGCCCAGTACCACCAACCCTGGAGGGTATTATTATGCTTAGAAAATGAGTATGTGTTGAGTATTTTTTTTTAGAAAAAAGTTTTAAAAGTTGTAAAAAGAATACAATAAATCATTTAAATGGACATATTTATTGTAAAGTAGTCCCAGTACTGGTGGAATTACCAGTAGAAGGCACTGGTGTTTTTATTAGTCTGCTTGTTGTATCCCCCTTCCAGTAGCAAGAGCCCCCTCCCCCATGCAGTTTTCTGCGCATTAAGGACATCTTCTTTTAAATGGTAGCAATAACAAATAGTCAAGCAGAGCTAACAGATTGAGCTTAGAAAGAATGTCGCGCAAATGCTGCTGGCGCCATTACCTGAACGTGAGCACTGTACTCGGTCACAGTAGTGCTGGCAGTAGCTATATTTTTGAAGAAAAGGCAAGAAAAAAAATTAAGTTGTGGGAGATGGCAGGCAACAGTCTGTGAAGGACAAGTGAATTTAACAGCATGTGTCAGCATGGTTGGACCCGACTGCACTTCCATTGACTTTGTGGAAATCTGTGAATCAGCGTGGTTGGAGCCGACGGTGCTCCCGTTTTGTTTTTCATTTTTTGTTTTGTCTGTGGTGCGGGTGGATGGGAAAGCAGTGAAGGCTCTGTCATTTAAAGCTGGAGAGGTGGTCTCACATGAAATATATCGGGGGGGGGGAGCGCATCATTTGCTCGTTCGCTAAACAAGTAAAATAAATGGCCATCAGCTTGTGACTGAAGGTTTTAATTATTACAGTGATTCCTGGAAAAGGCAGGCTGGCACAGGGGCTAGTTATTTACTGGTCTCTGTTGCCTGATACCTGCCCGGGTCCAGGGTGCTCTCAGCCAATCATGATCAAGGGTTACTCTAACCCACTTTCTAATCAGGGATATTGCCCTCAGCTGGGGACTGTATTCCTGGTGGAAGAGTTGTCTACACCTTTGTGGAGGTTGCTGCAAGGCAAAAGGGATAAACATCAATTAAAATTAGAACCGAGTAACATCCTGGTGGGCTCCACTATATTATCTTACCAGTTCTTCTGGTCTTTTCTTGCGGGCTTCAAGCAATACCTTGGAAGGCAGGCTCTAGAACCTATTTAGGAAACAGTTTCTGAAGTACAGAAGTACCAAACCTGGCATCCATTCCAGACTGGATGTCCAGGCAGTAATGCGAAGTAAAGGTGCGTACTGTAGACCAGATGGCTGCTTTACAGACCTCTTTGAAGGGGAATGCCCCTCAGTACTACTAAAGTGACAGAAGTAAAGTGGAGCCCACCAGGTGCAATGCAGTGTCACAGATTCCTGCATGACAAAAGGGATTAACTGTAGTTGAAATTGCCTTGTTTTGTGCAGTAACTGCTGCAGAATGCGGCAGTATTTTGTTGCATCCTGGCGGGTTCCACTGCATTAATTTATTTGTTTTATCAGAAGAAGGATTTACAGTGTTTGACACTGTTAGCATTTGTTCTGATGATGGCATCAGTTATGACGTTGAAACGGTAACGGTTTTGTGGATGCTGGCGTGTGGTTCTCCTTAGGTCTGCGGAATGGAGAATGCTAAAGCTCTGCATTATTGGAACCACTTATAGACCCGATTGAAATTGCTGTGTGAGCCCAATGTTGCTGATGGAATTTTGATTAAAAAATAAGTTTATACAATATTTGAAAGCTGTGGAGTGCTCACCTCTTCTGCTTTTGCAGAGTGTGTTGTGGAAATGATTCTGGTCATTCCTCCCTGGTTGTGGGCATTCAGCAGTGTTGGAGACTTCTAGTCTCAGCCAATTTGATTTAACTACGGAGTTCCAGACGGTTTGTTCATTTGACTTGTGCTTTTCAGTGAGTACATGCTGCTGCTAGGAGAAGTGATTAATAAGGAGGTAGTGTGGAGTTTCAGTGGTATGCATATAACCCTCAGTTATGCCTCTAGTTCGGCCCTGACAGTGGACTTAGATCGGTGCTTGTCTAATGTCAGTAACTGGGTGGCCTCCAGCTGGCTGAAATTTGACCTCAGTGTGGCAAAGGTCTTGTTGTGGGTCTAGATTGGAAACTATTCAGAGACATTGGCAAAAAAAAAAAAAATTCAAGATTTTTGTTTAAGAACTGGATATGGTATACAACCAGTTTGAGCCATTAACCCATTAAATGTCAGCAGCCACAGCTATCCTTTCAGATACGGTTTTCTAAAGTCTGGTGGAGTAAATAACCTGGGTGGAGGTGACGGTTGATGGCAGCTGATCCTGAAAATCCAGGTGTCTGCTGTGGCCAAGAGCTGCTGCTGTTATCTACAAAACATCACCAGATTGCACTTTATCTGTGTTCTGACAAAGTGAAAACACAATATCTATTTATTTGCAGTTTTCATACCAGAAAATCCATGTATAGGTGGCTTGCATAATTTTCAAGAGTCTGGAAGGACAGTTACAACAACAGAGCAGACTAGCAGTGCGGTCCTAAGTGATATTAGTTTACACAGATATGTAACTACACTTAACATTAGCAAAATAAATTGCAGATGTCAAAACATTCAACGTACTAGTACACTAGTACAGACAGTTATCATATATTGGTTTGACTACTGCAGTACACTCTACCTGGGTCTTCCAGCAAGTGAGATTTGATGTCTGCAGCTAGTGGTGAACGTGGGAGTACAGGTCTTGACCAAGGTGCAAGGGTTGGATCATATTAGTCCTGCACTGTCTACACTGGATGCCTAGTACTGTAAGTGAAAAATCAACTTTAAAGGCTTTTTGAATGTTAAAGGACCTAATTATACTGGGCCCATGCTTCCTCGGTTTGGCCTCTTCATCCCTTACTCCCCTTGCAGGGAACGGCATTTCACAGAACAGTACTCCTGCTTATTTCACCAACATATTCAGAATCAGCAAGGGACTGTGCATTTTAGATATCTGTGCCAGTCTTCTGGAACTCGTTGACTGTGGAAATTTCTTCAGCCTACCCAGTGCAAATTTTTAAAGATACATTGCTTCAGAGAAGGTTTTGGGGCTAGCTAATAATGTTTATGTATTGGTAGTTCCATTAAGTTTTATTATTTTGTTGTATTTATTTTAATTTTTTTGTAGTTTACTGTTTTTTTTTTCTCCTTACTTGGCAGCAGTTGGGCCTTCCAGCTTGATTGGGTCACTTCTGCTCCTACTGTGCCTGCCCGGTCACTGGATGTACTTAAAGCCTACCTATACCGACCTCGGATGGTATCCTGGAGGTTGCCCAATCTTGGGAGTTCCTGACTTTGTGGGTCGATAGCCCTGGAACATTCATCTATGAGCCACCAACCTCGAGTGGGGACCCAGGAGGAGACAGGACACTAATCATGGTGCAGAAAGGATGGTGGGGTCATCATTAATGGCCAGGCAGGGTATATTTGCCCAGAAATCCCTCCCCATGACTCAACTGGTCTCCACTATGCTTGAACTGGCCTGTAGGAGCAGGATTGTACCTAGTATAGTGTGGTCACCCATGACACCTAGTAGGGTCCCCACAAACTACAGCAGGTGCTGCAGTGTGAGTGGCACCTCCAGAGTCTGTGCTTGCTGCCCCAGCAACCCAGAGTGAGGGAGTCCACATGGCCGTGCTGTGAACTGCCAGCCGGTGCCACCAGGTCAGCATTTTTCATAACGGTCATATAATCAAACCATACCAAAACTGATTTTTCTTAGTAAACCTAATAATAATCATATCAAAAAAACTCCAGGGATTTTTGTTATCCTTTTTATCCAGATGAGTGAATTGTCAGGATCACTCCAGTCTCTGCCCATAAAGAAACAGCATAAAAAGTGTGACCCTAAAATTGCTGTCAAAATTGGGATGTTTTTATATATATATAGGGAAAAAAATTCCTTTACTGGGGGAGAATACATTGACATAAATAGAAATTAATAGTAATATTAAAAAATGTTTTTATTAGTGGGGTGTTCTTATATCACAGTTCTTACCAGTTGGCTTCATTTTTACTGTGTGCAGGTGTTTTCTATTTAAAGTAGGTAATTGCCTATGCAGCACTCTTAATGCCTTCATTTCTTCAGTGAATCAAATTAAATCGTTCCAGTTTACCTAATATTTAGGGGGACGTTTGACAAGTTATGTATGAGCTGCAACTTAAATATCATTTTGCTGAGGTGATTTGCTACATTCTGTGTACAGCTTTTGGCTGATGCCCCTTGCATTGTAATTGATGTGGGGATACCTCAGGAAATAACATTTTAATTGCTCTAAGCGTTGAAATTACTTTATGGACTCTGTTCTGGGCCCACTCCTCTTTGGCCTTTTTATTAACCAATTGTCTGAAGCATGTTGGTCAACTCATGTTCTCCTGTATGCATGTAACCCCCCTGCAAATGGGGGTTCCCAAAAGACTTCCAGGAGCTTGCTTGAATGCTCCAAGCCTGAATGGTGTTTGGCGTTTAAGCCATTTATCAGTGAGTGTTTTTAGAACCTCTGGTACTGTCTCTTTAAGAGCTGTCTGCTTGCAGACATAATTAGTTTGTATGGGGGACTGTGTGTTTCTTTGATTGAGTACCATTCAAGCTGCTGCCAATTCACTCCATTTTGCAGTCACTAGGAGTGCAAAGGAACCTATCTGAAAGATGTAACTGTTTGCCAGAAATCATTTACAGTAATAATGAAATTACAGTTTGTCTAACCTGCTTTCTTTGCAGTCAGAACTGTGTCTGCTAGTTCCCCATTCTAGTTTTGAACTGCTGAACTGGACCAATCAGTGTGGGTAAGCTAGCTCTAAAATGGTGCCTTGGACGAATCAGAACTTGGACTCATAATCTGAGCCAGCCACAAGAGGATTGTATGGGCAGTGACTCTGGGAGATGTAGTTTAGACTTCAGTGCCTTTTTGGACCAACAGCAGCAGTCTATTGTGAGTGACAGCCAATCCAGTCAAGAACTGGGAGGAACTCAAAGGAAGTGCCAGTTTTGTCGGTTGGAGTTTCAGTTGAGCTTTGGCAGTGAAGAAGGAAGGAGCCCTGTGCTTTTCAGTGTGCAGTTTTAGTCAGAAAAGCGTGTGTAAGGCCCAGAGTTCCGGTCTGCAGCTTGTGTAACAGCTTGTTAGGACTGAATCCGTCCTGTGAAAAGAATCAAAGGATCTCTGAAGAGTAGAAACCAGGCTCACCCTGTAGAAGACTGGAGGAATTGCTGAAAATTGCACTCGGTCTGTCAGGAACTGAATCTGCTGTGTGTTCTCCCGGTATTGTGCAGTAATGCGATCGGGATACAGATGCAGCCTGCCTGGTATAGTGCTTTCTTTTATATGGATGTGTGAAGAGGTTTGTGTACCTCAAGTGAGCCCTGCTGACATTGAAGGACCCTATCTTATTTGGAGGTCGAGTACTAATTCAGGGTCGCTTCCCTGTTGAATTGCCACATTAAATCCAAATGGAATTACTGTACTGCTGACTGTTTAATTCTCCTTTCTCTGTGTGAAAGGGCCTCTACCAGCTGCCACGGTTTGACTAGCCACTAGGGCTTGGGTACCCAGGGACAGTAACTGATAGGGATAGGCCTGTGCACAGAGCCATAGGTAGATTATTAGAGTGATAAGCTAATTAACCTGATTTCCCCGTCCTTGTTATATCCCCTAAATAAATCAGAGCTGCTTGTTTCAGCAAGTTATACTGCCTGAGGTATTTGTCTATGTTAAAGTACTGTACTGTGATTGTTGCACTGTATCTCATTTCACAGGAGGTCCCAGTGCGGAACCAGACCTGGGGGTAAGTGTATACTGTGAAGGTAATTCTGATATATTGTGTGGGCCACTAGTGGGAAGAAAGGGGGTTGCAGTGTCCCAGAGGGCTGTGACCAAGTTAGTTTAACTATTGCAAACCCTGACCTCTGGGTGGAGGCACCCGCCATTGGATCCAGGCCCTCAACCTGTTAGTGGCAAATCAGGCAGGGGTAGTAGCCCTGGGATAAGCGCCATCTAGGGTTACATCTTGGAGGCTCACCGCTGGGATTGTGTGTCCTCTGGTGGCCATATTTACGAACCACTGTTAAGAAAAAAATGGGTACCCCGACAGAAGTGGCTGTGCACCGGCTGGTGGAGTGGTGTACTGGGAGGAGATCGACCCCACAAATGCTATGCTTATCCTGGACATCCCCCTGGGTATCAATACGGACACTGTGCAGGGAGTACTTTCCAAGGTGGAAGGTTTACAAAACCCTGTGGTGGTGGGTCGGCATGCTAATCTGCTCACCCACACTTTCCTGGCCCTAGTAGAGTTTAAGGATCCCATAGATAGCTCCAAAGTGCCACAGACCATTACCCCAGAGGAGCCCTCACTGCTTGGAGAGTGATAACTAGGACAGAAGACCGGGGAATCAGCCCCACCACTATCTGAAACTTTTGAGGAGAAATTTGCTGAATGGTTGCTGGGAGAGGGAAAACTGTGGAGGACTTGAAGAAACTATTCTTGCCACCTGGGGTGTTCCTCCCCAACACCCTCTCCTGCTCCAGTGCCCGTAATGGTGGCTGAACCAATGCAGACTCTATTTCTGCACCTGCCATTAGTCACGACTCTTACCGGTTGAGGATCTTCTCTGGCCCTCCCCACCCCCAAGGAGGATGACTGGGAGACCTGGATAGACTATGTTGCCCCCAAGTGCTAGAATGGCAATGCTCGGCAGGCGAAAGAGAGGTTAGTGAGAGCCTCCGAGGTCCTGCCTGGCTACCATCCGTGCTAAGCGGGCCAGTAACCCTGGGCGACTACACAGGCCTATCTTGAGGCCTTGGAGAATGTGTATGGGAGCCCAGATTCTGATGAGGACCTATGGTGGAGAGTAAGAAATGCACAACAGTACCAAGGGGAGTTGTTGTCTGTGTATGTCTCTGCTGGAAAAATTGTTGCAAGAATGCCTCAGAAAGGGTAGTTTGCCAGCGATTGAACTGGACCGAACCAGACTAGACAGAATCCTTAAGTCTGCCCCTTCTCAGAACTGCTGTTGCTTCAGTTATGCCTGGCAAATCGACTGGAATCCCACCCTCCTATGATGAGTTAATGAGAAAGTTGAGGAGTTGAAAAGCGACCTCGGGAGGTACCTGCACCAACAGCTGTGGCTCGACCCGAGTGACTGAGGGTGACCCATCAAGTGAAGTTCAGGGGCAGAGGTTGGCAGTCAATGAGTGCTCTGACAAGGAAAAGATATGCCACAATGGGGCGAACTGTTGAGAGAGCTCGGGAATTCAAAACAGTCCCTTTATGAAGGCCACGCCTGCAAGTACGGGCCCTGACCTATATCCGACTGCATCTGCTATGGGGGTGGGGGTACCCACCATGTATCTCCTGCTGATAACAGCTCCAAACTCAATTCCTTGACCATGGAAGTGGAGAAACTGACGAGATGTCTCCAAATGCTTATCACGCAGACAGAGATGGCACCAGGTTTCCAGTTAGTAATACCTCCCTGGCTCCCAGTGTGGCGCCTCGCCAGCTCAAACTCCAGAAAGTATGTTTTGCTATAATTGTGGGAAAGATGGGCACATGAAAGGGAATGCCAGTCCCCAAAGACACTGACAAAGTTGCATATAGGCTACAAGGAGAGCTTGGAGAAGAAATCAGTGGTTAAGAGGTGCACATGATCCCAGTGAGCACCAAAAATGCTAATTCACATCCTTTTGTGGCAAGGTCAGTTGCCCAGGCCCCCACTACCGCCTCTCAGACTGGTCCAGAATAGTGGGTCCCTCCATGGAGACCACCTGTAAAGGTGAATGGAGTGTCTACAAGAGCTGTATTAGACAGTGGCTCCCAAGTGACAATTATGTTCCAGGATTGGTATCAGAAGCATTTGTCAGGCGTATCCTTACAACCATTAGAAGGACTGCATGTATGGGGGTTAAGTGAGAAGGCCTACCCCTATTCCGGTATATCCAATTTGGCTGTCTTTCCCCACCTCCGTGGCTGGAGTGGCCGAACAAGTAGAGACCCTAGCCTTAGTGTGTCCCCCACTGGACTGTATGATGGTGTCCCTTTGTTGATTGGAACAAATGCTCATGTTCGGAAGGCTGGCACAGTTGTGTTATGAAAAACAGGGTCAAAGACTAGTAGAGCTTTAAGAGTTCGGCTTTAATTAAGAAGGCCTATGAGGCACAGAGATGCTGAAAAACAGAACCAGAGGAACCGTCGGAATTGTATGGAAGAAGGATCCTGAGTCTCTGATCCTGGCGCCAAATGCCCAGTGTACCTTACAGGAGAGGTCCGTATCAGAAAGGATGTTAAGAATAAAATATTAATGTTGGATGCACCAGGTGATGGAAAATTGCCAGAGGGACTGCTGGTCAAGCCTAGTATTTTGCCCGCTAGAGCCCATGCTTATGCCAGAAGGGTAATGGTCCAAGTTCATAATGTGTCTGAAAGAGACATTCGAGTAAACAGAGGTTGCATCCTGGCTAATGTGCATTGTGCAGACACTGCAGTGCTACCCAGCAGCAAGAGTTCAAGGAAGAATGACAGAGTAACGCCTGACTTGTTTGATTTCGCGACTCCCTGCCAGCTGAATGGAAAGTGAGGATCAGTGAGAAGCTTGCCCAGAGAGACCAGGTTTTCTTTAAAGGAATGGGATGTAGGATGTGCAAGGGCTGAGCACAATATCCGCTGCATGACGAAAGACCATTTCGTGAGAGGTCTCGACGCCTGGCACCTGCTGACATAGATGATGTGAGACGGCATCTGCAAGAGATGTTAGCTGCTGGTGTAATACAAGAATCCAGAAGCCCTTATGCTTCCCCATTGTGGTAGTGAGGAAAAGAATGGAACAGTAAGGATGTGTGGATTATCGCACCTTAAACCGCGGACTATCCTGATCAGTACACAATGCCCGCATTCAGGATGCTTTGGACTGCCTAAGCGGGAGCAAGTGGTTCTCTGTGCTGGATCTCCGAGTGGGTACTACCAGATCCCGATGGCCCCAGAGGACCGTGAGAAGACGGCCTTTATCTGTCCGCTTGGCTTCTATGAATTCATGAGGATGCCTCAAGGATTTCAGGTGCCCCAGCCACTTTTCAGCGATTGATGGAGCGTGCAGTGGGGACATGAACTTACTAGAGTGCCTGGTATACCTAGATGATGTTATTGTGTTTGGCAGCTCACTGGAGGAACATGAGAGCAGATTATTTAAGGTATTGGACCGACTGGAGGACTTTGGCCTTAAACTGTCCATTGATAAGTGTCAATTCTTTCAAACATCAGTAAAGTATGTGGGACACATAGTATCCACCGAGGGAATAGAGACCGACCCAAGTAAAGTTGAGGCCTTGACCACCTGGCCACAGCCCAAAAATCTAAAAGAACTGCAAAGATTCCTGGGATTCTGTGGTTATTATCGGCGCTTCATCAAGGACTATTCAAGAGTGATCCGCCCTTTACTTAACCTTACTCAAGTATCCCCAACCCACAAAAATACCAAAAGTCAGCGTCCTCAAGACTGAAAAGTGTATTTTCATCCGAGTGAAGTATTTGGGGCCCGCTGGACTCCTGATTGTGAGACTGCTTTTCATGAGATCATATATCAACTTACCCATGCTCCAGTGCTGGCCTATGCCGATCCAAGAAAACCTTACGTCCTGCACACTGATGCTAGCTTGCAAGGGTTGGGGCTGTGTTGTACCAAGAGCATGAGAATGGCCTGAGACCAGTGGCCTTTGCCAGTAGAAGCCTGACCCCATCCGAAAAAGAACTATCCTGTACATAAGTTAGAGTTCCTAGCTTTGAAGTGGGCTATGTTGACCAATTCCATGAGTACTTGTATGGGGCTAAAATACTAGTAAAACTGACAATAATCCTTTGACCTATGTGCAGACCTCAGCTAAGTTGGATGCCACTGGCCATAGGTGGCTTTCTGCATTATCTACATATGACTATGCTCTCGAATACCGAGCAGGTCTGAACCACATAGATGCTGATGCTCTCTCCCAGGCCTGTTCCCCAGAATGATTGGGTCCGATTGGCAGAACCTGACGTTCGGGCACTCTGCTGAAGTTGACAGGGAGGAACAAATGTCCACGGACGCAGTGGACTGCATGGTGGATTGCTTGGGAGCCTCTGAGAATTGCATACCTGCTGCTTATTGCCACTTTTCTGCAATAGACATTGGTGCACTGCCTCAGCTGGACAATGACAGTATTTCGGGCTCAATCCCGCGATCCCATGATCAAAGCAGCTTTAGAAGCCCTCTATGCAGGAAAAGATGTGTCCAAATTACGCTCCACTGATTTGAGAACTGCACTGTTATACAAAGAAGGTCCTAAGTTGAAACTGATCAATAAACTGTTATACAGAGAAACAGTAGACAGAGGGGACAAGTAGACAAACAACAACTAGTGCTGCCCACTGCCTTTCGAGACTCAGTACTGAGGTCCTTGCACAACCACATGGGGCACCTTGGTATAGACAGAACACTTGACTTGGTGAGATCCAGATTCTATTGGCCTAAGATGGGGCTGATGTGGAGCAACACATTGAACTTGTAGTCGCTGCTTACAGAGAAAGCTTTGCCCCAGAGGCTGCCCCTTGTTAACATCACCACCAGTGCACCCATGGAGCTGGTCTGTATTGATTTTCTGAGTTTGGAGTCAGATCAAAGAAATATCAGTAATGTGTTGGTGGTCACTGACCATTTCACTAGATATGCCCAAGCTTTCCTCACCAAAGACCAGAAAGCATCCACTGTGGCCAAAGTACTTGTAGAAAACTTTTTGTTCACTATGGGGCTCCACAAAGAATCCATTCTGATCAAGGAGACTTGAGTTGTCTGATCAAAGAGATGCTTTCTCTGTGGGAGGCGAAGTCCAGAACCACCCTTATCACCCCCAGGGGACCCACAGCCTGAACGTTTAACCGCACTTTGCTAGATATGCTAGGCACCCTGCACCCAAAGGACAAGCCTAGATGGAGCCAACAAATTAGCACCCTGGTACATGCTTATAACTGCACCAAAAGTGATGCCACTGGATTCTCCCCCTACCGCCTGATGTTTGGAAGAGAAGCTTGACTACCAGTAGATGTGTGTTTTGGGGTCTCTCCTGATGGGGTTCAAGCTGACAACTATTTACAGTATGTGCAAAAGTTAAAGGCCCAGCTAACTCATGCGTACCAACTGGCTCAAACCATGGCTGCCAAAAGAAATCTGGCCAACAAAGAAGGTATGATAAAAAGGTGAAAGCACAGGAACTCCAGGAGGAGATCGGGTATTGCTAAGAAATCTGGGACTGCATGGCAAGCACAAGATTGCTGACAGATGGCACCATCTCCTCACATTGTAATGGGCAAACTAGATGATCTGCCAGTGTACAAAGTAAGGCCTGAGAATAATTCAAAAGATGTAAAACAATGCATAGAAATCATTTACTGCCCATTGGACAAATCTTAATTGAGTCTGAGCCCCTAGAAGATGCCCTCTGTACCAGTGACTAGAGGCTGCTAAGAAAAGATCAGGAAAGTCTGCACCTACAGAAGCAAAGTTAAAGTGTTCCCTCCACAAGTCCCAGTTGAGCATGACTGTCAGTCCATATCGGAAGAAAGTGAGAGTGACTTTGAATACTATCCTTCTTACAATTGAGTCAATTGTTTAGGGCAATCCCTAGTCAATACTGGAGATGAAGCTGGGCCTTCTGGACTGTCCAAGCCCCTAGCTTCATTCCCTGGAGCCAATGCTCCCAGAAAGTGAAGTGCAAAGCATCAGATCAGATGAAATGGAATCATTGTGCATGGTTGAACTGTTTGAGCTTTCAGGGAGGAAAATGATGGATTAGGTCAGACTGGTGATACACCAGAACAAGAAGAGTATTTTGAGTGCCCTGACAGTCCACTGCCAGTGTCCGAAGCTCTCCATGCTGAGCCAAATGTTGTGGACTCAGAAACTGTAACTCCTGGAGCTGAAAGTGCCCCAAGTTCTAGCCTCTCTACCCCAGGGAGACTCCTGACAAGTGAGGACAATGCTGAAAATGAGGCTCAGAGTGCAGAGACTGTAACAGTTCCCCTAGAAAGACTGGTCGAGCTATAAAGCCTGTGGTGCACCTCAGTTATGATTTTCTTGGAGGCCTGTGGACTTGCCTCTCAATGTTGTCCATAAAGGAGTGTATGTGTCCTGAGCTCATTGCCCAAACTGAGCGTCAGTGCTAACTCCAAGTTACTTGTGTTGCCCTCTAGTATGGTGCCCTTGCCCCATCCAGCCCCAAGGTAACTGATAGGAAGGGCCCCTCTTTCAGGTTTCATGTACAAGAGGTAATAACTTGAGTTATGGTACAATGTGTGTGTAATACTGTGTAAAGAGTGACGTACTGCAATGTTTCAGAAATGTGTTCTTGGTAAAATGATATATTGACTGATGATTACATATGCGAGGCCTAATGCAAATGTATATGGTTGCAGTTGAAACTTATGGAGTACTTGCTTGACGCGGACGTCTAGCTTTCCCAGGCCAGGAAGGGTGTAACCCCCCTGCAAATGGGGGTTCCCAAAAGACTTCCAGGAGCTTGCTTGAATGCTCCAAGCCTGAATGGTGTTTGGCGTTTAAGCCATTTATCAGTGAGTGTTTTAGAACCTCTGGTACTGTCTCTTTAAGAGCTGTCTGCTTGCAGACATAATTAGTTTGTATGGGGACTGTGTGTTTCTTTGATTGAGTACCATTCAAGCTGCTGCCAATTCACTCCATTTTTGCAGTCACTAGAGTGCAACGGAACCTATCTGAAAGATGTAACTGTTTGCCAGAAATCATTTACAGTAATAATGAAATTACAGTTTGTCTAACCTGCTTTCTTTGCAGTCAGAACTGTGTCTGCTAGTTCCCATTCTAGTTTTGAACTGCTGAACTGGACCAATCAGTGTGGGGTAAGCTAGCTGTAAATGGTGCCTTGGACGAATCAGAACTTGGACTCATAATCTGAGCCAGCCACAAGAGGATTGTATGGGCAGTGACTCTGGGAGATGTAGTTTAGACTTCAGTGCCTTTTGGACCAACAGCAGCAGTCTATTGAGTGACAGCCAATCCAGTCAAGAACTGGGAGGAACTCAAAAGGAAGTGCCCGTTTTGTCGGTTGGAGTTTCAGTTGAGCTTTGGCAGTGAAGAAGGAAGGAGCCCTGTGCTTTTCAGTGTGCAGTTTTAGTCAGAAAACGTGTGTAAGGCCCAGAGTTCGGTCTGCAGCTTGTGTAACAGCTTGTTAGGACTGAACTGGCCCTGTGAAAAGAATCAAAGGATCTCTGAAGAGTAGAAACCAGGCTCACCTGTAGAAGACTGGAGGAATTGCTGAAAATTGCACTCGGTCTGTCAGGAACTGAATCTGCTGTGTGTTCTCCGGTATTGTGCAGTAATTGCATCGGGATACAGATGCAGCCTGCCTGGTATAGTGCTTTCTTTTATATGGATGTGTGAAGAGGTTTGTGTACCTCAAGTGAGCCCTGCTGACATTGAAGGACCCTATCTTATTTGGAGGTCGTGAGTACTAATTCAGGGTCGCTCCCTGTTGAATTGCCACATTAAATCCAAATGGAATTACTGTACTGCTGACTGTTTAATTCTCCTTTTCTCTGTGTGAAAGGGCCCCTACCAGCTGCCACGGTTTGGACTAGCCACTAGGGCTTGGGTACCCAGGGACAGTAACTGATAGGGATAGGCCTGTGCACAGAGCCATAGGTAGATTATTAGAGTGATAGGCTAATTAACCTGATTTCCCCTGTCCTTGTTATATCCCTAAATAAATCAGAGCTGCTTGTTTCAGCAAAGTTATACTGCCTGAGGTATTTGTCTATGTTAAAGTACTGTACTGTGATTGTTGCACTGTATCTCATTTCACAGGAGGTCCCAGTGCCGGAACCAGACCTGGGGGTAAGTGTATACTGTGAAGGTAATTTGATATATTGTGTGGGCCACTAGTGGGAAGAAAGGGGGGTTGCAGTGTCCCAGAGGGCTGTGACCAAGTTAGTTTAACTATTGCAAACCCTGACCTCTGGGTGGAGGCACCCGCCATTGGATCCAGGCCCCTCAACCTGTTAGTGGCAAATCAGGCAGGGGTAGTAGCCCCTGGGATAGCGCCATCTAGGGGTTACATGCAGATGATGCTGTCATCTGGCTGGCAGTATAGCCTGGAGGTTAGAGTAATGAGCTGTGAATGAACTTTGTACATCTAGCAGACCAGGCCTGGGTTTGATTCTCACAACCTCCACTTGCATACTGTGCGACTCTGAGCAAGTCACTTACTCGCACAGTGCTCCCAGGTTGCTCCTGAAAACAGGCCCTTGTGCCTAGTGGGCCTTATCCGGTTACTTGGTTTACTTGGTTTTGAAGGACAAAAGAAGGCCGAAGCCCATCGAGATTGTCCCCCACCACATTGGTGGGAATATTTGGTTTACTGTGCCCTTGGATTAGCTGCCTGTAGCCATTGGTCTAAACCTTTTTTAAATAAATGAAAAGAGGTACTATCGATCAGATCTTGTGGCAGATTATTCCACAGTCTAGGTGCTCTAACCATAAAATAATTTAATCATATGTTGGTTCTTGATTTGGCCACGTCAGTCTGTCTATTATGGCGCCGTGGAACTGTCTTACTCCTGGAAAACTGTAGACCACAGTGCCGCATTAAATCCTGAGAATTATGGATGTTGTACATAAAGAGGAGGTCACCTCTGCTTCACCTGGTTTGTAGGGAATGGAGCCCTGTTTCCTGCAGCCTAACATGGTAGTCACTTGTGGCCAGTCGGGGAACCATTTTTGTTGCCCTCTTCTGAATCCTTTCAATCCTATCAATGTCTTGCTTCAGGTGAGGGTTCCAGAATGGAGACCCGTAATCAGAATGAGGCCTTATATAGGTCCTATAAAGAGGAATAAGACATTCCTCAGTCCTTGAAACAAATGTACATTTAATTTGGGTAAGCAAGGCAGTAGATGTTTTAGCTACCCTAATGCATTGGTTGGATGAGGATAATTTGTTAATAATTCCCAGGTCCCGCTCATTTACTGAAACTTTAAGAGGGGTATTATTCAGAAAGTAAATCTGTTTTGGGTTATTTTTGCCAAAGTGCAATACTGCACATTTGTCAGGATTGAGCATCCTACCATTGGTGGTTACTCATTGTTCAATGATTTTTAGGGTATTGCTAAGCAAGGACCTAGTGGTATCTGTATTAACTGCTCCCCCCAGTTTAGTGTCATCTGCAAACTTTGAAAGGAGAATACCTGCATTTAACTGCATATCACTAATGAAAACATTAAATAGAGTCTGTCCCAACACTGACCCCTGGGGTACCCAACCGGTCACACTCCCAACATTAAAAAGAATGCCACTTATTCTGACTTGTTGTTGTTTATTGGACAACCAACTGGAGACCCATTTAACTAACGACTGGGAAAACCCCAAATATGGCATTTTATCTATGAGTTTATCATGTGGTACCTTATCGAAGGCCCTGCTGTAATCAAGCAGAATTACAACCAAGGGTTTTCCAGCGTCAAATCCCTCACTTATATAGTCATAGAAGGATACCAGGTTAGTTGTGCAGGAATAACCCTGTCTGAATCCATGCTGTGTATGATCGATAATATTATTAGAGATTATTGCTTTTTCCATAAAGTTTTTCACTATTTTCTCTGTTAGTTTACATATAACTGATGTTAAATGTATAGGACAATAGTTTTCTGGCCTAGAGTGGTTGCCTTTTTTTAAAGATCGGAATGACTATGGCTTTAGACCAGTCTCGGGGAATGAGACTTTCATGAAGTGATTTGTTAAAGATGAAGGTCAGGGGCTTTGCTATGGCCTCAGCTGTTTCTAGTAAAAATCTAGGGTTGACATTATCAGGTCCCAGACTTGATGTCTTTTTTTAGACAATGCAGGGCCCTGAGTACTTCGGCGTCAGAGACAATAAACTATTGAAGTGGCATATTTATGCTGAATGAACTTAGGGTCCTTTTTTTTTTTTTTAGGAAATACAGACCAAAATTGCTCATTGAAGGTGTGAGCAGTTTCCTTATCAGAGGATATAAATATAATTGTCAATTATTAATGGGCCCATATATCTACTATAGTGTATGATGTAACAATCCATCACTTTCGAAATGTTGTTATGCTGTAGTAGCTACGTCATCGCAGCTGTTATGCTGCACTACCTGCGTAGCTACTACAGCATAACAACATCGAATACACTAGCGCATGTGCATTATATGACCAGGAAGCGGCCGTGGTGAAAACGACAGTGAAGCGAGCGGCAAAGTGGAGAAAAAAAAACCAAAGTAAGTTGCCCAAATAGTCGCGTTTCATAGCAGTTGGCATCCTACACTATAAAAAACAACGGAGACCCAGCTAATGGTAACTAGCTAAGTGAGTTCATCTCGAGGTTGCCCATGGCGACCGAACTCCTCAAGCTACGCTGTCGAGGTTCAAATGGTTGCCATGGCAACCGTTTAATAAACTAACCAGTTTGTTACCAATAGCTGGGTATCCATTATTCTCTTTATTCCCTTTTTTGTTATTAAGATAGGAGAACAGGGATTTATAACTGTCTTTTGAGTGTGCCAATCGGAACTCCAAATTCCTTTTAGATTGCAAAATAGCAAATTTCGTGTCTTTTACTGCTTTTTTATATTTGGCTAAAACTTGTTCTTTAATAACACCATCACTTTTTTTTTTTTAAAAGAGAGAAAAGTCTTTGTTTACTTTTAATTTGTTTCTTAATAGTTTAATTTAACCAAAGTGGAATCTTCCCCTTATTATTGTATTTTTTTTATTGTGCGGACAAATGATTCTTCCAAGTGGTATATCATACATTTCAGGTACCCCCAGGCTTCCTCAATAGAAAGGGGGATTAATATTTCCTCCCAGGGAATTTTATTTAAATGATCATTAATATTTTTAAAATTGGCATTATCATATTTTTTAAATTCAGAGTGTCTTAAATTCTGTTGAGAATTAAAAGTTAGTGTAAATGTAATTGAGCAGTGATCACTAGATTCCAAGGGGTCCTTGATGCAGATCCTGGATACGCTGCTTCCAATATTAGTTATTACAAGATCTAGGATATTCTCCCACCACCCCCGAGTGGGCTCAGCAATAACCTGTTCCAAGACCCAAGTCCACTAAAAGTGATGCTAGTTCCTTTTCACCATTGGTTCCACCAGATAATGAGATCCAGTTTATAGTGGGCATATTAAAGTTGCCTAAAACTAAGATGCTACCTTTAGCAGCCATGGTTTCTGTTTCTTTGTGTAAAAGGGAGGTATAGTCAGTATTAACTGAAGGGGGCCTATAACAGGTACCTACCAAACGTTGGTGTTGTCCCTCGATCTGAATATATACCCATAGGGTTCCTATATCATTTGACTGGGGGAGTTGAAAAGAAGCAATTTCCTCCCTGACATAAAGGCAGATCCCTTCTCCGGTTTGAGCCTGTTGATCCCTGTGATACAATCTGTAGCCTGATAAATTTGCTATCCCTGTGGAATTAGTGTCCCACCAAATTTCAGTTATGGATATCAGTCCATACTTGGCCAAGTTACATTTGGCTTCCAATTCGGCCATTTTGACCAGATTTAATGATCTGGCATTCAGGGATAAAACCTCACAAACTGTAGTTTTACCTAAGGTGGACTTCTTTAGAGAAAGGGGTAAGTACCCTTTCTCCCCCCCCCCACTTCTAGTTTAAAAGAGTATTAATGGCTGATGAAATGCTTCTTCCCAGGCGAGTACTACCCCTTCTGCTAAGATGCAGACTGTTCCAGCAAAAAAGGGGATTTTTTTGATAGAAATTTTCCCAGTGGGCAAGACATAAAATTCATTGCTGGAGGCACCATCTCCTGAGCCAGTCATTAAAGGTCTTTATTTTATTAATAATTGAATTAGTTGCCCTTGGGACTGGTAAAATCTCGGAGAAGCAGACAAGGCAATCCTTATCAGCCAATACATGGTTAAGAGCGATGATGTCATGTTTGAGGTCATCCAAACTTGTTCTATTGATGTCATTTGTTCCAGCACATATTACAAATGGAAGATTTTCACCTGCCCCCTCAAGTACCTTTTTTACGACAGAGGTAACATTGGAAACTCTTGCCCCTCTTAAACTAGAGCATGTCCAGTTTAATTTGTCTATATAACAAACTCCACGATCAATGTGCTTTATAATAGAGTCTCCAACTATGAAGATCTGCCTGTTTGCGGGTGGGGGGTATATGATTGCACCTGAGGTAGCTATGTTTTGTTCATTAGCTTCACTGTTGACAAAGACTAAAATACAAAATTACAAATCTGTGCTAAGAACACTAACCTTGGCAACCAAACCTCTAATCTCCATGGAAACTTTGAGCCCTTAGAAATACGGTTTTCTAATAATAAACTAGTCCTGAACTACAAAAAGCAAAAGCATGCTTTTTACCAGCAGTCACATGAAGAAAAAGGCCCACCCCCATTGTCATCCTCGATAACAAAGATGTAATACTGGATCAAGTGAGACATTCAAATATCTTGTGGTAGTGCTGGACGGCACTCTCTCCTTTACCCTCCATGCGGACAGTCTGGTATCCACTGTAAATAGAAGGCTGGGTGTCCTGTTCGGAAACTGGAACAGCCTCACTGCTGAAACCAGGGAACTGATTGCGTCCAGCTCCATGCTGTCCCTGGTGGACTAAGGACTACCTATCTTTGCAGCTGCCAGTGACTCCGTATTAAACAGCATCAAGCTGATATGCACTAAAGCTTGCTGCTTTGTGTTAGGGGCTGACAAGTGCACCTACAGCTGTAACCTTTATTCACTAACCAACTGGCTACCCCTTTGCAGTAGAATAAAGTTTCAAACCTGTCTATGAACCAAGAAAGCACTTATGGGCTTAACATCCCTGTGTTAAAAAACTGTTTACACCTAGTGTCTAAACAGTATAGCACAAGGACCATGGCCAGGAATGCCCTTGAACTGCTTTTCCACAGAGCTCAGCTGGGCAAGCATTTATTTGCCATTAGGGCTGCAGGCTGGCTAAATGAACTGCTGGTACTGATGTTGAACCTCCCCAGGTTTGCCCAGTTCAGAAAATCCCTGTGGGCTGCCCTGGCAGTTGAGTGCTAGTGCAGTCTGTCATTGAACTAGATAAGAGGAAATTTCAAGCCTCCCCCCACAAAACATGGCAGGTAGTAAGGTAAACACTGAGGTACAGAGCTCAACAGAGGGCAGGACAGGGGTAAATGGAAAAATAGACAAGGGCAATAAGAGCAGGGATGGGGGGGCAAAAGGATAAAGCCAACATTAAATGGAGGGCAATGAGTACCAATGCCCATAGTCTGGGAAACAAGCTTTCTGAGCTAGTAGCCCTGATGAAAGATGAACAACTGGATATTGTGGCAGTCATGGAAACATGGTACATGGAGAACCATGACTGGGATGTCAACATACCGGGGTACACAGTCTACAGAAGGGACAGGGAGGGTAAAAGAGGAGGTGGAGTAGCTCTATACGTAAGGGAAGGGATCAAAGCTACAGAACTAAAAAGTAAAGGGGGAGGACAAGAGGCACTCTGGGTCACCTTGGAGACAGGGAATGGCATCACAGTCCGCACAGGGGTTGTATACAGCCCCCGTCTCAAGGGGAGGAAATGGACAAGAAAATGGTAGAGGTCATTCTCAAAATGGCTGAAAAAGGGGAGATACTGTTGATGGGGGATCTGAATATGCCAGATGTTAACTGGATGACGTGTACTGCAGCCACATCCAAGAGCAGGGTCATTCTCGATGCCTTGCAGGGGGCAGGCCTTAGACAGCTAGTGTTAGAACCCACTCGGGAGGGAGCAATACTAGACCTGGTACTCTCAAATGGAGAGAGGATCACAAATTTGGAAGTCAGTAGACATCTGGGAACAAGTGGCCACTGCACAGTGTGCTTCACAATAAGCACAACCATGGAGACAAGACATACAAGAACAAGGATACGAGACTTTAGAAGGGCTGATTTTGGCAAAATGGGTGAATACCTGAGGAATGCACTAGCAAATGGCCAAAAAGGAGGGGTGGAAGAACAATGGAGAAAAATCAAAACTGCTATCATAGAGGCAACAAGCCTTTGTGTGAAACAAATAAAGAAAACAAAGTGGAGTAAAAAAACACTGTGGTTTTCAAAAGAGGTGGCAGGGAAGGTTAAGGAGGAAAAGGCTGCATTCAAAAAGTATAAGGAATCACAGAAGGAGCATGACAGGGAACTGTATCAATTAAAGTAGAAAGAAGTGAGGAAGGCAGTCAGAATAGCAAAGGCCCGTACCGAGGAAAAAATAGCCAACTCAGTTAAGGGGGATAAAACCTTTTATAGGTACATTAGGGAGCATAGAAAGGTTAAGGGAGGAATAGTGAAGATTAATAAAGGAGAGGGGAGGTGGGCAGAGGGAGACAGTGAAAAGGCAGAGATTCTGAATGAGTATTTTTGCTCAGTATTTACAAAAGAAGATGAGGAGGAGTTACCTAAACCAGACAATAGAAGCTCTCTGGGTAGGGGGGTTGACACCAGTCCATTTACAGAAGAAAGTGTCTTGAAAGAACACCTAAAACTCAAGGTGGACAAAGCAATGGGGCCTGACGGGATTCACCCCAGAATCCTAAAAGAACTAAGGGAGGACCTAGTGATACCACTGACCACACTTTTTAACAAGTCATGGGAGGATAGGGTGGTACCTGAGGACTAGAGGAGGGCAGATGTGATTCCCCTTCACAAAAGTGGGAGTAAGGCAGAAGCAGGAAACTACAGACCTGTAAGTTTGACCTCTGTGGTAGGGAAAATGATGGAATCACTTCTGAAAGAAAGAACTGTTGAGTACCTAGAGGCCAGCGGGGTACAGGACCCAAAGCAGCATGGATTTACAACAGGAAGGTCATGTCAGATGAATCTAATTGATTTCTTTGACTGGGTGACCAGAGTAATAGACCAGGGAGGGGCTGTGGATATGGCCTACCTAGACTTTAGCAAGGCATTTGACACAGTCCTACACAAAAGACTAATAATTGGCCCGGTGGTGCTGAGGGCTGAGGCACTGGACGCCACACCTTGTGCTACGCCAGCGACCTGGGTTCGGGAACGAACTCAGATGGCCGGGGGTTGGCAGGGGAGGAGGATTGAGCATCCCAACGGATGCTCTCCTCCTCAGGGTGGAACCAAGAATGTTTACATCCCTCGTAGCCGGTGGAAGCACTGACAATTGAAGGATGGAGGTGGTTCGCTCATCGGAGCCGGGGATGGGGGACGTCGACGGCGCATGAGATGTCTGGCGTGCATCAGCACGCCACCACTTGGGACATACGTCCTAGCGCTTGACATCCCAGAGGGTAGGGGAAACCAGGGAGAAAAAGGGAAAACACCTCTCGGTAAGCCCTAGATGATAGCCTCTCGGAACCATCCAGGACCACCAGAAGAGGGACAGACCCCACTGTGCAGGGGAGAGAAGGAGGCACTCTAGGGGCAGATCCCCCCGAGGTGGAAACAGAGGATGAGAGGAAGGAAGGAGAGGGCTCCGAGAGTAGGAAGGTGGAGATAAAGAAATAAAGTTTAAAAAAAAAAAAAGACTAATAATTAATTTAGCCAGCCTGGGAGTGGGTTCCAGGGTGGTAGCCTGGGTAGCAAACTGGCTGCACAACAGGACATAGAAGGTAATAGTGAATGGAACACATTCCGAAGAAAGGGGGGTTACTAGTGGAGTACCTCAGGGCTCAGTACTGGGTCCAGTCCTTTTTAACATCTTTATAGGTGACATTACAGAGGGTCTGGAGGGAAAGGTATGCCTCTTTGCAGATGACACAAAGATCTGTAACAGCGTTGATAAACAAGGGGGGTAGAAAGGATGAGAAGGGACTTGGCAAGGTTGGAGGAATGGTCAGACATATGGCAACTTAGATTCGATGCAAAGAAGTGTAAAGCAATGCACCTGGGAAACAAAAACCCAGCAGAAGAGTACACGGTAGCAGGGGAGGTACTAACAACAACAAAAATGGAAAGGGACTTGGGGGTAGTAACATCAGATGACCTAAAGGTGGGTAAGCAGTGTGAGAAGTCAGTAAGGAGAGCCAGGGGGATACTGGGATGCATAGGAAGGGGCATCGCAAGTAGAAAAAGGGAAGTGGTTATCCCTCTGTACAGACAGTTGATGAGACCCCATCTGGAATACTGTGTGCAGTTTTAGAGACCCCATCTACGCAAGGACATAGACAGGATGGAAGCAGTCCAGAGGAGGGCAACTAAAATGGTGCAGGGTATGCATCAGAAACCATATGAAGAGAGACTGAGAGAGCTTAATATGTATACCTTTGATGAAAGGAGGGACGGGGGGACATGATAGAAACTTTCAAGTACCTTAAGGGAATCAACAAAGTCCAGGAGGGTAGCATCTTTCAGAAGAATAGATGTGTAAGAACAAGGGGCACAATTTAAAGATAGGGGGACAGCTCAGGGGTAATGTGAGGAAATTTTTTCACGGAGAGGTGGTGGATACATGGAACCGCCTTCCTGGGAGGTTCTGGGTCTAAAACAGTGGGGGAATTCAAACATGCATGGGACAGACATAAGGCAATTATAGTGGGGGGTTGCAGGAAGTAGGCTGTTGGTTAACTAGAATCTGCAGCTTATCCAATAGGAAAGGAAATGGGCAGACTGGGTGGTCCAAGTGGTCCTTGTCTGCCGTCAAAGTCTATGTTTCTATGAACTAGTCGTGATCATCACTGTTATGCTCTGCTATCTCTCTAGCAGCCTGCTGCTGGAACCTGTTCTTGTTCAGTCAGCTTTGTACTAACGCAACTTTATGCTTCATGTTTTGTTAGACAAGCTTTCCCTCTAGAATGTGCTTATTCGCCCTATCTCTTGCTTAACTTAAAGAGCAACTGTCACGGTATGTGTCAGGAGGCAAGCAATCCATATTGTGAAGTTGCCTGCTCTGGGAGCTATTTTAGTCATATTTAGAGTTTTTTTCGGATATTTAAAAAAAAGTATATCCTCCGTAAAAGTTCGACTCGTAACTTGCTGATGCGAGTCGAGCGGCCAGTGAACGCTGCAGCACCACCCCTATAAATGGCAGTTTGATGATGCAAAGTAGGGAATGAGGCTGCAGGCGCCCTATGGATACTGTAACAGGATCGGGAAGGGGGCACCACCTAAATGTACTTAGATTATCTTTGCTGGCAGATATACATGTATGGGGCTAATATATAGCATATATTATAGTGCCACGCATGTATACCTGCCAGCAAAGATGATCTGAGTACATTTAGGCAGCCCCCCCTCCCCGATCCTGTTACAGTATCCATAGGGCGTCTGCAGCCACGTTTCCTACTTTGTGTCATCAACGTGCAGTTTTTAGGGATGAGGCTACAACACGCACCAGCCACTTGGCTTAGACCAAGAAGTTACGAGTCAAACATTGCAAGGGATATCACTTTTTTTTAAACGCAGAATAAAATCGAAATATGAATAAAATAGCTCCCAGGGCAGGCAGCTTCATGATACGAGTTGCCTGTGTGTATCATGACAGTTGCTCTTTAATTCTAGTATCTAATGTAATTCTTTTGTGTCATTTGTTGTAAAACTTGTCACTCTGACGTGGAGCCTTTGTAAAAGAGCACTTGTGCTCAAAAGTATCATCTGGATCTTTTAATAAATAACTAAATAAATAAATGTTTAAAATATTGTAATTTGCAACCCCATGAGACTTACCAACATATACAATACTTACAGTACATTGGAAAATAATGTATTCAGTTATTAAAATGTAACATTATGTTGGCATGTGTTTAGTTGGTGCATCTGTATTTAGTTACTTTAGGTAGAGTACATAAAACAAAAGTCACATGGCATTTCTTAGATTGTTATTTTGCCCTTTAACTGACATAACCAGGCAGTCCACATTTCTGGACAGTCATGTCTCACAAACAAGCAGGTTCCCAGGCCATCACTCTTATGAATGCATGCCAGGAATGCTAGCGCAATGCACTAAAGAAAAGCATGTCATCTAATAGTGAACTGTGATAAGAAGTAGCCAATCACTTCATTGCATTCCCACAGATCACCTCCACCCCTTTCATAGACAAGCTATGTAGTGATGGGTGATGGCAGCCTTTCTGCATATATCTGACCCTCTTCAGCATGCAGCAGGTGACCCTACCCTGACAGTTTTGTATTTATTCATGTAATGGGAAGCCCATCAGCCCAGCTGTTCTCCTTGGGGGGCCTTGTGTACACAAAACATATTGCAAACATGCACAGTGAGCATAAGCAACACATTTCAGATCAATCTGTCATCCGTTAATGCTTGTGTGGGCAGCTGGATATTCTTTGCTTCCAGACACATTTGCACCACTCGAGTCTGTAGCCATGCTAATTCCCCCCTGCCTCCCATAGTCCTGTTGAAGGAAAAAGTAAGTCTAGAAACAACACATCCTAGACTGCCCTTACGCCCTTCACCTAGATTCCCAGCAAACTCTGTAGACTGCATTATTTACCTGTACACTTTTTGCCCACTGTATTGTTTTTTCCTTGTAGCTACACTGACATTTAATCATGCTTGTTCAGCTTGTAGTTTCTAGCTTTCTCTTATTAGCATTTGTATACAGTACATTATATATACATGGTTTTAACATCCTATAGATGAGAGAAGTACCTTACAGGTATAAACAAAGGAGATATTGGGGAACTCTTTTGCCTAAATGAACAAGAACACAAGGGGGCGAAGGGGGAGGCACTGTAAAAAATAGTTTTCTCCATATGTCTGCCGGAAAATACAGCACTAAATCAAAAAGAACCCATCACAGCAAATGAACATCTCCTAACTAGGAATGCTCGGAATAAACTTATTCCTATCAGATTTTTGGATTTGGGATTTTAGGAACTACCAAATCCTAATCTTATTCCATTTCAAATTCTAAAAGGACATAAAATTCAGAATCGAATTTGGATTTGAAATCCTAAATGCCTGTGTAAAAATTGGTTTTATAATTCAGTTTAGGATTAAGGATTTTTGTGCTGCAAATTCTAAAATCCTAAATCCAGTTAGCTGGGTCGGAATCTGAATCAGATTCTGTTTGGCGGATTCTGAGCAACCCTGCATCCAGCCATATACTGCTCTCACCTAACTACAGAAGGAAAAGACAAAGTCAGAAGCCTGGAGTGCCATTAGAACTATAGGCTCTTGGGCTGTGCATGAGGAGATTCCCCCAATAGAGGCTGGCTGGGGAAGTGATTAACATATCCAAAACAGACTTCAGGGCATGATCAAATACAGATGCTGCTCTAGCTCACCAAAATACTATCCTACTTGCCAACTTGGTAGGGCTGCGAGAGAAACCAACAGGCAAAAAAGAACTTCACCAAACAAGATCATGTCCCACACCCCCTTTGCCATCTCCCCAAGCAGATTACCAATAAGTTTAGTTTGTATTTCTGTCTACAGTTTTCACTTGTGCATGCACTTCTCGTCTCCAAATTGCTTTGCTGTTTTTACTGTCCTTGTAAACCTTCTTCGGGTCTCACCAGGAAACAAGCTCCAACTCAGTGTGTTTGCCCTGATCACCAAATTTAAACAACGCAAAAAGACTGGACTGAAGAACAGCCAGGCCCCCAAATAGAATTGAAGCACAACCTTTTTCTCTTACGTTTTTAGCTTTTTCATCTCATTCATGGCTCTAACCCCATTACCTGTAGGGCAATTTGTCCAGCTCACAGCACCCTTGGTGTTATTCCCAACCTTTTTAACACCACTCATCTCTTTAAAACACGTCTCTCTGAAACTAGGTCAGGATGTCCAGTGCCCCCCCCCAACATGTGCTTCGGGGCAGACATCCAGTAAAATGTTACCCTTCACAAATATCTTTTTTTACACAGTCACGTAGGGATGCAGCTTAGTGCTTGTTTGCAGTTATAATGCGATAGCTGTAACAGTGGTCACATTATACTTATATTTTTTGTTTGTTTTTTAGCTTTTTGGACAGGAAAGGAACACTGAGCTGAAGCTCATTTTCAGGTGCAACTCAGGAGCACTTGAAACTTCAGTGACTTGCTCAGAGTCGCACAGTATGCAAGTGGTGGTTGTAGGGGTTTAAACCCAGGGCTACTGGGTTTTCATGTTCACAGTTTGGTGCTCTAACCCCTAGGCTGTACACTGACATTAGAATGCATTGTCCATGTTTTGAATTGTTGTCACTGTTAGGTGACCAGCTGCACAGTATGAAGATGCAAAGAAAGGGATTAAAAATATTGTCGCTGGCTCCATGGTGTCGAGCAATAGCGGATTGCTTGGCATGCTGGTGGCCCAGGTTTATGCCCGAGCCTGGACGACAAGTGTAGAGACCAATGGGGAGGGTTAGGAGCATCCACTTGGATGCTCTCCTCCCAGGGAAGGAGGGCGCGAGCCTGCCGGCTTCTAGAGCAGGTCCTGGCATTCCACATGGAAGCACACTTGGCAGGGTGGGTGGGTGACCACTCACCACCATGCGTTGTCCCCAGGGCGCTGTGCATGAGCAGCCACAAAGTGGAAGGGGGGTTGGAGTTAAAACTGAAAAAAATCACCTGCTCGGCTGACTGGATGACGGTCACCTGGGGCCCCTTGCACCACACAGCCCTGGAGAATAGCCTTCAGTGCCAATCCCCTGCTGTGTGCCTGGCACAGATTTGGAACCCATCTTCCCTCCTGTAGTGTCCCGGGATGGGGACCCCCTGGCAAAGGGATATGTGGGGTCGTCCAGGACACTGCAGTATGGGGGATGGCGGGAATAGTGGCGATGGGGATGTCTAGGCAGATGAGGGTGTCCCTTGACAGCCTGAAGGAGTGGCCGGTCAAGAGGCCAGGGAGGCACAAAAATATATTGTCTTCACATTCGGAAAACAAAAAATGTAAACTAAAACCAAATCAGTCCCATTGCTTTTAGCAGAATCCCTTATTTTACCTAGGTGGGGGTTTCAGGTTCTCATCTTAGCATTTCAGCTTTATTACTCTCGGCTCTCGGTATTTCCCCCCCCCAAATTTTTTTTTCACCTGGTTGGGACCTCTATCTAGTACCTGTGCCTGAGGAGCCCCTGGGAACCACATACTTCTCCTCCCCTCCCCAGATCCTAGCACCACAGCCTACCTGCTGTTGCATATGTGTCATTTTTACCTTAGCAGGGCCTTTGAGAGCAAATCCCCTCAAACCCCTGAGGCCCATTCTTACTGTGTGTCTTGCAGAACTGGGGCTTCATATTTCTGAAGTGAGTTGGGGCACGGCTCCAAGACATGGCCCTGGTAGGCTTGGGAGGGAATTCATCCTTCCTTGTCAGCTAACTCTAGGTACTCATAATCCCCACCTCCCCTTGGAGGCTGACCCTGTAGCACTGTCTGTGGGTAGACAGCAGGGTGGCTGGGAGGTCTGTCTACCTGTCTACCTGTCTGTCTACTTCTCGGCCATCAGGCAGCCCTTCATTGTTTCAGTTCTAAACATGAGGTGTTATATCATCTGGGTTTTAACATTGTAACATAGTACTTTAAGGTCAGAAGAGATTCTAGGTACATGATGTTTGCCCTCCTGTTTCAGAAGCAGATATGAATAAGTATGCTGTGCAGACATGTGCTAATTTAAAGCGATTCCCTACCCACTCTGCTACCAGGGTATCCATTAATTCTCTTGGTAAGCAGAAATTTGTCCAGGCATACTTTGAAGGCCTGCTGTTGTCATATCCACTGTCTCCCCTGGTGGACTGTATCATATGTTCACCACCTTCTGGTTTTCATTGCTTCCTAACATTATCCTTGAATTTACTGTGTCTGAGGTCAAGTGCATGTCCCTGTGTCCTGCCAAAGGACACCAGATCAAACAGCTCGGTTCAGTCTTGCCAACACCCTTGAGTATGTATACGAATGAGATCATGTCCCCCTCAGCCTCTTTTTCTCCAGCGTGAGCAGGTTAAGGGCCACCAGTCCCATAGGTGAAAAGTCTTCTGATTGATTCCAGACAATCTGGTAGTGGTGCCACTCAGCCTCTTGAGCTGGCTTAAACCTCTTCAGATTGCATTAGAAGATGAGCATTTGTTGTAATGGCCTGCAAGTGCATGAAGTATTATGCAGCACCCTTAGTGTTTTTTTTTAAGGCAACAGCAAACTTTTGGTAGTGCATTAAAGCCTTTGAGTTCTGTGACTCTGAGATGTCAGTCAGCCTGGCCACATGAACCTAAAGCCAGGATCTGAGATTGTAAATAAATTTAATAGCAACATTTTCTTGCTGGGGCCAGAAAGCCTATTTTTTTTTTTTTGTATTTGCATTCCCTGCCCCATCACTAGCTTTCTCATGGACTTGCATGTTAACCACCACTAACCCATCCAGGACCAGCACGGTGGTGGGTAGCTTTCTACAGGTGGCTGAGTGGGGATTAAGCATCCAAGAGGATGCTGTCTCTTGGGTGGGAGGGTCACTGCCTCTGCCGCAATACAGCAATATAGGTGAATACAGGTCATAGTGCAACGGAGGTACCACAGAGAGAAGGGATGATCTGTCTGAAATCTGTGCTGTCACACTTTGCGTGTCAGTTAAGCAAGAAGGCATGATGGGAGGGAGTTGCATTATGGTGGGATAATGGCCCACTTTGGGTGGTTTGAAGCACAAGGTGAAATTGAGTGCTTCCATCACCAGAGAAGACCATTAGCCCACCATAACACTACCCTGGAGGGTCCTTTTTAGTAAATTCAATGTATTTTTTAAACATGTTACATACAGCCAGGCTGTTGTGCTGGTATAATGGCCCAGCAGAAAGTACTTCTTGGCCAGTCAGGAGCCAACATTCTTTGTACCCATTTCATAATGCACTTCACCCAGTGCACTGACATCCTCTGAGTCTGGGAGCATGAACAAGAAAAAAAACTCTGGCATGATGCAGTATGACACGGGCAAACCTTGGCATTGGGCCAACCAACTAGTCTCCCTACCCTGGAGATCCTCATCTAGGAAAGTCAACACCTTGCCTAGTGTGACTAGTCAGGTAGGTCCTGCCTCGGGGGTAAGCCGGGTTGGGGGATTGGAAGGGGACCTGTAAGCATGAGAGAATGCCAAGTAGAAGGCTGTGTGGTAGCCACAGGAAGTGGGCAGTGCTGGAGAGAATGGTGCATAAACAATAAATTATGTAAAGAACAGAAAATGACTAACCTGTGTATGGTGTTGATTGTGTAAAACCTGCTGCGCTGCTGTCCCCTAGGATCCCTTTGGAAATTAGATGATGCATCTCCAGTGACTTTACTATGAAAGCAAAACATCAGGAAATAAAATGTGACCGTATATATTGCAAAATAAGTGCAAAGTGGATTACACTGCTTTTAACTTTAAATGTAGTTTTTATGTTTTTTAATGTAAGCCGTCTTTTTAGTTCTAATGTCACCATTGCGAGGTCCATGACTCTTTGAAACTGAAATAGTAAATTTACAGAAAATAAACTTAGCTATGAACGACGATTTATGCAGGGAAAAAATGTTCTAGTGCCTGTATCATGAAGAAGAAAAAAAAATCACTTTTCATGATATCACTCCAGAAGTAGTTCCTAGGGTGTCCCATGAAACCTATAGGGACGCACCTGGATCTGTCAGAAAGCAAACAGTATGCTGGAGAATGTCCTTGGGTGGGGTCCTGTGTACGTCATCATGGAAATCAAAGCACACATATATCTGGAACGCATGAATTTACCATGAAAATGTGTCAGATTGTCCCTTTAATCAAAAAAAACAAAAAAACTAAAAAACAAACAAACAAAAAAACACAGGTGTTTTCACAGGGTGGCCCAGTTGAGATGCAGCACCTGTTCCAGTTTGCCCATATACACAGCTGCATAGTCTGAGCACTGAGAGAGGTTAGAAAATGGGAGAATGGAAAAGTTAATCCTGATTGGCTGAAGACGGCAATCAGCTGGTCGGGTATGAGACAACTAAGACTGGGAAATAACTAGTCCCAGTCTCTGTTGCCTCATATAGTTCTGATAGTAAAGGGCTGGAATGTTCAAGAAAGCAGCTGCTGCCATGTTGATATCCTCGCTGAGCAAGTCTTAAACTGTCAGCCGATCTCCCCCCTCCCCGCCCACAGCAGACTCAAGAATTCACGATAAAAAATGTAAAAGTTACCACAGCTGTGTAGAAAAGGAAGCTCAACTGCTAAATCAAACAGACTTTTATGTGAGACTGACCTTCGGAGGCCCTACTGTGTATGAGAACAACGGTACTTTCTTTGTTTTCCGTACCACCAATGGATGTCCGTCTGTGGTACGGAAAAGGAAGAAAGTACCGCTCTTCTTCTACACAGTTTTTCTATCAGAGCTAATGCTTTCTGTCTTGCTCAAAGCAGGTTCCATTTTTGCAGCCAAGCTGCTTCGTTACTAAGACAGTGCTTAGCGAGAGCTGCCCCTGTATGTGCAGTTTGCATACTACTTTCTTCCCCTAACTAAAAAATAAAGTTTGCCTCCTTGAAAGCCGCCTACCCACTCCACTGCTGGCAGGAAATGGAAAAACTACCTCTAGACTGCTCAGCATTATGCACATAGTGCTGCCATCATCACTCACGCTTGAACAGTCATTTCAAACACAGACGATCACCCAAAACCCGCATCCTGGTCACACTCAGCAGCATTTTTTAATTATCACCTCATTTTTAAAATGAAAAGAGTCAACTGAAATGGAGCACTCCACACACACTGCTGCCCGCTAGTAGTTCATTGTTCTTCCCCCAAGACGAACTGTTCTGCTGTTATGGGAAAAGCACAGCTTCCCATAAAATAATGCAAGTAGCCCACGGCATTTGAATCTAGGAAGAAGAGCCACATAAACAGACTGCTACATGAAGATAGGTTTGCTGAGGGGATCCGGAGCGGGGCCTGCAAACTTGAACAGCTGATTGGGGGGAGGAGCACGACCACATAAAATCGCTCTTAGTGCCTGCAAGTTATACTACACACCTGGTGAGATTCCAGCTGCGGGAGAAGCTCTCCCTACCTGCTCCTTTGTTTGAACAGCAGCCGGAGAAACTCTGCTACCAGCAAACCTGAACAGCTGATTAGGCGGAGGAGCAGGGCCACATAAAATCCTCAGTTTCCCTCTTTCCCTCGTTCACTTTCTGCTTAAGGGTCCTGACAACTGGCATGTCGGGTTTTTAATTGTCGAGAATTTAAACAGTCAGTCTAGCGGTAATCAGGCTAAAAAATGTCAGGCAAAGGACCCGGTCAGGAATATGGTGTCAGGAATTCAACAGTCGGGAAATGGTACGGATCCCTTTGACACTGCCCTACAAAGACTGCAAGTTAACTTAGCCCTCTGCAGTTTCTTCATCACTTGATTGCCACTGTAATATTGGGAAGGGGGGCTCAAAGCATGGAGTGTCCCTGGCATAAGTTCAGTCATCATAGTCTCCATAACTGCTGTAGCAACTTAAATGTGGCACAAAAAAATGGGTTAAAAAAAAAAAACACTTTAAAACTGTAGCACCCTGTACTGGCAAGTGTGCCCGGATAGGGACTGTTTTTCAATAACAATCATTTATATTCATTTTTACTAAACTTTAACTGATTGTAACATTTTATTTTTAATTATTTTTTAAAAAGTCACATATAACCCATTTTCTAAGTGCAATAATACCCTCCTCAGGGTGGCGGTATTAGGCTATACGGACCTTCCAGGAACTATAAGGCCCTCTGCCTGCGGTGTCGGGCCTCAGTCATGCCCTGGGCGGTCCGGTCCAGGCAGTACCGCCCAACCTGTTGGGTATTATTGCTTACTTAACTAATCTGCAAAGTTAACACTTAAGTACTGTATTTGGCTGTAGCAAAGTTTGAACAGAATCTGTTGTTTTTATCCTGTTCTTAGAGGTTGATAACTCCACAGTACGTGCTAACAAAAATAAATAAATTGCCTCCCACAGGCAGTTGGTTAAAATATCTCCTGTCCATCACAAAAAGTTAAAACAATTCCCTCAAGAGGTAATTTGTGTACGTGAGTTAAATAAGGCCGCTTTGCTCTTTTGCTCTCAGCTGCCTTCTGCTTATCCACCTTCACCCTAGCATTTACTGAGGCCATGATCTGCATTTCTACAGCTTATTGTTCAGGTGGAGTCGCAAGTCAGCTGGATGAACTTTGTTAAAAAAAAATCAACATTGGGGAAGATAAAAAAAAGGTCACTGGGAAGTTCTCCACCATTTCTCTAACTCCCAGCATTCAAGATGGCTGCTGTGAAAGACACCCGGAGGATGGGCATAGCAGAGAGGGATTGCCATGTTTATAGATGATAGCCGCAAATGTCCAGAGCATCCATTAACTGTTATGGACACCCAGGAGTCCACTGAGTTGCTCACTGGGAGGGTAGTCTGAATGGAGTAGTAACTGTGGGGAGAGACAAATAGACTACAGATCCCCGAGAACAAAATCACCTGGCTGCAAAGCAAGCTGGAGGACATTAGGGGAGAAGCCAGAGACAGAATCTGTGTATTGCGGGGCTGACAGAAGGGACTGATGCACATAACCCAGGGAATACCTTGGGTATCATCTCTCCGTATGGCTCCATGTCCTGACTGATTTCAATTTTGAGATCAAGAGAGACCACATATTAAATCTGGGAAAACTCTGGCCACCCTGACCAATTGAACCCATGCATCTTTAAGCTTTTACAATTTCTGGATTAGTCAGCACAATAAGGTAACGCTTCAGCTGATGCGATACTTCAAATAATATTGCCAGAAGACAGACATGCTGTATTGCAGTACCTTAATGTTCTAAACTTTTATGTGGTAAAGTGGAAGATTAGGATGGCTATAACTGTAAATTCAGGCAATACTAAATTGGGAGCGCTAGATGATAGTGAGGTGGGTGTCAGGGATATGAAAAAAGACCGTGGGAAATTAGAAAGGTGGAAAGGTGTCTGTCAACTCAAGTTTAATGCAAGGAAATGTAAGGCCTTGTATATTGGTAAAAAAAAAAAAAAAATCAGGATATGGAATACTGGTTAGGGAAGTTAAGCTTACAGTAACAGTTGAGAAGGATTTGGCAGCATTCTTTAGACACCTTAAAGAGCACCTTTCTTGGTGCTTTCAAGGAAAAACAAGGCACTCCCTTACCTGAATGGGAGCCCCTGTGTGATGTTAAATAAATTCATGCAGCCACCTTAGGAAGGTAAGGGATCATAATTGTCCCCGAAGGGCTGGCCTCATGTTCCTTCGGTTCCTGACTCTCTGATACACCCTCACACTCTGAAATTTTGTGATGTCGTTATAGGTCAAGCATGGGGGGGGGGGGTGCTCAATTCACTTGAATGGAGTGTCTTTTTTAAAGCTTATTTCCCAATTTTAAATTGGGTTTTGGTGCAGATGGATGCCAGGGTTCAACTAACAAGGGCCTTGTTAGTTAAAGTTCAAAAAATTCCTTGTTATAGGAATCGAAGGGAAATGGTTTAAGTTTTTCAATGTAGCATCCCAAGAAGTGTCCCAAAATATCCAAATGTTTGTATTTGGGGATGCGCTGTATCTTCACGATTCACACAAATTCTTTTCCAAAAAGTTCATTTATTTGATGCTTGTTCTTGTTGCCCTGACATTTCACACTGTATCACGAGTGCTTTTTCAAAGGGCTTTTTTATTTCTGCAGTTCTTTGAAATGCATATATTTAAGTTTTATTTTTATCACATTATATTAGAAATAATATATAAATTCATTGATATTGATCCTTACATTGAAACTAGTGTTTGCTGCTAAATACAGCCATAAGCTTCTTGAGATTAAAAAAATTATTCATTAACACTGGCATCTAGTAAGCTCAGACAACAGTAATGTAGCAGCTTTGAACCAGAATCCAGTAGTGGCAGCAAAAAAGGTTCCAGCCATCAAAGACAGACTTGTTAGATCACAATTTTGCAAGCCCCCAAAGCAGTGAGAACAGTTACTTTTAGGACCTGTACAACTGGGTATGACCCCGTGTGGGAAATGCTTGGTTTGTGGCCATACAAGCAAAAAGAACCACTTCAGACATCCACATAGAGGGCAAATCTTTCAAATCAAAGAGCTCATAAATTGCCTTACACAGTGGGTTATGTGAAAATCACAAAAACAAAATAGCAATCACTTGTATAGCGAGTACTTCATGGTGACGCCAAAATTAGCAACTGCACAAAAACAAAAACGCGACTGTAAATATAGCGCCCATGTAATTATAGCGATCTGACTGCGGTCAGATGAACGATATAAGCATCGCAAAGGAAATCCCTGCCATTAATTTTGGATGCTTCTTGCACTCCTTATGGAAGCTGATGAAGCTGCTATTAGTGAATGGAAAGGCTGGGTGCAGCTGAAGCTGCTATTAGTGATCATTAGCTTATCAGCAAGCAAATGAATCTGTCAAAACAACAAGAGAACCTCGGGGGTAAATGCGGTTTTTCTTTTTGTAACATGACTCACTTATATTCTGTTGCCTGGTGCACAGTCTCAGAGCTCTGTCAAACAACAAGAGAAATGTCGCTGTTTTTGTAATTTTTTCTCGGAATTTTAACACAGAGCTGTTTCAATATTGCCTCACTGAATGTCGCTGTTTTTGTAATGCACCAATTTTAACTCACTAAAGTCGCTTTTATTTACCATCGCTATCATTTCAGTGTCGCTATAATTACATTCGCTAATATATCTTCGCGATTGTTGACTCGCTGTTATGTATTCACTTAAATAACAGGGTACTGTGGTTTATATGTTTTACAATGTCCTTGTGACATAATTTACTTAGGACAGACTACAAGAAACCTATCAGTGAGGATACAAGAACACAAGGGAGACATTTGTAGACAAGATGAGACATCACAAGTTGCCATGCATTTCAAATCAGCAGGACATACAGGAGCTTCCCTTCGTTTTTGGGGACTCGAAGCTGTATGCCCACCAGAAAGGGGAGGAGATTGCAAAAAAAACAACTTGATAAATTTGAAATGAAGTGGATTTATTATTTGAAAACCCTTAATGAACATATAGGCATGAACACATGTTAACTGGCAGGCATGTTGGTAGAGTATTTAGCTGCCATAAGGACTAGGGGTGCAGAAGGACACATTTTAAAAGATGCACATGTACAGCTATAAATATTGCGAAGGGTTGTGATTGGACTATGTTTCTATTTTAGGTGTTAGTTTTCCCTAGCAACCTTTTCAATCAAGACATGTAGGTTGGCATTAGAAAAGGAATACAAATTAACAACATGTTAATAACATGTAAAATATCAAGTCTCCGGTGCCCCCTCCTCCCCCCATTTTTTAACAAACACATTACTTGAACAGTATATTTAACCATACTCTGTTTATGACTCCCTCTTCCCTGGTAGTAGATAATAACAATAAATGTCTAGAAATCCATGTAAACAATACCACACACCACAGACAGACAAACTACGGGCAACACAGAAGATTAATGTTGAATAACAGAGAACTTAAGACACAAAACATAGAAAATAGTCTTTAAAAAAAGCAAGCCAGTGCAGTGAAAACGGAATTGAGAACAAAACAATCACCATGTTTGAAATGTTTATAACTTAAGAAAGTGGTACAAATAGCAACGTTCTTGTTTGTAAAAATGAAAAAAACATCAACACAGATTTGGGCCACCTACCAGCCTGCTCATCCATACAGAAGTTGCTAAGCAACTGTACCTGCACAGGTAAGTGCACAAGACTGCATATGATATCACGGCAGTCACATGGATGAGCGGGCTAAAGAGGAAATAAAAGCCATGGCCCACCTAGGCAGTCTGATTCTTCTGTGGAGCCAGTCGCCATAACATAAAATGAACGCAACTGAATAAGTAAGTCTAACTAAGCCTTTGTGCTTAAGAGAAAAATGTATTAACTGTTTGAAAACCAAGAGCAGCATTTAAAAAAAAAATTTGATTTATTTGCAGAACTTGAAAATTAATGCAGAAAAGCCTTCGTAAAATCAGTATTTAGTAAAACGACTAAGTTTAATACTACTGCAATAAAACTTAAATGTGATACCAGGGAGACTAACAGATGTTCAAATAATAGTTTATTAAAACTTGCAGAACTAAATTAAAAATAAGGGCAAATAACCAGAAGAAAAGTGCTCCACTGAGAAACCTCGGCTAGGTGAAATCTGAGGCTTGCCGGTAATGGGGGTCAGTTAAGCCCATTAGAGCAACATTCATTTTTGGCTCAAATCCCCACTACATTGTCCCTATTTAAAATGCTAAACGCATGCTCATTCAAAGAATCTTGTAACTGTCTGTCCTGAAGACTTCCCTTTAAGCCTGTGCCTCCTTACCTATCTGTTGTCCTACGGCACCCTGTTTCCTCATTACCCTCTCTCCCCCTCTGTCTCCTTTTTTAAATGTTCCCTTTGAAGACTGTACATTACTGTAAAATATATTGTAAAGAGTTGCTTTATCTTTTCTCCATATAAATCGTAGTTTGTTATTGTATAAACTGTCCCTTGTGTAGACTGTATATTACTGTGTAATATATTGTAAATAGTTGCTTTATTTATCTTTTCTCCATATAAATTGTAGTTTTTGCATAAACTGTCCCTTGTGTAGACTGTATATTACTGTGTAATATATTGTAAATAGTTGCTTTATTTTATCTTTTCTGTATAATTTGTGTTCTACATCCTTCATCGCTCCCTAATTCTGTTGTGTTCATGCGTATCTGCCCAGGTCCACCTTGCAAATGAGCTTGCTCAACGGTGTTTCACCTGGTAAAATAAAGATTTGATTGATTCTTTGAAATATACGGTGTTTATATGGACAAGATAAATAAGGCATAGAAAGGAGTGACAATAACAATGAATGATCTATTTCTTTATACTTGATTTGAGTAAGCAATCGTTAAGACATACAAAAGACAAGAGAAAGATGAAAAAATATTTCTGATGATAAAATGAATAGGTATAAAATAATAAAAATGTCACAATGTTTAGTGCTGGTAGCACATAAATATGCATAGAACTGTGGTAAAAAACAAACATTTAAGTCTTTTTTAAAATATGTGTTACACTCTTTCAGAAAAGGAACTGATTGAATATTGAACAACATACACAGATAAAATAATTAATGGTAATGAAACAATTTAATATAAGGATCGATATAAGTGAATTTATATATTACTTCTAAGATAATGTGATAAAAAATGAAACTTAAATATATGCATTTCAATTAATTACAGAAATAAAAACTCTTTGAAAAAGCACTACTGATACAGTGCGAAATGCAGACAAGAACAAGCATCAGATAAATGAACTTTTTTTTTTTTGAAATTACTGTTTATTTCTCCTCCCAGCCTGCCACCTCCGACCCTTCAGGGGGGGGACAACTGGACATCCCACTGCCCGGAACCCTACTCACACAGACCCACAGGCCCCATGGAGCCTCGGCTTACCCCCCGGGCGGGGATGAGGTGGGGGGTCAAACCCTATTACTTACGTTGCATCGGTCTGTGGTCTGCTGGGCGGGCACAGGCAAATCATGGGCACGGCCACGGTCCCCCCATCTTCCCGGCTGTGGCAGGCTTATTTTCCACGATTTTCTCCCTCCCGAGCAGCAAATACCCACCCCAACATCATGATACGTATGCCGACGTCCGTGCTGCTCAATAGCCGCCCATCTCCCAGGTGGAGCTTGCAGTTCCTCGAGCCTCCGCTCGGGGTCGTGCAGGTGTCGGGTAATGGCTGAAGCCCTCCCCTGAGAAGGCGAGCTGTCGTTGGACGCTCAAGCCTATCTCCCCCCCGGCCGACCCACTGACGACCCGAGTCCACTCCCGAACCTGGGTCGCCGGCGTGGAGCGAGGTGTGGCGTCCAGCGCCTCAACCCTCAGCGCCACCGGGCCGGCTATAAATGAACTTTTTGAAAAATAATTTGTGTGGCACGTGTGAGGATTTAACGCATCCCCAAACACAAACATTTTGACCTTGTTAGTTGAGCCCTGGCATCGATAGGTACTAAAACATGAATTATAATCTGGAAATTACATTTGGAAAAGACGCTCCATTCAAGTGAATGGCACGCACCCCAGCGCTCAACCTGTAATGATGTCACAAAACATCCGAGCACGGGGGTGGATCAGAGAGCCAGGAAGGTGGATGGGATGGTGCAGCCAGCCCCTCAGGGCAAATTACGATCCCTTCCCTTCCTTAGGGGGCTGCATGTAAAATTTATTTAACATCACCGAGGAGCTCCCATTCAGGCAAGGGAGCTCCCTGTTCTTTCTTGAAAGCACCAAAAATTATCGAGAAAGGTGCTCTTTAAAGGATCAGACACAGTGTGTCAAAGAACACAGAAAAGTGAATTGAATGCTAGGCTGTACAGGAAATAGAAGAATGTTCGACAAACATGCAGAATTTTCTGTATTCTCCAGCCGAAAGTCTTACCTCATTACTTTGCCTGTAAAGCCACTAATTGCTCCTGACAACTGCGCTTTCTCCTTCGAAATGGCCTCCAGCTTTTTAAGCGACAGATCCATTGAAGATAAGGTATTGTTGGTTTGATTTACCTTGTCCTAATGTTTTTGTAAGATAGTAAAGATTCTGTCAATGGCCAGATCTTTAGTCAGCGCTGGCTGTGCTGTCACCTCCCCTAGGCCTCTGGAGAAAAAATTCTTCAACAGTCTTATTTTGGGAACCTGTTGCTTGTTCCTTTACCTTCTTTGGCTCCATACGGGAATAGTAACAGCAGAAAAGTAATCCTTTTGCAAACCAAATGTGTAGTCAATTACATTTTTAGACTCTACAATATAAATTGCAAAAAAAGTGGTTAAATAACGGAGCTGTGCAAAATTGTAACTGCTGTGGGTGCAGTCTGGCTTCATCCCCATCCCACAAGTTTTTTTTTTTTCAAATTTTAAGCCATAGCACAAAGGTGTTGCTGAGTTGTCTTTTAATGTGTACTTACCAGAGTAGGTCAATTCCACTATGCCAAATGTGTGTTTTTCTGCATTGCTGTGCTAAAAATGCTTCTTTCAGAGACATCAGGTGCTAACAGCTTAAAACCATTTTCTGAGCCAGTCTGTCTGCATAGCACTAGGTCTACTGCTCAGAACACCTGCATCCTAGGTTCAGGGGCAGGCCTGGGTCACTGGATGCCAGCTTGGGGGGGGTTGTCAAGGATCCCAGAAGGTGCTCTCCTCCTCTGGGGAGGGAGGGCAACAGCCTCTGCTGTAATACTGCCACCCTGGCAGACCACAGGTGGCAGTGCAGCTGGATGCCACTTTGGTGGGAGGATGTCATCTGTCGCTGTATGCACCATGCCAGCACATGCACTTGTGTAATTACTATACTGAAAGCTCTAGTTTGAGCCCTGAACCAATGTTTTCATATGTAGGGCAGCAGAAGAAGTGTTCATTGTTCTAGCTTGCATGCCTCCTGTCTTAGCAAAGCCGTGAAAGTAAGCAGAAGATATATCTTCTGTCAGAGAACAGGCAAAGAAAACCCAAGAAGAAGGAGGAGCTGCTGTTATAACTATACTTCTCTACTGGGACTAAAGAACTAAAACTCTACTACTGGCACCTTCAAGTTAGGGTGAAGAAAAAAAGTTATTGTGTTTGTCTGAGTTGGCTGAAGTGAATTGTTATATGTGGAATTAACTAAGTGTAGAAAGAGCTGTGAAGTAGAGGGAGGAGTGGATTAGCTAGAAGGAAGCCAGGTTAAAGCCAGATTTAAAAGCTGGCCTAGATAGCTTCTGTCAGAGAACACCCAAGAAGAAGGAGCTGCTGTTGTAACTATACTTCTCTACTGGGATGATATTGCCCTCCTTCCCTCCACCCTAAGCTGGTTCTACTTTTATAGGCACAGGATTTGACTGACAACAAGAACTTCCTGTTTGGGAGCAGGAAGTGAGTGATCACAGAGCCACAAAAGACTCACCATCCTAGAAAGAAAAGAGTAGCTCTCCACGCCCCCCCAACTGCTGGAGGTCGGACTCTGAGCAAGTAATGAGACTACTGAGGAAATATAGGAACTTCTTGTCTCAGAACAGGAAGATCAGGAGCTTAAAGGGCACAGAGGCAGTAAGTAAGTAGGGAGAAAAAAAAAATAAAGGGAGGAAAGAGTAAGTATTCCAAACAACACTTAAGGGGCCAGAAATAAGACATGATGGGAGTGATGCAGTGCAGTAGCTGTGGAGCAGCAGTCTTCCGGGAGACATTCTGGAGAATGCAGTGTTGTCCCTTCTGCAGGCACCTCTCTGGGCTGCGGAAGGAGGTTGCTCATCCTCAGGCTGAGTTGGCCAGGATTTGGGGGACCTCCTCTCCCACCCAGGGACCACCGGGGCCACTGCTGTTGCCTCAGAGGTTGCCAAGAATGAGGAGCGGTTGGACCACAGTGTGCTCAGGGAGGGTGAGGGTAGTGGAACAGAGGCACATCCCTCCAGTTATACCTCTCCACAATTCATATGCCATTCTGGCAAAGTGTGGTTCCTCTATGGAGGCACCCGCAGTGGAGACCAAGGAGGATGCTGGGAACCTCCATAAAGGAGAACCACAGGGGGTGGTATGGGACACCAGAGGAGAAGGAAACAACTCCTGGTGAAGGACTCCATTGTTAGGGGGTAGAACTGGGGGAGGAAGGGGAGAGGGAGGTAAGGTGCCTGCCTGGTGTGGTGCTGCCTGTCTATGGCATGGATGGGGCTAGGGTGCTTCACACCATGGGATTCAATCAGTGATTGAAAAACCAGTGCAGAGCTCAGGGATTTGGCTTCACTGGGGACTGGGGGTCCACCTGGAGTGATGCAGGCCTATACTGGCGTGATGGTCTGCATCTGTCCAGGAGGGGAACCAGGATCCTAGGTGATAGGTTTAAATGCTTCATTGGCAAGCATTTAAACTAGCCAAGGGGGGAGGCACTGGAAATGAGCAGGGAAATCCTAGCCCCCTGCAAAAAATCAAGGTAGTAGGTGAGGTAAACACCAAAATAGAGATGTCGATAGGGAGACGGGCAGGGGTAAATGGAGAAAATGACAAAGGTAATAAGGACAGGGATGGGGCAAAAAGGGAGTAAGGCCATCAAGAAATGGAGGGTAATGAGTACCAATGCCCGTAGTCTGGGCAACAAGCTCCCTGAACTGGTGGCCTTGATGGAAGGGGGATGCCTGGATATTGTAGCAGTCATAGAAACATGGTACACAGAGAACCATGACTGGGATGTTAACATACCAGGGTACACAGCCTACAGGAGAGACAGGGAGGGTAGAAAAGGGGGAGGAGTATCTTTCTATGTAAGGGAAGGGATAAAAGCAATAGAACAAAAGAGTAAACAGGGAAAAGAGGAGGTACTGTGGGTCACATTTGGGACTGGAAATGGCACCACAGTCCGCACAGGGGTTGAATACAGACCCCCATGTCAGGTGGAGGGAGTGGACAAGAATATGATAGAAAGCATCCTTAGGATGGCAAAGAAAGGGGAGATACTGTTGATGGGGGACCTGAATATGCCAGATGTTAACTGGAGCACCTTTGCTGCAGCCACATCCAAGAACAGGGCCATTCTCAATGTCCTACAGATGGCATGTCTCAGACAGCTAGTTTTGGAACCCACTCATGAGGGAACAATCTTAGACCTTGTACTCTCAAATGGGGACAGTGAGAGGATCTCAGATCTAGAAGTGGGTAGCCATATGGGAACACATGATCACCAAACAGTGTGGTTCACATTAAACTCAGCTACAGAGTCAAGCCATACAAAAGTGAGGGTACTGAACTTCAGGAGGGCGAATTTGGCAAGATGGGAGAGTGCCTTAGAAAAGCACTAGCAAACAGGCTAGAAGGAGGGGTGGAGCAACAATGGGAAAACATCAAAACTGCCATCACAGAGGCAACAAGCCTTTGTGTGAAGAAAATAAATCAAAATGAAAGAAAAAGCCACTATGGTTCTCAAAAGAGGTGGCGGGGAAGGTTCGGGAGAAAAAGATAGCATTTAGAAAGTATAAGGAAACACAGAAGGAGCAGGACAGAGAACTATACCAGTTAAGGCAGAAGGAAGCAGGGAGGGAAGTCAGAATAGCAAAGGCCCAAACTGAGGAAAAGATAGCCAACTCGGTTAAGAAGGGGGATAAAACCTTTTATAGGTACATCAGGGAGCGTAGAAAGACAAAGGGAGGAATAGTGAGACTTAATAGAAAGGATGGTGGGTGGGCAGAGAGGGACAGTGAAAAAGCAGGGATACTGAATGAATACTTCTGCTCAGTATTCACGAAAGAGGAGGAGGTGCCTAATCCAATTAACAGAAGCACTTTGGATAGGGGGGTTGATCCCAGTCCTTTCACAGAAGAAAGGGTTCTGAAAGAACTCCTAAAACTGAAGGTGGACAAAGCAATGGGGCCTGACAGAATTCACCCCAGAATTCTAAAAGAATTAAGGGGCGAACTAGTGACACTACTGACTACCCTTTTTAACAAATCATGGGAGAATGGTGTGGTACCTGAGGACTGGAGGATGGTGGATGTGATTCCCCTTCACAAGAGTGGGAGCAAGACAGAGGCAGGAAACTACAGACCTGTCAGTTTGACCTCTGTGGTAGGGAAAGTGATAGAATCACTTCTGAAGGAAAGAGTTGTTGAGTACCTAGAGGCCAGTGGGGCACTGGACCCAAGGCAGCATGGGTTCACAGCAGGAAGTTCATGTCAGATGAATCTAATTGATTTCTTTGACTGGGTGGACAAAGTAGTAGACCAAGGAGGGGCTGTGGACATGGCCTACCTAGACTTTAGCAAGGCATTTGACAGTCCCACACGAAAGATTAATAATCTAATTAACCAGCCTGGGAGTGGGTCTCAGGGTGGTAGCCTGGGTAAAACATTGGCTGGACAACAGGACACAGAAGGTAATTGTAAGTGGAGTCCACTGTGAAGAAAGAAGGGTTACTAGTGGGGTACCGCAGGGTTCAGTACAGGGTCCAGTGCTTTTTAATGTCTTTATAAGTGACATTGCAGAGGGACTGGAAGGAAAAGTATGCCTCTTTGCAGATGACACAAAGATCTGCAACAGGGTTGATACACAAGGAGGCGTGGAAAGGATGAGAAGGGACTTGGCAAGGCTGGAGAAATGGTCAGATGTATGGCAGTTTGGATTCAATGCAAAAGTGCAAAATAATGCACCTGGGAAACAAAAGCCAAGGGAAGATTACACAATGGGGGAGTAACAATAACAAAATGGAAAGTGATCTGGGGTATTCATATCAGATGACCTTAAGGTTAGCAAGCAGTGTGAGAAGGCAGTAGGGAGGGCTGGGGGGATACTGGGATGTATAGGGAGAGGCATTACCAGCAGAAAACAGGAAGTTGTTATCCCTGTGTGCAGACAGTTTATGAGACCCCATCTGGAGTACTGCGTCCAGTTCTGAGTTCTGAGCTGCACATCAGAGTTAGACAAACAGTGTAAATGTAAGTGACTGCTGTTAAGCAGCAAGGATTAAATCCCAAGTAAACAATACATACAATGTAAAACTCAGGCAAGTAAAGTAACAAGACGTCAAGCTGACATTGTACAATGTATGTAAAAATACAATTAGAAGCAAGAGAGTGAGGGGTAGTGAAGGTATCAGTTAAGGCAGACTATGACATACATAATAGATAGGAAGACTTACGTAGGGGAGGGAGACTACATCAGCCAGAGAGGCTTTGTCATAAGGGGTAGGGGGAGGATATATTTACAAGTTGTGGAAACAGGTCCAGGGGCAAATAACTTTAGGGATGAAACTTGGGTGGGGGATATAGGAAAGATTGGAGGGAGATATATTAGTTTAGAGGAGTGGATAACCAGGGGAAAATTGCTTTGGAAGGCCAAGGAAATTAGGAACCAAGAGTAGAAAAACTTTGGGCCATCTAAGGGTTGCCGTGGGAGAAGAGTATACATCACCAAGCCCCTATAAGAGTGAGGGGATTAGTGAAAGCAGTCAACAGCTGGAATTTGCAACAAGATGGTTCCTTAGCTTTTGTTTGAAGGGGCCTAATGTGGCTATGGAAGAAATGTCTAGGGGTAAGGAGTTAAGCCAGTATGGAGCTTGATGTGAGAAAGCCCTCTGTCCTTGGGAGGTATGACAGCATGGGATTTTGAAAACCATGCTATCAGTGCCAGCACTTATTATCATGCGGGGTGAGGATCTTCTATACCCCAGGGGGCACCAAGCATAAATTTATTTTTTTAGCCATCAGACAGGTTTGGAATTTGAGCCGTCCTTCAAATTGGAGTCAGTCTGTCTTAACATACGAGCCCACACGTATGTGTGAATCTTGCCAAACTGGTTGCAAGGTGGTAGGCTTTGTCTAGTGCCACTATAATCCTGCGGAGTGCTGTGTCAGTTGTGGAGCCATAGATTATTAGACCGTAGTCTATTAGTGAGACCACCAAACTAAGGCTAGCTAGAGTGAGAGCCTCCATGGTCAGACTATTTTTATTCCTGTATGGAAGACTTATGTGCCTATTAACTGCCTTAGCTGTATTGTCTATGTGGTGACATAAGTCAAAGCGCTGTCAATTGTTACCCCTAAGCATTTAAAGTATGAGACTAGTTCCAAATATGTCACCAACCTTATCTGTGATGTTAAGAGGGTAAGTACGATGTCTATTGTGGGAGCTAGAGAACATACAGCATGTTTATATAGCAGACAGCAAATCAAAATTATGGTGTCCAAAAAGGCAAAGAAATAGACGTGGTGTGCAAATGAATAGTCATAAAATACTTAAACCTCCATGGCCCAAACACCCCAGCACTTTGCTCGGTCCACAGCTTTATCAGGGAAGGTTTGTGTTGATGACTGTGCATCATACTCACATGCACTTATTTATTTTTTTCTGTACAAGTATTTTTTACTACTACTGGGCAGGGCGGGTGTTGCATCTGCCTCCCGTTCCCGTCCGCCACAGCTGTCTCCGCTACCTCTGATGTTGGGGGCATTATCCTCCCTGGGTTACCCCCCACCCCGAGGTGCATCTAGATGTGCCCTGGACCCAGAGTGCCAGAGCAGGCTGGCAGCTGGATGGGCACGGCATCACTGAGCCTGTACTCCCTGATTTTCCTCCTTTTTTTGCCCTGACCAGCAACTAATGTGCAATGGGCATGTTGTGTGAGCTCCACCTCCGCAAAGACACCCCCGGTGCCCTGGATGTGGGGTAACCTACATTGTGTGTCTGCATGTGCCTCCACCTGGATTTCTTCAGGTGGTGGTAGAGCGGTGGGCCACAATTCCCCCCCTCCTCGAGGGAGGAGAGCTCTCCTCCAGACGCTCGATCCTCCCTCCCTCCCCTGGCTGGCCCCCGGAGACCTGAATCCACTCCCAAACTTGAGTCACCAGCATGGCAGGAGGTAAGGCGCACACAGCACCTCAGATCTCCACGCCAGTGGCCAGCTAAAATAGAAAGCTTAAAAATGTTCTGTAGTTTGGTATCATTAGGTCAGCTGGGGAACCTTGGGGAAAGCATATTCACCCACATACTGCAAATGGCAGTATTTATGATAAACAAATATGGTAAATGGTAGTATGTTTCATTAGCCATGTTGTATCGTTTGAGCCACATTTATTTCTTCATTAGCCATTGGCTACTGTGGTTATCCTTAATGCTCAACCGGGTCAGGTGAACCTTAATACTAAGCTGGTCTTTTGGGAAACCATCCTTGGTAGAAGTACTTTTGGGTAGATGGTAGGTTATTATTGTGGAGGTGATCATGGTGTGGGGATTGTTGCTGTCCTTAACCCAGAATATGTTACAACTTTGATGATAATAGGACTATGCAGAATGGCTCATATACAGTATAGACTTGGGTGTTTCCTCATAGTCAGAAAATCCATATTGGCTTTAGTATAGTAACTGTTTCTGCTGCCACATCATACACAATTATGCTAGTCTTCAAATTTACGGGCGTGGGAGCAGGGAAGTAAAGGCAGTGTTTTATTGCACATTTTCTTTGTTCTGTAAGTCTTTTCTATGTATTCAAAGTTTGCAGGCGTTGAACGTGTATTTGCCTTACATATAGTACATTGCAGACCCAGCTCTGTTGTTACATGCACAGTCCCCATTCTGTGCCTTGAAGCCTTCGCTGAATTTGTGAGTGAGCATGCCTCTTTGTTGGAAAGCCATATTCCAGCTGTATTCTGCATTTTGCTGTACAAAGTTTGGAGGTTAGGTAGTTATGTGTCATTTGCGTCTCCTGGTGGCTGATCCGGGAGCTGCACTGGTATCAACCCACCCAGCCCAAGGAAAGTACACTCATGGTGGTCAGGAGACTGAAGTGGGTGGGCATCATGGGGAAGTGAATAAGGGAACTCGGGGGAAACACCCAACCATCACTGCCACGAAACACTTGCTGTCACTACCACCATGAGTTAAGCCTGACCTATTACATGCACCTACGCTGGTTGTGGTTGTGAACAGGAAGGATGTCACAGAATAGATCAGGAGCTGCCAGAAGCAGAATAAAATTGAGATATATACAGATAGTTGGAGAACCAGACAAGTGTTTTTTTTTCTATTTTATCATAAAAAAAAATCAGCACTGGTTGAGAGTCAGTGGTTTATAAATCTAGTTTATGTTCAGTTCAATTGTGTTTTATTCATAGATCAGACAAGGATATTGGGGAATGATTTATGTGATGTATGGATAAACATTACACTAGTGCCCTGATTGCCTGCAGGCTTCTGGAGATGGGAAGAACATTTCCATAATTGTATTTGCCTTGATCATATATAGGGTGAAATAGAACACTATAATGTTAATTTCTATTTGATTGCAAATGCTAGTACTAATAATAACAATTATAATCAGTTAATGGAAAACAGATGAAAAACAACAGACATTTCCTAAACCACTGAATATAGATAAAGTACTACAGTATTTGCTTGCATTTTTTTTTTTTGTTCGGTCTTCCGTCCATCGTCAGTTAGGACCTCACTCAGGTAGCCCTGTGTTCACCTTGTGCTTTGATATATTTTTCAAGGAGCTGTTGAGACCCTGCTACGCCTGGGTGCAGTGGGGCCAGGAATATGTCCCCACATCTATGGTGAGATGCTGCAAGGTCAACAACACAATTCTTTAATGCTCTGGCTGACCAAAAAACATCAGATTTGTTCAAAGTTTTAAATTAGTTGCGAAAATAGCACCTACTGCAGCTAGACAGGTGATGAATGAATGAAGCGGGTGCTGCAGGATATGGGCACATCTGCACGCTGGCAATAGAAAACTCAGCCCATCATAATTTCTGAAAGCAACAGTTTCTGAAGTCATAAGTGGATGATTACTACATCATGCAGTGGGGTAGTTAGGGAAAGCATTTATTCACTGGAAACCATTTTAGTGCCCCCTCCCTTTTGTGTGCATTCTATAAAGCAGCCTGTTTGGTGCTCTGCCCCCTTGTGTATCCTATATTGTACTTAAGGAAGTGTGTAGTAAGGGAAAACATATTCGAGCAGTACTTTGTACTGTTCATTAGCATGTTTAATTCAAACAGAGCATTGCAGCCGTATTATAACATCAGTAGGGGTGGAGATCAGGCAGTGGGAGCAATCTTAATCAATGGCCAGGGCCCAGTCTGGCACTAAATAATAACAGCAAGTGATGACTAAAGAGAAGAGAACTTTCCTCTTTATATATACTTTCTATTAATGTCCCCTTCCTGTTTCCTTCAGGAGCTCCCAAAGCATACCCCTTGCCTCACCAGCCTATGGTTGCCATCCTCAGTTGAGCCTCGTGGGGACTGGGTGAGGGGGAAATTACTCCACCCAGTCTTTTGTGTTTTGTCAGGAGGCACCTCAGTAGTGAGTGGGGGCCTTGAGGTACCAAGGTCCATTTGTCTGAGGTGCTGGGGCCATTATTCCTTATTCAATCCATGCACCACAAGATCTCGCATGCAACGCCATCAAAGGTGCATGCATGCACTGCATGTCAGTGCACTGATATCAGCAACATTCTTCTCTCCCACCAGCTCTTCAACCACACTACCACCTGTGGACGCCCAGGTGGCAGCATAGCCGTGGAGGACAAAACCCTCCATAGAGTCAGAGCTTGCTGTCAGAGACTCTCAATTCTCCTCCCTCCGACTGTCCCCCAGTGGCAGAAAGAGAACTTTGGAACAAATATGTAGGCCGAATTGTTTCTGGTTATTGTCTTCTCTGAAGTTTTCCCCAAGATGTCTTGTTTGTTTAACTGGCTAAAAGACCTGAACCGTGGTCCTTGCTGGTTAATTATAGCTCAGTAGGGACTAGGGTGCTCAGTAACAAGCTGGAGTGTCAAGTACAGTTGTTGAAGTAAACAAATATAATTGCATCCATTGCCACATATGTAGATGTTATTACATTATTCATTGTCCGATCTAATTGACTGTTTTTGTACACTTCAGCCACTAGAGGTAGCTAGGTGTCCCTTTCTGCAACACTAGAGTAGTTCTGACATCCCTTAGAAGAAGACAGTTTACAAACGTAAAATGCCAGGGTTTTAAATAATTGATCAGTAGTTTTTTTCTTGGGACTATACTGACTGTACCGAAAATATTTATAAAGATTGTCTAGAAGTGCTGTGTTTGTTAAACACAGTGAGGCAAGAGCTATGCATTTTCACAAAGATTTAGCACTTTTATGAGCAAAATGCTAATCAATTTTTAGTTAAATAAATCCCTGAATGCTCAAAGTTTTATACAGTTCTGCTGTAGTTTTTTGCCTCTTTCAGGTTAATAAAAGTGGCATCACCAGCTGTAAAATAAAATTGAGACTTGGGGACATTTCCTGCTCAGTAAGTCCATTTTTAGGGAACAACACTGGCTCATAAACAAATGCATGGTGTGATGTTTTCAGTCCTGTCTCTGTTTTTGCTCTTTCTTTGGTACTTCTTTTTTCTCCTTTCATGGGTGTAGGAAGGGCTACCCTAAGTGAACCATGGCTTACAAGTTGATTTGACTGGGGCTGGCATTCTGTTCACTGAACATTGATTTTTTTTCTTTCTTTTGAATATCTCAATTTTTTGCCCTTATTTTGCATTTCTTGAACTGGAGGTATGGGGTGTAGAAGGGGTCTAGTTAACAAATATGACATGTCTGCAATAGTGGAGTGGCAAAAGACCACAGCGGGATTCTGCCTTACAATTTTATTTTCCTAGATATACAATGTCCCCATTTCTGTACTTCATTGTGTACTTCAAATGGGCAGACTAGGTGGGCCAAGCGGTCCTTATCTGCCGTCAAATTCTATGTTTCTATTTTTTGTCCACTTTCATTGTTACCCTTATTTCTGTCTTTTCAGTTGGTACACCAAATGTATATAAACAAGATCTGGCAGAGCCACTATGACTGTGAATGCATTAACTAGATAAGGGTGTTTCATGGGCTTAAACATAAACATTTATTTATTTAAAAAATATCAGATTTGCAAACCTTTGTGTCAGAGACTCAGTTGCAAAGGCACCTCGTTGAAACTAATACAAAGACAGCACAGTTAACAAGTAAAAAAAACAATGGCTCGGAGAGTAGACTGTTATAACAGTCATTCACTGGAGATGCATGGGTAACAGCAGATAAATAGATTACATAGTTCAGGCACACAGGCACCACATCAAGAAGACCAAAGCAGTTCAAACAATATACTATAGCTAAAGCAAATAGACATCAGGAGTCAAAGAGAAGCCCAGAGTGTTCATATGAAGGCTGTTGCATACACTAACTGAATCAAAGTACAGTACAGTGAGAAAGGGCATATTTAAGCAATAAAGCATGACATGGTGTGTGTCATGTAATAATGTCACTCCTGGGGTGGGTTGAAGCATGAGGCAAAGCCGAGTGCTTCCACCACCCCAGGAGTAATCAATTAAGCAATAAGGCATGACAAGGTGTGTGTTATCGTGTAATAGCGTCTCCTGGGGTGGGTTGAAGCACGAGGCTAAAGTGCTTCAACCCACCCCAGGAGTGACGTTATTACATGATAACACACACCTTGTCATGCCTTATTGCAATTATACAATGGCTCGATGTTATAGAAAACAAAAAATAAAAATGTTTTTAGTAGATTTTTAGTGAGGCAGTGTATCTTTGTTTCTAAAAAAAAAAAAAAAAAGGTGCTCATAACAAAGATCCATAAAATCAATGCAGTGATGTTATTGTGTAATAACATCACTGTCTCAGGCACACATTGACCAATCAGAGTCCAGGAAATTTTCTTGCCATTGTATAATTAAAAATAATGGCACCATCTGTATTACAGTTACCTATATGTTTTGTATTTTATTCTATGCACTGTTATAGCAATCAACTCAACAGAACCAGGCCATCATATACATGAAGATACTGTACCCTAACTGAAAACAGTGCTGAGACAACTGTATGTTGTGACAAGGCAGAGGATAAACACAATGTTGAGACGAGTTTTTGAAGACATTTGATGCGTTTCATTGTTTTTTTTTTTAGAAACTGATATACAGTTCACACACAAAATTCATGTAATATAAAAGTGTGTATGCCCAAATGTCAATGTAAATTCGACACATTTCATTACAAGCTGTTCTGTTGAAGGAAGATATTACTATATAAGGCCTCAAAATGGGCATCAGGTAAATGTAAACTGGGGTAGGTGTGCTATTGAGGGTATTGCATAGTTTATCTTTTATTGCTGCTCCACTGGAACAGCAATATTTGCACAAGATGTGCCCAGTCCAGATTTTATAGCTCTGGCCTGGGTCTGGTGATGTGGGTTTTACCCATACCCCACTGCATGTGGCTTAGTGCTGCACTGTACAGATGGCTACAAAGTCTAAGCCATTGAAGACTGAAGTTTCAGAAAACCATTATGCTAAAAATATCAAGATTCATTCCCTCCCTCACTCCCCAGTCACAATTAATCATCTACCAAAGTCATGCTTAAATACTGGTGCCTCTACATCCACGCCACTAAGCTTTTAATGCCAACATGCTTCTTCTGCTGCTGTGACCATTTCTGGTTCTGACGAATATCAAACAAACTGAAGTCCAGTGTGCCCCCCCCAACTGCCCAAAACAGGCCTGTAATGGAGGATTTTTCCATCTTTCACGTCCCAAATAGGGGCTCTCAGTTATCAAACTTTGGCTAAAATGTGAACATACCAAACCAACAAAGTGGCCCCAATCGGTTTGGTCCTGCACTTTAAATAATGTAAAAAGTACCTTGCTGATCTGAGTTAGAGTCCAGCTGTTTCATTCTCTGTTTGCAAAGACAATATTCCAGCTTCCATGTCTCACATTTATAAAGTGCAGTCTGCTAGGTGTGGCTGGGAGCAAATCAATAGGAAAGTGTTCACAGATTTCCCCTAGTCATAAACCAATTCAATGTGTGATCTGCTCAACCCTGGCTTTATAAATGTATTTAATTACTTTAGAGGGGCTCCTGGTTGTGAAAAATATCAAACAAACAACTGAAGTCCAGTGTGCACCCCCCCCCCCGAACTGTCTGCCTGAGAATGAAGTTAGTATATTATTTGGACAAATGCAAGACTGGGTCTCTTATTATGCAGTGTCCAGCAAAGATGGTGTTGTCAAATGGCTTAATGAGGTGCTGTGAGGTGCCTATGGGAGCTTGTCATGTAGACCGTTCCAGGGACACAGTCGTAAAAACTGGAATTACAGGTTCCAAGGAGTAATTAACTCAGGAGGAATGTTAGAAAGTCAACTTCACTATAAACTGAGCTAGGAAAAAAGTAAATAGGACAAGAAAAAAACAGAATTTTGTTTCTAAAATGAGTTGCTAATTTCAACTGGTATTTTTAACACGTGCAAGTCATCTCCACTTCTCAAACTTAAAAAGAAAAATACATTTTATTACAGACTGTATTTACCAAGTACTGTGCCCATTTTAGTATATATGTTTAAGAAATATCTGAAAGCTGTCTATTTTCCATAGAAGGTGAATCCTTAGTAGTTTCAGACACTTAGTCTTTCCCTTTGAGACACCAGGTGACTCTGATAATCATTTGTTCCAAGGGTTTTTAAGTCAGTTTGAAGGCATTAAGTATTTTCTGTTCTCATACTCCTTAAAAATGCAGGGATTCCCCACAGACTTCTTGTGTTCCTAGGTCCAGCTCCCAAACTAGTGAATCTTATTTCAACATCCACCTCATGCCCCTCCCACATGAATAAAAAAACAAGGTGGGCTGGCTCTTTAGGAGCTTCTTGGGTGAAAGGGGGTTGGATCTTACTTCATCCCAAAAAACAATGCTGCCTCTCACTACTCAGGTTCCAGTTCTTGTACCACCCATTTAAGAAAGAAAGTAGTAGCCTGCAACCATTGAGTAACATGAAAGCGTATTTATTTGAGGGCGGAAAACATTTCTTGGAGGAGACTATTTACACCTTCAGTCAGTTCCATGGACAGAAAACATGACATCACTCCTTTTGTACATGCAAAACTCCTGTAGGCTCTGCCCACAGTCGTAAAAAAAAAAAAGAAATCTGATTTCCCTGAGGAGTGAGCAGTAGACTGCATCAAGGAAAGTGGCCCCTGAAGGGGTCTTGGTTCCTTCTCACAAGTCTCCTGGTGTGCCTGCCCATCTTTTTATATTGTCCCATTTACTAATCTCATAGCAACCAGGATTTATAACACAGCTTCCGGTTGCCACTGGCCCAGTAATTGCAACTCTTATGGCCCTTATAAGACACTGCCACATTCCTGATATAGAGCTACAGAGCAAATGGCATTCCCAATAGCAATATTTTGTGTGTGTGTGTGTGTGTGTAAAGGGGGGAGGTCAGGTCAAAACACCTGCAGTGCCTCCAGTGATTCACAGTAAGCCTACTTGCTGTGTTGATCTCTGCATTGCACTGTTTGCCTCTAGGGGAAGGCAGCACCCTATGCAGGCTCTTTCTGAGTAGTTGGGATCCTCAGGCAAGGTATGTAGAGTCAGCTGTTTCATTCTGAGGATCCCAGCTGCTTGAGAAAGAAACCTGCATAAGTCTGCTCGCAGAAACAATGCAATGCTAGATCAACTGCAACAAATAAACTTACTAGAGCTGAAGTGTCTTGACCTGACACACACACACCACACACACACACACACACACACAAAATATTGCTATTGGGAATGCCATTTGCTCTGTAGCTCTATATCAGGAATGTGGCAGTGTCTTATAAGGGCCATAAGAGTTGTCGTCATTCCCTTTTCACAGCTTGTTTCTCCATGGCGTGATAATGAGGATGTTGAGGGAACTTGTGGCCACATGGAGCACTCCAGCAGTAGCCATTAGTAATAACAGTTCATTTGATGTTACTGGAATAGTAATATTTACATAAAGTTGTGTCTCAGGTTGTTTGCTGCAGCCACTCTTAAAGTCTGTCTGTTCCCAAAAATATACATTTTGCTACTATAAAGAGACATTTATTTTAAAAATGCCCAAAGTCTGTTATTATAACTGTTGCAAACATTCATGTAAACCATTTTTTGATACTTTCAGTGATATTCTTTTTTTTTTTTATTTGCATCACTAGATGGCAGGATGCCTCCATTAGATACAGTATCTCATTTTTCGGGGGGGGGGGTCTCTTGTCACAGTAAGGTACAAAAGGTGCTTAGTCAGTAGTGCAGCACAGTAGAATACTCAAGGCCTAGCCACAAAAGGATACACACATGCAAGTTTGACATTCCTTCGGTAATCATCTGTAGCGTTGCACTTTGCTTCAATTCTGTACATTCTAAAGAGAGAGGGATTTCTCAATTTGCAATAGTGTCGTAACCCCAGATCAAAAGCTGAAAGTCATTTATGACAGAATTGTTTTTACAACATTCTGTTTTTGTTTTTTTCTTACAGTGATCCTTACGTGAAGCTTTCCTTGTACGTAGCAGATGAGAACAGAGAACTTGCCCTTGTACAGACCAAAACCATAAAGAAGGTATGTTTGGACAAAGCTCATACAGTACTGTATACTCTGCTAGAATCAAAAAAAAATTCTGTATGAACTACACAAGCACTGGCAAGAATAATAATAAGCGTCATGTCTCTGATCAAAGAAACAACAAATGTTCTTATTCTTGCCAATGTAGTAAGGGCAGAGATGGATTCATTTTTTACTTACTTCTTGAAATACTTCTTTGGTTTTTCATATAGCTGCTTGCCCCCGAGCCACCAGCTTTACCTTATTTCAGGTTGTAGGACACTGATCTCCACATCTTGTCAGCTGCTCCCACCACCGTCCGAGCCAATGGGGATTAATGTGGAGCGTGACCCGAGGGTGCTGGTGGTGATGGTCATACCAATGGCTCATGGGGACATAGATTTTTCAGGTTTTCTGCCCTGTGCCACAGTCCATCCTCCACATGCTAGATGCTGGGTTATGCCCCTGCTGGCCTTGCAAGCACTTAAGGACACTCCCTGGTGTTCCAGCAACCCTATGTCAAGGCCATAATTTTTTACCCAGTACGTGATGGGCATCTATACATTTAAAATTCACAACAAAAAACATGGGTTGCCAAGCTTGTTTTTAAGTTACATTGGTGAGACTTAATCTCTCGTTATGGAAAAAATCCGGAAGGGGTCAGATTGTTTAACGTGATTATAACATCAGTATTTTAGATGTCAACATGAGTGTGAAAGAAAATGTGAAACAAGGACACATTATTTGTTATGATTCTTGCTTCAGTTTTTCCACAAATGCAAAAGTAAAGAGTAAATTACCAATAATGTAACACCCTCGTGAACTGCTGTTCCCCCCAAAAGGGGGAAATATGTGTGTGTTTTTTATACGTAAAACCATTTTAGACCCATGTCATTTTCATAAAACTTTTTTGATATGTAGAATATGGTTCTGAATACTGTATAGAAACAGAAAGAAATATAGGGGTTGCCATGCTTCTTTTGGTTATATCTGCTTTCAAAGTTACAGTTTCAGAGGTGGTTGGCTCAGGACAAATATAATTGAAACATCCCAATAAAAAATAAAACTTGTAAGAACGCTGTTCAAACAAGTCAAAAGTACATGCAGAATGGCAAAAACGTAACATAAAATGAACTGCATAACAAAGGACAGACAGGTATTTAGGTAAAGCGCCTTGAATGATACATACCACCAGCTGCAATTGTGGGAGCTAATTTCCTTGCTGCCATCCTGTATATATTTTTAGCTGGACATAACATAATAGGATAAATCATTATTCTAATAATGCTTCCATATATTTAAGAATCTACCTGTACCAGGAAACAACCTTGAAAACTTTTTCAAGAGCATCAGAAAAATGGGAATTTGAAACACCAGGGAACATCTTTAATGATGTCCTGTGGGGGAAGACAAGCTCCTTTACCCACCACAGGGGTCACAGTGGTGCTCAGCCTCATTGGCTGGAAACATTACCGCGCGGTCATGCAGTCTCAGCTCCCTAAGGTCCCTCCTGGACCTGGATCACTAATGCAGATGCATACGCTCTCTCCACAGGGCCATTGGGTGGCCGGTTTATTTAAATTTCACTCCTTGGGATAAACCCCTTAAGATATAGACTGTCATTTACAAGGCAGTCCAGAGGGTGGTGGATGCATTCTTTACAAATATTACAAACAAATTGCACATAAAAGGATCCCTTGCAAAACAAACGGAGTTTTAAGACACAGTTGGTCGATATTGCTTTGGTAGTTATGCACATTTGTATAATGCAGTGCAAATGCCAACTCCTGGTGTCCATTGTCCCCAGGGGTTCCTGCATTCCATTACTGCGACTCCTTAGTTATTATCATCTCACGAAAGCGAGGATGGTTTGGTACTGCTGGTGGGGGGGGCTGGAACGTTTGCCACAATATTTAAGGCATAAGATCAAAGTTTATGGGTTTAACACTTGTAGCGATACTAATTAAATCATGGGGAACTAATACCAAAATTCAGAAAAAGTGCAAAAAATTGTTTTTTATTTTATTTTTTAAAACTGTCATGAAATGTTCCATTGTGATATATAAAAAGGTATATCGATATACTTTGTCACAATGAAAAAAGTAAATAATATTTATTTTATTTTAAAAAAAAATGTGATGTAAATAACTGCCTGTTTCTATATTGATAACAGAATTACTGCTGTTGCACAATATTGATATAATGACACCATTTTTTAATGACTGGAATCCAAGCTTTCCATAAAAAAAAAAAAATACATTTTTAGCCCCAACAGTTCCAGAATTAGACCTTTCAAAAAGTATTTTATTTAAAATGTTATAACTTTTAGAATCTTTAGGGCTAGAGACTTGATTTTTTTTTTTTAAAGAGCTACTGATGCCTCAAAGAAAACTTTGAAAAACATAATAATTAGGTACAATTCAGCTTGCATGCCATAAGTACTATATATATTTATCTTCCTCATTATTTATTACTGAGTAAATTTGCATGAGTAAATGATTTTTTATCCCTTAGATTTCCCTTACAGTTTATCTGCCTCTGTAGCTTACACCCTACTTCGAGTCATAATCGTCTGTGTGACATCACAGTTTGTTGCCATAGGAGTAACTGTGATGTCACAAGCAGGGCATTATGACCTCAGGTAGGGAGAAAGCAACAGGAACAGATGAACTCTTCAGGAACAAAGATCCTGTTGTCATGCAAATGACCTCAGTAATAAATAATTGGAAGGAGGAATACAGAGCTAGTGTGAAATACAAGCTGCACTGTGCCTAATATATTATGTATTGTTAAAGTTCTTCTGAAGGTGTCAGCTGCTCTTTAAATGAAAACTTGGAGTCAGCTAATTAGATATACTGTTAAGATAGTACTACAGACCATATATCCATATAAAAAAACATAATTAAGATATTACTACAGACCATATAAAAACATAAAATGTTTCATATCAATATAAAAAAAACATAAAATGGTTCACTTAAAGGCCTGTCATTTTAAACAACATATTATATCGAGACATATATGCATGCAGCAACACAGGAGAATTGTATCAGTAGGATTTATATATGTTGATCACACTCCAAGCTTTCATTAAAAACATTTTTAATTTTTTTTTTATATTTCTATTGTCCCCCCTCCTACGTCCTTCCAGAGCCGCACCATCGGGAGTCACCAATTAAGCCTGTCCCTGCCAGTGCCTTACCTAACAGCCCCTGGTCCCTCCATCCAGCCTCAGAACCCCCCCCCCGGGCAGGGGCGGGGTGGAGTGGGGGCTAACCCCCTGAATCTTGCAATCTTTGTCAGGGTCCTTTGGACTGCAGGCAAGCACCGGCATATCGGGACCAGGCTCAACACTCCATCTTCCTGGCTCTGGAGGGGTTTTTCCCTTGTTCTGTGGGACATTGCATGCCCATACATCATGGCACACGCCGACGTCTGCAACATCCCTTCCCCTCCTTCCACGAAGGAGCTGTCCCTGAAGCTGACTGGTCCCAGGCCTATGCCTGTGACCAGTCACACCTCAGTGACTTCAGCTTGCTGTCGCGTCCCCAGCCTCTGCCAGGGGTCACTGCTTGCCAGACTATAAGGCCCTCCCTCCCCCTGGAGAAGGCAAGCTGTTGCTGGATGCTCCAGCCTTTCTCCCTCTGGCCAACCCCCGGCGGTCCGAGTTTGCTCCCGAACCCGGGTCGCTGGCGTGGAGTGAAGTGTGGTGTCCAGCACCTCAACCCTCAGTGCCACCGGGCCAGCCCCAAATTAAGTTTCTATGCTTAACAGTTCAAATTTTATGGCTTTTAAAATATGGTTTCAAGCATTGTAACAATATCAAGATTATGTTTGGAAATGGTCAGACTCGGAAGATACTAGGGGTTGTTCTGTCTAGGAATAAACACATTCTTTTCTAGTTGTAATTGTACTGCTGCATTGATAGCATTGGAAGCTGTACCTTTCATTGTGGCGCAGTTGTACTGATTATCCTGTTGTTTGTAACTGCTTTTACCATTATACCGCTGAACAGTTACTGTGTTTTGTTTTAAGTTATTATGTCTGTACTTTATTAATGAATTGCTGGTTTACAGTGTTTGAGCCCTCATCCCCTCCCCCCAGTCTGCATCCGGAATTGAGCTTGTACCAGCTCAGTATGTCCTTCATGGTACAACTTTAGAAAGATAAATAAAAAGGGTGCACGGCTTGGACACTGACAAATATGGCCACTTAAACTCTTTTGTCCCAGCTCACAAAATCTACATAGGTTTTCACTCTTCCTACCTGCATCTCGGGCTTTTACTCAAGTAGTGCCAGTCCAGTAGCTAATCTTGTATAGTTATTTATTTATTTACTCTTTGGTAACCGGGTAAGTGCACTGATCCTGGGGATCGTTTTCAGACACGACCTGGGCCAGCTAGTGGCAGTTAAAAATACATAGATATTTACAGGTAATAGTCACAGACAGTAGTATTTACAGGTAGTAGTCACAAATACAGGTACAGTACAGGTAATAGGTACATACAGTAGTATTTACAGGTAGTAGTCACAAATACAGGTACAGTACAGGTAATAGGTACATACAGTAGTGGTCATTATAATGGTACAGACGGGTAGTAATTGCAATGTATATATATATATATATTTTTTTTTTTAAGTTGTTTAACCAGGAGTAGCACACTAAGCTGAAAGCTTTTTTACAGGTGCAGCCTGGGAGCACAGGGAAGTTAAGGGACTTGCTGAAGGTCACACAGTATGCAAGTGGAAGCTGTGGGATTCAAACCCAGGTCTGGTCTGCTGGATGTCACCAGATTTGCAGCTCAGGGCCTTAAATCACTGCACTATACTTCCTCCCATTAAAGTATAGGAACGGATTTATTTTGCATAGGGGAAAATAGGGGGAAAAAGGGTTTTTCAAGTATATCAGAGAAAGAAGAAAAGAGAAGGGGCAGGATTTTATTTTTATTTTAGTCTTTGTTAACCAGGTAAGGCCCACTAGGCACAAGGGCCTGTTTTCAGGGGCAACCCATGAGCTTTGGGCTGGTTAAGTGACTTGCTTAGAGTCACACAGTATGCAAGTGGAGGTTGTGGGAATCAAACTCAGATCTGCAGTTACCAAGTTCGCTCACAGCACATTACTCTAACCTCTAGGCTATACTGCCAGCTAAATTAGTAGGTTGAGGACAGGGAATGGATGGGTGGAGGAGGCGGGGAGCAGGCGGAGTTACTAAATTATACTTTTCCTTCGGTCTTCACCAAGGAGGATGGGGGGGGTGACACAGGAAGGGTGGGGACCGGCAGATGAAGGGAGGACAATGGATGTTGAAATCCCTATTGGGAGGATGTGGGAAGCCATCAAGGCCCTTAGAGCAGAAAAAGCACCTGGACCAGACGGGATCCATCCCAGGGTGCTTAAAGAACTGGCTGATACCCTGGCCGCACCCCTGGCAGACCTTTTTAACTCCTCCCTTCAGACAGAGTGGGTGTCTCAAGACTGGAGGATGGCCCATATCATGCCAATACACAAGGGTGGCTCGCGAGAGGAGACGGGAAACTATAGGCTGGTTAGTCTGACGTCGGTAGTGGGCAAGGCGATAGATTTTGAAAGAGAGGCTGGAGGGGGTTCTGAAGGCATGGGGTCACCTAGATGACTGCCAACATGACTTTTTTAAGGGCAGATCATGTCAGACCAACCTGGTGGAGTTCTATGAGGGGGTGATGAGAGCACTGGATCAGGGCAAGTCAGTGGATGTCCTCTTTCTAGACTTCAGCAGGGCGTTTGACTCGGTGCCACATCCCAGGCTGCTGTGGGATATAGGAGTGGGGGGACAGATGGCCAGGTGGATAGGAAACTGGCTAGTGGGGTGTTTACAGAGGGCGATGGTTGGGGGGGGGAGGTGTCATCCCCCAGGAGAGTCATTAGCGGGGTCCCACAGGAATCGGTACTGGGTCCACTCCTGTTTAACATCTATATCACAGACATCAGAAGTGGTATCAGGAGTGGGATGAGCCTCTTTGCAAATGACTCGAAGCTGTGGGCAGTGGTTGATGGGGAAGAGGGAAAGTTGGCTCTCCAGGAGGATCTGGAGACTCTGGGGAAGTGGGCACGTGCCTGGAAGCTAAAGTTTAACACTGGGAAATGTAGGGTGCTGCACCTGGGGACCAGAAACCCAGCTCATGTATACACCTTGGGGGGAATTGCAGGCTTCTGGGGGAGAAGGACCTCAGGGTGGTGATGGATACTAAAATGAATAACTCAGAGCAGTGTAGAAGGGCTGCGGCCCAGGCAGACAAAATGCTGGGGTACATAGCCAGGGGGATAACCTCAAGAAGCCAAGAGGTGCTCCTTCCACTGTATAATTGCCTGGTTAGGCTGCACCTTGAATACTGTGTGCAGTTTTGGCATCCTTACTTAAAGAGGGATATTGCTCTTGGAGAGGGTCCAGAGGAGGGTGACCAGGATGATATTAGATCTAGGGGAAAAGCCTGATGGGGAGAGACTGGAGTAGCTCAACCTGTACTCATTGGAGGAGAGGAGAAACAGAGGGAATATGATCAAGGTCTTCAAATATCTCAAGGGAATGAATAGGGTAAACCTGGAGTGGGTGTTTCAGCTGAGGGAGGAGGGGACCACTAGGGGACATTCATTGAGGCTGGTCGGGGGGAGACAAAGGGGGAAACAGGAAACGCTACTTCACTGAGAGGGTGATGGAGCCCTGGAATGCGCTGCCCAAGGAGCTGGTGGCTGTTACAACTGTGGAGGGGTTCAAGAAGGGCTGGGATAGGTATTGGGGAGAGTTCATCTCAGAGCCCTGCTGGGGGTTGATGGTAGGGGATCTTGTAGGGAGGATGGGGACTAACTGTGCCTAGGGTAGGCATTGATCCCCGAGCAGACTCGATAGACCATAGGGCCTAATCTGCTGGCTATTTAGTATGTTAGTATATAGGCAAACAGTGCATAACTTGGTTAAAAGTTGCAAAAGGAGTGTTTTTTCATTTTACGTGTGCGGCAGTTTGCCAGTAAGCCTCAACAGTCCTCCACAATCGCAGCAGCCTCCCCAGGCATCAAATCAGAGGATAGCTGAAAATGGCAGGAGTGGCAGTCGACCACACAAGTGGCCCAGGTACAGCCTCCCTGGGGTATATTACGTGACTCCTCAAAACCCTTGTTGCTGATATGGTGGAGCTCAAAGTGGTGGTAGTCTCCATGCTTCACATTGGGACATTGATGACGTGCAGCAGTGCGTCCTGCTGTGAGTTGAGGATCATGGGCACCACCTTGAACACCTGTGGGAGCACGCTGAGGATCAAGGAAATAGAAGATGTGCAAATAATGTCAGGATCCCTAGCATCCCAGAAGGCGTGGAAGGCATTAATGTGGAGCATTTCTTCCAGGAGCATCTGGCACAGCTCATGGCCTGCACCTGGCATTGCCTGATTGAAGTAAAAAAGGGCACACCACACCAGAGGCCCCGCTTCCCCAACAGGTTCAAAGCCCAGGACAGTAGTAGTCTACCTACTACGTTTCTCTGCTAAGAGCTGCTACTTAAACTAGCTAGAGGAAAAGGGCAGCTAACTTGGAAGGGGGCAAGGATCTCACTATATCAGGACTACCCTCATGAAGTAATATAATCCAGAAAAGAGTTCACACCAATTAGGATGACCCTCAGAGATGCAGGAGTCCCCTGTCAGTTGAAAGGTCTCACAGATTTCTTCATTACAAGAAAAGGTCAAGAATTGGAGTGCCACAGCCCACAGGAGGCAAGGGCCCTGTTCCACAGATCCTTGCCCAAAATTCAGATTGGAGCTGCAAGTTCCAGATGGTTGTGAATGGACCTCAATGATGCCAGAACATGATCTAGGAACCATCAGTGAAAGGTCAGATGCTGGGGGGGACTACCAGCCCCAGCCTGTAGTTGTGTAACATGTCAGTGTCCTTTGAGGATTACCAGTAGGATGTGCAGTCAAGAAGAAGGGGCAAATTAGGTACCAAACTGAGGAGCGTGATGAGCAGTTCAAAGCCAGTGGTAACAGAAGCTGGCTGAGAATCGGAAGCATTGATGATGGGGAACCTACATCCCACTCTGCCTCCTCCTCACCAGCTGTTAAGACTGCCAGGGAATCAGCAGCTGAGACTGCATTGGCTGCTGGGACTCAGATCTTGCAGGACATTGACAGCAGTGCAACAACCAATCCAACTCCACCATCGTGGGTGAGCATCATCAGAAATAACTATGACATGGACATCTCCCCACCAGCAGATGTGCCTGTGGTTTCTGAAGTGAAACCTTTTGCGGATGTTGCTGCTGCAAGCCCTACTTGAACTCCAAGACTCTTAATACTGATATGCTTTTTTCTCTATGGCAGGGTATTTAAGTGTTTTGTACCTCAGGTGCACAGTTGTGGTTAGGGTGTGTTGAAAATAGCTAACTTTGCCCCCCCTCCCCCCGTCTCATTTCCCAGTGATAGGGGATACTCCTCCATACACTGTTTATTTCTCATGCTGCCAATGTGAGGTTTGTCTCCGGGAATATCAAGGGACTGCATCACCCTGTAAATGAGAACAAAGGTGTTGCAGCACTTTAAGGCACTTAAAGCAGATGTGGCATTATTCCAGAAGAGACACCTCACTGGGATAGTGATGCACTGGCTCCTCAAAGCACGGGTGGGTCATTTGATACATAGCTTCTCATCCAGCAAAACAAAGGGGGTGGTGATTCTCTTCAAAAAAGCCCTGAAATAGTTGAAAAGAGAAAGGTAGATACACAGTGGAGGTGGGTTGTAGTCTCTCTGTCCTACTCAGGGGAGAGGGGCAATCATAAACAACCTTTATGCTCCTATTGTTGACAACTGACTTTTCCCCACAAATCAGTCAGGAGATCGTAGAAGTGCAGGGGGGTCAGCAGAACCCCCTCCTGGTGATGGGGGGTGACTTTAACCTAGCCCCTGTACTTTTACTGGACAGGATAAGGTTAAATGACAGTCACCCCCAAGGCAGGCACTGCACAACAGTCGTTGACAAAGGAATGGGGTTTGTCTGAAATATGGAGAAGGGATAACCCGGTGGGTTGGGACTACACTTGCTTCTCACCCACCCATGTGAGTTACATAGACCTGTTGACAGATGCATCAGCCACTCCAGAGGTATCTATGTAGTCCCATTATAGAGCAAATTATTGTCTGTGATCTTGTTCCTGTCACTATATCTTTCTAGCCAGTGAGTCACTCACCGGCTTCCCAGCTGGAGATGTAATTCCTTGCTAGTCAAAGACCCCAGCTTTAGAGAGTGGATAACACAAGAAGCCAGGCTCTGTTTTGAGCATAGTATCACTAGGGAGGTGTTGGCAGTCACGCTTTGGGAAACCGTTCAAAGGGGCAGGGTGATCTGCATTACTTATGCACAAAAAAGGAAGAGAGAAGCTGAGCTGTCTGGCCTTAATCAGAAACATAGGCCAACTTGAGACCCAGCTTAAAAGCAGTTCCTCCCCCAGCCATGTCTTAATAGCACAAACCAAGGTTCTTAAATACAGATTAAAAGCACTGTTGCATCGGAAGGCCGAGTGGCAGCTGCTGTGCTTGAAAGACAATTTTTAGGACTCAAGGCAGAAGGGAGGAAGGTTACTGGTCTACAGGTTGTGGAAACAGAAGACAGATTCTCAAATCCCAACACTGCCCTGAGCGAATGTAGCCATAACAGCAGACCTATATGACATTAACAAAGTGATGAGAAGCTACTGTGAGCTTCTGTACACCTCCCAACACAACCAGGACCCTCCCCACTGGGCTCTAGTTGTTCTTAGTTCCACCAAACTACCAACCCTCCCTCTAGATAAGAGGGAGGACCTTGAGAAGCCCTTGTCAGAACAGGAATTGAAGGCTGTCCTGCTCCAACTGACAAAGGCAAAGCACCAAGTAAGGATAGCTTCACTGCCGACCTCTACCAAATCCTGCCACAGGTAATCATCCCACCACTCCTTGTGGCTCTCCAAGAGGCCCAGAATATAAGGACCCCACTGTGAAGGAAACCATGGTAACACTTCTGCCCAAGAAATCCAGTGATCCATTGGATTGTGTAGGCTTCCACCCTTTCTCCCTGATTTCCACAGACACAAAGATCTTGGCCAAATCATTGGCAGTGAGGGTGAAAAAGGCCTTCCCTTTGTTGATTCACTTTACTCAGGTAGCGTTTCACAAAGGGAAAATGGGGGGCGGACAGTATCTACACTATGCTTGATCTTAAGTGGCATGTAGAGCAGATAGAGACCCCGATGGCAGCACTGGCAATCGACTTCCGCAAGGCTTCTGACTCGGTCTAGTGATGCCACTTACATGCTGTACTGGAAGCCTATGGTTTTGGCCCCCCTTCAGAGGGGGGATTTTTACACTATACCTACGATCCCGCTGTGGTAGTTCACACCAACTGCACAGTGTTATCCCCCTTTACACTGCAGAGAAGCACGTGCCATGGCCGTTTCCTCTCCCCACTCCTTTTTCTGCTTGCCCTGGACCCACTCACCAGGAAGAAGATTGACACAGAAGCCATTCAAGGATCACAGTTGGGGACACTTGTTGTGAACACTTACACAGATGGTCTACATCTTACACTCTCTAAGCTAGAACAGCCACTTCCACATGTGATGGACCTGCTCACAGCATTTGCCACCATATTGGGCCTATTTGTTAACTGAATAGAAAAACAAAATACCCTTTCTCCTCACAGCTCCTTCTGTGATGCATCATGCTGCTAAGGGATTGCAGCTACTCTGGGACAACAACAGCTTCACCTGTCTGGGTGTCAAGATTACATAATAAGTGGTCAGAAATGGTGTCTGTGAATTTAACACCACGCTGTCCACCACAGAACCTGAGACTGAAAAAATGGTTTAAAATCTACCTTACCTATTAGGGGGAAATTGAAGCCATCAGGATGGTTACTCTCTCTGATTTTGCCTATGTCTTTAACCGCCTGCCTCTCTGGATTGATGACAGTTTTTTTTGTCTGACTAGAATGCTTTTGGAGCCAATTTATTTAGGAAGGGAAGGCACCCATTTGAGCAATGTGAAGCTCAGGGCACATTGAAACAAAAGGAGGCTTGGCTTGCCATGGTTCCAGGGCTATGCGTTGGTGTACAGGGTTGCCCAGGCCACAAAATGTTTTTCCCACCATCTGAGCATACATCACAATGAGTAGCACTGGAATCTTTTCTTGCAAAAGTACCCTCTCTCAGCTTTTTGCTAAGCCCGAATGCAGCTAGTAAGGTAGGGATGCAGTCAGTAGTCAAGGAGACCAGGTGAGCCTGGCTTCGGTGCATGGACTAACCTTCACTCCTAGAAAGGCCAGCGCTACCTGTGGCACAGTCCTCTCATTCAGGTAGGGAACTATACCATTCAGTTGAAGCAGTGGGATCAGAGTGCATTAGGATGGTGTGTGACATTTTCATTCCTGGCACAGACATATAGCTCTCCTTCCAGCAGTTGAGGGACAAATATGGGCTACACAAATCTGACTTCTGGAGGTATTTACAATTGAAGGGGGCTGTACTCACTCTGGACAGATCATATTCACTAACATATCGATGGATGCAATTACTGGACAAACCAGCAGCATCCTGAGGGCTGGTGGGAAAAATCTACTGCACCATTAGGAATGCACTCTCCCTGTCATAGATGGACACTAGGTAGACTGGAAGGGAGAACTAGGGAGGGAGATACCCCAAGAAAACTGGGAGGCATGTTTCTGTACGTCCCACTATGCCAGTGAAGATGCAATGGGAAGCTAACCCAAACTGAGATCTTGCTCTGGTGGCACAGGACTCCCCAGGCCCTTTACAGGATGAGCCTGATCCCACACTCGAAATGTTGGAGATGTGCTGCCACAGACTCTGGACTCCTACATAGTCTCTGGGAATGTCTGTAATTGGAGATGTACTAGAAATGAGTTCTTGAAGATTGCTCGGAAGTAGTGGGAGAGAGATATCTCATGTAGTCCTGGGTTGATTTTGTTGGGGGATACTTCACCTATCAGTGATCTGACCCAGTATTACCAGTGTTGGCTGCTTGCAGCTGTCACGGAACTAAAACAGGCCATTCTTTTTTATATATATATATGCATTTTACCGTTTCCCCCTATTTTTCTCCCTGTTGTCCCAGGACCCTAGCACACAGCCATGCGTGCACATGGAGGTGCACACGCACCCTGTGAAGCCAGTTTCGGCCTCTTCCACCCCACCCCTGTCAATTGCCAGGGCCCCCATAGCCTTAACTACCACCCATCCTCCACCAGGTGGCAGCCAAGGGCCAGGGGAAACCCCTCATCCCTCCCTGGGAGAGGAGAGTTGCCTTGCAGCAGCTCAATCCTGCTCCTGCTCCTCACCCTCCCCATCTCTAGTGACCCCCAACAACCTAGGCTTGTTCCTGAACCCGGGTTGCCGGTGTGACGTAAGGTGTGGCGTCCAGCATCTCAACCCTCAGCGCCACTGGGCCAGCTCAAAACAGGCCATTCTAATGAAGTGGTGCCAACCTACAGCCTCATCATTGCTCTTCTCTCATGCAGGTCTCTCAAAACTGGCCCTATTTGAAAGACTTTCTTTTGTAACATTGGGAAAGCTTAAGATGTATTACTGAAAATGGGACCCCTTCCTCAACTCCCACCTGTCCTCAGTCCCTCTTCATCCTCCTTTGAAACCTCCTGTACCAGAGGAACAACTCCCCTATACCCACTCAGGTTAGCCACCTGGGGGAAGATCCCATTCTCAGTGGATATGTTCTCTTCAGCAGGAGTTGGTTAGTTGCTGTCACTGACATCACCCAGTTCAGTTCTGTCTACACACAAGTAGTTTGATAGTGTATTGGCCTGGATAAACCATATTTACAAGAGGTTTTAACATACCCCCACCCCCCACCCCCTTGGCAATGGGCAGATTTAGAGTCTCTGGGGTCTATATCATATGGTTGCCCTTATATGGGATCTGTGTTGTACATTTCTTTGTCATATCTGACTGTATGAGTTGGAATTTATGGCTGTCTTCACTTTATGTATTGCCACAAATTCTCTGTTCCTTTAGTTTGTGTGTGCAGAATGAATTTTTAAAAAATGCTACGGGGTCTGTGATGTATCCATAGGGGATATGCAATGGGCTAACTCAAAATATGCAGTTTATGTCACAGTGTGAGCTGTGAAAGTCCTGCCCGCTCATAAGTGATGATAAGTTTCCTATTTTGAGACAGGCTATTGCATGTTCGATATATATACAACAGTAGTTTACAAGTTATAGCTTTAAATCTGAAGTTTGAAGAGTTTGCTGTTTTTCTTTAATGGCTGACTTCAGTGCTGCACTAGGCATTGTGAACTGCTCTCTGATTGGATCAGTATTCCATTGTGATGACAGTAATTTTAAAAATAGCCATTGTGATAACAGTAACAACTTATTTTTCATATTTTGCTGCTACTGAGGTCTCTAGCCAAGAGATTTTGTATTTGTCATTTTTTTTACCCCACTCCTGTTGTATATGTAGGAGATATCATATGGGACTTTTGTGTGTAAGTTTTTTTCCCTTCTGGAATGCAGACAACAATGCCCTTATGGCACGAGTGGCGCAGTGATGAGTGCAAGTGGGAATTGTTTCCTACATGGCAGAGAAAAATAAAAAGCTTGCACCCTAAATTCCCATGTGATGCCCTATTTATACCATTGGGTCCAAGCCTTATGGCCTATCTGTAGAGATAACCCTGTAGGGATACTAAAAAATATGTCATCCTTGCAGGTACCTAATAATATGTTTTACTGAGTTCATTTACAGTTCTTTCAGTGGTATAAATGAATTTATCCTTTCAATGAAATCTTTCATGTACAAAAAAAGAAATAAGTAAATAATTTTATGGCAATGAGAGTAATGGTTGGGGGGGTAGGAGATGCAATGTTTTAATGATTTAGCATTTTAAATTGAGGTATAGGTAAATACAGGGGTGTAGCCAGGAATTTTAAACTTGTACTCAAAACTGATGCACTGTTGCCCCCGTGCCCCTGTTATGTAAACATAAACCAAAATATGTGCTGCCACGCCACATCATTACCCCCCTCCCCGTTTGCCATGTCTGGGTTCAAGTACAGAAATCAGTTTTCTCCTGTAATCATCCTTCCTTTGTTTTTCTGCCTGCCTGGTAAGTTGTTCTTGTTTGTGTATTTGGCTGGTGGCATCAGTGCCCCATAGCAAACAAACAACAAAGGCGAAAGGGATCAGCATGACAGACACAATGTGACTCACAACGTTCATGCGTTCCTCTTTTTGTTGCACCTGCCTGACTTGCTGCCCGTCAGATTTTTTTTACTGTACTCTGCTGCGCATAGTGCGTATGCCTGCCAACACCCCTGGGTAAATAATTATTAAAGGGGCACTGTCAGCCTTGTCCCTCGTTTTATTGCCACAAAACATCAGTGTGCCTCTGTGGACACAGTGATCACATACGATCCACAGAATACCCCTATATATACCATAATCAAGAATTCTTACCAATTTTTGTAGTTTTTACGATCTTTTACTTTCCCTCGGGTTCCCCATAAGTACACTGTGCACCGGAAGCGTAAGCAAGATGAGAGCATGCATCTGACACTGTGCGCTGGCACAAACATCAATTTTGCACATGGTCATACTGAAAAGTTAAACACAACATGTATTTTCAAATGCTGTACTAGAGTTGCAATTTTTTAACTGAAACCGAGCGCTGGGAAAGACATAAAATGCTTCTAAAAGGAGGCGCCAAAATCTCGCGCATGCGTGAAAGCAGGACGGCGCACAAATCCCACGCATGCACAGTAGCTTATGCTTCCAGTGCACAGTGTATTTATGGGGAACCCGAGGGTAAAGTAAAAGATCACTGTGTTCACAGAGGCACACTGATGTTTTGTGGCAATAAAACGAGGGACAAGGCTGACAGTGCCCCTGTAAGTAAGAAAACTTGACAGGGAACACATGTACCATAGCAAAGGTGTGACTCAGTCTCTTGAAGCAGGCAAAGATATTTACTTACATTCAAAATATTTGCATACGCAGTTAAAGGGAAGCTATCAGGGGACAAACAGTGTCACAGAGTCCATCCTAGGGTGAAAAAGGGGTTAACAGAGTGCCTCTGGGGGTGTGCTACCAGTCTTAAAATAGCTCAGTGGAGTATGATACCCAACTGGTCTGGGAAACGATGAGAGCAGGTGGATTGGATGCAGAGGTGATCCTGGGGGACTTCAATCTCCCAGGCATAGATTGGCATCTTGTAATGCCAGGGCTGAGACAGCATTCCTGTTTACCCTCAAGGCATGCTTCCTATAAAAGGTGACTAGGCTTGAAAACATTGTTGACCTTATTGTCAGCAGTGGTGATAGGAACACCTCCAGTGTGAATGTCAAAGAACCGGTAGGAGGCAGTGACCACAACTGGGCAGCCTTCTCCCTAGTGATAGGGAAGACTGTCCAGGTCTCACCCATCAGGACTCAGAACTTCAAAAAGGCAGTTTTTCCCAAGTTGAAGAACCTGGATTCAAAGGGTGTGCAGCAGCTGCATGTGGCTGGTAGTGCATAGCACATGTGGGACTCATTAAAGAAGTTGCTTGATGCAGCCGCAGAGGTTTGTAACCCTATAAGCAATAAGGGAAGAGAACTAAGAGGCAGCCCCTCTGTCTCACCAGGGACCTATGCCAACTGATCCTGAATAAGGAGAAAGTCTGTGACCACTAGAAAGAGTCTGGTTGCTTTCAGGCCAGAGCTGAGTACAGAAGAGCACAGAGGGACTGTGAGGCTAGCATTAAAATGCAGGAGTTGCAGACACCAAAGTCTTCTTCCAGTAGATAACTAGAATCAAGAAAGTGAAGGACAGGGATTGGTCCTCTGAAGACAGGGAACCGGTTTGGTTGGATCAGGGAGACCGTCAGTGATGCTGGCTGAGATGAGAGGTAAGGTGCTTAGTGGGAAGGTCCGTGGCATCCGGGAGTAGCCATGATAGAGCCTGCAGACATCACATAACAACCCTAGTAACTAACTACCTAGACTCTTGACTGTCTATAAAGTTAATGCAACAAAAATAAATTCTTCTGATTTTGGTACAATGGGTGATACACCTCTCCCCATAAAGTTAATTGTTCTAAAATAATTATTTCCTCTTCAAATTTTGATATTTTGGATGATACCCTCATTTTTTTAGGGACACTGTTAAGCCTAGTTTTTATTTTTGAAGTTTAAGACTATCTGAGATTTTTCTGTAACTGAAACAAAATTGGCTTCCAGTGAAAACAGTCGCTATGATGAACCGGAGCCTAGACTTTTAAGACTGGTTGCATTTCTTAGGTGTGCTGACCACACAATGAAACTTCCACAGCGAAGACCATCACAGCGACAGAAATCGACAGAAAGTATCAGGTCGCTGTGATGGTCTTCGCTGACACTGGTACTGAATCTCCCAGTGTTTCGTCTCCTCCCTAAGACAACTCCAACTCGGAGTTGGATAAATAAATACTGGGGGTGTGGGGGGTAGAGTCCCCCATATGGGGGGTTGGGGGGAGAGCAGCCCCCTGAAGAAAACACACAGACATCCCCAACAGTACAATACCGACACTCAGCATTGTGTCTGTTGATATCAGGGATGTCGGTGGTGTAGATGTCGCTGCGGTATAGGTAAACTCATTTCTTATTGCTGTTCCTTAGACTCATTTGTATAATAGGTCTCTGATTGTGGGCATTGTCCCTAGGAAATGGAAGATGGCCATAGTTGTGCCAGTTTATAAAAGAGGTGCTCTTTTTCAACTGGCCAGCTATCGCCCTATTTCTGTTTTGCCCCTCTTGAGAAAATACTTGAAAATGTTGTTTATGAACAGGTTATGGGTAACTTAGAAGAGTATTATTTGCTTTGTGATGAACAGCATGGATTTAGACCCTGGCATGGCACTTCGACGGCCGTGGTCAGGTTCATGAATAACGCACCAAGCCATGAATAATGGGAATTTGACTGGTGCCATGTTCGGGGACCTGACCAAGGCCTTTGACTTGGTCAGTTACGGCCTACTGCTGGGCAGATTATCTTGTGTTGGGATTTCCCAGGTTACCCTGAAATGGTTTGCAAACTATCTTGCAACTACTGCAATACAAAAACTAAGGCCATGCTCTTGTCACCGATCAATATTGCCTCAGATCCCTCCATGTCTGGCCCTGTGCCACCTATTAACACGCTGCTAGGTGAATCACTGGATTATGTAGCTAAATTCAAATATTTAGGAGTGTGGCTTGACAATAGACTTTCCTTCATCGAGCACGTAGATTAACTCCCAAAAGAACTTAAACAAAAGCTTGGTCGATTTTATAGAATTAAACATCTGCTTACCCAAGAGGCTGGTACAAACCACTTTCCTAGCACTCTTGGACTATGCTGACTTTCTCTATGGTCAAGTCCCAGGGTCAGCTGTAGCAAAGCTTGATATCCTGTACCACAGAGCCCTACGACTCATCTCTGGTGCAGCCTACACCACGCATTATTGTGCACTTTATTCCCTAGTGGGTTGGTCATCCCTTATGTACAGCAGACAAAGGAATGCTACTCTTTGGACCTACAGAGCAATTATTAAGAAGCTACCCCATTATATCTCTGATTGCTTGCCCTTCTGTACCTTAGGTAATTATGCCCTGAGAAGTTATTCCTACATCTCATTATTCATACCAAAGGTCAAATCCCGTTTTGGTAGAGCTTCCATCAGTTAAGTGCTACCCCAGTTATGGAATAAACTTCAAAAAAACCTTAAAGCAGGTGAGCCCAATTAATCTGGCTGAGTTTAAAACGCTTTACACAAGATCCATCACTGAGTCCTGTAAGTGTTTTACCTGATGTGCTTCACGACACCCAGCTCCGCTTTGCATCCTACAGTAGCTCCCCTGGCACTCCTCCTCCTCTCCTTCTATCCGTTCCCCTATTAATCCTCATGCTATTCAGTTATCTATCCCTAGGTTATTCTCAATACTTTCCTACGTTGTACATATTCTGTAAATTGTTGTCGTTATATGAGAGCTTATATTGCATATTTGTTTCTAAAAATTGGTGTATTCTGAGTTTTTATCACCCCCATTGCCTACCCATGCTATTCCTGTTATACTGCTGTACTTACAATGTGTTCCTGTTATTCTGCTGTACTGATTATGTGTATTCACCCAGGTTCACTTTGTAAATGAGCTTGCTCAAAGGTGTTCCACCTGGTAAAATAAAGACTGATCGATTGATTGACAATCGGCAACAATTAGTCACGGGGACATTGTCAGCCATTTATGCATCATACTATTTCTAGTTGAAAACCCACATTTTATGATTGCATACCTTTTCTAAAATTCATTGGTGTTGCTGGTTGTTTAATCTGCATCCTTTCATAGTAGCACTGAAATGCATGGTAATAGTGTAATTGTACCCAACCTTGTTTTGAATCCTTGATCTACTTTTATTCACATCCTGAACATGAGGGACACCCCCAAACAGAGCAGCTACTCATGATGCAGTAGCCTCCTCTCCTCCCACTGCATCTAGAGTGAGTAAACTGTATTTGGGGGGGTCCGAGTCCAGGAAAGATGCAGTGGGAGTTGATCAAGGAACATAAACAAACATATTCTGGTGTGGTAACACCAGTATAGTGGGCAGTCAGAAGAATCAGAATTCAACTACCAGCTACATCATCACATTCTGCAGAATCTGCGCAATCATAAAATGTTTTTTTTAAACAAGGGATAGTGTGAGGCCTACGAGGGGTTGACAGTGTCCCTTTAAACTGAATAACACAACATCTGGCCTACTCCCTTTTTACTCTGGTGTGGCCCAGGGCTCATCTCTTGGACCAGCTTTGTTTTCTGTTTTTATTAACACCATTCCTCAGTTACCTTTGAGTAGTAATCTGCTTTATGCAGATTATTTAATCATTTATAAACATTCTACTAACATTAATGAGATTGTGTTGAATGCAGATTTTTCTGTTCTGTCTAATTGGACACTGGATAATAAACCTGGAATGAATGCTGGTAAAACCAAAGCTATGGTGTTAGGAACAAAAACAGAATTTTGCTCCTTTAGATGGAGAGCTTAAAGCTCGGAGCTTGAATGGAATGCTTATTGAAAACATGTTGTCATTTAAGTACTTAGGGATCCTATTGGATCCTTCACTGATATTTTCTCTCCAGGTTGATAGCATATGTCGTATTGTAAATTGTGTTTTGGGTTTATCTTGCCATATTCAACAACAGTTGACAAAGGAAGCCAAAGAAATACGATGATATCCAGCTTGAATTATTGCTCTGTGGTATATTTGAATGCCTGTGATGCAGACCTATATAAATGGGATGTTGTTCTTAACCAACAGCATGTCAGACGAATTGCCTGTGATGCAAACCTACATAGGTCTGCATCACAGTCAGTTCGACTGACATGCTGTTGCGATTTATATCGTAAACTAAACTCAACTGGCCAACATCAAAAAGCAAAAGATTGTTTGAAATGAGGGGTTCTATGTTTACTATATTATGTTCTGGTAAATGGCGTTAGGCAGCGTCTTCACGCCTCTTACCCTGTTAGATCTGAAACCCTTAAATCTGCTGACTTTGAGTGCTTGGCATTGCCATCTGTTAAGACCAAATTAGGGCAGAGATCTTTTGCCTATTTGGAACCAAAAAATATTTCTTACAGATGTCGGCAGTCACAGCAACACCTACTTGCACATTCTAGATGTAACTGCTTTAACTAAGTTTTTGTTTTGTATAATATTAGTTTCCTCAACACCTTTCACAGCCAAAGGCTGCGAAAGCATGGAAGATCTGGTACTGCTGGGGAGGAGAGTGAAATGTTAGCCATGCCAATTAAATTATGGGGACTAATACAAAAATTCAGAAAATAGTGCAAACATTTTTTTTTTCAAAACTGTCATGAAACTTTCCATGTCGATATTAAAAAAGTATGTCGATATACTTTACTGTTATGGAAAAAAGTAGTTTGATAACATTTATTCTCCCCCCCAAAAAAAAAAACAGTTCTGTTGTGAGGTAACTGTATATTGCTAAAGCTAGAAAAAATGCCTTTTTTATACTGCTAGCATAATTACAAATGTTACATAATAATGATACTGTTACATAATGATATAATGACACCATTTCTTAACATTTATGGACTGCAAGTGCTCATTTAAAAGGAAAAAAACATGACGGTTCTAGCCTCAACGATTCCAGAGTTAGGTCTTTCAAAATATATTTTCTTTCAAATGTGCTAACTTTGGAACCATTATGGCTAGAGTCTTCATTTTTTTTAAATGAAAGCTTGGAGTCAGCTAAGTAGATATATTGTTAATATGTCACTACAATGACCATATATTGATACAAAAAGCATAAAATGTTTAATGTCAATATAAAAAAAAGCATAAAATGGTTTGCTGCATTTTTAAACTCCTGTCATTTTTAACATAATTATATTGACATGTATATACATGTAGCAACACAGGAGAACTGTATTACGGGTAACTGTTCAAATCTTAGAACTTTCAAATTGTACTTTCAGTATCATAAAAATGTAAGATTATGTTTGGAAATGGTCAGAACATATTAGTGGTTGTTCTAAGAATAAACACATGCTTTTCTAGTCTTATCATTTCACTGATTTGTAAATATTTGTACATTCGTATGTAATTTATTGTAATCTTTTATATGCAGCATGAAGTATTTATTGTATGTTTTAATGTACTGTATCCTTGTAAGCATGTCACACCTGAAAATAGGCCCTTGGCCTAGTGCAGCTCACCTGGCTAACAAAAACTAACTAAACTTATTAACTAAATAGCAAAACTGGTAACTCCCAAGGGATGGATAGGATTCACCGCAGGATTAAAGTAGAGCTAAGGCAACAATAACCAGGGTTGCTTGCAGTAATCTTTACTGAGTCTGTCTGCACAAGTGCAGTGCCAGAAAACTGGAGAGTAGCCAGTGTTAACACCATCTTCAAGAAGTGGGCAAGGCCAGAGTTGTACACACTGGTCAGGCTGACATCAGTGCTGTGTAAAGTTATGGAATCCAGACAAGAACAGAATAATGCAGCACTTAGTTGATCTCTTTCAGCATGCCAAACTGACCTGATTACTTTCCTTGGGTGGGGGGTGGGGAAGACAGTAGAGAGGTGCAGGGTCATAGACGTAGTCAAGCTGAACTTTAAAGGTGAGGTGACCAATTACCAAAATATAAAAACAAAAAAAAAACTAATTTGTGGTGTCAGGTTACATAAAGAAGTGTTGGATGTTTATATCTCCATGTGTCATGCCATTTTTTTAAGTTTATAATGCGTAATTCTATTTTTCAATCTGTTTTTTTGATAAACCATGACTTGCAGTCACTGTCTTAACCCTCAGCTGTGGCAGATTGAGCGTATGACACCAATGACGTTGCTACCTCTGTGACAGCCTGCAGAGTGCCAGACGTCCTGTGCACGTTGTTGCACAGTGAAATGGTTTTATATTAATATCATTAATATCTTGTGTTAATATCGTTCAGTACCTCAATCCTTTATTGTTACTAACTGACCAGATTTTACGAAAATACACAATTGCCAGCTGAAAAAGACCTTCAGGTCTATCAAGTCTGCCGGATTGTGCAGCTCTTAGTTTCATATTACTACAGCTGCCCCAGCCCCACTCGAACCCCTCCCTTTTCCTGGTCTTCCCCCCCTTTGTGTTGTTGTCTGTACTAATCCTGCCCTTGACTTTATCCCAACCCCACTTAAAGCTATCCGCTGTCCTCAGTTTGATTAACTCCTCTGGTAGTGCGTTCCATCTCGCCATGTCGCCACAAATCTCTCTCTCATCTCCTTCCTGAACCTTCCCCCTTCCAACTTCAGACTGTGCTCCCTAGTGACCTTCCCCCCCCAAGAAGAACAGTCCTCCCTCTCTGACTTTGTTTATGCCTTTCAAGTACTTAAAGGTCTCTATCATGTCACCTCTTTCCCTTCTCTCTTCCAGCGCATACATGTTGAGCTCCCTCAGTCTTTCCTCATACTGGAACTCCCCCAGTCCCATGATCATTTTTGTAGCACTTCGCTGCACCACCTCCAGTAATCTCACATCCTTTTTGAGGTATGTGCACCAGTACTGCACACAGTACTCTTAAGTGTGGCCTCACCAGTGATCTATACAAGGGCAGGATGACCTCCTCCTTTGTAGAGGTGATCCCTCTGGCAATGCACCTCAGCATCCTATTTGCCCTTGCTGCCGCCCTCCTACACTGTGCTGATACCTTCATGTCCCCTGTGACTATTACCCCAAGGACCCTTTCCTCCTCTGAAGCTGTTACCTGCACTTCCCCCAGCCAGTAGCTGGTCCTGGGATTTCTTGCTCCAAGGTGCATTTCTTATCATTAAATCCCAACTGCCACTCCCTAAACCAGTGTTAGAGTTTAGCTGGATCCTCCCTGAGTGCCTGCCTCCCTTCCTAATTGTCCACTTTTGCACAAATCTTAGTGTCATCTGCGAACAGGCTGATCTTACTCTTGACCCCCTCTGCAGTGTCTCCAGTGAAGACATTGAACAAAACAGGGCCCAGCACTGAACCCTGCAGTACCCCACTTGTTACTAGCCTTCGTTTGGATGTCTCCCCCTTACAACTACCCTCTGTTGTCTGCCCTACAGCCAGCTCTCAACCCACCCCACCAGTTTCTCCCCCACCCCCATGTCCCTCAGCTTGCTCATTAACCTCCCATGGGGCACTGAGTTGAAAGTCTTGCTGAAGTCCAGGTACCGAACATCCACAGTGTGGCCTTCATAAACCACCCTATTGACCCAGTCGAAGAAGTTGATCAGGTTAGTTTGGCACGATCTTCCCAAGACAAACCCATGCTGTGTCTCATCCTGTAGACCATTACTATTGAGAAAGGTTATCAACCTCTCTTTTAGAATGGTCTCCATCAACTTCCCCACTATGGAAGTCAAGCGTACTGGTCTGTAGTTGCTTGGTTGATCCTTGGGTCCACTCCTGTGAAGGGGTACCACGTGAACCATCCTCCAGTCCCTGGGTACCTTCCCTGTCTCCAAGGAGATGTTGAAGAGGTCCGTCAGAGGGCCTGCTATCACCTCCGCCAGTTCCTGCAGGATCCTTGGGTGTACACCATCTGGTCCTGGTGCCTTGTCCACCCACAAGGCTTTAAGGCCCTTCAGAACTCTATCCTCTTGGATGACCCCATCTGTTATCTCTGCCCCCTTCACCCTTGCCCCCTTTCCCCTGTTGTATTGGGCCAACCCTTTTTTTTGTGAACACTTTGCAGTACTGATCGAGTGCCTCTGCCTGTTCTTCCCCTTGTTCCACCATCCCCCACCTCTCTTGATTCTAACAATGTCATCTCTACAACTCCTCTTCTCACTTATGTGTTTAAAGAACCCCTTTTCCCCCTCTCTGATCCCGTGAGCCAACTTCAGCTCCTTTGTTGCCTTGGCTGCCCTTACTGACCTAGTCACCTCCCTAGATGCCTTTGTGAACACCTCTCTATCCTCTTCATGCTCCAATTTTTTTAACTTAATGAAGGCCAATCTTTTTTCCCCCTCACCTTCCACTCCACTTCCTTGCTGAGCGAGCTAGGTTTTTTGGGTCTGGACTGCTTACTCTGAGATTTGGCACATGTGTTTGTGGCCTCATTCAGCCCCTTTCTAATGATTGCCCACTTCTGTTCGGCCTCCATCACTGGGTTAATTTTAGCTAAATACCCCTCTAGGATGCTGCCCATTCTGGCAAAATCTGCGTTCCTGAAGTCCAACACTCTTGTCCTGGTCTTAGCCAACTCCCTCTCTGTGTTGAGGAGGAACCACACTGAGCGGTGGTCGCTTTCTGCTAGAGGATCCTGTACTACCACATCCAGGACTTGATCACCATTTGTTATCACCAAATCCAGTATGTTCCTCTCTCTAGTAGGTTCCATCACCCCTTGCACTAGATAGCTGTCTTGGATAGCCTCCAGCAGCAGCACCTGTTCCCTGGTGTGTGCTGTAGTTACTGTCTGCCAGTCAGCCCCACGTAGGTTGAAGTCTCTACTATAACTGCACTCCCTTCACCACCGACCTTCCTGATTTGCTCCCCCAGCTCCCTATCCACCTCCTCGCTCTGTGAGGGTGGCCTGTACATCACTCCCATCCGGAGCTTCTTACCTTTAGGGATTTGGAGCAATATCCATATAGCTTCTGGCCTCCCCTCATCCCCCTCCTCCCTGGTACACAGTATCCCTTCCCTGACATAAATAGCCACCCCTCCAGCCCTTCCCCCCTCCCAGTCCCTGTGGAACACCTTGCAACCCAAGATTGTAAGATCCCAGTCATGGTATTGGGTGGACCAGGTCTCTGAGAGGGCGGCAATATCTACCTATTCCTCTACCATCATTTTGCCCGGAACTCTTCCACCTTCATTGCTAAGCTCCTTGCATTCAAGGATACTACAGTCCACCTTGTGCTCCGCCCCTCCTCTTCCCCCTTCCACTTTTGTCTTGATAACTTTCCCTCATTCTCCTCCTCCCTCTCTGGGGTGAGAGGCCTTCCGGTCTCCCCTGGAAGGTGCCTCCTCCCTCCTATCTGACTTAGCCCTCCCCTCCTTTTTTGTTTGTGTTATAAATATAATTTATGTTAGTATCATTTGTTGTTATCCCTGCAGCAATTATTTTCAGCGCCATATTTTTTCGCCTAGTGAATCTAGTTATGATGGAGTCACTGAGGACTGTTGTAATTGATAATTAGTTTTACTTCATGGGGGGGTATAGGGGGTGAAATAGGGCAAACTAGATGGGCTGGTGTGGTCCTTTTCTGCCATCAAGCTGCAATGATTCTATGATTAATTTTATGCAATTGCAATTCAAATTGATTTGCATTTAATCTGTACATTCTAACACAGTTGAAATATGCATGCTTATGATGTTTGACCAGTGTCGACTGAGCAGTTTTCAACATATTTTACTATTTTGTCTGTTGCACAGCTTGAAATAACAAAACCAGTGAATCAAACACTGTCAGTTTTTCATTTGTAGTTTTGAAAGTTTTTCTGCATCTCTTTAAATAGGTAGTGCTCTAAATTGTATGCCGCTATAATGCGAACATAGGAAACGTCCAGCAGATAAAGGCTATATGGTCTATCAAGTCTGCTCAAGTGTGTAGCTAGCCATCCCCTTACACATCAGCTGCTCCTCCTCCCCCGACCCTCATAACGGTGACCCTCCCCCTCACCTTGTCAAACCCCCTCTTAAAACTGCCAACCAATTTGCAGGAAACCACCTCCTCAGGCGACGCATTCCACCTAGACACCACCCTTTCCATGAAAAAGTGCCTCGTTATCTCTCTCTCCTGAATCTAATACCTTCCAGTCTCAGACCATACACCCTTGTGTCCCTCCCCCCCCTTAACTTAAAAATCCCCTCTGTATCAGTCTTGTTAATACCCTTCACATATTTAAAGGTCTCTATCATATCTCCCCTATCCCTCCTCTCCTCTCCTCCAGGGAGTACATGTTCAGTTCCTATAGCCTTTCTTCCTCATTAGGCTTGTCCTCCAATCCCAGGATCATTCTTGTTGCTCTGCACTGGACCCCCTCCAGTAATTTAACATCCTTCCTTAAGAATGGGTGCCAGTACAGTACATAGTACTCCAGGTGCGGCCTAGCCAATGACCTGTACAGTGGCTGGATTACCTCCCCTCTCTTGGGGGTGATACCTCTAGCAGTACACCCCAGCATCTTATTGGCTTTAGCTGCTGCTTTCTTGCACTGTGCATTTGTCCTGTTATTATCACCCCTAGATCTTTCTCCTCCTCTGTACCTCTCCCAGCTGGTAACTCCTCCTTGGGTTCCTAGCTCCCACGTGCATGACTTTGTACTTCTTTGTGTTGAACCCCAGCTGCCACGTGTCTGACCAGTACTCGAGTTTAGTCAGATCATCCTGCAGCCCTTGACATACTTCTGTGTCATCCATCACTGCCCCGATCTCTGTGTCGTCCACAAAAAGGCTAATCTTGCTCTTAATGCCTTGCACGATGTTAGTGATGAAAATGGCAAACAACACTGGGCCTACTACCAAGCCCTGCAGCACTCCACTCGTCACAGCCATTGGAGCTGAGAGCTCCCCCCACCACCACCACTACCACCCTATACTGCCTCCCCCGCCACTTTTTGACCCAATTCACCATCTTCGTGTACTGTCCCCTGGTATCCCAACTTGCTAACCAGCCTCCCATGTGGCACTGAATTGAAGGCCTTACTGAAATCCAGATACAGGACATCTACTGCCTGGCCTTTGTCAAGTGTCCTCATCACTCAGTCATAGTAGTCCACCAGGTTGGTCTGGCAGGATCTGCCAGAGACAAACCCATATTGTTCTCCGTCCTGTAGACTATTCCCATCCAGAAAGGTTACCAACCTCTCCTTGAGGATCATCTCCATTAACTTTCCCACAATGGATGTAAGGCTTACTGGTCTATAGTTGCCTGAATCATCCCTGTGACCACTTTTAAGGAGGGGCACCACGTGCACCATCCTCCAGTACTGGGGTATGCACCCTGATCCTCAGAGAGGTATTAAACAAGTCTGCCAATGGATCTGCCAGGATCTCTGTCAACTCCTTCAGTACCTGGGGGGGTGAATGCCATCTGAACCAGGTGCCTTATCCACCTGCAGTGCCCTTAGGCCTTCCAGTACCCTGCCTGCTGAGATTACAGCATCTGTTATCTCCGCCCCCACCGTGCCTACCCTCCCTATCCCCTGAGGCAGTGTCCCATCCTTTTCCTTAGTAAATACAGAAGTATTCATTGAGCGCTTCTGCCTGATCTGCCCCTTTCTCCACCCACCCCCCATCCCTTTTGATCCTTCATAGGTTTCATAGGTAATACAAAGCTTACTAGACTTTCGTCCATCATGCTTGCCATATACATAGATCTATAGTATCCTTCCCTTTGTTTTATAATGTTTATCCAATTCAGTTTTACAGACCGTCATCATAGTTTGACTACATACTACTGTCAGTGGCAGTGAATTCCAAATAGGGACCACTCGCTGAGTATAACAGTTCTTTCTTTTGAGTAAATTCCATCTGCCTGATTTTAATTGTAATGTTTGTGCTCTAGTACCACAGGGCTGTACTTTCAATTCCAACCCCCAGGTCATCCCACAATATCTGGTCTGTGAAAGCGTGATAAAGCAAACACATATCCCCTCTTAATCTCCTTTACCTGAGAGAATACAGATCAAGAGCCATCAGTCTGTCATCATAAGTTAAATGCTTCATACCTTTGATAGATCTTGTTGCCCTTCTCTGCACTCCCGCCAACCTATCTGTATCTCGGTTTCTGTACGGGGCCCATACCTGGGAACAGTACTTCATCTGTGACCTCACCAGTGATCTGCATAGTGGCATCAACACCTCTTGACTTCTACTCCCTGTGTGTCTAAGAATGCAGTTTAATGTACTGTTAGCTTTTTTTACAACCTTTTCACAATGTGTATTGAAGGTTAAATTGTTTTTTATTGCTACCCCTAAGTCCCTCTCCTCTAGTGTGGTTTCCAAGGAGTAATTCTGTAATGTATATGACCAACCCAAGTATTTTTTCCCCATGTGCATTTGCTTTTCTTTAGTTGCAATTTATTTTTACATGTCCAATTCTGTATGTAATCCAATGCCTCTTCAATTTTTTTTTCAATTGAATTTTTTTATTTGCTGGACAAATACAAAAATTGTCATTACAATAGGGAGGCAGTATAGCACAGTGGTTTAAGGCTCTGAGCTGCAAATCTGGAGACCTGGGTTTGAATCCCACAGACCCCACTTGCATACTCTGTGACCCTAAGCAAGTCACTTAACTTCCCTGTGCTCCCAGGTCGCACCTGTGAACAAGCTTTCAGCTTAGTGTGCTACTGCTGGTTAAACAATTGCAAAAAAAAAAAAAATTCAATACATAAAAATAAAAGTTTTTTGTTTGTAATACAAACCAATTCAAAGACATTCATATACAGCAGTTTACTCATCCCTAAAATGTATTACCTAATCTAGACATTTAAATCTCTATCCTTCAAGACAAAAAAAATACAAACATTATTACATAAATAACCAAATCCTTATTATATTACCCCCGTAAAGCTTATTATATGACCATTATCTTTCTCCTCTTATATCGCATCTCAATTCCTTCTTTCAAATTTTCTTAAAATCATATACTGAAACCATGTGTTATTGTGCTACGTACTTATTCCATATCATTCTAATTAAATTAGTTTTTATATTTATTGCACTTATTCAGCACATTGATTTTACTAATCTATGTCTTTTCTCCTTTTCAATCAATTTACATAGTTGTACAACCTTTCCCATTATTTCAGGGCTCACCAGGCCCAGAAGGGCATTCAGTTGGTATTGAGGTTCCATCAGCATTGTGCCTAGTATATCCCCCAATAATTTGTTCCTTTCTGCATTATAAAAGGGTCATAAGATTAGGAGGTAAAGTTGACTATCTATTCCCTGCTTACATCTACAAATCTGTGATACTTTTTTATCATAAAAAAAACTTTATTCTTTGGCTGGTATAATATCCAAATCTAAATTTAGTCAGTATTCTTCTGTTAGATCTGTTTGCTTGTTCTACTAAATATAGTGCCATTTAAAAATTACGTTTGTTAAGCACCAACCAGCTACTTATTTTATTATTTTGTACCACATTCAGTTCTTTGGATATAAGAATTTCTTCTATTTTATTTTTAACCTGAATCTCTATTTCTTTTAATGCGTATATGATACTTTCTGTTATACAGTTCAACATTCCATATTGTTTAACAATTCTGTCTATAACCTCTACACTGGGAAAGGAAAATCCCCTTGCTTTATATTCAATTGCTTCTTCTAGACATGCCCTAACCAGTCTATGACTGGGTTTATTGAAAGTTTTCAGTAAGTTCATAGCCTGTCTCTGTTTTGCTTTACAACTTAGATATAGTTATCCAAGTTCAATCCTCACCATACTGGAGGAAGCACCTGGAGAAAGACCCAAAATCTTTTTGTAATAAGAATTCATGATTGATTCTATGGATCATATCCCCTCCAATCCCCAAATTTCAACCCCATATAGAATCTGTGTACTGATCTTTGCATTTGCAACTCTAATGCATCCAATAATGGAATTACCACCATATTTGTACACAAATCTATCAATAGCTTGAGTAAATCTTTTCACTTTCTGTTTGGTAATGCTTTTATGATAGTTCCAATTTAAATTATGTGAAAATGTAATTCCTAAATAACAGAAATGATTTACTCTTTCAATTTGATACTGTAAGCTAATAAATGTTTGATCCTTACCGACTTTATTTTTATTTACACTACAAATCATGTATTTAGATTTATCATAGTTAATTTCCAAGGAATTAACACATTCTACTTGGAACTTATTCATTAATCGCTTGATACCAATATAACTTGTTGATAAAAGGACATCATCCGCATATGCTAAATACGAATATCATTTTTGTCCTATTTTAAGTAAATTAAACTCTGTATCATATAAGCCAATTAGTATTTTATTGAAAAAAGATTAAAAAGAATCATGGATATGACACACCCTTGTCTGAGTCCCACATTTGTCCTAAACTCATTAGTTGTATCTCCTTCTTTATTATGCTTCACGGTAGTTATATTATTGCTATATAGTACTTCTATTATGTTTATCAGTGCTTTGTTCATCCCATATTCTTCAAGGATTACCCATAGGCGATTACGTCTTACCCTATCAAATGCTGCTTGCAAATCGATAAAAATACAGTACAACTTTTGTTTTTTTATGCTTATGTACTTATATATTAGATGTGCCAGAGTGAAGCATTGATCTGTTGTAGAATACCCAGGCATAAAATCTGCTTGCACCTCATCCATTATTTTCTTCTCTACAATCCACTCCATAATTCTTGTGTGCAAAATGCGTGCAAATATTTTTTGTGAGTTGTCTAAAAGACTATTTGGCCTATAATGAGCCGGGCTCTCTCTGATCCCTTTTTTAAATATAGGGATTATGATGTTTTTAGTTCAAGTCTTAACAATCTGTCCAGTCTTAATGACATGATTAAACACGTTTAGTAGATAAGGAGTCCATAGCTCTGGATCATCCATCAGTATATCAGCAGGAACTCCATCAGGCCCTAGTGCTTTATGTCTATTTACTATATTTAGCACAGCCCTTACCTCCTCTATTTATATATTGGGTTGCAGTTCCTTCAATTTTATTTCACCTGTCTCTAGTATATTTTCTTCCGATATTTGAAATAAGTTTCTAAAATAAACTTCCCACGTTTTTGGATCTGTGTGCTTTTCTAAATCCTGATAATTATTGTCCTATCCATTTGCCACTAATTGCCAAAATATTTTGTGATCTCTACTCCCTCCCACTTTCTCAAATTCCTTCCAAATCTGATGTCTGTGATTAGGCATCTTATTAACTATACGTTTGTTATAATTTTTCCTCATTTTGTTTAACTCTGTTTTTATTATTCTTGATGGATCCTTTCTAACCTGTCTGGTTTTATTATTTATCTCTTTTTTAATGTGTTTACATTCAGAATCAAACCATCTACTTCCTTTATAGGGTTTAAGAATTTTAACTTCTGACACTATATCTGCCACCTCATGAACTACCCTTTCTATCTGTTCAATATTTATTTCAACTATATTTAAATTGGCAAATTCTCTTATTTTGTCTTCAATCCCAAAATTCTTTAATAATTTCCTTAATTGATGATTATAAAACATTTGCCAATTTACCCCTTTTTTTGTTATTATTTCAGTCTTATTCTTTTTTTCCTTTGTTGGCCATACATTCAATGTCACTTCCAGAGGTGCATGCTCACTATCCGCTCTTTGTCCTATTTTCATGTCTCTAAAATAGTGACTTAACATATTATAATTAACCCAGCACAAATCTATTATTGTTGAGCCTATATACTGTAGTTTATAAATGGAAATGCTCCCTCCTCATCCCCTTTTGTTCTTCCATTCATCAAAATGAAGAATCTATCAGTTAGAGTTGTATATATTTTATCTCCCCTTGTTGATGTCTTTTTATTTTTTGAGTTCCGTTCAAAAATAATACTGTTATCTTTTGTTGCATATAAATACAACTCCTCTGATAAGCAGAAATTATTTCCTAATCATGCATTAAATCCCTGATTAACAAAATGCATGTATTTGTATCCTTCTCCATATACAGCTGTAGATATCCATCTAATTTCCTGATTTCCTCATCCATACTCATTTTTAATTTATTTGGAGACAAGTATATATTTATTATTATGCTTGTCTTAAATGTACCTATTATCTTTATAGCTAGAATATTATCAGAATCAGTTTGTGACTCTTCTGCTTTATACTCCTCTGATATTTTAACAGCTGTAAGTAACCCTCCCTTCCATCTACCATACTTACTTGTTCTAATTGCCCCTTTTATATATGTTTTATAGTCATCAATAATATATTTGTCTTTCATCCTTGTCTCTTGTAGGCATATTATCATGAATCCTCTCAAGTATTTCATAAAGGTCAAGTCAGCCAACTTATCTTTTATCCCTGTTACATTCCAACTTAATAGGCTGGCTGAACAACTTACTTTTATAACCTGTCTCCTTTCTGATGTCAGTGTCTTACTACTTCGTTGTCAAGCCTCTTCTTCCTGAAGAATGTTATATCTGTTGGTTGTATGTATTAAATACTCCCAGGTTTCATAATTTGTTTTTTTTTTTCCTTAATCTCACTCATATTCATTGTTTCATCTTCTCCCATTAGATAAATATCCAAGTTATCCAACACTAGAGATTTAGAAAGTAGATCTTGGAGAGATCTACAATCTTCTACTGTATCCACCACTGCCCCAAGTCTACAATCATTAGCAAACTTAATTGTCCATATATTTTCACATTCATATTTCAGAGATGTCACATATATATTGAAAAGGCAAGGCCCCAGCACTGAGCCCTGCGACACCCCACTGGTCACCGTAGTCCAATCCAAGAGTACCCCATTCACTGAAACCCTCTGTCGTCTCTCCTTCAGCCAGGCTGCTATCCATTTCACTATATTGATATTTAGTCCAGTGTCGCTTAATGAGCAAACCAGTTCTTTATGGGGTAGTTTATCAAAAGCCTTGGAGAAGTCAAGGAAGACAACATCCATCGCTTGTCCTTTATCCGATGCCCTACTGACTCATTCATAAAATTGCAGTAAATTGGTCTGGCATGATCCAGTTTTTGTGAAACCATGCTGAGATGGATCATGCATATTATTTGTATCCAGATGTGCTAAAATTAAGTCCTTTAATATTCCCTCCAATAGCTTACCCATAATCGAGGTCAGACTCACTGGCCTGTAATTTGCCGGGTCAGTCCTAGCTCCCTTTTTATAAATTCAGGATGAATGTTGCCTCCCTCCAACCTTTTACCACTTCCTCCTTGTCCAATAAAGCCTGAAAGATATATGTTGGGGGGAGCTATTTGGTCTGCTAATTCTGTAATGACTCTAGGATGTATACAATCCAGTCCCAGGGACGTGTTTTTGTTTAATTTTTTTAGTCTGTCCATAACATCCTGAAGCTCAGTTTGTATTTGGCCCTATATGGACTTTACCTCATCTACAGCATGTATGGTTACTGGATTGTGTTAAAGACTGAGCTGAAGTAGTGATTTTGTATGTCAGCAGTTCCCATAGAGTCCGCTGTCCTGCCCTCTTTGTCCTTAAAGGGTCCTATTGATTTTTGATTTCCTCTTTTGCTATTTATGTATGAATAGAAGGCTTTATAAGTATCACTAGTATCCTTGGCCAATTTGAACTCATATTTAGCTTTTGTTTATCTTATTTCTTTTTTACTGCTTTTACTGTCTCCCGATCTTTGTGTTGTTTTTCAGTGTCTATTTCCTTTTTAATTTGTATATTTTATTTTTGTAATTTATATGTTGTTTTTTTTTTAATTCTGGGGTCATCCATTTTGGAGTAATCCCTTTATTTGAGTATTTTGCTTTATAGGAAATATGTTAATTTGTTTCAGACTGTACTTTGTTTACCAGCAACTTCCACATCTCCTCCAGTGAACAGTTGTGAAACTCAGAAACCCAATCCCATCTTGCTAGATTAGATCTCATTGCTGGAAAGTTAACCCTACTAAAGATTGAGATTTTTGTAACCCCTGTCTATTTTATGATGGATTCATTAATGTTGAAATACAAAATCTGGTGGCTGTTGTTACTTAATGGTGTTTCAACTTTAATATTATTAATTAAATCACCCATATTTGATAAAATAATGTCAAGAATATTTTCACCTCTTATACTATCTTTCACCATTTGAATTAATCCTAGCTGGTCGAACAGGTCTAAATAGAACCTGTCCTTATTTGTTGCCCTAGTATGTGTGCTCCAGTTAATCCCTGGTAGATTAAAATCTCCTGCAAGCATTATATTATCTGCTGGATCCAGTTGATTTATATATTTCTGAATCTCATCTTCGTCATCCTGACCAGTTGATGGGGGGATAAATATAGCATTCCTAAGATAATTTTAGGTAAATTTAAGGGTAATATTTTTAACCATAAGTGTGTGAGATTTCTTCAAATGTATCGATTCATGTACATATATTGCTACTCCACCTCCCCTTTCTATGTTTCCTTGATTTGCTGACTAGGTTATATCCCCTAATAATTTTATCCCAAATATCTCCTTCTTCTTCCCACCGTGTTTCAGTTAGTAGTGGTATCTGGATATTGTTAGATTCGAGTAAGTACTTATATTCTTTAAATGTGTCATCCAGGCTTCATACTTTAGACAAAAGGCCACTCCAAACCAATTATGTTCTCCAGTTCTGCTTTCATTGATAGTATTCGATTTTAGTTTCTCTGGTTCCTCTCCCCCACTTCAACCAGTTTAAATGATGCAAAATGATTTTAGTGTTTTTGCTAGAACTCTTACTCCCATGTTGTTTAAGTGGAGTCCATCCATCTTACGGAGTGCTATACCCCTAAAAATGCTCCTGCTTTCTAAGAACCCTGTTCCTTCTGATTCACAGAATTTTCTCATTCAGCTATTTAGGGTAGCTATGTCTCTGTTTTTGTATGAATGGCAACCATATGTGGGCAGTATTCCTGGTACTATTATATCCCCTGTTTTTACTTTGTGACTTTATATTAATGTTTTGTTGATTTCGAAGATTTCATGCAAGTCTTTTGTAGGAATATCGTTTGTTCCAGCTTGAAGCATGACTAATGGATTTTCAGAATGTTCCAGGAAGCCATCCAACAATCTCCCTATATCCCTAAATTTGACCCCCGGGAGCATGCTGACCATTCTCTTCTCTTTTCTGCCCTTGCAAACTGGAGTGTCTATACCTCTAATAGTCGCGTCTCCTATTATAATAATATCTTTGTCTCGTCCCATCTGGTTTACTAATACACCATCTGGTTTAATCTGGTTGTATGTTTTAGGTTTACTATCTTTAGGATTTCCACCATCTTGTTCAGTTTCCCTATTCCATTTTCTAACCTTTATTTGATGAGCAAAGTTTGACTCCCTGGCCCTACCTGTCCTGTTTGTGATATGGGGCTCCCCTATATTTCTGCTGCTGGAATGCTGACATTCAGTGTTGATGTCCAGTGCAGTGTACCTATTCTGCAACTGAACTGGGGCACTATTGTCAATCTGTCCCCCTGCCCCTCGCTTTCCTTTATTTTTATGCACAGTGGCCCATTCCTCAATTTCATGATGTTCAGATACTGACTATAAGTTGTCTGTGGCTAGACTTTCTGGAAAACTTTCTTTAGACACATTGTCAATATGATTTTCAAGTATACTTATGTCTGACCTTACTTCTGACCTCTTAGTCAGACATGCAATCTCCTGCGGGAGGGGTTTCTATTAGCAGGCAATTATCACAAATGAAACCCTGTATTTGTACCCCTAATAAGTACATTTAGCATCTTGGGCATCTATTCATTTCAGTAGTCATATTGAGGTGTATGTAGTATAATGTTTAAACTAGTACCTTTATACAGGTTATTTTCTGGTTTCCCCGACGTCCCCAGCAGACACAGCAGATGCACAGAATGCGTGTGTCTCTGTGTGCATCTCTGCGTGCACCCTGCTCAGCTCAGCCTGCTCACAGCAGGGCTGTCTTTCTGTCCCCAGGCATGCTGGAAGTGACATGGGGTCACGGAGGTGCAACAGCCAGCCCAACTCTTTCAATTAATAAACTTTAAGGGTGAGAGCCATTCATCTGTGACTCTGGCCATTAATATCACCCTACAAATGCCCAAATATTAAAATAGCTAAAACAAATGGATCAGTAATTCATGCAGCTCCTCCGAAACTACCAGCCCCACTTCTTATTTCCGGTATAGCAGAAATGGGGCTCAAGAGCACTCATGGAATGCAAGTCAGTAAAATGTATTTGACTTGTTTTAAAATAAAATAAACACAGTAGCCCAGGAACTCCTTTGACTGAAGAGTTGCCTGCTCAGATTGTAATGCTTACCCGCTCACAGCAGGGCTGTTTTTATCTCCCCAAGTGCTCCGGAAGTGACTCGGGATCACAGAGGTGCAATGGCCAGCCCAACTCTTTCAGTTAATAAACTTTAAGGGCGAGAGCCACTCATCTGTGACTCTGACTATTAATATCACCCTACAAATGCCCCAAATATTAAAATAGCTAAAATGAATGGACTGGTAGTCTGTGCAGGTACTCCGAAAACTACCAGTCCCCCTTCTTACTTCTGGTATCATGGAAATAGGGCTCAAGTGCACTCATGGAGTGCAAGTCAGTAAAAATGTATTTGACTTATTTTAAAATAAAATAAAATAAACACAGTAGCCCAGGAGCTCCTTTAACTGAAGAGCTGCCTGCCCAGATTGCAATTCCTTCTCTCCCTTATGTACCTGAAGAAATCCTTTTCTTCTTCCTTGATGCCCTGTGCCAGTCAGAGCTCTCTTGAAGCCTTGGCTGCCCTGACTGCTCTGATTTCTTCAGGTACTCCTCCCTATCTTCCCCCCGCCTGGATCTTTTGTATCTTCTGAACATTTCCCTTTTCACCCTCACCTTCTGCAACACCTCCCCGTTTAACCAACTTGTTTTTTTGGATCTAGCTTTTTTGCTTTGTGTTCTGATACAAGAGCTGGTGGCCTTTGCGAGACCTAGCTTGATAACCTCCCACTTCTGATTTGCATCCATGTGTGAGTGTATTCTGACTAGGTGCCCGGCCACCATCACCCCCATCCTATCAAAGGCTCATCTGAAGTCCCAACTCCCTGGTCCCCATTCCTGCCACCTCCCTACCCAATGTTTACTGAGAACCACACTGTGTGGTGGTCACTCCCTCCCAATGGATCCTCCACCCCCAACACCCTGACAAAGTCCCCATTAGTCAGCACTCTGTCCAGAATGTTACCTAACCTGGTTGGTTTGTTTTATCTGTAGCAGGAAGCTGTCCTGGAATGCCTCCAGTAAGACCTGCTCCTTAATGCTTGAGGTGGCTGGGGTGCTCCAATCCACCCCTGGCAGGTTGAAGTCTCCCATGATCACGGTGCTACCCTTCTCGCTGACCCTTCTCATCTGCTCAACAAGTTTTCTATCCAAGTTCGCCGCCTGAGATGGTGGTCTGTACACCACCCCCATTCTAAATGTCCTGTTTCTCGAATCCTGGAATTGTATCCATAATGACTCTGCCCTACACTCCTCCCTGGCACACCTTATCCCCTCCCTCACATAGATAGCTACTCCTCCCCCTTTTCCTGTTTCCCCTGTTCTTGCGGTAAAGTCTGCACCTTGGGATCACTAGGTCCCAGTCCTGGTATTGGGTATCCCATATTTTGGTGATGGCAGCTATGTCCACCTCCTCCTCGGCCATCAGAGCTTGTAACTCAGCTGCTTTGTTCCCCAGGCTTCTCGCATTTAAGGAGACTACCCTCCAGTATGTCTCCTTTCTGTCCTTCCCCTTTTGGACACTGTTGTCTATGACACTATGTGAACACATCCCCACTCTTTTCCTGCTGGTATTGTAGGGGGGTAAGCCCATTTGGTTTCCCAGTCTGGAAACCTTGTTTGATTTCCACCCACTTGCCTCCCCCCACACCTAGTTTAAATCCACCCTGGTTGCTATGCTGTGGCACAGGTGGCACCTTGTATCATAGTTTGTGGCAGTCCTGAACACAGGCTGCATCAAAATTGTGATGCTGTGCACTGAAACCACCCTGCACCACCCTTGCACCCAGTCGCAAGGAGGCTTGTGCCATGGCAGGGCTGCGCCAACTGATGACACCGGATGACCGCACTCTGGTGCAGCTGACGCCAGCTACCCCTACTCCACATGAGCCAGTGCCACCTCAGGGCCCGACACCCGTCCTGTCAAATCCTCCGACACCGGGTGCTCCTCCTGAGCCTAGAATCCCACTATCAGACATCAAAAAGCTCTTTTCATCCTTGTGGAACACCATTAAGGGCGATCTTCTTCCACAAAAGCCTTCCTTGCACACCCCCCCCCCCATTAAGGAGCCTACTCCTGAGGCCCCTCTAGTGGCCTTCCCCTAAACCCAAGGAGCCTACTCCCTAGCCTATGGAACCAACCCTACAGTTGGAGGGCTCAGGGGTTGTTCAGCTGTAGAGGTAGGAGACATAATTTCTCCTCCAGATCTTCAGATAGGCCCATCTTTCATGGATGTTATGCAGCATATCCTGGCAATTATGGTATGGGATACAGAAGACTTGGATCCTGAAAGACACTGTTTAGCAGAATACCTCCATCAGAAGGATCCTAAGCCCGTAGTGATACCACCCTTGGTTGATACCTTGGATGACGTCACCAGGATTGCCTAGAAGCACCCTTCCTCTTCGGTGGTCCCTAAAAAATCGGACCATCTCTACAGAGCCCCCAGGGATGAACCCTTTTTGGGAGAACACCCCATGGCGGATTACTTGGTGATCACAGCTACCCACGACAGGTCCAAACGGTCCAGGCACCTGAGCACCCAGCCTCCCAACCAGGAGTCAAAACAATTGGACCAGCTTGGCAAAAAGGTATACTCCTCTGCCACTTACACCATTCACTCCCTTGGTTTCCTAACGCATATGGTTCAATATCAGAATGCCCCGTGGGAGCTGGGCATGGAACTGGCTCAGGCCTTGCCAGATGTTCCCCAGAAGGCAGAGATGCTCAGTCTCTTAAAGTCTCGATCGGACATGGGCACTCATATTCTGCATTCCTCTTATGATTTAGCAGACACAGCAGCTTGGACTGCAGTCACAGGTGTCTGCATAAGAAGGCATTCCTGGCTCTGGGTCTCAGGTTTCTCCCCAGATGTCCAGGCTGGCATCATGGATGCCCCATTTAAGGGCCCTGTGATAGTTAAGGATAAAAACCCTTCTGGATCTGGACTCATCACTGGATTAATCTCTATATCTCTTTTTCTGTAACCCCTCCCAACTCTGTTGCACAATAGCATTTCTATGTATTTCTCTCCTGGTAATACTGCAGTGGATTGGCCACCTGCTGCCATATTACCTTGCTTGTATTTCTCTCTTATAAACTCCAAAAAAAGAGCATTAATTCCAGTGCTGTGTTTGAAAACCTTCCCTTTGCCTCTCATGTATATTGTCAAATGGTCTGATTTGTCTGCTCACTTAAAAGGTAAAAAGCCGTTTTTCTCCCGCTTTCCATGTACATTTATTTTTAGTGCTGCATGTTGGTACATGAGTAAACAGGGTAGGAAATTGAAGAAAAGGGTCCCAAAAAGAATAGCATGTGCTAATAGAGCTATTCTTAGCCAAGTCCTCCCTCTCACATGTTCGTGAAGGGCTTGCTTTGTCCTGCTGAGAGAAAATGTTGTCTCTCCCTGCGTCTGCCTTTAGACGCTGTTCTTGTATTTTGCCCCTTTTCCTGTGTCTAAAAAGGGTTAGATACTGGAACCCTTCTCGTTTAAAGAATGTCAGACTAATTGGTGTGTAGCCTGCAAAATAGCTGGTGGGCATTAAAAAAAATCCCTTTTATTTTCTCCCCTTATGCTGAAGACTCGCTGGGCTGAGGTTGCGAGTCTGTTTTTGTGTAGCTAGTGTTAGCCAGGAAATAGACATGTTTTTAGCAAGTAGCTGCAAATATAGTGAAACACCTGCATTCTGGCTAAAACTAAAAAGCTAACAGTTGGATAGCACAGTCAGTAGGCAGCACATTAAGCTTTACAGTACATGTGTAAATATGCACAGAAAGAAAGTAAAACTTGCACTTTAGTGTTACCTGTAGTTTCTTAGTGAAGGTGGTTGCTAGAGGGGTGTTCCCAATCAGAGGAGACCTTCTAGAAAGGTGCAATCTCCTATAGGGAGTTGGCAACACCCTCTCTGTGCTATTTAGGTGATGCTAGATGTCAGTCACCCAAAAATGGGGCAGAGTCTAGACTCATTAACACCTTCTTTTGAATAAATGCATATTTATGTGTATTACAATGAATTTATTGTTGTTTTCTGTTATCCAGAATGGATTATTGTGTATGCTTAAATTGGTTAGTCAATAACCATATGTCTAGCTAGACGGATAACATGAAATATGTGAAATAAAGATGATTAAAGGTGGACCTTGCTCTTTAGGGGAGGAGTCTGGGTGCTTTAAAAAAACAAGATCCAGCACCTTTAGATCAGATGTAGCCTGGAGTTGGTGCTGCTGCTGACATCTCCAGTTTAGGGTTCTCTAAAGGGAGACCCAACACAGACTTTATTAAGGTTCTAGCTACCTGTAGACCCTGAGCTGTGTTTTTGCTTTGTTTCTTTTGATTTGCTGATGGTATCAAGAAATAGTCATTATTTTGTATCCTGGTGCATTATTTATTTCTTATTAATTTTTTTTTCAATAAAAACAACCACTTCTTTTTAGATTGTGGTTAACCTGATATGCTGTGTCTTGTTTGATATTGCCCCATGACATTTGGTACCAGGAGTGGAGTTATGTAGCCTACAGGGAGACTTCACAGTGGAAACTGTACCTAGTATCCTGATCAGCATTGGCACAGTGGTACATGGCCCAGTTGGCAGACACCACATTAGCAGTACAAGGTGTCTCCACCAGATCCCAAGTACTTTGGACTGGGGAACTTTTACTGCATGGTCTGGATCCAGTCACTAGGCTCAAAGTTCCAAAAGGGACTCTGCCATTGGGTACAGCTATGGAGGACAATGTGGCTGCAAAACTATAAGGGATCAGTCTGGAGGAGGATGAGGAACCAGAGGAATTGCCAGAGACACCACCGGAAGACATTGCTGGACTGTTAAAATGGGTTGCAGTTAGACAATTGGAATTGAAACGACAAAGGATGATAGACTTACAAGAAAGGGAGAAAGAGAGGAAGGAACGGGAACGGGAGACGTCATCAAGATGAAAGATAGGCTGACAGCATGAAAGCTTTGCAAATTATTGGAGCTGGTCAAGAAGTTGCTAAGTTTAGTCCTAAGGACATAACATTGACTAAAATGTTGCCAACTGATGATATTGACTCATATCTCACGACGTTTGAACAGGTAGCTCAAGCCTGTGAGTGGCCCCAACAACAGTAGGTAGTCCGGCTACTTCCTTACTTGTCTGGAAATGCTCAGTTAGCCTACACCAATTTGAGTGCCCATACGTCAAAAGACTATGCAGCTGTGAAAAAAGAAATCTTAAAACGCTATATCATCAATACAGAAACATATTGGCAGCGATTCAGGACACTTAAGCATTTGTCTCCTATAACACCAAGAAAGACATTTACCCGATTGTTTGATCTCTTAATAAATGGTTACAACCTGAAGATAAGACTGTTAAGGACATTATTGAATTGTTGGTCCTAGAGCAATTTGTATCCATCATGTCTCCGGAAGTACAATTATGGATCAGGGAGCATAATCCTGAAAACCCTGAAACTGCAATAACTTTGGCCGGAAGATTTTTTATCAGCCAGACAGCCACTGCGGAAAGGATATCGGAGAACAGATGGTACAGGCTCCAGCTCTTCACCAGCTACCACCACGACCAATACTTCAATGGTAAGAACCCCCTATCTTTTATCTACAGGGACACGAACTGTTAAGCCAAGGGGGATAATAGAACTTACGTGACAAAAAGACCTGACTCAAACATAGAATGCCACTATTGTCATGGCTTGGGGCATATAGCCAGATATTGCCCTAACAAGAAAAAAAGACCCTGCATATTTAGCATCTATGAATTTGGGTGCCTTTATCATTAAAGGACATGTGGCAGAAAAATACATTGAAGGGTTAATTGACTCAGGAAGTCGTCAAAGTCTCATAAGAGCTGATTTAGCAACAATGATGCCTCAAGAGACTCTTGTCTACGGGGATCATTTGCATACATGGAGTTGTACACCAATATCCCACTACAGAATTTAACATCACAATAAATGGTATGCAGAGATTGTTAAGGGTGGGAGTGGTACCTACATTGCCTGTTCCCCTAATTATTGGCCAAGATCATCCTGACTTTAATTCTTTAGTCCTGGCCTGTGATGCTTCCTTAGTAGCAATGACAACCAGAGCACAGGAAAAACAGAAGGGAGAAATGGAACTGTTTCCTTTTGCAGACGAGATATTTGAGACTATAAACAAACCTAGAAAGACTCGAGCTGAAAAGAAAAATGTTCAGACAGACTGGAAGAAAGAATATCTGAATATGGACATTAAAAACTCCATGCCCAATGTGTCTTTATCTGGTATTGTTAAAGAACAACACAATGATCTAACCTTGAAAAGCTTTTTCTTGTAGCTAGGGAAAAAAAGTGATTCTGGATCACCTGTGGTCCAAGAACGAAATGGTCTTCTATATCGAGTATGTACCAACTCTGCTACTAATGAGAAGGTAGAACAATTGTTAGTCTCTATGAAGTATAGACAGGATTTATTACTTCTAGGACCTGATCTCCCTAGTGTGGGAATGCAGGTAGGGATAGGACCACTGCAAGGCTATTGCAGCGATTTTATTGGCCTGGTGTACAAGAGGATGTAGCTTCCTATTGTGAAACCTGTCATGAATGTCAACAAATAGGACAGGTTAAGAATAAAGAAAAAGTGCCTCTAATGCCCCTCCCTTTGGTTACCCAACTATTTGAGCGTATTGCCATGGATATTGTGGGCCCCTTAGAAAAGAGCAAAAAGGGCAACCGCTTCATCCTGGTAATATGCGACTATGCCACCAAATTTCCTGAGGCCTTCCCACTCAGGACCACCACTGCACCCAAAATACAGAAAAGCTAGTGGAATACTTTAGTCGCTTAGGTACTCCCAAGGAAATTCTTACAGATCGAGGAGCTAATTTTACTGTTGAATTGCTGAAAGAATTGTATAAGGTCCTAGGTGTTACAGCTTTACATACCACCTCCTACCATCCACAAACAGATGGATTAGTGGAATGTTTTAATCAGACTCTGAAACGTATGATAAGAAAGTTTGTAGGTGATGAGGGTAGGGACTGGGACTATTATTTGCCCCTCTTCCTTTTTGCATATCGTGAGGTGCCACAGGCATCAACTGGATTCTCCCCCTTTGTTTTGTTATATGGGCGGAATCCACGTGGTCCTCTAGATGTGTTAAAGGAAGCCTGGGAAGGGAACACCACGGTAAAGCATGTGAACATACTAGAATATATGACCCAACTGCGTAAGAGACTAGTGTCATATACAGCAAAGGCACATCGCAACTGTGTGGTAGCTCAACAAAAACAGAAGGTCCTGTATGATACTAAAACACAAGAAAAGTCTTTCATTGCAGGTGAAAAGGTATTACTTCTACTCCCTTCATCTGAGAACAAACTAAGGATGAAGTGGCAAGGGCCCTTTATTGTCAAAGAGCGTATGGGTCAAATAACCTATAAAATTGAAGCACCTGACAGTAAGGCAGGTCCTAAAATTTATCGTGCTAACTTACTTAAAAAAAAATGGCATGATGGATCTACCGATCAGCCTTGTTTATTTGTGATGCCAGAAACTACTTATTCTGACATGGATATGGCTTATAGAAGGTTAGAACAGCCAGAAAGTATCAGTGCCTTGCAGATCAATACAGATCTGTCCGAAAGAGAACAGAATGAATTACAAAATTTATTACATCACTATGCTGCCACCTCTACCAGCATGCCAGGTAAAGCTATTGGTGTACAACATGTAATACGGACAGATTCTGCTCCCATTCGCCAAAAGTCTTATAGATTGCCAGAACGAGTGAGAGATGATGATGACTTAGAAATCAAAAAATTGAAACAGCTGGGTATAATTGAGCCCTTTGTCAGTCCTTGGTCTTCACCTCTAGTTATAGTGCCAAAGAAGGAAGGTGGCATACACCTAAGCCTCGATTTCAGACGGTTAAAGCAAGTGTCCCAATTCAACAGTTATCCCATCCCGAGAATTGATGACATTCTTGATCGGATTGGGCAGGCTCAGTACATTTCAATGCTTGATTTAACTAAAGGCTACTGGCAGATCCCACTAGAAAAATCGAGAGAGAAAACAGTCTTCAGTACGCCGCATAGTTTGTATCAATTTGTGTATATGCCTTTTGGGTTGCATGGTGCACCTGCAACCTTTCAAAGGTTTATGGACCGAATGTTACTACCCCATGGGGAATACTGCTCAGCCTACTTAGATGACGTGGCGATATTTAGCCCTGATTGGACCACACATTTACGTAACCTTGCCAGTGTCATCAAGACACTACAGGATGCAGGATTAACTATTAATCCTTCTAAATGTATTCTAGCAGCTCAAGAAACCAGGTACTTAGGTTTTATTTTGGGACATGGAATGGTTAAATCCGAAATTGAGAAGGTGGAGGCAGTTGCCAAATGTTCAGTGCTAGAGACAAAAAAGCATGTCCATTCTTTTTTGGGCCTAGCAGGATATTATAGGTGCTTAATTCCAAATTCTGCCACTGTAGCTGCTCCCCTGACCAATTTAACCTGTAAGCAAGTCCCCAATGAAGTGCCTTGGTCTCCAGCTTGTGAAGAGGCATTTCAAACTATCAAAGCTGCATTGTGTGCCTCTCCAGTTTTGAGATCTCCTGATTTCACACAACCATTCGAGGTTCACACTGACGCCTCAGAAACAGGTTTGGGAGCTATGCTATGCCAAACGATCAAAGGGGAAGAACATCCTATTGTTTATATTTGCTGGAAATTGTTTCCCCGAGAGATGGAGTACGCTGCTATCGAGAAGGAATGTCTGGCCATCAAGTGGGCTATTGAAGCCCTTAAATTTTATTTGTGGGGTAGACACCTTACCTTAATCACGGATCATAACCCTCTTTGTTGGTTGCAACAGATGAAGGATAAAAATGTACATGTTCTTCACTGGTACCTGGTATTGCAGCCCTATAAATTTGAAATAAAACATAGACCTGTTAGCCAACACAAAAACGCTGACTATCTGTCATGTTATGGTGCTAGTCAAATGTCTAAATTATGACTCATGTAGTTGTGATATCAAACCCCAGGGCAAATTGTTGTATGTAAATCACGTGGTAGTGTGCTGTTATACTACCAGTTTGTTTTTTTCTTTCAAGGGTGCCCTGGGGTGGAGCTTCTATGGGTGGAAGCTCCTTCCCCCATCCCCTTTGGGATGTACTTCACAAACCTTAAGTAAACCTCCTGGTTTGTTATTGAGTGGGGGGATAGTCAAGGATAAAAACCCTTCTGGATCTGGACTCATCACCAAATTAATCTCTATATCTCTTTTTCTGTACCCCCCCCCATCTGTTGCGCAACAGCATTTCTATCTATTTCTCTCCTGGTAATACTGCAGTAGATTGGCCACCTGCTGCCATATTAACTTGCTTTTATTTCTATCTTATAAACTCCAAAAAAAGAGCATTAATTCCAGTGGTGTGTTTAAAAACCTTCCCTTTGTCTCTCATGTATATTGTCAAATGTTCTGATTGTCTGCACACTTAAAAGGTAAAAAGTCATTTTTATCCTACTTTCCAAGTACAATTATTTTTACTGCTGCATATTGGTACATGAATAAACAGGGTAGGAAAATGAAGAAAAGGGTCCCAAAAAGAATAGCATGTGCTAATAGAGCTATTCTTAGCCATGTCCTCCCCCTCGTATGTTCGTGAAGGGCTTGCTTTGTCCTGCTGAGAGAAAATGTTCTCTCTCCCTATGTCTGCTTTTAGACGCTGTTCTTGTATTTTGCCCCTTTCCTGTGTCTAAAAAGGGTTAGATACTGGAACCCTTCTTGTTTAAAGAATGTCAGACTAATTGGTGTGTAGCCTGCAAAATAGCTGGCAGGCATTTAAAAATATCCCTTTTATTTTCTCCCCTTATGTTGAAGACTCAGTGGGTTGAGCTTGTGAGTATGTTTTTGTGTAGCTAGCGTTGGCCAGGAGATAGACATGTTTTTAGCAAGTAGCTGCAAATATAGTGAAACACCTGCATTCTGGCTAAAACTAAAAAGCTAACAGTTGGATAGCACAGTCAGTAGGCAGCACATTAAGCTTTACAGTACATGTATAAATATGCACAGAAAGAAAGTAAAACTTGCACTTTAGTGTTACCTGTAGTTTCTTAGTGAAGGTGGTTGCTAGAGGGGTGTTTCCAATCAGAGGAGACCTTCTAGAAAGGTGCAGTCTCCTATAGGGAGTTGGCGACACCCTCTCTGAGCTATTTAGGTGATGCTAGATGTCAGTCACTCAAAATGGGGTGGAGTCTACACTCATTAACACTCTCTTTTGAATAATAGCATATTTGTGTGTGTTACAATGAATTTATTGTTGTTTTCTGTTATCCAGAATGGATTATTTTGTATGCTTAAACTGGTTAGTTAGTAACAGCTAACAGTCTAGCTAGGCTGATATATGAAATATGTGAAATAAAGATGATTAAAGGTGGACCTTGCTCTTTAGGGGAGGAGTCTGGGTGCTTTAAAAACCCAAGATCAGCACCTTTAGATCAGATGTAGCCTGGTGTTGGTGCTGCTGACATCTCCAGTTTAGGGTTCTCTGAAGGGAGACCCAACACAGACTTTATTAGGGTTCTAGCTACCTGTAGACCCTGAGCTGTGTTTTTGCTTTGTTTATTTCTTTTGATTTGCTGATGGTATCAAGAAATAGTCATTATTTTGTATCCTGGTGCATTATTTATTTATTTTTTTTTTCTTTTTATAAAAACAACCACTTCTTTTTAGATGTGGTGTACCTGATATGCTGTGTCTTGTTTGATCATTACTACCTTGTGAAAGGCCCGATCCTATTCAGTGAAGAATCTATGAAAATAATTACAGGTACTCGGCTCCAGGACTCAGGCAAGGCTATCTGGTCCATGCATACAGTGTACCGGTCTAACCAAAAGCCATTTAAGCATCAGTCCTTTTGTTGCTCCTCCGATCAACAGCCTCGAGGACGGCAGCAATAGTGAGGCACCTTTAAATGAAAGTCCTCCTCTCAGAACCCAGGAGGCGCTGCTCGAATGGCTGCCAAGTCCTCCCAGGCTGCCCTGCCCTGCCTACCCCAAGCACCTCTGCCTGACTCCCCTGCCCAACCCCCCTCCCGTCTTCTGTTAGCACCCTTTGCAAACTGTGTGAGAGGCCTTTCGGCACCATGCAATTCTGCTTAAAGTTGGACCAGCATAACATTCTGTGGTGATTTGCATATGCAGCCCATGATGCTTTGTATTGTGGGGGCATGTGTGATTTTGTATTTTCTTGAAACTTGGCTTCCCAGCCAAATGCCCTTTTGGGTAACCCTTGCCTCAGTGTTTACGCACAGAGGTTCTTTGTCTTTTAAGTAGTGGGGGGTCGCTGCTCCCTCTATCTGGGTGGCTGGAGCAGGATTATGACAGACTGTTGGATCCTGTAACTGATAGAGAAAAAACATACAATAGAATTTCTAGAGGTGCCACCGGACAATACTCCTCTGCCCTCTCGCTATTCCCCATCCCATGCAGTCCTCATCCAAGAGGAAATCTAGGCACTACTTTGCAAACAGGCCATAGAGCCAGTCCCTGCTACCCAAAGAGGGAAGGGCTACTATTCCCACTTTTTCTTGTTCCCAAGAAAACTGGGTATCTATGCCCCATCCTGGATCTCAGCAATCTGAACAAATACATGGAGTACAAGAGGTTCAGGATTGCTACCCTTCCAGGCCTGATCCCTCTTCTTCATCAACAGGGAGACTGACTTTGCTTACTGGACCTGCAGGATGCATACCATCATATCCTGATCACCCAGCCCCACAGAAGGTTTTTTGTGGTTCCTTTTCCATGGGCACCACTACCGATTTTGAGCTGTGCCATTCGGCCTATCCTTGGTTCCTCAGGTCTTTACAAAGTGCCTTGCGGTAGAGGCAGCGTCCTTAAAGCGGAAAGCCATTACGCCTTCCCATACCTGGATGGCTGGCTTCTTACAGCTCCCTCCAGGGAACAAATGTCAAAACCAGTGGTTTAATTCAAGCATGCATGGGACAGCCATAAGGCAATTTTAGGGGGGGGGGTAGAAAGAAGTAGGCTGCTGATTAACTAGGATCTGCAGCTTATCCGTTATGTAGGGAAATGGGCAGACTGGGTGGGCCAAGCGGTCCTTATCTGCTGTAAAATTCTATGTTTCTGTGTTTCTATGTTTCTATAACTGTTACACACCGTGGAAGACACTTTTACTTTGTTCCACAACCTGGGAATCGCATTAAACCTTCCAAAGTTCTCCCTATAGCTGAGCCAATGGCTACATTTCATAGGGGCGTCACTGGACATCATCCAAGGCAAAGCGTTTCTGCCTCTGGACAGGGCAGAATGCCTCCAAGTTCATGCTAGGGAGATCTCCTCGGCTCACCTGGTTCTGGCCAGAGTTGTCCTCAGGCTTCTGGGTTTCATGGCAGCAGCCATCACAGATGTTCAGTTGGCATGACTGCACATGAGGTAGACCCAGTGGAACTTGAGAGCCCAGTGGAATCAATGGATGGACAACTGAGACCAACTTGTGAGAGTCTTAGAGCCAGTTCAGAAGACTCTACAATGGTGGTTAATTTCCTCCAACCTCTCCAGGGGAATGCCCTTCCGAGGGGATGCCTCCTCTCCAGTCCGTAACCACAGACACCTCTGGCCTGGGCTGGGGAGCTCGCCTTGCAGGCTGCCGGACCCAAGGTTCATGGTCTGCTTTGGAGAAAACCCTCCATATCAGTGTGTTGGAGATGAGGGCGATCCTCTATGCCTGCCATGCAGGCCTTTCAGACTGATCTAGCCCCAGGCCACCTCCTTATTCATATGGACAACATGTCGGTGGTCTTTTACATAAACAAGCAGGGGGGAACTCATTCATATTCCCTCTGCAGGGAAGCCATGAGGGTATGGTATTGGGCCATCGAGCACCAGCTGGAACTCTCAGCCATGCATGTTCCAGGTATACAAAACTTGTCCAAAACACTTTGGCCAACAACCTGAGCCAGTCTCGGTCCAAAACTCACGAATGGGAACTTTTGCAATCAGTAGTCGAAGAGCTGTTCATAAGATGGGGTCATCCCAAGTTGGGCCTCCTTGCATCCCCACTCAATGCCAAACTGCCCAGTTTCTGCTCGTTAGATCCAGGGTCTGGTGTTTTCTGGCGAGATGAGTTGTCCCTTTGCTGGACAGGAAGATCCCTTTATGCTTTTCCTCCCTTCCTGCTAATTCGGAGGGTCCTTCTCAAATTGCAGTCAGAGGGAGCAGACATGATCCTGATTGCTCCCTACTGGCTGTGACAGATTTGGTTCCCTCTACTTCAGCAGCTGGCAGTGGAACCACCACTTGCTGTCTCAGGAGAGAGGGACTGTAGTCCATCCGGACCTCAAATCGCTTCCCCTGCATGCATGGCTCTTGCAGACTTAGCCGTACCCAGTTTGGGGTTTCCCCTAGGGTAGCAGAGGTCCTCATTGCTGCCAGAAAGCCCTCTACCAGGGCTACCTCCACTATGAAGTGGAAGTGGGTGTGCATCTGGGCTTGTGCCCATCACCTTGATCCCTTTACCTGTCCAGTAAACTCTGACCTCTGTCTGACTCGGGCCTTAGCTACTCTTCCATTAAGGTGGATTTGTCCGCTGTTTTTGCATATCATACACCGGTACGGGGCAAGGCTGTAATAGGGTGTGGGATAAGTGACAACACTAGAGACAAATATGTTCAGTTTGGTGCTCATACTAACTTCATGTGGCCCATTTATTCAAAAAAATAAATTAAATTCAGGCTCTTCTTTAGCTTTAACTTCCAAAACTTAAAGTAAGAGGCTTCTTATTTAAAATAAACAAAATAAAAACAAAGTAAACAATTCAGTATAGCAAGTGAGCTTCAGTATCCCCATATGAAATACTGCCACAGAGTGGTACCTGCAAACAGATAGAACCACTATCATCTGTGCAATCCACCTATCTGCCAGGTCCCTTGTCTCTTCTCTTTATATAATACTCAGAGGATGACATCATTTTCACATGTTCCGCCCCCTAACTCTAATACATCAAATAAACCTACTATAATACAGTATTATGGGGCACCACACAGACCTATGTCTTTATTTTTACTATATTAATTTCACACATACCATATTACACACAGGAGTTTATCACAACAATAGAATTTGCTCATGAATATAAAATTGCTAATTATGACAGGGGACCCCTCCTACTTTTGGTGACCTCAAGTGTTGTTAGGACTATAAAACTAGCCCACTAGAGGGCCGCTGGCCCTCAAGGAACAGTCAAACACCTAGCAAGGAAAGGAGCCAGTCCTTTGGTATGTTCGGGCACTTTAAACTTAAAAAGAAAAGTTTCCTCTAATATGCTCTAAGTAATAAAAAAAAAACAAAAAAAAACATTTATTTCTTTACCCTGGCTTAAGTATTTGTATTTCTCTGGGCTTTTTAACAATAAAAGAAAAATAAGCAGTAATGTAGCTCTGTATACACGGACTTCATCCGGGGGACTTTTATATTATGGGGTAGGGAACATTATTATGGGCTGTTCCGAATGCCACGGGAAAACAACAGGCTAAAAGAAATTAAAATCCCTTTTATTCTTGTTAGTTTGTTCCCTTCATCTCCTCTCCAGAGATGTGACTTGTCTGTTTTGCATTCAGCCCATTTTAAAATCCCGGAAACTCATTTGCAGCGTGCATCTAGTGTGTGACCATTTGAATGGTTACACAAGCATTTTCCACTGGCATACATGGTGGACAAATGCTACAGAACCCGAGCCTTCTTTAAATAAAAGAACAAAAACAGAGAAACTTGCTTTGGTTCTGTCATTGTTGCCCAATACTCCTAAAGGGCAACAGAAGGCTTGGATATATTGTTTTAATTAAGCACGAGGCGCGATAGCGCATTTTCTCGGCTTAAAAGTAACCACAAATTGGGAAAACGATTTATTTCGGCAGCTGCCACAAGGAATAGGAGCCTTCAGTTCTCCTATGCACAACCACAGTCCCCAGTGGGATTTAGAGAGGAAAACAAAACTTGTACAGGGATTCTTTTAATTATTTATTTAGCAAGGTGGGGTTGAAAACTTGAAAAAGGGCATATGTCTGCTACTGAAAACAAAAATGAGAAATGGGCTGCTGCAGTGAACTACACACATACTTTCCCCTTTTCATCAAAGGCTAGCCTGCATTAAATAAGCTGAATTTTCCAATGAGTTTGTGATGTTTTTATACTATTCTGACTATTTTCGTTTTTAAGGAGGACTTGCCTTGCCTTTATCATTGCGTTAGAACCCCAAACCTCTTTTTTCTATATGGACATTGGGAAAAGAAAAGGGTATCATGATGGGAGGCCACCCCAGCATGATAAAAGAAGGCAGGGATAGTCTAAACAGAAGTACTACTGCAGTAGGTTTTATTAAGAAAGAAGAAGGAAGCAGAAAAATGTCCATACAACAAAAAAAAGGGGGGGGGAGCTTCACTAGCACAAAGGCTCTTGCCCAATTGGATTTATCCCACACTTTCCTGTGAGGTATCTTATATCTGAAACCTCCCATCAGGGATTCCATCCTTCCATGGGTCCTTTTTGTTTCTTTTGGAGAAATTTACCTTGCCTCCCTTCGAGCCAGATGCAGATTGCGAGCTGCGCTTTCAGTTGTGGAAAGTGTTGTTTTTAGTTGCCATTATATCCACTCGGAGGATTTCCAAGCTCCAGGCTCTGATGTGCAAAGAGCCTTATTTAGTTTTCCGTGAGGACAGGGTGTCCTTGAGGACAAATCCTAAGTTTCTGCCTAAGGTGGTGTCCGAATTTACTCTCAGTGAGGACATCCATCTTCCAGTTTATTATCCAGAACATTCAAATTGAAGGGAAACTCTACTTCACTCTGAATGTTCACCGGGTTCTTCGTTATTGTTTGACTGCTACCCGAGATCTCAGAAAATCTGATCAATTCTTTGTTTAGTTCACCCCAAAGACTTTAGGGGTGCCTGTTTCCAAGCAGACTTTGTCTAAGTGGTTGATTCACTGCATCGTTTACTGCTACCAGAAGTACGACAAGCCTTTACCGGGCCTGGTTAAAGGCCATTCTACCAGGGGAATTGCTGCTTCCTTTGCGTCTCTGCATAATGTGTCAGTGGCAGATATCTGTGCAGCTGCCACCTGGAATTCAATCCACACTTTCATTAAGCACTATAGTTTGGACATTGCCTCCAGCCGCAGGACAGGCTTCAGCCTCACTGTCCTGCAGGGCGTTCTTTCACGAGGATTTCAGCTTTCTGCTTTTTTCCTCTGCCAGTCTGTCAAGGGTTCTCCTTGTACTGCTCGGGAATCAGTCCTTATGGTGTAACCTGCTGCAAGAGCTCCCCCTTGAAGTGAGATAGTAACTTAGAAAAATAGAAGTTGATGGCAGAAGGAGACAGCTAGGTTCATCTAGTCTGCCCATTTGTTTTAGACCTATTTTGACACTCTCTATTTGCCCTTTGTAATCAGGGCTCCCGTGTGCCTATCCCATGCATTCTTGTATCCCACCACAGTGTTGACCCCCACAACCTCTTGGGGCAGGCTGTTCCAGGTGTTCACCACTCTTTCTGTGAAGAAAAACTTCCTGTTGTTGGTGGAGAATCTTCCCCCTTGCAGCCTGAGGTCATGGCCCCTGGTCCTGGATCTCTTCTTGAAGTAAAAAAGTTCCTGTGCTTTTACCTTGTTAATGCCTTTTATGTACTTGAATGTTTCAGTCATGTCCCTTCTCTCTCTTCTCTGCTCCAGGGAGTACATATTCAGTTCCCTAAGTCTTTCTCCATAAGACATGTACGGCAGGGTTTACCTATAGCATGTCTACAGTGCTAGCACTGACATCCTCTACAGCGATGGCTGCAATGCCGGCTGTCTACATTGTAGCCATGGGGATGTTGGCATGCATGCACAATAGGGGGGCTGCATCCCCCAAATACCCTCCTTGTGGGGGTCTCTACCCCCCACACTTCCCGGTCTCTAGGATTCTAACTCTTGAGTCGGAGTTGGACCAGGAGAGGGGCAAACACCCAGTGAGGCAGTCCCGATCGCCACACAGACCACCACAGCGATGGGCGGATTTTGCCCGATTCCTGTCGCTGTGGTGGCCTTCGCTATGCCGGAGTCACTGTGGTAATGGTATACCATACGGCAGACCCTGAATTATTTTGTCGCTGTTCTCTGTACTGCTTCCACCCGGTCAATGTCCTTCCTAAGGTAAGGGCTCCAGAACTGGACTCCATATTCCAGGTGAGGCCTGACCAGCGATCTATACAGTGATAGTACCACCTCCCTCCTCCTCCTCATGATTCCCCTCCTAGTGCAGCCCAGCATTCTGTTGGCCTTCCATGTTGCCTTCTCACACTGTTACTAACCTTCAAGTCATCTGAGATTGTAATTCAGCGATCTCGTTTCGAGGTTTTTTTTTTTTTTTGTACTTTCTCTTTATACTCCCCCCAGCCAGCGGCACTCCACTCTTCTGGAGTCGCCATTGCCTTCAGTCCCCGCTCTCCTACCTGACTTCGGAGCAGTCCATCCCCCACGGAGCCTTGGATCTACCCCCTAGGCAGGGTCGAGGTGGGGACATACACCCCATACTTTCTGGTATCATTGGGATGACAGTGCAGAGGCAGGCAGGAGGCATTGGGGATCGGGACTTGCACTCTGTCTACCGGAGGTGCCACTGGCCATTTTCTCATTTTCTTGCTTTCTTGCCCTGTGGTGTGCGCCCTGACGTTAAGGTGCAAAGCGCTGACGTCCACCACAGAGCTCCCCTTACTACTGGCTGGGCTTGCTGTACCTCGGATCTCCACCCGGGGTCAGCCAAGTGCCAGGCTTTGGTCCCCCCTCCCTCCCGGAGAAGGCAAGCAGTCCCTAGGACGCTCAAGCCTTCTCCCCTGGCCGGCTCTCCAGTTTTCCAGGCTTGTTCCCGAACCCCGGTCGCTATCATCATGAGCGAAAGTGCTTCCGTTGTGTCGGCGGGCTGGATTTCGTTCCAGGTTTGAGGCCACCAGTCTTTCACCTCATAGGTAATACTCCTTTCTTGGATTTTTCTTTCCTGTGTGCATGACCTTGCACTTTTTGGCGTTAAATGTCAGCTGCCACACTCCCAACCATTCTTCTAGTTTCTTGAGGTCAGCTTCCACCTTGCTCACTCCTTCTGAGGTGTCCACCCTGTTACATATCTTGGTATTATCTACAAACAGACTCACCTTCCCTTCCCTTCCAGTCTGTCAGCAATGTCTGATATAAAAATATTGAAGAGCAGAGGCCCCAGCACTGAGCCCTCTGGCACCCCGCTGGTCACCCTGCCTTCCATTGATTGCGTTCCATTTACCTGTACCCTCTGGATTCTGCCTTGTAACCAGTTTTTTACCCATCTGACTACTTCTGGATCAACCCCTGTGTGGTCAAGCTTCTTTACCAGCCTTCTGTGTGGAACCGAGTTAAAGGCCTTACTAAAGTCTAGGTAGACTACATCTACTGCCCCACCGTCGTCCGCTATTTCTGTAGCGTAATCAAAAAACTCTTAACAGATTTGTGTGGCATATGATCTACATGCTGTGAAACCGTGCTGTTTAGGGTCTTGTTGGCCGCTAGTTTCGAGGAATTCTATGATCCTCTGTTTGAGTAGTGTATCCATTAGTTTCCCTACTATAGACGTGAGGCTCACCAGTCTGTAATTACTGGCCTCTTTGGAACTGCCTGATTTGTGAAGTGGAACCACTATTGCCTTTTTCCAGTCTTCAGGTACCACTCCTCTCTTCTAGGATTTCATGAATAGAAGTGCCAGAGGGGTTGCTAATTTTGCCCCCAGTTCCTTAAGGATTCTGTGGTGCACCTCATCAGGTTCCATGGCTTTGCCTGTTCTTAGTTTATTTAGCTTCTTTAGTTTATTTGTGCTATTTAGTAAGAACTCACCGTAACAGCATCTCTCTCGCAGACTATGGTATTGTAATTTACAGTGCGGCTATAGACACTGCCCTCCAATGTATCAAAATGGCCTTAAATAAAGCATGCCGCCTTCTTACTGGTACCGCACGCTTGACACACACCTGCAATCTTTATGCCCAGGTTAGCTGGTTACAGTTTGATAGCAGGCTCAAATACCAATAGTGCCTGATTGCAAAAACAAAGTCACCTTGGGACTGCTACCCCCGGTGTAATGGCCCTTCTTTCCCCTGCATGTAACCCACGCAGTACCAGAAGCTCTTGCAAACAGACTTTCAGAATCCCATGGTGCCGCTCCGCCTTTGGACAATGTGCATTCTCATACAGAGCTCCGCAGTGGTACAACTCCCTGCCTCCTGACATAACCAATGCTACTTTGCTAGGCTCCTTTAAGAAAAAACTCTGTCAGCATCTAATCTCACTGTCAACCTATGACTGCTACCGCTAATTTGCCTTTACCTTGCTCCTGTCATTTGCAATCTCTGTGATCTCTAGTGATTAGTAAAATGTTATGCTTCATGTCCATTTCTTGGGCCCCCGGTCAAGTTAACACTTTTATGGGCTTTCTACCCCTGCCTAAATTATTTATTCCCCCCCACCTTCCTCCACCTCCTCTTCCCTTTTTTGCCCGTCTGTCATTCCATACCTCTTTCCTCCCTAACACCTGGATGCATCTTCATCATCACACCACTACCTATACCACCTCTTCCTCCCTACTCTCCTCCATCCGTCTTCCCCCACCCTTCTCCCCCTTTATTCCACTTTGACTACATAGCTATTCTTCCCTTTCCCTCCTATCTATCTCCATTCTACCCCCCACCTCTGCTTGCCTTCTCCCTCCCCGCACTTTCCTCCTCCCTCCCCTGTCCCTCTCTACTGGTACAAGACCTTCCTTCTTTCTTTGACTCGGGCACAATCCAATTATCTGCCTATGTTGTTAGTTGTACAATTCTCCTTTTTAAACAAGCATCCTCCTGTTATGTCACCATTACCTAGTGAAACGTTAGCCTTTGTTTTGACTCTGCACTCTGTACATGCTTAGATTGTGTAACTGTTGTTAGAATTTATGCCTGGAGACAGTTTCAAATGTCTCTTGCTGTATCTGTATCTGTGGAACATATCTGTATTCTTGTTTGTGTCATACTTGACGTGGAACCTATGAAAGAGCTTTCTGCTCAAAGGTGTTAATCCAAGATTTAAATAAATTAATAGTAGATCTTCGAGAGGAGTTCTTGCAGCAGATGCTGCTTTCCCTCCTTTCCCTTGGTATCTGCTTCTACACTGTCCGCTAATTACATATATATCCTCAGTTTGAGGATCCCCTCAGTTCTCCAATCCTTTCCTGTGCCGTGGTCTCCGGTGGGTGAACTGAGGTGGGGCTCAGAGACCGCCCCTTTTATACCATTGGCTGACATCGGGGGCAGGCCAGGGGACAGTCCCCCACTGTAGACTGCTAGCTAGAAGTTTTCCGTGGGGTCCTGGTACCTGCCGGCTTCAGTCCTTATGGTGTAACCTGCTGTGCAAGAGCTCCTCTCGAAGATCTACTGTTACAGTAAGTTCTTATGTAATTGTACATTCCTTCCAGTCTTGGATACTATGCTACTGTGTTAGTTGTTCCAGTAAATTTTTAAACACATTGGTCCTGATTTTCAAGTGCACTTGGTGGCGTAAAGTGGTTACCAAGACTACTTTGCACCAACCTGTGCTTTCTGATCCTATTGATCAGTAATTATGGGGGAGCTGAATCAGATGTAATTTCTAGCCACGGGAGTCCAATAGTGATGTCATACAGGTTGCATCGTCTCCAGACAGTTGAGAAAGGTTTTTTTCATGGCCAGTCATGGAAGTGGTCCACGGGGTCGTTCTCTGAAGGTGGTCATTGCAAGCCTAGGTGTGCACAGCTGCACCCCACCTACTTAACTGCCTCCTAAAAGCAGGCTGTAGTAAAGGCACAGTTTGCCCTGGTGTGCTTGGTGCCCGACGGCCATGTAGTCGGGACATGGTGGGGAGGAACACTGGAGCAGATACTGTGGTTAAGGAAAGGGACCCACAGGACCAAAGTCACTACCTGAGAGTTATAAATCTGCTTTATTGCTGTTATTATTTATTTAATTATTTTTTAAAAAAAATCTGTTTCTAGGGTCGTGGATATGATGTTCTATCCACACTAACTAGCAGTGTCCTTTCCCTTTAAGATGATGGTGGAAAGTCTTCAATCTGGCTCCTCCGATGCACCCGGGTGGTAATGCCCTCGGCTCCACCCCATGATGCCATAACTTCCTTTCCGCTGGAAGAAGCAGGTTCCCTCCTTACTACTCCCACGTTGAGTAGGCCCTAGCGCTTAAATCTTCGGATTTACTTCCAAAACCTTAACAAAACTCTTACGATTTCATCTTCAGCTCAGTCTCGATCATGACCATAATGGATAAGTCCGTTCCCGGGTTCCACCAGTGCCCTTGCAGGCGGAAGATGTCCAGGACTGACCCGCACCCCATGTGTGTCTACTGTCTGGGGCACGATCATGACCCTCAGGCTTGTGACTTCTGTCATTCTTTTCACCCGAACGTTATGGAGGACCATCTCACCTGCCTTAAATTGGGGTGCCCGGGGCATCAGAACCCACCAGTCAAATCTAAGGACACCCATTGGGTGGTCTCTGCAGCAGCGGGGTCCGCTGAGCAGCTTGTGTCCTTTGAAGAGGAGGCAGTCCAGGCCACGTCTCACTCCTTTTTGGCCTCCACTTTCATGCCACTTCAGCTGAGCTCAATGTTCATGGGCTCCTTCAAAGAACTGTGTCAGTCTCTGCTGACCCTCAGTCAGGGACCCTCAGGACACAAATCCAAGTCTAAAAAAGAGTCCAAAATGAAGCAGAGGACTCGTTGATTGGGGGATCGGGAGCACTCTCAGTCGAGGGCCTCAGATTCCCGCATTTCTCCAGATTTTACTTCGGTCGAATCCTCGGCCATGGCTGCTGGCTCCCTGGTAACCCCGTTGGGCCTGCCAGCCAAGATGCTGGTGGAGGTCTTGGCTGAGATTTTTCTCCAGCCAACAGACCAGTTGTTGACCAAAGAGGCTGACGCTTCCTTGTCCAGGACTCCAGTCCTGACACAGACCATTGGAGGGATGGATCAGTCTGCTGACCCTCCGCCTCTGGTCCCGGACCCTGACAAGGAGGAGCCTGGGTATGCGTCGATTCCCTCTGAGCCCCACTGCCAGTCCCCCCATGGTCAAGGTCGAGATCTTCCTCCTGTGGGTCAAGCCGGACCCACAGACCATGGCGCTCCCACTCTCGCTATCACGGAAAGTGGTGCCGTCTATATTCTTAGTCGTCATCCTTCTCGGGTGAGGAGAGGCTTCAGTGCAAATTGCGTCAGTGCTATGAGGACTTGATGTGGTAACAGTTGGTGAATGCCAGTGCCAAACTGACTCCGGTTTGTACGCTGGCCATCACCTGGCTGTTGCATGAAAGGTCGACGCCATCTCCATTGATGGAGTCGACGAGAACGGTCCCAGCTCAGCCAACCCCAGTGCCTCCTCTGATAGTAGTGAAACCGCCACCTAAACAGCCACCAACTGGCAATCGGACTAAGGAGTCTCGGACATCTAAGGCTCTTCCCCATTGGCTGTTAGTCACCATCAACCCTGACCATCCACGGAGGGTCATTGTGGACTCAAGTGGTCAACCACTCTTAAATGACTCCGAGGGGTCCTCCCTGCACTCCCGTCCGGTTGACATAGAGTCTGTGGGGGACCTCTCAATGGATGAAAGCCCATCTTTCTTGATGGGGCTTCTCTACTTGATCTCTGAGTCAACTGGTATGAAAATGGAGCCTGTCCGGAAGCAGGCTCATTACCCATTGACCGAGATCCTCGACTGGGGAGACACTCTGATTGGAGGCTTTCCTGGTGGCAGAAGCCATTCTTGGCCCTGCCCTGGAGCTTTGGCAGTGCCCTGCACCTTCTGCCCAGATGGACCGCAAATACTCGGTGCCCCCCCGGTTCCCTCTTGGGATTCACAGAGCACCCCTTGGCCAAGGGATTGGTGGCACACTCTGTGTTAAGGCACTCTGGGGATGTTGATAAGCCACCTGAGTCCAAGAAGTTAGACCATGCAGCTAAGAAAGTCTATGCTGCATCTTCACTTGGTCTCCACCAGGCGATCTTGGCCCTCCTCATGGCCCACTTCTCTCATGCCCTGCCAGGCACACTGGATGAGTTGCTTCCTCATCTGCGAGCGGACCTTTAGACCATGGTCAAACAGGTCCGGGACCAAGGCCGGGCTGTAGCCAAACAACAGCTCCAGACAGCCTTGGACATTGGGGACTCCTGTGCCTGCTCGTGGTGGCCTCAGTGGCCGTGTACCACAGGGCTTGGCTGAGGATCTCAACCTCCACGGCGAACACTCAGCACAATCCTGGGCACTGACCAGTTTGGGCCACCTCACCCATATCGAGAAGTTCAGTGCCACCTTGGACTACATGACATCTGCCCAGAAGGACCCTAAGGGATCCAAGCAGCAGCAGAAGAGGAAGTCATTTTGCTCTACCTCCACTCCTGCAGCCAAACCTGCCCAGCCCCCAGGCTGGCCAGCAGGCTCAGGCCTGGTGGCCTCGGTTAGCCACAAGCCTGGAGGGAGAGGCTCTGGTGACACCCCAACCGGCTCTCCTCCTCCTCTAAACCTGCCCAGTGACGAGATGAGGTGTGCCTCCCTCATGCCCATCACACCTCCCCTGGGTCCTCCTGTGGGGGCTGGCTTCTCTACTTCCTTTCTGCCTGGTCTGCTGTTGCCATGGACAGGTGGGTTCTCGAAGTTGTGGGTCAGGGTCTGCCTCTGGAATTCGAGCAGTACCCTCCTTGCCAAGCCCGCGCCCCATGGGAGGACTTGGTTTCTGCAGACATGCTGTCAGAGCTGACATAGCCCAGCTCCTGTGCAGGAAGGTTGTGGTTCCTGTCGAAAACCCTCTGGAATACCCTGGATTTGTCTCCAAGTACTTTCTGGTGCCAAAGCAGACAGGGGGCTGGTGTCCCAGTCTAGATCTGCACGACCTAAACAAATTTCTCCGGTCGCACACCTTCAGGATGGTAACTCTGTCACAAATCATTCCATCTCTAGAGCGAAACATTTGGTTTTGCTCCCTGGATCTTCAGGACGCATTCTTCCACATCCGAATCCATCCATCTCATTGAAGTTTCCTCCGCTTCTGAGCAGAGGGAACCCTCTATGAGTTCCATGTCATGCCATTCGGCTTCTCCTTGGCCCCCAGGGTCTTCACCAAGTGCATTGCAGTGGTGGCAGCTTACCTGTGGTGCTGAGAGGTCTGGGTTTACCCCTACCTGGATGACTGGCTGATCGCAGGTCCCTGCAGGCAGGAGGTGGAGTGGTCCAGGGACCTGGTCCTCCAGACCAGTGTCTCCCTTGGCCTCCTAGTCAATGAGACCAAGTTGGAACTCGTGCCCTAGCAGGTGATCAGTTTCATCAGAGCAGAGCTTGACTCTTGCAGAGCCAGAGCCTGGCTCCTGGTGGACGGGGCAGAGGCTCTCTCCTCCTGTGCCCAATCAGTTTGGGTTGGGCAATTGTGCCCTGTCTGGGACTTCCTGCACTTGCTGAGCTATGTGGTGGCCTGCACCAACGTGGTCTGTTGGGCCTGCTGGAGAATGCGCTCCCTGCAGTGAGAGCTGACAAACCAGTGGTCTCAGCGTAAGGGTCACTTCGACCAGCTGGTCATTGTGACCTGGCGGATGTAGTGGTTAATCCCAGCACGTCTGCAGGAAGGATCCCATTTGTCTGCCCAGAGCCGACAGTCGTCCTGATGACCGATGTCTCTCTCATAGGCTGGGGTGCCCACCTGGGAGCACACAGAGTCCACGGGCTTTGGATCCCTAAGGAGTCCCAATGCCACATCAACCTGCTGGACCTCTGAGCGGTTCAGCTAGCGCTGACTGCATTCACTCCACACATTCAGGGTCAAGTGGTCCAAGTCCAGATGGACAACACCACGACCATGTACTACCTCAATAAACAGGGCAGGACGCACTCCCTGCCCTTGTGCAGGGAAGCTCTCCATGTCTGGACCCTTGTGCACAACCTGGAGGTGGATCTCCTAGCCATCCATGTGGCAGGAGCCTCCAGTCAGCTGGCGGATGCCCTCAGCTGGGTGGGCAACATGTCTCATGAGTAGTCTCTTCACTCAGAGGTAGTTCACAGACTGTTCTCCCAGTGCGGCACCCCTCAGGTGGACCTGTTTGCCTCCAGGGAGAACACAAAGCTGAGGCTGTTTTGTGCCCACCTCCCCCTCAGCAGGAACACTGCAGGGGGATGCCTTCTCAAGGCTCTGGACCTCAGGCCTCTTCTATGCCTTTCTTCTGCTTCCATTGATCCACAAGGTGCTCCTCAAGGCCAGGAGGGACAAGGTACAGGTAGTACTGGTGGCTCCAGCCTGGCCACACCAGTTCTGAAAGCCCGATCTCCTAATCCTCAGCAGCAGACTCCCGAGGCGTCTTCTCCTGTGCCCAGACCTGCTTTCCATCAGTCAAGGGAAGGTACTACACCAGGACCTTCAATCCCTGCAACTGACAACCTGGTTCCTGAGCGGCTAGAGTTCCAGGCTTTGGGTCTCTCTGAAGCAGTCTTCACCATTGTGGAGGCATCTTGGAAGGAGTTGACGAGGAAGTTCTACACCTTCAAATGGAAGAGATTCTCCATTTGGTGTCAGGGCAAGGGATTGAACCCTTTGTCCTGTCCAGTGGCTAGCATCCTTGATTATCTTTGGTCCCTCTCTCAGTCGGGCCTTTGATCGACAACCCTTAAGGTGCACCTGGCAGCCATCTATGCTTACCAGGTGCGGGGTCGGTAAGCAGTCGGTGGCACAAGAAAAGATGGTCTGGCACTTCTTCAAAGGCCTTGACCACATTACCCTTCCGGTATGTGAACCACCACCACTGTGGGACTCGTTGCTGGTTTTGGCAAATCTCATGGGCAAGCCATTCGAACCAATGCACAGGTGTGATATCTCTCGCTTGTCATGGAAGAGTCAGAAGACTGCCTTCTTGGTGGCTATCATGTCATCCAGAAGAATCAGTGAGCTCCAGGTGCTTTCGGTGGAGTCTCCTTACCTGGTCTCCCACAAGGACAAGGTTATCCTGTGCCCCAAGCCGAAGTTCCTCCCAAAGGTTGCATCAGAGTTTCACCTTAACCAGGTGATTAATCTCCTGGTGTACTTCAACAGTCACACCTCGGAGGCTGAGCACAGGCGCCATACTCTGGACCTGAGGCAAGTGCTTGCTTATTACAAGGAGTGCATGGTTGGAGTTCGGGGAGAGGTTCACCAGCTGTTTGTCATCTATGCCGAAGCCGCACCTGGCAGACCTACAGCCAAGCTGATGATTGGCAGGTGGATCACATGCTGCATTGATCTCATGCTGCACTGCCACCTGTAGTCCCTCAGGTGGCAGTATAGCAATGGAACTGGCTGCCATCCCTTCCTGGAGGAGGATAGTCTCCTCTGGGATGCTTGATCCTCCTACCCTGGTTGAGCCCCTACGGCCCAAGTTTGTTCCTCAACTTGGGTCACCGGTATGGGAGAGGTGAGGCACGAGGCGCCACAGCCCTATGTGCCACTGGACCAGCTTATTTCGTTTTTTAATTTCCAGTTTCTCTTAATACCCAAGGGGTGAACCAGTTGACAAGACCATGATCTTATGCCTACTGAAGGAGCCAACACTGATCCCTGGTTACTTACTGCCTGTCCCCTCATTTAGGGTTTCAGACTTAACTCTCTGGTAGGGCAGGGTGATCAGCAGGAGAGCCCACTGGAATTTACAAGACTGAGGGAAGGGGTGCAGGGGACCCTGCAGTGTAGGCACCACAACTAGGCAGGGAAGTTGCAACAGTATCAACTGCCTAAGTGCCACTGTTATTTCCACTTGTTTTTCATCCCTCCCATCCCACTGCACCCAAGATAAGAGCCTTGTCTGTGCATTCAGAAGTGGGCTGTGACCAGGCCCACCCACCACACTATAATGGACGATCATTGGCAGTAGTGGCATTGTTAGACCCAGGCCTCAGGGGCTTGAAGCATGGATCTTTGTTTATGGTCCTGAAACCTTTGCAGAATGCCACTACTGAAATTGGTCCTTTTTTTAACAGTTCTACAATTTAAATCCAGTCTTTGAAGACCCTGGACCTTCTGTTACTCTAGCAATGCCTCTAGTTTGTGCATGACTGGCTATATGATGCCACTGTCCCATATGTCAATGTCCTGCATCTCACTAGCTACAGGATTTCACGCATGGTCTGTAGCTGCATATAGTGATGTGGAATAAGGGGTGGAGCCAGCTGCCCTGCAGCAGTGTAGATGTGCTCTGTAACATGTTCGTAACCACTGAGGCTGATGAGAGGGCCCAGTCCTCCTCAACTTTTTTAGGCCCTGCAAAATAGCTGTGACAGTTGGCATTGTCATGAAAGGCTCAGTAGATCCATGTCCTTCTCTCAACTTTTTAGCTGTAGTTTCATCCATGCTCTGCAGGAATAGAAAGTTTTAATCTATAATTGAAATATAGTTTTTTTTTTGTTTGTTTTTTTGCAAAAAAAACTCACTACAGTATATAGAAACGGGCAGCGCTGGAAATGGTAACATTTCACTGGGGGAACCCACTTCCTTTGATGTAGGATCAAACACACCTGATAATGGTCTGGGGACATATTTCGTCATTGTATGTTGCATGTTTACGCTTGATTTAGTTGTATACCTTAAGGGAGTGCATTTGACACGGAGCAGTCTTTCTTAATTTTGCTCCTGGAACTGAGTCACACTTCTGAGTCCCCTTCTGGAACTGAGTCCATCCCCATTTCCACCATTGAAAACTGGCAACGTTCTCCTGTATCTGATGACTGACTTTGAAGATCTTTCTACCATGGGAAGACCGAAACAGATGACATCTAACTCTGCTGCTACCTTGTTCGAGGCACGAAGTGTGACAGGTGAGGCAGCCCAGTTGGTCCACTTCAGTGCACAAGAGAAAGCTGATGCCACTTTGGATAGACATCAACAAATGACAACTCAGCTGTGTACTACTGTTCAGGCTATCTACTTTTATTTGATAATTTTACAATACAACTAAACACCATGGAGCAAAACAAGTCAATTGAGCAGCAGTGTTGCTTAACTGATTAAACAGGGCTAGAAATTATTGTAATTCTGTCCTGGTTTGCATACCAGTTTTCAGGGCAGAATACAATGTTTATCATGCAGGTATTCCAGATGGAATACCATTCCCCCATACACCACTATACAGTTTAATCTGTATCACTGTTATTTTGAATGGGTGGAATACCAAATCTTCAGGCGGAATAACAAATCTGAGTTTTTGGCATTCCGCTTCCCACACCAGACTGTCTCCTTAATTTCTACCCCTGTGAAATAAAATAAAGATCTACGGACCTGGCTGGCAAGGGTGTAGACAGGCATACTCACTGTACACATTTGTGTACAGTTTTGTTGAGTGCCTGTCACAAATCATAAGCCACTCTGTTAATATTATCATTCTAATCTGTAGTATTTGGGTTAGTGTAGGCCACTGAGGAGTGTCCAATACATGTATAACCTCTTTTGAGAGTAGAAGAGTCATCTGACAACAATCTGACTTGTTTGGAAGGGGGTGCCATTTGGAAAGGATGTGTACATTTTATAATTGGGGGGGGTGTAACTGTTGGAGATTGTGTACAAAATGGAAATTTCTGGCTACACTCCTGCTGGCTGGGACAATCTGAAAACTTCCACTGCACTTATACAAGCAAGACTTTTGGGAGTTGAGGAAGAAACTGGAGAATTAGCTGTTTGAAAACCTAAAGCTCCCCACACAAACTAAGTTAGAGAGTGCATTGTAGTTTTATTTATTTATTCAATTAATTTTGTTGACCTGGTAAGACCACTGGGACCCGATGGTCCCTTTTTCGGGGGTGACCCGGGGTTAGTTACATATAAGCATAAGACAGTGCATACAGTAAGCAGGGATCATTCAAAAATACATTCATTGGTAGAAAATTTAAGTCAGGACAAGATACATAAGGACTATACCATTTAAGGGGTAATTTAGTACAGGACAGTTACAACAAAGGAATAGTAAGAGACACATGTTTGAAGCACTTGAGTGGGGTGGAGTCCCGCATGAGTAATTCCGAGCAGTTAGAAGTAACTCTTGTCGCTGCATCACTCTTGTTCCTCCCAGCCTCGTTTTCAGGCACAGGTGCACTTGCTACTATTTAACAGGTGACCTCGGAGCCCAGTGAGTTGGCTGATTGCAGGGCAGAAAGGAGTGTATTCCAGAGCAGAGGTGCAGAGTGGGTGAAGGAGCTGCTACCGGCAGTTGTCCTTGCCCTGGGTACCTCCAGTAAATATCTGCTGGAAGTCCTGAGCACCCTGCCAGTCCCCTTGGGGATTAAGAAGGCAGGTGAGACTCTCGGATGGAGGGTCATGCAGTATGCTTGGTTTGGGATGTATGCTGGACAGGGATACTGTTCTTCATGTGGCATGAGGTTGTCATCTGAACCTGGAGGAGCAGTCCAAATTAGTGTTCCCAGACCTCTCCCATGCTACTAGTCAGCGGCAGAAGGCCTTTGGATACTGTTGTAATGGATTAAGACTGTACTTTTGTCATGGAACATTTTAGAGAAAATCATGGCATTGCCATGGTCAGTATGATACAAATCATAGAGATGATAGAAAATGTTCATGAAAAATCCACGGTTTGTTAAACTACTTCAATTTTGACATATTGTTTAAACAAACACATCCACAAAGATTTAAATGTTTTAAAATACCATTGTTAGGCAGGCCCTGTGGCAAGAGGTAACATACTGAGTTGCTGTCTGGGAGAAAAGGGCTCACATGCAAGCCCCAGAATTCCACATTGGGGCTGATTGGGGATTATTAACTTATTTAAATCATTTGATTAATTTTGTTTGTTTGTTTATTATGTGTTGGCAGGGGTCTCTCCCCGTCAGGCGCTACTCTCCGGTTGAGCTCCATGGCCTCCATCCTTTTGACTGTCCTCTTTTATCGGCTGATGTTTATACTCGATGTCATGCATTGGGGATTGCTAGGAGAAGATACAGGGGCAGGGGCCGCGGACCTCTCGGGAGAGTGGAGCCAGGCAGCTGGATTGGAGTAGTGGGAACTAGGAGACACCCTGGGGCGAAATGGGGTCCCGATAGGGGTTTGCCCTGTCTGGTTCCCATACCCAAGGGCTCCACTATATGTGGGCGGATGACTCAGTCGACCTCGGGGTCTCATCCAACCCGGGTGGTGTTATGCAATGCCAAGTCTATTAAAAACAAGACGGCTATGATGGCTGATCTTGTTGGATCATCAGACCTGGCTTGCATCACCAAGACTTGGCTGGATGAAAATTCTGGCCCTATCTTGGAGTCAGCAATTCCGGCCGGGTTTTCTGTGATACACTGCCCAAGGTTGGATCATAGGAGCGGGGGAGTGGTCATTGGTTTTAGATCAGAATTGAGCCTTGTGGAGGTGCCAGTAGGGGAGACTCAGTCCTTTGAATGTATCGTGGGCTCAGGTGTAGGGTGCAGGATTCTTCTTGTCTACCGTCCACCCGGGGGTGAGAAGCAATTCCTGCAGGAAGTCGCGGACTTCATCATCGACGTGGTGTTGGAGTCCCCCAGATGGATGGTACTGGGGGACTTCAATACCTGGGTCGATGATGAACTCTCGCAGTTTGGTCAAGGCTTCCTCCAGTTGATGAATTCGCTGGACTTCTCATAGGTAATTACCTCTGCGACCCATAAGCAATTTGGTGGTGGAGCCAGTCAGTTGGTCGGACCATCACATCATAAGGTTCAATTTTCAGGCGCGCCCCCCGTATAGGCCTACCCCTATCGAGATGGTTCGGTATCGCCTTTTTAAGGGGTTTATCTCCTGAGGGATTACTGGCGGTACTGGACCTATCAGGGCTTCTGAGGAATAGCAGTGACCCAGATACCTTAGTCCGAGGTTATAATGATGCTGTGACTGAGGCTCTGGATTGTCTCGCTCCTATCCGTGTTTGTCCCCTTACCAGCGCCCTCGGTCCCCTTGGTATGATAGAACCTTGAGAGAGCTGAGGAAAGTGGGATGAAGGCTGGAGCGTCGCTGGCGAAAATTGGGCCTGGATGCTGACAGACTTAGATTGTTAGCCCATTATAAGGATTATCAATCGGCTATCTCCCGTAAGAAGGTTCCTTTCCAGGGAGATTGCTGCGGCAAGAAATCAACTGGCTCAACTCTTCCGAACTGTAGACAGACTGTGCAATCCAGTCTGTCTGCAGTCTCAGAGAGCATCGTCGCAAGGGAAGTGCGATGAATTCACTCCCTTTTTTGCCGATAAGGTTGCTGACATCAGGTCTGAGATTCTCACGGGACGCCCCAACGGGACAGACAGTGATTGGTGGGAGATGGCAGTTCCTCTGTCTGCCTGGTCTGACTTCGGCCGGCTGGCGATCGGGGATGTCATGAAGATCATCAAGTCTTTGCAGCCGACCTGCTGTGGTTTGGACCCTGGCCCAACACGCCTGCTTGTGGGGTGTGTTGAGACCATCAGCCCGGTCCTTGCTGAGATAGTCTGGTATTTGTTAGAATCCGGGGTGTTTCCGGACACCCTGAAGGAGGCGGTAGTGGTACCCCTTCTTAAGAAACCATCTCTCGACCCAGACTGTCTTGCAAACTACAGACCCATCTCTAACCTTCCCTTTGTGTGTAAGGTTATTGAGAAGGTGGTTGCGCTGCAGCTGGAGGGTAATTTGACCATCCACGACATCTACGATCCTCTCCAGTCTGGTTTACGGAAACTGCATAGTACCGAGACAGCCCTTGTTCGGGTTCTTAATCTCCTCACACCAAAAGATCGGAGGAGCCATTCCAGCTTGGTTCTTCTTGATCTCTTGGCGGCATTTGACACTGTGGACCATGGGGTGTTGATCGGGCACCTGCGGTCAATCTGTGGACTGTCTGGTACAGTCCTCAGATGGTTCTATTCTTTCCTTACTGGCAGGTTTCAGAGAGTTGTCTGTGGGGTTTATTCCTCTGACAAGGTCTCCCTGCCATGTGGGGTTCCGCAGGGCTCTGTACTGTCCCCCATGTTGTTCGCAGTCTATATGCTGCCGTTGGGAGACATTGTAAGGTGGTATGGGCTGAGTTTTCATTGTTATGTAGATGATACTCAACTCTACCTGCCCTTTGTGCCCGATCAGGGGGGAGCTGTCTTGTGTTTTAACAACTGCCTTTCTGAGATTGAGGATTGGATGAGTGCCAGTTGGCTGAGGTTGAACCCAGATGAGACTGAGGTTTTGGTGGTGGACCCGGGCCGTCGGGTAGAGGGGCCATCAGAGGGGCGAGCCTCGGGACTCTGGCTCGGTGGTCGCCAGCTGACAACCTCTGAACGGGTGCGGGATCTGAGTGTGATTCTTGATGACTGATTGACGCTTAAACATCAGGTGTCATCCGTTGTCAAGACCGCCTTTTACCATCTAAGGAATGTAGCCCGGATCAAGCACCTAGTTCCGCCCAATGACCTACCAGTTTTGGTTCGCGCCTTTGTAACCTCTCGCCTTAATTACTGTAATGCCCTGTACTAGGGCTACCAGCGGTTGATATCCGCCACTTACAGCTGGTGCAGAATGCGGCAGCTAGGCTGCTGACTGGGCTGCCTCATAGCTGTCATGTCATGCCAGTGCTACGCAATCTGCACTGGCTGCCTATTCAGTGGTCAGTTTGCTGACCTATAAGGCCCTACACAGACTGGGGCCGAGTTATCTGCAAGATCTTCTTCATCCGTATTATTGCCCTCCGTCCGGCAAACTCCTGGCGAGGGATTGCTAGAGATTCCCAGGGTTCGCTTAAAGTCATCTGGGGCCCGTGCGTTTGAATTTGTGGCCCCATCCCTGTGGAATTCTCTACCTCATCGGATTCGATAGTGCCTGTCAGTGGAGAGCTTTAAATCTGTATTAAAAACCCATTTATTTACTTTGGCATTTTCTGATATACTGCAGATGTTTTTATATGTGTAGTTTTATCTTTTATAGATATGTACTAGCGCTACGGTTCTGGAATAGTGCTATTATATAAATAAATAAATGATGATGATGATGACCAACCACCTTGCTATGGGAGCACAAAATTAAAGGTCTGTATTTACAAACTCCAAAGACTATGATATTTTCATGAAAATTTACCAAAATTGTGTAGCTGTTATAGAAAATGGGAAAATAACAGAATCCATGACTTCCACGGGAAAGGTACAGCCCTTAAAAAGGATATTTTTTGAACATAGGATTCATTTTTAATTCATGGTTTCCAGTGTGTCTGAAAGTTCTCTAACAAGCGGAGTTGCATTTTTTTTCCAATCCAGCCAACCTTATTAGGGTCCTGGACCAAACTGATCCTGAGTCACAGACACTGGTGACTGAAAACACACATGATTTGAAGTTAGACAATCTGTGAGAGATACTTCTTTCCGGAGGAATCTTTTTCACATGCACGTCTGGGCAGTCTCTCAGTACTTGACTTGTTTGCCAAAACAGATAGAGATCGATCATACTGAGGACTAATTACAGTATTTCTTTTGATGTTATTTTATACGGGAAGAGGAGAGTTTTATTAAGCAGACTTGGAACGTTGTGACTAAAATGACATTTGGGTTAGATGCTATGGAAAATTTTAAAGTGATATAAAGTCTGTATTTTTTGGCATAGTTGTATTATTTCCCAGCATTGCTCCTTTTTTCTTAAATAATGCACACTCTCAATTTTCCATTGTAGTTCCAAAATCTTGAAGTTTGGAAACGGCTTGTTACTATTATTTACAGTTATTTACAATTATAATTTATTCTGTAATATACATACTCAGCATGTTTTTTCTTTTCTTGTAAAGTAGGCTATTGGCTTCCAGCTGTGTTTTCAGAAAATTATTTCTACAAGAGCAACTGCTTAATTTGTTTGCTAAAATACTCTCTTGTGTGTTCTGCTAGACTGTGGTATTTGGTCACAATTTCTTTCTTTTTTTATTTTGGAACTTGCATTGGCATCAGGGACTCGATGGGCAAGTAAGAGTGAGATTAAAAATGGACAAACCCTCATAAACCCTATACCTCATTAGTTGTTAATATTTTCCTCCTGTGTAATGCTGTGCAGTGCTAGGTCAGTGGGGAATAAAACCACTGTCATCAGAGATGTTATCTCTGAGTTGCACTCTGACCTAGCATGTGTCACTGGGACCTGGCTGGACACTACCACTGGGCCTGTTCTGGCAGAGGTGGTCCTTCCTTGTTTCTCAGTAATCATCACCTAAGACTGGAGCGTAGGGGTGATGGGGTGGTCTTTTTAGATTTAAACTGGGCTGTGTGGTTTACCCTGTTGAGTGTAGAGTTTGTTTGAGTGGGTGGCTTTTGAAGGCATGGTTGGTCTGAGTTGCATGATTATCCTGGCTACCCTTCTTTACATTTTGGCTTCAACATCAATTCAGTTCATCTTTCTTTATAAAAAGCGCTATTCATGCTGATCATAGCGCTTGTACAATAAAACACAATAAATATCACACTAAAAACATAAAAACTACTCAAACAGTTCTTCAGCAAAATCAGTAACCAAGAAAGGCAAGGTCAAACTGGTATATTTTTAAAGCAGTTTTAAAGCTCTCCACTGTTAGGCACTCTCGAATCCAATGAGGTAGAGAGTTCCATAGGGTGGGGACCGCAAATACAAAAGACCGGTCCCCAGATGTCTTCAACTGAACCCTGGGAACCACTAGCAATCCCTCATCGGTAGAGTGGTGTAGTTGGAAGGGGCAGTAGGGATGCAAGAGCTCTTGCAGGTAACTCAGACCCTGTCCATGTACAGCTTTAAAGATCAGCAAGCCGACCTTAAAGGTAGTCCGCCACTGAACTGGCAGCCAGTGCAGTCCTCTCAGCACAGGTATGACATGACTAGATCGAGATAGCCTCATCAGCAGCTTGGCTGCCGCATTCTGCATCAGCTGCAAATGGCGGATATCAACCCCAGGAAGCCCTAGGTACAGGGAGTTACAGTAGTCAAGGTAGGTGGTCACAAAGGCGTGGACCAAAGGAGGGTAGATCGCTAGGTGGAACAAGGTGCTTAATCCGGGCGATATTCCTCAGATGACAAAAAGAGGACTTGACGATGGCTGACACCTGAGAACGCAGCGTCAGCCCATCGTCAAGGATAATGCCCAGATTCTGCACCCTGTAGGAGTTTGCAGAAAATCTGTCCTCCCTGGTCTTGGCATCTTGGAGACCAATGGCCCTTGTTGACTTCAATACCTAAATGGACAATACCGTCAGTAGATTTGCTGTCAAACTCCTTGAGCTCATAGGAGAGATAGGACTCAAATAGGAGATTCCCTTGGCCATTCATGAGGAGAGAGCACATGTTCAAACTCATGTTTCTCAGCTGGTTTGGAGATAAGTAGATTCTCACTGGAGCCAGTCATTTGACAGCACCACCGTACCATTCATCTCAGTATCAAGACCTCATGAAATCATCCCAACTGCAGAGTTATCCATTTCCATTGTAAATGGGTCCTTGATCTTGAGTGATTTCTGTGTCTTTTGGGTACCTCAAGTCTGGTGTTAGCCTTTGCCAGGGGGTGCATTGATGTGGTAAAGGCTTATTGTATGGCCTTGTCTGCTTGACTCCTTTGTGCAAAATTGTTTCCATCTCATGACCAGTGTATAAATATTGGAATCCTTGCGTCTCTCTGTGCAGGACTTCTATTGCTGTACTTGAATTATTTTTTGTGCCCTTCTCTGCACTACCTTAACTCTATCCCTGTCCTTTTTTCAAGTGTGAACTCCGGACCTGCATGCTGTACTCCAAATGTAGTCACTCCAAGGATGTGTACTGGGGCAGGATCACCTGTTTCCTTCTGTTACTGAGCCCCCTGCTTGTGCATCCCAGCATCTTATTTGCCTTCCTCACTGCTCTGTTGTACTGTGCTGTGTTTTAAGTTGCCTGCTATTAAAATCCGAGATTTCTCTCCTCTGTTGTTTTTTTCCTAAGACTACATCTCACAATCTGTAGTCTGTCTTCAGGTTCCTTACCCCTATGCACGTAACTTTGCAATTTTTCCTTAGAAGTTTTAGTTCTCAGACCCTTGACCATTCATCCAGTCTTTTCAGATCTTTACTGTGTCCTGACTCCCTCATCACTTTTCAGAAAGGCATATCTTCCCTTGAGTCCTTTCCCTGATGATGCAAATAAAGATGTTGTATAGTACTGAGCCTAAGACTGATCCTTGGGGAAACCTATTGGTGACTTCCCTTACCTATGAGAATTTCCCATTTAAGACCACTCCCTGTCTTCTCCCAAATAGCAAGATCCCAATCCATCCTATAATCTTGTCCCCCACCAAAATATCCTCCAATTTCTTAACTGTTTTCCCATGTGGGACAGAGTTGAAGACATAGAACACAGACGCTGATGGCAGATAAGAGCCACATGGCCCATCCAGTCTGCCATTCTTTGTTGCACTGCTTGCACTGTAGACCTCTCCAGGTCTATGGCGCACTTTCTCTGCCACCCCCTTACCCAGGGCTTCAGATAATTTTTTTTGGGTGGAAGTCAAATACTTCCATGGCTTGAAATCTGGAAGTCATTTCAGTTTACCGGAGTCAAAATACTCCAGATGTCAATTTTTTGGAAGTCATAATAATTTCCATCTGACAAATTTTGGCAGTCAAAATACTTCCATTCCTGTACATTTAGAAGTCAACTTATTGGCCTTCTGAATACCTCGCTGACACAAGCTAATATGCAGTGACACAGCAGGATGACATAATATGGGTTGTGCCTGGGGCAGGGGGCAGGGGAGGTAGGTCTGTAAAACACTATATAGATATTGGCAGCCAGCTAGCAACCAGCAGGGCAGTGCAAGCTGATTTTAAAGAGGCAGACTGGACACAAACTAACACTAAGTTGCTTCACTCCATGATGCTGAGAAGTAGAAGAGTTAGGTCACATTAATATGTAGCACTCAAGTGCATTTTGATAAGGAGCAGCCAACCACCACATTGCTGTTTTAAGTGTACGTTTTCACATCATGCCTTCTTTCCCTTCTAATGCCCTCACCGTCGGATAAAAATAAAAAAAACCCATAAAATTAAGTACAATAAAAATTAGCAGATATTATGAGGGTTCCACTTAGCGACTGCACTTTATGATTTAGCAATTTATCAGTACTCAGACTGATATGATGATATAATAACTGGTGATCCCTGTTATCAACCCAGTCTCGCGCCAAGAAGCCTGCAGCACTCGCATTCCAGAGTAAACAGAGTCTAACTCATAGCATGACCTCCATAACTTACAGATCCAAATGAGAAAGTGTAATCATTTTAAATGAATTCTGTAGCTTACCCTCCGGTTTAGAGATCTGTGTGTGTACAGCATTTATTTATTTCATTTATTTATTTCGTAAAACCAACACGGAGACCCGCGGCCAAAACGCTCGTACTTCCTTACTGCACCCCCTTCTCTGATGGCCCCTGCCGGACCCCTTCCTCTCCAATGTCCTCGACTAGAATACCTAGGAGGGCAAAACTATTTGTTACTTCCACCCTCTGACCCATTTCACCTATGCCTGCATTGTTCTTCATACTGGGCATCTGTCTGCCTTTTCCTGAGCCTACTGTCTTCGATTCCTCCTGATCCTTGACTGACCCCTTTTCTCTAGCTACAGACATCATTTTTGTGCCTCTAGACTTCCTGCTGTCAGTTCCCACTGACTCCTTTCCTCCTGTCTCTGGCATTACTGTCCCAAATCTGGACTTGCTGTTGTCTGTTGCCACCTCTGGTCTATCCCCTCTGGATCCCCTTCTATCCTCTCCCTCCTAAGCCTTTGACTTCCAGAACAGTGTATCTGATCCTCCAGTGAATCCACTCAGCCCTTCCCACTCCTTCCTTGGCTTATACCGTCCCGATCTCTCTGCCCCCTTTTCCCAGCTTCCCCCCCATTTAACCCCCAGCTTAGCCCCGCCATTTCCTGTCTCAGCTGAGTGAGCTGCTTACACATCATACAACCCCCCATCTCCAAGCCCAATTTAGGATCATAGCCATTCCACGGCCACTGTACCCCACCACCCTGCCAAAGATCCCCCTCTCTTGGTCGCCCTTCCCTCTGTGCTGCCTTACCATTTCTTCCGTGATACTTGGATACGGTCCTAAAATCACCCTTATGTATTTTTGGGCCCCGACCCTCACCCCCTCCTCAGCCCCAACCCACAGTCAAGACTTTTTAGGAATAATAAAGCATGTGCAAACCATAGGCATCAAGAATTAATAACCATATCCACCACGTCCAAGTCATCAAGTTCAAGTCCAAATCCCCAGCACCTCCAGTGTCAGGAGTCCAAGATCAAGTTCCCAGCACCTCCAGTGTCAGTAGTCCCTACCCAGTTTATTTCACCTCAAATCAAGTCCAAATCCCCAGCACCTCCAGCGTCAGTAGTCCAAGATCAAGTTCCCAGCACCTCCAGTGCCAGTAGTCCCGACCCAGTTTATTTCACCTCAAATCAAGTCCAAATCCCCAGCACCTCCAGCATCAGTAGTCCAAGATCAAGTTCCCAGCACCTCCAGTGTCAGTAGTCTCGACCCAGTTCATTTCACCTCAATTTCAGCTCTTTTGTGAAGGATTTCTTAGTGTCTGTGTCAATTTCCCATATCCACCGAGGTTGAAGTCCAAGTCCCCTGTGGAGAAATGCAGAACCCAGTTCCTTTGCTGCAAACCAGCTCCTCGCAGTGATTTCTTTAGCTCAGGCCACTCCTTGCTCCCACTTTTAGTCCTTCTATTGGTCTGGCTGGCTATTTTTAAAGCCTACCACCTTGGCACCTCTCTCCCTGATTGGCCTGATCCTAAACCACTGTCTGCGGTTGGCCAGCCGTTCATCCCTGCTTCAGTCGCTGGACTGCCACCTGTGCCCCTTGCTAGTTCAGCTCCAAACAGCTCAGCTCTCCTTCCTCTGATCACCAACCTTGACCCCGCTGCCGACTGCAGCCACAGCTCCACGCAGCTCTCCACTCTCCTTTCTCTGGTCACCGACAGCGACCCGCTCCCCCGCTGCTAACACAGCTAACAAACACAGGAATGCACAGTCCAATTTCTTTCTGTGCTACCTGGGCTATTGGTACAACTTATGACAGAGGTCACCCAGGGTCACAGCTAGGCAGATATTGACAAGGGCATTTGGCTATGCAAGACCTTCCAGGCATGCACTGCCCAGCCCCATTACGTTGATAGCTTGTTGCTCACTTACTCAAGTACAAGTGCAGGATGTGGAATTCTTTTGTCCTTGTGCTTCCTTTGTTATTTAGAAAGGTTGTTTAAAAGCCCACAAAGAGATCCCTTAGGAGCAAGCCAGACAAAAATGTGGATTTGAGCAGGACCCAGAGTCACTGGAGTTTGTCAGATCTAGTTGCTTCACTTCTGTTTTGCTTGGGATAGCTTCCAAAAAGATGATTTTAAACTGAAAATGCAAATACCTTGTGGTGTTGCTTTGCAGAAATCCAGTCCAGGAAACCTTCATAGATGTAGATCTGGTGGACTTCCTAGAGATTCCAGAATCTCCCCCAAAGATCATTCCTCTAATGTTTCCAGCATTGAAGAATGTCACCACAGCAGCCTGGCACAGACCAGACATGGTGCCAGCTATGCCACTCAGGGCGGACCAGCTTTATCACATCCCTCTGGGTCTTCCTTATTTTGCTGCCCAGGCCAAAACTAGTTCAGTGGTCATTAAGGCAGCGCATGACAGATCTAAGGTGCCTAAACACCTTAGTTCCCTTCCCCCCAGACAACGAATCTCATGCGCTTGACCTCTGGAGCAAAAAGGGTTTATTCCTCCTCTACCTTAGGCCTGAGGATTGCAAACTATCTGTCACACATGGTTAAGTACCAGAATACCAACTGGAAGAAGGGCAAGGCTATGGCTCAGGCCCTTCCTGATGGCACACAAAAACAGGAGTTTTTCCAGTGTTTCCAGGCGGCTAAGGATGTCACTAAACATCTCCTCAGAGCACTGTATGACGTGGCTGATACCATTGCCAGAGCAGCTGCCACCGATATATGCCTGCGTAGGCACTCCTGGCTCAGGATTTCTGGGTTTGCAGCGGACATGCAGCACAAAGTGCTTAATGCCCCTTTCAGTGGCACCAAACTGTTCAGCCCTGATGTCCAGGACCTCATAAATTATCTGCAGACCTCGGGCACGACCATCAAATCTGTCCATTCCCTCTACCATACCCAGCCAAGGGGCAGAGGGTGGCCTGCTTTTCATAAGCAGATCAGTAGGCCTGGATCAACTCCCGGTGCCCAGGGAAAACGTGGAGCCCAAACTTCCTTGCTCACCCCTCCAGTGCTGGAGCGGTGGCCAAGTGCCCCAGAAGTGAGGAACCAGCCCCTGTAGCTGGCTTCTCTTCAGCTTGACTCCTTGCCAGACCCTTCTCCTCTGGTTCAGCCCCAGGAGGCAGTAGTCGGAGGTTGGTTTTCCCTCCATCTGAATCAGTGGCAGACCATAACTTCAGATGCATGGATTCTGCAGATATAGAAAAGGCTCACACCTTGGAGCTCATACAGCAGCCTCCACACACCCCTCCTCCACCCTCCAGTAACCCCCTGGCTCACTTGTCTGTTCTCCGGGAGGAGCTGCAGTGTGTTTCATGCAAGAAGGCCATCGAACCAGTGCCCAAGCACCAGAAAAAACAGGGGTTTTATTCCAGGATCTTCCTGGTCCCCAAAAAGACCAGAGATCTGAGGCCCATCCTAGATTTAAAGGACCTCAATATATATGTCCAGTACAAAAAGTTCTGGATGGTATCTTTACCAGGCCTGATGCCCCTCTTCAAGACCAGGGACTGGCTCTGTTCACTGAGGACATGCAGGATGCTTACCTGCACATCTTGGTCTTTCCTCCACAGAGGAAGTTTCTTCGTTTTGCATTTCAGGGTGAGCATTATCAGTTCAAAGTGCTGCCTTTTGGCTTATCCTCTGCACCGCAAGTGTTTACCAAGTGCTTGGCAGTGGTCGCACCAACTCTAAGAAGAGAGGGACTGTATGTCTTCCCTTACCTGGATGATTGGCTTCTCAAGGCCCCATCCAGGGAACAGCTCTTGCTGACTCTAGAGCGTACTCTGCAGCTTTTTCACTCCCTGAGCATTATGTCAACCTGCCCAAGACTGTTCTAGTACCTTCCCAAAGGCTGCAGTATATAGGGGCGGTTCTGGATTCTGTGAAGGGGAAGGTCTGCCTGCCCCCAAAACAGGACGGAGTGCCTCATAGCCCAAGCTGAGGAAGTCGCTCAGAATCAGTACATTTCTGCCAGGGTGTACCTCAGATTGTTGGGCCTAATTTCAGTGTCCATTCCCACCATTCCGCTAGCCAGGCTTCATATGCGTACCCTTCAGTAGACCCTCAGGGTACAATGGGACCAGCGCATAGATCAGCTGGTCCTGGTCTCTTCCCCAGTACACAAGGTACTGCAGTGGGGGATGGACCCCTTGAATCTACTTCCTTCCGGATTTCTTCCTCACATCAGATCTTAACCACAGATGCTTCAGGTCTGGGCTGGGGCACACACGTGGGCCCCTTCCAAACCAAGGGCTCCTGGTCCCAGTGGGAAGCTGCCCTGCATATCAGTGTCCTGGAGATGAGAGAGGTGCTCTATGCCATGCAGGCCTTTCAAGAGCATCTTGCTCCGGGCAAACTTGTCTACTACATCAACAAACAGAGCAGGACTCACTCATGACCCCTTTGCAGGGAGGCCATCAGAGTGTGGTACTGGGCACTGGAGCACAGTCTGACACTCTCTGCATGTCTTGTGCCAGGTGTCCTAAACACCCAGGTGGGCAGTCTCAAGAGGACGCAGTCCAGCATGCATGAATGGGAACTTCTCTCATCCATTGCAGAAGATCTGTTTGACAGATCAGGTCATCCAGAGTTGGACCTTTTTGCATTCCCACTTGGTGCAGATCAGCTCAGTTTCCACTTGCTAGATCCAGGTTCTGGAGTTTTCTGGCAGGACACGTTGTCCCTCCTTGGAGTGAGAGGTTTCTGTACTCATCATTCCTTCCGTTTCCTCTGATCCAGAGGGCGCTGATCAAGCTGCAGATGGAGGGGGCCAGCATGATTCTGGTGGCACCATCCTGGCCTTGCCAGATATGGTTCCCTCTACTTCAGTAGCTGACAAAGGAACCTCCGGTCCCTCTTCCTCTTTGCAGGAATCTGCTGACCCAGGATCATGGGACCTTGGTCCATCCCAACCTCAGGTCCCTTCATCTGCATGACTGGCTCCTGAGAATGTAGCCATTGCCAGGTTTGGGGTTGCTAAAAGGATGATGGACATCCTGGTGGCCACCTGGACGCCTTCCATTCCCACCACATATGCCACAAAGTGGAAGCAGTTTGCCATCTGGCCTGCCAAACATGCCTTGGACTCTTTCACCTATTTAGTAAACATATTCTCCCATCATGTTGATCAAGTTGTCAAAACTGCCAACACGAAACTGGGCATCCTCCATAGAAACAAGCACTCGATGACACCTGCGGCCCTCAAATTAGCCACAGGCAGCACTGTATTGTCATCCATTGACTATGGGTTACCAATATACATAGCAGGATCAGACACTGCCCTAAGCAGGATACAAGCACTCGTAAATAGGGCTTGTCGTCTGGCACTTGGGGCAGATCGCTGGACTCACACCTGTGTCCTCTACTCTGAGACTGGCTGGCTCCCTCTGTACTTAGGAGCCCAATACCAAACATGCCTGATCATAAAAAAGTGCAACTAGGCCTCATGTGGGAATTCACAAGTAGTCTATTCAAGAAGGCAGTGCATACAAAGCAAACCAGAAATGCGACAAAAGGAGGACTTCAAGTCCCTTTCAAGCGCATGGCTTTGGCCCAGAAATCCATTACTTTTAAGGTCCCCAAATGGTTTAATGAGCTACCCGACACGCTGACAGGAGGCACAAAGCTGAGCCAGTTCAAAAGAGGGGGCTATGGTCCCATCTTAAGAGTGTAACTGCGCAAGCATATGATCAACAGATCCTCTTGTTTTTTACCCTCTTTTCACTCCTACCCCTCTCCCCCCAATTCCCCTCAATAAATCGACTTACCACCCTCAACCACCACCTTACCCCTCCTCATTTCTCCCTACCCACACCGCTTCCATTTTTGACAATGCTACTCTATTTGCTTACCCCCTTCCCTATCATCCCACTGACTTAACATTGCCATATTGCTGACATGTTCATTCCTACCAGGATAGCCCTACCCTACAACAAATAATGTAATGCACTTTCTCTGTTGTTAAGACGTACCTGAAACTAGCAAGTCTTGAACCTCATGTGACACTATAATGATTTCATGATGCCTACCATGTGAGCTCTGCTATCTGTATTGTATTGTATTGTTTTTTTGTCCTTGACTTGGAACCTTTGAAAATGAGTCTTTGACTCAAAGGTATTAATCCTAATCAAAATAAATAAATAAAAATAAAAAAATATCCTGGACTACCTGATCCCTTTGTCCAACTCAGACCTCTTTCGGCTGTTTCTGCCTTTCATGAGTCCATGGGTGACCGCACGATTGCTCAAATGGATGTCTCCCCTACCTTTCTTAGAGGCATCCTGCATATGAAACCCCCAATCCATTCCCCTGCCCTGGCTTGGGACTTGAATTTTACTTTGGAGAAGTTGACCCTGTCTCCTTTTAAGCCAATCATGACTTGTGATTTCGCTCTTGAAAAGTGCTGTTTTTAGTTGCAATTACTTCTGCTTGAAGAATTTCAGAGCTTCAGGCCTTCTGGTGTGAGGAGCCTTATTTGAGTTTTCACAAAGGCAGGGCATCTTTGCGCATAAATCCTAAGTTTCTGCTCAAGGTGGTCTCTAAGTTCACACTAAATCAGTCTATCCACCTTCCTGTTTATTTTCCTGAGCATGCCAATCCAGGGGAAGCACTGCTCCATATGTTAGATGTGACTAGAGCTTTGAAGTACTATCTGCTTCAGACTAAAGAGTACAGAAAGTCAGAGCAGTTGTTTGTTTCCTTCACCCCAGGTAGAGAGGACACTTCAGTTTCTAAGCAATGTTTATCCAAACAGTTGGCAAATTGCACTGTGTTCTGCTACAACATGCACGGCAAAGAATTGCCTGGTGATGTCAAAGCTCATTCCACCAGAGGTATGGCTACCTCGGTGGCTTGTTTCAAAGAGGTCTCAGCTGCTGACCTTCGTGCAGCTGCCACCTGGAGTACAGCTCACATTTTCACCAAGCATTACAGTCTGGACATTGCCTCCAGAGCCCATGCAGGATTTGTCAGGGCTGTAGTATAAGGACTCCTGTCTTAAGTTTATGGAGAGCCAGCTTCCCAGACTGTATATTTACATTTGTCACTGCTTGGTACTTGTTCCTATGGTGTAATTTGATGACTGACATACCCCTGAAGAAGATAGAAGAGTTATGTAAGAACTTACAATAACAGTAGATCATCTAGGGGATCTCAGTCATCATAGAAACATAGAATTTGACGGCAGATAAGGACTGCTTGGCCCACCCAGTCTGCCCATTTCCCCTACCTAATGGATAAGCTGCAGATCCTAGTTAACCAGCAGCCTACTTCTTCCTACCCCAACCCCCTAGAATTGCCTTATGACTGTCTCATGCATGCTTGAATTCCACCACTGATTTTGACTCCACAACCTCCTCCGGAAGGCCGTTCCATGCATCCACAACCCTCTCTGTGAAAAAATACTTCCTTAAATTACCTCTGAGCCACCCCCACTCTATCTTCAAATTGTTCCCCCTTGTTCTTGCACACCTCTTTTTTTGAAAGATGCTACCCTCTTGGACTTTGTTGATTCCTTTGAGGTACTTGAAAGTTTCTATCATGTCCCCCCTCTCCCTCCTTTCCTCGAGGCTATACATATTAAGCTCCTTAAGTCTCTCTTCATATGTCTTCTGGTGCAGACCCTGCACCATTTTAGTTGCCCTCCTCTGGACAGCTTCCATCCTGTCTATGTCTTTTGGAGATTGGGTCTCCAGAACTGCACGCAGTACTCCAGATGGGGTCTGACCAGCTTTCTGTACAGAGGGATAATAACTTCCTGTTTTCTACTGGTGATGCCTCTCCCTATGCATCCCAGTATCCCCCCAGAACTCCTTGCTGCCCTCTCACATTGCTTGCCCACCTTTAGGTCATCTGATATGACTATCCCTAGGTTCCTTTCCATTTTTGTTGTTGTTAGTATCTCACCCCCCATTGTGTACTCTTCCCCTGGGTTTTTGTTTCCCAGGTGCATTGCCTTGCTCTTCTTAGCATTGAATCTAAGCTGCCATACATTTGACCATTCCTCTAACCTTGCCAAGTCCCTTCTCATCCTTTCCACCCCACCTTGTGCATCAACTCTGTTGCAGATCTTTGTGTCATCTGCAAAGACACATACTTTTCCTTCCAGTTCCTCTGCAATATCGCTTATAAAGACAATGAAGAGGACCGGTCCTAATACTGAACCCTATGGTACCCCACTAGTAACCCCCCTGTCTTCAGAGTGGACTCCATTTACTACTACTCTCTGTGTCCTATTCTCCAGCCAATTCTTTACCCAGGCTGTCATCTTGGGACCCACTCCCAGGCTGGCTAACTTGTATATTAATCTTTTGTGTGGGACTGTGTCAAATGCCTTGCTAAAGTCCAGGTGGCCATGTCCACAGCCCCTCCCTGATCTACTACTTTGGTCACCCAGTCAAAGAAATCTATCAGATTTGTCTGGCATGACCTTCCCACTGTGAATCCATGCTGCTTTGGGTCCTGTGCCCCTCTGACCTCTAGATACTCAACAGTTCTTTCCTTCAGAAGTGATTCCATCATTTTCCCTACCACTGAGGTTAAACTAACAGGTCTGTAGTTTCCTGCTTCTGCCTTGTTCCCACTTTTGTGAAGGGGAATCACATCTGCCCTCCTCCAGTCCTCGGGTACCACCTCATCCTCCCATGATTTGTTAAAGAGGGTAGTCAGTGGTGTCACTAGTTCTACCCTTAGTTCTTTTAGAATTCTGGGATGAATCCTATCAGGCCCCATTGCTTTGTCCACCTTCAGTTTTAAGAGTTCTTTCAGAACCCTTTCTTCTGTAAATGGGCTAGTATCAACTTCTGTATCCAGAGTGTTTCTACTGTTTGTTTTAGGTACCTCCCCCTCTTCATTTGTAAATACTGAGCAAAAATATTTGTTTAGTATCTCTGCCTTTTCACAGTCACCCTCTTCCCACCCTCCTTCCCCTTTATTAAGCCTCACTATCCCTCCCTTGGTCTTCCTTTGCTCCCTGATGTACCTGTAAAAGGTTTTATCCCCCTTCTTAACTGAGTTGACTATCTTTTCCTTGGTTTGGGTCTTTGCTGTTCTGACTGTCTTCCCAGCTTCCTTTTGCTTTAACTGATACAGTTCTCTGTCCTGCTCCTTCTGTGATTCCTTGTACTTCCTGAATGCTTTCTTTTTCTTGAACCTTCACTGCTACTTCCTTTGAGAACCATAGTGGTTTCTTACATCGTTTGCTTTGTTTATTTGCTTCACACAAAGGCTTGTTACCTCTGTGATGGCAGTTTTTATTATTCCCATTGTTCTTCCACCCCTCCTTCCTGCCCATTTGCTAGTGCATTCCTTAGGCACTCACCCATTTTGGCAAAGTCAGCCCTCCTAAAGTCCAGTACTTTTGCCTTTGTATGGCTTGACTCTATTGCTGTGTTAATTGGTAACCATACTGTTTGATGGTCGCTAGTTCCCAGATGGCTACCCACTTCTATATCTGTGATCCTCTCTTCATCTCCATTTGAGAGAACCAGGTCTAAGATTGCTCCCTCTCGAGTGGGCTCCAATACTAGTTGTTTAAGGCATGCCCCCTGTAGGGCATCTAGAATAACCCCACTCTTGAAGTGGCTGCTGCAACTGCACTCCAGTTAACATCTGGCATATTCAGATCACCCATCAGCAGTATCTCCCTTTTTCTGCCATTCTAAGTATACTTTCTTTCATTTCCTTGTCCATTTCCTCCCCTGAGAAGGGGGTCTGTATACAACCCCTGTGCAGATTGTGGTGCCATTGCCTATCTCCAAATTTACCCACAGTGCTTCTTCTCCTCTCTGTTTTCCCTTTTGTTCTGTTGCTTTGATTCCTTCCCTTATGTAAAGAGCTACTCCTCCTCCTTTACCCTCCCTGTCCCTCCTGTAGATAGTGTATCCTGGTATGTTTACGTCCCAGTCATGGTTTTGTGTGAACCATGTTTCTGTGACTGCCACGATATCCAGATGTTCCTCCTCCATCAAGGCCACTAATTCAGGAAGCTTGTTACTCAGACTACGGGCATTGGTACTCATTGCTCTCCATTGTTTGATGGCTTTACCTTCTGTTGCAGCATCCCCACTGACCTTTCTACCTCGGTCTTTTCTCATTTAGTACCCTGTTTTGTAGGGAGAGGCTGGATTTCCTTGCTGCTTATCAGTGCCTCCCCCTTGACTAGTTTAAAAGCTTGCCAATGAAGCATTTAAACCGATTGCTCAAAAGACTTGTTCCCTTCCTGGACAGATGCAGACCATCCTGCCAGTATAGGCTGGTGTCCCTCCAGGTGGAATCCCAGTCCCCAATGAAGCCAAACCCCTGTGCTCCACACCATTTTTTCAACCATTCATTAAACTGCATGGTGCAAAGTACCCTCGCCTCACTCATGCCATTGACAGGCAACACCTCTGAGAAGGATACTGTGTATGCTACTTGTCTTAGGCCCCTCCCCAATTCTACAAAGTCCTTCTGCACTGCTCTAATCTCATGTTGAGCCAAGTCATTTGTCCCTAGGTGGACAATGACGTCCTGCTCAGACTCCCGTACAGCTGTTCTCGTGATCCTGAGGATGCGCTTCCTGTCCCTTCAAGCCATGGCACCAGGCAGGCACCTTACTTCAGTTTTCCCTGCTCCCCCTAGTTCTATCCCCCTAACTGAGTCCCCCACCAGGAGCTGCTTCCTTTCCTTGTGGTGTTCTCTGCCTCCTTCCTGTGGGTCTCCCTTGTGACAGTTGTCCTCAGCCTCCTTAGTCTCCTCTGCGGGTGCATCCATAGGGGAGCTATGCCCCCAGAATGGTGTATGGATTGTGGAGTGGAACAACTGACTGGGTGTGCCTCCGCTCCACCATCCTCACCCTCCCTGAGCCCACTGTGGTCCAACTGCTGTGCTTTCTTCGCAACCTCTGAGGTAGTGGTGGTGGCTCTGGTGCTCCCTAGATGGGGGGAGGTTCCCTTCCTACCGTCCAGTGTGGCCTGGGGGAAGGTTCCCTTACTATTGTCCAGTGTGGCCTGAAGACGGGCAACTTCCTCCCTCAGGGCAGAGAGTTGTCTGCAAATAGGGCAGCATCTCAGCCTCCAGAAAGACTCCTGGAAGACTGCTGCTGCACAGCCACTACATTGCACTACTCCCCACGTCAGGTATGATTTCCCTCCCACCACCCCCCTTCTTGGGACTCTGTGTAGAAACTGGCTATCTGGTATATCCAGTCTTTTTGCATTAGGTCTAGGTAGCTCTTTCTCTCCTCAGTTCCCCAGGGCAAGAGACTTGCTCCCTTTATCTCCAGGGGAAAGAACTGAGGAGGGAGCTGGGCCATCTACACCTATATAGGGTTGATGACATCAGCTGATGTTGACGGTGTGGGCGGCCACAGTTGTACTGCTGAAAATCTTCTATGTGGATTCCCCATCACCAACGGTGAAGGTTCCTATGGTGTAACCCGATGACTGAGATCAGGGGGTCGATCTTAACATTGTTTTACTAGCCCAAACACTTGTACAAATTGACCAGGGCTACTGCAACTAACGCTCTACTTGCCCATCTTGACAAGTGCAGATTTTCATGGCTGTTAATTAAGTTAAAAAAGTCTCTTACTTTAGCATGCTCTAGTTCTCATGCTAATCTCTGTTAATGTTCCAAATGGCCAGGTGTGATTAACAGCTCATTAAAAGCTGCAATTATCTGGCAGTTCAAGAGAGGGATCCCACAAAAGACTCAATGTGAGTCATTATCACTCCACTGTTAAGACTTTCAGCTAGTGTCCAGGGTGTGATCAAGGGTAGAGTGCTGTTAAGTCACTAGGTTTCAGTTTTCTGAATGTGTCTATATTTAACAATTTGTCCAGTATTATTAAGATCAGTGCCCCTCATTTCTCTACATTTTGAGTGTTTTTATCTAACATTTCAGCGACAAAATGCAAAGAGGTATACAGGATCAATCCTGCAGGTGGTGGACTTTATACCAGCCTCACCATAACTTCCCTCTCCCCTCCAAATCTCTTAACTCTGTTCTTTTCCTGGACACCACTGCAGACCAGACTCTGAAGTGACCATCCATAGATCCATAGCTGCCATTACTGGCAAGTATAGGGGGTCCTCAGCTCTTCTAAATGGACCATGCCAGTCATCACCATCCATACAGTTCCACCCTTATCCCACTCAGCATGTCCTTTCAGCCTAAAAACAAAGCTTTGGATCATGTAGAAGGAGCCAGAAGGGGAAGGAAACATACTCAATTCAGTGCTTTACAGTAACTGGTAATTGCTATTTTTCTTTTAAACTCAGATTGTGGGCTTTTAGTGACACTGTAATGTCTTTGCTGTCTTTACTTAGAATTGTTTTTGAGCTGTTGAAAATTTAAAACGTAGTGGTGGTGTATTTCTTTGCTGTCTTTAATTGCTGCAAATTCCCTCCTTCCCCTTCCCCAACTCTTAATTATATGCCCTGTAAAATGTGATTGACAGGAGCTGAACACAGGGGATAGTAAGGGGTGTGGAGTAGGAGGGGCATAAGAGAAAGAAGCGCACCCTCAGCACGACAGGTGTTTTGACTCATTTATTTATTTATTGGTTTATTTTCTTTTTTTTTTAAAGAAAAGTATCTGAGGATCAGTGGCAGGATTTTTAGGACAGTAAATTAATAAAAAGGGAACTAGGAGAGCTTCAGTAGCAGACAAGAAGTGAAACAGCAGTATAATTACAGTATAATGTGGGGAGTGGTGCAATGCAGTGGCTGTGGGGCAGCCATATTCAGTCAGACCTTCTGGACACTGAGGTGCTGCCCTATCTGCATGCATCTCTCTGGACTGCGGGATGAGGTAGCCAGACTCAGAGCGGAAGTAAACTGGGTCAGGAGTACCATCAGCCCTATCCAGAGACCACCCAGTCCAATGCAACTGCCTCAAAGGATGCTGAGAACGAGGAGCACTTGGATGACAGTGGGGACAGTGGGCTCAGGGAGGGTTAGAGCGGTCAGGCAGAGGCACATCCCAGATCCTATTCTACTTAAGAACTCATATGCCACACTGGCAAATGGGGACAACCAAATAGAGGTACCCAGAGAAGTGGAAGGAAAGGATGTGGAGGTTAGCCAAGGAGGTGACCTCAGCGGGGAGAGCAGTGGACCTCAGAGGAGGAGGAGGAAGCGAATCCTGGTGGGGGACTCCATCATAAGACGGATCCAGCTAGGAACACAGGAGGGGGAGGACAGGGAGGTGAGGTGCCTACCAGGTGCCACGGCATGGAGGGATGGAAGGAAGATCCTGGGGATCACGGGGAAGGCAAGATGGGAGGGTGAGCTGGATGTCATTATCCACCTAGGTACTAATGACTTGGCAAATGGGGAGCCAAAGAAAGTTCAGGAAGAGTTTAGGAAATTCGGGAGGGGTCTCAAGCAGGTAGCTACTTCTGTCACTTTCTCAGAAGTACTACCTGCGAGAGGCAACGGAGAGCATGGGGTGCATGCACCAGGAACTTTAACTCATGGTTGAAGAACTGGTGTTGTGAGGAAGGGTTTGGATTCATTGGTGACTGGGGACCCACCAGGAGGGATGGAGGTTTGTTCAAGCCTGACGACCTGCATCCATCCTGGAGGGGAATCCAAGCACTCAATGATAAGTTTAAATGCTACATTGACAAGCATTTAAACTAGCAAAGGGGGGTGGCAGGCCAGCAAGGAGGGTACCTACTTGCTCACCCCCCACAGCTAGCAGTGGAACCAGTGAACCGGAGGAGTGGCTATCTCTACAAAGCAATGTGCAAAAGATGGAGATTAGCACCCAAGAGGTGGATAGGCAGAAAAGGGGCAAAATTCAGCAGAAGGGCAGACAGCAAGGAGAACCAGGGATAAAGGACAACCAAGGAAGGGGCTGGAGTAGAACAGCGAAACAGTCTAGGGAGGTCAAATCATGGAAAGCCATATGCCAGGAGCCTTAGCAACAAGATGGAAGATCTAGAGGCTGTCATGGTGCAGCCAGACCTTTACATTGTGGCCATCACTGAAACCTGGTGTAATGATAACCACAACTGGGAGATGGCCATACCTGGCTACAACATATTCAGAAGAGGCAAGGCAGGTAGGAAGGGAGGAGGAGTGGCACTCTATGTGAAAAATGACATAAGGTCCACAGAGATCCAGGAGGAACAAAATGGGGGAGAGATACTGTGGGTTAAGCTGGAAAGGAAAATGGGGCTAGCCATCCGCACAGGTGTTGTCTATAGACCACCAGCCCAGGAGGAAGAAACAGATGGGGAGCTGATGCTAGCCATCCAAAGGATGGCAGACAAGGGTGAGGTAGTTCTGGTTGGAGACTTCAATATTCCAGACGTGGACTGGAGCATCCCAGCAGCAGCATAAACTAGGAGCAGATTTATCCTGGACTCCCTTCAGGGTGCCTTCCTCAAGCAACTGGTCATGGAACCAACTCGGTAGAAGGCAATACTGGACCTTGTTCTCACAAACGGGGGCAGTGTGATGGCGGTAACAGTGGGGGAGCACCTGGGAAACAGTGACCACCAGTCATCGTGGTTTGAAATCACAGAAAGAGCAGAACCAAACCACACAAAAACACTTATCCTGGATTTTAGGGGGGCAGACTTTGGGAAAATGGGGAGATACTTGAAAGAGGCATTAAGGGGAATGGAGCAGGAATCAGGGGTTGAGGAACAGTGGGCAGTATTTAAAATGGGGATTATAAGAGCAACAGAATTATGCATAAAGCAGGTTAGCAAGAGGAAAAGGAAGAGGAGACCATTATGGTTTTCCAAAGAGGTAGCAAAGAAAGTGAAAGCCAAAAAGATTACATTCAGGCAATACAAAAAGACACAGGCAGAAGGGGATAGGGAGAAGTACCAGGAGAAGCAAAGGGAGGCAGGGAGGTCAGTAAAGGAAGCCAAAGCTCAGACAGAAGAACACATTGCAAAATCAGTGGGTAGAGGGACAAAACCTTTACTGGTACATAAGTGAAAAAGAAAGGCGAAGGAGGGATAGTGAGACTGAAGGGGAGGATGGGGCTAGTGGAGGATGACAACAGTAAAGCTGACATATTGAACAGGTATTTCTGCTCAGTCTTTACTGAGGAAGAGGAGGGTAATGGGTCTGAAGGGAGTACAAGGGGTGAGAATGGTGCAGAAATGGACACAAGTCCCTTTATACAAGAAAGGGTCCTGAAGGAACTGGAAGTAATAAGAGTTGATAAAGCAATGGGGCCAGATGGGGTGCACCCCAGGGTCCTTAAAGAACTAAGATAGGTGGTGGCTGAACTTCTGGCTATCCTGTTTAGCCGATCACTGGAAACAGGGGAGGTACCCAGGGACTGGAGGACAGCAGATGTAGTCCCCTTATACAAAAGTGGGAACAAAGAGGAAGCATGGAACTACAGACCAGTCAGCCTCACCTCGATAGTGGGGAAGATCATGGAAGCACTACTGAAGGAGAGATTGGTGGAACATCTGGTTGTCAATGGACTACAGGACCCAAGGCAGCATGGTTTCACCAGGGGAAGGTCATGTCAGACCAACCTCGTTGAATTTTTTGACTGGGTGACTAGGAAGGTGGATCGGGGAGGGCAGTGGACATGGCTTATTTGGACTTCAGCAAAGTTTTTGACACTGTGCCACATAGAAGACTATTACACAAACTGGAGAATATGGGTGTGGGCAGGACAGTAGTGTGGTGGCTGGGTGGCAGGACACAGAGGGTGGTGGTAAATGGCTGTCACTCCATAGAGGGAAGAGTGACCAGTGGGGTACCACAGGGATCAGTGCTGGGACCGGTCCTATTCAACATCTTCATCAGTGACATTGCGCAGGACCTAGAAGGCAGAATTTCACTGTTCGCTGATGACACAAAGCTCTGTAACAGAGTAGACACACCAGAGGGTGTAGACAGAATGAGAAGGGACCTGCAGAAACTTGAAGAATGGTCAGGGGTTTGGCAGTTGAAATTCAATGCAAAGAAGTGCAAGATAATGCATATGGGGCACAAAAACCCAGGCACAATATATCAGTTGGGGGATGAGGATATAGCATGCACCAAGCAGGAAAGGGATCTTGGGGTTATCATCTCTGATTACCTCAAGGTAAGGGAAACAGTGCGACAAGGCAGCAGGTAAAGCAAATAGGATGCTGGGATGCATAGGCAGGGGCATCACCAGCAGGAAAAGGGAGGTCATAATTCCACTATACAAGACACTAGTGAGGCCCCACCTGGAGTACAGTGTACAGTTCTGGAGACCTTACCTACGTAAGGACAGAGACAGGGTAGAGAAGGTTAAGAGGAGGGCAACAAAGATGGTACATGGATTGCATCACAAGTCCTATGAGGACAGGTTGAAGGAACTGAACATGTACTCCCTGGAGGAGAGGAGGGAGAGAGGGGATATGATAGAGACATACAAGTATCTTACAGGGAGGAACAGGGTGCAGGAATACACTATTTTTAAGCGAAAAAGATATTCCAGGACTAGAGGACATGGGATGAAGTTGGAGGGAGAACGATTCAGAGGAAACGTGAGGAAGAATTTCTTCACATAATGGTTGGTGGACAAGTGGAACACCCTGCCAGAGGAAGTGGTGGGGGCTGAAACAATCACAGGATTTAAGAATGCATGGGATATACATAAAAGAATTCTGGAGGTCAGGGGTAAGGGGCAACAGACTTCTAGGAAAACATGAACTGAACTTACAAGCTCAAATGGGCAGACTGGGTGGGCCATAGGCCCTTATCTGCAGACACTGTCTATGTATCTATGTGTAGTACAAAAATAAACCTTGATAAAATACATAATTTGAAACTTTGAAATAGGCATTCCTGGGGTGCATAGATCATCCTATACTGAAATAGAAATATTATAATGTTATGCCTGTGTACTGTTTCCCCTGGGCTGATGAAAGGACAATGTTAAAGAAAAATCTGTTATTGTTGGGGCAGAGCATATTAAAATCAATGCTTTTACAAATAAAAATGTCATAGTTTTCCATTTCCAAAGCACCTTAGGTTTGTCTAGTCCCCACCCCAAAGAAATCTTAGATGTGCTCCTGGCTCACTTGAGACTGTACAAAAACTTTCAGAAGTGCAGGTCTCCAGTTGACTGTAGGGTGGGGACCGAGAGTGTCTTTCTCTGCCTGACTCTGTTCATTGCCCTGTGATTGGTGGTGGCAGTGTGGTGAGGTGCATCATGATGTCAGCTATTGTGTGAGCAGAGCTAGGACTGCTTGATTGAACATTTGCTGTTGTGATATCCTCTCTCTCTGTTTAGTGTGGGGGGGGGGAGAAAGAGGAAGAGATGAGGCTATGATGTAAAACAAAGGGGGCTCACTGTCTGTGATGGCATTGCAGTCTTTTCTTCTGCTGGGGAGCTGGAAGCAATGTGGGAGCAGGATAAATGTGCAATAATCAGAGTATTTCTTGGCTTTGCTTGCACTGTTTCCTGTGTAAGTGATCAAAATGTACCATTATAATTAAGGGCTAGTGCAGCCATCTGCGGGCTAGTGCAATTTTGAATCAACTTGCCCTGCTGGCTAGTGCAAAAAGAGGTTAAGGTTGACCCCTGACTGAGATCCTCTCGAAGCTCTACTGTTATGGTAAGTTCTTACATAACTTTTCAGTCTTGGGGATGAGAGGGGACGAGGGTCTGAGGTGCCACTGAACTATTACTAGAGAGACCTGCAACAGTATGGGACAGGAGCTTTTCTCAGGCAACTTTTGGTACCAAGAACACTGTGGCCTAGAGTCCCAACTTTGTTCCTAGTGGACGCGGGCTGCTCGATTTGAATACGTGCACTTCTGCTCTTCTGTCACCACCACAGTGGAATATGCCTGGATTTTCAACCTTGTCATTGGACACAGGACACAGAAGCAAGGTGGAGGATCTGCTTCAAGGGTATCTCTTGCATCAGGCTAAACCTAAGGAACTATAGCTGCTAGGCACTAGGACCACATGGAAATGTTTCTAGCTAGCAGTCTACAAGGGGCCGCCTATGATAACACCGGACGCAGGTGACGTCCCTTCTATATAAACATGGGCAGCCCTGTGCCCTCCTTAGTTCTTTTCCCGCCATCAACCTTCGCACGTTGGTCTCCACGAAGATGCAGGAGCTTCAGTTGTCCGCTGGTTTTCCTACTTTCACATTTTCTTTCTTTTCTCACCCTAGTTTTAGTAATCACTTTATTTTAAAGTGATTTTGTTTTTTCATTAATGCCAAACGACCCCAAAAAACTCTTTCGCTACTGCAGGTGCGACCAGAAGATCTTTGATAAGGAAGACCATGACACCTGCATCCGCTGCCTAGGCATGGACCATGATGTTAAGGCCTGTAAATTCTGCCACAGATTCAGCCAGGTTACCCGGCGGCGCACCAGAAGGCCCTCAAAAGCTTCCTCCTAAAACAGAAGGTCACCCAAATGGAGAAGCTCCTGGCCAGAAGCTTTTTCACTTCCCCAGCCTGTCCATGGGCTGCCACTCCTTCAAGGCCCGGGACAAGTTGCCAGGAAGTATTTATACCAAGACAAGTACTGGTGCATGGAGAGATCTTCCCTGGCTTGCTTGCGGTTGCTGCTTTGGGCATCGACCACGGCGGGGTCATCATCTGTCTCAGCGGCAACCCCCTCTGCAACCCACACCATCTCTTCCACAGGGTCAGCTCTGGCAGTGCCTCCCAGCAATCTAAGCTTGGCTTGTGATGGCTCCTTGGCGTTGGGCCTCCTATCGCCCCTGCTGACCTTTCATCCCCTGCTGTTTCGACTCCTCTTTTCCACAGACCTCCAGACAGTGAGCTTCACTGGGTCGGATTCGACCGTCTCTGTATGTCATCAGGGATCCCTTCTACCACAGTAATGTCCTTGGCCTACACATCGACATCGGGGACTCAGTCTTCCTCATTGTCACCTCAGGCTATCATGTCGTCATTGGGGTCTTAGTCAACCCTGACGACGTCTCAGGCTAACTTATCAATGACATGGCCTCAGCCCCTCCCATCATCACTGCAGGCCGTACCGTTAGTGCTGGGACCGCAAGCTCCCCCGCTTGTGCCGCAAGGCATCCCAGTGCCAATCTCTATCGATGTCCCAGCCATGCTGTTCTCCTTCTGGGAGTTCATAAACCACCTTGCCCCCCCTGTGGCTGGCTATGCCAGGACCTAATATGCCTGTGCCAACACCTTCCACAGTGCCGTGCCCTGCTTGTCCTTGCTTCTCGATGCCATCTATGCCCATGTCAGAGCCAGGGGATGAGGAAGTGTACCATCCTGATGTCCTCTCTTAGGAGGTTGAGGCGGAAGATGAGGAAGAAGAGGCTGCCAGTCCTTCCCACTCTAACTCCACAGTTTCCTCAGGGGTTGAGGACTCCACCAAATATACCCCGTGGTCCCGGCCCCCATGACCCCTCCTTTGTATCAGGGATGAGGCAGTTAAAAACTGCCATGGGGTTCAATGCTGAGGAGCAGGACATCGTGAGGAGAAATCTGACTGAATATTTAGAACTGTCAGATTCTCTACCCCTCATCATTCCTCTTCTAATAACAGCCTTTGAGGATGCCACCATGGCTGCCTGGTGTAGACCAAATGTGATTCCTGCCATGCCCAGAAAGGCAGACAAATTGTACCAGGCTGCCTCAGGGAAGCCATTTTTTTGCAGAGCAACCACAGACAGATTCAGTGGTGCTAAATCAGTCAGTATCTTTATTTAGCCAGGCGGAACACCATTGAGCAGGGCTCATTTACAAGATGGACCTGGTAGTTTAAACAACAACAACAAATCACAATACAACAATTTGGCGTAGGCGTAGCAACATTAGTAGCCTATGTACAGTCATTACAAGTGAGAATGGCGTGGCTTGGCATAGTGGTGTGCAGTAATTTACAAATAACAACGTAAGGCTTGACACTAAAAATAGAACAAAGCAGCACAATTTACAGGTATGGTACCAAAGGCAGTCAGCATACCGCTATGTGCGAGTTCTGTACAAGACAGGTCTCTGATGACAGTAGGGTACAATATTATATTGGATGAGGTCTAGACCAGCAAAGCATTACATGGCCTAGAAGACTATAAAGCAAGGGCACTGAGGGCACAGGATGCGCCAAGGATAGAGGAGGGAGGCGAGGTTAGGAGGGGTGGGAGGGGGCAGTTGTAATGCCTTCAGGATTTTCATAGCTGCATTAGTCGGTGCTGTAGGTCTAAGGGTAAGGGGAAGGGTATGGGGGTAGAAAGGTGCCATTAGTAGGGGAAGGTGACAGACAGAAATGCTGCCCATGATAGGACTAAGAGGCCTAAACAACTCTACTCACTTCCCCCTGATAAAGAGTCCATGAAGCCAGACCTTTTTTGGGCAAAAGGACCTTTGCTTCTACAATGCTGACCATCAGAGTGATGAATTACATTGCCCATATGGTTACATTTCAGAATACCGTCTAGAAAAAGGCCAAAGCAGCTGCCTAGGCCCTTCCAGAGGGTCCTCAGAGGCAGGAACTGCTCAAAGCCCTGCAGTCTTGGGCAGATGTGGGCAAGCACCTTTTGAGGTCTGCCTATGATAATAGTAATAATAAATGTTATTTGTAAGGTGCCTTTTCTAATAGCCAAGGCGCCCAACAATTTTAAAACAAGTCAAACATCAATACAATTCACACAAACAACAATACATTAACATTAGAATAACAATATACCATTCATCAGTTGGAAGATCAATCAATGAATGCCTGGTGCCACAGAAAAGTTTTTAAACCGTGCTTGAATTCCTCCACAGTTGTGCACTCCCATAACTGATGGGGTAGAGAATTCCAAAGGATGAGGTCTGCATACATGAATGCTGCCCTCCAGAAGATTTCAAGCACACCCTTGGAATCTCTAGCAACCCCTTATCGGCCGAGTGGAGTGATCGTCCGGGCCAGTAAGGAACAGGGAGCTCTTTCAGGTAATCCGGGCCCAGTCCGTGTAGGGCTTTAAAAGTCAGTAAACCGACTTTAAAGGTGATCGCCACTGTACTGGTATCCAGTGCAGTTCGCGCAGCACCGGTGTAATATGATAGGACCTAGTAGTTCTGCACCAGCTGCAGGCAGTGGATTTCCACCCAGGAAGCCCTAGGTAAAGGGAGTTGCAATAATCTAAGCATGAGGACACAAAGGCATGGACCAAGGTAGGAAGGTCACCGGACGGAATGAGATGCTTAACCCTGGCGATATGCCTAAGATGATAAAAGGAAGTTTTGATGACAGCTGACACCTGCAAATGCAGGGTTAGCCCCTTCATCAAAAATTACCCCCAGGTTATGCACCCGTTCAGAGGTCGGGAGTGAAATGCCACCGAGAAAAAGTCCCAAGGGCAAATGCAAGGATGATGCAGCCAATGCCTCTACTAGAGCTGCTGCAGTTGGCATCTGCCTGAGAAGAAATTCCTGGCTCAGGGTGTCTGGGTTTGCTACTGATGTACAACAGTCCATCCTGCATGCCCCCCTTTAGAGGCTACAAGCTCTTTAGGGTGGATACGAAGGACATCCTTTCTGACCTGAAGGCCTCATACAGGACTCTGTGGTCAGTCCACTCCCTTTACCACACCCAGCCAAAAAGTCGCCAGAAGATGCCCTTTTGTCGGCCCTCCCATAAGCCTAAGCAAGGTACCAAGCCCTAGGGCAAGCATCTGGCAGCATCAGCTCTGCCTACCTCTACCTCCAGCACTGGGAAAGCCCCTAGCGGAGGTGGTGCGGCTCTGGCAGCAGGTGCTACCTCAGCATGACTCCTTGCCAGACCACCACCCTCCAGCACTGCAGGAGGTGCTAGTAGAGGGTTGTTTCTCCTTCCACCTGGACAGGTGGAGGGAGATCACAACAGATGCTTGGGTCCTGCTCATAGAGCAAGGCCACACTCTAGAACTTCTGGAATGGCCTCCAGATCTACCACCAGTTCATTCAAACTACCCTCCAGACCACATTCCAGTGCTGCTGGGGGAAATTCACACGTTGCTGCAAAAAATGGCCGTAAAACCTGGCCCCATGGCTCAGAGGAGCAGGGGGTCCTTTTCCCACTTCTTTCTAGTCCTCAAATCCACAGGGGATTTACATCCCATCTTAGATCTGAGAAACCTGAATTTCCACATCCAGTACAAGAAGTTCAGTATGGTGACTGTACATGGCCTGCTGACACTGCTATGCCAGGAAGGCTGGATATGCTCCCTCAATGTGCAGGATGCTTACTGTACCTGTGTATCAAGGTGTGTGCTCCCCACTGGCAGTACCTCAGGTTCCAGTTCAAGGGGAAGAACTACCAGTTCTGAGCATTGTACCGACAACCTAGATATCACAGTCAATCTGCCCAAGTCAGTCTTGACTCTGTAGCAGCACCACCAGTACATTGGGGCAGTACTGGACATGGCTCTGTGCTTTGTACTCTTGCCGCAGGACAGGGCAGATTGTCTGATGGCTCAGGCCCAGCTGCATTACAACAGCAGGTATGTCACGGCCAGAACCTTTCTGTGGTTCTTGGGCCTCATGGCTGCAGCTGTTGTCATGGTACCTTTGGTCAGGTTGCACATGTGGATTCCCCAGTGGGCACTGAGGGTCCAGTGGGACCAATGCACCGACAACCTAGAACAGCAAATTCTAGTCTTCTCTCCAGTCAAAAAGGTGCTGTTGTGGTGGATGGAACCCAGCAACCTGTTTAAAGGGGTTCCCTTCCTCATTCCTTCCCCTCAGCAGATTCTCACCACAGACGTTTCGAGGTTGGATTGGGGGGGGCTCATCTGGGGCCTCATCAGACTCAACAGACATGGTCCAGAGTGGAGCTGCCCTCCACATCAACATCCTAGAGATGAGGTCCGTTCTGTATGCTTTGCAAGCCTTCCAGGCCCATCTTTCCCTGGACCATCTGCTGGTGCAGACAGCCAGCATAAGTGTCATACACTGCATCACCAAATAAGGGGTGGACCCATTTGTACCCTGTGTGTCAGGATGCGATGAGGGTCTGGTACTGTGCTATAGAACATGCTCTAGAACTGTCAGCCGTCCATGTTCCAGGTGTCCAAAGCATCCTGACAGACAGTCTCAGCTGGTTGCAGTCTTAGATGTATGAGTAGGAATTGCTGATCTCGGTTGTAGAAGACCTGTTTGTCAGGTGGGGTCACCCAGAGTTGGGCCTTTTTGCGTCCCCACTCAGCTCAAAACCACCATGTTTCTGCTTGCTCACTCCAGGGCCTGGAGTTTCTGGTGAGACGCATTGCCCTTCTCTTTGACAGGGAGGTTCCTCTACAGCTTTTCTCCCTTTCCTCTGATTCAAAGGGTGCTAATCAAGCTCCAGATGGAAGGGGACACTCTGATCCTCATTGCTCCCTTCTGGCTTCGTCAGATCTGGTTCTCCTTGTTGCAGCAGCTGGTGGTGGAACCTCTGGTGCCCCTGCCCCTGTGCAAAGGCTTGGTATCACAGGAACAGGGCACCCTGGTCCATCTTGTCCTCCAGACACTGCACATCCATGCATGACTCCTGAAGACATAGCCATGACTAGATTTGGGCCATCCCGAAAGGTGGCTAATGACCTGGTGGCCACTAGAAAGCCTTCCACCAGGGACACTTATTACATGAAGTGGAAGTGCTTTGCTCTATGGTTGGCTTCCCATCATTAGGACTCTTTCACCTGTCCAGTGAATCATACTCTGGGGTACTTGTTGTCCCTTTCTGATTCTGACCTGCAGTACTCATTTACTAAGGTGCACCTGTCCACCATTTCAGCCTTCCATGTGCCTGTGGATGGTCGTAAGGTGGCACAACTAGAGGTGCCCTGTACTTTTTTGAGAGGCATTTTTCATCTGAAGCTTCCCATCAACAATCCATTTCTGCCTTGGGACTTCAGTTTTGTGCTGGAGAAACTTATTTTGGCTCCTTTTGAGCCAGCCGCAACATGTGAGTGTCGTTGAGGCGCAGATCAGGAAGCATAGGAAGACCAGGAGCAGTTGTAGAATTCACCAAAAATATTTATTTACACTAGCAGGAACAAAAAATATAAACTTGTTCAGTATAACTATTTACAAAGGCCAAATAAATAGAAAAAGTCCATCTGAGTTTTTCGTCAATCCCTGTGTCCATTCTTTCTCTTAAGCAATTGCAGCTCAGCTCTCTTAAAACTCCTTTCAATCCCCATTCCTGACAAGCATCCTGTTCTTGTAAGTATCAGGCATGTGCAGCTAGAACACAATGTCCCAGAAATGAGGCCCCCTTTTCCACAGCTGTTCTGCAAAAGACTTAAAAATTTGCACTCAGGTAACCTCTTGAGTTTCCAATAGCTTTTTGTAGTCATCTCAACCCACCATTATATACATTTCAAAAATTAACACTATATAGTTTCTAAACTAAGGGATCCCAATATCAGTTACATTTTCATACAATGATTTGCATATATCTTTGTATCAGCAGATATGCAAGGGAGAAAAAAGACAGCAAGGGAAGGTTGAGAGACAGTGAGAGGCAGAGAATTGCGAGTCTATCGGGGTGATCAAGTCCTAGGTCTCACAGGAACATTTGGTTGCGCAACCAGATAGAAAAGAGACAGAAAAGGAGAAAATGGAACAGATCCTTGCATTTAAACACTCTCTCCATAACAACTGGGATAGGGTCCTATTCTACCCTGTCACAGTGAGCTATACTTTCTGTCATGGAAAATGTTATTTTTAGTTGCCATTACTTCTGCTCAAAGGATTTCTGAGCTTCAGGCTCTGATGTGTGAGCCCCCTTATTTGGTTTTCTACAAAGAAAGAGTGCCTTTGCGTATGGACCCTAAGTTTCTTTCAAAGGTGGTGTCTGAATTTACCTTATATCAAACCATCCACCTGCCTGTCTATTATCCAGAGCATGCCAGTCCAGGCGAAGTATTGTTTTATACTTTAGATGTACACAGAATTCTGTCTTTCTGTACACACTGCACGAAGGATTACAGGAACTCCTAGCAGCTGTTTCTTTCTTTCTTTTGCCCCTGGGAAAGAGGGCATACCAGTTTCTAAACAGTGCCTATCCAGATGATTGGCCAACTGTGTTACTTTTTATTGTAGGATGTATGGTAAGGAACTTGCTGGCGTTGTTCGTGGTCATTCCACCAGAGGCATAGCCACTTCAGTTACTTGTTTCAGGACTGTTTCAGCTGCAGAGATCTGTGCTGCTGCAACTTGGAGTTCTAGCCACACTTTTACTAAACACTACAGTTTGGACATTGCCTGTAGAAGAAGGGCAGGCTTTGACCTGGCTGTGCTTCGGGGCCTCCTGTCTTAGTCTCTGAATTACAGTAGCTTTGAGCCAAAGACTCATTTACAAAGGTTCCACATCAAGATTGTACAGGGACAAATGGTCTATAGCCTCCAGCTACCCAGACTGGTTCTCTGTCAGAACTGCTTGGGACTCGTTCCTTAGGTGTGGCCTGATGGAAGAGATACCTTTGATGAAGACAGTACAATTACATAAGAACTTACCATAACAGTAGATCTTCAAGAGGATCTCTTCCATCAGGCCATGTCATCTCACCCCGTCCCCCTTGGCCTTCAGACTCTTTTTCTCCAGGACGATTCACCTTCTGTTTCACCTCTCTTTCTGATGGAGACCTATGGCCACCTCAGTTCCCCTGCAGGAGATCCTCTGTATAGGGCCTCTGGCAGGGAAAAGAACTGAGGAGGGCATGGGGCCACTCACGTTTATATGAGAGGGATGTCGTCTGCATCTGACGTTGTCATGGGCGGCCCCTTGTAAACTAATAGCTAGAAAAGTTTCCATGTGGTCCTAGTGCCTGGTGGCTATAATTCCTTAGGTGTGCCCTGATGCAAGAGATCCTCTTGAGGATCTGCTATTACGGTAAGTTCTTACGTAACTGTACTTTACGACGCCCCAGTCTGCATGAGGAACTGCTCACTTCTCCTCTCTATCCTTACAGGTTCCTGCAATTCTGACTTTACTTATTATGAGTGTTTCATATAACCTGCTGTTTCTCCACAGGAAATTTGGGGAATCATTGACTCTTTCATTAGGAGTGGGGTGGGCATGATTGACTCTTCTTACCCCCTCAGTTTTGATCTGTGGCTTCTTAGACCCCGACCACAAGTTGGGCCAGTGCCCCCCTCTCTATTCTGGGGAAGTGACCGTGGACCATCTGCTTGGTTCCCCGGAATGTTAATACTTGTAAACCTGACCCTCCTCAAACTTGAACGGTGAAACCTTACTGCACACCCTCAGTACTAATTTTCCCCCTCTCTATCACCTGATCAGTCCCAGTTCTCCTGGGCTCGTGAAACCCTGGTGCCATATAGTGGTCCGGGGGAGGTGGATGATAGGTGGTGGTTGGAGTATCCACCTTTGGAGTTCCAGGTTACGTGTGAGCGTGGGCCTAAGTGCCTTCTATGCTATCTTTAAAGTCAGTGACTGGTATACCTCTACCAGATAGAAATGTTCGATCTTTTTCATTACTTTAGTTGTATTCTGTTCTTGCCCTATAGGATGGTGTTAGAAGTTCTATATTTCACTGGTTTTATAGGCTTCTGGATTTTGGGAGTTAGTAGTGATACGGTGTTCTATGTTGGTTATGTATTTTCTGCAGTGGTGGGTGATCTGCACTTGGGTGGGGGTGGACTGGGGAGATGGGGGGTGTGGAATCATTGCCTTGTGATCCTACCTCCGTCACCCATAGAGTCAAACGTGGCATCCCCTGATGCCCTCAAAGTTGTCTTCTTGAATACAGGGGGCCTCAGTTGTTCTATAAAATGTAGGAAGGTATTGCTGAAATTGAAACAAATGCACCGTTATGTCACCCTAATCCAGGAGACGCATCTTTTAGAGAAAGAGGCCTCCATACTTTGTTGCTCCTGGGTGGGTACTGCATACCGTAATACACACTCCACCGAAAGAAGGGGTTGGGGGATACTCTGTAGGAGGAGTCTCCAGATTGGCATTGATAAAGTTTCTACGGATGGGAAAGGTAGGTGGATACTGATCGAGGGCACCTATCTTGGGTCCCGTATTACACTGGGCAGTATTTATGCCCCTAATAATCTGGAGGCTTTTTTTTTTTATTCCATGCTGATAGTGCTTCTTTGTTCCCTTAGTGGTATTTTGTAGTGGGTGACCTGAACATTGCAGTTCACTCAGATGTTGCTAGGATGGGGCAGTTAAGCGAGTTCCTAGAGAAGGGCTCTCTGCTGACCTGCTACCAGTCTGGTTTCCATAAGGGCCACTCCACGGACGCTGCACTCACCGATCTGGTAGATAACATAGCTACTCAAATGAATGAGGGTGGGTCGGTGGGTGCAGTGTTCGTGGACCTCTCCAAAGCCTTTGACACCGTGGACCACAATATACAATTAAACAAATAAAAAAATATTGGTCTTGATGAAGAGACACTCCCCTGGTTTCAGTCCTACTTATCTCATAGGACCCGACAGGTGCAGCTAGGATAATATTTATCAAATCCTGCTCTGGTACAAAGAGGAGCCCCACAAGGCTCAATACTAGGGCCAGTACTGTGTCTGATATATATAAACGATTTAGTTGAAACAGCAGTGTATGCCAGAGTGAGGTTATATGCCGATGACATGGTATTAATAACTCAAGGGAATACATTACTAGAATGGAACATATATTACAGAGAGATTTTACAAATATGGAAAAGTGGTTACAGAACTCTAATTTAGTGCTAAATAGTAAGAAAACGAAAACAGTGATTTTTAAAACATGTTGGGAGAAGAAAGAAAGCACACAGACTAAAATACAAATAACTTTAAAGGATGAAATACTGGGCCAAGAAACCTGTTATAAGTACTTAGGAGTGTGGACAGATGAAGGACTTAAATTTGACTTTCATATAGATGAACTGGCAAGGAAAACAAATAAAAAATTGGTGCTTTTCGAAGGTCAGGATATTGTTTAGACCAAAAGATAAGATTAAGTTTAGTAAATCAATTAATTATCTAGTGTTTGGACTACAGGAGTCATATTTATGGTATGACATCAAAAACAAACTTAAAAAAAATTGGATACTGTTTATAACAACCTTGCCAGATTCATCTTAACGTGTGATTATTATAAACATCATTGTGAAATGCTGAACTCGTTAAACTGGTTAACGTTAGACCAGAAGAGGAACGTGAAGTGGTTGGGTCAGATTCATTCAGTGATACAGGGTGGAAAGCCCCATTATGTATTAGATAAATTGAAAATAAAAGAATCAAATTATAATTTAAGAGGGCTAAATAGTAAGTATGTCCAAACAAAAATCAAAAATAGGTATGGTAATAAGACTTTTGTTGCAAAAGTTAAACAACTTTGGGCACCTATAGATCATAAACAAAAGCAGCTTCAAAGTACTAAATTGTTTATCAAATCATTGAAGCAGACCTTAGATCTTAGTTGTAGATGTTAATAGAAACAACTGAAATAGTATTCCAGTATTAATGTATTGGGTTAGTCTGGTAGACCTGAATAATTTGTATTTCTGTCTGGAAAATTCCCGAACCACCTTAAATCTCATTTTCATTTTTGTGCAATATGTTAAATATAGACTCTGAAAATTCTATTTGAGGAGTATTTTAAAATGATAGAAGTACTTAATAGTATTGGATCAAGGATATTATGTAAAGAGATATCCTGTTTTATAATGCTTTGTAAGTAATTGTGTATTGTGGTTTTTATATTTAAGATAACATGACAAAACAGGACCATCTTGAAAATTGTTTTTTTTTTTGACCCAGTGATGTGTAACTTGAGATCTTTTCCTGTATAAAAATACACGTTTTACTACTACTACTACTACTACTACTAGGAAGCTCAGGTGACTACCCATGTGTGTCCCACCTACTCACATGCGAAACTGAGAGGCATCTGGAGAATGGTCTACCCTCACAACTGCATCTATATCTACTTCTCTGCAGTCCATGACACCTATAGCTGTCTCAGTGCCATTTTTCTCTCTGAAGGTCTGTTGCCCTCTGTTTAGTGAATATCACTAGTCAGCATGCTTATTTCAGACCACACCTCTGTACTTCTGTATTGGACCTGGCTGGGGTCTACTCCTGGACCTAGAAATAAGTGGAGATTTAATACAGCTGTCCTCTAAGATCCCACTTTCAACATATAGCTTCAAATTACACTACTGGACTACCTTGCCCACAATGAAACCCCGGAATCATCTCCCCAGACTCATTGGGAAGTCATACAGGCAGTCTCAAGGGGGCAATTCACAGCACATACTTCTAAATCAAAGAAACAAAGAGGAAACACTTACAGCTCAAGGAAAGAGACCTGAAAAGCTGGGAATTAATCCTACAAAAACATCCTGATCAGAAAGAATCCTTGCTCCTGCAGATTATATCTATCAGATGTGACATTGAGGCTTGCTACCAACATACCATTGAGTAAGTCCTTTTCCATTTGCAGAAAAATTACTTGGAGGCTGGCGAGCATCCTGGAAAGCTTTTAGCCCAATTCCTTAGGGCCCAAGAAAATGTGATGTATATCCCTTCCGTCACCAGAAACAGTGGGGAGATAGTAACTACCCCTGCCCTTATTAATAGAAAATTTCAAAATTATTACCAGTGCCTCTGTTCCTCTGAGGTCTCTGCCTCTCATCAGCAGCTGGATGACTTGTGTAGTGACATTACCTTTCCCCAGCTGGAACCGAACACGATTTCTTCCCTCCAGAAGATCAATCTCCCTCATTAATGTTGATGCCAAGGTCTTGGGATGGCAATTGGAAGACTTTGAGAAACCTGATTGGGCTTTGACCCAGGCAGGCTTGGCACAGACCACACAAGATGTATACTGGACCTCCTATGGAAAGTGAAAGACAGCTGTGCCCCCACTGCCACACTTTCTCTAGGCACTGACAATAAGTTTGATAGGGCAGAGTGGGTGTATCTGTTTGATGCTGTGGCCAGGTTTGGGTTTCCAGATAAATACATTTCCCTGGTTAAACTTCTATACTACAACCCAGCAGTGTCCATCCTAACCAATTCTGCCATTATTTCACCTTTCCTTCTGCAGTGGGGTACCAGGCTTGGGTGCCCCCTGTCCCCTTCTCTTTCTGCTTGCTGTGGAACCCCTGGCACATAAAATCCGTGCCTCCCCCTGATTCATGGGAGTTCAGATTGGGATCTCTGCACAACTGTGATTATTTGCAGATGATGTTACTTTGTTGTTGATAGTATCCCAGACTCTCTGACGGTACTGACCTCAGTTATCAGAGATTATTACTTTCTCGCTGGCTATAAACTGAATGGTTCAGTATCCCAGATTATGCCACTGAACTCAGCCTATAGTCAAGTCCTCATCCTTGGCCACCCCTTTCAATGGACCTGCACTTGAAACATGTCTTGGAATCCAGCTATGCCCCCACACTGGCTACCACAATAGCTGCTATCACTCTTATCACACTGGATAAACTTGATAAGGACATCCTAGCTGGGGCAAGGTTATGCTTTCCATCTCGGACAAAGTCAACATGTTGAAGCTCATCATATTAACCACATTGCAGTAAATCTTGGCCAACCTGTCCTTGAGGGTGCCAGGATCAGTTTTCAGGTCACTAAACTCCAAAATGTCGTCCTTCATATTGGGAGGTAAGGAGCCTGAAATCAAGCTGCAGTTTTTACAGACCCACTGGAGTCAGGATGGATTTGGTTTACCCAATTTAAAGCTTATGGATGCCTTACCTCGCGTTACGCCAGCAACCCGGGTTCGGGAATGGTCTTGGGGTGGGGGGATGGTGGAGCAGGATAGAGCCTGCCTATGGGCAGCTCTGCTCTCCTGAGGGTGGGTTGGTGCCCCGCCCCCTGTAGTTCTGCTCCCACCTGGTGGAGGTTCGGTGGGTAGCATAGGTGGAGAGGAGGCGGCAAATGGAAGGGGCAGAGCTGGCACCACTGGGTGTGTCTTGCCTCACACGCTTGCACGGTCATGTGCCGGGGCCTTGGGGGGCAAGGAGAGAAAACCTGTAAAAAAAAAATGTGTGTGTCCCCGTCACCAGTTGTAAGGAGGAGGTGATGGAGACCATATAACTATATACTGTGTATGTGTATATATGTGTGTGTGTGTGTGTGTATGTATATATATATATATATATAAGCTTACGCATGAGTGTGTCGTGATGCATCTGGCAGTGTCATGCTACTGACCGGACATCTCCACACATCAGCCAAGCTGGATTTTGGTGGAACAACTCCAGAGTCAGTCATCTACTGCTATGGCACTACTTTTCTCGGACAGGGCCTCCCGGCTAAGGCATCTCCATGTTCTAAGCACAGAAAATGAATCTTGCTCAAATATGCCAAGATCCTTCACTGGGATTTAAAAACAGCCCATTCCATACCTCTATGGCAGAATCCCCAGCTAACCATAGACTACAAGACCCTGCAGTGGCCACTGTGGGAATCCAGATTCTTCAGGATCTTTACCGTCCCACCATGGGGGTCCTCTGCTTCTTTCAGGAGCTAGCTTTTCGATATGGGATCCTTAGATCCCACTTGTGGAGATACCTCCAACTCCAGGATCTCCTCTGAGTCAGTGTCATAATCACACTCTACCCCTCCAAGAGTACAATAGAACTGTGGATATCCCATCTTATGACTCCACAACAGCTGTCCTCCAAACTTCAGAACCTTTGGATAAGGAGACCCCCCCCCCCGACTCTAGTCTCCATCCCCAAACCCAATTTGGAGCAGGAATTTGGAGAGGATGCCCCTAGTGGGAACTAGGATCAGGTTTGGACCATAGCTTACAGATCCTCCAGGGAATTACAAGCTAAAACACTGCAGTACAAGATTCTACATAGTGTATACCATACATCTCTCTTGCTGTATAGAACTGGTCTGGTGCATGACAGCAACTGCTGGCACTGTCCCCCAAAAGCATGCCTACTACCCACATTTTGAGTCATGTCCCACACTTGACCCCCTACTGGACTGGGGTATGGAATAGTTGTGCAACTCTTGTACTGATGTCCCCTTGCCACAGTCCCCATTTGGCACTGCTGGAGATGCCCGCAGATAGGGCCACACTCTATCCTCAAGTCCTGTTGGTTAACAGTACCCTAGCGGTTGCCAAACACATGATTCTGCAACATAGGAGATATTCAGAACCTCCGTCCTTAAAAGAATGGGAAAATCTCCTGGCTGTTACAGCCAGATAAGACTGCACATGTTGCAGCAGGTGTTCTGCAGACCTGTCTCCAGGTATAGGGCTTCTACTTGGTTGCGGCACAGTCAGCAAGGCAGACACTACCCCTAGTGAGGTGACTTCCTAAGTGTTGACACACAATAACCTACCTAAACTCGCTTGTCATCCAGTGACTCACCTTGCCATATGACTGTTTCCTCCTCCAAATAATATGGAGTACTCTCCCTTCAGATGGATGGCAGATCCCCTCGCTCCTCAGTGCACCTCCTCCCATCCCCACACTCCTCCCCTTATCTTGTGCCTTCAGCTATAACTCCCCCCCCCCATTCCTCACTGGGACCCTTGACTGATCCCCTCATAATAGTACTTACCCATCTTGACGAAATTGAATCATCCCCTGTGTTGGCCAGAACCATCAAACTTTATGAGAACCTTTAGGTGGCCCTTGAGATTGGTACCATAGGGAAGGATTATCCTATCCTCTTGCACTGCTTTTAGACCATAACCAAGCTTCACAAAGATCTGTTTCCCTTAACTGATAGGTCTTACCCAGAGAACAAAACTCGACTCCTACCATATAGCGTTTCTGGAATCTGTCCATTCACTATGTGTATCATAGTTATGATAACAGGTAAGCTATACCTTTTCCTCTCCTGTATATAAGGGTTCCTCCCATATATGTAAAACTTTACACAGATTACTGTATATAGGTGTGCCAATGGAATGGTTGTGCATGTTCTACATTAGGACCATCTTATGTTAGATAGGACCAATGCATGTAACAACCAGTTTGCTACAGTCTGTTTGAGATGGAATTGACATTGTTTCACACTCTGTGGTTATCATATATGTTAAAATTACAAAATGTTCAATAAAACTTTTATAAAAAAAAAAAACTAATGGGAAAGCAAATGTTTCTAAAGAAGATGGAGAAGGGAAACTGGCTTTAGGCTGAGGCACTTACTTGACTAACTCTGACGTAGACATATTGTATGACGGTGGTGCTGTCAGTTTTCATAGCCCTGCATCACTCCTGCACATATTGTTTTTTCAACAGTAGCCTATGTTTTGCATGGCATACTATGGAGTGCAGAACAATTTAAAATGGGGGAGATTTGAAAATGTGCCCAGGCACTGAGGGAAACCGGTACCTAGAATACAGTCAGAGGCAGACTAGCACTTGTACTGGTCTGGTGCAGATACCCGAGATATAAGATCAGTTAAACCAAGGATGTACACGAGCATGTTAAAGCTAGGCAGAGATTCCATTTTGGCTTTTCAGAAATTTTCTTAACATCGTCCTCCTCAAATGTTATTTCCTGATGCGCCATTTTATTTGGAGCCAAATATTTTTAAGCCTGCTGTTTGCAATACTGGTGCACATCCATGGGGAAAACAAAGAGAAATCATAAAAAAGTTAACGCTTTCAGCTGGTGCCACCCACTCCCAGAAAAATGTACAGACCCACCCTTTCCCCAGCAAACATATCACCAATCATAGCACTAGAAATACTTGAATTCAAAAGTTAACAGGCTGTAACTGAGCCCCAACCAGTGTTGCTCAAGTCTCTGGACAAAAAGTAATTAACAGTTACTTTACCTTGTATGAGAAAAAAACAACAACACATCTTGTCGTTTGGTGGAAGATTAACAATATCATCAAGCTGGAGGCAAGATGGTGGTTGCTGTCTAGTGCAGCTCCCACAAGGCATCTGCAAACATTAGTAAAATACTCATTATAGGGGTGCGGTTGTATCCCTTTAGTTAGGGTTCAGTCTTCACTTCTATGTTGGACTGAAAATTTTGCACTGTAATAACCGCAGCCGTCCAAGCGATTGACATGAAATTTTGCATGTGCCATCAGATACCAAAAATCTCTTGATGTAGCAAGTTTCATTCTGGTTGGATGTGTGGGCGCGGAGACTTGGATTGTGAAAAAATTTGAAAATTACCATTTTTGGTGAAATTCTTTGTCATGTTGCGCAAAGACGGTGTAGAATTTTGGTCTGAAATTATTCACTGTATCTAGGTCTTGGGTCACAGATATGCCTTTTGAAGGTTTGGTGAAAAAATTTTAATCCGTTCCAAAGTTATTAAATTTCAGAGTTTCCCATTCTTTCATATGGGACCAGTTAGATGTCCCACTTAAAAAAGGATTCTTTGTTGCAATTGCGGAATCCTTTTTTGCAAATGTGGAATCTTTTGCCGCAAATGTGGAATCTTTTTTCATGCTGCTGCCATCTTGTTTTCAGTTAACGGTGACAACAAAACCAAATAACTTAAAAAATACACGGGGTTACTAGACAACAGCAGTTGTCTTTACCTAATCTGGTCCCGTAGAATCCAGTTTTGGGGTTAGTTTTTTCATAAGTCAGTTAGAAACATGTTTTTTTTTTTTTTTTTTTTAAAGATGTGGATAAACCTTTTTCACAGACCACAGAAAGAAATGCTGTGAAAAAGGATCGTTTTCCTCAATTTGTGAAAAAGGATTTTCTTTTACTGCAAATCGCAAAAAATGAATCATGAAACAGGACCTTTCTTCACAATTTGTGAAAAGGGATTTTCTTTTTCTGTAGATTGCAAAAAAAGATCCACAGAAAAGGATTCTTTTTCGCACTTTGTGAAAGGAATTTTAAGGCAGCTGTTTCTTTGTCACTGCACAGTTACCACTTGGTTTGTGATTTTGGTCTGAAATTTTTAGAGTACAAAGGGGTTGCCCCACAGTTGTGCCTTTTGCTGGTTTGGTGAAAAAATATTACTTTGCTCTTGAGTTCTGCAGGTTAACATTTTGCTTCACTTCTTATAAGATAACATTGTAAAATGAGGTGTAAACAGTCGTTTCTTTGTCACTCTGCTGTGAAGAAACAGTTTACAATTTTGCTGTGAGGTTTTCTGGGTGCACAGCACTTGCCCCACTGATGTGCCCATAGCTGGTTTCATGGTATTATATTAATGTGGTATTGAGTTACACAGGTTTAAATTTTTCCTGTGTTTTCTATAGCATAACATTGCAATGTGAGGTGTTTCTTTTATGCTGCACACTATAGGATGGGAACGCAGGACTCTTACAGTATCTCAAAAATTATGCATGGATGAGAGCATAGGGCCCAGAGGGCCCTGCACTCCCAGACTCAAAATACAGATACCATTCTGGACTGATGGGAGTGAAGGGCACAGAGGACTCTACACTTCCACAGGGAACTAGCGATATGATTACAGTGTCTCAAAAATTATGGATGGCACTCTTCACTCTCACATAGAAGTATGAATACCATTATGGAGTGATGGAAATGCACACCTTATGGATAGATGGCTGGGCCCTGCGCTCCCACACACAAGTGCAAATAGCATTATGGAGTGATGGCAGTGCAGGGTCCAGAGGGTCCTGTGATCCCACAAGGAAATAAGGATACAGTTACAATCTGTCAAGAATTATGGATGGTGGTTGCATTCCTACAAGCAAATAAGGCTACGATTATACTATCTCAAAAAGTAAGAAAATGATTTGCAAAAACTTTGCTATTGCATCAGTTAGGGTTCCAGTGACAAATGTTTGGAAATGTGGTGTTAGGGTTTCCAACCCTAACACCTCACCCTGCACACACCAGCAGGCTTTTGAGAAAGGGTCCACGAATATCCGAAACACATCAAGCGTGACTCTGTGATGGTGTTTTCCAATAAACATTAATGTATACTGGTGTAGTCAGTATTATTTGGCTGGTGAGAGCCCGGTGTGTTGGTTTTGTAAGGCAGTGGTGTGCCTTGGGGTTGTCACCCTATTCTCCTATACTGCACCCATCTCAGCTTATTTACTCATGGAATGGGCTGAGCATTAGGGCTGACAACCCCAAGGCACATTCCGATGCCTGCTGATGTGTGCAGGGTGGGTTGGGGTGGGGTGTTATGGTTGGAACCCCTAACACCACATTTCCAACCTTCTGTCGCTGGAAACTTAACTGATGCATTGACAAAGTTTTTGCAAAGAATCTATATCCATAGATACATTTTCAGTCCTATGAGACTTATGGATTCTCTTCATGGCTAATCCAAAATCAGAATAAAAATGGAGCCTACTCATTTTTACGTTCACTTGCGCTCATGCGCAAGGAACGTCTTGGGAGAATGGGACACTTTGGAGGTGTGCCTGTCCAGTGCAATCCCCTGCTCCATTGAGCAGGCGTGGAGGTCCTGCACCAATCGATGCGGTGCTGTGTATGACAGCGGTGGTCTCTCTTCAAAGAAAACCACCGCTGTGTGCGTAACATCACCACCCCCTCAAATCTTTGGTGCCATACTGAGAGCCCACCCAGCGTGGCAAGCGATCCTGCGTTGTCTGCCGATGGGGGTGCCCAATCCCTCGTCAGCTCCACCTCCCCCAAACAGCTTTTCCTGCTGCCACGCTGGGAGCCCACCCCAAGCGTGGCAAATGTCCAGCGTCGTCTGCCGGCCAGGGTGCCCAATCCCCGTCCGGCTCCACGGCCCCCCAGCCATTCTTCTGCCATGCTGGAGCCCAAATTATATGGCAAATGTCCCAGTCATCAATTTAGGAAAACCTGTAAATGAAAACGGTCCCACGCAGTCTCCCCCACAACCCACACCCACCCACTGTGCACCCTGCCTCCCCACACCCCTCACCCCATACTTACCTCCGGAGCTCGGCTCGATGATCATCGCTGCACCGGGAACACGTCTGCACTCTTCAAAGCCGACCGCGAACTGAGGAAATGCCGGTAAGCTGTATAATGGGCTAGATGGGTTTTCAACTTTGTTGCATATCTCAGGCATTTTTTGGAATTTTTGCACCAAATTTTCAACATGGGGTTTTTGGGACCCCTTCTCATGAATTCTGTCTCTGTAATAGCGTTGTCGGGCCCGAAGGGTAATTTACGCAGTCACTGCAGCGAAATCACCTTCGGGCCTGATTAACGACAGTGCTAGCGTTCATAAGGTGGGCTCTCAAAAGCCTATTTGAAAATTTTGGTAGAAAAATTCCAAATGACTGCTTTACGAAGTGCATGCAGTTCCTACACAGGCTCGTAAGTTCACGAATTTTCAATATTTTCACTCCAGATTTTCAACATTGCCATTTTACCACACCTCCTCATGAGCAGTACAGCTGTCATTTTTCACATCCTGCCCAAAACGTGTTTCCGCCCATGTAGCGCACAATAGCACAGTCAGTGTGCGAACTCAATGTATGGGACACATTAAGAAAATCACAGTGACACTGTTCATGAGCAGAGGTCTTAAAATGGCAGTGTTGACAATTTGGTGAAAAAATTCCTAAAAATGACTGTTTTACGAGTGTGCGTTGCGCAGTTCCTACGCACGCTCGTAAGTTTGCGAATTTTCAATATTTTCACTCCAGATTTTCAACATTGCCATTTTACCACACCTCCTTATGAGCAGTACAGCTGTCATTTTTTACATCCTGCTCAAAACGTGTTTCCGCCCATGTAGCGCACAATGGCGCAGTCGGTGTGCGAACTCAATGTATGGGACACATTAAGAAAATCACAGTGACACTGTTCATGAGCAGAGGTCTTAAAATGGCTATGTTGAAAATTTGGTGAAAAATTCCTAAAATGACTGTTTTACGAGCGTGCGTTGCGCAGTTCCTATGCACGCTCGTAAGTTTGCGAATTTTCAATATTTGCACGCCAATGACTTCCAAATTCCTAAACAGCACATAGAAGCAAGCAACATTCGGTATTGACAAATGCTTGTACTTCTTTGTCACTGATTTTTTTAAGCCATGTCCAAGTGCCAAATACCACTGCAAATACCTGCAAGCGAATGTTCGGCATTGACAAATGCTTGTTGAATTGGCTATAACATCAGAATTAATCCTGGGATCAACAGACGGGCATACCAAGAACAAAATTATAGCATCGGGCAGGAATCCAGGGAAAAAGAAAGCAGACAGGTCCCTTGCACCACTTATTTTAAACCTGCAGAACGAAGTCAAGGCTCGCTTTCAAAATGTGATGGCACAAATCCTTCATACACAAGCAGTAGTTACCAAGCTAACTGAGACTACAACCACCCATACTACCTGTCTGGATGAAACAGATTGATAGATCAGCAACAATGAGGACACAATAGCAGATTCAACTAGAGATAGGGAACATTTAAAGGAAAACTACACCCTCATATCTTATAAATGTTATTTGTTTCTATGTGTAACCCCTAGATGGTGCTATCCCAGGGGCTACTACCCCTGCCTGATTTGCCACTAACAGGTTGAGGGGCCTGGATCCAATGGCGGGTGCCTCCACCCAGAGGTCAGGGTTTGCAATAGTTAAACTAACTTGGTCACAGCCCTCTGGGACACTGCAACCCCACTTTCTTCCCACTAGTGGCCCACACAATATATCAAATTACCTTCACAGTATACACTTACCCCAGGTCTGGTTCCAGCACTGGGACCTCCTGTGAAATGAGATACAGTGCAACAATCACAGTACAGTACTTTAACATAGACAAATACCTCAGGCAGTATAACTTTGCTGAAACAAGCAGCTCTGATTTATTTAGGGGATATAACAAGGACAGGGGAAATCAGGTTAATTAGCTTATCACTCTAATAATCTACCTATGGCTCTGTGCACAGGCCTATCCCTATCAGTTACTGTCCCTGGGTACCCAAGCCCTAGTGGCTAGTCCAAACCGTGGCAGCTGGTAGGGGCACTTTCACACAGAGAAAAGGAGAATTAAACAGTCAGCAGTACAGTAATTCCATTTGGATTTAATGTGGCAATTCAACAGGGAGCGACCCTGAATTAGTACTCACGACCTCCAAATAAGATAGGGTCCTTCAATGTCAGCAGGGCTCACTTGAGGTACACAAACCTCTTCACACATCCATATAAAAGAAAGCACTATACCAGGCAGGCTGCATCTGTATCCCGATCGCAATTACTGCACAATACCCGGAGAACACACAGCAGATTCAGTTCCTGACAGACAGAGTGCAATTTTCAGCAATTCCTCCAGTCCTCTACAGGGTGAGCCTGGTTTCTACTCTTCAGAGATCCTTTGATTCTTTTCACAGGACAGATTCAGTCCTAACAAGCTGTTACACAAGCTGCAGACCGAACTCTGGGCCTTACACGTTTTGACTAAAACTGCACACTGAAAAAGCACAGGGCTCCTTCCCTTCTTCACTGCCAAAGCTCAACGAAACTCCAACCGACAAAACCGGGCACTTCCCTGAGTTCCTCCCAGTTCTTGACTGGATTGGCTGTCACTCACAATAGACTGCTGCTGTTGGTCTAAAAGGCACTGAAGTCTAAACTACATCTCCCAGAGTCACTGCCCATACAATCCTCTTGTGGCTGGCTCAGATTATGAGTCCAAGTTCTGATTCGTCCAAGGCACCATTTTAGAGCTAGCTTACCCCACACTGATTGGTCCAGTTCAGCAGTTCAAAACTAGAATGGGGAACCAGCAGACACAGTTCTGACTGCAAAGAAAGCAGGTTAGACAAACTGTAATCTCATCATTACTCCAAATAATTTCTGGCAAACAGTTACATCCTTCAGATAGGTTCCCTTTGCACTCCTAGTGACTGCAAAAATGAAGTGAATTGGCAGCAGCTTGAGTGGCACTCAATCAAAGAAACACACAGTCCCCCATACAAACCAATTATGTCTGCAAGCAGACAGCTCCCAAAGAGACAGCACCAGAGGTTCCAAAAACACTCACCGATAAATGGCTTAAATGCCAAACACCATTCAGGCTTGGAGCATTCAAGCAAGCTCCTGGAAGTCCCCCGGGAACCCCCATTTGCAGGGGGGTTACACATGTCAATAGACAACTCTTTTCATGTAGCTGTTAAGGATGTATGCAAATGCTTTATTCAGTTTTCACAGTTCATACTAGGCCCTCTTACTGTCCTGGGAGCACCATTTTGTGGTTGTTGAAATCTCATTGTCCCATTAGCATATGAGAACATGATGCATAATCACCCTTTAAACTCCCCAGTATGCTTGTCTGCTTAATTAGTCTTAAAAGAAACAAGTTACAAAAAGGTGTGAAATACCACATTTACCTTCAGTGAGTTTTGCAAACTGAGTTACAGTGCATGTTTTTTCCATTTAAACTTCATTCTTTTTATGAGTTTCCAAAGAGTTTTTGCAGGGTATTTATTCTTTCAGCATATAGATACATGGTATAAATGGGTGATCTGACACCATGTTCTCATATGCTAATGCAGTTGTCATGGACAATGAGATTTCAACAACCATGAAATGAAGACTCCCAGGGCAGTCACAGGGGCTACCATGAGCAGTGAAAACAACTAAAGGTAACACATGTAGCCCTAATAGCTACAGGAAAGGAGCTGTCTGTTGACATGGAAACAAATAAAATGTAAATGATATGAGGGTATAGTTTTTCATTAAGGAAATCACTAACTGCAGCACCGGAATGAACAGAATATTAAGAAATCGGAGCCTTCCGCTCCAGCTTACATTTAGCCAGGTGACTGGAAGGCAAGACTCCTGGACCTACAGTGTAGAAATGTCTGGCCAAGCATCTGAAGATAGGACCCGATGCCACCACTTATGAGACTACATGGGCCCACTGCTAAAGCCTGGTTCACCATTTCTTAATTAAATACCTCCGATACCCTAAAAACAGTTTGCTGCTTAGGACAGTAAAGAGCCACAACCCGATTACAGTTCAGGGAGGCAGGGTATCAGTATTCTAAGACTGCAGTTGGGAATTACAGCAGCAGACGCAGCAGTTCACTGGAGTTAAATCCAAACTCCACCCTCAAGGATGGGAGGATGCTCATTTGTATCCATCTTACCTGAGGATCTCCGGGTCTGGCTACCTCTCAGATATTTTAACATAGCACAGGAGGCTGAAGAATGTGTCAACCATGAGGATGTTGCCCGGGAGGGATGGAGTACAACTAGGAGGTACAGAGCCTGCTACTTGATGAAAGCACTACTGATTAGTGAGTAAACAAATCTTGGGGCAGTACAGCTCTGCCACCCATGTAATTTGTTATCTCCCCTCTTACCCACCCACCCCCATGATGCCTGAGGCCCTGGACCCTGACCATTCAAAGACGTGTCAGGTGTTTTCTTTTCCCTCAAACATTTCAAGCCCTTGCCTGGGAGGGTATTCATTGGGCTCCTTGATGGTCTGCCTTCCCAGGTACTCATCCAGATTAACAAGGCAGCAGGGAATCTTGCAGGTAGCTAGCTGTTTGGTGGGGTCCAGCTGTTTGGACGGATGAGACTGGGGGATGGGGGGAGCATACCTCTCAACTGTACCTCATTACGAGGAATGTTCCTCATTTTACTTCACAAAAGCTCCCTGTTCCACATTGTGAGGGCTTGTCCCACATTCAATATTAACATTTTAAAGCAAAAATCAAAAGTAAATGATGCAAAAATTATATTATTCGGTAATAACAGTCTTTCTGAACATAAATGCAAACATTTTAACAGTGTTCTGAGCTTCCTAGGTAAAGATTTGATTAAGTGTTCCACATTTTGCTAAGTTGTTCCACATTTTGAGAAGCAATGTTCCACATTTGGGGGGAAAAAAGGTTGAGAGGTATGGGGGGGAGTGCAGAGAAGAGAACTGGGTCAGGTAAGCTCATAACTGGCTCTAAACATCAGCTATTACACTAAAGACTTTGTCATAGAGACAACAGTTGCTCTGTCTTTCAGCAAATTACCTGCATCAGGTTAAAACATCAAGAGGACATGATCAGTGCTGTGGGCAGCATGGATAACTGTCTGGCTGTGAGTATCCTGATTGAGAGATGCTGCACAGGCCTTTGAGGGGTGGACTGACCAATTCACACAACCCGTGCAATAGCCAAGTGTTGTTTTTTCTCTCTAACTTTATTATTTTGAGAGCTGGCACATCCAGCCACATGTGCTGTCATCCCCAGCATTGTCACACAGACATTAATCTTTCTTCAACTTATACTAGGACCTGGGAGGGTGGGGGCATGGCAGGGCACGCTCTGATGATGCCTGAACCGCAGTAGGTACAAACAAGGTATGTACTGTGGGGTAACCATGCAGGAGCATGGACTGGGCAAGCAGCTAGCCTAAGGCAAGGCTTGTTTGTGATCATTGCAGTACTTATGGAACTATATGTTGTCGATTTCTAGTCGCCGCTTGGTTGATAGCTGTGATATTACACTTGAATTTCACATTATAGGCCAACATCTCAGCTATAGATATGGTTAATGGTCAGTGTTTGGATATCTTTTTTTCCTTTGTTTCTCTTTTTCATTTCTGTTTCTTAAAGAGTTAAGTACAATGCCTCCACATGTAAAGTTGATGTGGAAGACTGCGTTGATAACTGATGAACCGGCTTTACTGAAGGTGATCTGCATGTAATGAGGTACCCAACAAGCAGCTACAGTGGACATCAGTTCCACCAGCAGTTTGCAAGGAGAGCTGCTCCGGGCTGCTCACAGCTCGGCAGGAGGGGGAGAGTGGGTTACAGCTGTTTGTGTTTGTGTCATTTACTTGTTTCTCCAGTTGAGGATTTGTATTTTGGGTGAAGGGGAGCAGGAAAAAGGTTAGGGGTCAGGGAAATGTATAAAAAAATAGTAAATATTTAACATACAGTGTGATGCAAGGTGACACTATACATGTATTACAACAATCCAAACCAAGATTGGCAAAGACAGGAGTGTGAATGGTGGACCCCTTAACTGCCCTTGAACAATGGTTGGAAAAACTGCACATAACATCTTGGAATGTTAATGGCTTCAGAAATATCATAAAAAGAAAAAAGTTGTAGGACGATTTAAATTATTTAAAAGTGACATCATCTTAATGCTGGAAACACATATGACACCAGCAATACGGCTCGCACGCCCAGAATGCGGGGGAGGCACATGGCACGGTGCTTGTTTTAATGCAAGTCCAGGGGCACAGCAGTTTGGTTGAAACCTAACTTTCCAGGAGAGATCAAAAAAGTTTAAAAAGACTCAGGAGTGGGATACATCCTGTTGCATATAGTAAAACATGATGGTACATCCCTTTCAGGAGGGTCAAACTACAGCCCCAATATTGATGAGTCTGCATTCCATAATAAATTAGTGGTTGAAACGGTAGATTTCCCAGGCACCAGGATATTAGGAGGAGAATTTAATTGCATCACAGATGCTGTTCTAGATATGTCTGATCCAACCCCTGTATCCACCTCTAGGAGTGCCAGAGCTTATACGGACCTCATGGCTACACACTAGCTTTTGGACTATTGGAGAATAGCAATTTCCCACTTTGGGGATCTGCAGCTTTTACTCTCATGTGTTTTCTTCATACACCTGCATAGTCACAATGTTGATATCATCAGCAATGGCTGCAGACATCCTACAGGTCATGTATGAACACATTCTTTTAGCCAGTCACGCTCTGGCCGCCATGACCTTGAACATGGGAGGTGCTCCACCCCTCACAGAACATGGCGTTTAGACACTGTATTACTAAACAAGGCAGATTACAAAGCTACTATGTCTTTGGGTGTATCTGAATTCTTAATAAATAATAAAGTAGGAGATATGTTACATGTGGTGCTTTGGGAGGCCTTAACAGCTGTTACTGGAGGGATACCATTGCATGTGCCACTCACAATTATAAAGTGACCTAGGTTAATAAGAAAGCACTAGAAGGTGAAATACAATGGAACATGACCATATATGTAGTCCTAGTGGGGCCCTCTACTGTAGGCTCCAAAAACATAAATGTGAGTCTAACTCTATAGCTAGTGCAGAGGTGGAGAAAGCCATACTCTTAACCAGAGCAGGGCAGTATATTTTGATGGGGATAGAGGGGGAAGTTATTAATATAACAGCTCAGAAGTAGGGAGAATGCAAGAACAATTGCCTAGGTATGTAGGTCAGATGGCACCCTCGCTGCAAATAGACAGGCAACAGGCTCTGCATTTTGAACTTATAAAACACTGTATATTAAAGAGGCTTCCCTCATGAAGCAGCAGTTCCAAGCTTTTTTTGACCAAGTTCCTATCACCCCAATCTCAGACCCAACCAGGGGTGCCCTTGAGAAACTGATAGAAAAGGAGGAAATGGATAGGGCAATCAGATCACTCGGGGTGGGAGGAGGCCCCCAGTCCCAATGGTCTCCCCATAGACATTTATGAAGTCTTCTCAGCTGTTTAATGTGGTCCAGGAGAGTCTAGCCACTGGCAAGATGCCCTTATCCATGCGGTATGCCACGGTCACTATTCTACTTAAGCCGGGCAATGATCACACCCTGTGAGCATCCTATAGGCCACATCGCTACTAACTACTGATAATAAAATTGTGGCAAACATTATAGCAGCTAGGCTGGAACTGGTCCTGCTAGAAGTAATTTACGCTAACCAATCTGGCTTCATCAAAGGTCAACAGAGCAAAACTAATATTAGAAGAATGCTGTCATCCATTGATAGACTAGAACAGCTGCAAAACACGGGCACTGATGCTTGCACTGGATGTAGAAAAGGCTTTTGACCTTGTGGAATGGGGGTGTATGTTTGAGACACTGAGGAGATACAGGGCAGGTGAGGAACTCCTGAGATGGGTGGGGGTCTTTGTATGCACCATGGCTCAAATACTGATTAATGGGGGGTTGACTGAACCCTTTCTTTTTTTTTCTTCTAATTTAGTAGACTTTATTAAAATTTGAAAACAGTGGCCAGCCCGGTGGCATAGAGGGCTTATCTCTTGCCACGTTGATGACCCATATTCATGAGTGAGTGTGGGCTGTCAGAGGTCGGCACCGGGGGGGGGGTGGAGCAGGATGAGCTGCCATCGGGCAGATCCCCTCTGGGGGAGGGAGCCTGAGCTCCCTCAGTGCTTGACTGCCTCGTGGTGGAGGCCAGGGGGCAGTGCAGCTGAGGGAAGCCAGGGACTCTAGGCCAATGTGGTGGGAGGATGGGGTCATCACTGGAGCAAGAGGGCACAGGCACCTCTCTGTCTTGGGCCCGGGGGTAATCAGGAGAAAAAATAGAAAAAAGTCAGGGGCTGCTGCAGGATGATGCCTCCGGGCTGGCTGCTGGGGGTTTGCCGGGGCATGCATAGCATAACAAGACCCTGAACAGCCCCCGGAGACCAGTAGGGTGACGGACAGTAACAGCGGCCCACCGAAGGATCATAAATACCTCTATGAAAAAAAAAATTGAAAACGAGCAACATTAAACAAACATCACAAAAGTATAAAAAATCAACCAAACATGGAACAGAGGAAAACAAAAACATTCACAAGATTAAACACAGAAACAGCACCAACAAATCCCTACCCCACCCCTTCCCAGAGTGCGAAAAACATCAAAATCAGAAACAAGAGCGAAGAGTAGGCAGAAAAACTATCGATAAAAAACAAAAAATATATAAAAGAGAGGCAACCCCATCACACAATGCCCCCTGAAAGTTGCTAAATGATTACCTATCTGCTCTGGGAGATTGCGAGGACAAAAAAAACATATAGTGGTTCCCGTCTGGACAAAAAAGATCAGGACGATGCCTGAGTGAGGAAATTTGCTTTCCAACCTGCAAAGCTAGCAGCACCTCCTGGTGTCATTCTTTGCTAGATGGAATTGTGCTGTCCTTTCAATGGTGGAGAATGACCGTTTTTACTGACCGTTTTCACTGCCACTGCTGTTAGGGCCATGCGACCTTTATGGGAACCAAATAGCTGCGCGGGAAAATAACCAATTAAATGCACTTCTAGGACAAAGAAGTCCTCTAGGCCTAAAAAGGGATCCAGGAAGCTTCTGATAGTGTTCCAGTAGGGGGTCACTTTAGAGCAGTCCAATAGGATTTGTTTAAGGGAACCCTCGACTTCTCCATGCTTGAAGTACAGGGATAACACAGACTTGCCCATTTGGAATAGTTTAAGTGGGGTATAATATAGATTGTGCAGAAGTTTGTATTGAATCAACCTGTAATGATTTTTTTAAATAAAATTATATACATTCTTCCAGATTAGTTGCCATTCAGATTGGTCCCACTACAAATCTAGGGCCTGCTGCCAATAATAACAAATCCCAGACAGATTAACAGGGTCTAAAGTTTGAAGGCCATTATATAAACCAGAGATAGAGTGGGGTTTGGCAGCAATAACTATTAATCTATCTAAATTGAACCCCCTTCCGTATTCCAGGGGTAGGGACCGAAATAAGATGAAATAGCATGGGAGAGTTGAAGGAATTCAAAGAAAAACAAAGGGGGAAGGAGGAAACATTCCCTGAAGAGGGCAAATGAGGGCAATCTGTTCTCCTTCAAGAGAAAGTCCACCATGGAATTCTTCAGCTGTTGACAGAATGCCGGTGGAATGGGACGGGACCCGATCCAAATATTAGGATTTTCCAGTGCAGGTTGCTTAAAGCTATTTGTCCACGAGACTCTGAGAAAAGAGCTGAGCTGGACATGGGCCTTAAGTGACCAAAACAGTGGGGTTGATTTTATGGGGGCTGGGAGCTGGGATGGTTTAATAAAAAGGATCATACAGAGGTGAAGCCATGACTGAAACCTTTCTGCTTACAAGGGGAACTAGACAGGGGTGCCTCCTTTCCCCTCTGCTTTACATACTGTCTTTGGAGCCCCTAGCAATGCATTGCAGATCAACCCACATATCAAAGGATGATTTGCGGGGGGTGGGGTACAGGAAGAACGTTAACTTTTGATGTTTACTAACGGTGTGCTTATGTACCTACAGGACCCCAAGGTTGGCCTACCAGAACTGCATAACTTATTCTCATGGAGTCCTGTTGGGACAGAGCGTTAACTGGAGCAAGAGCAAGCTGCTGCCAGTGGGGAATTAAGTAGACAATACCTGCAGCACAGCCCCATGGGACGTGTTGTTGTGCAGTCTCTTCAGTATCTGGGTGTGTGACTCACATGTTCACTGGCAGCACTATATAAAAACAACTGCAAACCCCTAGTACAGTCCCTCAAGAGTGAGTGTGAAAGGTGGCAGGCTCTCCCCAAGACCCTGCTAGGAAGGATTAATGTTATTAAAATGTGCACACTGCAGAAATACCTGTTTATTTCAAACCTTGCCAGTTAGAATTCCAAATGTCTTTTTACAATCTGTAGACGTAATCGTGCATAAATCCCTATGGAAAGACAAGTCAGCATACTGTATATCAAATGGAACACATTTCAGCTTCCAGTGATTGCGGGTGGAGGGGCCCTCCCGAATTTCAGATTGTATTATTGGGTTTCTCTTGATTTTGCCCCATCAGGGGATGTTGAGGAGTACCCCGCATGGATGCTTCTGGAAGAAGAGGATCTTGGTATAATTCTGAGAAAGGGTGGCCTAATGGAACTGAACGTTCCTGACACAGAGAACCCCTTCACGCTGAACATGATTAAAATATGAGTTGCAGCAGCACACCAGCATGTCACTCACAGGAAAAGACTATATTCAAAAATTGATATTAAGGTTGCATTTAAACAAAGATGGGGATATAATGTATTTCTGCACCAGGCTGTATTACATAGGCAGAAAATACAGGTGGGAACTGTGGGTAATCTGTACGAGGGGGACAGCTAATGTTTTTTGCCAGGTTTTGGGATATATTTGAGGTCCAGACAGCTGATTTTTTTCTCATGCCTTAGAATTAGGGGTGGCTGAAAGATGAGAACAGCCCACCCTGGGGCAATACAGATCTCTCACCAGGGAAAACTATTCTTTAGAAGCCCCTGCCCAACTGCAGGCCACTCATAGTCTTTTATAGACTGCTGCTCACAGGGGGTCCTCCCCCACCACTGGGGATATAATTCATAACTGTAGTTAGGACTTGGGTCTGACCATTCTGAAAGTGTATGGAAAAAGGCAGCCCTTCATTTTAGTGGTTGTGCAAGGAATAAGTTACATCAGAACCAGATGAGCTCTCTGTATAGAACCTACATTACACCTTCGAAGATGAATGCTTTTGAATCCAGTGGGTCTTCGATATGCCCTAAATGTGAAATTGCAGTTGGAGATTTCCTACATATGACTCTTACATTTGATGAGGTGAGATCTTTTTGGTATGAAGTCCACATAATTTATTTATTTAAATTTTGGTGACTGGGTAGGCCCACTGAGACTGAAACAGTCCCCTTTTCAGGGGCAACCCGGAATTAATTACATACATCTATGAACATAACAAAATACATACATGTCATTTCACAATTAACAGTCAATATAGACATACTGACACAGTCAAGGATACAGTGACAGGTTAATTACAGTCAACATCAACAAGAGAAGAAGTATTATTATACATGAGACAGTCACAGTCAGATTGATGTCCCAATAAGGTTAGATCGGCAGCAGGGAGTCGGCTGACTCAGTGGTAGTAGTTGCAGAGGCTCAGTTCCAACAGGTGGGCTTTAAGACCCTTCTTGAAGCCCGCAAGGGAGGTACATTCCTGGATACTGCTAGGGAGACAATTCCAGATGGGAGGGATGAAAGCAGCATAGGACCGGAGTCCTAGGAAAGTCCTAACACTGAGGACTTGGAGAAGCTGGTGGCCAGAGGATCTTAGTGTTCTCCCATTCTTTTTGGGAGCTGATGTGTTAATTAGGCTAGGAGGGGGTGCCATTTTGCTGGAGCTTAAAAGCAAGGCACAGTGAGTACTGTGCAGTGATGCTCCTGTGGTGGCACCCCTGCAGTGAAGCACCTGTGATACAGTATTTTTAGTCTTTGCATTTCACAGCTTCTTACAGAATGTAGTAAAGGGGCCCCATATAGCAAGATTGGAAGGAGTGTACCAGTGGAAACCTTGAGTTTGGATTCACGAGCGAGGAAAGGGCTCAGGCAATATAATACACCTAACTTTTGGTTGAGTTTCTTGGTCAGATGGTCGATGTGGCCCTTAAAGGAGCAGTCTTGATCTAAATATACACCTAGGTATTTGATACAGTCGATCACTTAAATTTTTGAGCAACTGGAAAGAGCTGGGGACAATAAATGTGAACGGGTTGGGCCCAGGCTTTTAGGGCCAAATAGCATGGGTTTGGTCTTTTTACTATTTAGAACTAATTTATTAGTAAGAAACCAATTCTCAAGTAGACCAAGGTCTTGACCAAGAAGGTTGTTTAGTTGGACAGTGTCTCAGGAGGGCCTATAAAGCACAGCATTGTCTGCATATAAGGTCACCTTGGCCCCTTCACAATGTTGAGGCAAATCATTAATAAATAGGAAAAACAGGAGAGGTCCCAATATCGAACCCTTGGGGGACGCTGTCGGTGATAGGGTGTTTGTCGGACTTAGCTCCATGCCATCTGACAACTTGTGATCTGCCATCAAGGTATTCCATGAACCATTGAGTAGGCAGACGATCAAGACCAAGAGATGTTAGTTTAGTGATATGCTGCTGATGATTCACCAAGTCTAATGCCTTGGTGAGGTCTATAGAGACCACACCAGTTGGAAGGCCATCATCTAGAGCTGTGAAGATATCCCCAGTAAGGCTAATCAGGGCTGTGTTGGTACCATGATTTTTTTCTAAAACCATGTTGTCATTCAGTTAGTAAATTGTTCCGTTCAACATATTCCTGGACCTGCTGGTATACAATCTTCTCTAACACTTTACTTAGAGTGCAGAGGATAGATATTGGTCTGTAATTCTCAACAAGCTTAATATCCCCACCGTTAGGGATAGGAGTGACCAAGGCAACTTTCCACCCAGTGGGGACTTTGCCTTCAAGCAGTGATCTGTTTAGGAGCCAAGTGATTGGAGAGGCAGTGACGTGGGCTGCAATTCTGAGGAGTCTGGACTCCAGCTTGTCAAACCCAGCAGAGCCAGAGGATTTGATTTTTTTTAGTAATTTCTGGACCTCAGATTTAGTTGCAAGTCTGAAGTGAAAATTAGGGTAAGGGGTTTCCTCTTCTAAATGATTCTGGGGGAGGACCCAGAGGGATTATTTTTAAATTTGTCCAGGTCAGTGAGGAATGCATTTAGTGCAATAGCGGTATCTTGCAGGTTGATATAGCGGACACCATTTGCTACTATGTCACTTTTCTCATGGGTGGTGTTCCCCATTAGGAGAGAGTTAATTTGGGACCAAAAATGTTTAGGGACCAAAAGGTTTTTAGTTTGTAGGTTCTGGAGGTATGGTCTTTTAGCTGATTTCAGTTGTTTTTTACACTCGTTTCTCAATTTTCTATATTCCACCCAATCCTTAGATTTGTAGATTTGAATTTTCCCCATGCTTTGTCTCTCACCCTCATTTGTTTTTTAAGGTCTGTGGACAGCCACTTTGAGCGTTTTCCCTTGACTTTGATTTGTTTTAGGGGGGCATGCTTATTGGCGGCCAAGAGGAAGTTATTGATGAAGAAAACAAGGGCTGAGTCCAGATTGGGGCTAGCTTGATCTGAGTCCAATTCACCACTGTTGGGGTTTCAAGAAAGGAGCAGGTGCCAAAATTGGAATAATCCCAAGCCCAAAAAATTCTGAGTGGAGGGCTGGGATGGTCATTTTTCCAGATGCTGACTATAGTGGTATGGCCACTTACGGAGTCTGCAAATGTCCCAGCCAGTTTGAAACTACTGGGGTTGAAAGCCATAATCCAGTCTAATGTGGTGTGGTTTCCTGACTTAATGTTCAACCTAGTGGGTCCTTGGATCAGTTGGGTCAAGTTGGCCTCTAGCAAGCTGGATTTTATATCACTAATGGTGTGCTGACCCCAGTGGAGGTTAAAGTCACCAAGGATTATTTTCTCCCACTGAGGTAGCCCTGGTATCAGAGCCAGAAGGTTCTTTAAGGCATCTTTTGCAGTTTTAGGTGGGTTGAAGACGCAGACTATTAGTAAGGGCTTAGTCCCGCCAAGCAGTATCTTGATGAACACTGCCTCACCACCTGATTGGGTATGGTCTGGCGTTGCCACCAGGGAAGCATTTAGGGAGTTTTTTTACATAGATGATAACTCCACCACCCTTCCTACCACATCTGTCATGTCTAAAGGACTTAAACCCCTGGAGCTCAGCCTAATGCATTAGGATACTAGACTTGAGCCAGGTTTCGGAAATGGCAATTATGTCAGGGGAGTGCATATTTACCTATGCCTCGAGTTCATGCATTTTAGATCTAAGGCTGTTAATATTCTTGTGAACTAGTTTCAGACCTTTGGCATTAGCCCAGACAGCCATAGAAGGTGACACAGTTGGAACATTAGGACATGGAGGGCCAGGGTTAGAGTCAATATCCCCGGCGAGTAACAACTTAATGGTCAGCAGGAATTTCGGAAGTGACCCAAGGGGGGAGGAAGATTGGACGTTTGTAGACTCTGAGGTGTTCCATAACCATATAGCAGTCCCTCCCCCCCAATTTTCTAAGCCCATATATGGTGATAAGGGTAACGTTTTATTTATTTATTTATTTTATTTAGTTTTTGTTGACCAGGTAAGTGCACTAAACAATTTCTTGCCAATTTTCAGGTATATCCCGGGGGGGGGGGGGAGAGAGGGATATAGATGAATACCAACTGACCTTGAACAAGATTAAGCTGTTGGTGGTAGTTTTAATGATGGGGGGAAATTTGGCCAGGGCACCGGGGAAATTCCCCAACTCTTCGGTAGGTGGCACTGTGACTGGTGCTGCTATGGCCAGTCAACCTGGGGATCTACGGAGGACGAATATGTGAGGGGCCGGGGAATAGGCCTAACCCCCGGTCATGGAGATTTGTGAGGCCGAGATGCACAATGAAGATGGTGTCAGCGATCGAAATGAAGTTTTAGTACATGTTACAGGCCTGGTTTTGGAGGAGCTGGAGCAGGAGCAGGCAGCAGCAAATGTCAGTGCGGTGGATATCCATGAGCTAATTGCTGCAGAAGAACGGAGGTTCTCTGCGAGACAGCAGGGACTGAAAGTGCTGCTGGTAGAGCGAATAGGAAAAGACAGAGCAACGGACAACTGCACCAGAGGTGGAAATGATGATGAGCATGCGAAAGCATGCATGGCTCGGGAAGTTATACTGATGAATAGCTCAATTTCGGAAGAACTCCTGGATGACTGTCCAAACACAGAGGTACAGGTATTTGGGGGCATACATAGTGATTCGGATGGGAGTGGGGGGATTGAATGATTAAGACAAGAGAATATGCAGCAGGGGTGTTCTCCTCAAGGGATTGCTGAGGGGCAGCAAACGGCTGCTGCAAGTAGCACTGTACAGGATGATAAAAGGTTTTCTACATTAAAGCCCACTACAGTCTGCTTTAACATTGGAATTTCCACAGGTGACGCTACAAAGAAACCCTACTCTAAAGAGCAAACGTTGAAAGGAAAAAAAGAAGTGATGGATGGGGGTGGTCTGAAACTTCCTTTAATGTCGACTAGTTCAAATCCTGCTGAGAGGAATTATAGGGCCCACTACACCTCCAGCAGAATGGGTAGCTAAATCCCTGGAAGCAGCTGGGAAGATTAAAAAAGCAGATGGCTCTGGGTGGGGTGCAGATAACCCTGAAGTGGAGGAGATAACTCTAAACCCTGCACTTAGTGACAAATGTATGGAGCAAGGATCTGGGCACTCCCCATCTCAGATAACACCTGGACAACAAACAGTGGGAGATGGTTCACCTACAGGGCATGCAGATCTTATACAAGACATTAGGGAATTGGAAGAAGAAGATCAAGGGCAGGTCTTGGAGAACAGTACCCCTCCATCACAACACTGCCTCCTATAGTGTCTCCTGATGCTAGGGCACTGGTCACAACTGAGGGGCTGGCAGTATCTGGAAGGTCTGAGCCTGAAAATATCATGGTAGAACAGCAGACAACAGAACAAAATGTGTGGCATGCTGGAGTGAGAGAAAAATTGTTTCCTAATAGTACTAGGAATGTGACTGAGCCTGCTATGAGACGAAATGCAGTCAGACTAAGATTCAGAGGTACTGCCTCTGTTGCTTCAGATAGACTGTTTGTAGGGAGAGCATTGCTTAAAACCAGTATGAAGTTTTATGCATACGAGATATATGCACTCATTCATATGCCAGGGGATACCATTTATGATGTGAGTTTTAAACATCCTAATGGTCTAGAAAGATTCTGGAAACAATATCAGTTACTAAAGAATGGTCCTGTGTGGAGGCCTTTCTTGGCCATACCTTTAACCAAACCCATGTTTAAAAACATCACAGTTCTCTTTCGGAATGAGGGAGTTAATGTGGCAGATATTACGTACTGGTTGAAACAACACTGCTTGGTGAATGGCTAGCCTGACCCTATTTTAGATGAGGAGCACCTGTAGACAGGGTGGAGGAACTATAAAATCATGCTTAAGCAAGAGAAAGGAGAAATACAGCATTTACCCAATTGTTTTTTTTTGGGGGGAGAGATAGAGGGGTGATATTCTACCCGGGACAACCCAGAGCCTGATATGTGTGGGGATCTTGGACATCTAAGTAATGCTTGTGGGAAACAGAAGTGTGGATTGTGTGGAGAAATGGGACATTATGATGCACACTGCAAACAACCACAGAAGTGCAATTTATGTGAAGAAAAGGGTCACACTTTCATAAACTGCTCATGGGCGTCTCATAACAGTCTTGACCAATCTGTTACGGCTAAACATGATGTGTATGTTGCTACGGCACAAAAAGAAAAATTGAGAGCCAGTTCACTGAAAGATCAGTTGAATGGAATGGAGCAGGGTCCCCAAACTCGGACTGGTTCACGATCACCAAATACAAATAATGTGGAGGAGGAGGTGGTAAAGCAAAACAAGAGTCAGGTCCGTTCCATGATCCCAAGGGAAGGTTTGAAAGACTGTATGGATTTAGAACAGAGTCAAGTTATGGATCCGGATGTGCATGAAAATAATCAAGATGGGATGGCCTTTCAGGGCAACAGTGTACAGCCAGAAGTCCATATGGAACATATTGAGATGGAGGAGGTGATGCCACCTCCAGGTAAAGTGATGGATCCACCTTTTCAACGGGTCACACGGTCTAAAGCAGCACAAAAGGGTGCCCCTGAATTAGTTGAAACTGTATTACGGAACACGTATGAGGTTCTAATGGAGGTCCCAGATGAGGAAGGGGGTGGTGAGTCAGATGGATCCTCAGCTGCATCGTCACAATTCAAGGCTCCTATAGGACCTGGGAAAAGTGAGAAACCAAAGCCAAAAAAGAGAAAGAAAGGAAAATGAAATGGACTTAGTGGTTTCTCTTTTCAATAAATTCATTAGTGCATACTTCCCCTCGTATGTCAACAGTAAATGTTAACAGTATTAAGAATGTTGGGAAACGTATTGTTACATTTGCCAATTTATATAAAGAAATGGCAGATCAATTTTATACAGGATACTAGATTGCACACGATATCTTAAATTGAGCAGGCAAAGAAAGACTGGAGGTGGGGGCCTTCATTATGGTCAGTAGGGGAAGATCCTTGCTCAGGAGTAGGAATATTGTTCTTTAACTTACATATTCAGATTCTGAAGGTTTAAGATGTTTCGCCTGGAAGAGTGCACATAGTGGATGTTGTGATTTGTGGTTTAGCATATAGATTGATTAATGTTTAGGCACCCCAACAGAAGGCAAATAGAGCAGCCTTGTTTTGTATGATTGAGCCCTTCTTGGCTACATCTATGTTTTTTTTTTGGGGGGGGAGATTTTAATTGTGGTCTGTGGCCTAGGGATTGGGGAAGAAAGACAGATAAAGTGTATAGTGACACCAATGCATTAACAGAGATCTTAAAAAATGCTGAATTGAAAGATATTTATGATATCATAGACAAATCTCAAGAACATACATTTTATAAACATTTTATAAAGGAAAATTGTCAACACGTATAGATTTTTGGTTTGTTTCAGAGAGGTTGGTAGGGAATGATGTTAAAATTGTACACCTGGAAACATCTGATCATATGGCTGTACAGGCTCAAATTGATATGGTGCATAAAATTGCCTATGGGAGAGGATATTGGAAGTTAAATAACTCTATTTTTTAGAAGGATACTGTACAGCAGGCGGTAAGGGACTTATTGGCAGTTTGACAAGATATTACATTTTTATATGATAGTTGGGGAGAGTGGTGGGAGGATACAAAGAGGGACGTTGGGGAATTATTGAAGAAGGCATCAAGGGCTATGGTTCATTCAAAATATTTGAGTTGCTTGCATTTAAGGGTGCAGTATTTAAGAATATTGACACAAGTTTGGGAGGTGGGTGGTGAGCAGGGGGCCAAGCTTAAAGAGTTAAAGAAAAAAATGTGTGAGTATCATAGAAAGAGAGAAGGGGAGACTGTAAAATGTCAACAATATGTTACACAAGAGAGAAAGGAGGTAGTTGATCCTTAAGAGGTGGAATTGCAGGGGGTACAGAAGTTAACAATGAAGTCATTGATACGGCACGATGGGATGGTGCATGATACACAGCAGAGTATACAAGAAGTGGTATTTGATCATCTGTGTTATACGTATCAGAAAGGTTCAGGTGCACGGAAGTTTGCTCCTTTGAATGTAGGGGTACTGCCTGAGATTCCAGTATGTGAAGGGGAAGTCTTGATACAACCTGTTACTGAGGAAAAGATTGGTTTGGCTGTTGATCAGTTGTCAGTGCATACCACCCCTGGGTTGGATGGTATTTCTAATGATTTTTATAAAATCTTTAAAATTGATTTAGTGTCTGAGTTATGAATGATGTATTAGGAGATACTGGATGGAGGGAGCTTGACTTCAACTATGCAAGAGGGAGGGATAATGTTTCTGTGTAAAAAAGGAGATCCACGGAAAATCCAGAATTGGAAACCATTAAGTCTGCTAAACACAGACAATAAAATATTGACAGCACGGTTGGCATGGGTGGCGAAATGTGTGATTTTACCACAACAAATGTGTGCATTGCCTAGCAGAAATATATAACAGAATCTGATTTTTATTAGGGAAATTATAGAACAAGGATTAGATATGAAATTGGATGGGTATTTAATGTAATTGGATCAAGAAACTGCTTTTGATGCAGTATAGCATGATCATTTGTGGGAGACTTTATTCTTATATGGGGTTTCAAGACAGTTTGTTAATGTACTTTGATGTTTATTGAAAGAGCTATAATGATTCCATTGATAAATGGCCATTTGGGAGACCCTGTTCAGTTGAGGAATGGAGTGCGACAGGGATGTCCTCTAAGTCCGCTTTTATATGTGTTTGCCATTCATCCACTGCTACGGATTATAGAGCATGCAGAGAATATAAAACCAGTTTGTAATATGGATGGACTTGAATATCCAAAGGTGTCAGCATATGCGGATGATTGTATGGTTGTGGTGCAAGATTTGGACTCGGGACAAAATGTTCTGGATATTTTGGCAGACTTGCATGAAAAAACAGGGATCAAAATAAATACTGCAAAATGTAAAATGTTAATTTTAGGTAATGCATCTGTGCCAGAACATTTTTCCATCCCAATAGAGAAAGGAGAAATTAAGACACTGGGATTAGTATTTGGAACCAGAAGGGCAGAGCCAATTAATTGGGATATAGTATTTGATGATGCATAGAGGAAGGTGTTGTCATGGAAGTCCTGGAAAATGACAAGGAAAAAAAAGATATATTTATTGAAGGCCTACATTATGCCAGTTTTAGTATATGTATCACATATCTATCCAGTACATTTTGGTATGCATGCAAAGTTATTGGGACTGTTTTTTTATTTTTGTGGGGCAGTCGCCTGAATCCAGTGAAAAGGGCACATACCTACAGAAATAGAAAGGAAGGTAGCCTTAGAATGATACAGCCATTGGTGTATTTATGTTGTAATTTCCTTTATAGTAATGTAAGGCCATTGGTGATGGAAAAAACAGGTTTCGGAACCGAAAGTATGAAATGTTGGGAAGTTCAGCTTTTAGAAGCATGGGGGAGAGGTAAATGGCATGTGTCAGACAAATGTTTACCTACTTATATGCAGACCATCTTGAAATATATCCGACTATGGAAGATAGTATTACATTGGTTTGTGGATGCAGGTAGGAAACATTTCTAAAAAAAACAGTAGTTGTACAATGTTATTTGGAAGAGCCTGTATTTACTATTGATGCTAATCATGATAGTAAAATGTTATTGGAAAGTATTATTGAGCCAAGGATCCCCTTGAAAATGCAGGATATGGTATGGTTGTGTGGGCATCAAAAATTAAATATAAAAGAAAATCAGAAGCATTAAATGGTAGAAGACCGGGTATGTTTGGAAGGGACGTGCGTGGGTCAAGTAGAAACCATGCAACGTTTATTTTTTGGATATATCTGTATAAAAGGTTTTGGGGTTTCATTAGCTGCATTATGGGGGAAAAAATTGATTGCATAGATCAATTATGATATTTTGATATTTGGACAATTGCCAAAGGAGTGGAAGAAATGGCAGAGAAGTATGATTTGGGTGCTGTTTGCTTGTTTGAAATGGACAGTCTGGCATGCTAGATGCCTTAGGGTATTACAACAAAAGGAAATAATGGTATGGGATATGTTATGTCAAGTTCAGATGGAATTAGATAAAATTTATCTATATGAACTGCATACTTTAGGAGAGGTGCTATGTAACCATTTATGGAATAAGGTGGATTGGGTGGGGTGAAGAATTCAGACGGACTTATCGGTTAATTTTTTGTTAATTAAAAAAAAATTACAAAGTTTTTAGTTTGGTTTATTTTAAGGGAAGTGTGGGACCTTAAATGATACATGAGGGAAGACGGATTTAGGAAAAATGTTTTAAGAAAAGAAAAAAACGAAGAGAGTTAGGTTTCTTGCTTTGTTCACAGACTGAACAGGAGATTTGGATTCTGTTTACATGTTTTCAAAAAAGAGGAGGAACGAAAAGTCTGTATTTATGTGTAAAGAGCTGTTGATTGTATTTTGTGGTTATTTGTTTTTGTGTCATAATGACTTTCCCTACTGTTTTCGAAAAGTGCCATGGGATCTTTAACATCCACCTGAACTACCGCCACAACAGGCAGATTGGACCTTGGTTTAACGTCTCATCCAAAAGACGGTACCTAAGGCGTGCAGCACCCCCCTCATGCTGTACTGCAGTGTCAGTATTGGGATATTAACCCATGTGCCTGGTGTGGGGATAGAACCCACAGCCTTCTGATCTCCTGGCACAGAGGCGAGTGTGCTGCCTTCTGAGCCACTGACACTGTAAAGGGTTAAGGTTGGCTTGGGGGTAGATACACAAGAAATTGGAGTACAGAGGGTTTGTGGGCTGCTCCGTGTCCTTCCTGAGAGTGAGCAGCAATTGATCTGTGCCCAGGACTACAAGTATGTAAATACAAGCCAGTATAATACCCAATGCCATATTAAAGCTTAAAGATGGGTCAACTAAGAGGAGGAAGTTCAGATTAACCCTCAAAATATACGACAGCAGATTAGGGAAAAGCCTGGAGTAGAAAAATCTAAGTGGAACTATTGAAAAAGCGTGAGGTAGGATAATGTGGGTGGTTAGGGTCATCTCCACTAAAACAAGAGGCCACAGCGTCCTCCACTCTGAGCCGAAGCACCCCGAACCTGAGCAAGAGCTATGCAAAAGAGTGTCAGGGGAATACTCAGAGTGTGAAGGAGAAGGAAACCGTGACTTCTATGGGTAGCTGGATATATCTTGCAAGTGGGAAACTGGATACTTTTTTTTTAAGTATGAATTTTTTTACTATAAATCCTGCACAAATTCTTAGTGTAAGTACAGTGCGCCACTAAAGGAAGCTGTGGAATGCAGACAGCAGCGAGTAAGAAAACAAGTCAGCACTGGTATGCTGTCGGAAAGGCGCCAGGTTCAAATCGGCTGTTCACTGCTCCCGAGACAGAGTGCCTCAGCTGGAAGTAGAGGGCGACTCATACCTGCTGGTCTAAACGGCAGCGTTTTGGAGCAACCAAGGCAGTAGGTGTGTGTTGGAGGGGGTCCTGACCTGCAAGTCTAAGCGGCGGTGTTTCGGAGCTCCCAAGGTAGTAGTTGTGTGTTGGAGGGGGTCCTGACCTGCTAGTCTAAGTGGTGGTGTTTCTGAGCTCCCAAGGTAGTAGTTGTGTGTTGGAGGGGGTCCTGACCTGCTAGTCTAAGTGGTGGTGTTTCGGAGCTCCCAAGGTAGTAGTTGTGTGTTGGAGGGGGTCCTGACCTGCTAGTCTAAGTGGTGGTGTTTCTGAGCTCCCAAGGCAGTAGGTGTGTGTTGGAGGGGGTCCTGACCTGCTAGTCTAAGCGATGGTGTTTCGGAGCTCCCAAGGTAGTAGTTGTGTGTTGGAGAATACTGCTCAATATTGTGGGAATGGCCCTTCCCAATATGCCCACTGAATTTTTACTAGGGGCAGAGGACATGAAGAGATTACCAGTAACACCAAGGCCCTATGGAACTTGGCATTAATAAATGCATGAAAAATAATAGCACAGGTATGGTGGGGGAGGGTCCCTCAGAGCACAGCTTTGTGGAACAAGAACATAATTGACTGTCTCTAAATAGAACACACTCAATATAATGCTAATTTATTTATTTATTTAGTTTTTGTTGACCGCGTAAGTGCACTAGACAAACCCTGCCTATTTTCAGGTACGACCCAGGGGAGGGGGATACAGATGAATGCCAACCAACCTTGAACCAGATTAAGCTGTTGGTGATATTCTCAGTGAATGAGGGAAATTTGGCCAGGACACCGGGGAAATTCCCCTACTCTTTTCGATAAGTGCCATGGGATCTTTAACATCCGCCTGAACTACCACCAATCCAGGCAGATGGGACCTCGGTTTAACGTCTCATCTGAAAGATGACATCTCAGAAGTGCAGCACCCCTCTCATGCTGCACTACAGTGTCAGTACTGGGATATTAACCCAAGTGCCAGATGTGGGAACTGAACCCACAGCCCTCTGATCTCCTGACCTCAGAGGTGGGTGTGCTGCCTACTGAGCCACTGACACTGTGACACTAATGATATGTGGACAGATTTAAATTACTCTGGGGTCCACTTGTACTGTACAGGCCATGGAGGATATCAGGTTTCCATGGTAGACTACAGGTGATCTCAGTAACTTAATAACCACTGTGTATGGGCTCATATATGGCTAAGCAAATGTCTTCATAAAACAGGTATCCCATAACCTATTGTATCCCATAACCTATCTGTTCACTGTCTACTGTTGAATGTTGCGGGATACCAAAGAACATGGGGATCAGTCCTATACCTCTGTTATGGCATATACACTGAGTACCTTTCACATGATGTTACCCATATATATCACAAAATCTACATAATAACTGTATGTTACATTGTAAGAAATGTTGAAAAACCCCTGCATGTGATGATGTTCATTATTGCTGTTATACATTCACACATTGTTCTTTGCTAAAAAAATTTAACAAAAAAAAAAAAAACAGTATTGTCAAGCTGTTGTAATTTTTTCAAAAGTACCAGCCTGCCTCCCCCACGCCTTCATCCATAAAATTGAAGTCTGTCAGTGTAATTGTTTGGGAAAATTTAATTTCTTTTTTTTTACTGTTGAATATTTGGCGGTTTTTTTTTTATCTTTTATGGGGTTACCTTACAGTGTATTTTTGACAATTTATCTTGTATTTTAAAATCTCCTGTGTTATGGGACTGCTTGGTGCTTTTCGGAGAGTCTGAGAATGTTGTGCAGCTGCCATGACTGTCAGAAAAGTAAAGCAAAATATTAATCTTACACTGAGGTGAAAAGGCTGCTTCCCCTCTATTGCAAAAAAGAAACAAATTGGTTAGCCATCAGAAACAAGGCTGCTGAATTCCATCTTGGGTTCCGATGCCGCTAGAATCCCTCACAGTAATTACAGTCTTGTTGCTGATGACTAGCTATCTGTTGTTCTGTTTGTAATTGGACATATCGAAGGAAATCCCATTAAAATGAACAGGAATATTACAGTGATTTATCTTCATGTACCACAGTTTTTCACTGGCTGCCACTGTAGTCCAGAATGCTGCTGTGAGGCTTCTGACTTCCATGCTGAAGTCAAAGCATATTGCACCATTTCTTCAGACTCTAGCCTCTGGGTTGGCTGCTTATAAGGTACTGGGTGGACTACTGAGCCCCAGTATATCTGTGACCTGCTGATCCCTTGTGTACCCTCAGGGTAATAAGGCCCTTGGATCAGGGTCTGTTTGTTGTGCTCCCATCTCTACTGAGATCTGCAGGTGACCATGTGTTTGATATGGCAGCCTTGTCCCTTGGATTTCATTACCCTTTCCTTTGGAAGTTCCTTTAAATTTTAAACTTAGTCATCTCTGCACCTTAGCCTCTTTCTTAGGAACATAGGAAAGTGATGGCAGAAAAGGACATCCAGGCCCACCTAGTCTGCTCATTTGCCTGGTATCACCTAGGCTTGCCCCTGATTCCCTCCTTCTTTCAGCATTCCCCTGTGTCTGCCCCATGCCCTCTTGAACCCCCCCCATTGAATTCTCACCCATCACTTCCCTAGGCAGCCCATTCCAGGTGTCTACCACCCTCTCAGTAAAGAAGTTCTTCCTGATGTTGCACCTAAACCTGTCCCCCCTCTAGCTGGAGATTATGACCCCTTTTCCTGGGACCCCTCTTCAGTTGGAAGGGGTTCTCAGTAGTCACCTTGTTTATCCCTTTGAGGTACCTGAATGTCTCTATTATGTCCCTTCTCTCCCTCCTCAACTTCCGAGGGTACCTGTTCAGGGCTCCTAGCCTCTCCTAATATGGAAGGTGACTAAGCCATCTTCACCATCTTGGTTGCCCTCCTACGTACCCTCTCCACTTTCTCTCCACATCATTCTTTTGGTAAGGCCTCCAGAACTGGATTCCATATTCCTGATGAGGCCTGACCAGCTGGGTGTACAGGGGAATTAGTACCTCTTTCTTCCTGCTGGTGATCCCCCTCCCGGTACAACCCAACACTCTGCTGGCTTTTGCCACCGCCCTGCCGCACTGCCCAGCCACCTTCAAGTCATGAGAGATGATGATGCCCAGGTCCCTCTGCTCCATGGCAACCACTTCAAGAAACTCTTTTAGTCCGTCTATGTTGTGTTTGTATTATGTGAATCGCCATCTGTTACTTTGTGTAGTTTGAATTGACATTTTGAATTGTGCTTCCTCCAACTCGTTCGTTCATCCTGTAATTGTATTTCAGCACCTTGAGACCTGAAAAAAAACTTTTATCGAGCAGACTACTATTGAGTTTCTCTAATCAATAAAAGTAACGTTTAACAAAATGATGCACATAATAAGTTGCAGGGGAGTGAGCCTGTTTATCTCAAATAGTGAGGATAAGCCCTTCATAATTAAATTATGGCTTGTGAAGTAGGGTCACTTGTTTTACCAGAATTTTACAAAAAGAAATAAAATACATAAAACTCAAAGCCCATGATTCTTTGTGGCTCTTCACACTAGACCATCTTCAGCTATAGATAAGAAACCACCAACAGTTTTTCATACTCTGCATTTTCTCTGTTCTTTATGGTTTTCAAGATACGTGTACGTAAAATGCAAACTAATATTTGAATTTCCTTTTTGTGAATCTGTAGCGCATCACATTTTTACAGGGAAGTCATAACAGATTGATAAATGCACCCTGCTAGGGACTTACTGGCACAGCTCAACGCTGTGACCTAAGCACGGCATGTTGGGTTTATGAATAGTTTGCAGTCTTTCAGCTCCTTAGTCTTTTGTGCCAGTGTGAAGGGACAGCAGCGCTTTTTAAGTAGATCATGATTATGACTGAAATTTTCACAGTCTTTATTGTTTTTTTCGCTCAAAAAAACTGCAGCAGGAATATAACTGGCAGCCTGCTTTTTTTCTCACAAATGGCATTATAGTGAGTGAAGGTCTTTGTGAAATGCCACGGTGCCCCGTCTTTTTTTCCCACAAAGATATTTATTGAATTTTTAACTTTTACAACCAAGCACAGTCATACAAATGGCAGTAAAACAATTCCTAACAACACAGATGGGGTGGAGGTGGAGGCAGTGAACACGGTACATTCCATACAGTGGTGAGAGAAAAAAGTACATCAGTCTCTGCATAAAGAATCTCTACCCTCATGATTAAGTACTTTCTCCCCCAGCCCCAGCCTAGAAGGGTGAATCCCTGCTGTACCCCAGACTCATGGAGAAGTCAGTGTATGGGTGGTAATACAGGGAGAATATCCAGTACCTGACTGGGGTCCAGATTCTTGAAGTATATATGGTGTGTCCTACAGATAATTGCATCAGAGTAACAAGTACTCTCCTCAGTAACTAACCTGTATATTATAGAACACAGAGTGCAGATCTAAGAGATCAGAGGCAATCATGAGCATAAGTGTCACCAGGAAAAGGCATGCAGCGGATCGCCAGCCATGACTGTGCCTTGGCCTAAAGACAAGGTGACTGTCATGTTCAGGTAAACTTATTATAGGGTCAGGTGCTATGGTAATGGAGAACATATCATGTTACATCTATATTTTATGGTACAGAAGGTGGCAGTGCTGCCACGGGATTCCATTTAGCCAGGTATTGTCCCCACACTGTGGTGTATAGGGGTGCAATCCCCACTGCTGCACATGCCACTTTCTCATTCCTCCCTAAGAAATTCATTCTGCTGTTTTTGGGGGTCACTCCAATGGCACAGGACCACTTAAGTAGCTGCTGCAAGGGCCGCTGCTGCCCATTACTGTTGTGGGTATGAGTTTCTGGGTACACACCCAAGATGTCAATTTGTTTGGTCCTGTATTGGCGGGAGCGGAACCAGGGCAACACAAGATTGCTAGACATAGTCCTAGTACTCTGCAAGCTGTGGACATGTCCAGGGTACATGAGCTAGTGATGTCCGAGGGGAGAAACACCTCCAGCAGTCACAGTGAAGAAAATGTTCCACTCAGTAGAGTGCCAGGGAAGTTCGATAAGATCTGTGAAGGACTTTGAATTGCAAGGTCTTTATCTGCATTTTCCTATTTGCATGGCACGCCATACTCCAGATGGCACCCACTCCACTGGGGAGATCGCCATCCCGGGTTTTTTTTTTCTTAGCCTTCCTGGGGGTCCCATCAGTAGGGTTTGAAGTGTTTTTTGGTGTAGTTTATAAATTACGTCCGCCATCCCCTCAGTGGTTATCAAATCCTGGATCAGAGCGCAAATGCCCCACTATAAGTGATAGTATAATCTCAGCAAAGCCACCCCTAAGGGTGCTATGCAATTACAAATACTGACAGTGGCAATGTCTACGTAAAGAGAAGTCCTACTTAAATTGTAGAAAAGACTTGCAGCCTATCAACCATGTTTCCAAAAGTATGAATACCAACCCCCACCCATGCAGCCCAATTTATGGGAATGTTAGTAATGAGCAATTGGGGGTTGTTGCAAATACATCTCACCCTGGAGAACTGAGGGAACCAGCCTGAAAGTGGTCTGTCTCTGCCAAACTGCCTGCTGTGCCCTGAACAGCTATACATGTCTTTTGTCCCTGAAAAAGATGATGATGTCTCGGTGCTCAACAGCTGTCTGACTGAAATCCAGGCCTGGATTAATATGAGCTGGCTAAGGTTGAACCCTGAAAAAACTGAGGTGTTGGTTGTGAACCCGGGTCGTCGTGAGGCGGGTGTGTTGGCAGGTTCACCTTCGGGCTTGTGGCTTGGAGATGTCCAGCTAATTATCTCAGACTGGGTACGGAACCTGGGCGTTATGCTTGATGACTGTCTGACCTTGAAATCACAAGTGTCAGCAGTTGTTAAAACCTCTTTTTACCATCTGACAAATGTCGCCCGGGTGAAACATCTGGTTCCTCCCGATGATCTTCCAACGTTGGTTCACGCCTTCATTACCTCCTGCCTTGACTACTGCAATGCCCTTTACCTAGGGCTGCCAGGGGTTGATATCCGCCGCTTACAGCTGGTGCAGAACGTGGCTGCCAGGCTATTGACTAGTGTTTCAAGAGCCAGTCATATAACGCCTGTGCTCCGCGATCTGCACTGGCTGCCGATTAAGTGGCGGATCACCTTTAAGGTTGCTTTGCTAACCTATAAGGCCCTAAATAAGGGGTGCTAGTTGCACATTCGAGCAGACTTGCTAGACCTCTAGGCCTTTATCTGCTGGCAAATTTCGTATGTTCATATGACCAGGGACCAAGTTACCTGAAAGATCTCCTTTGTCCCTGCTGCCCCTCCAGTCCTCTCCAATCCACCGATGAGGGATTGCTAGAGGTTCCCAGGGTACATTTGCAGACATCGGGAGCAAGGGCATTTAGCTTTGTTGCTCCGTCCCTGTGGAACTTTCTACCTCATCGGGTATGAGGTTGCCTAACCATCCAGAGTTTTAAAACTGCCTTAAAAACTTGTCTTTTTAACCTGGCTTTTTTTGATTGATGTGGTTATTTTGATTTGTTATACGGTTTTTATACTGTTCTTTGCTGGAATGTATATGTTGTTTATAATAATTTATTCTGTCTTATGTATTTTATTGAATAGGCGCCTTGGTTTTAGAAAGGCGCCTTTTTATAAATAACACTGATGATGATGATTGATGATGAACAGGGGGAGCGATCTGCTGGCAACTTCCAGTCTGGATAAAGCAAAGCTATCGCATCAGAAAGGAATGACGTGACACATTCTAGCATACCCAGGAAAGTGGCTGGGGAGATAAAGATGGCCAATAACAATGAATGGCCTATCTGAGGATATAAGCTGCAGGGAATTGCGGATGTAATTTAAAAGCAGAGTAATGTTATCAGCAAAAAAGATTTTGTAATGCTCCTTCCCAACTACCAGACCAGGAAAGGCTGCTGTGACCCGAATCTTCTGAGCAAGGGGCTCAGTAGCAAACCAAAATAAATAAGGAGAAAGGGGACATCCCTGTTGAATACCCTGACTCAAAGGAAATCAGGAAGATACCACCAAATTTGTATGTACGGCTGCTGCCTGATTACAGTGCAGCAGTCTGATGAGGGAAATAAAGGGTGGGGGGAAACCAAGTCACTGGAGCATCTCAAAGAGGAAATGCCATTCCACCCTGTTGAAGGTCTTCTCTGCATCCAAGGACAGGGTGGCAGTCTGTGTATCCTTCCGCGGGCTTCCCAAATTAGATGCAACAATCTACGAAAGTTGTTGGACCCCAACAGGGCATGGGACAAACCCTTCCTGATCTTAATGGATAAGCCCAGGGATCACCAGCCTCAGTTGTACTTTTACAACCTTGGTGAAGGTCTTGGCATTGAGGTTGATTAACAATATAGGATCGCAGTGAGCACATTATACACGCTTGCTTTGCTTTTTTTAGGGATTAAAGTTGTTAGCACCTGCACAAAGGTGGGTGGGAGGCTGCCACTTTCCCAGTCATCATTAAAGACCTGAGCCAGGTTTGGTGACAAAAGGAAGGGAAGGCCACATAAAACTCACACGGGTGCCCATCTAAGCCTGGGGATGACATGCTCTTCTATGGCATCTCAAACTTCTTCTACGGTAATGGGTCGGGTTCGGGTAGCCCAGATAGCCACAGGTACGTGGAGCAAAATCACATCTGAAAAACTGTGAACTCATGGTGACATAACCAGCCTGATATAATGCCTTTTGAAAGGAGACAAATTCAGCATTAATATCTGAGGGGGTGGAGGAAGTAACAACCATCCCACACAGTGGTTTGTATAGTGGGAATACATTTTTCTGTTTTCTGAGCTTGCAGTTGATGGCCAGTAAATGACCAGGTTGCTCCCCAGCCTTCTGGTACTTCTGATTATGCCTGAACAAGAAGTACTCTTATACCTCATACTGAATCTTCTGTCTCATTTTTGAGCTCAGCAGTTTGCACCTTAAGCAACTCTGCATTTCCAGGAGAGCCATGTAGGGTCTGCTCCAGGCTTTGGAGTTGCATCTCCTATTCATTCATGGCCCACTGTCTAGTTCCACAAATTCAGGATGCATTGGCAGTCAGACTACCCCTTATAACAGTAGCCTAAGCGACCCCTGAAGACAAACTGTGTGTAAAGTACAAGTCTAGATCTTACTCCGAGAGGACTCTTGCAGTAGGCAGTTACCATAAGTACTAATCCGCCAGGCGCTAGGACCTTAGCTAGCAGTGTCTAGCAGGGGACCACCCACCCAATGTCACGTGACAGACATCTGCTTAATGGTATATAGTGGGTGGTCCCCATGCCCACCCCCAGTTCATTCCCACTGTCGACCTGCGGACATTGGACTTCACAGAACGCTGCTACAGTTGACCACCATTTTCGGTAAGTATATCTTTCGAAATTCTTTATTTTTCTTTCAGAAATTAGTATTTTTGACATCGGATTGCATGTCTTCTCCTGCTTCTACTGAATCCGGCAAGAACAAGTGCACCTGTGGCAAGCAGATACCAGAAAAAGACAGCCATACCTTGGGTCTTCTCTGCCTGAGGCCTGCCCAAAACAATGAGGACTGTGAGGCCTGCCAGAGCTTCCACCAGGCCACATACAAATGCAGTCTAAAAGTCCTGGAAGCCCATCTTTTGAGGCAAAAATTGGCTTCAATGGAAAAGGAACTGCAGCAAGTGCGGAGCACTTCTTCATTACCCGGGGGCTCTTCTGGCTCCCATTCCTCCAAGCACAAGAAGCAGAAGTGGGACAAAGACAAACACCGGGACCGGGATCGGTTTCCTTCCAGGCTGCGGCTTTCTGCGGAAGCCATGACCGACGAGCAGCCCTCTACCAGTAAGGGAAGTGCCCCTCTGGCCAGTCCTGCCCCATCTGCTTTGGAACAGCTTTTGGCCCCCCACCTGAGCTGGTAATGGTTCCAGTGGGGACCTCCGGGGATTCGGAGACTATTTTCACCCTTAGGACCTTCAAACCTCAGCCAGGGTCTAAGTCGAGTGGTTCAGCTGGTAAGTCAGGTGCCAGTTCTGCCGACATCTGCACATCCCCAGCGCTCCTGTCTGACCCCAATTTAGGTCTAACGTCAGTCCTCTGGACCAGTGCCCACTGCCACTTTGGCCAGAACCACCCCAAGGGGAATCCGACAACTCTCCGTTTCCTCCAGTGGAGCCTTTAGATGTTCCTCCCCACCTGGAGCCGGAGGTACCGCCACCCGCTGGCCCTGTTAACCAGCCAGTGCTGGACCACCCTACACCGGACCCTACAGGGGACCCCTCGGCTAACCCACCTGTGATTCCTCCATCTGGGCCACCTCCCATACCCCAGACCCTGGAGGCACCCATTGTCCAATCTGGTCCAACTCTGGGTCCCACTGCAGGTCCGCACCCGGATACCCCACAACCAGGACCTTCTGACCTTCCATCAGGCCCTCTGCCAGGTCCCTCAGCCCCACCATTGGGTCCTTCTCCAGCTTTACCGAAAACCAGGCTATCCAACGCCGGGTTACCCTATGCTGGGTCACCCTACACCAGGGTACCCGACACCAGGCTACCCAGTGCTGGATTATCCAACACCAGGGTGTCCAACACCTGGGTATCCAACGCCAGTATCCAACACCGGGGTACCCGACACCAGGGTACCCAACTCTGGGCTATCTGCTGTCGTGGTATCAACCACCGGCCTACCCATATCCTCCACGGGCTCCTCTGCAAGCCCCTGTAGACTATGCTGCTCTCTTTGATTCCTGGTGGAACACAGCTAAGCACCAGCTAATGTTGGAGTTGGACCAATGCCAGCCGGACACAAATTGTATGCCGGTCTGGCAACCCCTATTCCATGGTCCCTGTCCCCTATCAGCGTCCACTCCCCAGCTTCCAGATTGTAAGCGTGTGGGTTCAATAACAGACACCAGTCCTTAAATCAAGTGCATAAAAAATGCTTGGGTAGCATTTATCATTTTATTTTCCAAAAAATGATAAAAATTAACTGTTCAAAAATATTTACAGTAAATAAATGGGTGTTTAAACTTTCACACCAAAACAACAACAAATAAAACAAAACAAAATAATCAGGCTAGTCTTTCCTCAGACTCCCTGCTCGTTTCTGTATATTCAGTATTTCTTCCCACTCTGGTGTGTAGGCACTCACACCTCCTCTCCCTTGCTTGGTCAGAAGAAACTGACCAGCACACCTCAATTAGCCTCCTGGTGGGGAGGTTAATATAGCACAAATATCATTTTTTCTGTCTTTTTTCCAACATAATATTAGCAATACTCTATAGGTACTCATTTTAACTTAGAGGAACCTTAATTGGTGGTGAAAGCATCATCAAGGACCTTTTTAGCCCCTCCCCTTTTAATGACATCATCACACCACTTCTATATTAGCAGCCATTTTCTAGGCTACCAGCTCTATAGAAGCCATCTTTTGCTACCTGCTACCATTTCAGGTAAAGTAACCAAGAAAAGCAAACTTGTTTATAGAGGACTGTATTTTAAACACATTTTTATGTTTTACATTTCTCCACCCCCATGGCAGCTCTGCCATTTCAGCAGTCAGCAAACATTGCACTATTTCACTCCCCATACTGTACTTCACTTCTTGATAGCTTTGAACAACACAATAACAAGTCAAACACCCCGTATCATGACTTTATACACAGGAACAGTCTGCACTAATGCTGCAGTCCTTATTTTAACTTTTTATTTACTCTCTTTGTTTTTTTTTTAGGCAGCAAAGTGAGATCTACAGCAAGCAGCTGCAGGGAGAGTTTTCTTTCTCCCTTGCAACAGCCTGCTTGCTCATCTTCCAGCCTTGCAGAGACTTGCTTTAAAATGGGGCTGTCTGGTAATCTGCTCTGGTGTTGGAAACACTCTTGATTCTAGAGGATTCAAAATCTTCCACAGAATCTACATAGCTGGAGGCTTTAAAGGGATCTGCTTTTAACTTCATGTGACAGTTTTGATAGTTAGAATGACAACAGATTAAAGGTACAGCACAGATAGAACAAAATTGCCAGGTTGGCCACCTACAAGAAATTAAGGATAGACAGAAAAGTTTAAGAGAATAGGACAGAGTGAAAAGAATAAATGTTTTATTTTAATTTTATGTTGACATTCTCATCCTGCCACATTCCTCCCCATTCAAGAGGGCAACATTATTATGATGCCCAGTCCTATAACTCAGGAAGGGTTGGAACTTCCGCCCACCCACTCCAGAAGTTCCCCTCAGGGACCCTTAAACAAATGGAACAATTACCAAAAGGTAATTGAGGTAATTATATATCAAACAATATTGTTTCAATTAACTACTATTCCTGAGGTGTGTACATCACAAACTGAGGCATACATTTTACAGTTTGTAACAATCAGACAACATTATACAGAACATCAAACATTTCCTGAAACAGGTTGTCTGCACCAAACCTGGACAAGAAATCCACATTTTTATGCTGGGACCCTGCCCTATGTGTCACTGTAAATTTATAGGGCTGTAGAGACAGATACCACCTCATGATTCTCATGTTTTTATCTTTCATGAGGTTCAGCCAACACAGTGGATTGTGATCTGTCACTATTGTGAACTCATTCCCCAAAGATAGTATTTTAAAGCCTCAATGGCCCATTTCTTGGCCAGGCACTCTTTTTCTACTGTTAGTACCTCCTTTCCCTTTCATGGAGCTTCCTACTTAGAAAAGAGATGGGATGCTCTCCATGTTTGTCCTGCTGTGTAGAACTGCTCCAATGCCTGTGTCAGAGGCATCTGTCTGAACCTCAAAGGTCTGGAGAAATCTGGACTGTGAAGAACTGGTGCAGAGCATAAAATTGCCTTTATTTGTCTAAAAGCCTTGTCTCATCGCGGCTGTCCATTTAACTTGGTGGAAAACAATTCTTAGTGAGGTTTGTAAGGGGTGGCAATGGTAGAAATCCGGAATAAAACCGGCTGATAGTAACTGGCCAGGCCTAAGAATGAACGTACATGTTTTTTTGTATTAGGCACAGGACTGTTTGCCACAGCTTCTACCTTGGTGATTTCAGGTTTTATGGTTCCATTTCCAATAATGAAACCAAGATAACGGGTTTCAGTTTTTGCAATGGCACACTTGGCTGGGTTAATAGTCAAACCAGCATCTTTAAGGCTTTGGATGACTGCACTCAAGTGTACCAAATGGGTTTCCCAATCTGGACTGTAGATCACCACATCATCCAGATATGCTGCACTATATGGTTTATGGGGCCTCAATACATGATCCATGTATCTTTGAAAGGTAGCAGGAGCCCCATGCAATCCAAATGGCATTGTTGTAAAGTGGTATAAACCAAGTGGTGTGCAGAAAGCTGTTATTTCTTGTGCCTGAGGTGCCAAGGGGATCTGCCAGTACCCTTTTGTTAAATCAAGGGTACTGATGTACTGAGCAGATCGATTTGGTCCAACAAATCATCTATCCGTGGCATGGGTACCCATCAAACTCTGAAACAGCATTTATCGTCTAAAATCCAGGCATAACCTCCTCCACCTTCTTTTCTTATTAACTACTACCAGGGTGATGACCATGGACGTGATGGTACAATAACCTTGGCTTGCTCCATCCTTTTACTTCCTCCACTACCTCCTGTCTAACCTTTTCAGGAAGCCTATATGGTTTCTGGTGTATGGGCCTGGTCTGTGATAGTTTGATTTCATGGACCACCCCTTTGCTCTTCCGGGGCTTTAGTAAATGTACTTTTGTAATAGGTTAGAGACCATCAATCTCTTGGCGCTGTGCTGGTGTTAAGTCTGGGTTGATCTGAATGGGTGTTTCTTTATACAATGGATCTAGACGCTCATATGCTATATCCAGCTCTGTTTTGTCTTGTTCTGGCTGTATGTAGCAAATTACATCAGTTTTGATTTCTCCTCCCATTTCCTTAACAAATTAACATGGTATCGTTTTTGTGGTCTATGTCCTGGCATCTCTATCTCATAATTTACTACGCCTGTTTGTCGGACAATGACATAGGGACCTTGCCACCGCATCAACAACTTATTCTCGGTGGTGGGCAACAACAATAGTACTTTCTCCCCAGGTACAAACTGTTTATTCTTAAGTCCCATATCATACCGGGCTTTTTGGTCCTGCTGTTTCTGGTCCACATTCTCGTGAGCCAGAGTTACATATTTTATTAACCGTTTTCTGAGTGACAACATGTAATCAATAACATTGGTATGCCCAACAGTTTTTCCAACTTCCCAATGTTCCCTGACCACATCTAATGGTCCTCTTGGATTGCGCCCATATAACAAGGAGAAAGGTGAAAATCCCGTGGTGGCTTGGGGCACCTCCCTATATGCAAACAAAAGGTAGGGGAGAAATTTGTCCCAGTCCCTACCCTCCTCATTTACATACTTCTGGAGCATTTTCTTCAGAGTTTTATTAAAGCGTTCCACTAATCCATCCGTTTGTGGATGGTAAGGTGAGGTTCTGAGTGCTGTCACCCCCAACAATCTGTATAATTCAGTTAACATGACCGAGGTAAAATTACTGCCACGATCTGTCAATATCTCCTGGGAATCCCCATGCTGAATATCTTTGCCAGTTCTTGACCACTCGAGCTGTTACCGTCCTCATAGGGATAGCCTCAGGGTACCGGGTAGCATAATCACAGATAACCAGGATATACTGATTGCCCTTTGAGCTTTTAAGCAAAGGCCCTACCACATCCATTGCTACTCGATCGAAGGTGTCATAACATATGGAATGGGCTGCAAAGGTACAGGTCTTTTTACCCCTTGTGCTACCAGCTGACATTGTGCACAAGTTCTACAGTAGCAGCTACATCTTGGTGGATACCTGGCCAAGAAAACCTAGACAGGATTCTTTGAACAGTCTTGTCCCTTCCTCATGGCCAGCCATGGGAATGTCATGAGCTAGGAACATCACCTGCTCTCTGTACTTGTGGGGCACCATCAGTTGTTCAGTCTCAGAACCATTTTTACATCTACAGCAATTCTATACAACATTTTATTTTTCTGTATAAAATATGATTGCCTTGTTTTCCTGTAGACACCTGTAAAAATAAAGGTTGCAATGACTCATCTGCTAATTGCTCCTCATAGAAGTTTTACTAGATAATCCTGGTAACCTGTTTAATATTTCAGCAGTATGCTGTTCTTTCCACATCTTTTCTCTTTCTTCTTTCCTTTGAGACTTTTCCTTCTGCCCACAGTCTCAAAATAGTCATCTTCAAAAGGAAACACAGAGTCCAGTTGGGCTTTTGCTTGGGCTCTAGTAACCACATTAACTGGCTCTGTAAATGTCTGATGGTTACTCATCAAGGTAGCAAAGGTGGGAAAATCTTGCCCAATAGATGACAGGGACTGGTAATCTAGGTACCAGACCGTGAGCACTTTACAACAAGTATTATTTATTTTTAAGTCAATATGGGCAGTGTGATACTGGTGGATATCACCATGGACACATCGAACAGTGGTGTCCTGTTGGTTTATTGTACAATCAGGGGCTAGGTCAGCTCTTATCAGGGTTTGTCTGCTCCCAGAGTCTAGTAATCCCAAGGTCTGTTGATCACCAATACCACTGTCTCAACATAGCCAATGTTTGCTAGAGCCAGATGTATCGGCTCCTGTCTTTTATTGGGACAGTTTCTTACAATATGACCTTTCCCAAGGCAGCCGTTGGCAAATCAGTTCTGAATAAGATTCTACCCTTCTATCCCTTCTTGCATATTGTCTCTGATTCTGGGTCTGCATATTTTGAAATAAAAGGTCTTACCGGTGTTGCAGAAGTTCCTTGGTTACCTTGCTGTCCTCTGGGTCGGGAAGTCCTGGCAGCTAGGTAATCCTCAGCCAATTTTATGGTCTCCTCTGCTGTTTCAGGCTTGTGCTCTTTCACCCAGACTTGAACATCAAAAGCCAAAACCTGGATAAACTGCTCAATGGTGATGAGTTCCATGATCTGGTCAACAGTTTTGATAGTTGGTTGCAACCATTTGCACAATAATCCCTTAAACTTGCATAGGTCTCCTAGAGGTGTCATAATTGAACATCTTATGTGAGCAGGAACCGCTGACGATATGTTTCTGTGCTGATGTTATATCTCCCAATATTTCTTCTTTCACTTTGGCATAGGTGGCAGCATCTGTCACACTCAATTGGCTGTATACCAACTGTGCCCTCCCAGACAAGTAGGGTACCAATCTTATTACCCACTGGTCCTGGGGCCAGTTGCAAGTCTGAGCCACCCTCTCGAAGGTAGTGAGATACGCCTCAATGTCATCACTTTCCATTAATTTGGTTAGCTTAATGTCTTTGGGCACAGTTCGTTCTGCCTGTGCTTGTGACATCTCTTGGATGGCCTTCAAGGTGTCATTCCATTTCTGGTCCTGTCTTCTTCTTTCCTCCGCCTGTAGTCTTCGGTCCTCGTCCCTCTGTCTTCGGTCTTCCTCCCTCTGGTTCTCCATCTCAAGCTGGCGCATACATAGCCACTTTAACAGTTCATTAGGGTCATCAGGTGTTGGAGATACCTGTCTGGCTTGTGGCTTTGGTGTTGCAGCCAGCACCTCTTCTTCATCCTCAGCTGTCTTCATTTTGGGTCGTGTCTCAGGGTTCAATCCTGGTAACAAGGTCTCTCCAGTCTTCCTTCTCACTGACCTTGTGAGATGCAGTACACTTTGATCTGACTGTTCACTCTCTTGCATCTGCTAGGGTGTTTATGCTGCAACACCCCCTGGTACGCCTTCCAAGCAGCCTCGACGCACCAGGTTGAATCCCACTTCTGACACCAGTGTAAGCGTGTGGGTTCAATAACAGACACCAGTCCTTAAATCAAGTGCATAAAAAATGCTTGGGTAGCATTTATCATTTTATTTTCCAAAAAATGATAAAAATTAACTGTTCAAAAAAATATTTACAGTAAATAAATGGGTGTTTAAACTTTCACACCAAAACAACAACAAATAAAACAAAACAAAATAATCAGGCTAGTCTTTCCTCAGACTCCCTGCTCGTTTCTGTATATTCAGTATTTCTTCCCACTCTGGTGTGTAGGCACTCACACCTCCTCTCCCTTGCTTGGTCAGAAGAAACTGACCAGCACACCTCAATTAGCCTCCTGGTGGGGAGGTTAATATAGCACAAATATCATTTTTTCTGTCTTTTTTCCAACATAATATTAGCAATACTCTATAGGTACTCATTTTAACTTAGAGGAACCTTAATTGGTGGTGAAAGCATCATCAAGGACCTTTTAGCCCCTCCTTTTAATGACATCATCACACCACTTCTATATTAGCAGCCATTTTCTAGGCTACCAGCTCTATAGAAGCCATCTTTTGCTACCTGCTACCATTTCAGGTAAAAGTAACCAAGAAAAGCAAACTTGTTTATAGAGGACTGTATTTTAAACACATTTTATGTTTACATTTCTCCACCCCATGGCAGCTCTGCCATTTCAGCAGTCAACAAACATTGCACTATTCACTCCCCATACTGTACTTCACTTCTTGATAGCTTTGAACAACACAATAACAAGTCAAACACCCGTATCATGACTTTATACACAGGAACAGTCTGCACTAATGCTGCAGTCCTTATTTTAACTTTTATTTACTCTCTTTGTTTTTTTAGGCAGCAAGTGAGATCTACAGCAAGCAGCTGCAGGAGAGTTTTCTTTCTCCCTTGCAACAGCCTGCTTGCTCATCTTCAACCTTGCAGAGACTTGCTTTAAAATGGGGCTGTCTGGTAATCTGCTCTGGTGTTGGAAACACTCTTGATTCTTGGGGGATTCAAAATCTTCCACAGAATCTACATAGCTGGAGGCTTTAAAGGGGATCTGCTTTTAACTTCATGTGACAGTTTTGATAGTTAGAATGACAACAGATTAAAGGTACAGCACAGATAGAACAAAATTGCCAGGTTGGCCACCCTGACAAGAAATTAAGGATAGACAGAAAAGTTTAAGAGAATAGGACAGAGTGAAAAGAATAAATGTTTTATTTTAATTTTATGTTGACATTCTCATCCTGCCACACAGATGCACGGTGGGAGGCTCCACAGGAGATAACCGGGGTCATGGGCTGACTGATCCTCAGACAGAGGACGTCCATCGAAGGTCTCTGTCGACGCATAGGAGTCATTCGCCAAACTCCAAGTCTGATTCGTCCACTTCCTCGGGCTCTGAGTCCCATCTACCGGAGGACTCCATGCCTAAGGAGACTCCTAAATCTCCCCCAGAGGATCCCTCCTTCTTGGATATCCTCCGAAAACTTCAGGAGGCCAATGAATGGAGGACAGAGGAGCAAGATTCCCAGAGATGGAGATTGGCAGAGCATCTTGACCTCCTGGAGCTGAACCCCTCCTCATTCCCCCATGGACAGGGCCACACGATGATTTGGCCACTACCATATGGCAATAGCCATCTGTCACAGCCATTTCCATGAAGTCAGACAGATTGTACCATGCTCCTGAAGGGAAAGATCGCCTAATTAACCACCCCAAAGCTGATTCGGTTGTTATCAATGCGGCTCATTACCGCTCTAAGCAGCCAAAGCATATGAATACCTCCCTTCCAGATAAGGAGTTGAGGCAACTTGATCAATTTGGCCAGAAGGTCTACTCATCCTCCACTTTGGCTTTGCGGGCTCTAAATTATGTAGCTCACATGTCTGCTATCAAAAGGCCATCCTCAGGCAACTGAAAACAGAATTTGAGGCCTTGCCAGACTCTGTGGCCAAGACCAAAATTCAGCAGATGGTCGAGACAGCAGAGATTATGAGCCCGCCAAGCATCATGCCTCACAGGTAACTTATGATGCGGTTGATGCTTCTGCCAAAGTACTGCTACAGCGGTTTGTCTTTGCAGACATGCCTGTCAGTGAGTATCAGGCTTTGCATAAGAAGTCCAAGTGTCTATTCTAGACTCCCCCCCTTTAGGGGATTGGTACTCTTCGGAGGGGATGTCCAGGACATAATGACTGATCTTCAGGAGGGAGGGAAGGCTCTTTGTTCATTGCCCTCCCTCTACCATACCAATCCCAAGTCTCTACCTCCTTTTCATTGACAAAAAAAGCACCAGACAAGGAAGCAACCCGCCAAGCATCAGGGCAAATGCCGGGCTCCCTCAACTGCCTCTACCCCTCCCTCCCCCCCACCAAGTCACACAGAACTTCCGGGATGGTACTCCCCAACCCTCCCTCCGCTTCTTGACTCCTAGCCCGACTCCTCTCTTCCACCCACAGTTCCAGAGGAGCCTGTCGGGGGAAGATTTGCCAGTCATCTGTCCGGGTGGGAGGTGATCACAACAGACTCTTGGGTGCTTCAGCTCAAAGTCACACAATAGATTTCATAGAGAGACCTCCAGAAAATCCTCTAGGTCACTCTCATTACCCGCAAGGTCACATTCCGCTCATCAGAGAAGAGATTGCGACTGTGCTAGGAAAGTCCACTACAAAGCCAGTTCCTCGGGGCCAGGTAAGAAAGGGGTATTACTCCCACTTCTTCCTGGTCCCAAAGAAGACAGAAGACCTTTGGCTGATACTGGACCTCAGCACGCTCAGCAAATATGTTGAGTACAAATGGTTTCACATGCTGACCCTCCCAGGACTGTTGCCATTGCTCAATCAGGGACACTGGCTCTGCGCCCTGGATATGCAGAATGCCTGTCTGCCTGCATATCCCTATCCACCACCGCTTCCTCCAATTTACCTTCCAGAGGAAGCATTTTCAATTCAAGGCTCTTCCCTTTGGCCTTTCCTTGGCACCCAGGGTGTTCACCAGGTGCCATGGGGTGGTGGCAGCAACTTTGTGGCATCGGGCCACTATGTGTTCCCGTACCTGTATGACTGGCTTCTGTCAGCCCCGTTGAAGGATGGCCTGCAGGCTTCTCTAGCAGCTACCCTGGATCTATTCCACAGCGTGGGGGTCATGGTGAATTACCCCAAGTCTCACCTCACTCCGTCCAAGTGACTTCAATTCATTGGGGTGGTACTGGATACTTCCCAGGGTCAGGCCTTCCTCCCCTTAGACAGGGCGGATTCACTGCAGAAGCAAACTCGGCTTCTGGCCTCCAGTCATTGGACAATGGCCAGAACAGTCCTCCGCCTCCTAGGTCTTATGGTGGCGGCCATTCCCATGGTGCCCCTGGCAGACAACATGTGCGTGGTCTGGTATCTAAACAAACAGGGAGGCACTCGGTTATATCCCGTGTGCAGGGAAGCAATGCAAGTGTGGTATTGGGCAGTTCAGCGCCAGCTCCAGCTAACTGCAGTGCACGTCCCTGGCATCCAGAACATACTAGCAGAGAGTCTCAGCTGCACTCAGGCAGGGCTCGAGTGGGAACTGCATCAGTCGGTGGTGAAGGATAGCTGAGGTCATCCAGATTTTGATCTGTTCGCCTCCCCATACAACACAAAACTACCCAATTTTTGCTTGCTTGCTTCTGGGCCTGGTGTTTTTTGGTGAGACATGCTGTCTCTTTGCTAGACAGGGAGGTTCTTGTACACCTTCCCTCCCTTCCGGCTTCTACAGAGGGTTCTCAAACTCCAAGTAGGAGGAGCTCAGATGATCCTCATCGCTCCATGTTGGCCTCACCAAATATGATTCCCTCTACACCAGCAGTTAGCGGTGAAGCCTCCGGTTCCTCTTCCTCTCTGCCAGGACCTTCTGACCCAGGATCAGGGCAGGCTGGACCATCCAGACTTCAAGTTCCTTCACCTTCATGTGTAGTGCCTTCAGACCTAGCTGTCTCTCACTTTGGGATCTCTCCCAGAGTCACTGAAGTTCTTGTAGAGGCCAGAAAGCAATCTGCAAGAACCACCTACGTGATGAAGTGGAAGAGATTTTCCATCTGGGCAGCCTCCAAGGGTTGGGACCCTTTTTCTTCATATGGCTGTTTGGTCCCTGTCACCTCCTCCCACCAAGTGGTGACAGGGACACAGGTATTTTACAGGTTTTCTCCCCTGACCCCCCCACCCGAGGCCTCAGCACACAGCTGTGTGAGCGTGTGGAGGTACACTACACACCCCATGGCACCAGCTCAGCCCCTTCCACCTCCCATAACTGTTTGCCACCCCCTCTCCGCCTACGCTATCCACCGGACCTCCACCTGGTGGGAGCGGAACTACGGGGGGCAGCAACCCACTCTCGGGAGAGGAGAGCTGCCCATTGGCATGCTTGATCCTGCTCAGCCCTCCCCCATGCTGGCATCCCGACAACCCGAGGTTGTTCCTGAATCTGGGTCACCGACGTGGCATGAGGTGTGGCATCCAGCGCCTCAACCCACAATGCCACCAGACCAGCAGGACTCTTTTTCATGCCCTGTTCCTCAGGTCTTAGAGTACCTGCTCCATCTCTCCAACCTTTGACTCAGTTGTTATTCTTTGAAGGTTCACCTATCTTCCATATCCGCCTACCACACTCCAGTGGAACTCAAAACTTTGGCTCAGTTGGAGGTCCCCCGTACTTTTCTGAAGGGAATACTATATGAAACCTCCTGTCGGGAACCCTGTTCCCCCAATGGGATCTGAATTATATCCTTGAGAAGCTCACTCTGTCTCCCTTTGAACAGGCTGCGAGCTGCAACCTGCGCTATCTGTCTTGGAAAGCACTGTTTTTAGTTGCTATTCCTTCCGCTCAAAGTATTTCCGAGCTTCAGGCTCTCATGTGTAAGGAACCTTATTTGATTTTCCACAGAGACCGGGTGGCTCTGCATACAAATCCTAAGATCCTTCCAAAGGTTGTTTCTGAGTTTACTTTGAATCAGACTATGCACTTGCCAGTGTATTACCCTGAGCACTCTAGTCAAGGGGAGGCAATTCTACACACTTTGGATATGCACAGAATTTTGCATTGCTACACGAATCGGACCAAATCAGTCCGCAAAATGGATCAACTTTTTGTTTCCTTTGCACCCAAAAGGGATGGTACAGCAGTTTCAAAACAGTGTTTATCTAAATGGTTAGCAAACTGCATTCTGTTTTGCTATCAGAAGTACAACAAACCCCTTCTGGGGAAAGTTAGAGGACATTCAACCAGAGGCATGGTTGCTTCTACTGCTTGTTTCAGAAATGTTTTCGCTGTAGACATTTGCATGGCAGCCACTTGGTACTCTGTCCACACATTCACAAAGCATTACTGTCTGGACATTGCCTCTAGGTGCAGGGCTGGCTTTGGACTAGACATCCTTCAAGGCCTTCTGTTTTATTTCCTGCCTACTGTAGAATCTTCCTGCCTCCTGTGTTTAGTCTTTGTTTGACTCACACTGCTTGAGACTCCTTATGGTTTTTGCTTACTGCAAGAGCCCTCTCGAAGTCAGATAATAAGTTTTGTAAGAATGTACTGTAACAGTAGATCTTCGAGAGAGGCTCTTGCAGTAGACAAGGGTTTTCCCTCCCTCCTTCCCCCTGCTGCTGCGTCTCTTCTGCTCAGCCTTTTCTAGTGGCTCCAGGAGCCCTTTCCTTCTTCTGTCGGACCTTTTCACAAGTCTCTGGCAGGAGAACTAGAGGTGGGTGTGGGGACAGCCCACTATATACCATTGGTCCGACGTCGGTCATGTGACGTAGGGTGGACGATCCCCGACAGACACTGCTAGCTAAGTTTTCCATGTGGTCCTAGCACCTGGCAGCTCAGTCCTTATGGTTATTGCCTACTGCAAGAGCCTCTCTCAAAGATCTACTGTTACGGTAAGTTCTTAGGTAACTGTACTTTCTCCCTGTAGCCAGGTACAGAATGCTGGGGACTATAAAAGGGATGTGTGCTGCTGCCATCTATAGGCAGTGTACTCTATTGCACCTTTAAAATGACACCTGTTTAATCTGAAATTCCGTTTTCCAAATTTTAGCTAACAGTTCATGTGAGACGAATATCACATCAAGCCTACTATAGGAGTTATAGGTGGAGGAATAAAAATTAAAGTCCTTGCCATTCAGATGTGCAGTCCTCCAAGCATCATGTAACCCCAGGCTATGAAAGGAGGACAAGACATGGGCTGCCACCTGTTTCTTGATCCTAGTACCAGGCCCTGTTCTGGCTGGGGGGCTGTCCAAGGGAGGATTTAGATGTCCCCCCCAGGATCACAGGCATTAATTCCCCTGCAGATTACTCAGTTATGTGTAAAAAGAGTGTGTCTGGGTCTGTTGGGCATAGATACTTCTAAAGTAAGAGGCTCAACTTGCAGGGTGCCCTCCACCAGCGCAGTCCTGCTCTCCATGTCCTTGAAGGTATGACATCAAATGGAGCCCCTTGGCTCACAGTATGGCTACCCTTCAAGAATTACTGGAGTAGGCACTATGGGACACTGAACCCACTTGCATAACTTTCAGACACTCGGGCTCAGGGGAGATAAAGTGCGTCTCCTGAAGCAGAGCTATATCACAGCCCATATCCCAAAGTCTGGCTAGAACTTTCTGCCTTTTCAATGGGCAATTTAAGCTGCTGACCTTCTTAAAGATTATCTTGAGGTTGCTGCTAGATGCCATGGTAAACTTAAAGGCGATCAGAGCTAACTAAAAATCTCCCTTTTCCCTGAAATATCCCCCCATAACATCCAACCCTGTGGGACAGAAATAATATAAAGGCCCCACAGAAAATAATTTTCCCATATATCACAGCTGTTCAAGGGTAAGAAAAAGAGGAGGTTAGGTGCAAAGAAAAGTAAAAACAATTCACACAAAGTTTCTTTAAGTGTGCTCTCTAAAACACTAGAGGAGGCACTCTGGTCATCACCTCACTTGAGACTAAGTCTGAGTTTCCATTTCACTCTGCACGGAATCAAGAACTGTCAACTAACACACCAGAACCCAACTGTCCCCCTAACACCACCACATCCACAGTGTAGAAAAATAAACATTATTAGCAAAAGAAGCCTGGAACATAGACTTTGGTACATAATAAAACATTTCCATGAGTGATGCACTATTAAGTCGGATTGGCAGTATTCTGTCATCTGACAGGTGAAAGAGAAAAGGAAAATTATGAAAGCAGAGGTTGATTAAAAAAACAAAGGTTAGGTAAACATGTAACATTAAACACAGAAAAGAAAAGCAGTGCCTTTCTGTTAAAGCAAACTAGGTGGCAGCAGGTAATCAAAACTGATTCCACAAACAGGTATAACAAAATATGAAGTAGAAACAGCCACCAGGTAGGAAATGTTCCCTGTAGGGAATGACCCCGATTCTGGGTTCCTCTGCAGATCCACGTCAGCACACCCAACAGTAACCCATCAAACAGGTCATATAGCCAAATCCCAGCATTGCTATTCCCCTGTGGCTAGTTTAGTGCATGGAGATATGCAGCAAAGCATCAAATTGCAATAAGCAAAGTTCCATGGAAATCTAAGCAATGTCACACATAGCGCAACTATGAGGCTGGTCTGGAGATTAAAATTCAATGCAGACACAGGTTGGGTGCAGAGAAGGGAGACAGCCATCATGCACATAGCTGCTAGTGGGTTTACTCATCAGGGAAAGGAGGAATTGCACAGGGAATAGATTTGGTTGGGATATGAACTGACCCCAAGCTGGTATATAGTACTCATGGACCTTCAAGTAGATGACACCTCCATCCCTGCGTTCACTGCTGAAACCATTTGAGTCTTCATGGTCTCTCCCCGAACTGACTGTACTGTCTGGTGTAGCTTGGTCCGCCTGCATCTTCTGCAAGAATCTGGATCCAACACCACATGGAAAAATGCATCTGCTGCCTCCAGGGTGGTGAAGGTTTCAGGTTTCCTTTGGTACTGGACTACCAGGGTTGGCAGATAAAGGTGTGAATACCTACTTTTGGTTCGCCATTTGCTTCCACTGGTACTAGAATAAATTCAGGCATCAAGAGGAAATTGCCTTGCAATATTCTTGAACTGGCCTAGAGTGCCTAGGTTCTTATATCTGGTGAACTTATCGACCTAGGTTCTGCATAGGCTTTCTACTTGCGGGTTCTGGCATTTGTGGGGCCAGGTTTTCTCATCTGAATCCAGAGAATCAGAAATTCTCAGTCTAGCTCCTGAAAGGAGGATACTGCTAAAGCTTGCTTGTTTGTCTAAGGTGGTGGACAAGGTCTTGTTCGCGTGTCAAGTTCTATGTCCTCTGCACTAAATGAGTACTTCTGCTCAGTAATTACTAAAGAGAAGAGGGGGGTGACACCTAAGGGGGGAGAAATGGCAGAAACGGGGGGGAGGGGGTGACAGATGGGGAAATCATGGAGGGCAGAGTTCGGGAGGGTTTGAAGGCACTGAGGGTGGATAAGGCGCCAGGCCCAGACAGCATCCACCCCAGGATACTGAAGGAGCTGGCAGAGGTCCTTACAGGACCTTTGGCAGACCTGTTTAATGCCTCACTACATTTGGGGTGTGTACCTCAGGACTGGAGGATGGCTCTTGTGGTGCCCCTCCACAACAGTGACCCCAAGGATAAACTGGGAAACTACAGACCCGTGAGCCTCACATCCATCATGGGTAAGCTAATGGAGACTATCCTGAGGGAGAGGCTGGTGGCCCTAATAGAGGCCAAATGACTACAGGACAGCAGACAGCATGGCTTCATATGGGGCAGATTCTGCCAAACCAACCTGGTGGAGTTCTATGACTGGGTAACTAGGCAACTGGACAGGGGCCATGCAGTGGATGCCCTGTATCTGGACTTCAGTAAGGTATTCGACTTGGTGCCACATGGAAGGCTGGGAAGTAAGTTAGTAGGAACAGGGGTAGGTGCAAAGCTGGTGAGATAGGTAGGGAACTGGCTTCAGGGAAAGCAACAAAGGGTGGTGGTGGGTGGGAGCTCTCACACCCAAGGGTAGTGACAAGCGGTGTTCCACAGGGCTTGGTGTTGGGGCCATTGTTGTTTGGGATATTCATTGCAGACGTATCTTTGGACATCAAGAGCAAGATCAGTCTGTTTGCTGATGATACCAAGGTAGGAGCAGTGGTGGATGACCTAGGGGGATGGCAGGGGTTGCAGGGTGATCTGGCAAAGCTTGAAACCTGGTCAGACACCTGGCAACTGGGGTTTAATGACAAAAAGTGCAAGGTGCTGCATTTTGGGATGAAGAACCCAAGGAGGAGTTACCAGCTGGGGGGAGTGCAGCTAGCCCAGACAGAGGAGGAGGAGAAGGATCTGGGGTGCTCATTACAGGGTCAATGAAGAACTTGGCACAATGTAGGAAGGCAGCTACAAAGGCCAACAAAATGCTGGGTTGTATTGCAAGGGGTATATCCTCGAGGAAGGAGGAGGTGATTCTGCCACTGTACAGCTCATTAGTTAGACCGCACCTGGAGTACTGCGTGCAGTACTGGCGCCCGAATCTGAAGAGGGACATTAAGTTACTGGAGGGGATGCAGCACAGGGCGACAAAGATGATCAAGGGGCTGGGGGACTTATCATACGAGAGAAGGCAGAGGGAGTTGAACATGTACTCACTGGAGGAGAGGAGGGACGGGGGGACATGATTGAAACCTTTAAGTACATGAAAGTAATAAACAAGACAGGTACAGAGGGGCTGTTCAAAGTAAGGGAGGGAAGGGGAGGGACAGCAGGGGCCATGATATGAGACTGATGGGAGGAAGGTTCAGGAGGGAGATGAGGAGACACTTTTTTTACATAGAGGGTGGTGGCTGGGTGGAATGCGTTACCTGCTGAAGTGGTATCCAGTAGAACAGTGGACTGCTTCAAAAGGGGATGGGACAGGACAAGGGGAAGGGTCAATGAAGGGAAAGGGTGGAAGGGGGGGCAGCTGCAGAATAAAGGGTGCTAGCTGCACATTCGAGCAGACTTGATAGACCTCTAGGCCTTTATCTGCTGGCAAATTTCTTATGTTCGTAAGAGGGTCTGCCACACCTTTATTTGGGCACAAGGTTTAGGATTCAATCCAAGAAAAGTTCTAAGGCTTAGGTTGTATTTATTTCCTTCACTTCAGAGTAGTTAAGAGGCTGAGCACTAAGCATTCTTTGGGTCCAGTTTTTGGCTTGGGTGTTGCTTAGCCCCATGAATGGTACCTTGATTGGACGACACTAGATCTTAATCAGGTTTCTTTTGGGCAGACACAAGATTCAGGCTCTGAATCTGGTCCCCTGTACCTAGACGGGTTCTCAATTTGAGTTTCAAAAGCTCACTGTGAACCACTTTTTCAAGGTGTTTTTTTTTTTTTAATTAACCACTGTTCCTGAAGATTTCTCCATATGTGCATGTTTTCCTGATAGCTGGCTGTTCTGCCTGACACATTTATGAGGTTTAGGATTTTTCCTGCAAAGAGTGCTGTCTCATCATTTTACATGACAAGGTCATCATCAGTACTGTGTCCTTTCCCCTCTCCTCTCCTCTAAGAGCCCCTCTGCCTTTATTACTTCATTCATGTCTTTTGCCCAAGACCAACAAACCATGAACCATTTAGGAGCTTCAGGTTTTGTTTTTTCCTGCAAGGAGTCTTTCTCATCTTTCTACATGACAAGGTCATCCTCAGGACTGTATCCTCGCCTCTCCTCTCCTTAAAGAGTTCTCTGCCTTTCTTGGGTCACTCATATCTTTTGCTCAAGACCAACAAACTATGAAGAATGTTTCTAAGGACAATATTAACTGTAAAATAATGTTTACAAATTTATTATTTTTTTTCTAAGAAACCAAATTTTTTCTAATATATATTCTTTATAGAACTATAAATAAGTTCATTCTAGGGGCGTGGATATGGTGCAGTATCCACACTTGGGCAGTATTCCTTCCCCTATAAATCTTGCTGGAACTTCTACAAGCTAAGCTCCATCCACCCACCTGAGTGGTTTCCTCTTTGGCTGTGCCCCATGATGTCAGATCTTCCTTTCCTTTGCAGCTCCTGCGTGCAGTGTAGGCCCATTTGTGTCTGTCTTCAGGTGATTTTCTTCCTCTCCATAGTTTACCTTTTGGTTATAAATAGAGCATGATGACCAAAAGTCTGGTCACAGGTTCAAGTGGTGTGCTGCTTGTAACCAGAAGATGTCAAGCACCAACCCTCACACCTCGTGGGTATATTGCCTTGGGGCTCAGCATGATCTGCAGGCTTGCACCCTATGCCAGTCCCTGCAGCTCTCCACATTGAAGGACTGTTATGCCTGCCTACTGTTGGCCACCTGGATGAATAGGACCCGCCAGCCCAGTCCAAAGATGCCCGCAAGGCTGTTTCAGCAGCAGCAGCAGACTTGGTGGCACAGCTTGCTGTGCTCGAACAGGCAGCAGCCTAGGCTGTGGCAGCAGTAGCGTAGCAAATTCCCAAAGGCCTGGGTGCAAGGTGATGTTACAGAGCCCCTCCCCAGTTTTGAATAAACATCAAAATTATGATTTGGGCCCCTCAAACCTTGTAGGCCTGGGTGCCACTGCACCCCCTGCACCCTTGTAGCTACGCCCCTGTGTGGCAGGTGCTGCTTCGGTCTCTGCAATGCTCCTGGTAGGATTGAGTTATTTGTTTACTGGAGCATTCCAGGACTTGTGCCAGTCACTTCCTACCCTCAGGGAGTACCCTTCCTGAGGATCCAAATCACCCAGGTCCTCGAAGCCTAAGAGGACCCATTGCAGGTTATGGGACCGGGAGCAGACTTGTTTTTCCCGCCCCTGCGATTCTGCAACTGTTTTGATGACTGTTGAGCTGTCGGCTTCGGCCAACCCTCCTGGAGTTCCAGTCCAGGCCACTGGCCCCTCAATGTCCCATCAGGTTTGCCGGCCGAGACGTGGGCTGGCCAGTGGGCCGAGATTTTTCTTGACCTGATTGACCCATTGTCAAAGGACGGTGGGGATGGTTCACTTTCAAGGATCCCAGTCCTCTCAGCCCTCTCTCAGATGGGGCCAGACAAGACAACCTATCTGGCTGCCTCCCTTCAGGAGATTAACCTCTCTTGGGGGTTACGTGGGCTCCAGTCCATGCTGAGCACCCCTGTGTCTCCTCTCCAATGACCTGATCGTCATCAGTCGTGGTCTTGGTCTCGTTGTAAATTGAGATCTTGGGAATTTTGGCATTCCTGCTTTCCACTGTTGACCAGGAAGCACCATTGCTGCCCCTCGTCATCCTTGTCTTTGGGCGAGGACAGACTCCGCCACAAATTGTGGTGTCATTATGAGGAGCTGATGTGATAATAGTGGATCCTCAGCCATGGTTGTGCCATGCAACAGCCTCTGGTGCTCCCCTGGTCGTCCTCACTGTGGCCCATTCTGGTTCCCCTAGTCAAGCCAACACAGCTTCTCCTCCCATTCAGGTGGAGCCCCTGCCTCCGCAGCCCTTGTATGGGGCCCTGTCCAAGGCTGCCTGACCAGTTTCCAGTCTCACTGGTCAGCTGTCTGTTGAGATCACTCATTCGGATGAGCCCTGGGTTGTCCGTGGGGAGTCTGGGTCAAGGGCGGTGTTTGAGAAGTCCTCAGACTCTGAGAACTCCTTCGTGCATTCTGTTTGCACTGCGGCCTTCAACCGAGAGTCCACCAAGGAGCTCAACACTGATCACCAGCCAGTCTCCTTTACAGGTTTGCTCCACCTCATTTCTGAATCTATGGAGATTCCATTGGAGGTGATCCAAAAGTGGGCCAAATACCCTGTGATGGAAATCCTTGATAAGGATGACTCCCTGGGGCTTGCAGAAGCCATTCTTGGTCCCATTCTAGAGCTTTGGCAATGTCCAGCCTCTTGTCCATCACCTTCGGCCCATATGGTTCACAAGTATGTGGTGCCCACCAGGTCTCTTTCTGGCTTCATCAACCATCCTTCGGTAGAAGGATTGCTGATGGACTCCGTTTTCCAGCAGATAGGCAGTGTCGGGCATGTCGACAGACCTTCTGACAAGGAATCTAAGAAGCTGGACCATGCGGCAAAAAAAGCCTATGCACCTCCTCCCTTGGCCTTTGGCAGGTGAGCTCCGCCATCATGGTGTCCAACTTCACCCATGCCCTAATGGGTGTCTTGGACCAGGTTCTTTCCCCGCCTCCCTGCAGATCTTCGGTTGGCAGTTAAGATGGTCTGGAACCAGGGTTGTTCAGTTTCCAAGCAATGGCTACTGATGGCCATGGACATTGGCAATTCCTGCATCTGGTCTGTGGCCACCACACTTGGCATGCGATGTCATGCTCAGATACGGATTTCCACCTTTACGGTGGATATCCAGTATAATCTAGTGGTTGTCCCCTTCTTGGGTACAGACCTGTTTGGTCTGGGGTGGATGGTCACCTCACTAGGACTAAGAATGCCAGTGCCACCTTGGATTCTGTAACATCCTCCTGGAAGGACCCTAAGGACCAGAAACAGAAAAAGAACCCCTTTCAGTTTCAGCTGTACCTGGCACCACAGACCAAGCCGCCACAGCCCTAATCAGTACAGTGCCAGGTCTGGCAACCATAGCCTGATGGCTGTAAGAAGCCTGGAGGCCGGGGAGGTGGCACTCCCCTGGCAACCAACACAGGAGCCTCCACCAAGCCTGCCCAGTGATGGGTCAGGGGTGCCACTCTCCCTCCCATCCTGCATCAGCCTTGGGCCCCCTTCAGCTTACCAATTTCTGGCTTGCCTGATCTATCATCCCACTGGACAAATGGGTACTTGATATGGTGGGTTATGGTCTGCCTCTAGACTTTGAGGCTCTCCCACCCTACTGAACCCATGCCCGATGGGAGGCCATGATGTCCCTGGACATGCTGTCCGCCCTTCGAGTGGACATTTCTTAGCTGCTTCAGAAAGGTGCTGTAACCCATGTCCCAGACTCCATGGCTGGTCAGGGCTTCGTATCCAGATACTTTCTGGTCCCAAAATGGATGGGGCGGTGCTGGTGCCCCATATTGGATCTTCATGATCTTAATAAGTTTCTGAGGAAGCACAAGTTCCAGATGGTCACTGAACCAGATCATTCCCTTCCTGGAGCAGGCATATGTTTCTGCTGTCTGTTTATCCGGCCCACTGGTGGTTCCTTCAGTTCTGCACAGACAGTGTGCTTTATGAGTTCCAAGTGATGCTGTTTTGGTCTTCACCAAGTGCATCGCAGTGGTGGCAACATTCCTGAGGTACCGAGTAGTTCGGGTGTACCCCTACCTGGACGGCTTGTTGATTTCCGGTTCTCTCGGGAGGAAGTGGAGAGGTTCAGGGATCTGACCTTCCAGACTTGTTCAGGCTTGGGACTTCTAGACAACCCTGCCAAGTTGGAACTCCACCCCTCGCAAGAGAGCCACTTCATCAGGGCAGAGCTTGACTCCCTCCGGGCCAAGGCCAGTCTCCCAGCAGACTGGGTGGTGGATCTTACCTCCTTTGTCTGATCATTTCAAGTTGGTACTTGTGCCCTGCATGGGACCTCCTGCAGCTGCTTGGGTACATGGCATTCTGCACCAGTGTGATCCAGGGGGCCTGCTGGTGGATGCACCCCCTGTAATGGTAGCCGACCCAATAGTGGTTGCAGCGCCTTGGTCACCTGGACCAGCCAGCCACGGTGATGCAGCTGATGTGGGATGCCATCCAGTGGTGGGTCATTCTAGAACACTTGCAGGAAGGAGTCCTGTTTGGCCGCCCGAGCCGATGGTCGCTCTGAGGACCAGTCCATCTCTGGTAGGATGGGAAGCATACTTGGGGGGCTGCAGGTCCCATGGGCTCTGGACCCCCATTGAGCCCTGGTACCACATCAACATACTAGAGCTCTGTGCGGTGCATCTTGCTGAGATGGCCTTCGCTCCATCTGTTTGGGGTCAGGTCATGCAGGTCCAGACAGACAGCACCATGACCATGTACTACCTCAACAAGCAGGGCAGAACACATTCTTTCTAATTGTGTCAGAAAGCCCCTCCTTACTTGGACCCTTGTGCACAATCTGGACACTGATCTCCTGATGATCTATGTGGCTGGTGCCTCCAACCAGCTAGCGGATGCCCTCAGCCAGGTGTGCAAGGCTTCTCACGAATGGTCTCTCCACCAGGAGGTGGTGACTCACGTGTTCTCTCAGTGGGGTACTCCTCTAGTTGACCTGTTTGCCTCTTGGGAGAGTACAAAGCTGAGGCTTTTCTTTGCCCACCCCCCACAGTGCGGAACACTGCTGGGGGATGCCTTCACAAGGCCCTGGACCCTGGGCCCCCATATGCCTTCCCTCCCTTTCCTCTGATCCACAAGGTGTTGTTCAAGGTGAAGAGGGAGAAAGCATGGATGATCTTGGTGGACCTGGACTGGCCATGCCATTTCTGGTACCCCAGTTTCCTCGACCTCAGAAGCAGGCCTCCGTGGTGCCTGCCACTGTGCCCAGACCTGCTCTCATGCCATATGGGGAAGGTCTTGCACCCGGGCCTTCAGTCCCTACACCTGACAGCCTGGTTCCTGAGCAGCTAGAGTTCCAATCTTTGGGTCTCTCTGACGAGGTCTTCCTTATTGTAGAGTCTTCTTGGAAGGAGTCGACTAACTAGTGCTATGCCTTCAAGTGGAAGCGCTTTTCCATTTGGTGCCAGCGCAGAGAGCGCTAGACCCTCTGTCCTGCCCTGTGGCTGGCATCCTGGACTAGAAACATAGAAGTTGATGGCAGATAAGGACCGCAAGGCCCATCCAGTCTGCCCATTTCTTTTTCTACCTTATGAATGTGCCATGGGCCTTTACTCTGTCAGTGGCCTATCTATTCATACTCATCTGTATTGCTCCCTTGTGCCTATCCCATGCCTGTTTGAAGCCCTGCATTGTATTCATATCCACCACTTCCTGAGGTAGGCCATTCCATGCATCCATCACCCTTTATATGAAAAAGAACTTCCTCACATTACCGCTTAATCGACCTCCTTCTAATCTCATGCTGTGTCCTCTTGTCCTGCTATTTTCTTATATTGAAACATGTTAGACTCTTTCACCTTGTTAATGCCCTTAAGGTGTTTGAATGTTTTGATCATATCACCTCTCTCCCTCTTTTGCTCTAGGGTATACATATTAAGCTCTGTTAATCTGTCCTCATATGTTTTCTGATGCAGTCCCTGCACCATTTTGGTTGCCCTTCTCTGGACTGCTACAGTTTGGTTAATGTCCTTGTGAAGGTGTGGCCTCCAGTACTGCATGCAGTACTCCAGATGGGGCCTAACCAGTGTCTTGTAAAGAGGGATTATTACCTCCCTCTTCCGACTTGTGATACTCCTACTAATACACCCCAGCATCCCCCTAGCCTTACCTACTGCTTTAGTGGTCTGCTTGGATGATTTTGGGTCATCAGTGATGATGACGCCCAAGTCTCTTTCTTCCCTTGTGACTGACAGCAACTCCCCTCCCAGCCTGTAGGTGGCTTCAAGGTTTCTCTTACCTATGTTCATGATCTTGCACTTCTTTGCGTTAAACCCCAGTTGCCACTCTTCCGACCATTTTGCTAGTTTATCCAGGTCTCTTCTCATTCTGCCCACCCCATCTGGATCATCTACTCTTTTGCAGATCTTGGTGTCATCTGCAAACTGACAAACCTTACCTTCCAGTCCATCTGCAATGTCACTGATGAATATATTGAAGAGGACTGGCCCCAGGACTGATCCCTGAGGTACCCCACTTGTGACTTGCATCTCTTCTGACTGTATACCGTTTACTACCACTCTCTGCTTTCTGCCCATCAACCAGTTTGCCACCCAGTTGACCAACGTCTGACCCACCCCGAGCCTACCCAGCTTATTAATCAATCTTCTGTGTGGAACAGTATCGAAAGCTTTGCTGAAGTCAAGGTAGGCGACATCAACTGCTCCCCCTTGGTCCACCACTCTGGTTATGCAGTCAAAGAAATCTATGAGATTAGTTTGACAGGACCTTCCTTTTGTAAACCCATGCTGTCTTGGATCCTGTGCACCTATGGATTCCAGGTGTTGCACTATCCTTTCCTTAAGGAGTGTCTCCATAATCTTGCCCACTACTGAGGTAAGACTGACTGGTCTGTAGTTCCCTGCCTCCTCCCTGCTACAACTCTTGTGGAGCGGGATCACATGAGCCCTTTTCAAGTCTTCTGGGACCTCTCCTGTGCTCAGAGACTCACTAAACAGTTCTGCTAATGGCTCTGCTAGTTCCACCCTAAGCTCCTTTAGTATCAAGGGATGTGTGCCATCGGGTCCCATTGTCTTGTCCACTCTGAGCTTATTGATCTCTTGTATTACCCTTTCTTTTGTGTAGGGACTAGTGCACATCTCCTTCCCCCCACCCCGTGTCCATGGTGCTGAGCTGCGAGCCCTGCCCTACCTTCTCTTCCGTAAATACTGAGCAGAAGTATCTATTTAGGATAGATACTTTTACATGGTCCTCCTCCTCCTCACATGTCCCCTTATCCCCTTTAATCTTAGCAATGCCCCCTCTGGACTTTCTCCTTTCACCAATGTATCTATAGAAAGTCTTGTCACCTTCTTTTACTGTTCGTGCTAGTGTTTCCTTGGTTTAGGCCTTTGCCTGCCTTACTACCTTCCCTGCTTCCCTTAGGGAAGTTTGGTATGCCTCTCTATCGTCATCCTGCTGTGTTCCCTTATATTGCCTGAAGGCCAGCCTTTTGGCTCTGACCTTTTCTGCTCTGTGTTTGAGAACCAAAGTGGTTTCCTTCTTCTTTTGCACTTCCTTTTCTCACTAGCACAATGGGATGTTGCTTCAAGTATTGCATCTTTAATGCTTGCCCACTTTGCCTGTACCCCCTCACCTGTATTTGTTTTTGCCAGGGCTAGCTTAACTCTGTTGGCAATCTTATCAAAGTCAGCCCTCTGAAGTCCCATATTTTTGCCTTGGAATGGGATGATTTTGTTCTAGTGGCCAAATTGAACCATACCATGTGATGGTCACTGGCACCCAGGTGACCTACCTGGAGATCTGCTATGCTTTCCATGTTTGTCACTACTAGATCTAGGATAGCCGTGTCTCTTGTGGGTTGCTGTACCAATTGTTTGAGGCCCTCCCCCTGCAGGGAATCCACCATGTGTCTAGTTCTGGCAGATGTCCCTGCTGGTATTGACCAATCTGTATCTGGCATGTTGAAGTCTCCCATTATCAGAACCTCCCCTTTAGCTGTCATGTTTTGTATATCTTCTAACAGTAATGTGTCTGTGTCCTCCCCCTGGTCTGGAGGCCTGTACATAACCCCAGTTCGTATGGCTGTCCCATTTCCTGTTTCCAGGGCGGCCCACAATTCTTCTGGCTCCTTATGTGTATTCTGAATTTCTGTAGCTTTGATATTTTCACTGACATACAGGGCCACTCCATCTCCCCCTTTTAGCACCACAGTCTCTTCTGAACAGTACATAGCCAGGTACTGAAGTCTCCCAACTGTGGTTACTGGTAAACCATGGCTCGCTAATGGCTACTATGTCCAGTTTAGCCTCTGTCATCATTGCCTGCAGGTCTGGGATCTTGTTTCCCAGACTGCAAGCATTTGTGTACATGATTTTTCCATTGGCCAGATTTCAGTGTGTTAGTTGATGGGCAAGGTCCGGCGTTTCCTCTGTGCATCGTATGGGGAGCCGAACCTTTTCTTTACCTGGTGATGCAAATGAACTCCAAACATGCTGAACTCCTGTTTGACCACTAGCTGAGGGGGGAGGGGTGTTCTTCCCATTCGACATATGGGGTGCTATACCCCTCTCCTCATTTGCTAGTTTAAATATTATGCAAAGACGTCAAACTTCTGCCCCAATGCACTGACTCCCTCCTTAGTCAGATGCAGTCAATCAGATTTAAAGAACTTTCACTCCAAAAACTGTTGCCAGCTCCCTACAAATTTGTGTCCTTTTTCCTGGCACCAGCCCTTGAGCCACATGTTTAGCTCCCCTATCTCCCCTTCTCTGACCTTCCGTCCATCTGTCCCCCTCTCCCAGACTGGCAGGATCTCTGAGAAGGAGATGCCAGATGAAATGGATGATAGTTTGTCACCCAGCCTGGTCAGGTGTTCCTTGGTCTCCACAACTGACCAGCTGGTGAGATTGTTAGTCCCAATGTGTACCAGGACATCAATGTTGTCTCCTGCTTTCTGAACAATTTTAGCAATGCGGTCAGTGTCTCTCCATGCTGATGTACCTGGGAGACATCTGAGCATTACCCCTGGCTGGAGATGGGTATCAACTCCCCGAATCATGGAGTCTCCTGTGATCAGAGGTTTTTTGGATTTCCTTTTTGCTTTTTTTTTGTTTTGGTTCCTGTTTTGGGCAAGTTTTGTTGTGCTAGCTCCTGTGCTGCAGTGTCCCGCTCTTTAGTGTTCTCTGCCCCTTTGTTTGATTTCGGAGATAGAGGCAGATACCTGTTTGTAGTTTTTATATGGTTTATGGAGGTGATATGTTGGAGAGCACCGACCGATGGGGCACCCGATTTGCCCCTCTTAATCACCTGCCAGCCTCCTGGACCTACTACCCTCTGTGGTCGAGGTGCTTCTGTTGGATGTTGGGGAAATGGCAAGCGGTTCTTATAATGTATTTCCTCTTGCATATGCAGTTTGAGGTGCACAATCTCTGCCCATGCTGCGTGGAGCTAAGCCCTTAGATCTCCAGTGGCCCAGCATGTAGGACACTGTCCTAAATCCTGTAAAACTGCCACTCTGAAAAGTGTTCTGCAGTACCTGCAGTTAATGATATCCATTCCAGATAAGTTGCTGGGTTTATAACCTGGTCAGAGTAATTAGAAGGAAAAAAAATGAAGGCAAAAATTTGATTTTATGTGTTGTCTGTTTTTGTATAACTTGCTATAACAAGTTAAATTACTAGTGCCCCTGTAAATGAGGTCACTGTGTGGATACCACTCTGATCTGCCCTTTCCTGCTTTGCTACAGGAAATGTCACGACTGTGCTACCAGTGGCGGAGCTGGGGGGGCGCTGAGGGGGTCAGTCGCCCCTCCTGGCTACCCCAGTGTGAGTAGTGGTGCCCCATCACCATCTTTATTCACTGTTTAGTGCCCATTGTGGAGCCCATGATTGACTGAATGCCCCCTGCCTCCCAAATGCTCTCAAACCTAGCTCCACCACTGTGTGTGTCACCCTATAAAAGGAGTGTAGTATGAGGTGGTTGGGGATGGGGTGGATGGCTGGGCCCTTCCCCTTCCGAAAAAGAAGAACCACAGACAAAAGAAACAAGGAGTGAAGAGCAGAAACAATCAGCCAGCACAAATGCAGTAGCCCTGAAAGCTTATCCTAATGATAGATACAACTGTAAAGCCTGTAAAGCACCACCTGTAATAATTTCACAGAAGATATGCCCTGTAAGAAACACTTTGCTAGAAAGAAAAATAAAGCAGTAACAGAAGATATATCTTGCAAAAGACAATTTGAATCAGAAGATTACAGCAGTAATCTGTAAGCACACACCTGTAGGCACACCCTGTAAAAATGCAGCAGAAGGTATACCCGGCAACAACAATTTGAATCAGAGAACAATAAAGCAATAAAATGTTAGCAACAAACAGTAACAATCCCTGTGAGTACAAAATTAAAATAACAACACTCAGTAAATCTGCCTAGCCAAAAGAAGCCTTAATCCTTATCCTTGCTGTGGTAATGTTCTTTGCTCTGTCCTTTCAGGCAACCTAGAAGACAAGAGCTCAGGTGAAGCTAGGTGCCTTGGCCAGCAAACCTAGTCTTCCACCTCCAAGATATCGACTATCCTGAACTTTTAACCCTTCCCTCTGTTGGAAGTTACTAACAGTTTGTCAGCTCCACCCCCAGATACACACCTAATCCCTTGGAAGAGCTGTGGGAGGTAAGCAGTTAGCTCCTTCAGTGTGAGGAGGAGACTGCAACACCTGTGAGACAAACAAAAAAACTTTTAGTAAAAAACAAAATACAATAAAATAGTGGCAAACAGTAATTTTGCTTAGCCTAATGATAAAAAGTCACAAAAATGTAAGCGCCACCTGTAATAATTTCACAGAAGATATACCCTGTAAGAAACACTTTGCAATATAGAAAAATAAAGCAGTAACAGAAGATATACCTTGCAAAAGACAATTTTAATTAGAAGATTACAGCAGTAATCTGTGAGCACACACCTGTAGGCACACCCTGTAATAATGCAGCAGAAGGTATACACAGCAACAACAATTTGAATCAGAGAAAAATAAAGCAATAAAATGTTAGCTACAAACAGTAACAATCCCTGTGAGTACAAAAATAAAAGTAACACACAGTAAATCTGCCTAGCCAAAAGAAGCCTTAATCCTTATCCTTGCTCTGGTTAGGTTCTTTGCTCTGTCCTTTCAAGTAACCTAGAAGACAAGAGCTCAGGTGAAGCTAGGTGCCTTGGCCAGCAAACCTAGTCTTCAACCTTTGGGTGTCTCTCCCAGTCGGGCCTGAGGTTGAAGACTCTTAAGGTGCACATGGCAGCCATCTTTGCATAGCGGGTACAGGTTGGTATGCCAATGGTGGCACAGGAGAAGGTGGTCGGGACCTTCTTTAAGGGCCTTGGCCACCTGTCCTTGCCAGTGCATGAACCTCTACCACCTTGAGACTTGTTGCTGGTACTGGCAGTGCTCATAGGCAAGCCATTCGAACTGATGCACAGGTGAGACATCTCTCACCTGTCATGGAAGACTGCCTTCATGGTGGCTAGCACCTCTGCCGGAAAGATCAGTGAGCTCCAGGAACTCTCAATAGTCTCTCCTTACTTAGTTTTCCACTGGGACTAAGCTGTTTTCTGCCCAACCTGAAGTTCCTTCCTAAGGTTGTTTCAGAGTTTCATCTTTTTTTTTTTTTTAATACATTTATTTCTTTGCCCCTAGCCAGCAGAACTCTCTCCAGCATCTACCCAGTCTGCTCTCTACCTCCCTGCTGTGGCAACCGCACCTACTCCCTCACTCCGACCAGGCTACACCCCCGGATCTAAGCCCCCATGGGGAAGGGCTGCCCTATCCTCCCAGGGCACTCTATCTCATAGTATAGTGAGCCTTGAAGTCAGAGTGGGGGGACCAGGGAGAGGGAGGAACCCAGCATTGGGAGTCTGGAGCTGGCAGGAGAGCCTTCGCCTATCCTCCGGAGGTGTTTTTTTCTGTTTTTCTGTTCCCCGATGCTTGGTCATGCAGTGGCGTCAGTGGCATGAAAGCTGATGCCTGCCGCAGCACCTCCCCAATACGTAGCGACACAAACTCGGCATTCCTCCGGTCTCTGCCAGAGGTCGCTCCTGTGTGACGAATCCCCTAGAGCCCACCCTGGGAAGAGAGAGCAGTCCTCAGGATGCTCAATCTCTTCCCTCCCTTGCCGACCCCCGATGGCCTGAGCTCGCTTCCGAACTTGGGTTGCCCGCGTAAGGTGTGGTGTCCAGCGCCTCAACCCTCAGCACCACCGGGGCCAGCCTCAGAGTTTCATCTTAATCAGGTGATTAACCTCCCAGTGTACTTCACCAATCCTACAGTACCTTGGAGGCTAAGCACTGGCTCCACACGTTGGACCTAAGGTGTGCACTCGCTTACTACACAGAGCGCATGGCTGGAGTTAGGGGAGAGGTTCTCTGGCTCTTTTTTTCTTTTTCCATCCTTTGCTTATCCTCCCAGCAGGCAGCAGTTTGTGTTGGCCATCCAACACCGGGCTTCTGCGGTCATTCAGATACCTTCCCTTTATACCTGGCGGAACCACCAGAGCCGATGCATGGGGTTCATCTAGACATGGCCCCCTATTATCCGTTTTTCTCCCCTTATTCCCCAGAGTCCCCAGACAAGGACAGTGCATGCGCATGTGTGCCTTGGCCCAAGCCAGCTCCGCTTCACCCACCCCTGGCCTAGTGCCCGTCTCCGTGCCCTTGCCTGCAGCATCATCATGCCGCCACGTGGTGACAGTCAGCAGTTAGGAGAGACGACCTCCCCTATCCAGGAGAGGAGAGTTGGCAGTGGCTGCTCAGTCCTCACCTGGCCCTCCCCCTCCCGGCTGACCCCTGGCGCCCCGTGCTCATTTCCAAACTCGAGTCACTGGCGTGGTAAGAGGTAAGGTGTCCAGCGCCTCAGCCCTCTACATCACTGGGCTGGCCGTCCTCCGGTTCTTTGTCACCTACACTGAAGCTACACCTGGCAGACTGGCAGCTAAGCAGACGATTATCAGGTGAATTGTCTCCTGCAATGACCTTTGCTATAGGTTGGCTAGTAGAAAGCCTCCCATTGGGCTAAGGGCTCATTCCACCTGACATACCGCTGCCTTGGTGGCTGCTTCCAGGGGCATTGCAATCCAGGATATCTGTAGGGCTGCTACCTGAAGGTCAGCGCACAGCTTCATTTCTCACTGTCACATCAAGATGCTGGTTTTGGGGCCTCGGTTCCCCAGTTCCTGTTTCCTACATAGGGGTGTGTGCCTTGCCCCCTCCTCCTGGAGAACTGCTAGGAGTCTGCCTAAGTATGAATAGTGCACTATATCCACGTCCCTAAAAATTAGGGTTACTCACCTGTAACTGTATTTCTAGGAGTGGTATATGGTTCACAGCCACACGACCAACCCGACCTCCCCTGGCAAGTGGCACAAGGATCACTGCTTCCAGAATGCAAGATCTAATGTCAGGGGATGGCGCTGAGGAGGATACAACCCAGGTGGATGGGAGAAGATTAGCTTGAAGACTTTTTCAGCATGATTTAAAGGGGAAGAAGACTGTCTAAGTGTGGATGTGCACCATATACTACTACTAGAACTACAGTTACAGGTGAGTAACCCTCGTATCTTCTTTGAGGGTATCTCTTGGCAGCAGGTCATACACTTGGGTGTCTACTAGAGGGCGCCCTCATCAATCGTAGCTTTCACCAGCAGTGCTAACTGAGAGCCGCTCAAGATGATGTCAGTCCGTACATACGTATAAATACGTGGGCGGCCCCTAGAAGCCTCAGTTCTTTTTCTGCCGTCTCCCAGCTTGCTTCACGTTCAGCTTTCTCTGCAAGTTTGTCAACGTCTTCATCGACGAAGAAAGTTTACAAATCCAGTTCGGAATCCATTCTTCGCAAGTACCATTGTGGAAGAACGCTCTATGGATTCTAGTACTTGATCTTCGTCGACAGCTTGTCTCTCCGCCATGGGACTGGATCCTTCATTGTTGACTTTAAATTTACACTCATCAGTGACCCGGCCCTCCAGCATAGGACCGGGTCCTTCATTGATGACCTCCAGTTACGGCTCGTCAATGGGCCATCCCTCCAGCATGGGATCGGCCCTTCATTAGAGACTTCTGCTTGCCATTGTCGACGACCCTCCCTCCTGCATGGGACTGGGCCTTTAGTTAACAATCCTGCTTGTCCTTGTCAACTGCATATCCCTGTCGCACGGGAATGCTCCTTCGTTGATGAGGGCTTCTACTTTGTTCCTTGTTGGCGACCTCTCCCTCCAGCATGGGCCTAACTTTTTGATCGACGACTTCTGCTTCTCACTCATCTACGGCCTTCCCTCCAGCATGGGACTGCTCCCCCCTCCCCCGTTGATGATCCTGTTTGTCCTCGTTGACAACACAACTCTTCAGAGTGGGAATGTTCCTGCGTCAACAAGGACTTCTGTTTTGTTCCTCGTTGATGACCTGTCCCTCCAGCATGGGACTGGCTTTCATTGACAACCACTGGTCTTTTGTCAATGACAACCCCTGCTTGATTCTCATCAAGGACCTGTCCCACCAGCATGAACCTGCCTTTTTCGTCGATGACTTCAGCTTGTCCCTCGTTGATGACCTGTTAACGTGCCCTCTTGCATGGGTCAGGGGTTTACATTGACGGACTTACTGTCCTTACTGCTACGGTCTCAGCCTGTTTTGTACAGAGGCTTGGCAGTTTAGACATTGGGACTGACTTCCCGGCCTGTCGGCTCTAGGCTGTATCCACAGCCTCAGCCCAGGCCTTCCGTGCCCCCACCCCTCATCTTGCATGAGGACCACAGGAGATCCTCCTACTTCCTCCTCCGCCTCATCGATGACTCCTGCTGTCAGCGTGGCCTTTGTTGTGAGAAACTGTACTGGTGGTTATGCAGGCCACCTCCTAGAAAGCTGGTTCACCATGTGCCTGCCCCACCTTCCTCTTTCCATCCCATAGAAGAAGAATGTTTGGACTACTTTGAAGAGCAGGAAGAGGAGGATCCAGCTGATGATAATGGTGCATGCACCCCTTCCAGCGCCTCTACTCTTTCTTTGCTGGAGGAGGACCCCAGGCTCTCTGCTCCCTGCTCTCCTCTAGATGACCCATTTCCTGGCAGCTATGACCCAGTTACAGCAGGTCATATGGTTTGCACCCAACAACCAAGACCAGGGATGCTGCAGCTTGGCTGATTCTTTGGATCTACTGGAGGACCCCGACACTGTGGTTCCTCCTCCTGGTATATCAAGATGCAGTTTCTGTCACTTGGCACCACCCTTCCACGGCCCCTCCCCCCCCATTTCTGAGAAGGTGGATCGCCTGTCCCAGGGCCCATGGTCCACCCCTGTTTTGCCACAGCTCCACAGGCAGATTCTGCGCTCTTCAGTGATGCACATAGTCGGATGGAGCATCCTTGACACATAGGCTCCCTGTCTCCTGACAGACCGTCCCACCAGTTGGACTTGATGGGGAACAGGGTCTATACCTCATCCACTCTAGTCATGCATGTCCTGAACCATATGGGGCATATGCTCAAGTACCAGAACACACTTTAGGTTGCCACCGCAGTAGTGGTGGCGCACCTTCCCCAGTCTATGGACACTAACCCATTGTTGTTTACCCTTAAGACGGGTACTCTTATCTCTCGGCCTCTTTTTCCAGGCTGGCTACAATGCTATGGACACCTCTGCATGTACCTCTGTGACTGGTATTACTCTTCACTGCCATGCATGGGTCCGAGTCCAAGTTTACATCGGATATGCAACAGTCCATCTTACATGCTCCCTTTAGTGGGCTTACGCATTTTGGTGTGGAAACCCCGCAGGCCTCCTTAATGACTTGTAGGCCTCGGGCCACACTCTCCATACAGTACACATGATGTACCACACTCCGCCACCTGTCTCTCACAGGCAGCCATTTCAGTCCTTTCAGTGTCAGCGTGTCAGTGTGCCTCTCCCCAGACAGGCTGCACAACCACACCCACCTAGCCTCTTGCAAGTAAAGTGAAGCCCACTAGGATGAAGCCCAACTCTGCAGAATTCTGTAGTAGAGTTATTGCTGTAAACAATGCATTTTCAATGGGAGTTAATCCCTTTTGTCATGCAGGAAACCTGTGACACTGCAGTTCATCCTAGCAGGCTTCACTGTACCTTCACCTCTGCCCCCATAGGTGCCAGGGCCGACCTGCTGTCACCGCTGCTGCCCCCACTTCTTTTTGACTCATCCAACGAGCCTCTTCTACCCTCCTCTGCAGGCCTAGGCGGCACTGGGCAGCAGCTTCTCTCTACATTTTGAGGCCTGGAAACAGACTACATCAGACAAAAGGAGCCTGCAGATCCTTCATTTGGGGCCATTCTCTGGGGCCCCAAGCCCTTCCCCACCACATCTGCCTCAGCTCCTGTCATAGCCACCAGAACACATCCTGGTTCTGATGGAGGGGCTCTATTCTTTGCTTCCGCAGCAGGCAGTTCCACCTGTTTCTCAACCAGACCTAGGCAAGGGCATTTACTCCCATTTTTTTTCCTAGTACCAAGCACATGAGCGATTTCCACCCTGTGCTGGATCTAAGCTGGTTTATCCATTACAAAAGATTTTGCATACTCACTTTGCCCACTGTCCTGCCTATTTTAGACCCCGGGGTCTGGTTACGTGTCCTCCACATGATGGCCGCATACCTTCTCATCACACTACATGCAGCCCATGGAAGGTATCTCTGGGTCCAACATCTGGGCTACCATTGCTAATTTGGTGCCCTGCACTTCGGGCTGTCCTCTGCCCCAAAGGTCTTCACACAGTGCCTGGCGGGTCTAACCGCCACCCTTCCTCACTGGGGATACTTCATGTTCCTATACTGGGATACTTGGCTCATAAATGCATCTTCTCAAGACGAGTTGCTGCACTCCCTCGCATGCACTCTAGTGCTCTTCCAGAATATAGGCATTCCTGCCACTGTCGCCAAGTCCCAAATGGTGCCATCTCCACACCGCCAGTAGATTGGCACAGTCTTAGATACAACACATGGCTGGACCTTGCAATCACAGGACAAGAGTCAACAACTCATCTCCCTCACCAGTGCAGGTCTCCCGCTTACTGCACACCAGTACCTGTGACTCCTTGGTCACATGGCTGCAGCCCTTACCCCTGTACCATGCATGCGCTTACACATGTACCTGGTCCAGTGGGCTCTTCACTGCCGATGGCACCAAAGGACAAGGGACTTTGATGACACAGCCGCATTTTGTTCGCTTACACTATCGCTTAAACTACTCCCCTCACATCGGGAGTTCTGTCACTCTTACTGCTTTTGCAATTTAACAGCATACCATCATGGAGAAGATTGGCAGACTTCTGTGGTGCTGCTGCTGGTCTGGACTGCTCATATTCTGGAATCCTGTTTGCCCAGTCGGCTTGCAGGAGGAGACTAAAGCCGAAGCTGAAGAAGGAGTTGTGTACCCCTCTTGATTGTCCTGGTTTGCAAACTGTGAATTTTCATCCTTGAGATTCTGAGATTAAGGACTCAGCTGCTGGCGTGGTGAGAGCGCGATCACATCTGGTTTTTGTCTGGACCCTAGTTTCTGTCTGCTGGCTCCCAGGTTGGTACCAACCTCTTTTTAGCCCTGAAGGGACAGCTTGGGGATTTGGGCCAGGTCAGGCTTCCTAAGCCCTGCTGCCGTATTGGGCGGGGGTGACTTTAGCTGCTGGTGGACAGCTGTGTTTCCAGCACTCCTTCGCTCTGGGTGGTCTATCTTGGCCTGTGATCTGTGTGGCTGTTCCAAGAGGGGCAGGAGGCAGTACCACTATTTCGGGGCCTCAGCACGGTACTGGGGAACTCTCTGACTCGGTTTATTGAAGACCTTTGGAGGGGCGCAGCCTGATAGGGGTGTGTACCCCAAGGGCCCATGGTGTTTCCTTGTGGGGGGGCTGGTGGGCTTTCTCATGGGGATCTGATTCTGGTAACAGGCTGGAGGGTTTTGCTCCGGGGGGCCTATTTGTGGCCATGAGGCTGGGGAGCTGGTTACTAGGAGAGGCAACTAAGAGAGGTCCGTGGGTGAATACTTGGGCTCGGCCTCAGTGATATCAGCCTGGCAGACCCATTGTAACCACAGAACCTTTTCTCTTTCAGTTTGGAGGAGGTAGTGAGAATACCTCCGAAGACTGTATTAGACTACTATAATTGTACGCTGTTGCTGGAGGGAGGGGAGAGCAACCTCAGTTTATGACCATAGGGGCTGGGTGAGGGTGAGAGCTTCACTTGCCTAAATCAAATGAACAGAAGCTTTGGTGTGCTTCTTTACACTGGATATTAATCCCCACTGACTCACTGTAGCGCCTAAACTGATTCAGCGTTACTAGTTGTATTTCCACATGAGTCCTGGTGGGAGTGGAATCTATGGTATGCACTGTCTTCTGATGTGAGAGGTCAAAGGACGCAACTGGAACTTCTTTATTTGGAGAACACCAGCAACCTTCTCAGTAAAACCATAGTACCTTTATTGTTGCCTGCCACATTTTGGAGTTTATTCTTCCATCACAATTTTAAAGTTGATGCCTTGTTCAGTGCTGAGAGTGTGTGGGAATAGCTTTTGATAAAGACCTAGGTTAGGATTTTTTGCTTGTTATTTATCTTTTGTATGGGTTTGTTATTTTTAGGTTATTGTTGCTAATTTGTGGGTCAAGCCATGTGTTGGCGGCTATCTACGGTGGTCAGGTGCTACTCCCCCTCTTTACTTAGGGGCTTGCGCCCCTTTGACTCTCCTCCTCTGCCCCCTGAGGTCTACAATCATTGTCAGGCCCTGGGGATGGTTCGAAGGGGCCAGAGGGGAGCGGGCCCCAGATTTGGAGGAGAGGAGAGGAGGAGCAGGGCGGACTCATTGGGGTGGTGGGGATGAGGAGGTGCCCTAGGGCGAAATGGCACCAGGACAGGGGTCCTCCCTACCTGGTTCCCATACCCAAGGGCTCCCACAAATGATGGGCAAATAGCACGGTCTCCCCCAGGTGAGGTTATGCAATGCCAGGTCAGTAAAGAACAAGAGCAATAATTGCTGATTTTGTTGGAACATCTGACCTGGCTTGCATCACTGAGACCTGGCTGGATGGGAATGCTGACCCAATTTTGGAGTCAGCCGTCCCAACAGGGTACTCGGTGATACATCGCCCGAGATTGGATCGGAGGGTTGGGGGTGTAGCCATCCGTTTTAAAACAGAACTGGAGCATATGGAGATTCCAGTGGGGAACACAAGATCCTTTGAGTGTATCATGGGCACAAATGTGGGCTGCCAGATACTTCTCGTCTACAGTCCACCAGGAGATGGGAAGGTATTCCTGCAGGAAGTGGCAGACGTCATGGTCGACATGGTGTTGGAGTCCCCAGGTGGTTGATCCTAAGGGATTTCAACACCTGGGTCGACAATGAACATTTGTAGTTTGGCCAAGACTTCCTCCAACTAATGGCTTTGTTGGACTTCACACAGGTTGTTACCGCTGCGACCCATAATCAAGGTCACTTCTTGGATCTGGTGTTCCTCCTGGGGATGGAGATCTCTAACTTGGTGGTGGAACCGGTCGGATGGTCTGACCATCACACCATAGGGTTCAGTTTTGTGGCTTCCCCTAATAGACCTGCCCCCTTGGAGATGATCCAGTACTGTCCTTTAAGGGGGGTGACCCCAGATGGTCTGCTGGCATTACTGGACCTATCGAGTAGGCTGAGGGAGTGCATGGATCCAGGGGAACTTGTATGGTACTATAATAGTCCAGTATCGGGGGCCCTGGATTCCATAGCTCCTGTTCGTGTTTGCCCACTCACTCTGCGTCCTCGGTCCCCATGGTTTGATGGGGACCTGAGGGAGCTCAGACAAGTGGGTCAAAGATTAGAATGTTGCTGGCAGAAATACAGCCTGGAAGGGGACAAGCTTAAACTGATGGCTCTTTACCAGTTCTGTCAGTTGGAAATCTCACATAAGAAGGCAGAGTTCCTGTCCAGAGAGATTTCTGTAGCAAGGAATCGACCAGCTCAGCTCTTTCATACTGTGGACAGACTGTGCGATCCAGCCTGTCTGCAGAATCGGAGAGCTTTTTCATAGTTGAAGTGTGAGGAGTTTGCTCAATTCTTTGCTGATAAGATTGCCACCATCAGGTCTGAGATCCGATCAGCACCTTCTATTGAGTGTTATGACTGTCGGCGGGAGAGCAGAGGCATCCAGTCTGCCTGGGCCGACATTGCTGGGCTGGCGATCACTGATATCATGAAGATTGTCCGGGGCTTGCGGCCAACTTGCTGTAGTTTGGATCTGGGCCAAGCTCGCCTCCTTGTGGAGTACTTGGACGTCATTGGCCTGGTCATTGCTGAGATTTTCTGGTGTTCGTTGGAGAAGGGTGTGTTCCCTGATGTCTTGAAGGAGGCAGTGGTGACACTCCTTTTCAAGAAACCCTCCCCCGATCTGGACTGTCTTGCTAACTACAGACCTGTCTCTAACCTGCCTTTCATAGGCAAGGTTATTGAGAAGGTAGTTGTGCTGCAGCTTGAAGACCATCTTCCCATCCACGATATTTATGATCCTCTCCAGTCCAGATTCTGGAAGAGGCATAGTACTGAGACAGCCCTTGTCCAGGTGCTAAATAACCTCCTGATGGTGAGAGATCAGAAGAGCCGCTCAATCTTGGTTCTCCTAGATCTCTCAGTGGCATTTGACACCGTGGACCATGGGGTACTATTGGAGCACCTGCGGTTGATCTGTGGACTGTCAGGAACAGTCCTCACATGGTTCCACTCTTTCCTCACAAGCAGGTCCTGAAGAGTGGTGTCAGGAATATTTTTCATCGACCCCTCGTTCCCAGCCTTGTAGGGTACCACAGGGCTCGGTTTTGTCCCCCATGTTGTTCGTGGTGTACATGCTGCCATTGGGAGGATATATAAGGAAGTATGGGTGAGTTTTCACTGCTATGCAGATGACACTCAGCTCTATATGTCCTTTGTACCTGAGCAAAGTGATGCTATCTTGATCTTTAACAACTGCTTTTCTGAGATCCAGGATTGGATGAGTGCCAGCTGGCTGAGATTGAACCCGGAGAAGACTGAGGTGTTGGTTGTGGACTCAGGTCATCGGGTAGAGGGGTTTCCTCCTGGCTGTCCCTCCAGTATTATACTCGGTGGCAGCCAGTTGAGGGCCTCTGAACAGGTATGGAATCTGGGCGTTGTTGTTGTCTCAGGTCTGACACTTAAAGCTCAGGTGTCGGCTGTCATCAAGACCTCGGTTTATCATCTGAGGAACCTCGCCCGGGTGAAACACCTTGTTACGCCTGAAGACCTTCCCATACTTGTCGATGCCTTTGTGTCCTGCCTTGACTGTTGCAACGCTCTCTACCTAGGGCTTCCAGAGGGGTCGCAATCCGCTGCCTGCAGCTGGTGCAGAACGTGGCAGCCAGGCTTTTGACTGGCTCATCTAGAGCCAGTCATATTACGCCTGTGCTCCATGAACTGCACTGGTTGCCAGTGTGGTGGAGAATCACCTTCAAGGTCACATTATTGACCTATTAGGCCCTACACGAGCATCTGCAAGACCTCCCATGCCCCTACCACCCCATCTGACTGCTCCATTCCACTGACGAGGGATTGCTAGAGGTTTCAAGGGTATATTTGAAGACTTCTGGTGTCAGAGCTTTTGAGTTTGCAGCCCCGACCCTGTGGAAAACTCTGCCTCGTTGGGTGAGAGAGTGCCTGCCCAATGAGTCTTTTAAAGCTTCACTAAAAACCTACTTATTTGATTTAGCTTATCCTGACCTATTCTGAATTTTATTATAGTTTTCATAGAATACTTTGTTTTAGAATTTTAACCATGTACAGGCGCTTTGGTTTTGAAAAGCGCCTTATACAAATAAAGTTTGACTTGACTTGACCTCCCAATTGGCATGCCTTTTCTCTCCGCCCCCCCACCTTCCCAAACCCTCACATCAGTTACCTCATCCCAAGGTTGGGGCATCTATCTTGGCCCACACCAAACACAGGGCCTCTGGGGTCCAGAAGCCCCATCCCTCCTTCTCAACATTCTGGAGATGTGGCCTGTCTGTCTGGCTTTTCCAGCCTTCTGGATGTTCCTTGCCCCCTGTCCCTGCTGGTCCAGTTGGACAATTTTGCATGGCATACTATATTAACATGCAAGGGGGCATGCAGTCATAAGCTCTGTGCCAGGCAGCCGTGCAAGTTCTGAATCAGGCTGTAGTTCTCCACCTTCTTCTGGTGGTGGTCCAAGTTCCCGAAGCCCTAAACATCATTGCAGATCACCTTAGCTGTCCCGCACGGGACCACACCTGGACCTTGTCGCTGGCGGTACTCGCATGTTCCACCTGTTGAGCACTCTGGACATGGATTTATTTACCTCTCTGGACAATCATAGACTTCTCTGCTACTGCTCGATCATTCTGGACTCACAGGGCCATTCTCTGGATGCACTGTCCCTCTCCTGGCCTGGGCACAACTGTCGGCCACAGATCTCATTCCCCTTCCTTCCCACCAGGATTTTGTCACGCAGAACAGAGGAACCCTTCTGCACCCCAAACTCGGTTCTCTTCATCTACATGCTTGGCTCCTGGGGATGTCTTTATAGCTCGACACATCTCTGCTGCTGTGTCTACCATTCTGCTGGCCTCTAGGAAGGCATCACCCAGAAAGACATATGCTGCCAAAGGGAGATATTTTGCTGTCAGGACAGTCAACAGGAGCTTGAATCCATACTCCTGCCTGTTACCCCCATCCTGGAGTACCTTTCCACCCTCTCTCTCAGGGCTTAAGCTGCTCTTCCATCAGTGTCCATTTAGCCACAATCTTGGCTTTCTTTGACCCATTGGGGACCGGCAGGTCACCTAGATGCACCTCACCAACATGTCCGTTCGGAATCCCATTCTGCCCTGGGCCCTCACCTTCATCTTAGAAAAATGAACCCTTGAACTGTTTGAACCAGCAGCTACCTATGACTATGACCTGCACTTCTTGGCCTGGAAGGCCCTTTTCCTGGTCACTGTCACATCGGCCAGACGCCTTGCGGACCTCCAGGCCCTCATGTGCCATAAGCTGTGCCTGGTTTTCCATAAAGACAAAGTCTCACTCTGTACCAATCCCACGATTCTTCCGAGGATCGTTTTGGACTTCACACTCAACCAATCCATTAATTTTCCTGTTCTCTGTCTGGATCATTCTACCCAGGAGAGTCTCTTCTCCACACTTCAGATGCACACTGCATCCTGCATTATTGCCTCACTCATCCTGAGTCCTCTCATAAATCCAAACAACTGTTTGTTGCGTTTGCTCCTGGCAGGGCTGGAAACCCTGTCATGAAGTAGACCTTGTCCAATTGGTTAGCTCACTTGTATAATCTATTGCTACACAAAATACAACAAGCCTCATCCTGGAGCTGTGTGTGCCCACTCCACCATGGCTGCTGCCTGCTTCAGAGGCATCTCTATCACTGATGTCTGTGATGCCGCCACTTGGTCTACCGTCCACACTTTTGCTAGACACTATAGTCTGCATTTGGCCTCCAGGCGCCGCACCTCCTTTGGCCGTGCCATCCTGCAGGGTCTCCTGTCCTAGCCGCCCTTTCTTTTGACTGCTTGGGAATCATCCCAAGTGTATGACCATCTGCAAGAGATACCCTTGAAGCAGATAGTGCAGTTTAGAACTTACCATAACTGTAGATCTTTGAGAGGATCTCTTGCAACAGGTCACATTCCTTCCCTCCTTCCCTCTCCTTCTCTAGGAGAGCTGTCTTCTGTTTCTCTACTCATCATCCTAATGAGCGATGCCTCAGGCCTGTTCGATTCCCCTCAGTGGGCAATGCCTCAGGCCTCCTCGGTTCGGTTCCCCTTGGTGTTCTGTTCTGCGAGCTGGTCACCGACCGGGAACTGAGGCTGCTAGGGGCCACCCACGTATTTATACGTATGTACAGACTGACGTCATCATGGATGGCCTCAGTCAGCACTGCTGGTGAAAGCTACTGTCAGTGAGAGCGCCCTCTGGTGGAGACCCAAGAGTATGACCTGCTGCAAGAGACCCTCTCAAAGATCTACCTTTACGGAAAGTACAAAACTGTATTTTCTTGCCTTACAAAGCAAAGTATTGCAAAAGTGATTATTTTTCTTAAGGTTTGAGTTCTTCTGTGACACATTATCGATATTTGAAAAGTTATGGTTTTCATTTTAAACTTTTTGATCATTTTTTTCATAATATCTCGAAGCAATGTGGCAATCAGCCTTCAAATCTGGGAAGGGCCCTTCCACATGGAGTGGCTTCTTCCCTAGTAGTGCAGATGTGAGCTGGGCACCAGATGCTAGCCATGTTCTCTGGCCTTCCCTTTTTTAGAACAAGACCAAGAAGTCTGGGCTGGATGCCAGGGGTCTTGTTGGGCAGTGGAGTAGGGACCATGTTAGGCAGTGGGGGTAGGTGTCCTGTACAACAGCGGGGTAGGGCTCCATTGGCCAGGTGCCTGCTCTTGTCTCCTCACTGGGCACTTCTTTTCTTTAAGCATAGCAATAATTCTTATAGTAAATGGTTTTCCCTTGTTTTGAATAAAAATTAGTGGTTACTGAAATCTTGTTGTGCACATTGTAAAAGTTGTTGAGCATGTTCTAAAAGATGTTTTGCACATTCTAAAGCTTATTGTGCATATTCCATTATTACTATTCATGAAGCGCTCTGCCGTATGCCACCTGATTGGACAAAGCAGAGCTCTTAACAGAAAATGTCGAACAAACATAGCAGCGCCGCTTACCAAGCAGCTCACCCAACATGGTTTGGACACAGATTGCCGTATTCATCTCTGTGTTACCAAACTGTACCAATTTTACCATTTTTCTTTTTCGTTTGTGAAGTCAGATGGAGCTACTGATAGCAACCGCGAGAGGAACACATGGTATGAAACCTTGTAAAACTTAAACATTCACAAATGTAACTTTCTTTTTTAATCGGGGGAACCATATACTATAAAAAATAGTATATGGACAACTATACACGAACAAGGCTGTGTTTCCATCTCGGGGTTGAGATGACATCGGGACCTCTCAAGCTTTGCTCTCGAGGTCCCCATGATGTCATCTCAACTCCTCGATAGAAACACAGCCTTGTTATGTATGATTGCCCATACACTATTCCTTATATAATATTTGATGAACTATATAACACCTATATAAAATTCAGAAGTGTACAGTCTTATCGTTGCTCATTACTTACTGAGTAATTATATGATGTGGTGAAAGCACTGACTGTTTATAAACTTGAACAAAATGGGTGATTTGATACATTTTACAAGCATGTAACTGTTCAGTGTTTAGTCATTTATTCAGAATTTTGTGCATCATGATTTTCCACTTTTGACTCACACCTTGTTTTCAAGAGGATCCCAGGGAGACAGAGGCAGCAGGCTTTGTTGTGTGCACACTGTGCAGAATGGTCAGACTGTTCCTAGTAATTTATTTAGAGCTTTTGCCAGCCTAGCTTTTTCATACTTTGTAGAGCTTCTGACAATGGGCAAACAGTTTTCCTAGGCCATCTTTCACATGGATGGGTCAGAGTTTGCATAACAAAGGCAGCATAAAATGCAAATCTACCGGCTTGGATTAAGGCCCAGCAGACCTGGACCTTGCCAGCGTTTGGGATAATACAACAGAGGCTGCTGTCTCAAAGCTTTCTACAGCAGGCACATGGTCTTTGCTGCACTGTTTGTCCAAGCACTGCAGGCTAGATACTCAAGGTTCAGCTGAGGCAGTCTGGGGGCAAAATGCTACAGACAGCAATTAAAAAGTAGACCTCTCACTATAAGATTTCCTACAGTATTTCTGCCCCACCCAGAACTAGCTGGGTACTGCTTATTAGAAGTGACAATTTGGAGCCCGTACAGAAAGAAGAAATTCTGTGAGACTTACTGTAATTTCTTTTTCGGTTAGCTCCCACGTTGTCACTGGGACTGCACTCAAGAGTTACATTTAACCCTCGTAGAGACTATTGTCAATATGATTTAGTTAACATTATGGTAGCACCATTTTTTAAATTTCCAGTGTAATCATTTTAGGGACATAAATTTGCATTTCTAATTCTGGATGGGTACTAACAATTTCTTTTTTTTAAGTTGGAGAGTTGCCAATGAATTGACACATTTGGTACCATACGCTTTTTTGAGTTCTGTGACTCCAGTTTTTAACAGAATCCTTGCAAAGCATTCTGATGTTGATATTCTGGAAGACACAAGTTGGTTTGATACTTCTGTAAAGGTACAGTGCATTTTTTCTTCTAGTATTCAAACAATTTAATTGCATTGCAGGTACATATACGTGATTAATGGGGTTTAGTACAGTAGAAGCCGCTTAATTGGGACAGCCTGGAGGCAGCCCTTTCGTCCTGATTAAGTGGCCATCCCAATTATCAGACGTGAATGTCTTCACTGAGTTTTACAGTTGACTATTTTTATATGCATCTAACTGTAGACCGTGTGTAAGTTCTGCTCCTAAAATTATTGTGGGAGGATTAGTGAGTGGGAAGAGACTGCCTGGTACTGTACTATATTACAACAAAGTGAAAAAAAGTTTGTTTTTACTGTACCTTTCTGTGTCTGTGTCTTATCTGCCACAATATAAGTTCAGAGTCGGGGGGTTGGGGGGCAGGTGTAAGGACTTCAACACCAGGAGAGACTGCCACACTGTAAGTATAGTCCCTGTCGCTCTCTCTCCTACTGCACTGTTGCGTGGTCGCATCACTTAAAAAAAGAAAAAATTGCAAGCTTTCTCCTTTTTCTTCTCCTACGATGGGGGTGATCTGAGGTCCGAGGTTGGTTGGGAACACTGCAGCTCAGTCAGTCATGCCACAACAGCTGGGATTTACATCGGAAAACAGCAGTGGTAAATAAAACATATAGGGCGGGATATTCAGACTGCGCCAGGCAGGGGCGCAAGCCTGGGTGCAGCGCATCTGGGCTGCGCCAGGGCAGAGACCAGGCAATATTCAACAGTGCTGCACCATGGCTCGGCACCATTGAATATGGTACCGAATGTGCACGCATGGTGCAGTGAAAGGTGGGGTGCAGGGGGATGCACCAGCGCAGGTGCAGTTTGCTAGGCACATCAACCATGCTATTCAGCACTGGGCATGCAAATGAGGCCATTATGCATGCAAGGTGCAAATGAGGCCATTCGCATGTCATTATGGCCTCATTTGCATGTGGTGCGCTGATCCCCGGTGACTTGCACCTGGCGCCCTGCCAGGCTGCAGCCGTCGGGGACTGACACTCTCCTGCCCCTCGGCGGGCACCGCTTCCGTTCACGGGCATGTGAAAATAGAAGCCCTGGTTGTCCAGTGGACTGATCCCCAGCACCCATTCATGGGCATAGGTGGAATATCCCTGGTGGTCCAGTGGACCCCTTCCCAGCACCCGATCGCGGGCATAGGATCAACTTTCCTGGTGGTCCAGCAGTCCCCCTCCCCCCCACTGCATCCCATGTCACCCTGCACCCCCCAAGTCAGCGGCTGGTGGCAGCACCCTGCCCACAAACTGCCCGGCCGCCCATTGACTGACAGTGTACAGTAGGGCTGTACGTCTGTTAGTCCACAGCATGGGTCAGTGGGCATGCAGACCATACTGTACTACACAGTCCCGAAGTGTGTATGAACACTCATTCACAATTCGGGACTGTGTTACATAGTCTCCAGCCCGGTCCTGCGCTATGGACCAATAGGCATACAGCCCTACTGTACGCTGTCAGTTAGTGGCGGCCGAGCGTGCTTTGCGGGCAGGGTGCTGCTGCCGCCGCTGACTGGGGATGCAGGTGGCGGGGACACAGTGGAGTGGGTGGGAGGGGGACCGCTGGACCACCAGGAAGTTGATCAATGCCCACGATTGGGCACCGGCGGGGGTCCACTGGACAACCAGGGATGTTCCACCTATGCCCACGATCGAGCGCTGGGGATCAGTCCACTGGACCACTAGGGCTTCTATTTTCACATGCCCGCGATCAGGCAAAGGGGATCGGTCCCCTGGACCACCAAGGATCATTTGGACATATGCCTGTGATCAGCAATGGATAGCGGTCCACTGGACTACTAGGGATCTATTTGACATACGCCCGCAATCGGGCAGGGGGGGCATCACACCCCCTGGGAAGGGGCCCTGTGGACTGTGTCCTGGGTGGTCAGGTGGCCACCCACAGTAGGCGGCTGCTGTGTTGCGCCTTGCAATATGGCATCTCACCTGTGGGTGGCCAGGACTTGCTCCCGGTTTCGCTGGGCTCAACTGTGCATCCCCTTGTGCAGCGCAAGGTGGGTTTGTGCCGATATATGCACCGCACATCCTGGGCTGAATATCGGGATGTGCCGCATATGCATGGGCATGCTTCCTGCACTTGCGCCGCATACATTACTGGTGCGCCCCAGTGCATTGGGGGTTATGCAGCGCAACCTGCCCCTTTGAATATCGTGCCGGAGCACATTGGTGGGTTGCGCTGTTGCACCATGCACAACCCCTTTGAATATCCCACCCATAGTATCTATCTGCTCAATGTTTCTGCAATGTCCAGCATCAGGTTTTAGTGGAAAAAGGACTGGGCACAGAAAAAAAACAATAGAGATTCTTTGCAGGAGTGAGTGGGAGGTGGGGCAGATTAACAGTGTTGAAAAGAAATTCACACCTTCTGATATGTGAAAGGAATTAGTGAGGGACTGTCAGAGACTTTGAGAGGTTACTGAGGGACAGTGCTTGTCAAATTGTCCCAGTTAGGTAGGAGGGGCATACCATTTAAGCACCAGTACCTCCCATAGGATTGCATTGCCACTTAATCGGTGCCTGGTGGGACATCCTGATTATCCACGTCCTGATTAAGTGGCTTCTACTGTACTGATATTAGGATGCTTTGCAAAAAAGCGTGAACTGAGGAGCTGAGATGAATGTTCATAGCCCAACATTCCATGCTGATGTCACAGCTTTGAGCTGTGCCAGTGGGTCCCTAGCAGGGGTGTATCTTGAGCATTTGTTATGATTTTCCAGTGACAATGTTGGAATTAACAGAAAAAGGTTTACTGTAAGTCTGATAGAGTTATTTCTTCGCATGTAATGACCCATCTCCTGATAGGTGGAAGCAGTTGGATACATACCATGGGATGGGGAGGCTAAGACTGACTTTGGGCTCTCTCACCAATTCTGCTGTGAGGGCAGAGCCCAGGGAGCAATATAATAGTAGGTGTTACGTCTTCCGTATTGTCCCTTGTAGACTATGGTCTACCAGTCTATGGTGCTGCCGACACGACTGCACTCAAAAAAATTCACTTAACTCTGAATAAAGCCTGCAGATTGATTACTGGTGCCCCCAGGCTCACACACACCTGTCAGCTGTATGACGAGGCTAAACTCCTTACCCTGGATGAACGGCTCCGATATCAAACCTGCCTCCTCACAAAAAAAACCCTACTCGGGCTCTCCCCTCCTGGGGTGACGGCATCCATCCACTGGATCCCACCCACTATTGCAACATGGTCATCCAACAAGACCACTCTAATGGTCCCCAGATCAAGAACCAGCCGTGGCCAGAGGTCCTTCTGCTACAGAGCCCCATCCTGGTTTAACTCTCTCCCTGCCCCCATCACCAATGCCACCACCATTTCCAAGTTCAAAACCACCCTTTGAAACCAACTCTTCAACACTCGTAGCTGCTCCTGTCTCTGAAGGCAGCCTCCACCTCGACTTCTCATGACAACGCCCACCGGGTGGCTCTCCACCTAGCCCTCCCCACCACCTCTTCCCGGTACACCGTACCTATGTCTAACCTGGCCAGTGCCAGCTGTTTCATGGTATGCCTATTAGATTGCTCAATTTTTGATACCAACTTGTGTAACACCTGTTCTCAGTTACTTGTACCCTGTAACCTAAATGTATTTTGTCTGACCTCAGTGTGACGTGGCGCCTCTGATGAACGCCTATTTTTAGCAAACCTGTGCTATGTAACCTAAAACTCTATGTATGTCTTTAATGTGTCGAGGTACCTTTGGAAACGAGCCTCTGGCTCAAAGATTGTAAACTGATTTAACAAATAAATAAATAAAGGTGACCCTCAGGTGGCAGGGTTGGAGGGATCAGTGCCTGGTTGTAAGTGGTTAGAAGCCCCTCTGGAGTTTGAGAGAATAAAAGACCCTGGTGGGAACGTTGGGGGCTAGGATAGATTGATGAGTGGAGGAGTGAGCACTCAGAGGTAGCTGGAAAAGGAACATACAAAGATGAAGAGCTAAAGAGAGGTGGAGGGTATGGGGGACCATAGCAAGTTGCTCCTTAAGGGCAAGTATGGTTTCCCCTCAGAGCCCAGATGGGGAAGAGGGGTGCTGAACAATGGGGAGGCCTAAGAAAGGTGGCATAGGTCTGGTATGGGCTGGCATGGAAGAGTCATGATGCTTAAGTCTGGGTGCAGTAATGGAAGAGGTAGGTGGGCCCTGCTGCCCTGTGGGTATCTTGTAAACTAAGTGGGAGGAGAGCAGTAGAGCACACTGCTCATAACGAGACCTAAAGAAACAAATTGAGTGAAGGAGAGGTAGTCGGGGCCTGAAGCAGCTCTCGTACATAGGCACCTTGATGTTCATACAGCAAAGATTGAAAATAACAAAAGGCGGCACTCGGCACATGTATTAACAACATACCAAACCTTATTTGAGCTGCATAAACGGGGATTTATTCAGGGAAGTAATAACCCCTCGTTAGAGTCTGAATAAATCCCCATTTATGCAGCTCTACCTCCTGTAGGTAGGGAAATGGGCAGACTAGGTGGGCCAAGCTGTTCTTATCTGCTGTCAAAGTCTATGTTTCTATGTAATGTACACTGTTGAGTAGCTTTCTTGTAAGTTACCTTATGTACCTGTAGTGACTTTAGTGACAGTAAAACAGAAAGTGTATTCTAACCTGGTCTCTAGTGTGGTGATTTGCTATGCTCTGGGTTAGGACCTGGAGAGTTCTGCCTGGTTCTCCATTCAAGAGGCAGTATAGCGCAGTGGTCTAAGGCTCTGAGCTGAAAATCTGGTGACAGCCAGCAGACCAGACCTGGGTTTGAATCCCACAGCTTCCACTTGCATACTGTGTGACCCTGAGCAAGTCACTTAACCTCTTTGTGCTCCCAGGTCGCTCCTGTAAAAAAAAGCTTTCAGCTTAGTGTGCTATACCTGGTTCAAAAACAAAAAAACAACAACAAGATAAAATATAAACATTTTGTTTGTGGCCCTCCCCCTGGTTGAGCCATGTCTGTCATTCTTAGGGTGGTTTAGAGACCCCCTCCCTGGAGGCCGGGGGGGCTAAGGTGACATATGTCCCCCATGATGAATTATAAAACAACACAAACAGGACTATCAACATTTATTAAAACGTGTAACGTTTGATGGATTGTGAAAAAAGGAACAGGATTGTTTGTTGTTTTTCTGTGTTTTAAAGAGCTGCTGACCGGGCATGTCACATCAAGGAACTGCCTACCCAGTGGCCTAAATAAACTGAGTTTATGCATTTTTTTTTGACTTTGCACTACCTTAAGTTTTTACCATAAGTGGGAACTGCTGGGGGTTGTAATCCTACTGCACTCTGGAACTGACCGCTGAAGCCCCAACTTGAAAACAATATTTTGATAATGCTCTTTGGAGAATGGGGGCTGCAGGAGGGGGCTTTGTACAGTTAAGTTTATTATATATCATAATTATTATAGTTTGTAGGCCACTCTTCATGTTTGGTATACATTGTATACTAAATGTTTAGATTCTTCATTTTATTATATAGCCACATTTACCTTTAGATTGTGACTAGCACTGGATATCTGGTAGACCAAGTCATAAGGAGAGCTCCTTGGGATCCCTGTAAATTGGCTGTAATGCATCTTCTCTCAGACCCTTGCCAAATGGAGTTACAGTATACAGCTATCACAGTATCATAGTGATGTGTCAGCAGAAAAGGACCATCCAGGCCCATCTAGTCTGCCCATTTATTATGTAGGAACTGGTTTGAAATTGTGTTCTCTGTACCACATCAAAGGGTCCAGTGTTCTTGTTTTACTATACCCCCAATCTCTGAACCAAGATTTTAATGAAGCATATATCCTCCCCCTTTACCAATAGAAATTAAACTTTAAAGGGTATGCTGTAAATGGGCTTCAAATCAAATAAGTTTGGATCCATATTAGAAGCTATAAAGAATGAGCTGGTTGTTATTGTAATGTAGATCAATTATATTGACCCTCCTAGTAGTTTTATTGATAGAATTCTCCTTCTGCATTTGATGAGGTTTCATACCTCATTTGTTAAGTGTATGCACTAACCCGACATACAGCTTAATCCCCTATGTGGGACAAAACCCCTGTTGTCCTTCCATTACTGGTATCATTGCTGATCCCAGTTTAAAATGCTGCCCTTCTGGTGTGCATTTGGTGCATGGTCCATAGCTGGTGAATAAATACAGTGCAGGATTTTTAATACCAAGTACAGTAGTATTTTAGTGTGTGGGAAAGTTTATTCATACATAGAGGTGTGCCTTGTGCTTTCTGTTCTTGAAAACAGATGTATGCTAGAAGTTACAGAAACTCATGAAATTAATGTTGGGGTTTTTGGAGTTTGTTGTACTGTTCTGTTTGTTCTTCGGTTGGTGAACCCTTGAGCTTTCTGTTACTCTGCAGCTTTACTGTACTTTCTAAGCCAGCTAAGCAATTGCATAGCATTTCACTAAAGTCGATCTCTTTGGGGAAAATGTACTTTATTCACTCAAATGTTTTTTATAGAACCAGTTTAATAACTAGAATCCATTTGCTTTTCCAGTTAGATTGCACGCAGTTGATGCTGCCTCGGGGATGGAATACTCAGAACAGTGATATGTTTTTATAGCATCACATTGTAATTGTGCAGGCCTGCAGTTCTGTGTTATAACACTGTCTTATAAGATTGCTTTGATTTGAACTGCTGTGGTTATTTGAATGCAAACAGTAATTGTCAATTTTTCACAAGTGACCAGAATATACATAAAAAAAATAACATTAACAGTAAAGTACAAGACATATTACATTTTATCATTATATTAACGTGACATCATTGATTTATACAGTCCGTGTAGAGTTCCTGAATGGGAATACAGATTAACACTGAGTTACAGATCACGTGGTATTATTGTATAGTTTGATAGCATGATAAGAGTTCTACGACCCTGTTCGTGTTCCTAAAAGGAACCACTAATGAAAAAGGCTGGGCCTCAGTAAACCGTGTGTCCCTAGTCTTTTTAAAAGGTGTAAAAAGTTTGACAATACTCTATGAATGTTTACTCAAAGTCAATATTTAACAAATTTGTGGTAACTGATGGAGCAGCTACAAGAGATTTTATTTTAAATTTGGCCAGAAGAAAGGGAGGCCTTCTCTTTGACGGAATTCGGATAAATCTGCACCCAGATATCAGCTAAGCTACCCGTCAGAAACATAAGCGATTTGACGGTGTAAGGGCTATGCTTCATGAAGCATCTATTGTCCATGGCATGATATTTCCTGCGCGATTGAGGATCGCTCATCGCGGGAAGGTGTACCTCTTTTCAGAACCAGCCGAAGCCTTAAAGTGGGTTTGTAGACATGCTCTCCTGTTAAGAAAGCAGAATGAATCCGACCAGCAATCTTCAGAAGATGAGGAAACTTGATTTTGAAATAGAGGACTAGTGGCTGCTTGATTGGACTCTCCTCAGGTATTAGGGTACTAATATGTTGAAAACACTTGGCTAAGTCACTATCCAGTTGGTGTTACGAATACTTGTAGCAGATTTCTGTTATTGGGGAAATGGTATGTAACAGAAAACTCCATGTTAATTTTAGATTTTTTAATAGTTCCTCATAAATGTTCAAATGTTTAAAATCTGAAACAAAAAATAGTCGAAATGACTAGTAAAGGTATGAAGTTTGCTGATTAGCTTTGGGAATTACCTCTTTGATTGATCACATTAATGGACTGCACAAAAATCTTGCTTTACTAAGTTTATGCCTGGCTACCAGTACCACCTGGTGCGGTGAAGGACTTTGGGACTCTTATTTACTTTTATTTTCTAGATAAATCCAGGCTGCTCATGGGCTCCTGTACAGCTTTGTTATCTGTTGTAAAATTTATCTTAGAGAGATGGTTTACAACTATCCCTCTTTTGGTATTCCCTCCATATGTAGTATCTGTAAAGCACTAGATAGTTTATATTGCTTGTATTAAAGAGGGGTTGGCGCCCTCTATGGAAATATAAATGTTTATAAGGTTCCTTATCGGTGCTTGTATAACACTGTATGTTTGCTATGAACAAAATAAAACATATAGTATGAAATAAATATTTAACAAATTTGTATTCTTCCAAGGGAAGACATCCCATGTTCTCATGTAGAGTACAGTGGTAAGTTCTAGTTGGGAGCCCAATGACAAAACAACAAACCAAATTGTTAAGTGATTTACCTTTGGGTAGCAGACCTTCTCCAGCCAACGAACAGCAAACTAAGCCACATAGTCAAGAGAGTAAAATAGGAAACTGTTAGCCAGCAATTTCCTAGATTCTCGGACCAGAAGCTGTCTAATTCTGAAGAGCATTTTAAAATTCTGGTGAGCTATCTTACCCAGCCTAGTAAAGTGGGGTCCACATGTTAAATAACTATCTAGTGTCACTCCCAAATATTTAAATTAGTTGGCTGCTTCAGTGAATTCACCATCTAGGGCTTCGAGTCTTCCCTGTCTTGTACCACTGTCTTGTTTCTAATAACTCTCTTAAAGATGTCCTAATTCTGTTTTGAACCCAAATTTATACAGTGTAGGTAATAATGTCACGTTCCAGGTAAAAGACTTATTTCTATGGCCTGAAGTCTTAAAATGATGATAAATCTTTTATCATCACTCTAAGTGGGTCATCACCATTTATCATTACTTGAGGCTGGTCACAAAGGAACTCTTAACTAATGGGAGAGCAGCTTGCCCAAAGCCTGATTGTATCAGAGTGACTTCTGCTGCACACAAAACAGAGCCGTGAAATCAAATGGAAACAGTTTATTCTTCATTCAGAGAACTAATCTGAAAGCTCTACAATTTAAAATATATTGTATAAATTGAACACACAATGGCCTTGCTCAGAATATGACATTTATCATCACTTGTGAGGGGGCAGGACTTTCATAAATCACTTGTGCCTCTGCCACTCGCGAGTTATCGTGCTGCCTCATCACACATGATGATAAATGGCATATTCTGAGTCTGTCCAGCATTGTGTATCCTATGTAGTCTAGGCATTCGCCACATACTGGGCAGACTATTCTACCTGTCCGTTATCCATTATGTGAAATAAATACGTTCAAGTTCTTGAATTCCCCCCTTCCAGCTTAAGATCATATCACCCCCCACACACACACACTTTCCCCTGGTGGACAAACTGTACTTAAACTTGAACAGTTCTATAAAGTTCACCCTATTGTACCCCCATACATATTTGTATGTTTCTACTATGCAGCTTGTCCTCCAGGAGACTTCCCAGTCTCTCCTCATTGCTGCTAATCTGCTGTTCTTGATCATTTTCATTGCTGTTCGCTAGATAGTTTCCAACCTATCCCTGTCCTTTTTACAGATGGGGGCTCCAAAATTGTACACAGTTTTCCAAGTGTAGTTGAGCCCCTGTCCTGTACAGTGACCATATTATCCACCCACCGCCGACGATGAAACCTTGCCTGATGCATTTCCATCATCCTGTCTGCGTTACCATTGGATTTACTGCATTGAGAAGAGGTTTCCAGACTATATATAATTAGGAAATGGAAAATAAGAAACAAGAAATCTGAGAGGTGCATTCAGCTGGACTGTTATCCCAGCCCAGCAGCCCAGCTGAAACTACTTACAGTCAAAATAGCTGAGCACTCACTCTTGGAGTCATCTGCATAACTAGAGGGCTGAAATACAGACTCTTACTTCCAGTGACATGAGCTCTGGGTATGGATGACTAAGGAACAGCTCTGCTCCTCCGCCTAATCAAAACAGGCGCAAAATGTGGTCATTGCATCTTTAAATCTTACCAGCATCTCCATCATGCTGTATTTTCTGTTTGGGGAAATGATCATTCGACAGTTTAGCAGTGAACACTGCAGATGCTGTTGAATGAACTTTGAATGAGTCAGTCACTGAGCCCTCTAAGCACAAAGCAATGGTATCAGATATGACCAGTGGCAAGGCTGCAGCGTGTCTTCTTAAAAAGAAAAAATTAGACCTTATCCTAGCCAAATTACAGGCCTTCAGCTCTGACACCAAAGTGGACTTTTTGCTAAAATCCACGCAGACATCTTGGAGCTACAACAAACAGCGACTGATTACCAAACCATGCTCAATGAACTGGACTTTCTGGCAGAACAAACTGATTGTCTGCTCCTAGATGCCCTGCATAGAATCCAAACCCCGACTGACAAATGTGACAATCTAAAGGGCCACGCAAGGCAAAGAAATATACAGATCTGAGGCATAGGGGAAAACAAACCAGAGGTACTGACATGATTACCTTTTTGGATGCCTTTTTTAAGCAATGTCTTGATCTTCCTCCAGAAGATCAAGTGTGCTGGTTTTTGTGTGTAGCTTATTTAGTGTATTTGCCCAAGTTAGTGCGTTTCTGTAGTGTAGTGGTGTTCCTACTGTATTCCCATTAATGTTTTTCTGTAGTGTAGAAGTATATCAAGGGCTACATAATTCTGGCCCTTTCAGGTTTCCATAATGTAGTGGCCCCCTATAAAAGGGTGTGTGGTTTTGGTGCATCTTCCCTTAGTTCTTTTTCAGGATTGCAGAGAAGGAGGAACATGGAAGAGAGCAGCAAAAGTGTTTAGTAAGTGATTTGGGGTGGGGGGGGCTGACTTGTGCAGTGTGGCTGAGGAACACCTTCTTTACACAGGTTGACGTTGTTTTATAGTTGTGTGGCTGTTTGTTTGGCATGTGAAATGGAGGCAGCAGCAAAAGTGTTTGGTAGTGATTGGGGGACTGACTTTGTGCTGGGTAGCTCAGGGACACTTTCTTTCCACAGGTTAGCTTTGTTTTACTTGTGTGCTGCTGTTTGTTTGGCAAGTGATATTGTGCAAGTGATATTAAAGGAATAATGCCTGACAGGGTGGGTGTTATGCTGGGATGACATCCTACCTCGGGTGGTTGGGCCCGAGGCCACTGGCCGAGGGCGTCCAACACCCAAGAAGGGATGTTATCCCAGCATAGCACCCACCTTGGAGGGCATTATTCCTATTATACAATAGCCTGTTGTTTTATACAGAAAAAAAATAATTTTAAAGAATTTTATTTAGTGTTTAAAAACATTTTTTTAAGAAAAGATGCAAGCATTGTGGTGCTGGTCAACATATCATCAGCAGGGATGTTATGCCAGGATAACAACCCTGCTGTGATGGCCAACTGACCAATCAGGAGCCAGGATTCTTTCTTGCCATTGTATAATGTGCAGTTTATCATAGGAATCATAGGAAGTATCAAGCATTATGAACTTTCATCCTTATAGTTTGCCAGTCCCCTATTATTTAGAACTTGGTTAGGTCTCATATTGATTATTGTGCTTCATTTTGCACCCCTACTTCCCTGGGATGTAAAACCACTATTGAAAGAGTGCAAAGAAGATTTACTAAGAAGATCAGTGGCTTGAAAAATATTGACTATAATAATAGGCTACAATATCTTGGCCTATTTTCGTTACAATATAGATCCTTAAGGGGTGACCTGTGTCTAGTTTACAGAGCATTGAAAGATCCTGCCTTATGTGAGGCAATTTGTCTTGAAAAACATGTTATTTCAAATACTAGAGCACATAATTTAAGGTTAAAAATTACTACTAGCAAAACATCTAAAAGGAATAACTACTTCACCCAGCGTGTACCTGCTATTTTGAACATCTTACCAACAGAGGTTGTTACTAGTAATAGCTTGATTGAATTCAAGGACAGACTGGATGACTATATGGGAGAAAAGAAATTTAACTTTTGCCAATAGGCAACGTGTTCTATATGGGCATGTCCCTCGAACTCGTAATACACCTATGAACCTATCTCTACAAGCCAGATCCAGTCTTGACTTAAAGACGTCCATATTAGGGCTATCTACCACTACAGACAGGAGTTCATTCCATGCTGAAATTACCCTTTGACTAAACCATTGTTTTCTCACAATCAAATTCCACCTTGGCAGGAAAAGTTGTTTATTATGTCGCCTGGCCCTACATCAGCTGGTTTTTAAAATAACCCCCAGCGCATCACGCAGTTTGATATTGCCAAATGCTTTATAGAGCATGCACATGTCGCCCCTAAACCTTCTCTAATGAAGGGAATAGAGAGTCAGGGTTACCAGTCTTTCTTTAGAGGGTCTAGTCTTGTGTCCTACTATGGCTTTAGTGGCTCTTCTTTGCACCCCCTCCAATCTAAGTATGTCTTTCCTGTTGTAAGGGGACCATACCTGAGCACAGTACTCCAGATGGGGTCTAACCAAAGCACTATACAAGGGGATCAAAACGCTTTCTTCCTTACTTGATATGTGCCTTAAAATACAATTTAAATTGCGATTCTCTTTTCTGATCCGAGTGTTACTATGATGTCTAAATTTAAAATCAGAAGTGATCGTAATACCCAGGTCTTTTTCCTCATGGGTAACTGTTAGTGCATCATTCCCAAGTTTGTATACTGACATGATGTTGTGCTTCCCCAAATGCATAACCTTACACTTAGCTAAATTCAGTAATAATTTATTTGACTCAGTCCATTCCAAAATGTTATTAATAGCCATTTGTAGGGATAATGCATCTGAAGGATTGTTGACAAGTGCCCCCACTCTACAGTCATCTGCGAATTTAGAAAGCCATATGTTAGGGTCCTTAAGTTTCAGGGTAGAAATATAGATATTAAATAGGCAAGGGCCCAGAACTGAGCCCTGTGGGACCCCACTAGTGATTGGTGCCCAATCAGACAACACTCCCTTTACTGTAACCATTTGCTTTCTGCCATGTAGCCATTCTGAAATCCAGCATAATAAGTTTAACTCCAGCTTAAACTCCCTCAGGGTTAGTAGTAATTCAAAGTGGGGTAGTTTGTCGAATGCTTTAGAGAAATCCATAAATGCCACATCAACTGAGTTTCCCCTATCTAGTTCCCTGCTGACATTTTCGTAAAAGGTTAGAAGGTTGGTCTGACATGGCCTTGATTCAGGGGTTGACAAATCCCATAGCCGGACGTCCCAGGCTACAAGAATTTGCCGTCGGGCAAGCATAAATTAAGCAGCTTGTTGTCCCCGGACAAGCAACATTCATGTAAGCCATGTTCAGGCTACCTACGGTTAGCCGACCAACCACTAGGTGCTGCCGCCTGTCATTTATGCAGCCTGTCGTAACATGGTTCACAGAGGATTTAATCAGGTGGGTGGCTGACTGACTAGGTTGGAGCAAGTGCAATAGCTCGCAGCTACCGGAAGTGTCCCGGACCTTCCCCTACCTCTCTCCATGTATCAGGGCAGCAGAACAGCACTGCTGGATCCCGGACTCACAGGTTAGTCAGAGAACTGATGTGTGAGAGTGCCTGTCAGTCCTGGGAATTGGCTGCGGGAGTGGTAGGCGGAGGTTTCAGGACAGAAAGGGATACTATTGCTGAAAGTGCCATTTTGTCTGTGAATGAAATGGCAGATGGAGCGCTTTTCAAACTGGGGAGTGCCTCTCATTACTTTTCAGCAGTGCCACTTCCTATTACAGCACAGAATATCATTTAATATACTTAAAAAATTTTGAATAACTAGACAGTATTGAAAATAAATCGTGAGTCCTGGGAGTGGCATTTGTCACATTGAAGTTTGTGGGGAAGGGGGCTTCCGACTCTGTCAGCGACCACGACGGTCAGATAACTGAGTGTGGAAACAAGTGTTTGACTTGCTTGCTGCCACTATCTTCATTGTTGGGAATCACACTGGTGAGTACCGCACTGGGGGTGTAAAAAAAACAAAAAAAAACAAAAAACTTGACTTGAGGGACGGTTTACAACTGAAAGCATTGAATAAGATGGGGTGGGAGTTCCAAGTCGGCAGTTTACCTGAGGACCACATGGTGTTTGTGACTGTACAGTCAGGCATGGGGGCTGTAATTGAAAAAAAATAAGATAAAATGAATTAACTAAACAAAGGAGGTGTGTTTAAAAAAGATAAAAACAAATTAAACAAAGGAGGTGTGTTGTGGTGACCTTGTCCTCTGTATTAGGGGAAGAAAAAGAACTGAGGTAGTAAGGCTTGGAGACAGTCAATAAAAGAAAAAAAAAACAAGGGCTCCTGTCTCTGGTCAGGCCAGTTTGTCTTGTTTAAAGGCACTACCTCCTGGCTTCTTTCAGACTCAGTTAGCAATACCAGCTGGCAGTTGCTAGTGTATAAAGTGTACTACTCATTCTCTCTCTCTCTCTCTTGTGACTGACTACCCTGCTTAACTGAACTAGTGAAGGAGGACGTGGCTGCTTGTTTTGACAGTGGATGTTGATCAGTGCTTTGCAGTTTGAGCTGTCACAAACCTAACTTGTCACCTTCAATGAGAAATAAAAAAAGAAAAAGATTGTAAGAAAAATAAGAGGAGCCTAACTGAGTAAGTGTGGGCTAAGCTTTTAGGAAAGAGAGGAGGTTGTGTGGAAAGCAATGAAACTGAACGGGGGTGTTACCCGACCTGCCCCAGAGTGACCCAGTGTCTTGCCGCTGGCTGGCTTGTGAAAAACACAAGAAGAAAAAAAAGAAAGCTATTAATTTAAACAAAAAAATGATTTTACATAAAAATAAGCCTATAACATAACTGTTTAAGTGTGTAACTGTGTGGGCTGTCCTCTCTTGGGATACTAAAGAGGTGCCAGTCTCCATCTAGTGTGGGAAGAGTTGTCCTGAACTGCCCAGTGTCCTGTCTGTGGCCAGCTGGCTTGTGACAGACACAAAAAAAAAATCTGAAGGGAAAGCTAAAACAAAAAACAAAAATAAAAATAAAATAAGAGGAGCCTAACTGTATGTCTGGGCTCAGGCTTTGTTGAGAGGGAGGTAATTGTGTGGGAAGGAGCAAAGGGGTGACCTGTTCTGTGCCCATGAGTGGTATCCTGTGTCTGGCTGGTTTGTGAAATACAGACACAATCATAAAAAAAAAAAAAAATAATAAGATAGTGAAAAAAAAAACCGAGAAGACCAACTGTGTGTGTGTGTGTGTGTGTGTGTGTGTGTGTGACTCTGAGAGAGACCTAACCTGCTGAGAGAGAGGATATAGGAGCTTGGAGAAGTGAACTGCAGACTCTCTAGAAGTACTAGCAGTTGACTCCTGCTCCCTCCTACTCCCACCTACTCTATCCTGCCCAGGTCCTCCTGTAGTGTTGTAAGGCGCAAGGACTAAGCACAGCAGCTTAAGGTAATAAATTACACAACACAAAGATAATATAAAATAAAATTTTATTGAGTACAATATTTCAGTATTTTCACAATTCCATAAAAGTGAAAACAAAATGGAAAGAAATAAGCCAAAGCAAAATATTTTATTTTCCACAATAAATCCATTTGAGTTTTCTGTATTTCGATACTTTCTACTAAAAATATTCCATTATATCCCTGGACTACCAACTTAAGCACCGGGACAACTGCTTTTTGACAAACCACTTGTCCGTGGACAAGTACATAATTTTAAAATTTGTCAAGCCCTGCCTTAATTTAGTAGAACCATGCTGTAAGGGGTCAGTCAACCTATGCTCATCAAGAAAAACTATAATTTTCTCTTTTAATATGCCCTCCAAGACTTGACCCGTAATTGATGTTAGGCTTACAGGCCTAAAGTTTGAAGGAACGGTTTTAGGCCCTTTTTTGGGAAGTGGTACGACAGTTGCAATCTTCCAATCTTGTGGAACTTCACTTCTATCAAGGGAGGCTTGGAAAATATGGGTAAGGGGTGCAACTAGAAGATCAGACAACTCGTACATCACTCTAGGGTGAATATTATCTGACCCTGGTGATTTGCTAATGTCTAACTTGCTCAATCTGTCCAAAACATCCTTTGGATCAATCAGCACTGAACCTGGGGATGACTGTTCATTAATTCTAAATGGGGTAGGGTCACTATTATTAAAAACGGAACAGAAATAGTTGTTTTGAATGTCAGCCATCTCTTTATCTGACACGATCAGACCATTATTATCTTGAAAGGGACCCATAATGCGTGAACTCCTTTTTAAATTTATTAATATAACAAAAGAAGGATTTTTTTATTGTCCTTAACTTTAGAAGCTAATAAGACCTCTTGCTGAGCTTTGGCTTTCTTAATTACAGATTTAACTGTGGCTGTGAGTTCCCTAAAAGCCTGGTAGTTAGAATCAGATTTGTCCCTTTTATATTTTTTAAACCGTCTGTTTTTTTTTTTTGTTTATCAGCTTCTTAATAGAAGAATTAAGCCAACCTGTTTTTTTATTCTTAGTAGTATTGTTTTTGTTCATGCTAGGTATATGTGTTTTTATCTGACTACTTAATATCATAGGAAACTGATTCCACATCTCATTCACTGAACAATTTTTAAAATCAGTACCCCAATCCCAGAGAGAAAATTCCTTCCTAAACTGTGCAAAGTTTGCCCTGCTAAAGTTAAGTTTTATTGTAGAACCCAGCTCCGTGATAGCATGAGTCTCCTTAATACTGAAGTGAACTATACAGTGGTCACTGTTGCCCAAAGGGGACTTCACTCTGACATCAACAATTATGTAACCCATATTAGTTAGTATAATATCAAGGGTGTTACTACCTCTTGTGCTATCACTAACTTTTTATTCTAGACTAATTTGGTCAAACACATCTAGAAATGCTATGTCTGTTGTATTAGTACCCCTCCATGACTTCCAGTTTATGCTGGACAAGTTCAAATCTCCCATAATTAAAATACTATCTGCTGGGTCTAGATTACTTATTTGATTTAGCAAAGCCTTATCATTTGCTTCTGATATAGAAGGAAGTCTATAGATCAAACGCATAATGATTTTAGTTCCATCCTGGGGAAGTAATGTAGCTCATAAAGACTCTAAATCTACCTCATCCTTATGTATTTCACTCTGTTTATTGATTCATGGATATAGAGATCAACACCAACCCCTTTCCTGTGTGCCCTAGATTTTGAATATAGATTATATCCAGGAACAGATTTTGCCCAGGTATCTTTTTCGTCCCACCAGGTTTCTGTAATTAAGGCCAGTTGAATATTCTGTGAAACCAACAATATTTTAAACTTATCAAACTTCTTTACCAAACTCTTGGCATTAATAAGGACTCCTTTCCATTCCACCAGCTTCTTTGTCCTCCCTGTACTGTTAATAATGTTGTTACTGCCCGTCACCAAGTCCCCCCCCCTCGCCAGTTTAAATGAAACTGTATCACTTGATTAATTTTTTTACTAAATATCCTTGTACCTGTTGGATTTAAATGAAGCCCATTGGGTTTGAAGAATGACTTGTTGTTAAAAGTAACAGAGTTATCCATAAACCCAATCTTTTCTAATTTACAACAATATCTTAACCAGTTATTAATGTTTGTAATGATTCTGTTTTTAAATGCTTGATGACCAAAGGTGGGTAGTATACCAGAGATTATAACTTCCCTTTTTACATTTTTGATCCTATTAATTATCTTAGTAACTTTAGTCTGGAATTCATTAAATTCAGTTCTATTAACATCATTTGTGCCTATGTGTAGAATCACTAAGGTATTAGTCGTGCCTTCCCGGAACCCATGAGTAGCCCTGTGACATCACTTATTTTAGCCCCAGGGAGTGTGCTGACCGTTGTATTTGCCTTTCGCCCATTGCAAGCTGCAGAATCAATGCCCCACGTGATGGAGTCCCCAATTACCACTATATCTCTGGTTATTATGTCCTTGAATATATCCTGACTTTGCTCATCTGGGCCCACAGATGCTTGGTCATACTGTTTGTGGTTTATATTACCAGGTGTTTTGGGATCCCCCGATGTGTAATCAAGATCTGGACTGAGTATTCAAATTTATTCTGTAACTGTAATGGGGTATATCAGGTGCTCTTGGACAGTGTTTCCCATCAGTGTGTTTTGTTTGCAGTGTTGGGTAAGTTACTTTTTCTATTACTTTTGAAAACTTGTTCCAGAAAGCTCTGTGCAGTCATTAACAAGGATGGAGAAGTACTAGAAAAAGGTAATACCTTACAGTTACAGTTACTTATTTCTTTTTACAGAAAAGTAATACGTAACTGTAACTGATTGCATTTATTTGATAGTAACTAGTAACTAACCTATTACTTTCAAATAAATGTAAATCTGTTATAGTTATTTATTATTTTTATATTGTTTTTGTATAAAAAGAAATAAGTAACTGTAACTGTAAGGTGTATTACTTTTTCTAGTACTTCTTCATCCTTGCTGGTGACCACACAGAACTTCCTGGATCAAGTTTCTAAAAGGAATAGAAAGTAATAGAAAAAGTAACTTACCCAACACTGTTTGTTTGTTCACAGAACTCTTCATCAGTAGTCCCTACATTTTCCATTATATAGTCCTCTACTTTATCTGTATCAGAGACAGGTGCCTTAAGAACACTTTGAGCCACTCCTTCAATATATTTTTCTAGGAGTTCTATTTCCTTCTGTGTTTTCAGCATTTTCAAAAATGCTCGATTTCTCCCTGCAGTGTGCAAACTAATAAACATTTGTCGCAAGTAAAATCCTTGCTAGCAGGTTCCTCTGTATACATCTTACATTCAATACACACCTTCTTTCCTTTACCCCTTTTACATTTCCCCTGGGACATTTTAGCTCAGTTGCACAAACTCACGAGTTCTGAGTCCCCCAGTGACTGGAGAAATGCTTACCTACTAGATTGTACTTTCCAGCCAAATCACCAGCGGACACAGCTAACCGTGCGTGTCTCTACATGCATCTCTGTGTAAGTAACACGTGCTCCGCTCTGCTCGCTCCGCTCACAGCAGGTCTGTCTAAATAGCGTGCCTTACCCATAAGTGCTTAGCTAGAGGTTACTCCTGAAATTATTTGGATAGTTTAAAATAAATCAATTCTGTGTCCAAATTCACCCTGACTGAGCCCCTCATGCATGACTCGTAAGGAGAAATGCCTCCAAGAGTCTAAAAAACGATTATATTGTAGAAACAGACTGTTGTAGTTTAGCTGTTCACTCACCCAAACTACAGTCTCTCTTCCTGGTCTGACGTTACCAGGGCTTCCAATACTCAAAGACCTGACAATTGCTAAAATCTGAAATAGTTGCCACACATTAAAGGTTGCATAAGTACACCCTGTTGGTGCCAGAGATTTAGTGTTTTACACTGGGCTCACAGCGGGTCTGTCTAAATAGTGTGCCTTACCCGGAAGTGCTTAGCTAGAGGTTACCCCTGAAATTATTTGGGTAATTTAAAATAAATCAATTCTGTGTCCAAATTCACCCTGACTGAGCCCCTCTTGTGTGACTCATCAAGAGAAATGTCTCAAAGGGTCTAAAAAACGATTATATTGTAGAAACAGACTGTTGTAGTTCAGCCGTTCACTCGCCCGAACTACAGTCTCTCTTCCTGGCCTGACGTTACTAGGCTCCCAATACTCAAAGACCTGACAATTGCTAAAATCTGAAATAACTGCCACACATTAAAAGTTGCATAAGCACACCCTGTCGATGCCAGAGATTTAGTGTTTTACACTGCGCTCACAGGGACAATTTCTTTTTACAAGTCTTGTATTTTCTGGGGCTGCAGTTACCTATCAAGATAGGAGGACCTGTATTAAATGTAAATGACACAACTTTAATACTGGATAACTTAAACAAGATTAACAATTGGGCTGAATCTTGGGGCATGAGTTTTAATACAGCGAAGTGTTGTGCTATTCACTTTGGTAAACTGAATGCAAGGAATAAGTATTTCCTAGGTACAACAGAAATAATCAGTGTGTCGGAGGGAAGAGATCTTGGTGTCATGATGCAACCGGACCTGAAGTTTTCTTTGCACTGTACAAATATTAGTAATAAGGCCCTAACAATTCTGGGTAATATTAAATATAATATTTGCAGTAGACAAGTGGGTGTTTTGTTACCGTTGTATAGATCCTTGATTAGACCTCGTAGGTCTCATGGATTTGTACGGGCCAAGAAGGGCACATGCCCCATAACAGCCCACTCTTTGCTCAAACGGAGTAATTATATATGTTGTTATTCTTGCAGTAGTCGTTTAATTTAGTCTTAAATTCCCCCATGTTGTTACTTCCCACCACATCTAGTGGAAGGCTATTCCATATGGCCACAACCCTTTGGTTGAACCAGGCTGCTCTTTTAGCTGTTCAGCTAAAGTCAGCTTGACTATTTATTTATTAGCTTTTGGTAACCGGGTAAGTGCGCTAGGCAACAGACCTGCCTATTTTCAGGCACGACCCGGGAGAGCACAGGACATTGGTTACAATATGCAGAAATGCACAGACATAATATAGGTGTACAGGAGCAAAACAAGATATACATTGGGTAGCACAGTAATAGTTACATAAGGGTACATTTTAGGCATAGATCATAATAAGGATGTAAAATAAAGCAATTAGGGTAACTATAAGACAGCTGAGGACAGCAAAGACATCAAGGTTCATAGCCACCTAGACAAGCATATTGCATGGGAGAACATTAGTGTAGTACTCAGGGTCAGACCCGTCGGCCTGCAATGGGACAAAGCAAATTAAGAGCATTTGCATTGGCCAGAGGCTAGAAGGTGGGTGAACAGCGAGTTTTTGAATTCTCGATGGGGAGGCTGAAGTTTTCACCATAAGGGGGAGTGAGTTCCAGAATTTGGGAGCAAAATGGGCAAATGCCTGTTCACCCATTTTTGTCATGCAAGGCCTAGTGGAGAGCATGGGGACAGAGGAAGACCTGAGGGTACGGGTGTGTGAGGCAGGAGTCAGGAGGTTGGCAAGATAGGCAGGGCAGGGAGGTCTAGACAGGGAGTCGATAAAGCAGCCCAGGGAGTAGGCTCGAATATCCTTAGGTTATTGTTCTGCATTTTGGTCTCAGGCAAGTAAGAAGAAAATAGCGATTACTGAAAAGGTACAAAGGAGATTTACTAAGTGTATTCATGGTATTGGAGGACTGGATTACAATAATAGATTAAAATGTGTAGGACGCTATAGTCTGGAACAAAGGAGGAAAAGAGGCGATCTATTGTCACTGTATAACCTTCCTTGATGATAAGCGTTTATGCTTGGAACTTGGTCTAGTCATTAGAGATAATGGCTATAATACAAGGGGTCATGGGAAGAGACTGGTTGGAAGAAGGTTTCGGACGATTCTTAAGGGGTTCATACTTCACTATGAGTGTGGTTGAAGCTAAGAGTAAAAATTAGTTCAAAAAACTTTTGGATATCCATATGCTTAAGTATTCGACTCATGAGGATACCACTAAGTAGTGGGGGAACAGGCTTGAAGCACCACTAGGTCTATTCCTATTCCAAATAAAACCTTAATAAACCTTAGAACAGTAGTTGGAGAGTCCATGTGGGGGGTTTGTAGGTTGTTGTTACGTGTGTTTTTCAGGTGGTTGTTGCACATGTTAATAGTACATTGAAACAAATATTGAATTTGACTGCGTATAAGGACTGCTTGGCCCACCCAGTCTGCCCATTTTCTCTACCTGCAGCATTACTGCAGACACTACTTGATCTCCAGCTCTTTCTTCCTCTCCCCCTTGATTTCCAGTAAGATTCTCCTATGCCTATCCCATGCATTCATGAACCACACCACTATTTTTGCCCCCCCCACCTCCGCTGGAAGGCTGTTCCAGGAATCCACCACTCTTTCTATGACGAAGTACTTCATCACATATCTCCCGAATCTACCCCCTCCAACTTCATAGCATTTCCCCTTGTTCTTGAGCTCCTTTTTTTCTGAAAAGTACTTCCCTCAACCATAGCAATAGCCACCTGAACACGAAGCTCTGAATGACTCGCGATTAAAACAATGACCTCACAACAAGGGAATTCTAAAAATTCACCTGTAATAATCTTACAGAGGTCCTTTTATCAGTGGGTAGACAAAATCAGCAAAATACTGAAACCAACCCATCTGATGCAGATGGATTACTGGAGGTCGTCTTTCTTAGTGAGGCCTCCACCTTATCAGTCGAGCCCAATGAGATGGATGCATCTATGCAGAGCCCTAAAAGACAAAAAAAAATAGGCTCAAGGAAGAAACACTCCCTAACAGCAGTGCAAGACATCAGAGACATACCTTGTGTTTTCAGGCCAAATGAAACGAAGCCAGAACCTCAGCTGAAATCATGGCGTAGTAAGTGGGTTCTCAGGCTGGGAGGAGGTAAACTGGGTCACTGCTGAATTGTGCTTAGTTTACTCACTAACTAGAATTATTCAATTGTCACTGCATAGCCTTTTCTGATTAACACCATCACCCTCTTCCTCTCACCTCCCCCAACAACTCCCCTTGCTTCCACTATTCCCATACCATAAACACTAACCTGACCCAAAGCTTCCTCCTTACTCTGCAGTGAGGGCAAAAAACCTTACCCCTTGAAAAGCTGAAGCAGTATCCAGCATGCCCCATTATAGTCACGCACTGGAGAATAGTTCTACAGTAATGGGCGCGGCCGCTGCTGTCTGGGTTTTCTCTCGCACGTTTGTGCAGTTGACTTAGTGTAAGTGCATGGCTGTGTGCCTGGGTGGCAGCTAGTTGGGCCCAAGAAACCTAACACGTCTGCACAAGTGTGCATGTACTCATGCACTTGGGCAGCAGAGGGCTGCACCTGAGAGGCAACAAATCCTGCTTAGCCTCTCAGAAGTTAACTGAAATCATAGAGGGCACAGTTAAGTAAATCTGTCCCACGCCAAAGACTAATAGGGATGCTAATCTGTCCTCATGTAAAACAGACGTGGCAGTCTGGAATAATAAGCGTCTGGGCATCATGTAAAACTGCTGGCAGTGACTAATGCAGTAGCAACCTTTGGGGACAACAGCGCACAGTATAAAAAACATAATTGACAGACTGGTGGAATATCCCCAGATGAGCCCCCTGGCCATACATACATACTGCATAGCCTAAAAGTCCATTGTCAGTGCCGTGAATCAGCGTGCTGCAGACTAATGACATTAAGGCATCATGAATACTAATATGATTCCCTAGGCTACACCAAGTAAACAAGAAACTGAGCTTGACAGCAAGGGGAAAGCACGGGTTAACCGCCCACATACTGCATCTTATGCTGCCTACTCCCAACTCTTTTCCCTGATTACTGCTCTTTATATATGCACCTCAGGCTACTCCACATGCTTTCCAACCAAATCCTTCACTTAAGCTTATTGATTAACTGTGCTCTCTCTTCTCATGCACCCCTGCCATCACAACACTGAGCGGAAATGTACCTGAGGCCCCACCCCCCGATATCTGAGATAGTATACCAGGACACAAAGAGTGCTGCACTTCTTGGATAGTATAATGTGTGGTAGGAGTAGTAGTAAATAATATTTATTCGTATCATAATGAACAGGGATCTACAAACTCAACTGAGCTGCAGGCTCATTTTCAATGAGGTCCTTTAGTACATTCCAGAAAAGATAGTATCAACGGCTGCATAGGTCACATGATTTCAGTATAAAAATACAATGTCAAAAAAAAAAACAAACATATTATCATATATAAAAATAATCCAAAATGTGGACAATGTACAAAACAGTTAACACTGTTAATCTTTAAATGTATTTCACACAAAAATACAAATAACCAAACTGTGAACTTTTAAAAATATCTACATTGGACTTCAGAGCCCCTATTTGTTTCCCCTTAGTCTTACCCCTTGTTGCATTGGTTGGATTGTGAACAATAAAAAAAAAAAACCTTTCAAACAGGGACGCTGTATGCACAATCAGAGACACTTTTCCTAGTGATGTGCACTTGACCAACATAAAGGCATGTCCACACCTACACTGACTCTGGGAGGATTCACCCAGACCTATTAAGGGCAGACCCCTCCCCCTCGCCTACATGCTGCAGATTACAAGTGCTGACTTCAGTACTGCACAGACTTGGGCACTTACAGAACAATACCCCTCTGCCTCCCATTACCATTCTAGAGATGTGGATATGGTGTACTTAACCACCTTTCTGGCAGTGTCCTTTCCCCTTCAAGGCTTGTTAGAATGCCGGCTCACTGGCACAGTAGTAGTACTACTGCCTGCATCACCAGCGACCTGGATTCGGGAGTGAGCTTGGGTGGCTGGAGGGTCGGCCGAGGTGGGGAGGTGGATTGAGTGGCAATTGCATGCTCTCCATCTCCGGGAAGGGAAGGGAGATTCTGCCTCCCTAGATCCTCCCAGTACAGCGCCCCTGGGTGACCACAGGGGCTGCCTAACAGGACTGGCGGTTGAGGCTGGGAGGCGTGCAGATGCTCGGCGTGTTAACGTTGTGGTGTCATTGCACGTCACACCTCCCCAACCTGGAAAACTAAACAAGAAAAAATCTTGGCCCTGGCACTGATCCCCAAGCCACCGCTGTACAGCCGCCTGATGACCGGATGTGTGGGGGGGTGTAGCTGGCCGCCCCCTTCCCCTGCCCAGAGGGCAAACTGAGGCTCCTTGGGGGCAGGCTGCGGTGGGGTTGGCTGGGCGATCCAGACCAGAGACACAGGGGCATAAAGCATTAATATATTATAAAAAAAAAAAGCTTGCCAGAAAGTCTTCAAGCTGTCTCCTCCTACCCACCCAGGTGGTAACTCCGTCAGCACTGCCCCGTGACGTAAGATCTTCCTTTCCGCTGGAAGAAGAAGGTTCCCTCCTTACTGCTCTTGATCTGAGTAGGTCCTTTGCTTCAATACTTAGTGATTTTTGCAAAAACAACTTCTTCATCTTCAAGTGATCCTCATCTATGCTATGGATGACTCGAAGTTGGCACCAGGATTTAAAAAGTGAATGCGGGCAGAAGATGTCCTGGACAGATCCACATACCTTGTGCATTTACTACCTGGGCCATGAACACAATCCCCAGGCATGTGGCCGCTGTTGCACTTTGCATCTAACAACGTTGGAAGACTGGCCCACTCTGCTTCTCTTAGGGCGCCCTCATGAACGGGATCCCCCCATTCACGCACAGGATGCCTGTCAGGCAGTCTCAGTGGCTGCAGGGTCCACTGAACAATTTGCGGCCACTGAAGAGGCTGTGGCTCAGGCCATGGAGCACACCTCTTCAGCCTTCATGCCGCTTACTTTTGGTGCCACTTTTTCAGGGGCGTTTCGTGATTTATGCCAGTTCCTTCCCCCCCTTTCAGCAGGGCCCTTCTAATTGCACAAAATCAAAATCCTCAAAGAGACTAAAAAGAAGTCTCGCCATTGATCATGGGATTGCCAGCACTCTTGGACCTTAGATTCCCATGCTTCTCTGGAGGTACTGACTACAGTCGATCCTTTGGCCTAGGCTGCTGGCTCCATTATCTCCCCATTGGGCCAGTTAGCCGAGATACCCGTCGTTCAACCTGCTGAGATTTTTCTCAACCCAGTTGACACATTGTTGGAAGAGGAGGACAACACCTCCTTTTCTAGGACTCCGGTCCTGCCTCTTACCTCACAGAGTGGGTCGGACCAGCCTGATGATCTGGTTCCCAACCCTTGGGATCCGATTTTCCAGGAGGTTCCTCGGCTTTCACTGGCTCCTTCCAAGTCCCGCTGTCAGCATCCCCGATGGTTGAGAATGAGGTTTCGGACCCAAAGCCCGAAGTTGAGCAGCCCACGCTGACATAGGCATTCTCACTCTCAACACTCGAGCAAGCGGTGCTGCCATTACTCCTCTTCTTCTTCCTCCTTGGATGAGGAGAGGCTCCATCGCAAAATGCATCAGTGTTGTGAGGAGCTCATGTGGCATCAGCTCATGTTTACCAGAGTTCAAGTCACTTCTGGCCCCAACCCCGGCTCTTCCATGGTTCCTGCCACCCAGGCTTCATCCTACCCTGGCTTAGCCAGCTCTGCCTCTGCCTGTTCCGGCCTCTCCACCTATTCAGGTGGAGCCCCGGCCCAAACAGCCACCCGTGAGTCCGCCCGCTAAAGATGACCGTACTGCTTCTGGGCTTCCTCAGTGGCTATCGGTCACCATGACTCCCGATAGACTCCCTAGGGCCAGTGGGGACTCTGGAGGATGACCACTTTTCGATGAATCCTCTGAGATGGAGGGCTCCTCCCTACACTTCCATCCATTGGATGCCAAGTTGGGTGAGGATCTGTCGACGGAGCATGGTCCCACTTCTTTTGTGGGCCTGCTTCAGCTGATCTTGGAGTATACAGGTCTTCAGATGGAGCCCGTCCAGAAACAGGTTAAATACCCGCTGACTGAGATTCTCGACTGGGTTGACTCCCTTGGGGAGGCCTTCCTGGTTGCTGAGGCCATTCTTGTCCTTGCTCTGGAGCTTTGGCAGCATCTGGCCTCTTGCTGTGCACCATTGGCTCAGATGGCCCGCAGGTACTTTGTCCCTACCAGTTCTCTGTTGGGTTTAACCAGACACCCCTCAGCCAAGGGTCTGATGGCTGGCTCAAGTCTTTCGGCACTCGGGCAGTGTCAGAGATGTGGATAAGCCTCCCAACAAGGAATCCAAGGAATTGGAGCACATGGCCAAAAAGGTCTGTGCTGCCTCCTCTCTTGGCCTTCAGCAGGTGAGTTTGTCCCTTTTGATGGCCCACTTTGCTCATGCTTTTTTTAGGCATGCTTGATGTGGTGCTTCCCCAGCTCCTGGTTGACTTACGGACTACAGCCACGCAGGTTCTGGACCAGGGCTAAGCTGTGGCTAAGCAGCAGCTCCAGATGGCCATGGATATTGGCAACTCTTGTGCCCAGTCCGTGGCTGCCGCAGTCTCCATGTGCCACAGGGCTTGGGTGAGGATCTTTTTTTTGTACTTACTGTTTATGCCCCCTTCTGCTCCATGTCGTCTCCTTCCCTCAGGGACTCCCAAGGCATCAATCAGGCTTCGCCAGGATTCCAGGGACTTCCACTTCTCCTGTGAGTCCTCCCACCCAAGTCCCTCGGGTAACCCCCTGAGTGGGGTAGAGGAGAGACCCCCATCAGCCCCTCTAGCCATCGTCCAGTGCTGGGGGACTACAATGTGGAGTTTCTCCCTGGATCTCTGGTCTCCGACACTGGGGCCCGTCTCCAGGAGCCAACCTGGGGTGTTTTCTGGTCTCCAACCCCTACAGATGCCGGTATTTACGGAAAGCCCAAGGAGCCAAAGGCACGCTGAGACATGCTTCCATTCCGGGCCTTCGGCCGATATCCACCCTTTCCTTCTGCCATCTCATCTGCACCTTCACCTGTGGTCACCTAGGTGGCAGTATTGCAGTGGGACCACAGCCCACCCTCCCTGGAGAAGGAGAGCAGCCCTCTGGGCACTCTATCCTTCTCCTGCCGGCTGTCCCTCCAGCAGCTGGGGTTCGCTACTGAACCCAGGTCACTGACATCATGAGTGGTAGTGCTACCAGGCTGGCCCCTTGGCAGAGGATCTTGCCCTTTACAGTGGATACCTAACACAAGTTGGCGGATGGCCCCTTCTTGGGCACCGACCTGTTTGGGCCGGGGGTTGAAGGGCACCTTACTTGTATTGAGAAGTCCAGTGCCACCCTGGACTCTGCGACCTCCACCCAGAGGGATCACAGGGGCTCTAAGGCTCCAAAGAAGAAGCCCTTTTGGCCCCTCTCTGCTCCTGTGGCCAAGCCATCCTAGCCCCCAGCTGGGCAGTAGGCCCAGGCTTGACATCCCTGGCTGAGGTCAGTTGCTTCGGTTCTCCAGAAACCAGGAGGTCGAGGTCCCACTGGTTCCTCAGCCAGTCACTCCTCTGCATCCGAGCCTGCTCAGTGATGGGATGGGGGTGCCCCCCCCCATGCCTGTCCTGACTCCCCTGGGTCCTCCCGTAGGGGGTTGCCTCTGCTACTTCCTTTCTGCCTGGTCCACTGTTACCATGGATAGGTGGATCCTTGAGGTGGTGGGTCAGAGTCTGCTACTGAAATTTGAGGTGTACCCACCTTGCCGAGCCCATGCCCCATGGGTGGACATGGTGTCGACTTTGGGAAGATATTGCCCAGCTCCTCCAAAAGCAGTTTGTGGCTCCTGTCTCGGACCCTCCAGCATACCCAGGGTTTGCCTCCAGGTACTTCCTGGTGCCAAAATGGATGGGGGGGGGGCTGGTGCTCCATCTTAGACCTGTACAACCTGAACAAATTCTTTGACCGCGCACTTTCAGGATGGTCACTCTGTCTCAGATCATACCATCTCTGGAGCAGAACATGTGGTTTTGCTCTCTGTATCCTCGGGATGCATTCTTCCACATTTCAATCCATCCCACCACCGGTTCCTCCAGTTTTGTACGGAGGGGATTCTCTATGATTTCCAGGCCACGCCCTTCAACCTATCCTTGGCTCCCAGGGTCTTCACCAAATGCATTGCAGTGGTGGCAGCCTACCTGAGGTGCCGAGGGGTCTGGGTATACCCTTACCTGGATGACTGGTGGGTCCCTCCAGGGAGGAGATGGAGCATTCCAGGGATCTGGCCCTCCTGACCTGCATGTCCCTTGGCCTCCTGGTCAAGGAGGCCAGGTCAGAACTTGTACCTTCACAGGTGATACACTTCATCGGGGCAGAGCGCAATTCTTGCAGAGCCAGGGCTTGGCTTCTGGCGGACTGGGTGGAGGCACTTTCCTTCTTTGCCCATTCATTTTGGGTTGGGCAGTTGCGCCCTGCTCAGGACGTCCTGCACCTCTTTGGATACATGGCGGCATGCACCAGCATGGTCCATTGGTCCCGGTGGAGAATGTGCTGTCTGCAGTGGGAGCTTGCCCACCAATGGTCTCAGTGCCAGGGCCATTTCGACCAGCCGATGTGGGACGCCCTCCAGTGGTGGTTGGTCCTGGAACATCTGCAGGAAGGAATCCCATTTGTCCGCTCAGAGCCAATGGTCATCATCGCGACCAATGCCTCCCTGATTGGCCGGGGTGCCCACCTGGGGGACCACAGAGTCCATGGACTAAGGACCCCTGAGGAGTCCAGAAGCCATATCAACCTTCTGGAGCTTCAGGCAGTATGGCTGGTGCTGACCGCCTTTGCTCTGCACATCCAGGTTCAGGTCATTCAGGTCCAGAGAGACAACGCCTTGACTATGTACTACCTCAACAAACATGGCGGGACGCACTCCCTTTTTCTGTGCAGGCAAGTTCTTCACATCTGGACTCTCGTGCCCAGCCTGGATGCCGATCTCCTAGCCATTCATGTGGCCGACGCCTCCAGCCAGTTAGTGGATGCCCTCAGCTATGTGAGCGATGTGTCTCACAAGTGGTCCCACCATCTGGAGGTAGTACACAGCCTGTTCTCCCAATGGTGCACTACCCTGGTGAACCTGTTTGCCTCCAGGGAGAATGCAAGCTGAGGCTGTATTGTGTCCAACCCCCTCAGCAGGGAATGCTGCAGGGGATGCCTTTTCAAGGCCCTGGACCTCGGACCTCCTCTGTGCCTTTTCTCCATTTCCCTTGATCCACAAGTTGTGGCTCAAGGCCAGGAGGGACAAGGCATGGATGACAGATACATAGAAACATAGAATTTGATGGCAGACAAGGACCGCTTGGCTCACCTAGTCTGCCCATTTTCCTACCTAACAGATAAGCTGCAGATCATAGTTAACCAACAGCTCACTTCCTCCTACCCCCCAAGTAGGACTGCCTTATGTCTGTCCCATGCATTCTTGAATTCCCCCACTGTTCTTGACCCCACGACCTCTTCAGGGAGGCTGTTCCATGCATCCACAACCCTCTCCATAAAAAAATACTTCCTCACATTAACTCTGAGCTGCCTCTCATCTTCAAATTGTGCCCTCTTGTTCTTGCACATCTTTTTTTCTGAAAGATGCTACCCTCTTGGACTTTGTTGATCCCCTTGAGGTACTTGAAAGTTTCTATCATGTCCCCTCTCTCCCTTCTTTCCTCAGGGGTATACATATTAAGCTCCTTTAGTCTTTCTTCTTATGTCTTCTGGTACAAACCCTGCACCATTTTGGTTGCCCGCCTCTGGACAGCTTCCACTCTGTCTGTGTCTTTGCGGAGATGGGGGTCTCCAGAACTGCACACAGTACTCCAGATGGGGTCTCACCAACTGTCTATACCGAGGAATAACAACTTCCTGTTTTCTACTATTGGTGCCTCTCCTTATGCATCCCAGCATCCCCCCAGCCTTCCTTACTGCCTTCTCACATTGCTTGCCCACCTTTAGGTCATCTGATATAATTACCCCCAGCTCTCTTTCCAGTTTTACTGTTGTCAGTATCTCACCCCCCATTGTGTACCCTTCCCCTGGGTTTTTGTTTCAGGTGTATTATCTTGCACTTCTTTGCATTGAATCTGAGCTGCCATACATTTGATCATTCCTCCAACCTTGCCAAGTCCCTTCTCATCCTTTCCACTCCATCTTGTGTATCAACCCTGTTGCAGATCTTTGTGTCGTCTGCAAAGAGACATGCTTTTCCTTCCAGTTCCTCTGCAATGTCACTTATAAAGACATTAAAAAGGACCGGTCTCAGTACTGAACCCTGTGGTACCCCACTAGTAACCCTCCTTTCTTCACTGTGGACTCCATTTACTACTACCCTTTGCGTCCTGTTGTTAGCCAATTTTTATCCAGGCTACCACCTTGGGACCCATTCCAAGGCTGGCTAACTTGTGTATTAATCTTTGTGTGGGACTGTATCAGATGCCTTGCTAAAATCTAGGTAGGCTATGTCCACAGCCCCTCCTGGTCTGCTACTTTGGTCACCCAGTCAAAGAAATCAATTAGATTCGTCTGACACGACCTTGCCGTTGTGAATCCATGCTGTCTTGGGTCCTATGCCCCACTGACCTCTAGGTACTCAACAATTCTTTCCTTCAGAAGTGATTCCATTATTTTCCCTACCACTGAGGTCAAACTAACTGGTCTGTAGTTTCCTGCCTCTGTCCTGCTCCCACTTTTGTGAAGAGGAATAACATCCGCCCTCCTCCAGTCCTCAGGTACCACCCCATCCTCCCATGATTTGTTAAAGAGAGTAGTCAGCGGTGCCACTAGTTCTACCCTTAGTTCTTTTAGAATTCTCGGGGTGAATCCCACCAGGCCCCGTTGCTTTGTCTACCTTCAATTTTATTAGTTCTTTCAGAACCCTTTCTTCTGTAAATGGACTGGTATCGATCCCCATCTTCTGAGTGTTTCTCCTGTTTGGTTTAGGTACCTCCCCCTCCTCTTTCTTTGTGAATACTGAGCAGAAATATTTGTTCAGTATCACTGCTTTTTCACTGTCACCCTCTGCCCACATTCCGTCCCCTTTATTAAGCCTTAGTATCCCTCCTTTGGTCTTTCTTTACTCCGTAATGTACCTATAAAAGGTCTTATCCCCCCTTCTTAACAGAGTTGGCTATGCTTTCCTCAGTTTGGGCCTTGGCTATTCTGACTGCCTTCCGTGCCTCATTCTGCTTTAACTGATAAAGTTCTCTGTCCTGCTCCTTCTGTGTTTCCTTATATTTCCTGAATACTATCCTTTTCTCCTTAACCTTCCTTGCCACCTCTTTTGAGAACCATAGCGTTTTTTCCCTTTGTTGTGTTTTGTTGATTTGCCTTACACAAAGGCTTGTTGCCTCTGTGATGGCTGTTTTGATTACTCCCCATTATTCCTCCACCCCTCCTTCTTGCCTGTTTGCTAGTGCTTTTCTGAGGCACTCTCTCATTTTCCCAAAGTCAGCCCTCCTAAAGTCCAGTACTCTTGCTTTTGTATGGCTTGATTGTATGGCTTTGTTTATTGTGAACCATACTGTTTGGTGGTCGCTTGTTCCCAGGTGGCTACCCTCTTTCAAATCTAAGATTCTTTCTCCCTCCACATTTGAGAGTACCAGGTCTAAGATTGCTCCCTCTGAGTGGGTTCCAATACTAGTTATCTGAGGCATGTCCCTTGTAGGGCATCAAGAATGACCCTGCTCTTGGATGTGCCTGCAGCAAAGGTGCTCCAGTTAACATCTGGCATATTCAGGTCCCCCATCAACAATATCTTCCCTTTTTCTGCCATTCTAAGAATGCCTTCTATCATTTCCTTGTCCATTCCCTCCCCGAGTTGGGGATCTGTATAAAACCCCCATGCGGATTGTGGTGCCATTTCCTGTCTCCAGGGTGACCCAGAGTGCCTCATCTGCTCCCTGTTTACTCTTTAGTTCTGTTGCTGTGATCCCTTCCTTTACATAGAGAGCTACTCCTCCTCCTCCTCCTTTACCCTCCCTGTCCCTTCTGTAGATTGTGTATCCTGGTATGTTGACATCCAGTCATAGTTCTCTGTGTACCATGTTTCTGTGACTGCACAATATCCAGACAACCCTCTTCCATCAAGGCCACTAGTTCAGGGAGCTTGTTACACATACTATGGGCATTGGTACTCATCACCCTCCACTTTTTGATGGCCTTACCCCTTTTAGCCCCATCCCTGTCCTTACTGCCTTTGCCTTTTTTTTACATTTACCTCAGTCCTGCTCCCTAATGACTTCTCTACCTTCGTGTTTACCTCACTACATACCATGTTTTGTGGGGGGAGGCTGGGATTTCCCTGCTCCTTTTCAGTGCCTCCTCCCCCCTTGGCTAGTTTAAATGCTTGCCAATGAAGCATTTAAACCTCTCACCTAGGATCCTGGTTCCCCTCTGGACAGATGCAGACCATCGCGCCAGTATAGTTCTGCATCCCTCCAGGTGGCTCCCCAGTCCCCAATGAAGCCAAAACCCTGAGCTCCACACCGGTTTTTCATCCATTCATTGAATTCTCTGGTGAAGAGTACCCTAGCATCACCCTTGCCATAGACAGGCAGCACCTCCGAGAAGGTTACCATATGCGCTACTTGTCTAAGGCCCCTCCCCATCTCTACAAACTCCTCTTGCACTGCTCTGATCCCATTCCTAACAAGATCATTTGTCCCTAGGTGGACAATGACATCCAGCTCCCTCCCTCGTGCAGCTGCTCCCACGATCCTGAGGATTCGCTTCCTGTCCCTCCAAGCCATGGTGCCAGGCAGGCACCTTACCTCCCTCTCCCTTTCCTCCCCCACCGACTTCTACCTCCCTAATGATTGAGTCTCCCACCAGGAGTTGTTTCCTTCCCCTGTGGAGTCCTATGCCACCCTCCTGTGGGTCTCCTTTGTGAAGGTTCCCAGCATCCTCCTTGGTCTCCACTGCAGGTGCCTCCATAGAGGAACCACTATCCACCAGAAGAGTGTATGAATTGTGGAGAGGTACAGCTGGAGGAATGCAACTCTGTTCCACCACCCTCTCCCTCCTTGAGCCCACCCTGGTCCAGCCTCTCCTCTTTCTTGGCAACCTCTGAGGTAGTGGCATTGGCCCTGGTGGTCCCTGGGTGAGGGAGGAGGTTTCACAAATCCTAGCCAGGTCAGTCTGGAGACGGGCAGCCTCCTCCCTCAGATCAGAGAAGTGCCTGCAACTCGGGCAGCATCGCAGCCTCCAGAATGTCTCCCGGAACACTGCCACCCCACAGCCATTGCACTGCACCACTCCTATCATGTCTTATTTTGTGTCCTCTCTCCTGTTTCTCTGTATGCTTACTCTCTCCTCTCCTTACAACTCTCACCTTCCTGTTCTGGGACAGCAACTTCCTATATTCTTTGGTAGCCTCCTTCTTTCTTGCTCAGTGTCAGACCACCAGCAGCTGGGGGGAGGCGAGCAAGCTACTTTTTTCCTTCAGGGTTGACAAAACTAATGTTTCCCTATGATCCTTTTCTTCCTACTGCCGAGCAGGAAGTTCCTGTTGTCGGTCAAATCCAGTGGCTATAAAAGTAGAACTGACTTAGGGTGGGTGGGTGGAGAGGTGGGATGGAGGGCAATTAGTAAGAAAAAAGGCTAGCAACAGGAAGTTGTAATTGGAATCACCTGCTTTTATATTGTCTAAGCCACACCCCCAATTAAGCTCTCTCTCTCCTCCTACTGATTTAGCAAAGTAAGTTGATACAGTACCCTTCCCAGCACAGAACACACACTTTCTTTCTTTCTTTTTGATCATGGTGTCTTGGACTGGCCCCTCCAGTTTTGATACTCCAATCTCCTCAGCCTCAGCTGCAGGCTTCCAAGGCATCTTCTTCTACACCTGGACCTGCTGTCTTGCAGTTAGGGGATGGTACTCCATCCGGACCTTCTATCTCTGCACCTGACAGCCTGGTTCCAGAGCAACTAGAATTCCAGGCTTTGGGTCTCTCCAAGGATGTCCTCACTGTAGTTGAGGCTTCTCGGAAGGAGTCAACCCAAAAATGCTATGCCTTCAAATGGAAGAGATTCACCATTTGGTGCCAGGGCAAGGGCCTTGACCCCTTATCTTGTTGTTGTTGTTGTTGTAAAAGTTTATTCCTTACAAGTACAAGGAAAAGGATATCCCTTTGAGTGGTTAGACTCATTTACAATGGGGTCCATAACATACAAAACTCTTTCATAAATACACGTAACTCAATAAAATCCATATCTCACAAAATAAAGCTATGTCACACACACACACACACACACACACACACACACACACACACATATGTCTTGTCTGGTGGCTAGCATTCTCGACTACCTCTGGTCCCTCTTTTAGTCAGGACTTCAGTCACGACCCTCAAGATGCAGCTGGCTGCCATTTCTGCTTACTGGGTGTGGGCTGGTATGCAAATGGTGGCAAAGGAGAAGGTGGTCTGGCGCTTTTTGGAAGCCCTTGACCACATTTCTCCTTTGGTGCGTGAACCACCACCATCTTGGGACTTGTTCCTGGTATTGGCAAAGCTCATGGGCAAGCCATTCGAACCAATGCACAGGTGTAAAATGTCTCACCTGTCATGGAAGACTACCTCCCTGGTGGTTATCATGTCAGCCAGAAGGATCAGTGAACTCCAGGCACTCTTGGTGGAGTCTCCTTACCTGGCCTTCCTCAGGGACACAGTTGTACCTTCGCCCCAACCCGAAGGTTGTGTCGGATTTCCACCTTAACCAAGTGATTAATTTCCCAGTGTACTTCACCAACCACACCTTGGAGGCAGAGCACAGGCTCCATATGTTGGACTTGCGGCAAACGCTAGCCTACTGCAAGGAGCACACAGCTGGAGTTTGGGAAGAGATTTGCCAGCTGTTTGTCACCTACACTGAAGCTGCACCTGGCAGACTGACAGCTAAGCAGACAGTTGGCAGGTGGATTGTATCCTGCATTGACCTCTGCTGTAGGTTGGCAGGTAGGGAGCCTCCCGAAGGGCTAGGAGCTCATTCCACCCATCATACTGCTGCCTCGGTGGCTCCTTCTGTGGACGTCCATATCCAGGAATTCTGCAGAGCTGCTTCCTGGAAGTCAGCAAACACCTTCATTTCCCACTGACTCATTGACCTTGAGTCACAGTGGGATGCTGGTTTTGTGGCCTCTGTTCTCCAATCTCTTTTTCCTAAATAAGGGGTGTGTGCCTTGCCCCCCCCCTCCCGGAGAACTGCTAGAAGTCTGCCAGAAGTGTGGATAAGTACGTCATATCCATGCCCCTAGAAAAACAGGTTACTCACCTGTAACAGTAGTTCAAGGAGTGGTATATGGCGTACATCCATAGTGACCCACCAGACCTCCCCTGGCAAGTGGCACACACCCATCTTGCTTCCAGTGGGTAAGATCTGACATCACATTTTGGTGCTGAGGGAGTTACCACCTGGGTGAGTGGGAGGAGCCAGCTTGAAGACTTTCTGGCAAGCCTCAGAGGGGAAAGGACACTGCCAGAAGTGGGGATGTACACCATATACCACTCCTAGAACTACTGGTAGAGGTGAGTAACCTATTTGTACTGACCACCCCACATGTAGCTAGTTTTTAGGTACCCTAAGGCCCACTCTGGTGACTCTCCCACCTCCAGCAAGTGAGACTCTTCACTCCTCACTCACTCTGATCCCCATTATAACCAGTTGCGAAATTTTCACAGCAGAGGCAGCTGTATCACAGTAGCTTCTATTACAGTAGCTGGTACCTCAACCTGCAGAGGGACTGTCCACCTCTTACCTGTCAGAAAAATAACATAACGTATAGGCCCACTACCAAGGAAGTCACTGCTCATGTTGGGCCAGTTGCCCACCCGATGTGTTCATGGTTTTCACAGTCAAAAAATTACGTTTTTATACTGTTTATTAATTGTTGTTAACTTCTCTTCCCTTGTAGCATCTGTTCTGATTTTACATTTGGTAAAATTAAACTCATTGACTATGTCTAGCATGCAAATGTGAGGCAGAAATATTACAATTCAGATGACCACTCCACACTACTCCCCCTGATGATGGCTAACTATACCCCAGAATGGACTCGACAGTCCCATCAGAAGATCCAAAGTCTTCTCTAATATTAAAAAATCTAAAGCAAAAGTGGTGTTCCTGCAAGAAACCCATCTTAATGATGCGGGTCATTCGCTCCACAAAAAATGTGACTATCCTCAAGTATTTGCTTCCTCCTATAAGCAAGGCAGTGTAGGGCTGGAAATCGGCCTAGATCTCCTGCAGATGATGGGGACTGGCAATATTAATCCCAAGGAAAACTCAATTCATACTTCAGAAACTAATTTCTGTCAAACATGGGTGATACATAACAGCAGTAGGAGAACTACATAACACCCAGCTGACACTGGTTAGTGTCCTCCTACCTCCATGCACAGATGCCGCTGATGCTCGTCTGCTCACTGAGACAATCCAAACTGACACTCAAGGTGTACTTTTGGGAGGAGATCTTAATCTGGTTAATCCAGTATTGGACACCATCAACCACACCCATCAGTGATTATCCCCAAAACCAAATTCTGGAAATGACAGACAGCCCAGTTAGGGTGGGCAGACAGGGCACTCCACCAACCCTAAGCACAAAGACTGCACGCATTATCCCCACCACGGTACCTATACTCGTCTTAACTGTTTCTACACAACAGGAAAACATGAACAAAGTGCAGTGTTGCATACATGTTCAAATACACTACTACCATGTGACCGTGCCCCTATTATACTACAAATTCACCTAGGAAGCAGAGAAAGGAAACAAACATATTGGTGTATCAGTACCACTCATGTAAAAGACTCAGACAATATCCCATGAATCCTCAGAGAAAACACAACCAATGGTATGACCAGACAGTGGCATCAAGGCTGCTGACAAAGGTGTTCCACAAATGGAAACACCATCAATTATCAACAGTAGGGTTAGAGAGGCCTTGGATCAGCTCAGGGAAGAGAAGTCGCTAGGGCCTGATGGAATACACCTGGGGGTGATAAAGGAGCTAGGAAGTGAATTGGCAGATCCCTTAGCACATTTATTCAGCAGATCACTTCAGACAGGGGTAGTGCTGGGAGACTGGAGAAGAGGTAATGTGGTATCTTTCCACAAGGGAGGGAGTTGGGAGGAAACAGGCAACAACTGACTGGTCAGCCTTATGTCGGTAGTGGGGAAACCGATGGAAACCTTAATGAAACAAGACTTGATAGAGTACTTAGATAAGAATGGTCTGCAGGATGACAGGCAACATAGGTTCATGGCAGGAAGGTCATGCCAAACAAACCTAATCACATTTTTTGACTGGGTCACTAGGGAGCTAGACAGGAACCACCAGTGGACCTCCTCTACTTCAGTTTCAGTAAGGCCTTTAATTTGGTGCTGCACAACTGCCTGCTGGAAAAGTTGGAGGACCTGGGTGCAGCTAAATGTGTAGTCAGTCAGGTAGATAATTGGCTTAGGAACAGAAAACAGAGTAGTGTTCAATGGGGTGAGGTCCGTTGAAGGTGTGGTCACTAGTGGTGTGCCCCAAGGCTCAGTGTTGGGGCCAGTCCTGTTCAATGCCTCTATCAGTGACATTGGCATAGGTATTCAGACCAAAACTGCCCTATTCGCGGACAATACCAAGCTAGAAGGAAGGGTTGGCAGAGAGGAGGCAGTTAAGGACCAACAAAAAGACCTGCAGAGGCTGGGAAAATGGTCCAATATCTGGGAACTGAAGTTCAAGCAAACAAAATGTAAGGTGATGCATTTGAGTAAGGGAACCTAAGGGCAGTGTACCACCTTAATGGAGTCCAGCTCAGCGCCACACAGGAAGAACGGGACCTAGATGTCATCATAAGCAGCACCCTTAAACAGACAAGCCAATGCAACAAAGCTTATATCAAGGCCAGCAAAATGCTGGTGTGCATGGGGTGACAGGAGATCCTGCCACTCTTGAGGACCGATCTTTTCTTAAATCTGTTGCAACAGTTCTTCTATTTCTTAAGCCTAATCTATCCTTTACAGTTCCTAGTCCATAAGGTTGGCCACCTGTGCGTGCCCCCTCCCCTTTCTTAACTATGCTATAGTGTCCTCTTTAATTTTCCTTTCCCTCTCAGGCCCTTATACAGGGAGGTTATTGTGGTGACCTCTGAGCTGATGTAAAACAACAGGCTGTGATCTTACTTCGAGAGGAGCTCTTGCAGCAGGCTATTACCATTAGGACTAATGCTTCAGGCCTTAGGACCCACCAGAAAAAACTTAGCTAACAATACCCAGCAGGGCCTGCCCACTGACGTCAGACATATATTCTCTACCCCATCAGTTATGCCATAAAAAGGGGTGGTCCCTAGCTCCACCTCAGTTCTTTTTCCACCGCAGACCCGCTCTCATTGGGGAAGTCTTAGCATGTTCTTCAGCAGTTCCAGCAAAATGTGTTGACTTTTCATTGTTTTTCTCCGTAGAACCTTACTCCTTCGTCGGAGTCTCCCTTTTTCTCGGGCTTCGTCATCGCATGTCGTGTCCATCGTCAGTCTCGTCCTCCGGCCCGAAGAAGACCAAGTGTGCCTGTGGCTGCCAGATCCCAATGAAGGACAGCCATGAGGCCTGCGTCTTCTGTCTGGGCCCAGACCATAACCTCCAAGCCTACAAGATCTGCAAGGGCTTCACCAACAGGACTTGGATCAAGCGCCTGAAGGCGTTAAAAGCCCACCTTTTAGAGAAAAAGATGGACATCATGAAAAGCTCTCCTGGGGAAAAGGCCAAACACCGGGACAAATCCCACAAGTCCCGCGAGAAGGACCATAGCCAGTTCCACCAGTGGTCCAGGTCACGTTCTCCCCATAAAAAGGCTTCGGGCTTGGGCAGTTCTGACCATTTGAGACACTTGAAACATGGAGAAAAGGTGAGATCCGATTCCCCCCGGCCAAGACATTGTCGCTGGCCCCGGCGGGGGCTACTTCTGACAAACGGGCCAAGGTGAAGGCTACGCCACTGCGTACCTCTTTCTCCTCAGCGGACACAACAAAGGCCTCCACTTCAGCGCATGTTTCGGCCTCGCTGAAAAAGGCTTCAGGCATGGCTTTACCCGGGTCGGGTAAGCCGTTGAGCAACGATCGGGACCCTCCGGCTAAGACCCCTTCTGGGTCCTGCCCTCCCAAGTCGGCGAAGTCAGAGCTGACCTCGGCCAAGACACCAGCCATGGTGCCGTCCACAGTGTCTAAGGTCAATTTGCCTCAGGGTGAGCCCGTACAGGTCACGATACTGTCGCCGTCCCCAAAGTCCTCTACTCCGGAGTGCTCTTCCTCGGAATCTTCCTCCAAGGCCCTGCCAGACCTTCCGGCTTCACTGGTTCCCCTGAAGGGGATGGCAGCTTCAGTTTTTAATAAGGAGGAGCTGCAGGAGCTCTTTTCCTTCCAGTGGAGCCAAGTCAAAAAGGACGAGGCTACCCTGAAGCTGAATCCAACACTGGTACCCGACTGGCCAAACATCCAGGACACCGGGGATCTTCCTGTGAAGTTGCCTTCCAAACCCCCCAATGAGCGGCGTAAATCTTCCAGGTCCTGCTCCCTCTTGGTGGTTCGATCCCGATCTCGGTCTGTAGACTGTTGTCGGCGCCACTCAAGGTCCTCTAGCCAACGCCGGTCCTGGCCCAAGTCCCGCAACCGCCAAAGATCTATCACTTGGTAAGGACACTCTTCCAGCTGACGCCGGTCCCTTGACAGGCGCTGGTCTCCGCTCCGTCAGTGGTCCCCGAGCGACGTCAATCCCATGGGTGACGTTGGTCAGAAAGTGCCCAACGTTCTAGGGGTGGTAGCCCCTACAGGCATGGTATGGGCTCTCCTCTTTCCAGTAGGAGCTGGTCCACTTCATCTTCATCCTCTTCAGACCAGTTCCTCTCAGGAGTTGGGGAGTCTCCTGATGACAAAGAGACACCCCTTTCGCCCCCTGACGATCCAACTTTTATGGACGTCATGAGGCACATCCAGGCCTCCAATGAATGGGAGACGGAGGACCTGGATCTGGAATGCCGGAGAATGGCCAGATACCCTTCTCTGAATCCCCTCTACTCTATTTACATCTCTTCTTAAGTAGGGATTCCATAAGGGTGAACAGTAATCCAAATGGGGTCTAATATATGATCTGTACAAGGGAATAATGCAATCTCTATTCCTTGTCACAAATGCCCTTTTAATACATCCAGTCAGACTATTTGCTTTGTTTACAAGTTGTCCACAGTCTGTTCCAAAAGATAAATCTGATGTTATAATTATTCCAAGGTCCTTTTCATTTGTTACAGATTTCAATATTTTACTATTTAGGGTATATTGATGTTTTGTATTATGTTCTCCCAGGTGCATAATGACACACACATCTGTATTATATGTCATATTATTATCACATGCCCACTTTTCCAATAATATTAGATCATGTTCTAAATTCTTTCTGTTTTTAACGTTTGCATCAGCTGCTATTTTAGTATCATCTGCAAATTTTATTGTATGATTTTTTTAGGTTAAGTGTCATGTCTAAAATAAAAATAGAAAACACCACAGGACCCAATACCGAACCTTGGGGTATTCCACTTGTAACCAGACCCGTTTTTGAATAATGACCTCTGATATAAACCTTTTGGGTACGTCCACATAACCATTGGGCTACCCATTTTACAAGGGTGTTATTTATCCGTAGTTTGTGCATTTTATCTACCAAGATCGAATGTGGTACTTTAGCAAAGGCCTTACAGAAGTCTAGATAGATAACATCAACAGGAATTTTGTTATCCAGCATTTTACTAACCTTTTCATAAAAGACCAAATTACTTGTAAGACATGATCCCTGTTTTTTTAAACCCATGTTGTGTGTTATCTACTAATTTTTTGGTTTCCATATATTCTTCTAGTTTGATTTTAAATAATGACTCGAAAATTTTTACCCAAGATACTTGTTAGACTTCTTGGTCTGTAATTTTCTACTGCACTTCGATTACCCTTTTTAAAAAGTGGAGTAACTGTTGCAGTTTTCCAGTCATTTGGGATGTCTCACAAGTGTAAGGAAAGATTGACTATTTTATGTAATGGCTCTACCAGCCAATCAGATAATTCTTTGATTAATTTAGGATGAAGCTTGTCTGGTCCGGGTGACTTGTTTATATTGATATTATCTAGTTTCTTTTTAATATCTAATTTTGTTATTTCTGTCAATATTTCTGAATTAGTTGAATTCTTTAAATTCGGATTTGAAGAAATGGTTTTATTAAACACTGAGCAAAGGTATAAGTTTAATTCATCAACCATTTCTTGTGGATAACTAGTTGTTTCTACACCTATATTCAATGGACCGATACATCTTCGTAATTTTTTTTATTGTTTACATAAAAGTAGAAGATTTCCCCATCTCTTATATAACGTAATTTAAACTAAATTTTCCTTTTTTCCAATCTAATTAAATGTTTGCACTCTTTTAGTATGTTTTTTTTTTTTTTTGAAATTACTATTTATTCGCCCTCCTGCCTGCCATCCCTGACCCTTCAGGAGCCTCAAGGTAGACATCCCTCTGCCTTCCACCCTGCCCATATGACCCCCCTGGAACCCCATGAAGCTTCGGTTTACCCCCCCCCGAGCGGGGATGGGGCAGAGCCCCTTACCCCAACAATCAACTCCGTCGGTCCAGGGGCCATCAAGTGGGCTAAGGCACATCAAGGGCACGCTCGGAGGCTCCACCTCCCAGCGATGGCAGGTGTTTTTTCCACTTTCTCCCACCCCTACAGCGTGACCCTGACGCCAGAGCACAAAGCGCTGACATCACGCTGTATGTCAGCAGCCCTTCCCTTAACATTGGGGGGCTTGCAATGCAGCGAGCCTCCACTCGAGTCAGACAAGTGTTCAGGCTGTAGCCTTAACCTCCCTGGGTAAGCGAGCTGTCGTGGGGCGCTCGGCCTAACTCCCAGCCCGGCCCACCAGCAACCCGAGTCCGCTTCCGAACCCGGTTCGCCAGCGTAGAGCGAGGTGTGGTGTCCAGCGCCTCAACCCTCAGCGCCACCGGGCCAGCTTTTAGTATCTTTTTATATTTATGTTTATTGTAACCGTTGTCATCTCTTAATAGTGCCCTATATGCTCTTCTTTTCTGAGCCAATAACTTAGATATTTTTGGTGTAAACCAAATTGGTATCTTTCCTTTTTTATTGTAAGTTGATTGATTAGGAACATGTATTGTTTCTAATTCGAGTAATTTATTTTTCACCCTTGTCCAAATCTCTTCTGGAGAATTTGATCCATCTTCCCATTTCCATTGTTTTAACTGTTCCAATATCTTTGAAAATTTGCTCTGTTATAATCTTTGAATATCATTTTTCTCAAAACTTTCTTATGATTTATCTTTGTGTTGAACATTATAACCTGATGGTTACTATGTGCTAGTGACGGTCCTACTCTAATATTTGTAACTTGATCCAGAATATCTGTTAATACTAGATCTAATATGTTATTATTTCTAGTATATTCTGTAACTAATTGATACATACCATTTGATTCACATGTATCCAGAAAAGTTTCATCATAAATACCGGTAGCCATTTTATTAGTCCAATCTATTCCAGGGAGATTGAAATTTCCCAACAATATTAATTCCTTGTTGTTAGCTTTAGTGTTTATTTCATTTAGAATATTATTATGCACTATAAGATTTGTATCTGATGGCCTATAACAGACTCCTACGCACACATTTTTTAGTTTTTTTCCCTACAGATTTCTACCCACAGGATTTCTAAGTGGCTATTTATAGATGACTCAATTAATTTATAAGTAATATTGTTTTTTATGAATAGGACAACTCCTCCTCCTCCTCCTCCTCTCTTGTTGCATCTATTCTTAAATAGGGTATTGTAACCTTGTATGTTTTCACTCCAACTAGAATCTCCCCCCCCTCCCCAACCAGGTCTCTGTGACTGCAGCGTTGTCAATATTTTCTTTCTTTAATAATAATTCTAATTCATCCAACTTAGTACAATGTAAACGTCTTGCATTTGTTGATAGAAATGACAAACCCTTGTAGATTTTTTATTTTTTTGTTTGATAATTTTACTATACTGTTCTTTACTAGCCATATTTACCCGTTGCCCCTCTGTCTCTAGTTTTTTCCCCCTTCGAATATTTTGTAGAGTCTTGTGAAAAATACAACTCAGTAGTTGTGAGCCCTGTCTGCTGAGATGTAATCCATCCAATCCATATAGTTGAGGACTATTTACAAAAAGTTCCCATGATTTTATGCATTCTATGTTATTTGTAAGACACCATTTTCGTAGCCAATGATTATATACTCTGATTTTTTTTTTTGTCTTTGTGTAAGTTGCTCTGGGAATTGGTAATACAGTACCTCAGATATGATTGGTGTCACATTTAAATTTTTTAATATTTGTATCATATGTTTCATGTCTGTAATTATGTCCTCTACCCCATGGCTACTAAAGTCGTTTGTACTCACATGTATAATGGCTGTTCGATTATTCGCTGTGTTACGAAAAATGCCTGGAAGCATAGTTGTTATGTCTGAAATTTTAGCACCACTGTAGCTACAACTTGTAGTATTCTCTTTATTTCCTCTAGTAGAAAATCTATCTGTTTATTTACTTATAGAATCTCCTAATATGAATATGTTATCTTTTGTTTGCAGTCCTGAGTTGTCATCATTTCTTGGTACTCTATCTTCTAAACCCGAGTAGTGACCTATTGTATCTGTATCAACTAAATTTATCTTATTTGTTAATAATAGTTGGCATTAATGGCTGAATTAAAGGAGTGGCATCACATATATTAACATCCAGTAATGATGTCTTAGTAGATGAATCAATCTGAATTTGTATATGTTCCTCTTCTGTTAGTTGCATTAATGGATCAAAGCTGTTTTGTGTGGAGAGTAGAAATTTATTTGCTTTCCTCCCCTTTTTTGCTGGTCTCCAACTTTGGACCTGGTACTATGTTTCTGAACCATCATCCTCCTCATCATTTCTGATTCTTTTTTTTGTTTAAGGTACTTGTTTCTATATTTACTCCACCCTGGTCTTGCTCTAAAGTTATTTGAGTTGAGGGGGGATCTGATAATATTTGGCATAAAGCCTGTTCAGTTTCTACTACCCCATCAGTACAACTTTGTTGCCTATTTTGTTTAATTTGTTCTTCTTTTTTTGTTGTTCAATCTGTTTGCTATTTGTTGTTGGCCTATTTCCAGTGCTTGTAATCTACTACCAAAAGTCAGACTTTCTGCATGCATGTCAGCGTTTTGTTTACATTTAAAAAGGTGACTTAGTAATTTGTGTTTCTGTGACTAGGTACATTTTGCATTCTGTGCATTGATTCCCCACCTTACCTACTAACAGTGTTATTATATCCATAGTTTTTGTTTGGTTGCTGACAGTTACAATATGGACAGAAAAATGATATGAGTATTGATTTTTTTGAATTTTACATGCATTTTTATATGTTTCCTTCAAGCCCTTTCAATCACCGTTATACTTGTACTATTCTATCATTCACAGACTCTAAGGCCTACCTTACACTGCAGTATTTACTCTACTTGCATCTGTCCTGCTCCACACTTGCGCATGATTGCATGCCCGGCTCGCTGTAGGGCGAGTTTAAGTGCTGAGATCTGCCCCTGAAGTGTCTAGCAGGGGTCATGACACCCTTGGAGGACAGTGTGCTTAAAATGCTTAGAAAGCTGTGTTTGTTTAAAATAATTAAGTTTGCAGAAGCACTCTCACACAAGCGCTCCCTTCCCCAATAAAATAGCTAGTGTTTTAGTTCAGGTGCTGACACCAGTACTCTCTGCCTACACAGTTCGTAGGGCTCAATACACATATGAATAAAGTTTCATTTAAAATGTAATGTACTGCATACAGTCGCACGTCTAGCATGCTGGGGTTCTGCCTTTTGTTTGTCAGCAGGTGCAGGTGAGCTCCGTTAATCTGTCCTCATATGTTTTCTGATGCAGTCCCTGCACCATTTTGGTTGCCCTTCTCTGGACTGCCTCCATTTTGTTAATGTCCTTGTGCAGGTATGGCCTCCAGTACTGCATGCAGTACTCCAGATGGGGCCTAACCAGTGTCTTGTAAAGAGGGATTATTACCTCCCTCTTACAACTTGTGATACACCTGCTGATATATACCCCAACATCCCCCTAGCCTTACCTACTGCTTTAGTGTTCTGCTTGGATGGTTTCAGGTCATCTGTGATGATCTCCAGCTCTTAACACTAGAGGTCACGAGTGGAAGTTGGGGGGGGGCTTCAAGAGGGAGCTTAGGAAACACTATTTTACAGAAAGAGTCATGGAGCCATGGAATAAACTGCCAGCTGAGGTAGTGGAAGCAAAGTCCATGACATCATTCAAGCTGGGGGTGGGACAAAGCTAAAGCGCGATCAAAAGCAACAGGAGCAATAGGAGGTATTAGGTAGAAGGGAGGTTAGGTCCTTGGATCTGGAAAGGTCCAAGGATCACATGAGCAGACTAGAAGGACCCTTGGTCTCCTTCTGCCATCTTTTTGTCTAGGTTTCTATCACTACGCCACTTCTATGGGATACACTTGAAGTGGTCCTCAGAGGTAACATAGCTTATACTGCCCAAGAGGGAAAAAACAGAGAAGAAAAGTAAACTCACCTCGCCCAGCTATCAGCAGACCTACAGAGTTGACCTGCTGGTGCAGCGGTTGCACTACTGCTTCCAATGCTGAACAAGCTGGGCTCAGGAACAAGCCTGGGTCGTTGGCCAGCCGGGGGGGGGGAGGATGACTGAGAGTTCCTATGATGCACACCTCCTCCAAGGGTGGGAAGGAGTTGGAATCCGCTGCACTACTGCCATCTTATATTTAATTTAGATGCAGAAAAAGCATTTGACAGGGTGGCTGGCGATACCTGTATTAAACTCAACAAATCGGGCTTTCCTTTGAATTCTCCAAATGGATTGATACTGTGTATACCAAGCCAGTCGCATCCATCCAAGCAAAAGGGTACTTCTCTCAAACCGTCTTGTTAGCTAGAGGCAACTGGCAGGGCTGTCCCATAACCCCCTTTTGTTTGCATTATATATCGCATCATTAGCAAAAATACTGAGGGCTAATCCAAATATCCCTGGCCACACAATCACACCCAACACAAATTGACCCTTTATGCAGAAGATCTGTTACTATACCTGGCCAATCCCAATACATCAGTGCCGATATTATGGGAAACACTAGAAGAGTTTGCCAGAGTGACATGATACAATATTAACCAATCCAGAACTGAAGTACGAAATATGCAATACTGACTTACCCCTGGCATCAGACATTAAGTTCCCCTTTTGGTGGAACTTGGACCAGTTCAAATATCATGGTGTAAAGATTCTTAAGTACCCCAAAAGCTGCACTCCTTAAATTATCCTCCTATTATGTGACACATATTGCAAGATCTGCAGTCCTGGGATGTCCTCTCCATAGGATTAGCACAAAGGATAGTCACCATACAAATGAACATTTTGCCCAAATTGCTTTCTCTGTTCCAGACCTTACTGATCCCAGTACATATAAAAGACTTCACACAATGGGATAAAGCCATCTCCAGATTTATTTGGCAAAGTAGGCATCTTAGAATACAATAATAAAGCCCAGTGACAGTGGTAGGGATTCAGAAGCATGGGCCCAGTTGGACCCGCCACTGTCAAAAATGTGGGGTCAGAATCATTTGTGGGTCCAAAATACGAAAACACTCAAAATAATGCCTAAATGTCATAACATTATGTGTATCAGAATAATACGGTATGTAAAGCACTTTACAGCTGTCACTTGTGTAAAATGTTGATATTTTGACTTTTCCCAGATTATACACCCTTCCTATCCAGTTAGCTACACGATACAGTTGCTCAGCTATGCCCAGACAAAATGCAGAGAAAGATGGAGATAGTCAGATCAGCCAAGAGTAACTAGTCAATCTACAGGTGTTCTGCATGGTACTGCCAGCAGCGACCTGGCTCTTGTGACCAGACTGTGTAGGAAGAGAAGATGTTCTCTTCAGTGCCTGTTACCGCCCTTATCAATCAGAGCAGATTACTGTTATACATACCTTTTGGACCAGCCTTGTATTATAATGCTCCATATTGATAGTCATACAGCACTGAATCACATGACTCAACATCATGACAAGTCTCAAAAATAGTTTGTTCAAAATTCTACTTGAGCTTCAATTGAATTTGCTATTTTGACAGTTTACAAACAGTGTTACAAACAGTGTACTGCATTTCACACTCTATCTACTCCGAATGTGATACAAGTATACGCATGTTTTACAAATTAATACTTTGTCATAGCAATCCATCAAACTGGACCTCTCTACAAACTACTTTTGTTTGAACAGTTTTTAAAGGGACAACCTGTACATTTGTGCAGTGACATCAGTTATTAATGTTGCCATTTACAACAATGAAATTCCTACCTCAAAAATTAACCATATTTGTACCTTTGTCATTTTTATGTTATAATTATTTTTATTTTATTCATATTTGTCAGATTGTGTAATGGTCTTCATTCACAGCCTGTTACCCTGATGTTATGACAATCTCTTTAAATTATAGTTTTCAATACTGTCCTGTAAGGGATGGAAAGGGGTAGTAACTTGGTTGACCTGCTGCCCAGCAGATCCCTTCCATTTCCCAGCCCGCCAACCACTCACCTGCACTGATGTTTTGTGACATCTTACCAGGGAGAGTGCACTCCATTGAATGTTGTGGTGGAGACAGGTTTTCAAAATATTATTGTGCATGTACACAAAATACCTATGATAGAAATGAAAGCCACTGCCCAACTAATAGAGGCACTAGCTATTAGTGGAGTGGTGGCCACCTTCATTTGTCCAGGCCCTCCTTAAAAATGAGCTTGCTCAATGGAGTTTCACCTGGCTAAATAAAGATTGATTGATTTGTATCAAAAGTAGCTTACATATGCATGGTAGTATGTTGAAATCCTCCCACACACCTTTCAGTGGGGCACACCCATGTGCTTTCTTTGGTAAGACATTACAAAATGTCTGAGCATGGGAGCATGATTAGCAGACTGGAAATTGGAAGGGATAGTCTGGCCAGTTCAGCCAGAGTTACGATCTCTTCTCTCCCTAACAGGACAGTATTAACAAATGATACTTTTGCCACAAGGAGACTATTGTGGTATCAGGGTAATGAGCTATGAGAGAGACCCAAAACATACCTTAGAAATGGAAAACCTGAGCAATTTAAGAACCGTCAGTCAACATGAATAATGTCAAGTTACAATGAAATGGAACATTTATCCAGTTCTTATGCTATGCTGCTGCAAAGCAAGCCAGTTGGGAGGGTGCTTGACCTTGGGCATCGGGTCTCACTTACCCAGTGAGGTACTGTATTCTGCATGACTGTGCACTAATTATTCTTTCAATTAAGAATAAGATAATGGTGTGTACTACCAATTCTGGTTTATATGTCAAATTTGATCACTGTTGTGGTCACTCTGGGTGGAATCAATAGATACTGAAGATGAAGACCCACCTCCACTTATTACTCTGCCTCCAAGAACCATGAATTTTACCCTACGGTCTCGTGCTTGTTTCCATTTTAGAAGAACTTTCTCCACATTAAAGTCAGTGAGTGGTGCACCCTCAGCTGCAATTTTTGAGAGCATTTCAAGATATAAATCTGAGAGATTACTTCGAAACCTAGTCTTGATCCTGTTTTGCAATGAAAATTCTCTTTCACAACAGGCACTGTTGACGGGTATGGCAAGACCGCAAGACAGCAGTCGAGAAATGTTTGGGTAAATGGCAGAATACTTTGAAACGATCAGCTTAGCAAACTCAGAAAATTGCAATTGAGTGTAACAAGGTTGGTGAAGTAACCCTTTCACTTGGGACCATTCGATCTGTGTCTGAAGATGATCTATGTGAAGATCCAGTTCTTCTCCACTCTCTGTGGTACGATGCAGACTGTAATGAGAAAGAAGAATATTCAGTTCTTCCTTACCATGGTCATTTGGAAGAGGTGAATTAGCATTTTGTGTTCTAGGATCAAAAATTCGGGAAGCACTAAAAACACCCATCATTTCTTGAGGGAATCTTTCATGGATGTTTTCAAACAGTTTGTCTATGTAGGTATGTTTGAGAGTTTCAAACTGACATATAAATTGTTCCCTCACTATTTTGCAAGTCTGACCTTTTACATCTAAAAGAAGATAGCCATCTTCTTCAGTAAGTAGTTGTAAAACGTCTTTGAGCACTGGACCAGGTCTTGTTTTCATTTGTGTTATGCTCTCATTGGAAAAGCTTGCTGAGCTTAATTATATGTGCAAGAACATTGAGCATGAGTTGTCACTGCAAAGAACTTGACACCTTTAAGCATTTTTAAAACCCCTGTTGCTGTGGCATTGTGTGTGGAAGCAGCATCATTTTTGAAAAAAGATACAAGGGAAGGCCATATTCTGCTAATGGTCTCAACTGCTTTATGCATTACTAACCAGCACACCTGTTTGGGTTCTTTGAGACAAAGTACTGGGTCATCAAGCAGAACCTCCAGTTCTGCGAGATGATGAGTCCTCACAGTACTTGTTGAAAAATATGAAAAAGCAGATTGCAGTGTGCTTTGATAATCCTTTAAATATTTCACGTTTAGCTGCTTGTGATGCAGCAAGAGATGGCCTATGTGCAAGGCAGTGCACTGAAATCATATAAGGGTTCACATCTGTTAGCCACTTTGCTACACCAGTGTGAGGACCTCTCATCATTGACGCACCATCTGAACAAAATCCTACGTATTTTGAAAATGGAATGCTATGTTTACGAAAGAAGTCTAAACTCACACAAGTTATGCTCTCAGCTTTACCGTCTGCTAATTGAAGATTTACAAGAAAGTGTGTCTTCACAGTTCCATTATCTACTGTTTGACAATACAAGTTTTTACTGATGGTGAGATCAGTAGATTCATCACACATGAAACCCCAAAAGGACGATGATGCAATTTTAGAAAATATTTCCTCTTCTATAACATCGCTGCATGCTTGGTGCAGTTCGTGCACAGATTCATGGTGGGTGTAAACATTCGGACTAATGTCAGCACCTAGGAGGGCATGAAGATTCAGTAGAGATGCAAATTTTGAAGGTGGCATTTCTTCCTTTGCTAGCCAATATGCAGAATACATAACTGCAGCAGCACATTTCTCTACTTTTTTTATTGCATTTACTGCAGCTGTATTAAATGACTTTTTAAGCTCAACCTCCTTTATTGCTTGAATATGATCTGTACTTCTGTTAGGACATACAAGGGTTGTATGCCTGTAGTTCGTACAGCCAGACGTAAAAGTATTTTTTTGGGGCTGCCTTACAAATGTCACAGTACATGAAAACTGTGCTGTCAACAACCTTGTATTGTAGCCAATTATACAGTGTCCTCCACTCTTCCTGGACACCACGTGTATATTTTTTTTGAGGGGGAATTATGTAATGAATCATCTGCACTAGTGATGGTACCACCAGTACTACTACCACTAGGCTCTAGCTCCCTGTCCTGCTCCTTCTGTGCCAATACACAAAAGGCATCTTCTGTACTGCTTACAACAGTAACCGATGTTGCCCCAGGACAATCAGTCACACATAATAAATGTTGTTCATTAGAACTTGTGCTTGCATTGTTCATTTCTACATCTTGTTCTGTAACTGCTGGATGATTTCTCACTATTTTTCTGTGATGTAATAAAAATGTCTCCATATCTGAAAGATGGACTTGTGGGTTCTTTCTAAATGTGCCGGGGGTGTTTGTCAAATATGTTGACTATAAATTACTGGGAGGCTAGATAACAGTAGTGTCTATGAACCCAGCTGTAACAAGACAGAAGCAGAATGCATGTGCTAGTGCCTGTTTGGGGGTTATTTGGCATCCAGTTAAGGCCTATTTGCCAGATGATGGATCAATGCAACTACTGACAGAGAACCCAGGAGGTAAGAAACACACTGTGACTCTGTCTGTGAGTAACGTAAGCAATAGAGAGAGGAGGCCTTAGGCAGGACTAGGACTTGGGGATACTAAGAAAAAGGCACTGTTCTAGGGACATGGATATGTTGTTCATCCACACTCATTGGCAGTATCCTTGCCGCTTTAAATCTTGCCGGAAGGTCTTCAAGCTTGCTCCTCCCACCCACCCGGGAGGTATAACTCTGGCTCCGCCCATGGCGTAGATCTTCCTTGCAGCTTGGGCTCAGGTTCCTCCTTAGCGCTCTGGTTTTGGAGCTGGTTCTATTTCTCCGTTTGCGGTTTAAAAATAATATTTTGCAAAAGACTTAGTCTTGATCCCTCGCGGCTGCGATGGACAAATCGACCGGATTTCGGAGATGCCCATGCGGGCAGAAGATGTCTCGGACGGATCCACACCCACGTGGTGTCTACTGCTTAGGCCTTGAGCACTAACTCGCAGGCTTGCGACCTGTGCTCATCTTTCTCGGCCTCGTCCCTCGAAGACCGTGCTGCCCGATTGCAACTGGGCCGTCCCGGCGCTTTCTCCGGTGAAGTCCAAGGAGGCCCGGTTGGCGGTGTCCGCGGGCGGGCGGGCTCGGGCGGATCAGCTCGAAGTGATGGTCGCCTCGAAGAGGAGGCGGAAGGGTCAGATCTTCCTCGGCCGCGCATTTATCCCGCCTTCTGGGTTCTTCTACACGGCTTCCTTTAAGGAGCTTTGTCTGTCCCTCTCCACTAAAGGAGAAGGGCTCGCGCCTGCTGGACCTTTTCTCGGTCCAAAAGAGGGACAGGAGGTAAGTCCCTCCGCGGACGCCTTGGGAGCGGAAAGGTCCCTCTCCTTCGGCTGCCGACCGGCCGGCTTTGGTCGATCTGCCGGCTTGGCCACTGGCCTCACGGTGTCCCTGGCCAGGTCAGTTGACCGAGACTCCCTCGATGAAGCTAGATTTTTCTCGACCCATTGGACGGGCTGTCGCCTTTTAGCAGCCGAGATTCCCTCTCCCAGTTTCCCCGGGAGGTTGAGATCCCGTGGGCTCGCCTGTGCCTCGGTTCGGAGCCCTCGGATGGACCTTCGAGCGAAGGGAGTGCGGTTCGGCCGAACCTCCCTGACCCGCCCGAAATTCCGGGACTCGGTCTCGGTCTCCGACCTCTTGGCGTCCAGCCGCTCCCACCGCCAGGCGGTCTCGTCTCGCACCGCTGTAAGCGGCGCTGGCCGTCTCGCCCCTCCTCTCGGATGAGGGGAGGCTCGCGTAAATTACGCCGACGGCACGAGACCTTATGTTGCAACAGCTCCTCCTGGCGGGAATAAGCCGACTCCGCGCCTTCCCGGCCATTAAGTGGCTGTCACCGGACGGCCGACACACCTCGACTTGTCGAGGACCTACACCAGGCGGTTGTTCGTAAACCAGCTGCTCCACCGATTCCGTGGAACCTCCGCCTCCACAGCCACCATTGGGGCTCCGACCAAGGATTCTCGGTCGGCTAAGGGTTTACCCATCGGCTGTCAGTTACCTCACTCCCGACCCACCTCGGCAGGTGAAGGGTGGCTCAGGCCAGAGGCAGCTCTTCGAGGACTCTTCCGAGTCGAAGACGATTCCTCCTTCTTCTCCAAGCGACTGGACTTGGGTCTTCAGGAGGTCAGCCAATGGCGATAGCCGTCGTCCTTCCTAGGACTGCTTGGCTCATCTCGGAGTCTACGGGATGGAGCTGAACCCGTTCCAAACGGGCCAGGTATCCCCTCACGGAGATTCTGGACCGAGGGGATTCTCCGCCGGAGGCCTTTCCGGTGGCGAGGCCATAGTGGGTCCGGCACTGGAACTTTGGCAGCGCCCTGCTTCCTGCCCTCGCCTCGGCCAGGATGGCCAGGAAGTATCGCGGTCCCTACGGTTCCTTGTCCGTTTTGAACACCCTCTGCTGAGGGTTGGTTACCGACAGCGTTTTCAGTAGCGCCGGCTGCCCAGGATGTGGACAAACCTCCTGACAAGGGGTCAAGAAATTGGACTATGTCGGGCGAAGTCTCACGCCTCCCTCCTCTCTCAAGCCTTCGCTCAGGCCAGTTCGGCCGCCCCCATGGCACATTTTTCTCATGCCCTGTTGGCTCCTTGATGAGGTCATCCTCATCTTCCCGCCGATCTGCAGACTACGGTTAAGCAGGTGCGGGACCAGGGGCAGGGTAGGCCAACACAGCAGCTCCAGACTGCTTTGGATGTAGGGACTCATGTGCCAGATCGGTGGCGGCGCGGTGGCATGCGTCGGCGGGCTTGGCTGAGGATATCCACCTTTACTTGGATGCCCAGCACAGGTTGGCGGATGTTCGCTTTTGGGGACTGACCTCTTGACCCTGGGGTGGAAGGTCACCTGCAGAGGATCGAGAGTCCAATAGCACCTTGGACTGGTCTCTTCCGGCCAGAAGGACAAAGGCCGCAAAACGCCAGCCTGGGCCCTTTCGCCCTTCCGTGCCTCGGCGCGCCCGCCCAGCAACGCCAGGCCAGCAGGCTCGGGCCTTGGCATCCCAAACCCAAACCGCCGGCTTCCTCTAACAGGAGGCAGGGAGGAAAGGGCCCAGGAGGTTCCCTCGGCGGTCCCTCCTCCAAGCCTGCCCAGTGACGGGCTGAGGGGTGTCGCCCATCCCGTCACCTCCCTGGGTCCCCCATGGGGGCGGCTCCGGCACTTCCGTTCCGGCTTGGTCCGATGTTACCACGGACAGGTGGGTCTTGGAGGTGGTGGGAAGAGCCTGCCTCTGGAATTGAGCAGGCTCCACCCTTCAGAGCCGCGCCCCTCGGGGGCAGGATCCCCACACTGGCGGCTCGTCGAGCCGACATCACTCTCCTCCTCCAGAAGGAGGTGGTAAGAGAGGTGGTGATCCTCTTCAGACCCAGGGTTTGTGTCCAGGTACTTCCTGGTTCCGGAACGGACGGGGGCTGGCGCCCCTTCTCGACCTACCGACCTAAACAAGTTCCTAAGGTCTCGAACCTTCAGGATGGTCACTCTGGCTCAGATAATACCATCCTTGAACGCGGGCGTAGTGGTTCTGCTCTCTGGACTTGCAGGACGCGTTTTTTCACGTCCCTATCCGTCCGTCTCACCAGAGATTCCTTCGCTTCCGAGCGGAAGGATCTCTCTTCGAGTTCCAAGCCATGCCCTTCGGCTTGTCTCCAGCTCCCAGGGTCTTCACCAAATGCATGGCAGTGGTGACAGCATTCCTGCGGCGCCGAGGGGTCCGGGTGTACCCTTACCTGGACGACTGGCTGATAGCAGCTCCCTCCAGGAAGGAGGCGGAGTGGTCCAGAGATCTGGCCCTCCAGGTCTGCTCTCAACTGGGCCTCCTTATCAACGAGGCCAAGTCGGAACTCGAGCCGAAGCAGGTGATTTTATTCATCGGGGCGCAGCTCGACTCTCTTCGAGCCAGAGCGCGGCTCCCGGCGGACAGGGCCGAGGTTCTTTCCTCCTTTGCCCGATCATTTCTGGTTGGGCAATTGCGCCCTGCCCGGGACTTCCTGCGCCTCCTGGGTCTCATGGCGGCCTGTACCAGCGTGGTCCGTTGGGCCCGCTGGAACATGCGTCCCCTTCAGTGGGGACTGGCCAGCCAGTGGTCACAACGCTGCGATCCCTTGGACCAGCTTGTGTCGGTGACACAGGGGATGTGGAATGCTCTCCAGTGGTGGCCGTTCCAGATCATTTGCAGGAGGGCATCCTGTTCGTCCGCCCGAGCCGAGCGGTCTCTCTAATCGACCGATGCCTCTCTGATGGGTTGGGGTGCCCATCTGGGGAACACGGAGCTCATGGCCTCCCTGGTCCCATGAGAGTCGATGCCAGCAACCTGCTGGAGCTCCAGGCGGTCCGCCTAAGCTCACCGCCTTTGCTCCGTTCCTCCGGGAATCAGGTGGTCACGAGTCCAGACGGACAATACCACGGCACATGTACTATCTAAACCGCCAGGGCGGGACGCGCTCCATGCTTCTATGCAAGGAAGCTCTCCGCATTTGGTCACTCGTGCGCAGCCCGGAGGCGGATCTCCTAGCCATTCACGTGGCAGGAGCCTCCAACACCCTGGCCGATGCCCTGAGCCGGATAGGGGCTGCATCCCACGAGTGGTCTCTCCTGCCGGAGGTAGTACAGCATCTGTTCTCCCTTTGGGGCACACCTCAGGTGGACCTGTTTGCCTCCATGGATGAAGCTGAGTCTGTTCCATGCCCGCCCCTCAGCAGGGCTCGCTGCAGGGGATGCCTTCTCGAGGCAATGGACCCGGGCCTCTTTCGCTTTCCCCATTTCCCTTGATCCACAAGGTGCTTCTCAAGGCCAGGAGGGACAAGGCGCAGGTGATTCTGATAGCCCCAGACTGGCCTCGCCAGTTCTGGTACCCAGATCTCCTCAGTCTCAGCTCCAGGACTCCAGGCTAGCTTCCAGCTCGCCGGACCTCTCTCAGTCAATCAGGGAAGGTGTTCCATCGGACCTTCAATCCCTGCACCTGACGGCCTGGTTCCTGAGCGGCTAGAGTTCCAGGCTTTGGGTCTTTCCGACGAGGTCCTCAATGTAGTTGAGGCGTCCCGTAAGTCGACCAGAAAATGCTATGCCTTCAAATGGAAAAGGTTTTCCATTTGGTGTCAGGCAAGGGCTTGGACCCTTCCTCCTGTTCCTGGCAAGCATCTTGGACTATTTATGGTCCCTTTCTAGTCAAGGGCTTGGGTCGGCTGCACCCTAAGGGTGCACCTGGCAGCCATCTCTGCTCACGGGCGCGGGCTGGGAAGCAGTCGTGTATGCAGAGAAGGTGGTCTGGCGCTTTTTCAAAGGCCTTGATCACATTCCCTCCAGTCGGGAACCCCACCTCCGTGGGATCTACTGCTAGTACTGGCAAAGCTCATGGCAAGCCATTCGAACCTATGCACAGGTGTGCTGTCTCTCACCTGTCGTGGAAGCCTTTCTTGGTGGCTATCATGCAGCCAGAAGGATGGGAGAGCCCAGGCTTCCCATCGAGTCTCCTTACCTGGTCTTCCACAGGGACACAGAAAGTTAGTCCTGCGCCCCCACCAAATTCTTCCGAAGGTGGTGTCGGAGTTTCACCTTAACCAGGTGTTGACTCTGCCGGTGTTCTACCCCAATCACCCCGGAGGCTTAACATAGGCTCCATACTCGGATCCTAGAAGGCGTCGATTATTATAAGGAGCGCACGGCTGATATCGGGAGAGGTTACGCCAGCTGTTGTCACCTACGCTGAAGCCGCATCTGGCAGACCTGCAGCCAAGCGGACGATAAGCAAGGTGGGTAACCTCCTGCGCAAGTCTCTGCTATAAGTTAGCGGGCATGGAGCCTCCCAGAGGGATAAGAGCTCATTCTACCCGCCATACTGCTGCAACGGTGGCTGCTTCCAGGGACGCCCTAATCCAGGAAATCTGCAGGGCTGCTACCTGGAAGTCAGCAAACACCTCTATTACCCACTACCACATCGACCTTGAGTCACGCCCGGATGCTGGTTTTGGGGCCTCGGTTCTCCAGTCTCTCTTTCCCAAGTAAGTATGTGGGGTGTCGTCTTGCCTCCCTCCTCCCGGAGAACTGCTAGGAGTCTGCCAATGAGTGTGGATGAACAACATATCCATGTCCCTAGAAATACAGGTTACTCACCTGTAACAGGAGTTCTAGGAATGGTATATGTTGTTCATCCTCGACCTCCCGACCCGGCTGGACGCACAACCTGAGCTTCCAGCGGGCCAGATCTGGCGTCATGGGGCGGAGCCGAGAGTTATACCACCCGGGTGGGTGGGAGGAGCAAGCTTGAAGACCTTCCGGCAAGATTTAAAGCGGCAAGGATACTGCCAATGAGTGTGGATGAACAACATATACCATTCCTAGAACTCCTGTTACAGGTGAGTAACCTGTATTTTCTCTGGTGTGGGTAAATTTTTTTGCCTGATCATCAGACACAGCTAATGAGTTTGCAGTTTGAGACCTGCAGTACGTCTGCATCTGCATGCATCGCTGTCTGTGTATGGTTCATGTTAGTCAGTTCACAAAAGTATTTGAAAGTCTTAAGACAGTGAGCAGCTGAGTTTACTTAAGTTCGGTCTTGTATTTCTTTGGTGAGAGGGACTTACTGGCAGTTGCCAGGTGCCAGTAGACACTTCACCTACTCACGGTGACAGGGCAGTCCAATACCAGGTACAAGAAGAACCAAGCCGGATCATGATGCTGAAGAAGGCAAAAACCAAATGACTTCAGTGTCTGCACTTGGTCAACTGCTTCTGACGCCCGCCCTGCTGCCTCCCTCTTCATGCGACTTCAATGCCAGCTGCCAGCGATTTGCCTCCAATTTCACCAACACAAATCTTCGATTTCAGCACACATGGATGATGCCTCAGAAGGTCAGACAGGCCTGCTGCTGTGTGTCTGGAATATTCAACAAAACCTAGAAAAAATAAACAACAAAAAAAGTCAGAACACTGCATGATGCATCTGCACGCATATGAATTATGTATGACACAAGACTTGCCATATAAGGTACAAATCATGATCCTTTCAATTCAGACTGAGCAAACTCAAAGTGCACAGTGCCACAGTAGGAGGATGAGCTAATGCATTCTGGTACAATTCAAAAATAAACTTCAATGTGGGTGAACAAAGAATATGAGGTGGGGGAGAGGGAGGCGGAGGCTGACTAAGGGGTGATCAAAAGCCAGCCAAGGGTAAAGAAAGGTTCAAGAAGAGTGTTGGCAGAAGCGGTGTGGGGACGGGGAGACTAGTTTCAGCTTGTCTGTCTAATGGAGGGAAAGGAATAAGGAGGGATGGAAGACGAGGCGAACTAGCTGGTACCAGATGTACGAGATGCAGTATGGCACCGTATGAGAAAGCATATTTCACATCCTAGCTGAAGAATGTAGGCAGGACCCGGTCTGGGGATGGAGAATATTTGTGGGTCTGTCACAGTGCAGGGAATAGAACGTGGCAGCATTGCAAATGCATGCCAAATGCCAGTCATATTGAAATGAAATGGCACGCAGCACCACAAAGGGATGGGGCTCAGAGAGGTAAGAAGCGAGGAGAGGACTATCAGTATTAAGTAATGCACTGACTGACTTGATCCGGCCAGAGAAGTCACACGCAGCATAATAACCTGAACTTACTAAGCCCTGGAGTGTATAAGTATATGTGAGCGAGTCAGAATGCTCTGTTTAACCTTATTCATAATGGCCATCCAGGGCTGAGTGCGTTAAGGAAACAAAGTACGTTTGCAAACTGACACACACACACACCAACGCACCAACACATGGGACAAAACTAATGCAGTTCAATTAGTTTGGCATGGTAACATGTATTATTGACTATTCTGTTGTCAGTCACCAGCAAAAGTACACCCCCTGCGCCGCACTAACTTAATGTTGACTTACCTGATCTTGGTGTGTAATACTGCTACTCTGATCATCGGTCCACGGTTGAAGACCTTCCTCTCCACACAGTGAGTAAGCCTGACCTAATTTCTGTGGGTGACAAAAATATATACATGTGTCATGAAGTTCTGAACTATATAGAGGAGGGGAGCAGCAAGCTGGATGCACCCCATCCCCCAGCCTAGCAAGCTGCAGACCACTCACAACAAGCAACTGTTTTCTTAGTCTCTCTGTTGTCTGTCGGTCTCTCTTTCTCTCATTTCGGGACTATAGGTAGTGGACAGGAGACCCCTATGTGTGACTCCCTTCCCCAACTCAGGGCCTTACATTACTACTTTGAGTGACTCTCTATTTTCAGGACTATACAGAGTGGACCCAGACACCAGACCGACCCACCCACCTCCTTTTACAGCTGCTGCAATGCTGGTTTGCTGGCAACAATGTTCTGGTCTTGCTGAAGGTAGGGCGAGCTTCAGACTGTAGACCAAGTCCACCAGGTGACACAGGTCCCTGTCATCTCTTCTTGCTACTGCTCTTCACGTCGATTCATTCATTCTGTCGTTAACCATGGTTTCTTGCATCTTGATTTAAATGTTATATTTCGCTAGTGCAGTCAGATGTGCAGTGCAGAATCATGCTCACTACTCCCCAGTTTACGTATTGCATACTTTTAACAAAGTAAATTGCAATGATGGTAATTATGCAAGTGCATCACTAAAGCATGTGTGATGATGTGCTTTGTAGACCGCTGGTGACAGCTGACTCATTTAGAATTAATCCTGCACACAACCAGCAGGATTTAATGTACTTGTGCCGGGTGGGTGGTGATGGTGATGGTGGTGGGGGGGGGCCTCACAGTCTGTCTGTCAGTGTGTTTTACTTCATGTAGTACATTCGTTGAGTGATATGCAGAATCAGACTTTAATGTAACCCTAAGCTGCCCCAGTTCAAGGCATACAACATTACACAAATGCGGCAGATAAAATTAGATGCAATTTTTATAATTAAACAAGAGCTACAGAATACAGATGCCAGCTTTCTCAGCTAGAAAACAGCCTGTTCTGACAATTTATCTATTGACCGCAGATCCGCACACAGTAAATGAAAATGCTGCACTTGTATGCAGCAATTCAGCACTAAAGTACTGCAGAGTGGACTCCCATGTGGCCGTGCGCTTCCTGTTGGATTAAAAAAAAATCTGGGAAAAGCACAAGGGAATCATAAGGGATAGGAAGACAAAGTGCCATAGACCTGGGGATCTATAGGGTAATCAGTGGAACAGAACAGGGAAAACTGGATGGGCTGTGATGCACGCCCCATCCCTGCCATCAGTTTCTATGTTTGCACGCCCCATCCCTGCCATCAGTTTCTATGTTTGCACTCAAGAGTACCTTTTGACTCTCTTGTTAAACATTTGTCCAGGGCAGGCTTACCTTGAAGGCCTCTGCTGTTTATACAAGTTAGAGCATTTTTATTCTAGTTTAGATTGCCCTTGATTTCCTGTTTGTAAGATGCCAACCCCACACCCCGATTTTGAGTCTGCTTTAGTATTTGCATTTGAAAGAATTAAAGGGACATACCTTTAAATATGGTTATATTATATATCCCCAGATTTCATTAGTATTCTTAGTCGTTTTGGAACACCCCTTGTATAGCTGCATTTTTCTTGTGTCTACTACTCTACGGTGAACTAGCATGCAACAGATTATTTTCTCTGAGATAATGGGACATAGTGTTTGTTCAGAATCAACTGGGAATACTGATGCTGCCTGACAGTATAGCCTAGAGGTTAGTAATGAGCTGTGAATGAGCTTGGTACATCCAGCAGACAGACCTGGGTTTGATTCCCACAGCAACCGCACTCGGTTACCAAAAGAATTAAAGAAGTGAATGAAAATAAAAACATTTAATTATTTAAAATCTTTAAAAAAATGTTAAAGCAGTCTCAATGTGGGTGAGGGAAAAAGGTGTGCATGTCACAATACTGGAGAAAAGGGGCATTAGGACATGGAATAAAAAGTAACATGCACTGTTGCTTTAATGTCATCATTAATCATGTGTGATACTATGATAAACCTCCATGTTAGCAAGCATTGCAATATCACCATGATTTGCCTGATTCAGCACTCTTTTTTTATAAACAGTGTGTTTACCCAGGATAGCCCAGGCCAGCTCTAATACAGCATCTCGTTCACAGTGGGGTCTTGCTTCCACTCATTTCCACCAGTGGGTGGACTAGGCAACTGAGAGGTTACATGACTCGCCTAAGATCACACAGTGAATGATTATTTGCCTATAGTAGGGTTTTAAATCTGTGGCTTCCGGCTGTTTCCCTAACTGGTGCTCTTTGAGTCCCACAGCCACCTAGCTGCATACCGTGTGATCCTGAGCAAGTCACTTAACTTCCTTGTGCTCCCAGGTCGCATCTGGAAACAAGCTTCGGCTTAGTGTGCTGTTCCTGGTTAAACAATGTTCCTTCCCTTCTAACCACCAAACTCCCTCTTTCAATAAGTCTAAGACCCTGGTTGCTGGTTCCCACATTAATTCACTTATCAAGTGTTGCAGTTTCTGGTTCATTGATTTACCCAACTGCATTATCTGGTGGGGGGCTAGGTATAGCCAGGGGTTACAGTAATGAGCTGTGAGTGAGCTTGATACATTCAGCAGACCTGGGTTTGATTCACACAACCTCCACTTGCATACTGCATGACTCTGAGCAAGTCACTGACTTAACCTCCCAGTGCCCCTGGGTCAGTCCTGAAAATAGGCACTTGTGCCTAGTGGGTCTTACCTGGTTACCAAGCCAAGTTGAATCCCATCATGCTACTTACTTTGTGGCCATAAAAGCCTCCTTGGATGTAGCATTCTTATCTCTCTTTCTTTGTTCTTTAACTCCGTAAGTCTTTCCTAACCTTCTTTTGGGCATCCGATCCTCCCATTGCAGACAAATTGCATAAAACTTGCATTTAAAAAAAATTGTTTTATATCAGTTTGCATTGTTTTGTTTGGCTATAACTGTGTCAAAGCTCATGTTAGACTGCCATGACAAATCCACCTTTAAAATCCAGCACCGTATATCAATCTTAGCAGACTGTCATATGAACTACTACAGGCGGCAGTGGCTACAGCACACATGGGTGGATTTGTTATGTCCAAGATCTATTTTCAAGGTGGTCTGGAGTGGGAGGGGACCGACTTGCACAGTGTTAGAGACCTGACCATCATTATTAAATGGTATACTGTCTGCATCTGGCAGTTATATGAGATTTGTCTCAGCAGCCAAAATGCTGCAAACTTTGATTTTTTTTTTATCGTCAAGTTGTATTGCACTTTGTCCTCAATATGCAATGAGCCTCTGACATACATTGTGTGACTGGCCTGGCAGAGATAACCCCATGGAAATACAGAATAAATATAATTACTAGTCAAGAGTAATAACAGTATATAGCTTCACAATAGGTAGCCTAAATAGTTCTTAAAACTCATTTAAAATGAACCCCTTGGGGTGCTGTGGAGCCCGGGCAGAATGGTAGCACTGTACAACAGCTCCTGGACTGAATTTTAAAATTCATTAAAAATTTCCTATAATCAACAGGAATCGACTCCAACTAATAGCACCAGTCGAAAGAGGATCCCTCTAAACATAATACTCGGGTCGTGCCTGAAAATAGTCAATTTTGGCTAGCGCACCTAACCCGGTTAACAAAAACTAAATAAATAAATAATATGGGCAATCCTCGTAATGATAAAGGCAGAGGCACAGGCCCTAAATCAGCCGGTACATTTCAACATTTGAGACACGCTACCGAGGTACAGACCACGTCTCAACAGAAGTCAGAAGAAACAATGGCATCTGTAGGCCTTAAACTGAAAAGGCTGATTGCATCAGTTTCTGACCTAAACAGCAAGATGGTCTCATTTGGTACGAGGGTCACGATCGTTGAAAAAACAGTAGAGGAAATGCAGACCGAAGTTGGGGAAATAAAGAAACAGACAGAATCAGCGTCGGCTGCAACATCACCGATGGTGAAAGAAAATATGCATTAGAAGGCCAGACTTGAGACTCTGGAAAACCAGACCCGCTCCTTGCATATTCGAGTACTGGGCTTGCCAGAGGGAATCGAGGGGATCACCCTTTGATGTTCTTACAGGACTGGCTGGTAGATAATCTAGTCCCAGAGGGTCAAGAAGTGTCTTTCGAATTACAAAAAGCATACAGAATCACCCCCCGTGGGTATTAGGTAGGACATGGAAACACCTCGCACCCTACTGATAGTAACAGATGGCATAGGCACTAGAGATAAGATCCTCCATTATGCTCGTCAAGCAGGCCCCATTTCACAGGATGAGCGAACTGTCTCTCTATTCCCCGACATCAGCTATGCCACCTGTATCAGATGGAAGAGATTAGATGGAGTAAGAAATTGGCTCAAGGAAGCGAAGATTCCACATGCGATGGTATTTCCAGCTCGGCTATGAATTGTCCACAGTGGAAAATTATGGGTATTTTCAGACCCTTTCGAGGCAGGCAAGTGGGCCTCTTGCTTTGCTGAAACTAGCCGGAATCAACGTCGAGATTGTGGAGAAGAGAGCAGCGAGTCGGAAGACCATGAGGATGGCTGAGGAAAACGTAGTGAGGCTATAAATTAAACTTTCATGATATTTTATAAAATAACTTTCCTAATGGCCCATCTTGTTTTTCTTTTTCGTTGAGATGTGGATAACCCCCGAGACTTTTAAAATTAATGAAGCCACAGAACCGAGTATTAGTTTTGCAAGGCTCTCATCTGCTTTAATAATAATTATACCCGATTGGGTGATTTATTTACTTTTATATAGCCTATCTTCGTATTATAGAGCTGTTATAACTACTTTACACGGTTAATCAACAGTGTAGTATCAGTGCTTATTTTTACCTGATGCAAGGGGTATATTATTTAAAAGATCAGCCTTTGTTGGGGTAAATGTTGCCTTTAATGTTTCATTTTAGTAGGACTTATAGCTATATAGTGTGACATCAATAGTCCCAGCTCTGGGACGCTTTTTTGTTGGACTTTCAAATACTAGCTTTTAGTGAAACAATATAGTCACACTGCTCATGGGCTTGTAAACTCAGCTTTAAAATATAATTGTACTTATTAGCTAAACATCTTTAGTATTCCCTCCTATGTGGTATCAAAGTATTTGGGAAGCACTAATCCTAAGATTAATGAGAGAGGTAGATTTCTGTCTATGTTTTGTATCAATGATATTGGTATGTCCTGAATATGGCAAAGTTGTCTGTATGATGATATAAGATAATTAAAAAACAAAGTATAAAAAAAAAAAAAAGAACCCCTTAGAAATGACAAACATTACTGTGAACAGAAGAACAATAAACAACATACAAATACACTTGCTTCCTGTGTCATTTATTTTGTAAGATGCACTCATTGACTCATTCAAAGCATAGTAAATTAAGGACAATCATATGACACTCAGGATGTTTTCTGAGATGTCCTTATCCTTGCCTTATAATTACAGAAGGGGGGCTGGATGGAGAGTGGTACCCAAAGTTGCTGAATGAATAAGTCCTCTACCACTAGTCAGTGTGACTGTGTAGGTCAGATAGGGTCCCTCCTGACTCCCCAGGAATCACTAGATTTGTCCAAACCAGAGTACCACTGATTGTGTGCTGGCTAGAGTACATTGACTCTCTTTACAGAAGTCCATCATGTCCTAATAACTCCCAGACACCCCAGTACTTTCCTTGTGTTGTGGGACCCTGACAAACACAATTTGTTATCAACACAGCTGCACCAACAAAACTTAATTCCAGCATTTGGAACTGTGATCACCTTGAAAAAAAAGACATTATTCACTTCAGAAAATGCTCCACATGAGAAGATGATGTGTCTCGGTCCTGGCTGGTTTCGATTGCAAACCGCACTGGGGCACTACCTTCTGACAAGTCATCCTGACCAGGCAATGACACAGTTTGAACTGACACCCTCTTCTGCCCCCGTTCTGATCATCACCAGTTCTACAGAGGGATGCATGCATCATCCTGCATGTACACACGAGGGAGCAGTCTCAGGCGAGTCAGTGACCCACTTCTGCCAGCAGCCATGTTATGCTGAAAATCAGTTCGCAGAGCCCCACCCCCCCCACGATCGGTACTTCCAAATCAAAAATGGAACTTCATGTTATACAAGTTAGTTAGCAGAGTGCCCCCCTCCCCTGCAACCGGTACTCCAGAATCAAAGAAACTTACTGTCTGTCACAGGCTCAGCACAGCAAATAATCATCTCGAGTCTCAGGCTCAGCCACAGCAGAAACATAGAATTTGACGTTTCCCAGTATTAGCCCCCTCTAACGAACATTCCCTCTGCTGGACAGGACATGGAACAGGACTCTTTCAAACACGTGTTCTTTTGCCCGATTCTTAGAGGCCCTTCCTTTGCTGTGTGTGTTGGAGGGGGGGACAAGGGATTAAACATGTCATACTGTACTGCCCTACTGACACTCTTAACTGGGTTGGTGAGCTCGATGGTGCCCCACTCCCAGATTTCAAGTGACAGGTGGACGGTCCAGCAGACAGCAGCAGAACAGAACGGAATATGGAGAACACGCCTGAGTCCGATGATGGTCTGACCACAATCCGCGACCACGGATACACGGCAGAAAATACAACACGGCCGCTGCAATGAAACGAGTCAGTCAGGCTAGCAAGGAGAAATGGGCTACCACGTGGACCTGTTGCTTTTATACCTGCCTTGCTAGCCTGGCTGCTTTGATTTCCCATTGTCTTCTATGGCAGACGAGGCGCCAATGCTAGACACTTCAAACACCTGCAAAGTGCTCCGAAAGCAGAGAGGCATGAACAAGGCAGTTTGGAAATTGGTAGTATTGGGGTCTGCTTAAGGGCAGGGATGCAGACAGTTAACACTTCCGGAAACAGTTGTCTGCTGGCCCAGCCCTTAAGCAGCCCCCAACACTAACGATTCCTTATCTGCCTAGTTCCTTTCATACTTCTTTGCTTCTATGGGGACTTTGAATTATCCAGCAGCTGCTCTTTTGTTTTTGGGAATCTGGGTGGAGCACGACACTAGATTAAAGGCAGCAGTACAGCACCCAGCAGTTACGGCACCTATGTTAGCCGGGGATGGGGACAAGAAACAACAAACAGTAAGTAAAATAAAAACACGCTCGTGCTAGCTCCTTCCCGACTGGAAGCCTCTGCCTGCAAGGGAGTTCAAACAAGCACACAAACAGTAAAACTCCCCTCCATCTGAAGCCTCTGCCTAGTGCCTGGGATGTTCATCTCATTTAACACTGAGTACAAAGCGTGCCCGTGTTGACGCGCTGACACATCGGGACTGTGCCTAAAAATAGAACTGTGCGTCTTTTTCCCTTCAGATGCATGTTAGCGCGGTCACTGCTCTGGCCTCCATGAAAAAAAGTGGAGGACTAACCTACCCAATTTAAAATTATGTTATCAAGCAGCTCAGCTCTGCACTGTCTTTTATTGTCTCTCCCCTAACTGTGACGGTCACTGGAAGCAGGTAGAGCTAACAATAGATGGCCTAGACCCACTAGAAAATACCTTGCTTTCTACCACAAAATGCAGCCCTCTCATCCCACAGCAATTCCCATACACACAAACGACACTAGAATGCTGGTCCAAAACACACTGGAGGAATAAAAGCGATAAATGGTTTACTCCTTCTTGGCTGTTGCCACACAGCACAATTCTACCCCCACATATAGACTTCAGATACAGAATTTGGAAAAGGCTAGGTCTAGTTTACTTTTTCCAGTTCATAGGAGATCACATAGTAGACTTGGCAACCCTTCAGGGCAGATACCATTTACAAAACACAGACCAATTCAGATACTTGGAAGTTCAACATTACGTTCAAACCAACATGTGTCAGTCACAGACCCTCAACCCCCCTCCCCAGCTAATGAAGGTTCTGCAACAGACAATGACAGGCCCACCTCTACCCCACCTGATTTCAGCCCTGCACCAAGCACTACAGGAACAACAACCAGACAAAACAATTTCGATATAAAACAAGTGGGCACAAAAAATCAACACCACACTACAAATCCACTACAAATATCTCAGTGGGAAAGGGCAGCTGCAGAATCCCATAAAGCGACATCCTCCCCAACTCTCAGAGAATACTCCTGGAAACTAAAGGTCAGATTTTCTCATACCCCATTAATCCAGCCAAAGTACCAGACCCAGTTCACTGCAGTAGTCAATAAGCCCACAGTACACATACTCTGTGGTCCTGTCCAGCGCTTCAGCTATACTGGACAGAAGTACACAGATTTTGCAGATACTCTCTCCATTAACCTCCCACTTGAATATCAGATAGTCATATTACTCTTACTCCTCATGATACAAAAACAAGAACAAAACAAAATACATACTAACTACACATACTAATCAAAGTGGCTAATAAAGCCATCACCAAGGCATGGCTAAGCCCCAACCCACCCACAGTCTCAGACTGGCGAACACTAGAGAATCAAACGTACACAATGGAACAAATTACACACAGTCTGAAAGATAAACAGGATTTATTCATCTCCAGATGGATCCACTATGAAGTGGAAATTGACAGGAAATTTGCCCCATAAGTTGGTCATCTTCAGGACTCCATGCATGGGCACCAGAAAAGATGCCCACCAAAATTCCTTCTACTAAAAAGAAAATAAGAAGACACGATGAAGAAATGCAAATGAGCTTAAAATAAACTATCAATAGACAGATGCTGCAAGTACGCCTCTCCCACCTCATTTACCTGTAAAATATTCTGAGATCTTACTTCGAGATTCGCTCTTGTAGCAGGTAACACCTTTAGGACTGAAGCCGGCTGGTACCAAGATCCCACGGAAAACTTCTAGCTAGCAGTATACAGTGGGGGACCGCCCCCTACATTGGCCCACCCCTGATGTCACGTATGGTATAAAAGTGGTGGTCCCCCAGCCCATCCCCAGTTCTTTTCCCACTGTCAGCCGGGCAAGTTGGACCTCCGCAGACATCTTCAGCTAGTCGACTGCCATTTTTCATTGCGCTTACCCGCATTTTGTTATTTTCACCAAAACCAGTGATCTCTTCAACGATTCACTTGCATGTCTTTTTCTTCTCCATCCTCCCTAATTGAGAGGTGGCTTTCGAAGTGGGCGTGTGGCAAGTAGATTCCTCACAAAGATGGCCATTCGGCCTGCCTCTTCTGCCTCGGCCTGAACCATGATATTGAGGCCAGCCAGCACTGCCAAGATTTTAACCAGTGCACTTGGCTTTACCACCAGAAGACCCTCGAAGCCTTCCTGCTTTCCTAGAAGCTATCTGAGATGGAGAAGAAGCCTTACCACATGAGTTCATCCTTTTCTCTGGCCTCTGGGATCTCTTCCTCTTCTTCTCAAAAAGAGAAGACGTTGAGTGGCAAACATAAGCACCAGGAGAAGCATAAGGAGAAACCCCGGGCAGAAGATCACTCATGGTTCCGGTCCATTATTGGTGACCACCTCAGGGTCATCCCCCTGTGGGGGGCCGATTCCTTCCAGCGTGGCCTCCGGGCTGCCGGTGACCAAACCTCCCTCCCTTATCTCTGTAGCGGGAGAAGGTTCTTCGGGGCATGGGTCTAAGTCCCCTGCCTCTCAGCCGAACAAGCTTAGACCATTGGTGCCAGCAGGCTCTAAGCCAAGTGGCTCAGCCAGTGGATCCTCGGGCGGCAGGTCCTTACCTGTCACTCTCCCAGCCAAGGTGGCAAAGAGGAGCATCTGTCTCACTCGGGAACCAGTTCCCCTACCCAGGCAACTCCTCTTAGGTGGCCACCGGCTGACTCCTCAGCCTACAGCAGTCCCCTCAACACCGGCTTCTCAGATGCCTCCTCGGGTGACCTCGTCGCCACCCAACCCTCCCAAGTCACTGGTGGGGCCTGATGCACATCCTCTGCTGGCGCCCGATGATCGGACACCAGGTCCAGTTCATCTGACACTAGATGGCACTGTCCCTCTGGATCCAATGCCACGTAATTTGGATCTGCCTACACTGATGCCCGAGTTACCGCAACCTGATGCTCAGACGCTGGGGCCATCTAAGCCTAACCACCCGATGCCGGACACACCAGCCTTGCCACAGGACCCTCCACAAGTCCTAAATGAACTATTTGCAGCCTGGTGTGCCTATTTTAAAGAGAAAGAGGTACCCAGGGCACCTCCTTAGCCAACCCCCCCCGGGGGCCGCCTCCGGACAAGCCTCCAGTTAGCCCCACCTACTCCCCCTCCTGGGAGACTACCCTAACACCGGATGGGGGTGATACTCTCCTCTCTAAAGGTCAGCCCGCGTAGCAACTATGTTTGCCCTCCCCTCCCATACTTTGTGGGTATTCCTCCTCTTCTTCGACCAAGAGTTCGACCTGCCGTCACTTAGCTGGAGGTGGCAGAAACACTCCTCGGTCCCTCCTGACAACCCGTCACTCATGAACGTAATGGAGCACATCCAGCAACCCAGTGGCTGGGATACAGAAGAGCTGGATCCAGAATGACATCGGCTGACCACCTTCCTTAGGAAGAAAGACACCCTGCCTGTGGGGGTTCCCTCTATGGTGGAATATTACAAGGATGCCAACAGACTTGTTTGGAAGTGTTCCTTTTCTATCCTGGCCATATCCAAAAAATCGGACCGGCTATATACCACCCCTCAGGAAGATCCCTTTTATGGGGAACAGCTGGAGGCAGACTCAGTTGTGATGAACACTGCCCACGACCACTCCAGGCGCCCTAGGCATTTGAGTACACAACTGCCAGACAAGGATTCTGAGCAGTTTGACTACCTGGCCAGGAAGGTGTATTCCTCGGCTACTTGTGCCATATACTCTCAAAACTTCCTTGCCCACACGGTTCAGTATCAGAATGCCCTGTGGGACAAGGTGATGGAGGTTGCTCAGGCTATACCAGATTGCCCAGGGAAGGCAGAGCTCATGGCCATCCTGAAATCAGGATCGGTATCCACGTCCTTTGGGCATCCTGTGATACCGTAGACTCAGCAGGCAGAACCACGGCTTCCGCCGTCTATATCTGACACTTTTCCTGGCTGAGAGTGTCTGGGTGTGCCCTGGATGTCCAGTCCAATATTATGAATGCCTCCTTTAGGGGACCAGTCCTGTTTGGCGAAGACTCATAAAACATCATCACTCTCTGCAGGAGTCTGGAAAAGCCATCAGGTCTGTACAGACTATGTACAAATCCCAACACAGACAGCAATCTAAGCAGTCCTTTCAGAGAAATGCTAGACAGCAGTCTAGGAGACAGCAACAACAGAGGGCAGGATTTAAGTGAAAAGCCTCTACTCTTGCCTCCGGAGCTTCCGCCATTCAGGCTTCCGGGACCTCTCAGCCTGCTGTCCCCCTCCCTGGCTCCTCAGCCTGACTCATTGCCCGACCCCTCTCCCCTGGCCGAAGCCTTAGGGGAGGTGGGGGGGGGTTGATTTTACTTCCACATCGAAGTATGGGGCCAGATAACCACAAATCAGTGGGTCATGCAGCTCATCAAAAAGGGGCACTCTCTAGAGTTCACAGAGAGACCACCAGACAACCCACCAATCCCCTCCCATTACTCTCAGACTTACAGCGCCCTCATCACAGAGGAGATCCAGGCCCTACTGCTAAAGCAGGCCATAGAGCCAGTTGCACCAGCACAACAGGGGAAAGGGTTTTACTCTCGCTTCTTCCTGGTGCCAAAGAAAACCGGGGACCTCAGCCACCTGAATCAGTACATCGAGTACAAAAAATTCTGAATGGTTACTCTTCTCGGTCTGCTCCCTCTCCTCCATCAAGGGGATTGGCTATGCTCCCTGGATATGCAGGACGCATACCTCCACATTCTGATTTTCCAGCCTCACAGGATGTAGCTTTGCTTCTGCTTCCGGGGAAGGCACTACCAGTTCAGGGCCCTTCCATTCAGCCTGTCCTCGGCTTCCAGGGTTTTCACCAAATGCCTCACAACGCACTTGTAGCTGCAGCTCTAAGGAGACAGGGCCATTACATCTTCCCTTACCTGGGCGACTGACTGCTGGCTGCTTCTACCTGGGACTGGCTCCTTCACACCATGCAGGCCACTTTCTCTCTGTTTCAGGACCTAGGGGTCACTTTAAATCTCCCAGGTCCTCTCCTTGGCTAAGCCAGTGGCTACAGTACATAGGGGCAATCTTAGACACAACTCAAGGCAAAGCCTTTCTCCCTCAAGACAGGGCAGAGCGGCTTTAGACGCATGCTCATCAGATCTCCTCATGCCAGGTCCCGGCCAGGTCCATAGTGAGACTTTTGGGACACATGGGGGCTGCCACTGCAACAATTCCCCTTGCCAAACTGTACATGAGGGTGATCCAGTGGAACCTGAAAGTTCAATGGGACCAGCGTTCAGACAACTTGGAACTACCTGTTTCTTGGTATCAAACCCTGTAAGACAGGTGTTAGCATGGTGGTTGAATTCCTCCAACCTCTCAAAAGGGGTTTATCTCCGGAAAGAACCTCCCAGCCAGATCCTAACCATGGACGCATCAGGCCAAGGCTGGGGAGCACACTTGGGAGACTGTCAAACTCAAGGGACCTGGTCTCAACAAGAGCTTCATCTCCACATCACTGTCCTAGAGATGAGGGCAATTCTATATGAACTTCAGTCTTTTCATACAGTCTTGCTCTCTGGCCCCCTATTGATCCAGAAGGACAACATGTCAGTGGTATTTTACAACAACAAGCAAGGGGGGACTCACTCTTATCCCCTCTGCAGAGAAGCCATGCGAGTCTGGTCATGGGCCGTGGACCACCAGCTGGACATGACAGCAGTCCATGTTCCCGGAGTACAAAACACCCTGGCCGACAGCCTAAATCGGTCTTGGTCCAGGGCACACGAGTGGGAACTTCACCCCTCAGTGGCCGAAGACCATTTTGACAGATGGGGATGTCCACAACTAGATCTACTTGCCTCCGCATCCAACACAAAACTGCCCAGTTTTTTCTCAATATATCCAGGGCCTGGTGTTTTCTGGTGAAACGCGTTGTCCCTCTCCTGGACAGGGAGGTTCCTTTACGCATTTCCTCAATTCCTTCTTCTGCAGCTAGTTCTCCTGATGCTGCAGTTGGAAGGAGCAGAGATTATCCTGGTGGCACCTTTCTGGCCACAACAGATTTGGTTTCAGCAGCTCCAACAACTTGCAGCTGAACCCCCAGTCTCCCTGCCCCTCCACTGAGACTTGCTCTCCCAGGAGCAGGGAACCCTGGTCCATCCGGATCTCAGATCTCTGCATCTCAATGAGTGACTCCTGCAGACCTAGCGATATCCAGACTTGGGGTAACTCCCAGGGGGGATCTATGTGATAATGGCAATCACGGAATAGCGATCGCTGTTAGGGCAAGTGTACATCACCAAAAATGAATTTTGGCGATGCACGCTCGCGGTGAATGGGAAGAGGGTGCCCGAGATCTACAGGCTTCCTTTCAATGTGAGGGGCTATGCCTGCCCCACTAAAGGATTCTCAATTCGGAGGGTGCATGTTGGGGGTGAAAACTTAATAAACAAACAAGTCACCTACCAGCAAAAAAAAGAACCACGTCAAACCCTGCACCTCTCAACTGACCATCTCCCACCACGCTAGTGGACCTGTTCAGCAGCTGCCCACCACACCCCTCCACATACCTTCCCTCCCTTTTCTCTCCCCGCGCCCGCGCCCCCCGCCGCTACCTTGCCTCGCCCAGGTATCCAGTCGCTTCCTGCCAGGTAGCCCTGAACATAGGCACCATAATTGAATCACCATTTTTGTAAGCGCTCAATTGCGATCGCCTTGTTCACTGGATACCCTCCCAGGGTAGCGGATGTCCTGGTGACCACTAGGAATCCTTCCACCAGGGCCACCTATGCCATGAAATATAAACGATTCTGCATCTGGGCCACCACTAGGCATTTCAACCCCTTCACCTGCCCAGTGATCCAATTCTGGAGTACCTCCTCTCCCTGTCGGATTCGGGTCTAAGCTACTCCTCGCTCAAAGTGCATCTCTGACATTTCAACCTATCATGCACCTATTGAGGGCAAAACCCTTGCCCAGCTGGATCTTCCCCATACATTCTTGTGGGTCATTCTGCATTTGAAGCCTCCCATTTGGGACCCTGTCCTCTCATGGTATCTTTTGTTTGTTCTAGAAAAGCTAACCTTGCCTCCCTTTGAACCTGCCTCAAGTTGTGAGCTGTGCTTTCTGTTGTGGAAAGCGTTATTTTTAGTTGCCATTAATTTTGCTCCAAGGATTTCTGAGCTCAGGCCCTGATGTACAAGGAACCTTATTTAGTTTTCCACAAGGACAGAGCATTCTTACGGACTAATCCTAAGTTTCTTCCCAAGGTGGTGTCAGAGTTTACCTTGAGTCAAGACATCCACCTTCCTGTCTACTATCCAGAGTACTCAAACTGAGGGGAGGCACTTCTTCATACTCTGGATGTTCTCAGGGTGCTTTGTTATTATTTGGAATGCGCCTGAGCCACCAAAAAGTCTGATCAGTTGTTTGTATTGTTCACCCCTAGAATGATAGGGACTCCTGTTTCTAAACAGTGTTTATCCAAATGGTTGGTTAATTGCATTGTTTTCTGCTACAACAAGTATGACAAAAACCTACAGATCTCGGTAAAGGGTCATTCTACCAGGGGCATGACAGCTTCCTTTGCCTCTTTGAGAAATGTGTCAGTAGCAGACATTTGCGCAGCTGCTACCTAGAGTTCTGTCCACACCTTTGTCAGACACTATAGTTTGGTCATTGCATCTCGACGGAGAGCAGGCTTGGGATTAACTGTCCTTCAGGGCCTCCTCTTTTAATTTTCCTTGTGAGACTTCTGCCTCCACCCAGCTGACCGGGGTCTCTCCTTACTGCTTGGGACGCAGTCCTAAAGGTGTTACCTGCTGCAAGAGTGAATCTCAAAGTAAAATAGTAAGAACTTACCGTAACAGTAGATCTTCGAGAGGAGCTCTTGCAGCAGGTACTGTTTTCCCTCCCACCTTCTCCCTGGTAGATGCTTCTCCATCACAGATATATTGTTTTCCTCTGTTCGAGGAACTTCCTTAGTTCTCCACTTTTACTCACTTGCCGGGGTTTCCTGCAGGAGAACTGGGGATGGACTTGGGGACTGCCCCTTTTATACCATATGTGATGTCAGGGGTGGGCCGACATAGGGGGTGGTCCTACACTGTATACTGCTAGCTGGAAGTTTTCAGTGGGGTCCTGGCACCTGCCGGCTTCAGTCCTAAAGGTGTTACCTGCTGCAAGAGCTCCTCTTGAAGATCTACTGTTACGGTAAGTTCTTATGTAAATGTGCTGTTCTACCCCTGTCCTCCTACCAAGTTTTCCTGCTGTTATAGCAACTTATAAGAAAGCTGAAATTAAATATCTGTACACCAACTTGTGAAATATGAATGCTTGACAGAAATGAAGTAAGATATCTGTGTTAAATGTAAATGGTAAATAAAATGTAGGCATGTAAGTCCAAAGAGTGAGCAATAGCTCCCTCTGGCCAGGTGCAGTGTCACTGCATTGTGTAAAATTAAATGCCAATAAAACCTGTATACAAGAAAAGGAAAAGTACTTCCCTCCTGTACCTTATTTATCCCCGTGAGGTATTTAAAGAACTTTATCATATCTCTTCTCTCCCTCCTCTCTTCCCTGGTGTACATATTGAGGTCCTTAAAGCTCTCCTTGTAGAGCTTTATAATAGTGTTGTCATAACATGTATATATTGGTGTCTATAGCTGTAACAGTGAAGAGGCTATTCATTATATTGTAATAAGCTGTGTATGTATTTATTTATTTATGTTTTGGAGAATAACCTTTGAGCCATGGCTCTTTTACAAAGGTTCCATGTCAGGGACAGATCACAGACATACATACTGTAATGATACAGAACCAATGGACATGGGTGTACAATAAACATATTTACAATCCATAAATCTTTATACTTACTAATAGTAAATTCATCAGTTGCAGTGACCTAACAGAATGGCTGGGAGTAACAAGGTTTACAGAGGTACAGAAAAGGTGCAGTGAGGGCCCCTGAGAGCTACTAGTACAAGGGCAATAGCAGGGGTCAGACGACAATGTTTTCATCCATCGGGGGGAGGAGCAGGAATCAGCCCTGGCCTCGAATCAGAGGCTTTGTTGTGGTGCTTGGGGAGGTGGGTGGTGGTTGAGGGGGGGTAGTGAAGAAAGGAGGTGGGAGTAGTAGCAGTGGGCTAGTGGTATCGTATCCCAAGGGTGGGGGATGAGGGGGGTTAGGGCCCTGAGCAGTGTCCAGTTAGAGGCTTTGTCATAGTACTGTAAGGTAAGAGAGGAAGGGGGGCTGGGTAGGTAGGCAGTACAAACTAGAGGGGTGGTTTACAGGTGGCAGGGCTGAGGAGGAAGGACAGGTGAGGTGGGGGAGCAGAGGAAGAGGGGATAGCGGAGAGACTGGGCTGTAGGGAGGGAGCACAGAGGGAGGCAGATAATATGTCGGGGAGGAAGACATGGCAGATTAGTGGGGCCGTGGTAAGGCCCTGGGCAATTTCATAGGAGCAGGCAGTGGCCATCGACCAGGAGCAGCCGGTGGTGGCATCTCAGTCTTCAGGGAAGCAGTCGCACACAGTGCAGGAGATAAGGTGCTGCTTGAGGGCAGATTTGAAGCTGAGGAGGCTGGTGGAATTATGAATGTCCTCAGGAATCTCATTTAGCCATAGTGGGGCTTTGTAGGAGAATGCGCACTGCCCAAGTACTGTACGCTGAAATGGAACCACTAATGCACCCTGCGTCCTGCCTCTGGTGCTGTACTCAGAGCCTGATGGGGTGAAGATGCCAGCAACACAGGGGGGTGTCTTCCCTAACAGTTCTTTTTTGCCAAGGAGGCAGGTTTGGAGTTTGATCCTGCACACTAGAGACTGGAGGTTGGTTTGCTCATATAGTAAGCAATTATGGGTTAGTCGATTGGCATTCAAGATTAGCCTGCAGGCCTTGTTGAGTGCTATATGTACCCTCTTGAGTACTGTATTCATGGCTGCACCATAAACTACCAGGCCATAGTCGATGATTAATAGGATGGAGCTTGAGACTGAGAGGTGGAGTGCTGCCGGAATGAGGTATTTCCTGTGCCTGTATAGCATTCCCAGCTTGGAGTTTACTGCCTTGACTATTGGGTCAATGTGCTGGGCGAAGGATAGGGTGTCATCCAGGGTGATCCCCAGGTACTTGAAGGAGTGTACCTGTTCCAGGGGAGCTGAGACTTTGTTGGAGATGGTAATGGAGGAGAACCTTTTCTTGAGCTGGGGGCTGGATATTAGCATGGTCTTGGTCTTTTTGTAGTTGAGCAGAAGTTTGTGCTCATAGAACCAGTCCTCTACTTTGCTGAAGGAGTGCTGAAGTGCCAATTGGGAGAGACTTAGTTTGTGTTTTGTTGCTGAGAATGACCACATCATCTGCATAAAGGATTATTTTGGAGTCACAGGCTTCTGAGAGATTATTTAAAAATAAGTTGAAGAGGAGGGGTCCCAGGATAGACCCCTGGGGGACCCCAGTAAGACTTCCTTAGGCCCTGACACCATTTGTCCTATTTTTCACGCTGTGATCTGAGAGACAGGTAGTCCTGGAACCATCTTGTTGCACTGGCGGCCACTGCCAGATTCCATAGCTGGGCCAATAGGAGGGTGTGGTTAACGGTGTTAAAGGCTTTCATTAAGTCGATGAACACTGACCCGACCAATTTGCCTTCATCCATATGTAACCCCCCCTGCAAATCAGGGTTCCCGAAAAGTCTTCCAGGAGCTTGCCTGAATGCTCCAAGTCTGGGCGGTGTTCGGTCTCAGAGCTGTTTAAATGTGGTTCCAAGTGAGTGCTATTTGAGCCTCCACGTACTGTCTCTTTAAGAGCTGTCTGCTTGCAGACTTAATTAGTTTGTATGGGGGGACTGTGTGTTCTAATGCCTGAATCCTGCCCGGGCTACTGTCAATTTGCTCTGTTTCTGCCGTTGATACATGTACAGAGGGAGCCTTGTTGAAAGATATAACTGTTTGCCAGAAATCATTTAGAATGACTGAGAAAATGTAGTTTGTCTAACCTGTCTTCCTTTCAGCACGAACTGTTTCAGTGTAGCTTTTTCATTTTGGTTCTGAATAGCTGACTTGGACCAATCAGGATGATAGGGAGACCCTAAAATGGAGCCTGTGGACGAATCAGAACTTGGACTCTTAATTTTGAGCCTGCCACAAGGGGAATGTATGGGCAGTGACTCTGGGAAATGTAGTTTTGACCTTGGCGCCTTTTTATACCAACAGAGGGAGTCTTATTGTGAGTGACAGCCGAACCAGCCAACAGAATGGTGTGGAGCTAAAGGAAATGCCCTGCTCTGTGACTGGAAAGATTAGATTAGTTGTGGCAGTGAAGAGAGAAGGAGCTGTGTGCTTCTGCATTATATAGTTGCGCGCGGGAAGCGCGTGTGAGCAGGGCTGCAGCTATGGATTTTGGGGCCCCGGACAAGTCACTTGAAATGGGCCCCTGTTTCCCAAACCAGCTAATGCCAGCTCCTCAGGTGGGCCCCTCCTGAGCTCAGGGCCCCGGACAACTTCCCCACTTTTCCCCCCATTACTGCGGCCCTGCGTGTGAGGCCCTGAGTTTCGGTCTGCAGCCTTTGTGAGTGCCAGTTTGGACTGAATCTGAGTTGTGTGGAAACCAGGCTTACCCTGTAGAAGACTGGAGAAATTGCTGAATCACGCTCTGTCTGTCAGGAACTGAAGCTGCTGTGTATGCTACCGGGTATTTTGCAGTAATTGCGATCGTGATCGAGGAGCAGCCTGCCTGGTATAGTACTTTCCTTTTACATATGAATGTGCGTAGTGCTTGTGGGGAATCACTATTTCCAATCCCACGTGCTGTGTGCTGAAGCTGGAAGCAAACCCCAGCTTAGCTTGACTAAATACGCTTGCTATCAACTGCAGGGGTCCAGTCACAAGGACCTTGTCTCCATGCCCTGTTGTTCTGGCAATCCAGAAGAACATCTACCATCTGGTCCTTAGCTTGGGTATTGTGAGTACAAATCAGGGTATTCCCCTGCAGTCTGTTTTCAATCACAAGTGTGTCATCTAATTCTTGTTGTTTCCCTGCTTCATGGACTGAGCCATCCGGCTCCGGATTACAACTGGGTGTTGTGCATATATTTTTTTCTACAGGGCTCCATCCATCTGCACGTGCCGGCCAACCCCGGGCAACGGACCTGGTTAAACACCCCCAACCTGGGAATCCAGAGTGTGACTTTTCAAACCCTGTACGTGTGCACACTACTGTGATTTAATGCCACCAATTAACCTGATTTCCCCCTCCCGTGTTACTGCCCCCTAAATAAATCAGATTTGTTGTTGTTATACTATATACTGTCTGTGGTGTTGGTACTTTTGGAATCAGCATCATATTTGTTGTGTATGTTGATTAACCTTATTTCACAGGGGTCCCCAGAGACGTGCCGCAGAATCAGTCTCGAGGGTAAGTGGTATCTATATGAGTGAACACTGTGTATACTTGGGGTATTGGGGCTGTAACCCTGGGGTACTGGGTGAGCCACTAGAGGGAATAAAAGGGGGTCTCAGTGTCCCAGAGGGCTGTGACCAAGCTAGTCTAACCACTACAAACCCTGACCTCTGGGTGGAGGCACCAGCCATAGGACCTAGGCCCCTCAACCTGTCCGTAGTCAAACAGGCAGGGGTAGTAGCCCTTGGGATAGCGCCACCTAGGGGTTACACATAGCTTGATGCACATAGTCAGTGTATTCCACAAGAGCGGAGGTAGTACTATGTCCCTGCCTGAACCTGTGCTGGTTGGGGCATTGCATTTGATATTTATTGAGGTATTCAATGAATTGATCCTCAACAATCTTCTGTAGGGCCTTGGATAGGGTGGAGATGATTGAGATCAGTCTACAGTTAGAGACACTTGTCCTCTCACTGCTTTTGTGGATGGGAGTACCAGTGCTTCCTTCCAGACTGCTGGAAATGTTGCCAGGGTCAGAGATTTGTTAAAAAGTTTAATAATCAGTATGATGAGCACATCAAGAGTGTGAGATACCAGCTTCATGTCAACTCTGTCACTCCCCATTCTGTTCTTGCCAAGCACTTTCTTAACATAGAACACTGCTTCCTTGACAGTTACTCTCTTGAGGTAAATGTCCGGATGAGAGTTTATGGCTGATTTTTGATAGGGATCCTTGGTGGGGTGTAGGTAGTCAGGGGGGAGGATTGTGCTTAGATCAATGCAGGCATAGTTGAAGGACTCCACAGTAAGGAGTGGGTCCGAGGCTGGTGATCTGTTAATGTTGAGTAGCTGAGGATGCTTCTTTTCACCCTTCCCCAGGAGATTTTTTTATGTTCTCCCAGAACCTTTTACTGTCACCCCGGCTTCTATCTAGCAGTTCCTTGTTGTGGTCAGCTTTGGCCTTCTGTATGAGATGCATGCAGTGGTTTCTAGCAGTCCTGTAGAGCTGGTAGCCATGATTGTTACTGATGGCCCTGGCTTTCGACCAAAGGTTGTCCCTTTCCTTCATCTTGGCAAGGAGCTCCAAGGTAATCCAGCCATTGATGGTCCCGCACACTTTTCTCCTTTTTACCAGTGCATAGAGGTCGCAAATATTGCTAACACTATCAGTGAAGTACTTTAGGTCCAGATCAGATATCAGGTCAATGGGTGACCAGTCATGGAGAGGGAGAGGGCAGTTTTAAGCATTCTAGCTGACCTTTCTTCAGGACCCTGCTGTCAATTATGATGGGAGGTTGTTTTTGTATTTATTGGACCACCTGAGGGTGATAGGGGAGTGGTCGCTTAGGGCATCTGTGTCTGGGTGCACCATGACCTCTAAGATGTGGGAGGGGACGTTAGTGAGAATCCAATTGAGTAGCATGCTGCTGCCTGTTCTATGGTTCCTTCTAGTGGGTTCAGACACCAGTTGTGTTAGGTATGTGCTTGCCACAGTGTCCTTATGGGGGGTAGAGTCGGCACTGTCTCAATTTATGTTAAAGTCCCCTGTTATTATCAAATGCGGTTGCCCCTCAGGGACAACCTAAATTGTCAGGGGGATCCCAGGGAAAGGGGGCACGGGAGGGTTGGGGAGGGAAAGGCTAGGCAAAACAAAGATAGGTCAGATACGGAGGCGGGGGAGGGTAGGAGGAAGGGGAGGGGAGGGCTCAGGTAAGGAGGGGAGGGGTCGTGATGTCATACCTTGATATGACTAATATGACTAGGCAGGTAGGCCAGGTGAGGATTGGTCGGAATGAGAAGGGGAGGAGGTCTTGGGGGTATTTAGGAGCCAGCAGAGGAAGGTCTCTCTCTTGCTGGGTTTTTCAAGATTAACCACCCACCCACCCACCTTGGAATTGGCAGAAAGGGGGACAGGAGGCGTTGGGTGAAAGGAGGAGAACACTGGGTCACCGACTATAGGGTGGCGAGATGGGAGTGAGCCCCGCAAAAAAAAAAGTTGTCTATGGGTTGTCGAAGGAAGCCAACAGGGAGAGAGTCAAGGCAAGAAGGAGGCAACAATTGGGTCACCAGAAGGGGGTGACAGGGGAATGGGAGAGAGCCCCGACTGAAGTGGTTTGCAAAAGGGGCCAACAGGCTGAGATGCCCAGGCAAGCAGGGTTTGCAGGGGGCAGGAGTGCCTAAAAGGAGGTAATGGATGGGCACGGGTTGCCAGGAGAGGGCAACAGAAAGAGGGGAAGGAAAAAGGGGACAAACAAAGAGAACAACTGGTTGAAGGGGCAGAAATAAAACAGAAGTTGCCAGAGGAGGGCGGCGGCAAAGGGGGAAAAAGGACAGAGAGCCGGAAGCTGGGACAATCAAGGTAAGCCATGAGTGTAAATAGGTGGATTGAGCAAGGGTACAGGATGCAGAAAAAGGGGGGTGGTAACAGGACAAGGGCAGACAAGAGGGAGATTAAGAGAATGAGCGTGGGAGGGAAGAAGTTTTTCAGAAAATAAAAATTAAAAGGGGGCAAGTAGAAACCATGGGCTGGGCTCAGACGCCCGGACATGGAGGCAAGCAAAAAGGACGAGGTAGGAAGGGTTTAATATGAGGCACAGTTGCCATCGGCAGCCAGAAAAGAGAGGGCAGCAAGGGGAATAGGAGAAGGGGTATTGGGCTTCCAAGCGTCCAGACCCCGAGAAGACAACGGAAAAAGGGACATTTTGAAACATGTGATTTGAAAATATAAACCTTTGACTGCAGATGGGATGTAAAATGGATAGCTTTGGAAATGAAGGACTGTTGGAAATGTAAGCAAAAGTAAATGCAGTCATTGTAAGATATGTATAATAAATCGAATTGCTAGTCGAGCACCCACTAAAAGTTGTTGTGCCTCTCTTTTCTGGGGATCTCCATCTGACACTTCACTGTCCTTAGGTAGTGAGGCCACAACATTCAGGACCTTTGGAAGGACATCCCTGGCATTTTGGGGGGGCAGGTATACTGAAGCAATGGTGAGTGACTTGCCTTGCTGCCCAGTGGTTCCATGTCATAATGTCGACTGCTGAAAGGCGATCGCTGTTAGAGCGAAGTCACATCGACGAAAATCAATTTCGGCGATGTGACTCCCCGGTGCACAGCTAATCGGCGCTGGGAACTTACAATTTTACATTTTATGTGGGGGGCTGTGCCCCTCGCAACCCCCCACTTTAGGATTCTCAACTCCATAGGATGCATGTCGGGGGGGAGTGCAAAATGTGAAAAAAAAATGGGTCTGGGCGCAACAAAAACGCACCTGCACCCAGACCTGAACCCAGCACCCTGTCCACCCAAGCTCTGAACCTGCCCACCATGCCACGGGGCCAGCTTGGCAGTCCACCACAGCACCACCCCTCAAAACCCTCCTGCCCCACGCTGAGCGTGCTCGTTCCCATACCGCGTACATGTAGTGACATCCTGTTACTATGTCGCGAAGACCACCACCCCATCCGGTCGCCCCTACACACCGTATGTAGCCCCATGGCGTGCGCCACGATTGAGTCGCCGCTTTTGTTCTCACTCAATTGCGGTTACGCACATCTTGGGCTACCCTACCCAACCTGTATTTTCATCGCTAGAAGTTCATGGTCAGCAGCCATCCTGGAAATTGAGAGGACAGTGCAGTGGATGGAGTCCTTGGATTATATGAGACAGCCCCCTCCCTTCTTGCCTTTCCTGTCACTCCTGTATGCTTGGTAGCCTGTTAGTGCTATTTCGTTGCCTTTTAGCTTGCCCGTCAGCCATGTCTCTTTAAGGCACACTGTGTCTGGCATGTGCAGTGCCATCCAGGCCTGGAATTCTTTGAGCTTGGTAGTGAGGCTACAAATATTCATGGCGGCGATTTTTAGGCCCTTAGTTTTGTTCCCTCGTGGTACAGTTGAGGATGGTGGGCCAGAATTGGGGTGAACATTCCCAAATAGGTGGAGGAGCAGTAGGATGAGTTTCCTTGCTGTGAGGTGGATGGTCACTGTGGCACGTGTCTTGTGTTTCCTCATCTTCCCACGGAATGACTGATTTATTTTCAGTGGGGTAGTTATAGGTGTGGCAACCTAGAGGTGCCATATTGGGCTTTGGAGGCATACTCTTCAGGCGTAGTCAGGTGAATGGTGTGCTCCTGGTAGGCCCCCTCTCAGTTGGTTGCCCCTGGCTCTTTTAGTCAGCTGTCTCTACCGATGCAGTGCCCAGGATAAGCTGGCAAGGGGGTGGAACCTCTGAGTGCTCCAGGGTCAACTGCAGTAATTGTGCAGGTGAGAAGTTGTATAGGAGATAGTAGTGTGTATCCCATTTTGGTCCCTCAGCAGGTAAGGGAAGTGTGTGGGTTTCATTTGCAGGCATGGCAGCAAAAGCGTTTGGTTGTACCTTTAAGGCCTTAGCAGTGGGAGGACTGGGGGACGGTGATGAGAGCAGTAGGTGGAGTTATTGCCTATTTAACAGAGGTCTGGGCTGGGGAGGGTGGTCGGGGCCGGGAGGACAGGTGGGACAAATTACTTCACTGGCTGTTGGAGCGGTGCTGTGGAGCCGGTGATGAGAGAGAACTTTGTTTTTGAGAGGACTGCAGGAACCAGCCAATTGGAGGGCTCGTGCCTTCTGAGCGGGCCAGTCAGGAGGCCCTGCGGTTCTTTTGGTTGAGTGGAGCATGCAGCAGCAGGAGGTAAACTTGGGACGCTGGTCTGGCGGCTGGAGATTGTTGATATCTGCAGCCGGAGGTGGCACTGCTTCTATGCGCAGTGCAGGCAGTTAGTACACCCGGTCAGGGGCCGCCGCCTAAGGGGAAGAGAGGAGAAAGTAGCCGAGTGTTAAAGGGAGCTAAATCGGTGGGCGTGGAGAGGAGCATAGAGGGCAGGACAGATTAAGAGCAGACAAAGGAGGTGAGAGAGTTGGCCTGGTCAGAGGCGCCGGAAGGGTACCGAGAGAGTAGGTATGTGTGTGGGGGGATTAGGTTTGGGAAGAGGCAGAGGCAACGGAAAGCTGGAGCAGAGGAAGGAGTTAAGCAGTTATCTGAAGCGCTAACAGTTTTAACAAGGACTACTACAGCTAGCAGCAGTTAACTAGGCAGGGATGAGGTAAAAGTAGGCAATTGTTCACAAAATGACTGCATTCACTTCCAATGGTAGTGATCCAGTAGTGTTTTTGCAGTTTAACATAGGCTGATCAGAGCTAGCATTAGTAACAGAGGCAGTCAATTTCACTTCCTAGGAGCGCTTTACAGTTAGCTTCAGGCTGCCTAGAGCTAGTAGCAGTAGAAAGGCAGAGGAGTTTTCAGCTAGAGAAAGAAAGAAATTATCCAGATTACTTCACTGGGTCTTAAGGAGCTTAAAAGGTAGCTTAGTTGACAGGTGACTAGAGTATAGGAGATACTTATGAAATAGGAGCTATTGAAGGAGGGTGGGAATTTAGAAAACAAATTGATTTAGGTAACGATGAGCTGACTATGAGCATAAACCTTTTGATTGGTACTTAACGCAACTAGCAGAAGCATGAGGGGAGGTATAGCAGAAAAGTCAGTGCCACTACACTGTGAGTGGCTGCTCAGCTTCAGGGTGGAGTTCAGCTAACAAGAGAGAGCATTTAAAGAGTGTGGGGGTGGGGAAGGGAGGGGAGGAGAAAATTCAAGCTTGGATGTACAGTGCCGAGAGAACCAATCTGTAAATTACTGCAAGCCATGCAGAAAGCTTGAATACAGAGCCTGAAAGCTGTGTGCCAATGGCAGGGTGGAGAGAAAACTCGCTGGCCAATAGCGGCCTTTGGTTGTGTAGGAAGGAGCCAATCGGAGCCGCAACTTGCATTTCACTGGAGAGCGGTCGTACCTAATTTTTTGGGCAGGTCAGGGGAGCTCAGCCATTGGTGGCAGCTGCCGCTGGAGTGCCCGATCAAGGGCTTGAGTTCTGATTCTTTGGGCGGGTTGGGGGAGCTCAGCCATCGGCAGCAGCTGCCGCTGGAGTGCCTGATCAAGGGCTTGAATTCTGATTCTTCGGGTAGGTCAGGGGAGCTCAATAAGTAAAAATAAAATAATCAGCTAATGAATACTCAAGACTGAAGTGCAAGTGGCCTTTATGAAGCTCATTAGCCCCAGTATATGTATGTTTGCCTGTATGTATGTGTTTGTGTGCATGTGTGTGCAGTCTACAGTTTTTTCCTGTTATAGATAATTTATAACACAGCATATTAATATAGGCATTAGAGAGTCTCTTATGGCTTTACGAGTGTCACCTCTTTTGTCCTTAGTGTGTCAGGACCACTCACCTTAGGGTTGTGATTCTTTCACCTCTTAAAAAAGAAATTGTTTTAGCCATGCATGACTCTTTAGTGACCATATAAATATATATACTAACTCATTTTTGTTTTTCTGGATGTCACTTTGCATCCTCATGTGTCAGGAGAGAATTGTCTGGTGCCAAGGTGTTTGGTTAAACCTAGGGGATCCCTTTGATCATTATGTAGAGAGTGGAGGACCTATGTGTCAGTGGGTCCTGTGTGCTGCTAGGCTTAACACTTAAAATGTCAGCTTCTAGGGATGTGGGTATGGTGTACTATCCACATTTCTGGCAATGTTCCTTCCCCCTTGAAATCCTGCCGGAATGTCTTCAAGCTGGCTTTTCCCACCCAGCCGGTTGGTAACTCCCCTAGCACCGCCCCATGATGTCAGATCTTCCTTTCCGCTGGAAGAAAAAGGTTCCCTCCTTATCACTCTTGCACATAGAAGGCCCTTTGCTTTATTAAAAATCTTTGACTTGTGTTTTTTTTGTCTTCAAGCTACTCCTTCGCTTCAGCCATGATGGACGATGTGAAGTCAGCACCGGGTTTCAAGAAATTTGCCTGCAGGTAGAAAATGTTGTGAACGAACCCACATGATCCCTAGACTTGCGGCCAGTGTCGCACCTTGCATCCTTCTACCATGGAAGACTGGCATGTGTGACTTCTTGGGCACCCAGATGAATGGGATCCTCCCGTGAAATATAAGGATGCCTGTTGGGCGGTCTCCACAGCTGCAGGATCCACTGAACGGTTTATGGCATTCGAGGAAGCAGTGGTTCAGGCTATGGCACAAGCTTCCTCAGCTTTGGCCTTTTTGCCGCTCTCCTTGAGCACCTCCTTTTTGGGGGTGTTCAGAGACCTGTACCAGGCCTTTCCCACTCTTGGGCAGGGACACTCTCTTCGGGTACTAAATCCAAAAAGAAAGAGGCTAAGAAAAAGTCTCACTATCGATTATGGGATTGTGAGTGCTCTCTGGCCTCGGATTCCCACATTTCCATGGAGGTTTCGACTGCGGTCGATCCTTCGGCCCAGGCCACCGGCCACACAGTCTCCCTAATGGGCCAGTTGGTCGAGACACAGGCCGACCTTCCTGCTGAGATATTTCTTGAGCCAATCAATCCATTGTCACTAGATGAGGCTGATACCTCCCTCTCTAGGATTCCAGTCCTGCCTTTGACTTCTCAAGGAGGGACGGACCAGTCCGTTGATCCACCACCTCGTCTTCAGGATCCTGTGGACCCAGAGGAGCCTGAGCTTTCACCAGCTCCCTCTGAGACTTGCCATCAGTGGCCCCAACTGTTGAGGTCGTGGTCCCAATCCTGTAGTCCTGAGTCAAGAAGTCCACGTCGATATCAGTGCTCGCACTCTTGACATTTGGGCAAGCGGCGCCACCACTATTCTTCCTCCTCAGATGAGGAGAGGTTCTCCCCCAAAATGCGTCATTGCTATGAAGAGCCTATGTGGCACCACATCACATTCACGGGAGTGAAGCCAATCTCAAGCTCTACCCCGGCTATCACATGGCTCTCACTGCAGAGGCCTCAGCCTTCCCTGATCCAGCAGCTGCCGGCTCGACCGGAACCAGTTTGGCCTCCCCCAGCTTCTCCCCCTATCCTGGTGGAGCCGCCGCTGAAATAGTCAAAGCTTGGCCCTACTCCTAAGGACACCTGCTCGGCATTGGGGCTTCTGCATCGGCTGTCGGTCACCGTCACTCTTGACTGACCTTGCAGGGTCAGTGGGGATTCGGGCGGTCAACCTTTGTTCAAAGAATCCTCGGAGGCTGAGGGCTCCTCCTTGCACTCCTGCCTGGTGGACGTGGAGTTGGCAGAGGATTTGTCGATGGAGCAGGGTCCCACCTCCTTCATGGGCCTCCTCCGTCTTATCTCAGAGTCCATGGGTCTTCCAATGGAGCCCGTCCAGAAGCGGGCTAGATACCCGCTCACTGAGATTCTGTACTGGGGTGACTCCCCTGGGGAAGCCTTCCCAGTCACAGAGGCCATTCTTGGTCCTGCTCTGGAGCTCTGGCAGCATCCGGTCTCTTGTCTTGCACCTTCGGCCCTGATGGCCTGCAAGTACGTGGTCCCCTCCTGTTCCCTGTCGGGTTTTACTGAGCACCCTTTGGCTGAGGGTCTAGTAGCCAACTCGGTGTTCCAGCACATGGGCAGTGTTGGAGACAAACACAAGCCTCTCGACAAGGAGTCCAAGAAATTGGACCACATGACCAAGAACATTTATGCTGCCTCTTCTCCTGGCCTTTGGCAGGTGAGTTAGGCTCTTCTTATGGCCCCCTTTGCCCATGCCCTGTTGGACACATATGATGAGGTGCTTCCTCATCTCCCAGCTGACATGCAGACTACGGTAAAGCAGGTCCAGGATCAGGGCCGAGTGGTTGCTAAGCAACAGCTCCAGACTGCCACGGATATTGGAGACTCTTGTGCCCGGTCCGTGGCAGCCGTGGTTGCCCTGCGCCGTAGGGCTTGGCTGAGGATCTCGACCCTTACTGCGTATACCCAGCACAAACTGGCGAATGTCCCCTTTTTTGCGCTGACTTGTTTGGGCCTGGTGTTGAAGGGCACCTAACCCGTATTGAGAAGTCCAGCGCCACCTAGGACTTGGTGGCCTCCACCCAGAGGAATCCCAAGGGTTCCAAATCTCAGAAAAAGAGGCCCTTTCGCTCCTCTGTGCCCCTGTAGCCTAACCGGCCCAGCCTCAGGTGGGTCAGCAGGCTCAGGCCTGGCCTGCCCGGCCAAAGTCTGTTGCCTCAGTCATCCGGAAGCCAGAAGGTTGAGGTCCCAGTGGTCCCGCAGCTGCCACTTCCTGCTTCTCCAAGCCTGTCCAGTGACGGGATGGGGGGGTGCCTTTCCCATGCCCATCCTGCCTCCCCTGGGGCCTTCCTTGGGGGGGCAGGCTCCACTATTTCCATTCCACCTGGTCTGCTGTCACAGTGGACAGGTGGGTATTGGAAGTGGTCGGCCAGGGTCTGCCTCTGGAATTTGAGGCTTTCCCTCCCTACCGAGCCCATGCCCCATGGGAGGACATAGTGTCTGGCGATGTTCAGTCAGCTGTTTGAGATGAATTCACCCAGGTCCTCCTCAAGGATGTTGTGGCTCCACTTTCAGACCCTCCAGGTCATCCAGGGTTTGTCTCCAAGTACTTCCTGGTGCCAAAATGGATGGGAGGCCGGCATCCCATCTTAGATCTGCACGACCTGAACAGGTTTCTCAGGCCATGCACCTTCAGGATGGTCACTCTGTGTCAGATCATGCCATCTCTCAAGCAGAACATATGTCTTTGCTCTCTGGATCTTCAGGATGTGTTCTTCCACGTCCCAATCCATCCGTCCCACTGCTGGTTCCTTCGGTTCCTTGCAGAGGGATCTTCTATGAGTACCAGACCATGCCATTCAGCCTGTCCTCAGCTCCCAGGGTCTTCACCAAATGCATTGCAGTGGTAGCAGCTTACCTGTGGTGCTGAGGGATCTGGGTGTACCCCTGCCTCAATAACTGGCTAATCCCAAGTCCCTCCAGGGCAGAGGTGGAGCAGTCCAGGAATCTGGCCCTCTAGACCTGTGCCTCCCTTGGCCTTCTGGTCAGCGAGGCCAGGTCAGAACTTGTACCCTCACAGGTGATTCACTTCACTGGGGTGGAGCGCGACTCTTGCAGAGACAGGGCTCTGCTTCCAGTGGACAGGGCAGAGACTCTCTCCTCCTTTGCCCAGTTATTTTGGGTTGTGCAACTGCACCCTGCTTGGGACTTCCTGTGCCTCCTGGTATTCATGGAGGCCTGCACCAGAGTGGTCCATTGGTCCCGATGGAGAATATGCTCTCTGCAGTGGAGGTTTGCCCACCAATGGTCTCAGCGCAAGGACCACTTCAACCACTGTGACCCAGTGGATGTGGGATGCCCTCCAGTGGTGGTTAGTCTTGGTACATCTGCAGGAAGGGATCCCATTTGTCTGCCTAGAGCTGATGGTCATCCTGACAACCAATGCCTCCCTGATAGGCTGGAGAGCCCACCTGGGGGACCACAGAGTCCACAGGCTCTGGACCCCTGAGGATTGATGCATATCAACCTGTTGGAACTGTGGGCAGTTCGGCTGGTACTAACAGCCTTTCTTCTGCATGTTTGGGGTCAGGTGGTTCAGCTCCAGATGGACAACACCACAACCATATACTACTTCAGCAAACAGGGCAGGACGCACTCCCTTCTACTGTGCAGGGAAACTCTCCACATCTGGAACCTCATGCAACACCTGCATGCCGATCTCCTGGTCATCCATGTGGCCGGTGTTTCCAACCAGCTGGCGGATGCCCTCAGCCGGGTGGATGAGGCATCTCACGAGTGGTCTCTCCATCCGGAGGTAGTACACAGCCTGTTCTCCCAATGGGGCACCCCTCTGGTGGATCTGTTAGCCTCCAGGGAGAATGCCAAGCTGAGGCTGTACTGTTCCCAACCCCCTCAGCAGGGAACTCTGCAGGGGGATGCCTTCTCGAGGCCCTGGACCCCAGGCCTTCTCTATGCCTTCCCTCCATTTCCCTTGATCCACAAGGTGTTGCTCAAGGCCAGGGGGGACAAGGCATGGATGATCCTTGTGGCTCCGGACTGGCCCCACCAGCTCTGGTACCCCTATCTCCTCAGCCTCAGCTGCAGACTCCCATGGCTTCTCCCTCTATACCCGGACCTGCTTTCTTACAATCAGGGGAAGGTGCTCCACCTGGACCTTCAGTCCCTGCACCTGACAGACTGGTTCCTGAATGGCTAGCATTCCAGGTTCTGGGTCTTTCTAACGATATCCTCACTGTGGTCGGGGCATCACAGAAGGAGTTGACCCAAAAGTGCTACGTCTTCAAATGGAAGAGGTTCTCCATTTGGTGCCAGGGCAAGGGGCTGGACCCCTTATCTTGCCCAGTAACTAGCATTCTCAACTACCTTTGGTCCCTCTCACAGTCAGGCCTTCAGTAGACGACCCTCAAGGTGCACCTGGTGGCCATCTCTGCTTACCAGGTGTGGGCCAGTACTCAGTCAGTGGCACAGGAGAAGGTGGTCTGATGCTTTTTCAAAGGTCTTGACCACATTTCCCCTCCAGTGCATAAACCACCACCACCTTTGGGATCTGTCACTGGTGTTGGCAAAGCTCATGGGCAAGCCATTTGAACCAATGCACAGGTGTGAAATGTCTCACCTGTTGTAGAAGACCACCTTCCTGGTGGCTATCACGTCAGCGAGAAGGATCAGTGAGCTCCAGGAGCTCTCGGTTGAGTTTTTTTACTTGGTTTTCCACAGGGACAAGGTCGTCCTTTGGCCGAATCCGAAGTTCCTCCCAAAGGTTGTGTCAGATTTCCAGCTTATCCAGTTGATTAATCTCCTGGTGAACTTTACCAACCACACCTCCGAGGCTGAGCACAGGCTCCATACCTTGGACCTATGGCAAGTGCTAGTCTATTATAAGGAGCGCATGGCTGGAGTTCAGGAAGGGGTTCACCAGCTATTTGTCACCTATACTGAAGTAGTACCTGGCAGATCGGCAGCTAAGCAGACGATTGGCAGGTGGATTGTATCCTGCATCGACCACTGCTATAGGTTGACAGGTAAGGAGCCTCCCATAGGGCTAAGGGCTCATTCCATCTGTCATACCGCTGCCTCAGTGGCTGCTTCCAGGGACCTCCCTATCCAGGAAATCTGCAGGACTGCTACCTGGAGGTCAGCACACACCTTCATTTCCCACTACCACATTGACCTTGAGTCACGCCAGGATGCTGGTTTTTGGGCTTCAGTTCTTCAATCGCTGTTCCCTAAATAGGGGGAGTGCACCTTGCCCCCTCCTCCCAGACAACTGCTAGGAGTCTGCCAGAAGTGTGAATAGTACACCATATCCACGTCCCTAGAAAAACAGGTTACTCACCTGTAACAGTAGTTCTAGGAGTGATATATGGTGTACATCCACACTGACCCACCCAACCTCCCCTGGCAAGTAGCACACTGGTCTTGCTTCCAGCAGGCAAGAGCTGATGTCACAGGGCAGTGGTAGGGGTGTTGCTACCCAGGTGATATGGAGGAGCCAGCTTGAAGATGTTCTGGGAGGATTTAAAGGGAGAAAGGAACATTGCCAGAAGTGTGGCTGAACACCATATGCCACTCCTAGAACTACTGTTACAGATGAGTAACTTGTTTTTCTCTGCTTCCTGGGTGCCTTTGCTTCCTCAGTGGGTTGCCAGCACCTGATTTCAAAGATGACACTGAGACATCTCTCTGATGAGAAAACAGTTGCAGCCTAAGTATTTATTTGGCACACAACCACCACCTGGCAAACCTGGCTGCTATCAGTGGAGTGGTGCACATAAAGGGACCCTCCATGTAGACTGTCTCACAGAGAGGTGTTCGGATCTTTAGAACAAGCAACACAGTATCAAACATGATGGGGCTAAATCAAGTCAGAACATCATGAGCATACACTATGTCCAAAGCAAACATTGTTTGTGACTAGCATGTCCATTAGTCTTCAGGTACTTTATTGAGACTGGGAGACAAATGGTAAACCCCTGATCAGTGAGCCACACATCAGTATACCCTGTGCACGTGGAGGACTCACACACCTGCAGCACTTTTCACATAAATTCATGCTCAGTTTTATAAACTTCAGGAACAAACCCTGTTAAATGAAGTAAAAGTTACTTATTTTTCTTTAAACTTTATTTATTCAGCCTTTTGCACATTTGACATCGTAATATCACAGTCTATTCAAACATAGCACAATATGCATTGAGTCGATTAATTTACAGAGCTAATTGTCATATTTGTCTGATCCTGCTATGACTACAAATACATAATAATGATGTACAGTACAGTTCTGAATAAAGCTGATTATGCCCAAACCAGTTGTATCTTTTTTGTCTTTTGAATATGAAACAGTATGGAACCGAACTATTAAAGGGAAACAATCAATGCTATAAAAAGGGCAGCAGTTGGTTCAGAAGGCCTGATTAGGGATTTTACCATGAAAGTATCATTTTAAGTATGTATGACATACTTTTTTTCCGTTAGCAAGACCTGTGTCATCTGTCATGTCTCCGAGCTGCCTGTGGTCATCTCGCACACATCAGCTGGCTTTTGGCTTCAGGGGTATGCATGAGAGCTATCAACGAATGGCATTGGTTGGTAGCCCTGATTAGCATACCCCACATGCCAGAAGCTGCCTGGTGTGTGTGAGATGGCTGCGGACGGCTCGGAGACATGACGGTTGACACAGGTCTTGCAAACGGCAATAAAGTATGTCAGAAGTACTTCAAAATTGTACTTTTATGGTAAAAGCCATAATCGGGCGTTTCTGAACCAACTGCTGCCCTTTTTCTAGTATCTAGTGTTTCCCTTTAACAACAGGGAAAAACTAACAGGTGGTTGTCGACAGTGTTTGCTTATCACCACGTCACCTCAGCTGCCTCCTCTCCAACCTAATTTTGGCTTAATATTCCAAAAGTTACTTATTTGATCATTGTTGGCCTACCTCGGCACCATAATCCCAAACTTAAGGTCTTGGGTTCAACACCCTCTACACTCATGGGCCAGACCCAATTCCAGTTGCTCACCAGGCAGATGCATGATCTGGAGAGTCTCTTGTCATGGCTAGGGACAGATCTTTAAAAAATAGTGGTCAGTTGGACATTTCAAGACAAACGCAAAAAGAAGTGGGTGTCAACAGTAACACAAAATATGGAAAGGTTAGTAAAATTGTTGTACTCACCACCAATAAATGGCCGTAGGAGTCAAGAACTGTGTACAAACTTTATTGTGAAGCCAAAATCCATATAAACACCACACAAAGAAACACCTGATGTGCTGAAACACGTCAGGCATCTCATTGCATGGTGCTTATGTGGATTCTGGCTTCGCAATAAAGTTTGCACATAGTTCTTGTCTCCTACGGCCATTTAGTGGTGGTGAGTGCCACAGTTTTACTAATTTTTTCAGTTGAATATTTGTAGCAAATGAGGCAGTTGCCTCAGAACCATGGCTTTCCCCAAGAGAATGAGTTGTGGCAGCCCCGAGTAAAAAGTGTGGTAAAACCCTGGTGACACTGCTGATCAGAACCAGGTAGTGCCCCCCCCCCGGGTAGAGGCATTGGTTCCTTTTCTCTTACTTCTCTGTAGTTATATTCCTGGAGGAATGGGCTCACAAGAACCTCCACTCCGTGCTATAATCTCTGTTTCACTTGGCAATCTATGCCATCCTCTGATGTGGTTGACTGACGGGAAGCCTTGAGACCTGTTTCCCCAAGCCTTTTGTGCTATGTGTCCCCAAACACTTCTTGTGCCAGGAGGTAAAATGTTGGCTTCCCAAGTTATGGTGGGTTACACAAAGTTAACTTGTTAAAAGTTTTTACTTTATGTAGATATCTGTTTTGTGAATGACCTTTCTTATAAATACCTATAGGCAGAGGTCACTAGCAAGATGCATTTTCAGATGGTATGCGTAGCATGTTTAAGAGTGTTGGTCGTGAAACTTTGTTTCCTGCTCGGACTATAAATTAGTTACTGTAATTCTGAAATACTTAAGTGGTAACACGGGTCACTAGAGAGTTCACAAACATCAGCCCCCATTCTTAGTTTGCAGTCAGGAGTGATGCAAAATGGACATTTTGTTCCTGCACTGTTGAACTGCTATCTGAAACTGCTATACTGAAGGCTGGTCTCACATTGGAAGTTGGAGGAGTTCCCCTTGTGAGTGTGGTGTTGTTCAGATCAGATTGCAGTCAGGGATTGTGTGAGCCAATGTAGACAGTTGTGGCTTGTGACATGGGCCTTGCTTATTTTGCAAAACATAATGGTGTGCCAAGAACTAGGGCATCCTGCTGCCTACTTGACCCCCCCCAATCCCCAACCCCCATCACAGATATTACTCGGATGGCCCAGAGGTCCCCTCAGTAGTTTCCCCTATTCTCACTAAGCTTGTTGGTTTAGTGGTTCCGCCCTCCGTATCATCATTGCTGTGATCCAGGGTGATGTTGGGACTCCTCCTCTGGAATGTCTGACAGTATTGCTGTCTGTTGCACCTGCTTGCACAAAACAAACCTTGGTTAGGCAGTAACTAGAGGAGGATGCAGCAGTGTGCAAGCAAGCCTACAAGGGTTGACTCTGCATGAGATTGTTCTGTGGGACGTTTGCATGGTGGCCCCTACTTAGAACCTGTAGTGACAATTTTTGGGTGGTCACATAGTGATGGTCTTTGCTGCCCCTTGATACCACAAAGAACATCTGAGAATTAAACCCACACATGGTGTATAAAATGTGGATGCAAACAAAATAAAAATTGGAAATGCTGAATGTTTCTTGCTTTTGTTACATGGAACTTTAAGAGCCTCTAACATCTTAAGGGATACTTTGAAACAGAATTTTTAGACCCATTTCTGCCTATATTTCATGTATTTTCAGTATTCTTCCAATTTTTCTTAATAACGATGTACTATAACATGAATACAGCATTACTATCCCTTGCTCTTCATCTGCACTGGCTGCTTGTATACATAAGGTGGGTCCACTATGGCCATGGCCTGTCAGTTGTTACTGTCATGGGATGTGTTGCTGTGGAGGACTGTGCCTTTAAAATGCATCATATGCTGTAAACAGTGTCACATACTAATAACCCTCCTTGTGGCTTTCAGTGTGTCATCAGAATTTTGGAACGTGAAGGCCTGAGTAGTGTGAATGGTGTTGGGCTGGGGTCATGACCTGCTAAATTAGGATACAGTGGACAGGCTGTACTACAGAAAATGAAGGGCCTGTCCTTCCGGGGGCAGCAAGGCATGGGGAGATGCTGTCAATCCTTCCGTGAGGGGGAGTTACTCCACATAGTTTAACTCGGAGAAAATAAGCGTGTGAGTGAATTCACTCAACGGGGGTGGCCTGCCACTGTTTGGACACGTCTGCCACCTATGCTTGTATATACTGTACCTGACATCACAGTCCACTGTTTGTAAAATCCCAATCTCTTGCTCAGGAAACTTTTGTGATGTCATAAACAGAGGATTATGAGGTCAGGTGTAGACAAGCACCGAGAGCAGAGAAATTCTGTGGCCAGTGATGCAGCCATCATGTCATTGCCCATAGTTATAAAGAGGACCAACTAAGCACAGAAACTGTACAGTATGTAATATCGGAGTAACTAAATTTAGAATTATGTCTGTTTAAAGATTCTTCTAAAACTTCAGCTGCTCTTCAGGTTGCCTGGTTTTGCAGCCTGAAACTGGGAGCAAAAATAGCAGTTTTGGTGCAAACAGGAAGCAAAATCAGGTTTTGCAACCCAAATGGAATCAGTCCCTGAAATGAGTCATCTCAGACTCGCACACAGTAGAAGGGTGCACCGTTTTCAGTTGAGTTACACCTTTTGACCTTGTAAATGCTAGCGATGACCCTGTCAGGTATTTGTTGTATGTGAACCATGGTTCATCTGTGCTACATGTTTTCTTTTCATAAATGTAACGTCTACATATTTGTTTTCGCAGACACTGAACCCCAAATGGAATGAAGAATTTTATTTCAGAGTGAGTTTCCTTACATTTTTTATTTCGTTGTGACAGTAATTCATTAGCCGTAATATGTTTGCTGAAAATTGTAGAACCTGTTGTGTTTTTCCTCAAGTGGGGGCTGAACTGAAAAGACAATCAATAGACTGCTGTAGTTAGTATTAATTTGAGGCTGGATTGTAACTCTAACCCAGAAAGAAATCTGACCCGAGGGTTGTGAACAAAATGTCTCAGAACTGTTACTAATGGACTGGCATACAGTAAGTATTACACCCACCCACCCCCTTTTATTTGAAGTGGCTTGCATATTTTTACCCTGCCAAGATTTGAACTTTGCTGATGAGGAGGCTGAACAAATGTTTTAAAGGAAAACTGTCCAAAATAGTAGGGGCAATCACCAGGGCTGCAAAAACGCTCAATTAAAACGAGTATAGTTTAAAATGACTGAAGCTAACCTTTTGTGAGTTATTTATTGTTGCAATGTTGCTCCTGGATGTGCCATGTCAAAAGTGCCGCTGCACCAGAAGATGGAGTGTGACCCTGGCATCCGGTCCTGTGCCAGAATGCTCATAAAAATAAAGAGCAAGGTGCATTTACACAGGATAAAAATAAACATTGTGCCGTGTAGAAGTCTATTAACTGAACCTCTAGGAGCAATTCCCGGTGAAAACAGAGCAGTGTAAGGTACTTAAAATCATTCTTAAAGTTGCAGCTCCAAGCTTGGTCATGCGCAGTAGCACCTAGCGCTACTGTGCATGCCCGAACTTGGAGTGCTAGGTGCTACTGTGCATGACTGAGCTTGGAGCTCCAACTTTAAGAATTATTTTAAGTACCTTACACTGCTCCGTTTTCACCGGGAATTGCTTCTAGAGGACAACTGGCTCATAGTAGCAAAGTCTCCTTGCCAGGTCAAGGAATCTCTTTCCCTCACAGAACACACTCTGGGAGTCTCTGGGTTTCTTGGTAAATCTAAAGAAATCTCACCCAGAACCCACCCAGCTGCTCATCTTCATAGGGGCCCATCTGGACACTCAGAAAGGATGTGCTTTCCTCCCGCAGGAAAGAATTCAGAGTTTCCTTTCCGTGGTAGATTCTTTCACCCAGGGACAGCCAAGACCAGCCAGACATTTCCTCAAACTTCTGGGACATGTGGCTTCTATGACTGCAGTAGTCCCAGTGGTCAGGTACAGGATGCGACTCCTGCAAGCCTACCTCAGAGCTCACTGTTCTCAGAGAAGCAATAAACTTTCAGAGTTGATACCTATGTCTGAGCAGTTCCTCCAAAACTTGCTGTGGTGGAAGAACCTTGCAAATCTGCAGGCAGGGGTTTCTTTTCAAGCTCCTCTTCCCACAAAGGTGATCACCACAGATGCCTCCCTTTTGGGCTGGGGAGCTAATTTGGACAGTGCCTCAGTAAGCAGCAACTGGACTACCGAAGAGTCACATTGCACATAAATCTTTTGGAACTCAAAGCAGACTTCCTAGCTCTCAAAGCTTTCGCTCCCATCATAGAAGGGCAGGCGGTTCAAATTTGTACGGACAACACCACTGCAATGTTCTGCATAAACAAGCAGGGTGGTACCAGATCAGGAATACTCTGTTTGGAAGCTCTGAATCTCTGGTCTCTAGCATTCTCCTTGGGAGTCAGCCTCTCAGCTATTCACCTCTCAAGCAAACTCAGTACTCTGGTGGATGCTCTAAGCTGTATCAGTCAAGGCCAGAATGAATGGACACTGAACAAGCAAGTACTAGCCACAGAGTTCAGGTGGTGGGGCACACCAGACGTGGATCTGTTTGCCTCTCCTCTCAATTTTCATCTTCCTTAGTACTGTTGCAGACCCCCGGTTCCAGGCACACTTCCTCTGGATACCCTGATCCTGGACTGGTCAGGAAGGTTCCTATACGCATTTCCTCCCTTTCCCTTGATGGTCAGGGTTTTGCTGAAACTCAGACAGCAGCCTGCATCAATGATTCTAGTGGCTCTGGGCTGGCCCAGGCAAGCCTGGTACCCTCTCCTTCTTTCAATGTCCTGCAGCAGGCCCATTCACCTGCCTCCAACTCACTTCCTGCTGACCCTTCCTCAGACGGGAGTGCAGTACCCAGACATACACTCTCGTCACCTCAAGGCCTGGTTCTTGAGGAGTCCGAGTTTCCATCCTCACAGCACTCTGAACAGGTCCAAGAAATGGAGCTTCGGTTTAATGTGGGGAAGAGTAAAGTACTTCTCGTTAGGGTGAGGAATACGGGTCACAAATACACTATGTGTGGTGCAACAGTGGGCAGCCCAATCATGCTAAAGCTTTTTTGGGGGAAGGGGCAGTTGTGAACAGTAAATGAAAACCAGGCAGGCAGTATGCAGCACTGAAAGAACATTAAGAGAAGTTGAGAGAGTTCGGCAAGGGTCACAAAGCTGATTAACAGCTTAGGGAATAAGAGTTACTCGGAAGGTTGGATTTACACAAATTATTTAGCCTAGAAAAGAGGAATTTGAGGGGGCATAATCATGGTGTTGAAAATACTAAATGAGATAGATAAGGTGGTTGCAGTTTGATCTAACAACTACAAGCAGAACTATAAGGCATACACTCAAAATGGGAAGGGGGGGCTGGAAAAAGAGGACCAAAAACCCATCATTTTACATAGCGGGTGATTTGCATGTGGAATAACCTACCAGGTAAAGTAGTGGAAGCTAGCGCCTTCACCATTATGCATTTTAAAGCAGAACTAAACAGATTCCTGTGGACTAAGGGTCACATAGTATTAGTAGTATGGGTAGCATACCAGCAGGTAACCTTGGACATGTGACAGTAGAACTGATATTGGGGTGTAGTCATTGGCATTCAGCATGAGGGATGGACAAGTTGGGGCCTTTTTTTTTTTTTTTTTTAGTGTACTTTTTTCCCTCCCCCAGATGGTGTGCCATCGGTCCAGCCCTCGCACCCAGCCCCATCATCCATCATCTCCAGGTCTTACCTCCATCTCCTTACGGACACCCCGGCTTACCCCCTCCCTCCAGGTGGGCCATCAGGAAGAGGAGGGCTCGACCCCTGACAGAGAATAGGTACTGCTCCTTGTGTAGAGGAGTGCCATGGTCGGTGGTGGGGAGCCTGCAGTGCAGGGCAGATGTTCTCCTGCAGCGTCTTTGGATATTTTTTCTCTGCCCCTATAGTCCAACCCCAGACCTACAGGGTGCCGAGAGCCCTGTGACGTGAGAGCATGCCCCTGCATGCATCTCACGTCGTCTGCATCCCCTCTACCTTCCGTGGCTCCTCTTGCACGTCCACCGGTCATCACCCAGGTGGCAGTGGCAGAGAGGAGGCCATCAACCCTCCCTCCCTCCCCGAGGTGGAGAGTGTCCTCTTGGATGCTCATCACACCTGCCCTGGTTGGCCCTTCGAGGACTCAGGCTTGTTCCTGAACCCAGGCTGTCAGTATCGTGGGTAGTAGCTCTAGTGCTGTGCTAGAAGGCCCACCCATACACGTTGGAGCCTTGTGGCAATACTATGTTACAGGGTTGGATTTTTACACTAATTTATTGGCTTGGAGCAAAGTGCAAACGGCCTCGGATCAGTGTGATGCCACCATGACTTTCTCATTCAGGCTAGTGTTTAAAAAAAAACAAAAAACCTGCCCACCACCCTCCCCACTTGTGTTCCCTTAGTCGGAAAACTCACCTGCAAGGTGACACATAAAAAAACCTCCTGAAACAGCATACCACTGATCTTATCTTAGCATTCTCACTGCTGGGCCTGAATTCCAGCAGTCTCTCCCTCACAGACTACCGCAAAGCACTACTGGGAGAAATTGCCAGCATTCTGGCTCGGCAGTGAGACTGCTGTGCAGTACTTCAGGACATTTTATGTTTGCTTGCTTACGAGTGCAAAGCAAACATATTGTTACTTGTAGTGTAGGGGCTGTGTATTTGTGTACTATCTAAGCCAATGGATGTAGAAATGCAGGAGACTTGCCACTCAAAAACAGATGCTGAGAAGGCTGACAGTGGCAGTGTTCGTCTGGCTGATGGGTTCTTGTTGTCAGGAGAAAATTCCCACCAATCACATTGGTTTTCTGCCCATTAGCCAGCTAGCAGACTTCATCAGGCTCCGTAGATAAAACATCAAGCCTTACACTGTGTGTGTGTGTGTGTGTGTGTGTGTGTGTGTGTGTCCCTAGTTACATGATAGGAAGTGTCTATTTCAAAGCACTAAACAGAGTTGGGAACAGCATGTAGAATACAAATATAATAGCTGTAAATATGTTAACAGCATGTCAATAATGAACAGACAACACCAGCAATAGTTTATTTAAATTATATATGGTTTATGTTCCATTTGATGAGCCCCTGATACCAGATGGATAACTTTGAAAAATGTAAGAGTCCCTTCCCCCACCAACAACATCTCAGAACTCCTCTCAGTTAGGCTACTTACCCTGGATGATTTTTCATATGGGAAATGTATGTTAATTATAGGAATCAAAATTGCATTATTATGAATGCAACGTCCCTATACTGTAACGCGGGAGACAATTGCCACATTATTGATTTTACATACAAAGTATTCCTTTCTGTTTTCCAGGAGGTGGACTAATCCTCCAAATGTTTGTATGTGAATGTTTCATCTGCGCAAACATTCTTAATAAAAAGATATTTACAAAAAAGAAAAATGTAAGAGTTAGAAACAATTCCGTTTATAGTTCATATATTTTTGCAGTTTTTTTTTTTTTCCCCCCATTTCAGCTTTATGCTTCTGTCCCTTCTCCTCGGCCCCCTTCTGCTGTCGAGCCCCAGAGCCATCACCCCACCTCCCTGACTTACCCCATCTATATCTTACCTCGTTGTATGAGTGGGTGCCATGGATGGTGGCAGTGCCTTCAGCGTTACAGCATCATCCTGCAGACAAGAGCTGTTTTCTGCCCATTGCTCCCCTTGAGTCGGAGCTGGTGGCCTGCACTGGTGCACATGTAGACCGTGAAGACAGTGCCTGCTTTCGATGCCTAACTCAGACCTCCATTTCTGGTGACTACTGCTGTGCCACCTGCTCTCCACTAGGTGGCAGCCAAGCAGCCATCCACACTGTCCCCCCACCCCAAAGGAGATCCGTCGAGGGATGCTAAATCCTCCTTCCCTCCGCCAGTGCCGAGCAACTTTGGTCTTTTCTTGAACCCAGGTTGCCATTGTGGCAGGAGATGAGGCATCCAGCACTTCAGCCTTCCATGCAACTGGCCCGGCTAGATGTTCACTGTGGGTCAGATTTCCTTAGACAGTACTGTTTGTGGCCCTGAGAGGGGCTATACCCGCAACCCACTCTTGTACAGTTCTGTGCTTTTACCATCTGTATCATTCAGTCAGAACTATATTTTTGCAGTTCTTTCCCATCTTTATTACTGAGGGAAGTGACGTAAAAACAAGATTATTGTCCCTTGGACTTATTAGCTTTGGCTGCTTGTCTACACGTGACATCATAATGCCCTGTTTATGACATTGTAATTATCTCCACACAGCAACAGATTAAGATGTTGAAAACAGAACTGTGACTGCTGAAGTAGACAAGTGGACAGAGCAAATAGGACAGAGATCCTGATTCCATGCAAATGTCCTTAGTAATAAACAAATATGGGTGACAGTTTACAAAAAAAAAAAAAGAGGTGAAATACAAGCTAACGTATGTCTAGATGTTATGTTTTTCAAAGTTGTCCCAAAGCTGCAAGCAAACATTTGGCACTGACAAATGCGGGTTTGTACTAATACTTGTCACTATATGTATTTATTTAGTTTTTGTTAACCGGGTAGGCACACTAGACAGCATAGCTGCCTATTTTCAGGTACAACCTGGGAGATTACAGCAAAGGGTACGTAGACAATAGTAGATACAAGAAAACATCATGAGAACACGTAGAAGTCAGACATAGTACACTTATACAACATTTTTAGCAATGACAGTACATTTGTAGGGATCTATATGTAGTAATAAAACAGAAATATAAGTGAAAATAACTAACAGTCATAAGTCATACAACTAGTGAATAAGTGCTAGAAGAGAGGAAATAAGATTTCTAGGCAGGTTTGAGAGTAGTAGAGGTTGGAGCCAGTAGGCAACTAGGAGGAACCAGTACAGGAGTGGGTGGATAGAGGACAGGAGCAGGGTTCAGAGCTTATGGGTGAGTGTGTGACCTAGGGGACATTGGTGGGGAGGATGGCAGGGCAAAGATGGGTTGGAGAGGTAAGTATATTAATTACTGTAGGTTTTCTTTGCTGTATTGCAGTTGCATGAGTTAGATGGTGGCTGGCTGAGGAGAACAGGGTCATGGGGGTGGGATGCTCTGTGGGTTGGGGAGGCCAGTGGACACTTGGGAAAAGGATGGTGTGCCACTGGACACCAGGGAGGACTTAATGGGCCAGGGAAATGGAGGTGTGCAACTGGACACCAGGGAGAACTTATGGTGATGTGGAGAGGAAGGGGTGCCACTGGACAACAGGGAGTACTTATGGTTATGTGGAGAGGGAGGGGGTGTCGCTGGACAACAGGGAGGGATTATGGTGATGTAGAGAGGAAGGGGTGTCACTGGACAACAGAGAGGGCTTATGGTGATGTGGAGAGGAAGGGGTGTGACTGGACAACAGCGAGTACTTATGGTGATGTGGAGAGGGAGGAAGGGGTATCGCTGGACAACAGGGAGGGCTTATGGTGATGTGGAGAGGGAGGGGGTGCCACTGGACAACAGGGAGGGATTATGGTGATGTGGAGAGGGAAGGGTGTCAGTGGACAACAGAGAGGGCTTATGGTGATGTGGAGAGGGAGGGGTGCGACTGGACAACAGCGAGTACTTATGGTGATGTGGAGAGGAGGGTGTCGCTGAACAACAGGGGGGGCTTATGGTGATGTGGCAAGGGAGGGGATGCCACTGGACAACAGGGAGGGATTATGGTGATGTGGCGAGGGAAGGGTGTCACTGGACAACAGAGAGGGCTTATGGTGATGTGGAGAGGGAGGGGTGCGACTGGACAACAGCGATTACTTATGGTGATGTGGAGAGGGAGGGGTGTCACTGGACAACAGGGAGTACTTATGGTGATGTGGAGAGGAAGGGGTGCTACTGGACAACAGGGAGTACTTACAGTGATGTGGAGAGGGAGGGGTGTTACTGGGCAAGAGGGAGTACTTATACTGATGTGGAGTGGGAGGGGTGTTACTGTACAAGAGGGAGTACTTATGGTGATGTGGAGAGGGAGGGGTGTCACTGGACAACAAAGAGTACTTGTGGTGATGTGGAGAGGGATGGGGTGTCTCTGGACAACAGGAAGTACTTATGGTGATATGGAGAGGGAGGGGTGTCACTGGACAACAGAGAGTATTTGTGGTGATGGGGAGAGGAAGGGGGTGCCACTGGACAACAGGGAGTACTTATGGTGATGTGGAGAGGGAGGGGTGTCACTGGACAACAGGGAGTACTTATGGTGATGTGGAGAGGGAGGGGTGCCACTGGACAACAGGTAGTATTTATGGTTTTGTGGAGAGGAAGGGGTGCCACTGGACAACAGGGAGTACTTATGGTTTTGTGGAGAGGGAGGGGTGCCACTGGACAACAGGGAGTACTTATGGTGATGTGGAGAGGGGGGGTGCCAGTGGACAACAGGGAGTACTTATGGCGTTGTGGAGAGGGAGGGGTGTCACTGGACAACAGGGAGTATTTGTGGTGATGTGGAGAGGGAATGGGTGCCACTGGACAACAGGGAGTACTTATGGTGTTGTGGAGAAGGAGGGGTGTCACTGGACAACAGGGAGGGCTTAAATGTAAATATGGGGGGGGGGAGCCTTCCCCAGCTGGACCAGTGCAGAAAAAATTTAAGCATTAACCTTGTGTTACACAGGACCCTTCTTCTGGTGATGACAGTTTACACTGAAAATAGCATTTTATACAGTAAGTTTATTTATTTATTTTATTTATTCATTCTTGGATTACAATACCTTTGAGCACAGAACAGCTCATTTACAAAGGTTCCACGTCATTGTGGCAGGGGTAGTACAAAGACAAGGGGGGAAACGGATTATTTACAATGTGCAGAAGTCATTAATACAAAGTTGTTCATAGTCATGTAGGGAGGAAGACAAGTAGTTAGAGAGAGGGAGAGAGTTGCTGCCAGGTGGCATTGTCATGTGTGAAACAGGAAAAAAGTGGGGAAGGAAAGGAGAGAGGGAGTACAAGGAGGGAGGTAGAGGATGGTGGGATGGGGTAGTGAAGCCAGGGAGAGCACATTGGGGCAGGGGGAAGTCAATAGCCAACCAATGCAGTTTAAGTGGTGGCTAAGGAGAGGGCAATACTATCAGGAAGGGGAAAGTTATAACTTGTTTCCAGTAATTAGGATAGTTATAAAAGACAAGAGATGTTGGGCCTCATAATCAAAGCAGTAGTGCAGCACTAACGGGATATAGCTGTTAGCACGGATGCTGCTGTATTCGATTGTTCACTTTGTGTGTCCTTAAGTGGTTAGTGTGGTCATGCTGAACACATCACTGCACCCATGTAAATGAAGTGAACCTCTTTCATACAGGTTGCAGAGGTATAATTTTGAAAGCACTAACAGGTTGTTGTGGCAGTGCTATTTAACACTTCCAAAACCCTACTCTTAGCAATGTGCACAGTGGTATGTGAAACCCTTCCCCCTCAACTAGCAACACTGGTACCTGTCACACCGGTCAAACTGGCCTCATCCCTCAACACATCTCCATTGCAGAGATTAATATAACCCTGGTAGTCTAGTGATACCCCACCCCCATCCCTGTTGTAAGCATGTCTGCGTCCCTTGTAGTCCAGTGGAACCCTCATCTCACCTGATCCCCATTATAAATATTACTATTTCTCTGGTAGTCTAGTCTCTACAGACTGGGATTTAGTTCACTATCCACACCTCAGCAGTTAACTGGGCTCTGCTCAGTTGCTGGATGTTTTCACGCCTGGCTCCTTCCATCATCCATGGTGTAGTCTTGCGGCGCTACACCATTTGACATCAGATCTCCTTTTCCGCTGAAAGGGACAGGTCTCCTCCTTCTCAGGTCCTGCAGTGTGAGAGTGATTCCAATATTCAAGCGTCAATTCTTAGGTGAAAATTGAATTTTTCTTTGATCCTGTTGATTTATTGTGTACGCCTCATCTTCTAGTCACCACTCCATTCAGGATTCAGCAAAAGACCACAAGAAGCCATGATTTAAGGGATACATTTGCTTTCGGCATTAAATGTTTACGACAGATGACCATGACACATTCCTTTCTTTACTGCCTGGGTACCAACCCTGATATCGGGAATTGTCCACACTGTTTTTTCATGCACCCAGTGTCGCTGGATGATCACAAGGCATGACCTGGTAGGCCTTAACAATGGAAATAACCTTGGTGGCCATGGGGTCAGTGACCCAGCTAGCAGACATGGAAGAAGAGGTGGCAGAGAGGCCCTCACCAGCCATAATCCCTGTGGGCAGGCCATGGAAACTCCATTAATGGATCACTCTAAGTTCTAGGATATGTACGTGGCTCTTTAAACTTCTGATGAAGAACACCCTTCCCCCCCAAGAAAAGTCATCTTTTTAAACTTGCATTTAGCTAAGATGTCTGATCAGGTTTGTCGTGTACTTCAAAAAGTATTTGTAACTGAATGTGCTTTTATTATGTTGTCTGATTACTGTATGTTCAGCACCCTGAGTCCTTGGAATAGGGCACTATACAAATGAAATTTTCTTGCCTTATCAAAGAAGCGCAAGAAGCCCAATTGGTGTTGATAATGGGAGAGGGAGTACTTCCGTTCCTTTCGATCCTTCAGTTCCTCCAGTTGGTCAACTTTGATTGAGCTTCTGCTGGTTGAGGGATCAGTAACTGCTTCCACGATGCCCTCAATGGAACAGTCAACATCCACTTCAGTCCACTCTTCAGTCAGTGAACTGGCTGAGATTTTTCACAAGCCCATTGACCAGGAGTCAGAGGTGGATGATGCATTGTCGCTCTCCAAGACCCATTTTCACTGGGCACACTATGGCCAGGGAGGGGTTCAGCTGGTGACTCTGTTCAAACCTACCCTGGTGAAACATCAACTGGTGGTTCCACTGGGTATACCATTAAAACTGCGACTGCACTTCAGCGACTCACAGATGGGTGACTCAGGTGCAGTGCTCATTATGTTAGCGACCTTGAAAGGGTAGCGATGGGTGAAAAGAAGACGAACAGAAGGACAGGATGGGAGACGGAAGAGGAGGGGAAGTATGTGGGAGGAAGTGCAGTGAAGGGCTGCCGAGCTGGCCATGTGGCATGGTGGTGAGGGCGGCTGGCTACAGTGGGGAGTGTGCAGGGTTTGGGGCTGGAGAGGTGCATAATGTTTTGTGGGTGGGAGTATTTATTTATTTTTTACAAGTTTCACCCTCTCCCTGACAAGCACCCCCCATCCCTGGAGTTGACAATATTTAGTAAGGGAGTGTGGGGGGCATAGCCCCCCCGTATAAATAGAGATATCTGTTAGCCTGGTTGTGTTTGCTTGGAGTGTACATTGCTGTTCTTATTTTCGGCGATGTACACTCGCCTGAATGGCGATCTCAGTTTTACGATTGCTGTTATCATAGAACTGTCCAACTGCAGGTGCCTGCCACAGTGCAACTGATCACGATTAAGCTTCCTCAGGTAGTGGTCTACATGGTGCTGCAGCTAGACCCTTTCATTTTATTTTTGTTAACCTGGTAAAAACGCACTGGGCCACATGGCCCTTTTACAGGCTTGACCCGGTGAGAGTCAAAGACGCTCAGAAACATATAACAATGAGAGTACAATAAATACATTTACACGTACAAAAGTTGCATAGAAAAAATATAGCATGGCAATAATAAATCACAATTATAGCATACAAAACAGTACAACATACGTTATGTGCAAAAACATCCTGAGCTTAAAAATAAGTCTTTTCTTTACAGTATTTCTAAACTGATAAAACATTGGAATATTTTGCATTTCAACTGCAAGTTTATTCCAGATTTGTATGGCACATTGTTTAAATGATTTTTGTTGTTTAACGGTTTTGCAGGTCGGGCCAAAAGCTGGATCGTATTTTCAGATCGCAACCTTCTTGGGAGAACTCTCTGTTGATAAAAATTAAACATGAGATTTGACCCACTACAGTGGATTATTTTATACAGAAAGCGCAATTTTTGAAGTATATCTTTAGGATCTAGGGACAGCCACTTCATTCTGTTATATAAGCTGCAATGATGTTCCCTAAATTGTGCCCTTAAGGCAAACCTACAAATGGCATTATATAAGGTTATTCTATGATTCCTAATCTTCTCAGATGCACCTCCCCAGACTATACTTCCATAATCTAACACTGGTAATAAGCAAGCAGTAGCAGTTTTTTCTTTTCCTGGTATCATCAGCCAAATAATCCCTTATGGCATAGAGTGCCCCCAATTGACTATGCAACCGCTTAGTTATATTATCAGCATACTATTGAAAACTAAATGCACTATCTAGAGTCACCCCTAAATATGTAAAGTTTGAAACAATTTCAGCAGTAGAGCGAGCCATCCTTAGTAGAAATAGTAAAAGAATTTTGTATTTTTTTTAATTTTGCAGGGGAACAAAAAAGCATTCCTTTATTTTTTTTCTGGTTTAGGACAAGATGATTGTCCCTTAACCAGCTAGTCAAGTTGTTATGATCTTTACTCAGATTCTCCTGAAGTCTATCAACATTTTATTCTGCTGCATAAAGCACAGCATCATCCGTGTATAATACTATGGCTGTATCAGTGCAAATAGTTGGTAATCCAGTAAGAAAAATGGAAAACAATAAAGGACCCAGAATTGAGCCCTGGGGAACCCCGTGGTGAACTTCCCTCAAATCAGATAATATTCCATTTACACGGACCTGTTGTACCCTTTTTGTTAGATAACTATTAAACCAGGTCCCCAAAGCCCAATTCCCTAATTCTGAGTCCCTATAGTGTATGGTCTACAAGATCGAAGGCCTTGGTCCTTCATCAACCCTCATCAACTTCCAGAATATCAGTGGCTCAGATACAGTTTGCAGTCTCGATCCTGATCTCTGTCCCACTCTGGTTGACACTGACACAGGCACCCATCGAGTTTATCCTGTTCCTCAGAACATCATCAACTACGGAGAAGGTATGAGGGCGTCCCTTGGTATTAATGGTCAGTGGTGGGGCAGGGTAGACACATGCTACCAGCTCCATTTTGGGTGCCTATGCCCTCTGGGCCATGTCCAGGGGTTCTGCTGCAGGCAGTCCCTCCCGCCAAACAGATTGTCATGGAGCTTCCACCACTGCAGTTGTGGGTGGGGACCCCACAAAGGTCTCTTGATCTGGTACTGGGTTACTCAGTATCCTGTCATTGGTGGTCACTCCTTATAGGTAGGTGGTACACACCCACCTAAGAGGCCACAGCCTCTGTTTGGAAATCAGAATTCCAACTCTGAGGGGGAGTCTTCCATGACACCCTCCTCTCAAGGTTGGATGACATCAACTCCTTGGATGATAGATCTGCCTCTGGTGGGTCAGCGTTGCTCACTGTTATCCTTGAACATGTGTACACTACCCTGAACATCCCCTTAGAGGAGGTCCAGAAGCCTGAGGCCTACCCCTGATGGACATCCTGGAATGGGATGATTCCCCATGGGCGGTGTTCCCAATAGCTGAGTCTGTCCTGGACCCAGTGCTTGGGATCTGGTAGTACCCTATGTCTTGCCTGGCTTCCCCTCACTGCATGGACTGCAAATATGCAATCCCTGGGGGGGGACTGCTCCAGATTTTGGAGCACCCTTTGGCTGAGGGGCTTGTCTCAGACTCTGCTTTCAGGAAACTGAAGGTCCAAAGACATGCAGACAAGCTGCCAGAGAAGGAATCCAAGAAGCAGGTCTTTCTGGCCTGTGAGGTCTATGCAGCAGCTACCTTGGGCCTACGTCAGGCTGGCTATGTGGCTCTGATGACCCTGTTTGGTCATGCTGTTTTTGTTAAGCTCACCAATGTATTTCCTCTGCTCTTGGTGGACAGCCAAGCATATGCTAGGGTCCTGCAGAACCTGGGATGTTCACTGTCTAAGCATCAGTTATAGTACAACAGTGGATACAGGCAACTTGTGCCTGTGCAGGGCTGCCTTGGTGTCCATGCACCGGGCCTGGCTGCATCTCTCAAATTTTGCCCTGGAGACTTGGCATAAGTTGACAGATGTGCCCTTTCTAGGCACTAACCGCTTTTTCCCTGGGGTGGAGGATTATCTCACCTGGGTTGAGAAGTTCAGTGTCACCCTATATTCAGTGACGTCATCCCAGCAGGCTAAACTGCCTCCCAAGCTTAAAAGAGCTCCTTTTGTGGCTCAGGTTATCAGTCTCAGTAGCAGCAACCAAAACAGCAGAGGCAGCAGTTCGAGTCCTACCATCTGGCAGAGCCAGAGTCTGGCACCCAGAGCTAGAAGTGGGGGATGGTGGTGCATCCAAAGGGCAATCCTGTGGTGCCCTCTCCAGACGTATAAAGTGAGGGGTTGCTGGGTGCCATTCTCTCTCCCCCGCACAGTCCTTGAAACAGCTGCCAGTCATGGGTCGACTCTTCTTCATCCTTTCACAGTGGTCTGCCATTATGTCGGACAGGTGGTGGGTTTGGGTCTGTCTCTAGGGTTCAAGACTTTCCTGCTGTACTGATCCTGTGCACCATGGGAGTCTGTGGTAGCTGTGGACATGCAGGCTGCACTGCTGAGTGAAATCGCTCAGCTTCTGGAGTGCAGTGGTGATGAGCCTGTCCTGGACACCCTGGCCTCCCAGGGATACATGTCTTGGTACTGTTTGGTGCCATAACGCATAGAGAACTTGTACCTTATCCTAGACCTGCATGATTTTATTTTCTTGATTGAGCTGTTTGGTCCCAGCCACTGCCCTCACCTCCTTTAGGTATGACACCCGGTGCCCCCAGTCACATCCTCTCCTTCCCCCGCCGTCATGCCTGTGGGGATCCACATGGGGTGGGACCTGAGGGTCTTTGGCAGCCAGTGCTCTTGTGACTTTTCTCTCTTTTTTTTCCCTCTGGTTTCCCCCAAGGCTGAGTCACGTGCAATGACACACACATTACAGGCATCTGCATCAGGTTCCTTTCCCCACGACACTTGCCTGTTGTACACCCAGCCTCCACTAGGTGGTGACAGTGCAGCAAGACAAACTAACCTCTCCCTGGAAGGATGAGACCTGTCTGTGAGCGACTTAATCCTCCATCCCCCAACTGGACCACAAGTGACCCTGTTCCGTTCCCAGGCCTGGGTCGCTGGAGTGGCAGCAGGTGAGGTGAGAGCACTTCAGCCCTCCATGCCACTGTGCCGGCTAGACCTGCAGGATCTGAAAAATTTCATCCACTGGTGAATATTTGGTATGGTCACGTTCAATCAGATTATATCATCTCTAGAGCTAGGGGCATAGATCTTACTTCAAGGGTATCTCTTGCAGCAGGCCATCACTGGTAGGACTATAGCCACCAGGCACTAGGACCACACAGAAACTTCCTAGCTAGCAGTCTACCAGAGGGGGCCTCCCACCTCCAACGTCAGCTATTGGCATCAGCCAATCTTATAAAGGAGGGCAGCCCTCATACTCTCCTCAGTTCTTTTCCCTCTGTCAACCAATGCACATTGGACCACTGGAACCGCTGCAGCTACAGTCAACCACCATTTCCTACATTTTTTCATGCTTTATTATTTTTCGATTTTAGTACAGTTTTAACATTGAAAGTTCAGTGTTCTCATCTGACGGTTTGTGTCTTCTAAACCATCTTCATCATCCGACCACTCCACGAAGTGTGCCTGCAGAAAACAGATCCCAGACAAAGACGGTCATTCTGCCTGCGTCTTATGCCTAAATCCAAACCACGACATCCAAGCCTGCGAGGTCTGCCAGGGATTTAACCATGCCACCAGGAGACATCACCAGAAGATCCTGGAGAACCCCTTCCTTAAGCAGAAGGTTGCCTTGGTGGAATGGGAGCTGCAGACCAGGAGGTCCTCCGTTTCCCCTGCCCAGTCCTTGGGGGTCTTCATCCTCGAAACCCCAGGACAAGGCCAGTGGGAAACACAAGCACTGTGATAAAGATTTGGACCGACCTTGGTGTGCCTTCCACTCACTGTCCCTCCACAAGAAATCTGCAACCTTAAATGGTCTTCCTCCCTTGGGGGTTGGGGGGTCAACCTTCTGTGCCCCATACAACCTAATTTCTACAGTGCTACTGGTGGCTCAGCTGCCTCTCGGGGTTACCCTCTCGGGTGGCAGTTTCTCGGATCAGGGTACTTTGTATTGTGCTTCCCAGCCCCTGCTGTTGCGGCCCTTATTCACAGTGGGCACACTGTCAAGTAGTTTGGCCAGAGTTTCTTCAGCTGGCACAGGTGTGGCGGATGTCGGTCTCCTCACTTCCGCCCCCCACCCTCGACATCTGCACCACCAGAGCCGTTCTCATCCTCTTGGAACACCGATGGTTCTGCTCCTCTTTTTCAGGAGCAGATGCTGCAGGTCACCGGTGTCTCCTCTAGCCCAATCTCTCCTCAGCCTTCACCTCGGGGGTCTCCCTCCACTCTGGTGCCTGTTTCTCCACAGCTGGCACCTGTGGCTCTATCTCCAGTATCATCTCAGCCAGCACCCACCAGACCTGCTCCCGTTCCTCCTCCACCACAGCCTGCGGGACCCATGCTGGCTTTGTTTGTCCCCCCCACTGGCCCTATGCCTGGCCTTCCCCAGCCAGTGCCCGCTGGGCCTGTGCCGGTCCTTCCTCAGCCAGCACCCATTGGGCCTGCACCCATCCTGCCACAACCTGTGCCAGTGGGACCAGCACCTCTTCTACCGCAGCCTGCACCTGTAGGACTTCAATCGGGGCACCCTCTGCCAGCACCTGCTGGCCCAGTGCCTGCCCACTCCTACCCTGCTGGACCTGCTCAGGGTTACCTATACCTGACCCAACGCCTGTGGGACCAGTGCCTGTCCCCTTTGATTACCAAGGTCTGCTCTCAACCTTATGGTCTCTCATGCAGACGCAGGTCCCTACTCTAAGAGGACAGGCCCCAGCCACCCTTCAAGGGCCTTCTTTAGAGCCCCTTTCCCCAGCCCCTATTTGGCCTGGCACTGGTGCTCCTTGCAGCCCCAGGGGTGGGCCTGTCTTAGACTATCAGCCCGATGCTAGTGGGGATGATGGCACAAATGATTCAGATGAGAATGAAAGCAGTGAGTTTTCCTCTCTAGGTGCAGAATCCTCAGAAGGCGAGGGGCCTCCGAGTAATGTCCCCAAATCCTCCCCCTCCCAATGATCCCATTTTCTTGGCCATCGTGCAGCACATTCAGGCTACCATGGGGTGGGAGACAGAAGAGCAGGACCCCGAGCAGTGTCTGTTGGCACTTTACTTATGACAGCCTTACCTTCCTCCTTTGGTGGTCCCTCCAATGATTCTGGCCTTGTTAGATCTGTTTCCCATTGCTGCAGTGACATGCAGTGGAACCGCCAGTGTCCCTATCCCTGTGCACATGCTTGCTCTCCCAGGAGCAGGGCACTCTGGTCCATCCAGACCTCAGATCTCTCTATCTCCGTGCATGGCTCCTGAGGACATAGCCATCGCCAGATATGAGGTGTCTTCTAGAATTGTGGATGTCCTGATGGCAGCCAGGAAGCCCTCCACCAGGGCCACTTATTCTGTGAAATGGAAGCACTTTGCCCCTTGCACCAGTTAGATCTCTTCACCTGTCCAGTGGATCATATACTGGAGTACCTTCTCTTTCAGACTCTGGTTTGTGGTACTCCTCTATTAAGGTACATCTTTCTGCTATCTCTGCATACCATGTACCTGTGGATGGTTGTTCAGTGGCTCAACTTGATGTGTCTCACACATTCTATTGGGGCATTCTACATTCAAAGCCTTCAATCCATGATCCTGTTCCAGCTTGGGACCTCAATTTTGTGTTGGAATACCTTACACTACCTCTCTTTGAACCAACCACATCTTGCAAGCTTCGCGTTCTGTCATGGAAAGTGTTATTTTTAGTTGCCATTACTTCTACTCAAAGGATTTCCAAGCTTCAGGCCCTCATGTGTAAGAAGCCTTACGTGATTTTTCACAAAGACAGGGTGTCTTTGTGTACCTCAGAATCACAGAAATCTGACAGCAGAAAAGGACCTCACCGGCCCATCGATTCTGCCCTTTTCCCCCCCTCCCCTACTCATCTCCAGTTTTACGTGCCTTCCCCTTCCAAACCCCATATGTTTGTCCCATATTCTCTTGAATCCGTCCACTGTTTCGGCCCCCACCACCTCTTCTGGTAGTTTATTCCAGGCCTCCACCACCCTCTCCGTGAAGAATCGCCCCCTCACGTTGCCTCTATATCTTCCTCCCTCCAATCTTAGGCTATGCCCTCTAGTTTTAGCCCCCTCCTTCCTTTTGAACAAGCTCCCTCCTTCACCTTATTGATCCTCTTCACATATTTAAAAGTTTCAATCATGTCCCCCCTTTCCCTTCTAGTCTCCAATGGGAGCAGATCCAATTCCCTCCACCTCTGTTCGTATATGGTTTCCCCTGCATACCATGCACCATCTTGGTTGCTCTTTTCTGAACTGTCTCCATCCCATCTATATCCTTACCTAGTGCGGTCTCCAGAACTAGACCCGTACTCCAGTTGCGGCCTCACTAAGCCCTATAAAGAGGCATCAGTACCTCCCTCCTTCTGCTAGTTATGCCCTTCCTAATGCATTCCAACATTCCATTTGCCTTCCCCACTGCTTTGCTGCACTAGCTACCCACCTTAAGGTTGCTTGATATTATAATTCCCAGATCCCTCTCCTGCCCTGTTTTTTTTTTATTTCCTCCCCTCCTAGAGTGTAAGCTGCTTGCGGATTTTTATGCCCCAGGTGCATCACAGCACACCTTTTGGTATTAAATTTTAGTTGCCAAGTTTCTGACCACCCTTGCAGAATCTTCAGATCATGCTTCATGACCTCAGATCCCCTTGGGGTGTCCACCCTATTGCTGAATTTTGCATCATCTGCAAACAGGCACACCCTTACCTCCAGACCTTCCGCTATATCACTGATGTATTATTAAAAAGGAGAGGTCCTAGCACTGACCCTGGGGCACCCCACTCGTTACCCCCCTCACCTTGGAATGCACCCCATTTACCACCACTCTCTGGCTTCTGCCTGCCATCCAGTTTTCCACCCACCTAGTTATTTTCTGTCCCACCCCTAAGCTTTCCAGCTTATTTACTAGCCTTCTGTGAGGGATGGTGTCAAAGGCCTTTCTGAAGTCTAGATAGGCTACGTTCACCGCCCCTCCCTGGTCAACCACCTGCTTCACCCAATTGAAGAACTCTGTTATGTTCATTTGGCACAACCTCCCATTCATGAAGCCATACTGTCTTTCATCCTGCAGCCCGCTGTCCACCAGGTAGTCTACCGCCCTTTCTTTTATTAGTGCCTCCATCACTTTGCCCATCACCGAGGTGAGGCTGACTGGGCAATAATTCTCCGTCGCATCCTTGCTGCCCCCCTTGTGCAGTGGCACCACATCTGCCCTCCTCCATTCCCTTGGCACACACCCTGTATTCAGGGACAAATTAAACAGTCTCATCAGTGGAGCAGCTAGCTCTTCCCTTAGTTCCCGGAGTACCCTCGGGTGCAAGCCGTCTGACCCGATTGCCTTGTCCACTTTCGACCTTCCCAGTTCCTCCCTCACCCTGTCTATGCTGAACATACTAGGATCCTCCTTTTTTCCTTCCCTACCCCTCCCCTCCAGCTCTGGTCTCCTACCTCACCTCCTCCCTGAAGACCGAGCAGCAGTAGCTATTCAGCACCTCTGCTTTCTCCAAGTCCCCCTCCAGTTGTATTCCTCCCTCCCCCCACAACCTTACTATCCCCTGTCTCACCTTTTTTCTTTCCCCCACATACCTAAAAAAGTTTTAACTCCCCTTTTGGCCCGCTTAGCTATTTTCTAATCAGTGTGTGCTTTAGCCCTCCTTACTTCTCTCCTGCAACCCTCCTCTTCTCCCTATAAGTCTTGCTGTCATCCTTCCTTTGTGTCATCTTATATTTCCTGAATGCCCTTTTCCTTTCCTTGACCGCCTCTGCCACCTCTCTTGTAAACCAGAGTGGCCTCCTCTTTTTTTTTTTAGTCCTTCCTCACCTTCTTAATGCAAATTTCAGTGGCCTTCAATGCCCCTCCTTTGACAGTTCTCCATAACTCCTCCACATCCCCTATATTCCCCTTCTCTGCCATTTCTTCCTCAGATATCCTCCTCATTTTGTTAAAGTCCATCTTTCTGAAGTCCATCACCCTCGTTCTAGTCTGATTTGCCTCCCTCCCCATTTTCACTCTGAATCTTACAGTCCTGTGATCATTTGTTCCTAGTCCGTCACCCACCACCGCACTTTCCCCATTTGTGAGGACTACGTCCAACAGGTTATCACCCCTAGTTGGCTCCCTAACCAGCTGTTGCATGAATACCCCTTGTAGCACCTTTAGGATCCCCCTGCTCCTAGCTGATACCGCAGCCGGGATCTCTCAGTCTACGTCGAGGAGGTTTAGGTCCCCCACTAGCAGAAGCTCCCCCTTGAGAGCCATCTTTGTAACTGCCTGTATCAGCTGTCTATCCCCTTCCTCCTCCTGTGTAGGAGGTCTGTAAACCATCCCAATCCTCAATGATTCGCCAATCCATTTGTCTAGTGTTACCCACATGATCTGTGTCTCCCCTTCCTCCTCCTGCCCTTCGATTGCCCTAATGTCATCTTTGATGTATAATGCCTCCTCCCCTTCCCAGCCCTGTCCTTGCTAAACATTCTGTAGCCTGGGATAACTGTCTCCCAGACATGATGCTCTGTCCACCATGTCTCACTTACCACTACTATGTCCAGATTCTCGTCCACTATGATGGCCTCCAAGTCCACCATTTTGTTCCCCAAACTCCTGGTGTTGGCTGATAATCCCTTCCACCATATAACCCCGCTCTACTCTTCTCTTGTTCTTGCTTTTCTCCATCATTTTATCTCCATCCTTGGGGGGGAGGCTGATAGCCTCCCATCTCCTGCCTCTTTGAGCGGTCCTTTTCTTAACACCCCCCCCCCCAAATTCAGTTTAAATTATACTTTCTTTTGATAAAGTCCCCATACTTCCGCTTTAGTACTGCTGATCTCTCCCTGTTCAGGTGCAGTCTGTCCGGGACAAATAGGCTCTCGTCTTCCCACATTGATCCCCACTCCCCCACTAACCCAAACCCCATCTGCCTGCACCAACCTTCCAGCCATTCATTCAGTTCTTCAGTCCTCCACTTCCTTGCTGTGCTTGCGCTTGGCACAGGCAGTACCTCCGAGAAAGCAATAGAATGGAACCTTGTACTACTGCAAAACCTAGCTAGCTCCCAGAACCTTGCCTACACTTCCCTTAGACTATTCTCCTCCAGATCATTGATGCCTAGGTGGAACACCAAGTGTGACCTCTCATCCTGCTGTTTGCCCCATGAGTGTATGTTGTGCCTCACTTCTAGTGCCGTCATTCTCAGCATACACTCAACCCAAATTGCACTTCTTCTGTCTCCCTTTCTCCCCCATCTGATTCCTTTTAGTATTGAGTCCTCTATGAGCACGGCACTGCTACTCCTTTCCTTCTGCTTCTACTTTTGATTTTCCAGCATCCACCCTTTTTCAGGCATCCCATTTACCACCCTGATCCCATTTTCCCCCTTGTCCATCTCCTTCTGAGTTCTGCTCTCCCGTGGATTACATCCCTCATCCCTTCCCGATGTCATCCCCAGTCCCACTCATCCTTGCCTCACTTTTCGTGTGCTGTGACCCCTTCCCTTGCTCTTTTCCTTCCTTCCTTTCTTCTGCCTGAATACTTCTGTGTATGGGTACCCTCCCCCTTTCCCCTCCATTGATCCACTCCCATCTGAGCTTAATGTAGTCTTCCTCCCTGTCTCTTCTGTGCTTTGTGTCCCCCTTGAGAGTGTTTTCACCCCCACCTCTTGCTCTTTTTGGCTACTTTCCTCTAGGTTCCCTGCCAAAGGTGCATCCCCCATTTCCAAACATTCTGTTACCTTGGCCCCTCCTCCATTCTCTATGAACTCTTTGCAGCCACTCTCCTTGCTGTTATCCTCCTCAAGTGTCCCCAGGGGTGTGAATTTGTTTTTCTGCTCTGCACCCTTGTTTCACAGCCTGGTGTCTGATGCGCTCCTCCTAATCCTAATTCCTGCCCCTTCCCTGTTTTTGTTTGCTTTGCTTTTTTTGATCTATCTTTCTCCCCGACCCATTTCGTCCTCTTTCTCCCTGTACCTAAATCTCACCCGCCCCTTATGTTCCCACTTTCTCCTCTTGCCCTCTGGTGCATCCTCTGGACCTCCTCCAGTCCTCTCCCTTCCTCTTGCATCTTTCTCTACACCTGTTCCTAATACCCCTGCAGCCCCACCTATGTTCTCTCTTTCACCCCCACCCAGCTGGTGCTCCTTTGGACCTCCTTCAATCCTCTTCCCTCCCCTGCTTAGTGTCCACCTCAACCAGCCCACTTCCTCTCTTAGTTGTGTATGCTGTCTGCACCATGCAGCCCCCCAGCCTCTATGCTGTATCCAACACCATGGCGGTCCATACCCAGTGCACCCACCCACCCTCCCAAAGACTCCCGTGCCCCAGGGGCCTGGAGAACATACCTAAGACCTGCCTGATCCCCTTTCTGTCTACCTCTCCAACTTCGCTGTCCATCCTTTTGATCTTAAAAAAACAACAACAATTTCTTATACATAAAATACTGCTCTGTGAGTCTGCTGTGCTAAGCAGTACAGACAATACTGACTTAAAGTATTTTTTGTACAGCTAATATTATTCTTGACTCAACTATGCCAAACATTTTCATTTACTGAACTTTACATTCACCAGTATATAAAGCCCCGTGCCAGGCAGCAGTTTGTGTTAAGTTTTGCTCCTATGGAAAAAAAATCCTCTTGTGGCCACTCCCCTTCCTCTGCTGGAAATCTCCCCACCTCCTCTCCCTTCCTGTTGGTGGTAGCCTCCACTAGGATGAGCCAAGTGCGTCCATTTAATAAGTGGAGGTAGTGGGGGTGGGAGAATAATACCTCCTCTTTTATAGCAGAGACCCAGTTTGAACTTGGCACCTTTTTTGAATGTGCCCTGATTGGTTTCCCTTTGCAGGAGGGGGCCCAGTACCGAAAAGAAGTCTCCTCCTTTCCTGCAGCAGTGGCCACCAAGCATTTCTTCTGTGTCTATGGCCGCCAACAGTTTCTCCCATGGCTACGGCCACCAATCTTCTCCCCTGTGGCTACAGTTGCCAACAGTTTCTCCTGTGGCTGTGACCGCCAATCTGCTCCCCTGTGGCTATGGCTGCCAACAGTTTCTCCTGCAGCTACGGCCGCTGATCTGCTCCCCTGCGTCTACGGCCACAAACAGTTTGTCCCGTGGCTAGGGCCGCTGATCTGCTCCCCTGCGGTTACAGCTGCCAGTCTGTTCCCCTGCGGCTACAGCCACCCAAGATGCCTTCCGTGGCTATGGCCACCAGCGAAAATACCTCCTCTGCATTCCGGGTTTCTGCTTTTATAGCAGGGACCCAGTTTGAACTTGGCGCCTTTTTTTGAATGTGCCCTGATTGGCTCCCTTTGCAGGAGGGAGCCCAATCACAAAAAGAGGCCTCCTCCTTTCTTGCGGTAACAGCCGCCAAGAATTTCTCCTGCAGCTACAGCCGCCAACAGTTTCTCCTGCGGCTACAGCTGCTGATCTTCTCCCATGTGGCTATGGCTGCCAACTGTTTCTCCCTCAGCTACATCCACTGATATGCTCCCCTGCAGCTATGGCCACCAACAGTTTCTCCTGTGGCTATGGCCATCAACAGTTTCTCCCATGGCTATGGCTGCCGATCTGCTCCCCTACAGCTACGGCCATCAACAGTTTGTCTTGCAGCTACAGCTGCTGATCTGCCTTACTGTGGCTATGGCTGCCCAAGATGCCTTCCACGGCTATGGCCACCAGTGAAAATACCTCCTCTGCGGTCTGGGTTTCTGCTTTTATAACAGAGACCCAGTTTGAACTAGGCACCCCTTTTCTGAATGTGCCCTGAGTGACTCCCCTTTGTAGGAGGGAGTCCAGTCCTAAAAAGAAGTCTCCTCCTTTCCTGCAGCAACGGCCACCAAGAATTTCTCCCATGGCTACGGCTGCCAACAGTTTCTCCCACAGCTATGGCTGCTGATCTTTTCGCCTTCAGCTACGTCTGCCAACAGTTTCTCCCACGGCTATGGCCACCAATCTGCACCTCTGTGGCTATAACCGCCAACAGTTTCTCCTGTGGCTACGCATGCCAATCTGCTCCCCTGTGGCTATGGCCAGCAACAGTTTGTCCCATGGCTATGGCCACCGATCTGCTCCCCTATGGCTAGGGTCACCCAAGATGCCTTCCGCAGCTACGTCTGCCAGTGAAAATACCAATCGGAAGTACCAACGAAAATACCAATCCTAAGTTTCTTCCTAAGGTGGTGTCGGAGTTCACTTTGAATCAATCCATCCACCTGCTTGTTTATTATCCAGAGCATTCCAACCAAGTTATTACTCCATACCTTGGATGTGCATAGAATTTTGAAGTACTATACAAACTGGACCAAAGACTCTAAGAAGTCTAATCAGTTATTTGTTTAGTTCACCCCTGGGAAAGAGGGCGCTCCAATGTCCAAACAGTATTTGTCCAAATGGTTAGTCAATTGCATTATCTTTTGTTACTGGAAGTACAGCAGGGAACTTCCAGGAGGGGTTAAGGGCTATTCCACTAGTGGTATGGCCACCTCGGTAGCTTGTTTCAGAAATGTGTCAGCTGCTGACATTTCTGCTGCTGCTACCTGGAGCTCTGTCCACACCTTCACCAAACATTACAGTTTGGACATCGCATCGGGGCACCAAGCCAACTTTGGTCTAGCTGTTCTTCAAGACCTCCTTTCATAGGCCATCATTTTTTACCCACCACCCGGACTGTCCGTCAGTATTTTCCAGAACTGCCTGGGACTCGGTCCTACCGGTGATGGCCTGCTGCAAGAGATACCCTCGAAGTAAGATAGTACAGTTACACCGGCCTAGTGGCATGGAGGGCTGAGGCATCGCCACCTTACCTCCTGCCACTCTGATGACCCATGTTTGCGGTGCGAACAGGTCGCCGGGGAGGGAGAGGATCAAGCATTCGGAGGACAGCTCTCCTCTCCCAGGAAGGGGTGTGATCAGAGACCAGTGCACGCCTGGCCCCTATCAGTGGCTGGAGGCTGACACACTGGCTCCAAGACAGGGGGCAGTGATCGGGCAGACGCCCTGCGTGCCGTATGCGGAAGTGTGCGTGGCTCACCCATTGGTGTCATTGCTTGCCATGGCTCTGCCCTCAGGGAGAGGAGAAATGGAGGTGAAAATTCCACTGACCAGTGGGATGATACTGGTCTCCTGCAGGCGCTGCACCTGACCAGCTGGCACCTCAACACCAGAGGTAAGTTCCAGTGGACACCAGGGTGACCGGGGGCTGGGGGGGCAGTGGAAGGGGGTCGGTCGATGGTGGAGACAAATAAAGTAACCAGAAATAAAAAGATAGTACAGTTACGTAAGAACATACCATAACAGTAGGTCTTCAAGAAGATCTCTTGCAGGAGGCCCTGCTTTCCCTCCTTACTTCCCCCTTACCCTGCCTCTCTCTCTCTCTCTCCCCCCCCCCCTTCTGTAGGAGTGAGCCTTCTGCATTCATTTTCTATGCTTTGGGATACCTTGGAATCCTCCTTGGTTCCACCTTACAGCATCCTGTTTTTGGTCTCCGGGGGTAGAACTGAGGAGTGTATGGGGGCCACCCACTGTTATAGGATTGGCTGACATCAGTGGCTGACATCAGAGGTGAGTAGCCCTCTATGGTAGACTGCTAGCTGGAAAGATTCCATGTGGTCCTAGTGCCTGACGGCTATAGTCCTGCTGGTGATGGCGTGCTGCAAGAGATCCTCTAGAAGATCTACTGTTACGGTAAGTTCTTGCATAACTGTACTTTTGGTTCCCTGGATCACCAAGATGCCTTTTTCCGTATCCCATCCATCCCACGGGCAGTACCTCCAATTCGTGGGGGTGGGGTACTGCACCAGTTCAAGGTCATAATATTTGGCCTGTCCTTAGAGCCTGGGTCTTCATAAAGTGCCTGTTGTTCGTGGCAGCTTCCATCTGGTGCAGAGATGCCAGGGTGTACACGTATCTGGATAACTGGCTCGTGGGTGTCTCTGTGGAAGCAGTGGAGTGATCATCTGGACCTCCATGAACCATGGCCTTCTGGTCAACTTGGCAAAATCAGAACTGGTCCCCAAGCAAGTGATCCTGTTCAATGGTGTGGTGTTGGACTCTCTCTCCAAGCTGTGGTTCACTTACCTGTGGACAGGGCCGATGATCTTGCCTCCTTTGCCTGATCATTTCAGGTTCACACCCAGCCTGGGAACTCCTCCAACTGTAGGGGTTCACGATGGCTTCCACCAGCATGGTCCATGTAGCCTGCTAGCATATGCGTCCTCACTACTGGGAGGTAGTGCACTAGTGGTCTCAGCATCTGTGGACAGGGCTGAGGATTTTAGAAACAGAATGTGATGACAGATAAGGGCCGCTTGGCCCACCCACCCTGCTCATATTATCAGTTTTTTTTCTCCTCTTCAGTTTCTTGCTGTAGACAACACTTGATCTATGGCATAATTTCTTCCCCTCCCTTCCTTACCCCTACATTCCCCTTGTGCCTGTTTGAGGCATTTTTGAACCCCCTCCACTGGTTTTGCCCACACTACCTTAGCTGGAAAGCTGTTCCAGGGGATCCACCACCCTTTCAGAGAAGAAGTACTCATTCACATCCCTCCTAAATTTTCCCCCATGCAGCTTCATAGCATGCCCCCTTGATCTAGAGCACCCTTTGCTCTGAAAAATACTCCCTTTCTGTACCTTATTAACCCTATGAGGTATTTAAAAGTCCTATCATATCCCCCTTCTCCCTCCTCTCCTCCAGGGTGTACATGCAGCTCCTTTAGCCTCTCCTCATAGGGCTTTTGATGCAGACCCTGCACCATTTTGGTAGCCCTTCTCTGGACTGCCTATACTCTGTCTGTGTCCTTCCTGAGATGTGGTCTCCAGAACTGGACACAGTACTTCAGGTGAGGTCTTACCAGTGATCTAGAAAGGGGCAGCACCACCTCCCTCTCCCGCTGGCAATAACCCTTCCTGTGCACCCCAGCATCCCACTTGTCACACTGCCTGGCCAACTTTAGGTCATTTGGCATGATTACTCATAGGTCTCATTTGCCCGATCATTTTAGGGTGGGCAATCGCATCCAGCCTGGGAATTCCCCCAGCCGTTGAGGTTCATGGTGACTTCCACCAGCATGGTCCATTTGGCCTGCTGTCATATGCGTCCCTTCCAGTGGGAGCTGGTGCACTATTGGCTCAGCACTACAGGCACCTGAACCAGCTGGTTTAGGTAACCCAGCTGATGTCAGTGGCTCAGCAGGTTGCATATGCGCCTCTGAGGAGGGAAAATCAGAAGGTTGTGGGTTCTAGCCCCACGCCAGGCACTTGGGGTAAATCCCAATACTGACACTGTAGTGCATCATGAGGGGGATGCTGCACTTTTCTGTCTTTTGGATGAGATGTTAAACCAAGATCCTGTCTGCCTGCTCTGGTGGTTGTTCAGGTGGATGTTAAAGGTCCCATGGCACTTCTCAAAAAGAGTAGGGGAATTTTTTATTCAGAAACCAAAAACAAAGACTAACAAACAAATTTGTTCAGCAGATTACAAGGTTAAAAAAAACAGCCAAAAGAACCAAAAACACCCCGTCCCGGTGGCTAAGGGTGGAGGCACCTAAGATGCCACCTCCACGCTCGCGGTGACCTGGGTTCAGGAATGTAGAGGTCATCAGGGTGCTGGCTTGGGGGAGGGCAGAGCAGGATTGAGCATGCCGATGGGCGCTCTTCTCTCCAGAGGGTGGGTTGGTGCCCCCCCCCCCATAGTTTCACTCCCACCAGGTGGAGGTTCGGTGGGTAGTGTAGGCAGTGAGGGGGTGGCAGAACAGTTGTGGGAAGTGGAAGGGGCTGAGCTGGCACCATAGGTGCATATTGTGCCTCCACACACTCGCACGGCCATGTGCCGGGGCCTTTGGGAGTTAGGAGAAAAACTGTAAAATCACTGTGTCTCCATTGTCAGTTGGTGGGAGGAGGCAATGGGGACCTGTATTTAAAAAAACAAAAACACAAGAAACGAGAAATCAGCAAGAATCTTACACAAAAAACAGCGTATACCATCCCAATCTATATATCAGCCCACAAACGTGTACACTCAGTATCCCCAAATCGAGAAAGCTCATGTTGTTAAACAGCATCTAACTCTGCTTGTACTTTAAAAGATAGATCAACTGAGGTTAAATCTTCATATCTCAGAAATTGCTGACATCGACTTTGCCATATAACCCATTTGAGACAGGCGAAATAACATAAACAGTACTTCTGTTCCATTTTAACCATCCTGCAGTTAGTTGGCCATTTACTAAAATATCGTATGTGATTCCTGCGAAACAGGAAGTATTCCATAATGCATCTAACATTTGCCAAAAAGGACTTACGAAAGGGCACTCAAAAACAAATGGGACATAGCTTCCAACTGTCCACAATCCTGAAATAAACAGATCTTCCTGGACATAAGTCTCCACCACTCATTCACACTAGTGGGATTAGCGCCGGAGGCACTAGGACCCATCGGGAGCAAACTTTTTGCTGGAGGGTCGGCGCGAGAGATGGCGCCGCGAGGCATGGCGCCGCGAGCAGCGGCTTGAGCGGCAATGACCATCTCGGCGACGACCCTCCAACCGCCTCAGTTCCTTTTTTCCCGCCGTCGAGTGCGCTTCAGTGACGACGTCGCTCGCCTGTCGGGAGTCAAACTTCAAACTAGCGCATAGTTTTCAGTTTATTTTTTTGTAACATTATCTCGATAGTAGTATCGCTTAATTTTATTCTATTTTCGTTAAATTTTTCTAATATTTTAAATTTAACTTACTTGAAGAAGTCTCGGCCTACTGGACGGAGTCGACCATGAGCAGGTCAGGTGACGGTAGGGAGACTTCGTATGAAAGCTGTTCAGTCAGCCGGGCTGGGTCCGGTCAGCCTCCTTCTCCTCAGCGGGGTTCCGACAACGGTCAGTCCGATGCCCGGGGGGATGGGCGGTCCCCCCGTCGGCATAAAAATAAACGGTCGCATTCTCGGCACCGTTCGGCCTCGAGCTCTTCTTCGCCCACAGGTCAAAAAGAGAAGGCATCACCGAGGTCGCCTTCGGCTGTCTGCGCCGACGGTCGGGTTATCGAGAGCTAGTTGCCGCTTCCTTCTTCGGAGTCGCCAACTGCTGGTGACCATCGTCCTCGACATCGGAGCCCCTCCCCGCCTGTAGGTAGGGCTCCAGATGAGCAGTTTCATCAGTGGGCCACTCTTATGGAGCGATGGGCTTGGAGGTTGGTTCTCCTGCCTGGTGGGAGAGTACCAAGCTGATAATCCCCCAAAAGGGCGGCAGGAGAGCCAGAGCTCACGCGTCTAAGATAGAAGCCCATTAAGGATAGTTCTGCCGAATGCGGAATGTCGCCTGGCATGAACATCCAGTGCATAATGCTTAACGAAGGTATGCACTGAGCTCCAGGTGGCAGCAATATCAGGTATGGAATGAAGACAAGTATCCTGAAGGAAAATTATATCCCCCTGAAAATCATGCAACAAAGAAAAAGTAGCCTGCCTTTTAACTGCTGACTTTATACTATTCACATCGCATGAAGTAAAGGTTAGAGACGCCATTAAGGAGAGTAACGAAAACAACTAATACGTGTATGTATACCACATGACTGTCCAAATAATTTTTTCTTTTTACATTTCTTGGACTTTGTGACAACCCCTTGCCTAATTTCCATGGCATTTTCAGGTTCTGAAGATGCCTCTGATGAATCATTCAGATTCAGCCGAGTCCCCAATTTGCAAAACCGAAAAGGGGTTCTGTGACTCAAAAGGTTCTCTGTCCTGCAGTACGCATTTAGAGACAGGAGTTTGTAGGGCTGCTTTTGATCTGGTCACCACCTTGAAAAGACCCCTTGTAGTTGATACGGGGTGGCATACTCCGATCAGAAGAAGGGAGTGGTCCTTCAGATTGAGTGTTAAGAACCACTTCTTGAGGGGGGGGGAAGGTGCTGCCAAAATGTCCATATTTTCTGCTTGCTCAGGCCTAGGAGGGGACTCACCTGCCCTCTCTACTGGATGCATTGTTGGGGCAGAGGTTGGGGGGAGGACTACAGTCATTCTGCCATGGGAGGCAGGGCTCCTGTTTATCTGATCCTGGGGCCCAGTCTCAGCAGAAGTGTCATCTCCAACTGATTCAGTGATCAACTTCAGTCTTTCTTTCTGAGCCAGAACCACATAGACGTCTTGCTCTGCTTGTAATGCTAAATCCAGGCTGTTATGTGAGGCCAAGCTACAGTTACGGAAGGTGTGGCCATGCTCTTCGCACAAGTTGCACTGCATAGGACTGGTGCATGGAGCACTATTATGACCCAGTGTGCCACACAAACCGCACTTCATCTTGTCGCAGGCTTTGCTTAAGTGTCCGGTGTCCCCACAGCGATAGCAGGCCCGGGGCTGGTCTGCATAGAACACCACACCCCTATCTTGGCCTAAGAAAAACAACTCGACAAATGCTGAGTTTCCCCATTTTCTTGTTTCAGAGTTACTTTGTACCTCCAGCCCCCAGTCCAGAAGTGTTTATCATCCAAAATGAGTTCCGGGAACCTGTTGATGGTGCACCTTTGCTTAAACCAAAAAGTGATGTCCGCAGCGTTAACTCCCTCATTCCGGAATGACACCGTGATCCGCTTGAATGAGGGTTTTGTAAATGAAATAGCCAAAAAAGGCCCCCACATGGGGGAAGATTTCAACAACTGATACTGTTTCCAAAAACGGTCCAAGCCAGCAGAGTGCTTAAAACTGATGTCAAATATAGTGTCCCCGGGCATATGAATCAGTGCGTAGACCTCACAGGCATAGAACTTTCAACAATGTACGCCCTACAAAATGCCTTTCAGGGTGATCATCCATACTCCCTCTGCATTTCAAATGGACTGCATTTCGCCATTTGGCAGATTCAGCAGCCATCCTTGTTGCCCCCGGGAGGAGTCTTTCATGCACATTAGAGTGCCACACATTTGCCGAAGGAGGCACTTGGGCCTTAGGAACAGTCTCTTGCTCCTTATGGCCAGCGTTGGGCAGGGAGGTAGCCTGATTTTGTTCCATAGCCGGCTGCTGTGAGGTATTAGCTGCCACATTTGCTGAAGGAGTGGCTCGTGTCTCTGGAATGTTCTCCTGTTCCATACAGTCAGTATTGGGCAGTGGAGTAGCCTGATTTTCTTTCATAACCATCTGCTGTGCGGTATCCTACTTTCACTAAACCCCGCCAAAGGTAAATGTCCATCGGGCCTGGATTCCAAAATGCTCCTACTCTCAGCACCGGCCATAGCCCACCCTTTAACCATGCTCTATAACCTGTCCTTTAAATTAGGGGCAGTCCCCACAGCATGGAAACAAGCCACAGTCATCCCGCTTCCCAAGGAAGGGGACCGCTCCTCCCCCTCTAACTATCGGCCTATCTCTCTACTCCCCATCCTAGCCAAAATTCAAGAGCGCCTTGTTCTATCCCAACTACACCACTATCTGGATACCATCTCCTTTTCACCCCCTACCAGGCCGGGTTCAGAAAAAATCACTCCACCACCACCTCCCTCCTTCACCTCACAAACTCCATCCTTACAGGCATGGACAAAGGGGAAATAACAGCAGCCATATTTATAGACCTGGCAAAAGCGTTCGACACGGTCTCGCATCCTCTGTTGCTGTCTAAACTGGCCCAATCTGGACTGTCCAAGGGAGCAAATAACTGGTTCCAATCATACCTCTCAGGGAGGACACAGTCAGTCCTCATTGGAACAGCTCATTCCACCCCTCTCCCCATCACCAGCGGTGTACCCCAAGGGTCTGTACTCAGCCCACTGCTATTCTCAATATTCCTCAACGATCTGCCAATTGTCTGTACCCAATCTGCCATTCACATGTATGCGGACGACACTGTTCTATTCACCTCTGGTCCAACCACGTCCGCCCGTGACAGCCTGTCTACAAAAGGATTTCGACTCCATCCAACGCTGGTTCCTTGGGAACCAACTATTCTTAAACTCAAAAAAAACGGTCTCCCTCACCTTTGGCTTCAGGGCAAAATTAACCTGGCTTACCGAACCACCCAGATTCTATACCTTGGACAGAACACCACTTGCGACCTGTTCCACATATCGCTATCTCAGCATGTGGCTAGATCAGCACCTTGACTTCTCAGTACACATTGACGCTCTGAACAAAAAACTGCACCCCATGCTTGGTGCTCTCTATCGTAACAAGTATTGCATCCCGCTACCAACCAGACTAGCTATTGTCCAAAAAATGATCCTCCCAGTTATTGACTACGGAGATGTCATCTACGCCGCTGCCCCCCACACGTCCTTAATCAGGCTTGACCCACGATTCCACTCATTCTGCCGGTTCGCCTTGGACCGTTCTCCCAATACCCACCATTGCATCCTATACCAGTCCCTTGACCTCCCATCCCTCCATAACCGGCGATCGCTGCATGGTGCTAGACTCGCTGCCAAATTCTGGTCGCACACACTCCCCCCTCCTACCTATCTACATCCCTATCTGCCCTCACCCCACCTACTTATGATCTCAGGAACATCGACTCCAGGCTCCTGCACATTCCACATAGATCCACCAGATCAGGTCAGGGAGCTTTCAGTTTCAGATCGCCCAAGTTGTGGAACTCACTGGCAGCTGACATTAGACACACCACCAGTAACCCCCAACGTAATGCCCTTCTCAAATTACATTTCGCGACCAAATGCTCTTGCTTCCCCCCATCTCCTAAACTCCTCGGATAAGACCTAGCCTTTCTACTCAGGCTCTTGCACAACTCCTACCCTTTCTACCCACGTTATGCTCCAGTCTGGGCCCCATTTTCCTTTTGATACTGTCACATAGTGCTATTTAAATTGCATATGATGATCCTATTACTATTGTAAGCTGTATGCCTTACCCACCTTGTCGACACAATCGTTCTCACTATTTATTGTTGTATTTTTACATACTACTGTACTACTGTCTGTCATAACCTTGTCACATATGTATTTGAACTATTCTCTTCTCATTACTTCACCCTTGTAACCCCCTACCCCCAGGGCGCATCTGGAATCGAGCGGTACTCCGCTCAGTATGCCTTCCTGGTAAATCTCTTAAATAAATAAATTAGCTGCCACCAAGTTTGTGCAGTCAGTAACCTCTTCTGGGGGCAAGGCATCCCCTTCCACATGCCTGATTATCTGTAGAAGCCCAGGACTGTGGGTGTCTTCTAGGAGCAGCCCAGGCGCCTCAGCAGGGGTAGGGCTGACCTGGTGGTATTGGAAAATCCACACTGGAAGCTTGTGTGGAAGTGTCGCCTTGCATAACTAGTGAAGCCAGAGGTGCTGCTTCTGCTGCTGAGAATGTACCAGGGAGGTTTGTGTCCCATCCCTTCCCATCCAATGTTTTCACCCATCCAACTCCTTCAAGGGCAGCTGATACCCGGTGTGTTCACAGTAATCCCTGCCCGAACAGGAGCTGCTGAAGTTATTATTTATTTATTTATTTAAGAGTCAGATTAATGCCTTTGAGCCAGAGGCTCGTTTACAAAGGTTCCAAGTCAGGTGACATAATACAGAGCCATTGAGTTACATTGGTGAAAACATTGTACAGAGAGAGGAACAAGGGTGACACTAGACAAAATTGATATACGAAAGTGAAACCGCTGGTGGCTACATAACAAAAAATACAGGTTACTAAGTGCAGTGAACAGGTTTCTAAGTGCAATTGGGCAGAAACAGGCAGAGCAATTAGAGAGTGCATGGCAAAGCAACCACTTGTCTGTGGTAGTGAGGAATTGCCACGTAGGGGAATTAGAGTGTCTAGACAGATCCAGGACAAGGACGATATAAGTTGGGGAGGGGTGCAGCCAGGAAGGCATTGTCAGGTGGGGGGTGGTGGTGGGAGAAGGGGTAGGGGAACTGTTCAGGCAGTATGGGGTGCTGGGGAATGTGGAAGGCCCTCAGATGGCATTGATAAGGGCTAACAGTTGCAGGTGGTCTCACGTGCCAGCGGGTTGCGGAGTCTGGATTTTAAATGGCTGATTTTGCTGGACACAAAGAGTTCAGTAGGTAGGTCATTAAGACATTTAGGGCCCCTGTAGGAGAGGGATCATTGTGCAAGTGTGGTACGCTTAAAAGGCACTAGGAACACTCCTTTGGTAGCACTTCTGGTGTTCACGGTTGGGTGTAGTTGTATAGTCTGGAGGTGGACTCAGGAATAAGGCCAAACAATGCTTTTTTTCCCCAAGTAGACAAGCCTGGTATTTGATTCTGTGATGGAGGGGAAGCCAACCAGTGTCTGAATACAAGGTGCATATATGCTTCTGATACTCAGCACCCAGGACCAGGTGGCAGGCCTTGTTGAGGAGGGTTATGGTCCTCTTCAGGGCGGTGTCAGAGCCAGCACCAAAGATCACTAGACCATAGTCAACAATGGTAGATAACACAGAGCTGCATGTAACCAGTTTAAGAGCCTCCAGGGGCATAGAGTGTCTATGTCGGTAGAGAACTCCCAGTTTGGTGTTAGCTGTTTCGACAGTGTGTTCAATGTGTGCTATGAAGGACAGCGTGTCATCAAGGTATACTACAAGATATCCGAAGGTGCTGACCTGCTCTAGCAGCTCACCTTTTTGACTTGTTATGTGTAGGGGCCCATGCTTATACCTGTTTTGTGGCACCGTGAAGAGCATACACTTGGTTTTTTTGTAGTTGAGTAACAGTTTATGATGGGAGAACCAAGATTCTAGCCATTTAAAACTGGCCTGTAGGTCAGTAGTTATAGTGGTGATGTCCCTACCAGATGCAGAAATGACCACATCATCGGCATAAAGCATCATTTTTGCAGGGCAGGCAACAGGTAGTGAGTTTATGAATAGACTAAATAAGAGTGGTCCCAGTATGGAGCCTTGGGGGACTCCAAGGCTGACCTCCCTTGGCTCAGAGAGAATGTTAAGGATCTTCACACATTGTGTTCTACAGTACGTGAGAGGTATCTTTCGAGCCAGCTAACAGTGCTAGATGAAAGGCCTATGGCAAGGAGACACTGTAGTAGGAGTTGGTGGTTAACAGTGTCAAATGCCTTGGTGAGGTCAATGAATATAGATCCTGCTGCCCTTCCATTAACCAGAGCCTTGCAGAGCTGTGTAGTCTATCAGGGCTGTTTGGGTGGAGTGATGTTTACAGTAACCATGCTGCTATTTACTTAACGGGTTGTATTTCTCTAAACGCTCAGTAAGTTGGTCAGATACTGCACGTTCCAGGGCTTTGGAGAGAGGTGGTAAAATGGAGATGGGGCGATAGTTAGAGAGGCAAGCTCAGTCTCCACTTTTGTGGACCGGCATGACGTGCGCTGCCTTCCACTTCTTTGGGAATACGCCCATTCGTAGGGATACGTTCAAGATTTTTGTAAGTGGTCCAGCTAGCTCATTTAGTGTTAGGGCTACTAGCTTCATATCAGTGACGTCACTCCCCATCCTGGTCTTGCCCAGTACCCGCTTGACTTATTGTTTGGTCTCAGCCTTGGAGAGGTGTCTGAAGTAGAAAGGCAGTGGACCATTGGGTACAGTAGGAGGTGGGCTCGTTAGGGGGCTGTACAGACTGGGGGAGGGGAGGTATTCCCTGGGGAGCACAGCACGTAGGTCCATGAAAACAGTATTAAATGCATTTGCAGTGTCACTTGGATGCTGGAATGTACCTGATGGGGTAACTAGAAGATCAGAGTGTGCCTTGCTGGTCCTGCCTGTAAGGGTTTTCACTGAGTTCCAGAATTCCTTTCCATTTCCCCAACTCCTGTTTAGAAGATCTTTGTAGTAGGAGGCCTTGGCCTGCCTGATAAGTGTTATGCATTTATTTCTGGCTGCTTTGTAGGCAGTGAGGTCGACCAAATTCCCTGATGCTTTGGCCCTGTGCAAGAGGTTGTCCTGGAGTCTCATAAGGTTGGTTAGGTTTCCAGAGAGCCAAGGGTTAATGACCCCACTTACTTTTTTTGAGCTCTAGGGGCCAAAAAGTATCACAGGCATTTGTAAAGACTGAGCAGAAGTAGTCTAGGGCTTGGTTACTATCTCTGGCGGTGTCGAGAGGTGACCAATTAGTTAACCTTAGGTGCTGTCGGAAATATTCCAGCAGACTGGGTCTTAGCGTGCGAGTTGGGTGTTCTGAGGCGAATGCTTTGTGACCTTATTGGACCAGGTGCACATAACTGGGGAGTGGTCACTTAGGGAGTCAGATAGAACAGAGACCTCCATGATATGGTCGGGGCAGGTAGATAGGAGCCAATCGATAAGTGTACTCGAGTTGGTGCTATAATTTTTCCTTGTGGCTTGTGTGACCAATTGCGTGAGGTAGAGACTACATATTTTGTCTCTAGCTGCTGCTGCTGCTGCATCTTGGGATTGCCAATTGACATTGAAGTCTCCGACTATGAGCTGTTCCCAGTTTTGGCTGATAAGCCCTTGGTTACTAAAGAAGTGATCCAGTTCGGGTCCCTGTTTACCAGGGGGTAAATATACTATTGAGAGTATGAGGACCTTATTTTGTTGACCAGTAGACTTTAATACTGAGAATTTGCGCATCCTTGCTACGCAGACTGGCCGGTAGGACTTGACCACTTATATCAGATTTGATGTAGACCAGGCAGCCACCACCCCTCTTGGACAGCCTATCCTGCCTGAATATGGTGAAACCATCAAGGGCTATTGCAGTATCAGGGATCTTGGGAGACAGCCACGTCTCGATGAGGGCAATAACATCCGGTTCGATCGATTTTCACCCATGCCTGGAATTGCAGGAGCTTAGGCACGAGGCTTCCAATATTCAGGGATACTATCCTTAGATGGCCCAGCCTAGTGTTGTCTCCTGCTGGGGGACATCCAGGGTCTGGGTTCGGGTGCACATTGCCAGGCAGTATAAGCAACAGGAGGATCAGTTTTCTGAGGGGCCGTGGTGAGAGCAGCCAAGATAAGCAGGCTTGATTTTGCTTGTGGTTCCTGAGTTGTTTGTTGGAAGCTGCAGATGTCCGCCCATGCAATAAGGCAGCTATAGATACAGGACTAGGTACTAGTGGCAAGTACTGGTTCGGGGGGACCTTAAAGGCGGTTGTCAGGAGCTGGTCAGAAGAGGTATCCCTCAAGTTATTTAGGGGTTGTGTGTTAGGGGAGGTTTTGTAACCCCAATCAGGGTAAGACTTCAGCCAGCAGATGAGAATTAGGATCAATGTCCAGTGAATATGAGTCTGCATTCTAGGTAGGTAGAGTGCGTGTCTGTATGTAAGCATGTGGTGGTTGAGCTAAGCTAGTGGGGGAGTGGGCAGAATACAATGATAGGGACAGGCACAAACCTTAGTAGATGGTACTAGGTTCAGTGGTTGCTGCCCTTTAAGAGGGAGGTGTATGGAACTTGATACTCTCGGTATGTGTTGGTGGGTGGGAGGGGACAAAGTGTATTTAATTAAGGTTAGAAGTGGGGGGTGGGCGAAAATGTTGCCAAGCGAATGGTTCAGAGCACTACGAGTCCGAGTCCAGTTTAAAAACTGGAGATGCAGGGCAGCCTGGCCAACCGGGAAACTCCTGGGTGCAGAGCAATGAGGGCGAGTCCCTTGGTGGCACCAGAGTTTGAGTCAGCTCTCAAAGCCTAGTAGAGCTGTGGCTGTACGTGGTGGATAGTCTTGGGGGGGTGGGTGGCAACAGTTCTCCTCGCGCTGTGGAAGCGCCCAAGCTCATCTGGGTCTGGTTATGTGCAAGTTCAGGAGGGCTGTGGAGAAGGCACCTGTGGGAGAGAGGAATAGGTACAGGATTAGATAGTCCAACAAGAAGAGGCAGGGCACAGTAAAAACAAAAGAGGGCAATCAATCAGGCTGAAAGGGGCTAGTTGGGGGGGGGTCCAGATGGCAGGCTTGGTGCCGGTAGAATTAGCAAAGTTAAATTTACAGACAGAGGGTTGTCATGGTCAGGGGAAGGGCATAGGGAGAATTGCAGACGTGTAGAACCAGCAGTAAACAGTCCAAGAGTGTCTTTGGACTAATCACGGTTTCTAATCTATAAATGCCTGGCCCTGCTAGAGAACTTAAAATGCTCTAAATATAGCTGCAGTACAAGAACAATTCTGTGGGCTAGACACAATTATTAAAACAAGAAAAAATCAGTCCCAACTCTTAGTGCTCTAAGTAAGAACAACAATACATGCACAATTCTAAGGGTTGGGAGTAAGCCCAGGCAATACTGCTAAAATGAAACTTTTGCTGAGTGAAAGGTTCAGAGCACTATGAGTCCGAGCCCAGTTTAAAAATTGGAGATGCAGGGCAGCCTGGCCAACTGGGGAACTCCTGGGTACAGAGTATCCAATGAGGGTGAGTCCCTTGGTGGTGCCAGAGTTTGAGTCAGCTCTCAAAGCCTAGGAGAGCCGTGGCCGTACCTGGTGAATAGTCTTGGGGGGCAGGTAACAGCAGTTCTCCTCGTGCCATGGAGGCACTCCAAGCTTCACTTCCGGGCCACGGTTTACGGTGCAAGCCCAGAGGGCTGTGGAGAAGTGCACCTGGTGGATAGTCTTGGGGGGTCGGTGGCAGCAGTTCTCCTCGTGTCATGGAGGCGCTTCAAGCTTCAATTCCAGGCCACGGGTTGTGGTGCAAGCCCAGAGGGCTGTGGAGAAGTGCGCCTGGTGGATAGAGTTGGGGGGGGTCGGTGGCAGCAGTTCTCCTCGTGTCGTGGAGGCGCTTCAATTCTGGGCCACGGGTTGTGGTGCAAGCCCAGAGGGCTGTGGAGAAGTGCGCCTGGTGGATTGTCTTGAGGGGCAGGTGGCAGCAGTTCTTGCACCGTGGAGGCGCTCCAAGCTTCAATTCCAGGCCATGGGTTGCGGTGCAAGCCCAGAGGGCTGTGGAGTAGTATGCCTGGTAGATAGTCTTGGGGGATGGGTGGCAGCAATTCTCCTCATGGCATGGAGGTGCTTCAAGCTTCATTTCTGGGCCGTGGGTTGCGGTGCAAATCCAGAGGGCTGTGGAGAAGTGCGCCTGGTGGATAGTCTTAGGTGGCGGGTGGCAGCAGTTCTCCTCGCGCAGTGGAGGCACTCCAAGCTTCAATTCTGGGCCGCGGGTTGCAGTGCAAGCCCAGAGGGCTGTGGAAAAGTGCGCCTGGTGGATAGTCTTGGGGGCGCGGGGGGCAGCAGTTCTCCTCGCGCCATGGAGGTGCTCCAAGCTTCAATTCCGGGCTGTGGGTTGCGGTGCAAGTCTTGAGGGATGTGGAGAAGTTTGAACTGTGTTCAAGACAGTCTAATGTCCCAAAGTACCCCCAGAATGTCCAACAGGCCCCATTCATTTTTTTCTTTTGAACTTTGGAGGTTTTACCTTTTCCTGCCCATTTAGTCAACTTTGCTTTAGGAAAAACTGGATGCCCTTCTGGCAACTCCTGCACCAGAGGTAGCGGTTGGGCTGGTGTACCTGACTGAACAGTCTCAGTAGGCTCTTGGGCCTCTGCAACCTCTTTTACTGTTACTCCCAGCCCCAGCTGCTGTTCTTGAAATTACCCTGATTGCACAGTATCTCTGGCGTCCTTGAGTTGGTCTCCAGAAATCCCACTACCTGCATCTGCAGGTTTAGCTCCTGAGCCCTCCAAAATCTCCATGTCGTCCTCTATATTCTCCTGAGTCACCAGGCCACCTCTGGCATTCTCCTCTGGTGCAGCTCCAGAACTCAAGTCTCCGGGTACTGCCTTTCCAGACCCATTTCCATGTGGCACACGTGGTTCTTACCGCTTTTGCCTCCTGATGCGTTCCTGGAGCAGAGCTTGCCTTGCCGTGAATTGGCGTTCTTCTTCCAGCAACAATTTCTCCAGGTCCTCCATAGAATCCAATCATGCTTCCTCTGGTGTCTTATTCTAGGAGGTGTGACAGGCACCACCATTTACCTCCTGCTGCCAAGAACTGCTCGTTCCCATTGATAAGCCTCTCTGCATTTCTTCAGTATCACTCATATCAATAGCCATGCCGGTCTCTGTAGTGTCTGAGGCAAGGGAGGAGCACCTAGCCTTTCTTGCATCCATGTAGGCCGAAGTCACAAATGGACTGGCCATCTACAAGAGCTAGACAGTGCCCTCTCCTGCAGAGTAGGGTAATTTCCCTGGAGTCCTGGCCAAATTTTCCCCATTCACTAAAACAAAAAATACTACCAACAGCTTAATCTGGTTCAGTTTCAGTTGGCTACCATCTGTATCTCCCCCCTCTCCCTGGACGAGGCTGAAAATAGGCAGAATTGTCTAGCCCTCCATTCCCGGTCAACAAAAAACTAAAAAAAGAAGATGCAGAACACCATAGAATGGTGGCTGTGTCCTAACAACCTTGTGGAGGGAATCACCTTTGTTCACCCAGAGCCAATCTTCACCTTGACCACAGATCCATCTCTGGTGGGATGGGGGTGGGGGCTGAACTGAATGACCAGAGAGCCCACAGGTTCTGGTCGCTCAACAAGACTGAGCAGCACATCAGCTTGCTGGAGCTCTGCGTAGTGTGGATGGCATCGACATAGGTTGCTCTGCTAATTCGGGGTCAAGTCATGCAGGTCTAGACTGAAAACAAGATCAGTATGTTTTACCTAAACAAGCAAGGCAGGATGCACTCCTTTCCCATGTGTCACGATGTACTCCGCACATGGTTCCTGCTTCATAGCCTACAGGCATATCTCCTGGCAGTGCACATAGCAGGTTGGGTGGAGAACCAGCTATGGACACTCTCAGCCAAGTGGGAAATATGTTCCATGAGTGGTGGTCCTTACACCAGGATGTGGTGATGCAGCTGTTTTCAGCGGGTTACACCTCTGATAGACCTGTTTACCTCCTGGGAGAACAGAAAGTTGAGGCTTCTCAGTGCCTGCCCCCATCAGATGGGTTGATAGAGGATGCCTTCTGCCAACCATGAACTCTGGGTCTCCTGTACGCCTTTCCTCTCTTCCCTGTGACTCCCAAGGTGGTACTCAAAGCATATGGAGATGACATGAACCTGATCCTGATTGCTCCAGACTGGCTCAGACAGTTCTGGTTTCAGGATCTACTCAGCTTCAACAGCAGGTCCCTGTAGCAGCATCATCTTCATCTGGACCTGCTGACAAGACTGGAGAGAACAGTACAAGCTGAGGACCTTCAATCCCTGAACCTCTTGGCATGGTACCACAGTGGCTAAAGTTCCAGGTTTTGGGCCTTTTGGAAAATGCTTTTTTGGATGCATCCTGTAAGGAGTCGGCTTGTAGAATATACTCGTTCAAGTTGAAGAGGTTCTTGCTCTTGTGTGCTGACAGTGATATTGATTATCATGTTATTCCAGTGGCACAGATCCCTGATTACTTCTGGTCCCTGTCTCAATCGGGCTTATGAGCCATGACCCATAAAGTGCACCAGTCGGCCATCTCTGTCCGCTGGGTGCAAGTTGGCATTCCACTGGTGGTGCAAGAGAGAGTGGTTGTGAACTTTAGCAAAGGCCTGGATCACTTCTCCCTTCCAGTGCATGAACCTCTACCTCCATGGGACTTACTGTTGGTGCTTGCTAATCCGATGGGTAAACTATCTGAGCAGATCCACAAGTATAAGATGTCATACTTGTCATGGGAGACTGCAGTTTTGGTCTTTATTACTGCAGTCAAGTAGGTGAGTGAGCTCTGTACACTCCTGGAGTCTCTATATCTGGTATTCCGTAAGGACAAGGTTGTCCTTTGTCTGCATATAAAGTTCCTATCCAAGGTTGTCTCAGAGTTTCCCCTTAAGCAGATGTACCTCCTAGTCTATGTTCCGAAGCCTACCTCAGATACCAAGCATGTGCTCTGTACCCTGGATGTGCGCCGAGTGCTTCTCTACAAGAAGGAATACATGGCAGGGGTTTGTGACGATGTTCGCCAGCTGTTTGTGACCTATGCTGAAGCTGCTCTGGCAGACCGGCAGAAAAGCAGATGGCTGGCCACTAGATAACGTTCTTCATCGATCTGTGCTACAGGATGACTGGCAGGGAGCCGCTGAAGGGGTTGAAGACTCATACTACCAATCATACTACTTCCTCCATTGCTGCTGCCAGGTACATCCTGATCAAAGAGATCTACAGGGATGCTACCTGGTCCCGCCCATATACATTTGTATTCCACTACAGAATTGACATCCTCGGTCGTAGTGAATGCTGCATTTGGTGCCTCAGTTCTATAGTCTCTTTCACCAAGTAGTTTGGGAGTGCGTGCACCTTGACACCCTCTCCTGGAGGACTGCTAGGAGAAGTGTGGATAATGAAATAAATCTCAGGTGATAGAAATACAGTTTACTTACCTGTAACTGTAGTTCTGATATAGGTGTTCAGTTCCCATCCGCACAACCCACCTGACATCCCATGGCAAATGGTGCACAGACACCTATGCCCAGCATGTAGGATCTGACATCAGATGGGGTTGGAAACACAGGAAGAAACCAAGGGTGGTGGGAAGAGCCAGGACTGATGATATCGCGTGACTTAGCAGAGTCCAGCTAACTGCTGAAGTGTGGATGCGAACTGAATACCTACAGCAGAACTATGGTTATAGGTAAGTAACTCATATTTCCCCTCCCACCCTGGTCTACATTCTAGTACTACATAACCCCTCTCCTGACACATTCAGCACCCACCACCCCATCTTGCAACACGACTCAGTCGAACATAGAGGTGGGCAAGCTAGGAAGTTTTAACCTAGAGCCAAACTGGAGCTAAGGATCTGGTTTGACTCTACGAGCCAAAACAAAAGTTGAGCCATGGCTGCTGCAAGCTGTCTACATAGAAGTTGAACATTTCAGACACTACATGACTGCTTAGGCTGACAATAATGCTTACTTTGAGCATGACTGGCTTGGCTTGACCTTGGCTGCCAGTTGCTTATAGAGGTTGAGTCAAGCCGAGCCAGGCACTAAGCTCAAGCCAGACTCGAATCTGTTCCGGCTTGCCCACCTCTACTCTAAGAAGCACAGCATCGTCAGCAGGCAGAGGGGAGGACGGTGACCAGCACAGACCCCTCTTCTCACCACCTTGGTCAGCAACTATCTGGATGAATTCGACTGAATGCTCGGCTAGAAGTAGCTGTTTCTTCTGTATACACACACACACACACACACACACAGTCTCATTTATTCAGATGGCGGCTGGCTGAGGTGGAAAGAGGAGGGTCTGTGCCAGTCACCAACCTCTCCTGTACCTGCAGACAGTGTCATGTATCTTAGGGTGAGTTGGGTCAAGACAGGGGTAGAAGGTGGTGGGTGCTGAATGGGTGGTCAGGAAAGGGGGGGTTATGTAGTTATATAACACAGATCAGGACTGGAAATATCAGGGGAAATAGTCATACAGCAGGGATCTGGACGGGAGTGGGGTACCACTGGACTGTCAGGGTACTAGTCATACTTACGACAGGGATCAGGGCAGGAGTGGGGTACTACTGAACTACCTTGGATATATTTCTTTGTATAGTGGGATCAGGTGAGAACTGGGACAAGGGCTGACACACATCACAATGCCTTTGTGAATACAAATGTGCAGAGGCATTGTGCAAAGCTGCTAATGACCACATAATTGAATGCAAATGGCCCCTTAGTGCCTTGTGTGGTCGTTAGTTTACTGGCATTTGAATATGGCACCCAGGAGAAAGGGGCAGTATCCTGTTAGGGATGCACTGCCCCCCCCCCCCACCGTTCTTCCTAGTGTTTGTTGCCAGCAGGTGGCTGTGGTGTGTTGTTCTGTGCATCTACACATCAGGCAGTGCTAGAACAGCCTGATATTCGTACAGGCAGGGCATGCTGCCTGGATGAATATGCCTCACTAACAGCTGTGCAGTGTTTAGCGCATGGTGTCATGATTTGCACAGTGCACTTGGTCGCTTCCAAATATGCGGTCCATTGTGCATTATTTTATTTATTTATTTTTTCCCCGGCTGGCTCCCCCTTGGTCAGCTGTCCCTACCACCTTGCCCTATCCCCAGGGACTTACCTACTGCTCACCGGAGTGCACCCTGGATTGCCCCACAGGGGCAGGTTCACTCAAGAAGTCACCCCTGTTACTCCTCTTATGGTGCTCTAGTGATAACTCGGAGACAGAGTGCCTCACACAGCTGCGTGGGGCTCGATGTGGAAGGGAGATGTCCTCCATGCCTCAGCCAGTTTTACCCCTTGTTGGTGGGATGTATGGCATGCAGTGACATGAGGCGCATATGCGACAACGTCTGGCACACCTCCCTGAAGCCTGCAAGCATTGGCTGAGACATCCCTGGCCTCCACCAGGGGTTGGTCAAGCACCGAGTGCTACCCCACCCTCCCCCCTGGGAGGAGAGCAGTCCATCAGACACCCAGTCCTCCTCCTCTAGTCGACCCCTGATGCCCTAAGATTAAGTTTGATCCTGGGTCACCGACGTGGCAGCAGGTAAGGCATGGTGCCTCAGCCCTCCATGCGAACGGGCCAACCGTCCATTTTGCATTATAACAGAATGACAATTTGCAAGTGTAAGAAGTTGCAGAAGGGGGAGAATCTATTGTTTGCAGTGGACAGTGAAGCAGGGTTCTTGCCTAATGTGAGGCATGTCAAGCCAAGGAGTAGCTGAAAAACAGACATTTGCTTCCTAAAGACAGAAGAGGGGCTGCTCCGATAGCCCAGTACAGACTGTTGGTGTTCGAGAGCACACTCAAGTCACCACATCAGGAGGCAAGCCAGCCTGAGGTAGCTGCTGCATGGCAGTGTTCATCAACCTGGGTAGTGTCGATGGCAAGTTCCTGTGGCTGGGCCAGGAAGATTGTTCCTGCCACAGGCGACATGTTGTGTGCACGGGCACATTACAGACTGCACTTACATGAGGGATGTGGAATAGACCAAGAAAAAAGAAAAAATAAAGCCATCTAAATGATGGCCTGGGCTGCTGGCTTCCCCTGGGTCCTCGTGCCTGGCCCATGGCCTGGGCTGCTGGCTTCCCCAGGGTCCCCGTGCCTGGCCCACAGCCTGGGCTGCTGGATTCCCCTGGATCCTCATGCCTGCCCCATGGCCTGGACTATTGGATTATCCTGGGTCCTCGTGCCTGCCCCATGGCCTGGGCTGCTGGATTACCTTGGGTCCTCGTGCCTGCCTCATGGACTGGGCTTCTGGATTCCCCTGGGTCCTCATGCCTGGCTCACAGCATGGACTGCTGTATTCCCCTGTGTCCTCATGCCTGGCCTACAGCCTGGGCTTCTGGATTCCCCAGGTCCTTGTGCCTGCCTCGCAGCCTGGGCTGCTGGATTACCCTAGGTCCTCATGCCTGCCTCACGGCCTGGGCTGCTGTATTCCCCTGGGTCCTCATGCCTGTCCCATGGTCTCGGCTGCTGGATTACCCTGGGTCCTCGTACCTGCCTTATGGCCTGGGCTACTGGGTTACCCTGGGTCCTCATGCCTGCCGCATGGCCTGGGCTTGCTGGATTACCCTGGGTCCTCGTGCCTGCCCCACCTGATCACTGTCCACATAGTGGTTTGCCTCAGTGATGGTGGGGAAGAATGGTGCTCCTCCAGAGCCTCTACCTTGGAGGACAAGCAGTGAGAATAACTGGCTGGTTGCTAGGGCTTGGAGGAGATCGGGGGATGCAGACCTGAACAGGATATATTCCTGAAGCCAGGGTATATCCCTGACATGATGGACATGGCCAATGAGAAATATACTATGGAAAAAAAAGACTAGAGTAGAGGAACATTGTCCAGAAAACGTTGTGTGTCGTCTTTGACTATTTACTTGACAGATCTTACGCAAAATGTCCAGGGCCCTGATTAGTCTCATTAACTCCCAGTGTTCACTGCTGACCCTGTAAAGTAGAAAAACAGCTGGGAGGGTTCTGTTCCAGAAAAAGACATAAATCATGAGACTGGTCAGCATGGGGAGGGTGCTGTTTACCTCATCAGATACAGCATCTTTGAAGCACTTCATCTGCCCCACTCTTAAGATTGAAGACATTGGGATTAGCGGTGTGGGTAGCCTTATATTTGTCCTTTTCATTTTGTCCCTCATTAGACGTTTTAGAGATGTCAGGATGATGGTGTGTCTTGTTCGTATGACTCCCAGGTCTTGCAATCAATCTCATGAAACTGCCACCATCCTCAGTTTGGTAAAGACTAGGTAGTCTGTGTCTAGGGTAAGACACCACCACACTATAGGATAGTTTTGCAGGATGCTTTTTGAGACCAAGTCAGTTACACATACCTTTGAAATGGTAATAGGTGCTCTGCTGGTTGCTGTCATTCATCAACTCAGTTTACTATGTGGCCATAGTTGGCTGGTTGGGCTTCAGATAGTAAGCTTTTGTCAGCTTAACAGGCCTGTATTTTAGATTACATGGCCCTTGTACACACCAACAACACTAAAGTTGAGACCCTTACAGGTCAGTATAACAGCTGTTTTGCCATTTTCTATGACCCCAGTGGCAGAATGAACATAAGAATTTGCGAAGTTGCAATTCCAAGGCCACCCAAGAAGACACTTGGTTAAATGAGGGACTTTAATAGGAGTTGGCTATTTGCTATTAGCGTTTTTCAAACCAGCAGTCAGTTGTCCATTAAAGTTCCTCTGTGTAGAGTGTTTTTTCTGTTATTTAGCAGGTGAGCCCCTTACCAACTGTTTTTTTTATCTCTCCTTTGTTTATGCCTGCTGATAATGGGGTAACTCCCATCTGACTGACGTCACCCCCAGCTCCATCACCCACCATCTACAGATACTTACGTCAGCCTGCCTTGTTTTTACATTGCTTGCCCCACTCCCCAAGACAGGGCCCCTGGGGAGTGCACTTTTTCTGACCGGCTCAGATCTGGTCCTGGAGGCAGGTGCAGGACCTGCTGCAGGTTGGCCTTCATCCTGCCATCTGACTGGTTTTCCCACCATTTTCTCCTTTGGGTTTCCTGGCATGCAGTGATGCAGCATGTGAGCACTAACAGGCAACAGGCCCCCTCATGTCAGCCTCCACTTGTGCTGCCACCTAGCCTCTGCAGTGTGGCAGTCAGCAGTGGGGAACAGAATTCCTGTTCCCCCAAGGAGAGCTGTCCAGTGGGACATTTATTGCTCCTTCCCTGGTCAGCACTCTGCAACATGGGTCCTTTCCCGAACCCAGGTCACCAGAGTAGTGAGCTGAAGCCCTGTTGCTATGCTATTTGACCAGCCCTCCCTTCCCTGTCGGTAACAAGTACTTTAACTGTTCGTAACAAGCACTGAGATGTTTCTTGCTAAATTAGTAAATCAGTCCGAAACTCAGTTAAGAAATCCTTGCTTCCATGGAGTCAATATTGATCATTGGTTAAATCCAGTATCTTATTAACAGAGTTTGCTTTATATAACATTGAGAGTAACTATTTTTATATTTTTCTCATTGCCGCTCTTTCTCTGGCCAGAAGAGTGGGCTAGTGGGCCACTGCCATCATATCCATTTCTAATCTTACTCCATGCGCATGTCCGAACTCAGAGCTGTAACTTTCAATAACAACATTAAATACTGTAGGTTAGACTTCTCCGTTTTCAGCGGTGTGCAGCTCAAAGACTACTACAAGGCACGTTTCTTTTTCCGTTGTGAAAATGTGCCCTGCTCGGCATAAATGAGCGGTCCAGCACACACCAGGAAAATAACTAGTCTTATTTGTGTACAGGTTGCAGTTGTGGCCTCTGCTATCGGTGACATGGTGCCTCTCACTTCAGGACATAAAAATAATTTTAACTAAAAGACATGCCCTGCAACAGAAATGAAACTCTCTCACTGCAACTTGGCAGGTGAGTAGAGGCTGGGAGGAAAATGGGGTTTATGACAGTTTTCCTTTAACTTAACTTTGGTGTAACTCGATCAAGTGTGTGTGTAACCCCCCTGCAAATGGGGGTTCCCAAAAGACTTCCAGGAGCTTGCTTGAATGCTCCAAGCCTGAATGGTGTTTGGCGTTTAAGCCATTTATCAGTGAGTGTTTTTAGAGCCTCTGGTACTGTCTCTTTAAGAGCTGTCTGCTTGCAGACATAATTAGTTGTATGGGGACTGTGTGCTTCTGTTTGAGTACCACTGAGCTGCTGCCAATTCACTCCATTTTGCAGTCACTAGGAGTGCAAAGGGAACCTATCTGAAAGATGTAACTGTTTGCCAGAAATCATTTACAGTAATAATGAAATTACAGTTTGTCTAACCTGCTTTCTTTGCAGTCAGAACTGTGTCTGCCTAGTTCCCCATTCTGGTTTTGAACTGCTGAACTGGACCAATCAGTGTGGGGTAAGCTAGCTCTAAAATGGTGCCTTGGACGAATCAGAACTTGACTCATAATCTGAGCCAGCCACAAGAGGATTGTATGGGCAGTGACTCTGGAGATGTAGTTTTAGACTTCGGCGCCTTTTTGGACCAACAGCAGCAGTCTATTGTGAGTGACAGCCAATCCAGTCAAGAACTGGGAGGAACTCAAAGGAAGTGCCGGTTTTGTCTGTTGGAGTTTCAGTTTAGCTCTGGAGTGAAAGGGAAAGAAACCCTGTGCTCCTTCAGTGCACAGTTTCAGTCAAAAAACATGTGTAAGGCCCAGAGTTCCGGTCTGCAGCTTGTGTAACTGCTTGTTAGGACTGAATCCGTCCTGTGAAAAGAATCAAAGGATCTCTGAAGAGTAGAAACCAGGCTCACCCTGTAGAAGACTGGAGAAATTGTTGAATTGCACTCAGTCTGTCAGGAACTGAATCTGCTGTGTGTTCTCCGGGTATTGTGCAGTAATTGCGATCGGGATAGAGAAGCAGCCTGCCTGGTATAGTACTTTCTTTTACCATATAAATGTGGAAGAGTCTCGTGGAGCTCAAGAGTAGCCCTGCTGACGTTGAAGAACCCTTTTCTTGTTTGGAGGTCGGAGTACTAATTCAGGTCGCTCCCTGTTGAATTGCCACATTAAATCCAAATGGAATCACTGTACTGCTGACTGTTTAAACTAATTTTCTTTTCACTGTGTGAAAGGGCCCCTACCAGCTGCCATGGTTTGGACTAGCCACTAGGGCTTGGGTACCCAGGGACAGTAACTGGTAGGGATAGGCCTGTGCACAGAGCCATAGGTAGATAGTAAAGTGATAAGCTAATTAACCTGATTTCCCCTGTCCTTGTTATATCCACCTAAATAAATCAGAGCTGCTTGTTTCAGCAAAGTTATACTGCCTGAGGTATTTGTCTATGTTAAAGTACTGTACTGTGATTGTTGCACTGTATCTTATTTCACAGGAGGTCCGGTGCGGAACTAGTCCTGGGGTAAGTGTATACTGTGAAGGTAATTCTGATATATTGTGTGGGCCACTAGTGGGAAGAAAGGGGGGTTGCAGTGTCCCAGAGGGCTGTGACCAAGTAAGTTTAACTATTGCAAACCCTGACCTCTGGGTGGAGGCACCCGCCATTGGATCCAGGCCCCTCAACCTGTTAGTGGCAAATCAGGCAGGGGTAGTAGCCCCTGGGATAGCGCCATCTAGGGGTTACATGTGAAAATGAGTTGGGGATTAAGAAACCATTTGATACTGGTTGCTTGAAGCCAGGTATGTTGTTACTCTCTACCTTTCAAGTTGGACACTGTGTGAGGTTGTGGCAAATTGTCACAATGTAAATTGAGTTGCCTGAGTGGGAACATGCAAGAGTGCCAACAGCTGTATCTAACAGCACTGGTTACCAGGGAAGATGGACCTGAATCCCTGACAGGGCTGTGTGATGTAAGACGTCCTCCCTGCAAAGGGCAGGGTGGGGGAGTAAATCGGCAGCAGCCACTGCAGGCTAGTCACTGCTCAGGGAGAGTGATGTTGGCAGTCTGGAAATGAAACAGGCTGCACTGCGGAGACTCAGAGTGAAGGACTGGTAGCTGGGGCAGACTTTGGGGGAAGGGAGGAGACTGGCTTCTAGGACACTGGGAGAGGAGCACATCTGGTGCACTGCCAGGTCTTTGCAGTGTACTCCATCTGGAGGTCTGGGGTTACACCTGCAGCCACTGTGGGATGGCTGATGCTCTCAAGTGGTACACTGCCAAGCTTGAGTGGCAGTTGGAGACATCATAGGATGTGAGCAAGCAGCTAAAGAGGCTAGGATAGAGGAGGCAAAGAACATACGACAATAGGCTGGGAGAAGTGGGTAGCAGGGATGAGTAGTGTTCTGAGAAGGATCACAGGAACTGTGATCTCTAGTGGTAAGGATAGGGATGCAGCTGAGTGGAGAAGGGAAGTAGAAGGCATGGTCCTGAGGGAGCACTGTTGCCTGTGGACACCAGCAACAAGTACCAGCATATTCCAGGCTAGGGTGAGGGCTGGTCAGGAGGTGATTGGGGCTGGTGGGAGAATTCCAGGAACCAGAACATTCAACCTTCTAAAAAGTGGAAGGATCACAGTGGCAGAAAGATACTAGTCATTGGATATTTCATAGTTAGGGTAGTGGGTGAGGTGGCAGTTACATTGCTAAATGAGAATGGTAGGTTCAGTGAGTTGGTTTGCTTGCTTGAAGTACAGAACAAATGAGTGCCATCCAGAGCAAGCAGTGCAGCTGGGGGGGGGGGGATTGTAATCATCCACGTTGACTCGAATAACATAGGGTATATTAGTCCAGAGGACATGAGGAGATCATTCATGGAACTAGGGCTATTCCAGAAATGAACACTATTCAGGGTGATATTTTTTGAACACCTTCTAATCCTTGAGGCTAGTGAGGAGTGGCAGTGATTCATTAGGCAGGCAAACACTTGGGTGCCTGGTGTAAGAGGGAGGGTCGTCCTTGTCTGGTCAGCTGGAGAGCTTTTTTGGGGCAAAGGATGCCTGTATACCTAGAAGGGGTTGCACCTCCACCAGGAGGGAATTGGAAGTACTGGCCAGGAGACTAGACAGGGCAGTCAGGAGGAGATTAAACTAGAGGATGACGGGGCAGAGGGCTGATGCAAGTGATCACCCAGGGCAGGAGGCAGATGCAAGGTATCACCAATGGAAGGATATGTAGAGGATCACCAAGAGAGGAGCCGGGGGCATAGACTATTACACTATGGTGATGTAATCTATAGTGCTGTCCCCAATCTGTCCTGGCCCGGCTGGACCCACTGTTCTACTCTGCCATTTTACTTAAGGCTGCCCCTCTCCCATCACCACTGTTTGCTTTATTCTGAACTTTAATTTCCTACCTTTGTTGCTTGGCACCTCTATTACTGTGCTGCTCTTATAGATTAGTTTTGGTTCTCCCGACCCCCCTTTCTGTGCCTCCTTCTTCCTCTCCCCTCTAGTCCTACTTCCTTAGGAATCCTGATTTTAGGTCCTTCCTTTTCCCTTTCTTCAATACTTCTGTTGGGCAGGCTTCTTTCTCGTACAAACTTCCCTCTCTCTGGAATAAACTCTCACTCTTACTTGGATTAGTCTTCTCTCTTTTCTCGCTAAACCCCCTGTTCCTGCCCTCACAGCCCATGCTTGCTCCTGTCCCTGAACACTCTCTCCCATAGTGTAGGTTATGGCTGTTTGTTCAGTTCAGTTTCTGGTGACTGTCAGTGGTTGTCGTTTCTGCCACGTGCTGTTGCAGCTGTTATGTGTGCATATTGCACCTTGTGAAGCCATGGTGTACAGTAGATACACTGCACTATACACTGTCTCATGCAGTGTTGCACATTGTATAATATTTTGTGTAGATGATTGCTGAGGGTTACTGTTTGTGTCTTGTGTGGAGATGCTTTGTTCATTACAGTCTCATTATATACACAATTGCACCATATGTGCTTGCTGTTGTTATATATGATTATTTTTGTAATTCTTCCTGTTCCATCCCTGTCCCCTGGAATGCACCTGGAAAAGAGCTTCAGCTCTAGTGTACCTTTCCAGGTAACCACATTTTAAAGAAATAAAGGTAATTTCACTTTGCATGCATTTTAAGATGTGACGGGGGTTAGTATTATATGTGTATATCCTCTTAACACGCACAAGTGCTGCAAAGTAAAATAATTGTAGCTAAAGGCCAGTGCTGTTTGCCATGAGTTGCCTGCCCTGATGGTGTCAGCTTCTCTTTATCTCTCAGTGCTTTAATCCACCCCATTGCAGAAATGAGTAGATGCAGGGCCCCACTGGAAACCGGATGTTGCATCTTAGCTGGGCTATCTTGGGTAAATATTTAAAAGATTGTACTTTTTATAGACGAAAACTAAGCCAACTGCAACAAGAAAACACTTTTTCTGGGGATGTGGATATGATGTTCAATTCCACACTTCTGGCAGTGTTCCTTTCCCTTAAATTCCTGCTGGAACATCTTCAAGCTGGCTCCTCCCACCTGTCGTCGAGGCACAGGTCAGGAAGCATAGGAAAACCAGGAGCAGTTATAAAATTCACAAGTAGCATTTTATTATTGTCAATAACAGTAAAATAAAATATAAAAATTGTATAGAAACTATTTACAAAGGCAGTACAGGGAAAACAAAGTCCTTCATCTGAGAGTATCTCTAATTCCAAGTTTCAGTCTCTCAGTTTGTCTAGCAAAAGATTGCTGCACTTTTTATAAGTTTTTGCATGATAATTAACTTCTTCATCCTGAGCTCGTTAAGGAGACATCTCATAAAATGTATCAAAGTTCTTGTCAATTTCTTAGCAGAGCACGTTTGCAAATAGAACAGTGTCCAAAGCTGGCCTCCTGCTGACAGCTCTGCAAAAGAGTTTGCAAATAAGCCTGAGAGGAGCTCAAACTGCATCTCAGGTTAACCCCGTAAATTCCCAATAGTTTTTTGCAATCATTTTAACAGTATAACTATATACAGTTTCAGACAAGGGATCACAGTTTCACAAAAAGATTCACATATATTTTTATAACCACAGATACACAAGGGGGAAGAAAAGACAGAAACAGCAAGTGAAGGCGGAGAGATAGTGAGAAGCGGAGAATTACTAGACTGTCAGAGTGATCATTTCCTAGGTCTCACGAGAACATTTGGTTGCACAAACAGTCAGACAAGAGACAGACAAGAATAGATCCTTGTATTACACTCTTTCTGCATAACAACTGGGATAGGGTCTTATTCAACCCTGTCACACCACCCACTCTGATGGTAACTCCCTTGGCACTGCCCCGTGACATCAGATCTTCCTTTCTGCTGAAAGAAGGTTTCCTCCTTACTGCTCTTGCACTGAGTAGGCCCTTTGCTTTCAAATCTCCAAACTTGACTCAAGTCTTCAAGCGTCTTTTTAATCCTTTCAAAACTATCTATGCCTCGAAGTCGGAGCCCGGTTTTAAAAAATTTGATTGCGGGCAGAAGATGTCCCAGACAGACCCGCACACCTCATGCGTCTACTGTCTAGACCATGATTATGATCCCCAGGCATGTGGTCTATGTTGCACCGTGCACCCCAGTACTCTGGAAGACCGGGCACACTCAACTCCTTCTAGGGCAACCAGACGAACGGGACCTGTCCGTTTGATCGAAAGACACCCGTCGGGCAGTCTCCATGGCTGTGGGGTCTGCAGAACAACTATGGCTTTTGAAGTGGTGGCGGCTAAAGCTGTGAAGCATGCCTCTTCAGCTTCGGCCTTTGTGCCACTTTCTTTTGGCGCCACCTTCACGGGGGGGGCATTTAGGGATTTGTGCCAGTCCATTTCCACCCTCGAGTAGGGTCCCTTTAAGGGCATGAAATCCTCAAAATCTTCAAAAAAGGAGACTAAGAAAAAGTCTTGATGATTGTGGGATCGCGAGTGCTCTTGGGTCTTGAACTCCTGCGCTTCCCTGGAGGTTTCAACTACGGTCAGTCCTTCTGTCTAGGCCACTGGCTCCATGGTCTCCCTGTCAGACAAGTTGCTCGAGACTTTTCTTGAACTGGTCAACATACCATCGCAGGACGAGGTGGTTACCTCACTTTCTAGGACTCTGGTTCTACCTGTTACCTCTCAGGGTGGGTCGGACCAGCATACTGATCCGGTCACTAACCCTCGGGATCCCATTACCTCGGAAGATCCTCAGCTTTTGCAGGTTCCCTCCATTTCTCACCACCAGGTTCCCTGATGGTCGAGGTCATGATGCCATACTCCGGAGTCAAGTAGCCCACACCGACATTGGCATTCCCGCTCTAGGCAGTCGGGCAAGCAGTGCCACTATTCTTCCTCTTCTTCCTCCTCCTCCTCCCGGATGAGGAAAGGCTCTGACACAAGATGTGCCGGCACTATGAAGAGCTCATGTGACAGCAGCTCATGTTTTTTGGGGTTCAGCCGATTCCAGCCCCTACCCTGGCTCTTCTGTGGCTCCTGCCACTGAGGCCCCTGCCTACTCCGGCTCTGCTGATTCTGGCCTCTCCGCCCATCCCAGTGGAGCAGCTGCCTAAGCAGCCAAAAGAAGATTCCCCTCTTAAGGATGCCTGTACCACTCCCGGCCTTCATCGTCGACTGTCAGTCTTCATGATTCCCAACAGACCCTGCAGCTTCAGCTGGGACTCATATGGTTGAACGCTTTATGGTGAATCCTCAGAGTCTGAGGACTCCTCCCTGCATTCCCGTCCATTGGACGCCAAATTGGGGGAGGATTTGTCTATGGAGTATGGTCCCACTTCTTTCGGAGGCTTGCTCCATTTGATTTGGAATCAACCAGGATCCAGATGGAGCCCATCCAAAAATGAGCCAAGTATCCCTTGACTGAAATACTCGACCTAGGGGACTCTCCTGGGGGTTTCCTTCCCAGTTGGTGAGGCCATTCTAAGGCCCCGCTCTGGAGCTTTGGCAGCACCCTGCCTCCTGTCCTGTGCTGTCGGCCCATGTGGTCCAAAAGTATGCGGTCCCTACGGGTTCCCTGACGGGTTTCACCGAGCATCCCTCTACTGAGGGTCTGGTGGCTGACTTGGTCTTTCAGCCTACTGGCAATGTCAGGGATGTGGACAAGTCTCCCAACAAGGAATCCAAGAAATTGAATCACATGGACAAAAATATCTATGCGGCCTCTTTGCTTGGCCTTTGGCAGACGAGTTCAGCCCTTTTGATGGCCCATTTCGCTCATGCCCTTCTTGATACTCTCGATGAGGTGCTTCCTCAGTTCCTGGCTGACTTACAGACCACGGTCAAGCAAGTCTGGTACCAGGGCCAAACAGTGGCAAAACAGCATCTCCAGAAGGCCATGGACATCAGTCATTCCTGTGCCCGGTCCGTGGCTACTGCGGTGGCCATGCCCCGCAGGGCTCGGCTGTGGATTTCTACCTTTACGGCAGATACCCAACCCAAGTTGGCGGATGTCCCCTTCTTGGGCACCGACTTGATCAGGCTGGGAGTGGAAGGACACCTCACTCATACTGAGAAATCCAGTGCCACCCTGGACTCTGTCACCTCTACCCAGAGGGATCCCAAGGGCTTGAAGCTTCAGAGGGAGAAGCCCTTTCGGCCCCTCTCTGCCCCTGTGGCCAAGCCATCCCAGCCCCCCAGCTGGGCAGCAGACACAGGCACTAGTGAAGACACCAATAAAAGTGTGCTGCAAAGAATATTTATCACAGTCATTAACCTGGCCATTTTATTTTTATGTTTTATTTTATTGAAATATAGGATTACAAATACCTTTGAGCAGGAACTGCTCAAAGGTTCCATGTCGAAGGAATGGGTGGTATACATACATACAAAGGTCAACATAATAATGCATAGTTACACAATAACAAGAAGTAAGAGACTAAGGCTTAGAAAATTCCATTAATTCAAAATGTGCCAAATGTTAGGTAGCATGACATACCAGCCAAGGGCAATCTTGGAAATAAGCACTGCAGGTGAGAGGGAAGGGGGGTATGCAGGCAGGAAGGCCATTGTCGGAGGGTAGAGGGTGGGGGTAATTTCAGGGCATATTTCATGCCAGAACATAAAAAGAAATGCATAAGAGCTCTTTGCTTGATGCTATTCTTGTTTAAAGAAAAGCAAAACGTTGAATAAAGAAACTTGATAACCCCAAAGAATGGTGCACCCTGTAAACTATTTCTGGAGGTTTCTTCCTGTGTGTAATGTCCTCATCTATTAAAGACAGTCAAGACTGTCAATTTTTGATAGCCTTATGAAAATTTGTTGTGTGAGGAATCATGGGGGGTGGCATCACAGACAGCAGTACCACCCCTCCTAAAACTATTGGAAGAGCATTGATCTAGGGGTACCTACATTATCGATTCTTTGGGGTCTACCATTCAAGTAGTCTCCTGGGTAGGAGAACCCTCCATTTCTTGGTGACCCTCCTGCCACTGAAACCAGGGTTGCCACCTGTCTAAGAGCTTGGGTAACCGCCCTACAAATGGGGGTTCCCGAAAAGTCTTCCTCGAGCTTGCCTAAATGCTCACTGCCAGGCTGGTGTCCTACGTTTTAGCAGTTTAAATGAGATTGCCAGAGAGTACCTGTATAGCCGCTGTGTACTGTCTCTTTCAGAGCTGCCTAGTTTGCAGTCATAAGTAATCTGAGAGGGAGCTCTGTTGAAAGATGTAACTATTTGCTGAAAATCATTTAGAGTGATAATGTATTTTGTCTAACCTGCCTTCTTTGCAGCAAGGACTGTTTTGTTTGTCTCCACTATCTTGGTCCTGGACTGCCGAATTGGACCAATCAGTATTGGTGGGACCTAAAATGGAGCCGGACTACAGGAGCTGTCTGGAGTCAAAATCTGTAGGAATTGTAGTTTGGGACTTTTGGCGCCTTTTTGCAACTGAAGAGGGAGCTCTTGCTTTGGCCGACAGCCAAATCAGCCAACCGAACCTTTTGGATCTGAGGGAAATACCTAAGCTGCCTGCTATTTAAGGCAGATCTAAGTTGGGAGCTGAAGAAGCACACAGCTCAAGTGATTTTGAGCAGCAATCCTGAGTGGATTCGCATGGGAGAACTGTGAAAGCACTGAGTTTTGGCCTGTATGTCTGCCTGCTGCCCCTGAGAGGGAGAAAAGATAATTATTTCGAACTAAATCCAAGTTTGTGAGAATGAACCACTGATTTTCTACCAGGCTTATACCTGAAGAAGACCGAAGAGTTTGCTGAATGCGATCGGCCTGTCAGCATTTCCAGCTGCTTCTGAATCCTCGGTTTGTGCAGAGATTCTGCAATAGTGAACGGAGAGTGGTTTGCCTGGTACAGTAGAATTTCCTTACATGTAAATGTTCTGAGAGTTGTTAGTGGGTCGTGATTCGGTTCCCCACTGTGTGAACTGTGTTCTGCTTGCTGGAAGCTGTATCCAGCCTAAAACGGACTGTATCCGAATCTGTCTCCATTTGGCCAGGGCCTTGCCACAGTGGTCCAGCCATACTACCCACTGCACAGAGAAAGCCATCGATGAGAGACCTGCCTGAGTAATCAGCCCCCTGCTCCACACTTGAACAGGAATGACGCCTTGGCGAATCGTGTGGGCACTGCATCTCCTGGCACTCCAGATCAACCACCTGCGGTCTCAATTTTCATCCAGCCTGTGTCCAGTCGTGGGTATCATGAGTAATCATCAGGGTAGCTCCCTGCAACAACAGCCTAATCTAAAAGTGTGTCATCTGATTGTCTTGTTGTTCCCTTTTCACGAACTGAGCCCTCCGGATCCGGATTATAATTAGTGTGTGTGGTGCATGTTTTTTTCTTCCATCACAGGGCCCCAACCAGCTGCAACGTTTCTGGCTAGCCCACCGTTCTCCATCTGGGTACCCAGAGCGTGTGACTGTTTATAGACCCTGAAGTGCATGCATAACTGTTGGAATGATAGTCTTTAAGCAAATTAACCTGATTACGTCCCTCCCTTGTTCAAGTCCCTTAAATAAATCAGATCTAACTTTGTTTTCCATTTACCCTGACTGTGGTTCCAGTTTGTGCAAGAGTACTGTACTGCTGTTATTTGCTGTGTATAACCTTGTTTTACAGGGGGTCCCCAGGGCCGAGCCAGAGGAAAGCCCAGGTGGTAAGTGCAAACATTGTGGGTACTTGTGTGGTGTATCAGGGGTATTGTGAAAGTGATTATTGTGTATTGTTCCAGCCACTAGTAAGGAAAGAAGGGGGTTACAGTATCCTGGAGGGCTGTGCCCAGGTTAGCTTGACCACTACCAACCCTGACCTCTGGGTGGAGGCACCCGTTTCAGAACTCAGGCCCCTTAACCTGCTACTAGCCAAGCAGGCAGGGGTAGTACAGTGCCTTCAGAAAGTATTCACCCCCCTTGGAATTTGTCACATTTTGTGATGTTGCAAACTCAAATTAAAATACATTTACATGGGATTTTTTTGTCAAGTATCTACACAAATTACTCTATAATGTCAAAGTGAAATGAAACTTCTGGAATTTTTTGTACATGTAATTTAAAATAAAAACCTGAAATGTCTTGATTTGATAAGTATTCACCCTTTGCTATGACACTCCAAATTGAGCTCAGGTGCACCAATTTCCTTGTGAGATCACTCTAAAACTTGAATGGAGTCCACCTGTGGTCAGTTCAAATGGTTGACATGATTTCAGAGGAAATACACCTGTCTATATAAGGTCCCACTGTTGACAGTGCATGTCAGAGCAGAAACTCTACCATGAAGACCAAGGAGCCGTCCGTAGAACTCCGTGATAGAATTGTGAGGTGCATGGATCTGGGGAGGGGGTATAAAAACATTTCTAGAGTGCTGAAAGTTCCCAGGAGCACAGTCAAGTCCATCATTAGGAAATGGAAAGATTACGGAACCACCCAGACTCTTCCTAGAGCAGGCCATCCTCCCAAACTGAGCAACCGGGCAAGAAGGACCTTGGTCAGGAAGTGACCAAGAACCCAATGACCACCCTGACAGAACTACAGAGTTCCATGGCTGAGATGGGAGAACTTGTCCAGAGGACAACAATCTCTGCAGCACTTCACAGATGTAGCCTCTATGGGAGAGTGGCTGGCTAGACGAAGCCACTCCTGAGAAAAGGCCACATAATAGCATGCCTGGAGTTTGCAAGAAGACACGTGGCAGACTCTGAGACCATGTGGCAAAAGATTCTGTGGTCTGCTGAAACAAAAATTGAACTCTTTGGCCTGAATGCAAAGCGCTATGCCTGGCGCAAAACCGAACACAGGTCATCAGCCGTGTAACACCATCCCTACCATGAAGCATGGTGGTGGCAGCATTATGTTATGGGGATGCTTTTCAGCGACAGGGACTGGGCACTTGTCAGGATAGAGGGAACAATGAATGAAGCCAAATACAGGCACATCCTTGAGGAGAACCTGCATCAGTCTGCAATAGACCTTGGACTGGGGCGAAGATTTATGTTCCAACAGGACAATGACCCCAAGCATACAGCCAAAGCAACACTGGAGTGGCTTCAGAACAAGAAGGTGAATGTCCTTGCGTGGCCCAGACTTGAATCCCATTGAGAATCTGTGGAAAGACTTAAAGATTGCGGTTCACCGACGCTCCTCATCAACTTGACAGAGCTTGAGCAAATCTGCAAGGAAGAATGGGCGAAAATCCCCAAATCCAGATGTGCAAAGCTGATACAGACATACCCAAGAAGACTCAAAGCTGTAATTGCTGCCAAAGGCGCTTCTACAAAATCATTTCAATGCATTAAAAATTCTGGTAGTAACACAACAAAATCCAAGGGGGGTGAATACTTTCTGAAGGCACTGTAGCCCTTGGGATAGCACTACCTAGGGTTTCACTTGTCCTCCCTAAGTTGTAGCCTAGCTGTTATTGTTTCCATTTCATATACCCACCTCATCTGTTTGAGCCATTCTACCATGTGTGGCAGCTCTTTCTGAAGCCAATGGGCCTAATACATTTCATTGCTACTGCAAAGAATATCGGTGCCATCTTGCGTCTAGCCGGACGCATACAGACCACTGTTGGGAATCCCAGCACCCAATCAGAAAATGTATTTGGGATCTCCTTTTGTAATATTTGCTGGACATTTTGTTGGACATCTGCCCAGAAACCTCCTAACTTGGGGCAATCCTGAGAACCTATGCCCCTCCAACAATCAGCAGTGTTTGCAAGGTTGAAATGTTGTGTCACTGTAGATATCCGGAAAGTCAGATGTTTTTGAACAGCCAGTGGAACATGAATAGTATGTGTATTGATGTGATATATTTAAAATTCTAGTAGGGGCAAAGCTAAAACTTTCTAACATTAACGTTTAGTGCACTTGCTATAAACATCATGGGTTTTGAAGAAAATATATGGCAGCTCCCTGCCTTGTTTATTTGCATCAATAGCACTGCCTTCTCTGTTGGTTGACATTTGTTTCTACATAGTCCATGTCAGAGTTGGATTATTCAAAGCAGTCAAACAACATCACCCCAGTCAGATTAGACATGCCATGGTGGGTTTGACAAAGGAGTAGGAGTAAGAACATAAAGAATATATTGCACTTAGAAAAGCAAATGTAAATGTATTAAATAAATGATTAATTTTAACTTGCAAGGAGCTTTTTTTAAAAAAAAACAATAAGGGATTAGGAGGCTCACTCCTTCTAATAGTTTTTTTTTTAATTTCTGTTTATGCTCTTATGCTCCTTCTCTTCAGCCCCTCCAAGTCCCTCAGGCCTTGCGAGAGCCACCCGAGCAGTCACATACCTCCATGGAGCTCTGGCTTTGCCCCCCACATGGGGTCGGTTCCCCCAAAACTTGCACAATTCTTCAGGCAGGTGCCGTGATCTGGAGAGAGATGGAGGTTCAGAGAGCTCCCACGGGCCTTCATCACGGAGGTGTCTGGGCTATTTTCCTGTTTTTTTTCCCACCCATGGAGACGTCGCATATGAGGATCCTGGGTGACCCAGCCCACACCATGCAAGTGTCTGGATATCTCCCCCTACCGTTGTCCTTCCATCTGCACTGCCATCTGTGGTCACCCAGTTGGCAGCATTGTGTCGGGAGATGGCACCCTCCCTCCCCGGAGGTGGTGAATATCCTCTTGGACGCTCAGTCCTCCTCCCCTCCCCAGGAGGCTCCTGACGACCTAAGCCTGTTCCTGAACCTGGGTCACTGTTGTCACCGATGATAGCGCTACTGCTGCACTGATGGGCCAGCATCCAATAGTTTCTTCTTATTGACGGGCAAAAAAGTTGCTAATGTTTCATGGCTTATGCACCATTTTGTCATGGCTGCTGTGGTATCTCCTGGTAATATAATGTTGTTTGTCCTCTGCAGTCTCTATGAAACTGTGGTTTTTAATGTTTTATTCTTATGCAGCACACCCTGCCTTCCCCTAGTTCCTTAATTTTAATTTTACAACCCCTTTTGCGTTACTGGATATATACGAGTTGAGCTGCCAGCCTCTGAGTCGACTTGCAGAAGATTAAAAACTGCAGAGGTCAAACAACGTTATATTATCCGGCAATACCACAGCTGCCCTGGGAAAATGGCACATGATCCATGAAACACTGGCAACTGTGGGTTTTTTTGGGTTGTCAGTAAAATCTAGAACCTAGTAGTAGAGTGAGCCTTTTTACCCTTTTATGTTGGAATTTGCTGTTGCAGTTTGTATGCATTGCTCCTCCAAGACCAGTATATTTCATACTCCTATTCCGGGAGGTGGGCATCTTGGAACAACCTTCCTTTTTGTTTATTTAAAATCTTTTTCACCTCTGAATTTTCCCCCGTTTTGGTTCCCACTGTCCCCATCCTTGGTGTTGCCAGTCTCTAGTGCTGAACGCTTACCCCAATTGACAGCTGCTTCAGAGTCCACACCAGTGCTTCACTGTGGATGACTGGTAGAGTACGTGAGAACATTAAGCATCATACACACACTCCCTCTCCCCTCCAGGAGTCTAGCACCTCCTCTCTGTGCCTCACCTAACCTCCAGTCAGCCACAGCATGGGATTCCTGTGATCATACACAAGTTCTTGTTTGCCACGTAGGTGACCACAGGTGGCAGCGCAGTCTGGAGCACGTCAATGGGCAGGGAGACACTGGCAGATGATGGGCACTCTTGTATGCTTGTGTCACATCCATAAGCTGGCATCTCAGGAGGGTGAGGGAAGAAACAGAGGAAAATGGCAGGCCTGGGGCAGCATGAAGGATTGATCCTCCACTGGCTCTGCACTTGCAGTGTGGCTGCCCATCCCAGAACCAGATCCTCGTGTGGCTTTTGGGGCCTTGGTGCCCATACCATGGGGGAGGGGGCTGTGGGGGTGACAGATAGGGCAGTTGCCGCTAAGTCCACAAGGTGCCAGGGAACAGGGCTGGCAGTGTCAGTATGGAGGGGGCACAGGCCTGCATGGCGGGAGGGGAGGAAAAGGTCAACAACAAAACAAATGCCAAGTAAATAAGTTTTAAGAGCACTGTGAAATCTTAAAACACAGGGAGATTTGTGAACATAGAGGGGTAGAGAATGTGTCTACATTTATAGAAACACCTAACTTTATTATATATAATTACTATACCCAATATAAAGATAAGACCTTGTAACACATTCTTGACTTTGCAACTAGTGGGTTATGGGTCTTATACTTACATATAGAGATTAATGTGTTTATCACTGTGTAGCCTATTACTGTGTGCATCCAATATATTATATATTATGATTAGAATTACAAGTGTCATTGTTTGTTATACCCCAGTTTTTGCACCATAATACTGCAGCCACCATCGGACGGAATAATCAGAAATTTGGCTTGTCAGTTTTGGTCTCTCTGGATGCTGTAAATTTGATGATGGTTAGTTGAGCAATTTGAAAGTTGTAGAAGGTCGAAAATGGATTATTTTTAAGATTTTTTTCCTCACCAATGGCACAAACTTGACTAAAAGTAGAAACAAGAAACTTTTCAAGTTTGTTAGATTTAAAGCCATGGCTGTCACTTTTCGATGAAGCATTACTGAGAATTTGGTAGGTTTTAATTCATTAGTAATCATCCCAGTGGATGCTTTTCTCCTCAGGGAGGGAAGGGGTTGTTGCCATCACTGCAGTGATGCCACCTAGGTAACCACAGCAGGTAGTGCAGCATTAAGCAGAGGTCCTGGAAGGATGTTAGCTCGGGCACAGCCAGAAGGGCCTTGTGCAAAACTTTTCAATCAATCAGTCTTTATTTTACCAGGTGACACACCATTGAGAAAAACTCATTTACAAGATGGACCTGGACAGTCACGTACATGACTACAAGGCAAAATAGATACAGTACTAAGTAAATACAACAGTAATACAACCAATGCATGGACATACAATATGAAAACAATTCAGGTATTATTATTAAGGTCAGTAACACACAGCACAAGTAACAAAACCTATTTACAATAACTACAAAAGATGCCACAAGTCAGCAGGATAGATACAGGAGGGAGACAGCAAGGAGCCAGAGGGCAGAGGGCAGCCAGAGGATTTGGGGAAAGGGAGTGCATAGCATAAGGTGGAACAGAAAGTGCAGATAAGTAAGGAGAACTGCCTGGGAAGTATTATTCAAGTCCTAGGACAAGTGCAGTCAGTGAAAACAATTACATGTTTCCTTAAATGAACGTTGGTACAGAGATTTAAAGAAGCTCAGTTTGTCGGGGATTGTCAGCTTCAGGTTTTCTGTATGGTATTCCATAAGGCTGGAGGAGTGTGACTGATTGCCGATTTACCATACCGGGTTCTCAACTTAGGAATTAGGAGTGAGATATAAGAGAGGCTTCTCAGTGTGTGTAATTTCCCGCACTGCAGGTGGGCAGGCAGCTCACAATATATTGGAGAAGCTTATTGCTGATGGCTGTGTAGGTCCAAAGCACTGCATTTCTCTGCCGTCTGAATCTTAGTGAGCTCCACCCTAACTTGGTATAGAGTTCTCAGTGATGGGTGGAATGCAGTAAGCCAGTAATGAATCTAATCGCTCGATGATAGAGTATCCAGTATGGAGAGGGCAATAGTTGGGCCTTGGCCATACAGAAAATCAGCATAATCCAGAAGGGGCATGAATGTAGTCTGAACCAGCCTAATTTTTGCTTCCGGAGTAAATACATTTTTGATTCGAAAAAAGAATCCAAGTCTCTTTTAATTTTTTTTTGAAAGGTCGTTAGTGTGATCAACGAAGGACAATTTGTGATCTATCCAAAACTTGAGGTACTTAAATTTCACCACAAACTCGTGGGGCTCACCCAGAAGTGTGGATACATGAGGAGCTGATCCATGGGAACAGTGTTTAGATGCATAGGTGGAAGGAGCAAATAGCATGACCTTAGTATTTTTAGCATTTAGGAGGAGCTTTAACTGAAGTAGATTTTTCTGTAAATGGTCAAAATCTCATTGGAGGTCACTACAGACAAGCTCCGGAGTAGGCCTAGCTATGTACTTAACAGTATCATTGGCAAACAGATGGATGTTTACGGAAACAAAACCAGTTTTGATGTTATTAATATAAACAGCAAAAAGTAAGGGGCCTAAAATAGACCCTTGAGGAACATCTCTAAACAAAAGTTTTTTGAGGAGAGAGGCCCCCATCAGCCTAAACCAGCTGGTGCCATTCAGTAAGGTAATTAGTAAACCATTTCAAGGCCAGTTGATCCATCCCAGTATTTTTTAGTATAAACAAGTCATGGTCCACAGTATCAGATGCTTTGCTCAAATCGAGAAACAAAGTGCACACATGATGTTTTGTATCCAAGGCAATCTGCCAGTCATTTGAGGCCTTAGCCAATGCAGATACTGTGCTGTGGCATGGTCTAAAGCCTGACTGAACTGGATTGAGCAGGTTGAATGTCTCCAGGTGCCTCCTAAGTTGCTCACTAACAACCTTTTCAAGTAGTTTGGACAAGATGGGCAAAAGGGATATCGGTCTGTAGTTGTTTAAGTCGATGGGTCACCGGATTTAAACAGGGGAATGACATGTGCCGTCTTCCAGATTGGGGGGGAGTACACCATGAGCAAGAGACATACTGTATTAAAAATGTGAGTGATAGGAGGTGACAGAATATAATAACCCAGTTTTAAATAATATGGTTGAATAAGGTCAGCGCCTGCAGACTTTTTAGTGTCCAAGTTCAGTAATAGGTCCGCCACGTGTTTCAAGGTAACGACTGAAGGAGGAGACTTCTTCTTGAGTAGAGGCAGCTGGAGTTAGGCATGCAGAGCCTTAGCTACTCAGCTGTGTGAGAAGTTTGTAAGCTGGTGAAGTGTCAAATGCCAGACCAGCCGTCGCAAAATGGTTGTTAAGGAGTTTGAGGATCTCATTTTTATCCATTGTGGAAATACCACCAGATGTGATTTTCGATTTTTGGTGGGAGCGAGCTGGCTGGGCGGTAACCTTCTAAATCCTTAAGTGTTTTCCAAAACTTAGCTGAGCAGTTGGATGAGGATTCAAGTTCAGTACGGAAATACTTTGCTTTCTCTGCCGTAATTAGCTTGGTGCTCTGGTTTCTAGCAACTCTAAAAGCAACCCAGTCTGCTGGCTGTTTAGATTTTCTTGCCCTTTTCCATAAAGCATCCCTATTTAGCAGTGCAGTTTTGAGGCTAGCCGTGAACCATGGACAGGACTTCTTTTTGTTGCGTATTTTAAGCAGTGGAGCATGTCTGTTTATAGCATTGAGAACTATGGTTTGGAATCTCTCATAAGCTTTAACCACTGTATTGGCCAGGTAGAAATTTTGCCAGTCAGAGAATTGAAGTTCAGAGAGGAAGGCGTTAGGGTGAAAATTCCGATGACTTCTCTCGAAGATGTACCTAGAGGTTGAATTCACTTTAGGGGCAGACCTCACACAGGCGATGGCACAATGATCGCTGAGGTCATTAAAAAGAACACCAGAGTGTGAAATAAGGTGCAGTTTGTGCACTAAAATTAGATCAAGTAGTGTACTGTTTTCCGGGTTTTTATGGTTGGGATGGGTATGTAACCCCTGGGCGGCGCCACCCCCCCTAGTGTTACACCCCTGCCTACTACCCTGGACATAGGCTAAGGGGTTTGGGTTCGCTAACTTATAACATTTTTTAAAACCTGAAAAGATGCATGAAAAACATCTGGAAAGATTGAACAAAAGATTTAAGGGTCCCTCTGGCTCTGACCAGCTGAGACCCTCAGGGGCTGTGGGTGAAACCACAGTCCTATGTAACCCCCCTGCAAATGGGGGTTCCCAAAAGACTTCCAGGAGCTTGCTTGAATGCTCCAAGCCTGAATGGTGTTTGGCGTTTAAGCCATTTATCAGTGAGTGTTTTTAGAGCCTCTGGTACTGTCTCTTTAAGAGCTGTCTGCTTGCAGACATAATTAGTTTGTATGGGGGACTGTGTGCTTTCTGTTTGAGTACCACTCGAGCTGCTGCCAATTCACTCCATTTTTGCAGTCACTAGAGTGCAAAGGAACCTATCTGAAAGATGTAACTGTTTGCCAGAAATCATTTACAGTAATAATGAAATTACAGTTTGTCTAACCTGCTTTCTTTGCAGTCAGAACTGTGTCTGCCTAGTTCCCCATTCTGGTTTGAACTGCTGAACTGGACCAATCAGTGTGGGGTAAGCTAGCTCTAAAATGGTGCCTTGGACGAATCAGAACTTGGACTCATAATCTGAGCCAGCCACAAGAGGATTGTATGGGCAGTGACTCTGGGAGATGTAGTTTAGACTTGCGCCTTTTGGACCAACAGCAGCAGTCTATTGTGAGTGACAGCCAATCCAGTCAAGAACTGGGAGGAACTCAAAGGAAGTGCCCGGTTTTGTCTGTTGGAGTTTCAGTTTAGATCTGGCAGTAAAGGGGAAAGAAACCCTGTGCTCCTTCAGTGCACAGTTTCAGTCAAAAAACGTGTGTAAGGCCCAGAGTTCCGGTCTGCAGCTTGTGTAACTGCTTGTTAGGACTGAATCCGTCCTGTGAAGAGACTCAAAGGATCTCTGAAGAGTAGAAACCAGGCTCACCCTGTAGAAGACTGGATAAATTGTTGAATTGCACTCGGTCTGTCAGGAACTGAATCTGCTGTGTGTTCTCCCGGGTATTGTGCAGTAATTGTGATCGGGATAGAGAAGCAGCCTGCCTGGTATAGTACTTTCTTTTTTACCATATAAATGTGTGAAGAGTCTCGTGGAACTCAAGAGTAGCCCTGCTGACGTTGAAGGACCCTATCTTGTTTGGAGGTCGTGAGTACTAATTCAGGGTCGCTCCCTGTTGAATTGCCACATTAAATCCAAATGGAATCACTGTACTGCTGACTGTTTAAACTAATTTTTCTTTTCACTGTGTGAAAGGGCCCCTACCAGCTGCCACGGTTTGGACTAGCCACTAGGGCTTGGGTACCCAGGACAGTAACTGGTAGGGATAGGCCTGTGCACAGAGCCATAGGTAGATAGTAAAGTGATAAGCTAATTAACCTGATTTCCCTGTCCTTGTTATATCCCCTAAATAAATCAGAGCTGCTTGTTTCAGCAAAGTTATACTTCCTGAGGTATTTGTCTATGTTAAAGTACTGTACTGTGATTGTTGCACTGTATCTTATTTCACAGGAGGTCCCAGTGCGGAACTAGTCCTGGGGTAAGTGTATACTGTGAAGGTAATTCTGATATATTGTGTGGGCCACTAGTGGGAAGAAAGGGGGGTTGCAGTGTCCCAGAGGGCTGTGACCAAGTAAGTTTAACTATTGCAAACCCTGACCTCTGGGTGGAGGCACCCGCCATTGGATCCAGGCCCCTCAACCTGTTAGTGGCAAATCAGGCAGGGGTAGTAGCCCCTGGGATAGCGCCATCTAGGGGTTACACCTAGCTTCTACTACCCCAGTACAGGTAAGAAGAGACCTGCTGAACTGGCTAGCTCTCCGGTTCCAGCAAAGAGACAGAAATAAAACAAGCACACTGAACCCCCTGCTGATAAGGGGACTTTTGGAGTGCCTGCAACTGTGCTTTCCCCTCTGGAGATTGCACAGGCTATAAAAATCATGCAAACTTTACAGGGTCTGCTGCCTGTAGTTCCACAGTCCCCAGTCCAAACCACTGTACCCCACCAATCCACCCTCCTTTCCTGAGGAGCATGGAGAGGAGGAGGAGGAGGAGGAAGAAGAAGGTGAACCTATAGAGCCTGAGGTCTCCCCTAAACAGAAGTTTGGCTCTCCTCCCAGGACTACAGAAGATTATTCTTCCCATTTTTCCTTTGTCAGGAAAATTTTTGATGCCTTGGACATCCCTGCCTTTGAAGTTGTAGAGGATGAAGAGGAGGCTGAGTATCTAGAAATTATGAGGTTAACTCCTACTAAGAAGTTGTTACTCCCCATAAGCAAATTTTTTAAAAGAGATGCTTTAAAACTCCTCCAGGCTTCTGGGTCTGTCCCTCCTTTAGACAAAAGGTTGACTAAAAAGTATCAGCTTGACAGGACAGGGGCTGAATTTTTGTTTTCAAACCCTGACCACCGGGGGTAAGCTGTAGCTTGTGACAAGGCAAAAGTCCCTCTGGCTTCCCGCCCCCAGAGAAGGACTCTGGAAAAATTGACAGTATGGCCAAGAAAGGTTATTTGTCTTCCTCTCTGGCCATCAGGCAGGCTAACTATCAAGCCTACGCAGCCAAATACCAGAAGACTCTCTGGCAGTCTGTTCTGGCTATGGCTGAGAAAGCACCTTCTCCTCTTTCTGCAGACCTAGCTGAAACCGCTAGGTTTGGCTTGGAGGCTGCCATATACCAATTTCAAATAGCAGCAGATAGTAATGAGACTGCTGCTAGCTGGATGGCTAATACCATTGCACAAAGAAGGTTTGCCTGGTTGACAGCCCCAAACCTTACACAGGATACCCAAAATAAAGCTCTAGATTTTCTCGTGGAGGGCACCTCCTTATTTAGCAGCCATACAGAGGCCTATATAAGAAAGTGGACGAGTATAAAGCTACCTTCCATAGTAACTCTGCAAAAGAGAAACCCTCCACCTCTTCTAGACCCTTTAATAGGGGAGGTAGGAGCAGACAGTTTCAATCCAGGGCTTTTTACCAGGCCATGGTAGTCCCTCAGGCACCCCAGTATCCCCAGCAAGGGTACTTTAGGGGTAGGGGCAGGAGAGGTGCCAAGCGTGGTACCCAACCTCAACCCCAATCTAAGCAGGATTCTTGACTTTCCTGATCAGGCTGCCTCTCCTCTTCCAGTAGGGGTCAAGCTAACCCATTATTTCCAAAACTGGAAGACCATAACCTCAGACAAGTGGGTTCTGGAGATAGTAGGTCAGGGACTGTCCTTAAGTTTCAAGTCCTTCCCGGCCCTAAAAATCAGGGTTTTCAAACCAACCTCTCTTCTAGAGAGAAAAATGTTGGTAAAGGAGGTAAAATACCTACTGTCTTTAAAGGCAGTGGAACCATTCCCTCCACAGCAAAGGGGAAAAGGACCACATTCAAGATATTTCCTTACACCAAAGAAAAATGGAGAGTTGCGGCCTATCTTGGACCCAAGAGTCTTCAACAGATTCCTGACAAAACCAAAATTCAAAATATAACACTGTCTCTGATTCTGCCAGCACTCCAAAAAGGAGATTGGCTGGCATCATTGGACCTAAAAGATGCCTATTTCCACATCCCATAAGGGAGTCTCACACAAAGTACCTCAGGTTCAGACTTGCCTCAGGTCATTACCAGTTCTCAGCTCTACCTTTCGGTCTCACTTCAGCCCCAAGGGTGTTCACAAAGTGCCTGACTGTGGTGGCACACTTGCGAAGACAAGGTGTTTCAGTATTCCCTTACCTAGACGACTGTCTGGTGGTGGGAGAGTCACCACAGCAGTTAAAGGAGATAGGAAATTATTTTTATATAGTTAACTGCCCTTCCATCTTCCTTTCCATTCCAGTTATGCATTCTGATAAGCTTTGATGATTTTTTGATAAATAAATAACCTAGCTTTGGGGTGTCTTCAGCTCTACACTGAGTTCCACTCTCCTCACCAGCTAGTGCTCTTGATTTTCATATTTCTAAGACATTCTATGACATCAGAAACTCCCATTCCATGCTTTCATCTGAATTGCCGGGAAAGGTGCTTGTGATGTCATAGAATGTCCAGGCAGTATGAAAAGAGAGAACAGCAACTGCTGAGGAGAGAAGGATTCCGGGTCATTAAAAAGGCAACAAAATGAGAATATTAATTTAACTAAAAAGGTCAGAAACATATCAGACTACTGAGAAGCCAATAAAAGAACAACTAAAGGGCTTCTAAAGGTGTAAAAACTGTTTCCTATCACCTTTAACAGAGATCTTCAACCCGCTCAGCAACTTCTGGAATCTCTGGGGTTTCCTTTAAATCTAGATAAATCAATTCTCTTTCCTTCACAGATTCTGCAGTTTACAGGAGCAGAATTGAATGCCAAAGTGGGCAGAGCCTTTCTACCCAGGGCAAGGGTAAAAAGCATCCTGCAGCTGGCAGGTTCCTTCAAACTAAATGTTCCAAGACCTGCAAGGCAATTCCTTCAGCTTCTGGGGCACATGGCAGCTGCCACAGGCGCAGTCTTGGGCTCAAGGTTTCAGACGAGGGACATCCTGTTTCACTTAAGAGCTCATTGGTGCCAGAGAAAGGATTCCCTCTTAAAACTTGTCCCTGTAACAAGGACATTCATTCAGGCCCTCCAGTGATGGAAGGAGGAAGTTACCTGAGTATCACTGGGAAGAAACAAGATTACTATGTTAAGTAATTTTTTCTTCTAACCCCAGTAATACTCAGGTATTCTTAACTTTATGCAGACTACCAAGCAGTACCTTTGGAGGTGGGCACAAAACGTTATTTTGGGAACAGACATTGCAGAACTGCTGTGCTGAACCTGGCATCACCCCCGGACAGAATATCCAGACTGTAATGCTTTGTAAAACTGTGTACTGTTTTCCAGGTAGCTGCTTTACAGATGTCCACCAGGGGAACATCCCCGACAACTGCTATGGTAGCAGCTGTGCCCTTTGTAGAATGAGCCCTCAACCCTGTTGGGGGCTCCTTTCCAGCCTTAAAGTAACAAAAACTGGATACGCTGTAGTATCCAGTGAAAAATTGATCTTTTTGATGCTGGGTTACCCTTTCCCACATTCTCATAGGTCAGGAACAGCTATTTTCTGTCCTGCCTATGGACTTTAGTGGCTGTCAAGTAGTAGCTAAGAGCTCTTTTGACGTCCAGACTATGAAGACTTATTTCACCAGAACTAAAGTGTTCAGTGAAAAAGACAGGTCAGGTAATGGTTTGGTTCAAATGGAAATCAGAAACCATTTTAGGAAGAAACTTCCTGTTTGTTCTCAGGATCACTTTTTTGTGACATATTTCAAATAAACTGAAGACATAGGCTTAAAAGGGGGACCCATGAGCCTAACTGTACACACATTTAGGTCCCATGCTGGCACCGGTTCCCTATGAAGGGGGTGCATATGGGCCAGGCCTTTATTTTTTATTTATGACTTTGTTAACCGGGTAGGTGCACTGATCCCAGGGACCATTTTCAGGCATGACCCGGGCCACGTAAGTTGACACAGAGTAGAAACATCAGAATAACAAGAACATGACAAGAGCAGTTGTAACATGACTAAAACAAGTGGACCAAAAGGAAGGAACAGGATTGGCACAAGAACATCAGGTGGTACAAGAGCAACACGGCATTATGGCACGATAATGCCGTGTTGCTGTAGAACGCTCTGAGCAATAATGCCGTCCTGAGAGCGTGAATGCGCTCACAGAACTAGGCAAGTAATGAATGCGTTGCACAGACATCGACCAATAGGTGGCGCAACGAAGAGAGAGCCAGAAACCAAAGGGCCAGGGGCCAGCAGAGAAAGTCTGGAAATGTGTGTGGCTGTTGCCAGCGCAGAAAACGGGAGAGAGCAAACAACGGCCAATTGTAGTATTTAGCAGAAAGGTAGCATCTCGGTTGATACTGCAGTGTTGCCTAGTCATGGAAAACAGGTAAATGCACAGGGGAATAATAGATCACTGTGAGGGACAGGAGAAGTTGTGCAAGCGTGAGGAAGCGCCACCCATCGGTCGGACTGACGAGTGAGAGGTGAGGGAAAAGGCGCTGTGTGTGGGGAAGTGCCTGAAGTGTAAAATAGCACAGAGAGGAATGGGGAGCAGATAACAGAGCTCCAGAAGGGGAAACTGCATTGGTGGGTGGTGCGAGTTCCTCGAGGGAGACAATGATTGTCTCACGAGATATAAAGTGCAAGACCATGGGGGCATAAAAGACAGGAATGAGACAATAGCACAGAAGTTGCCTGGTTTTCTGAAAGCACCACCTATTGGTGGGAATAGTCAAGGTCGAGGTGCACAGCCAGCGGAGAAAGAAGATGTCAGACTGGGAGCATATTAAGGTATGCTCGGAACAGATCTTGCCCACAATGCAGCAGGGGAGCGGTACCAGATAGAAACGAGCAATGAGAAATAGACTACCGCAACACAAGTAGGAAAGTCGGAGCTGCAAGGATTATGCAATGAGAATATTGACATGTACACCAGACATACCTCTCAACCTTTTATCACCCAAATGTGTGACAAGATGTGTGACAACTGGACAAAATGTGTGGCACATCATCAAACATGACACTGCAAGCTCAGAATACTGTGGAAATAAGTGTATTAATATTTATAATGTTTGCTGATAACCTAGCATCTTATATTGTTATACATTTCTGCTTAAAAGTCTCAGTGCTCAGTGTGGAATGTCACCTTCTCAATGTGGGACAGAGGGTTTCTGAAGGATAAAATGAGTGATGTATTGTACCGCGTAATGTGTGACAGTTGAGAGGTATGACACCAGAGTTTAAAGGGGGAAGAAAAAAAACCTCGCCACTATATTAATGGACGTGGGTTAATGAACGTGTATGCTCACGCCTGGACTGACACAAAGGTTTAAAAAGTAAGATAGGTGAAGCATAATTCTGGATGTACAATAAGTATGTGTTCTCATTAGTGTAGCAAACGAAAGAAAAGAGCATCTGTCAAATACTAGTGTTGCACTTGCCATGTTACAAGCACATTAATCAACTCGGAAAGTGGCATCTAATGGGGAGTTAATGCATGGTTGGTTGTTGTAGGCACTCAGCGGCACGGCCCCAACCATGCATTAACTCCCCATTAGATGCCACCTTCGTTATGGATTAATGCTTACGTAATGCATAGTGGAAGGTTACAGTTGTTACATTTGGCAATACATGGTGGCAGTAGTTGGGGGAAAACAAATAACAAAGCAAAGTAAGGCTCATGGTGGTACAGTTTCAGTAAATAAGAGATGCAGAGGTCCTGGAGTAGATGGGAGAGCAGTAGTCCAGGATAGGTAGCAGGTTTCCCTTGGATGATGGCATGGTGGGCCTCAGGGGTGAGATATTGCCGGTATCTGTAGGCAGCCCCTATTTTTTGGTGAAATCTTAGAACCAGGGAGTTTATGTGCTCTGTAAAGCAAAAGGAGGGATCAAGTACAATGCCTAGATATTTGAAATGTTTGATGTCCTGTAGGGCATGGCCATCAGGGGACGTGATGATTAGGGGTGGGTTAGATTTGCATTTCATTAGGAAGGGCATAGGGCCGAACAACATTGTTTTAGTTTTTTGGCATTGACCAGAAGGAGGTTGTCAGAGAACCAGTTGTGGGCTGCGGCGTAATTTTGTGAGAGGGCTGCAGAGATGAGGGTAGGAGACATTCCACTGGAGAAGAGCACAAGGTTCTTGCCGTAAAGGATTGAGTGACAGTTGAGGCTATCCACTGGAAGGGAGTTAATGAATAAGGAGAAAAGGAGGGGTCCCAGGATAGAGCCTTGGGGGACACCAGTGGAGACAGGCAGGATGGGCGTGTGGTCCGGGCCAATGCACACAAACTGGGAGTGCCCTGTAAGATAGCTTCTGAACCAGGTGGTGATCTCTGGAGAGCAGCAAGGTGATGCAATTTGGAGAGGAGGAGCAAGTGATTGACCAGGTCAAAAGCTTTGGCGAGGTCAACGAAGACTGTGCCAGTTGCATTTCCACGGTCCATGTTTGTGAGGATGTGGTCAGTTAGGAGTGCAAGGGCAGTGGTGGAGGAGTGATTCTTGTGGAAGCCGTGTTGTTTATGTGCAAAAGAACCCTTTGAAGATAGGGTCTGAGGCCCGAAAAACATTCTGTCCAACTGAAATGTAAGCAGATGCTGCAATCAGGTGGACCTTTAAGGTACTGAACTGCAAGCCCAGTGAATGCAAATAGGTAAGATAGTCCAGCACAGCTGGTACACCAGCCTGTGCTGGTATGGGCCAGGTCCTTAAAGAGGCTTTTGAATATAGGATCTTGAGCCATTAAAACATGTTGTCCAGCTGATATGCAAGCAGATGCTGCAGCTAGGTGGACCTTGAGGGTGCTGGACTGCATGTCCAATGAATGTAAATAGGTAAGATATTTAAGTACAGCTGGGACCCCAGCATGTGCTGGTACCAGTTTCCTGGTTGAACACCAAATAGTAAACCTTTTCCATTTTAAAGCATAGATTTGCTTAGTGAAGGGCTTCCTGTAACCACTTAAAATGTCCAAGACACTTTCAGAAAGATGCAAGCCTGCATATTGTATGCCCTTAAGAGCCATGCCTTGAGCCTGAGTGACCTGAGGTTTGGGTGCAGGAGTCTCCCCTGGTTGGAGGTTAGCAGATTGTGCTTCTGAGGAATGTGTATTGGTTCGGACCCAGACATGGAGAGTAGCAGAGGGTACCATGGCTGCCTGGCCCAGTCTGGTGCTATCAAGACCATTGATGCTGACTGGGACCTGAGCTTGAGAAGTGCTCTGTACGCCAGAGGGAAGGAAGAAAAAAACATGCAGGTGCTTCCCTGGCCATCTCGGAGCCAGAGCATCCAGGGGGATTGTTCCCGGATCCAGTGGTCTGCCATAGTACTGTGGCAGGTGGTGGCTCTGGTGGGACGTGAACAAGTCTATCTCTGGGGTGGCCCACCTCCTGAAGATCGCTTGCACCACCTGACTGTTCAAGGCCCATTCGTCATGGTACTAGTTGATTTGAGTAAGGGTATCTGCCAAGGTATTGTCCATGCCTGGCAGATGAATTGCCTGCAGGGGCAAATGGAGCATGCTAGACTTGATATTTTCAAGAGTCCTGTGCAGGGAGGGCTCAACTTTGTCCCTCCCTGCTTGCTTATGTAGTACATTGTGGTGGTATTGTCTGTTCTGATCTGTATCGCCTTCCCTGTTCTAGCTATGTGAAAGCCTTTAGTGTCAGTAACACTACTCAGCTCAAGCAAGTTTACGTGCAAGAGTGACTCTTCACTTGACCGTGTGCCTTGGGTGGTGTGAACCCCAGATGGGCACCCCACTCTAGTAGAGATGCATCTTTTGTTAGAACAACTGATGGGGACTCTTACTAAAAAAGGAACCCCTTCCCTTAGGTTGGTTTCCTCTTTCCACCATTGGAGGGCCTGTAACAATGTATTTTGTTACCAGAACTAGTTTTGAACAAGGATCCTTTCTCTGACACCAGTGAACCCTGAGGTGAAATTGAATGTCCCTCATCTGTAACCTGGATTCCAGGACTGTGCCAGTGGCAGGTGCTGAAGAAACTGTCTTGCAGTTTTTGGTTTGTTCAGGCTGAATGAGCCCGCTATCAGTGGACTACTTCTTGCCCTGCCTAGAGGCAGGTAGGCCCTGCCTTGCAGGGTATTTAGCTCTGCTCCTATGAACTGTAGTGCCTGAGCAGACTGAAGGACAGACTTTCTTTAGATTTATCAGGAACCCTAGAGACTCCAGGAGCCCCTGGGTGAGATGCAGATGCTTCCACTTGCTGGGGTGATTTTATAACCACCAGCCAGTCATCCAGGTATGGGAAAAACTGTGACACCTTGTCTTCGAAGGTGTGCTACAACCACTGCCAAGTACTTTGTGTACACTCTTGGAGAGTGACCTGATGGGAGCCTGAACCTGAGGTACTTTCTGTGAGACTCTGTTATGGGGATGTGGAAATAAGCACCTGTTTAGTACCCTGAAGTCTAAGATAGGCCGCCACTCCTCATTTTCTTTGTGGTACACAGCATGAGACTAGAGGGAGGCCGATTAAGGGGGAATGTGAGGAAATTCTTTTTCACAGAAAGGGTGGTGGATGCATTGAACGGCCTACCTCAGGAAGTGGTGGCTATGAATACAGTGCAGGGCTTCAAACAGGCATGGGATAGGCATAAGGGAGCAATACAGATGAGTATGAATAGAGAGGCCATTGACAGAGCAAAAGCCGATGGCACATTTATAAGGTAGAAAAAGAGATGGGTAGACTGGATGGGTCTTGTGGTCCTTATCTGCCATCAACTTCTATGTTTCTACCGTTTGCTGTACTAGGACAGACTCCACTGTCTTTGACAGTAACAGGTTTTGAACCTCTTTTTCCAGGAGTTTTCTCTCTCTCTACATCTGTAGATGGTTTTAAAACTTTTGTTTTTACTGCTGGAAGGAATTTGAAACTCGGAGACAATCCCCAACTCGCTATATCCAGGATCACTTGTCTGTGGTGCCTGAAATACCCCTGCTGTGGGTACTGCTGATACTGAGGTGCAGCCATGGCCTGATAAAAAAGAATTGTTGTGAAATGATCTGCCTCTGCCTCCCCTTCCCTATGTTTTAGTGGATGGGGAAGCTTTCTTTTGCACGATTGCTACTGTAGGTGGTTTTGTATTCATCCACCTGTTTCATGTAAGCCTTTTTCTTTCTCCAAAGAGGGACTTACCCTTGACTGGGAAATCTATAGCCTTGGCTTGGGTATCCTTAGTGAAGTTTGTGACTTACAGACAGGCAAACCTCCTCTGAACCACGATATTTGCCATCCATCTGGCAGCAGTGTCATTAGTCTCACCAGCCGTTTGAACTGGTATTTGGCTGCTCTCACACCAAATTCTATTGAAGCATCCTGTAACCTCTTATGCTTCCTGTAACCTCTTTTGCTATGCCTAGTGCACTTACCCAGTTACCAAAAGCAAATGAATAAATAAATAAATAAATGAAATAAAATGTAGCTGTTTCAGCTAGATCATCTGACAGGGGAGTCTGGGCCTTGACTGCCATAGCAAGGACAGACTGCCATAGTGACTTCTGGTATTGAGTAGCATGGGCTTGAAAGTTTGCCTGCCTGATGGTCACGGAAGCTGATGAATATCCTTTTTGTGGCCATGCAATCAATTTTCCTGGAATCCTTGTCAGGAGGACGGGATGCCAGAGGTACCTCTGCCTTGTCACAGGCTGCCACTTGTACCATTCCCTCATGGACAGGGTAGGAGAATAAAAATTCAGCTCTCTCCCTGTCTAGCTGATATTTCTTATCCAGCCTCTTATCAAGAGGGGGAACAGAGCTTAGAGTTTGTAAAATCTTTAAAGTACCTTTCTTGAAGAATTTATTTACAGGGAGTAGAAGCTTTTTAGTGGGTGTCAGCCCAATCATTTCTCACAAATGTGAAGAGGAATAATCCTCAGATGCTCTGTGGTGAGAGCCAAACTCCTTTTCAGGGGAAACCTCAGATTCAGTAGGTTTCCCTTCCTCCATTACATCATAATCGCATATTCTTCCTCTTAAATAATAGGAAGACTGAACAGAGGAGACAGACTGCTTTGTAGGGGTCTGCTGCTGAGAGGCAGACAGCCCTTGTAAGCCTGAATGACCTTAAAGGCCTGTGCAGTTTCTGCAGGAGTTGGCAGGCTTTACAGCAGGTGCAGAAGTCCCCAAATGCTGTCCTGCAGGGTGTTCTGCGTGCTTACTTTTCTTTGATTTATTTGAGGGAACCAGGGAGTAAGACGGTTCAACAAGCCTCTTAGGAACTGCTTGTATATCTGTCTCAGGAGAAGCAGTTACAGTGATTGTTGTGGTTCCACCCACAGTAATTTAGGGTGTCAGCTGGTCAGAGTTCGAGGGACCCTTAGGTGGTGATAGTTTTTTCTTTAGCCTTATCCAGGCATTTTTAAATAGTTTTCTCAGGACATATATTACAGATTAGACTGCTTTTAAATGTTCATGTCCAGGTATGCAAAACAAAAGAATGTTTGCCTTAGCAAAATTTCACCACACTCAAGACAGTTTGAAACCAGGATTACCAGTTTTCTTCTCGTTTTTTCTGACATTTTCAGCATATAACTGATAAAAGTTGCAACTGCTAAAAATGTTTTAATTTAAATGTAACCCCTAGGTGTTGCTATCCCAAGGGCTACTACCCCTGCCTGATTTGCCACTAACAGGTTGAGGGGCCTGGATCCGATGGTGGGTGTCTTCACCCAGAGGTCGGGGTTAAGACAGTCTGATATGACTTGGTCACAGCCCTCTGGGTCACTGTAACCCCCTTTCTTCCCACTAGTGGCCCACACAAGTCAATCACAGTACCCTTGCAATATACACTTACCCCCAGGATTGGTTCAATCAGCTTGACTCTGGGGACCCCCTGTAAAGTAAGATGCAGTTATACAATAACCACTGTACAGTAATTCAACATAGACACACAGTTCAAGCAGTGTAACTTTGCTAAACAACCAAATCTGATTTATTTAGGGGATAGTAACAAGGACGGGGAAATCAGGTTAATTGATTCAGTCACATTAGTAATCACAGTACTGTGCACATATTTCAAGAGTCCCAAATGTCCCAAATGTCACTCTTACTGGGTACTCATGCAATAAGAGGCTAGCCTATTTGGTGCAGCTGGTTGGGGCCCTGAGGATGGAAAATGCATGCACAATACCCACTTTGTAATCCGGAGCCGGTAGGCTCAGTTCATGAAGAAAGAAAGGAAAAGTAATCAGATGGAACACTTGCAATTAGATGATGGCAGGGAGCTACCCTGATTTGTACTCACAAATTCAGTGCTGAAACTGAATGTAAGGCAGATTGTCCTGGATTGCCAGGAGGAGCAGACCATGTGGACAAGGTCCTTGTGACTGGACCCCACTGCAGTTTAGAGCAAATGGATGTAGTCTGGATTAAGCTGGGGTTTACTTCCAGCTTCATGCACTCTATTAACTGTACAGGTGATTTGAAACGCGATTCCCCACAAGCACTACACACATTTATGTGTAAAAGGAAAGTACTATACCAGGCAGGTTGCTTCTCTATCCTGATCGCAATTACTGCACAATACCCAGGAGAACACACAGCAGATTCAGTTCCTGACAGACCGAGCGTGATTCAGCAATTTCTCCAGTCTTCTACAGGGTGAGCCTGGTTTCCTCACTTCTGGTGCTTCTTTCTCTTTACAACTCTGATTCAGTCCACACTGGCACTCACAAACAGTTGTAGGCGAACTGGGCCCACACAAGCTTCCGTCGAAAAACTCAACAGCGCAGGAGCCTGGAGCTCCTTCCCTCTTCACAGTCACAACTCATCTGATCTTTCCAGTAGACAGAGCGGGCATTTCCTTTGAGTTCCTCCCAGTCAGTTGGCTGGTTTGCTGTCACTCACAGTACCCCCTGTTGAGGTGGAAAAAGGCCAAAGTCAAACTACAATTCCCAGAAGCATTGGCCATACAGTACATAGGTGGCTGGCTCCACAATGAGAGTCCAAGTTCTGATTTGCCAGCAGCAGGCTCCATTTCAAAGGTCCCCCCACACTGATTGGTCCAGTTCAGCAGTTCAAAACTAGAATGGGGGACTAGGCAAACACAGTTCTGATTGCAAAGATAGGCAGGTTAGACAAACTATATTTTCGTTATTACTCTAAATGATGTCTGGCAAACAGTTATATCTTTGAAAAGTGCTCACTCTGCCCACTTAGTGATGGCAGAAACGGAGTGATTTGGCAGCAGCTTGAGTGGGACTCAAGCAGGGAAACACACAGACCCCCATCCAAATTAATTATGTCTGCAGGCAGACAGCTCTTAAAGAGACAGTACCAAAGGCTCCAAAAGCACTCACAGATAAACTGCTTAGACGCTGAACAACATCCAGGCTTGGAGCATTCAGGCAAGCTCCTGGAAGACTTTTGGGAACCCCCATTTGCAGGGGGGGTTACATAAAGTTTATTTAGCAGTTGCAGTTGGTTTCAGAACCAATGAAGAACCAATCGGGAACCGAGGTAAACTGAACCGAGGCTATCAGTTCAGGAACTGGTATTAGCGGTTCTTAAAACAAGCTAAATTTAATAAAATTAAACATTAATGGAATTTTTTAGTCAGAAACCTCTGATAAATATAAAATAAACCTTGGTTTACCCCCGGTTATACCGAACCGGGAGAAACCAAGAAACCTTACGATTTAAACATTAAAACTACGGGTTTATTTAAAATTACAAAAAGTAAAAGGCAGCAAATGAAATGTAAAGAATACTTATAATATTTTTTAAGGTTTCTCAAGTCAGAACAAGATGATGAGGAGAGTCTCTCCGAGCATCTAGTCTTGACAGGCGGAAAGAGAGAAATCTGAGGGATTTAGAACTAAGGCAGTTAGTAGAAGGCAGCATTTGAAAAAGTGTCTCATGCAAAAGATTCCATCATTTGTATACGTTCCATCTCTCTGGGCAGTTCTTCTTAGAAAGCTTACCATAAAGTTAGGAATACCCAATTATTACTGGGGTTAGAAGCAAGCAGTTTGTGGGGGATATGTGGGGGTAGTCTGCGTTTGATTGTAATGTGAGAGACCAATGGTAGCATTTGATTGTAATGCAAACAACAATGGTAATAAAGAATTTTTTTTAAAAAAAGAACAATACATGTTCTGTTAATTTTGTTCCCAAGGGTATCTTAAATAACATGGTACCAAAGTGATGGATGTTGGGGATAACTTCCCTGTGTAACCCCCTTGCAAATAGGGGTTCCAAGAAATGCTGTTTGGGCTTACCTTAGCACGTTTTGTTCTGTCATTCTCTCGCTATCTCTTGGGCTTCTCCCGACTTGGCCCCTAATTTTTCTGGTTCCCCCAAGTCCTGTTTGCTCCTCCTGTGCCCCGCCCAGCCTCCCAATTGAAAATCCAGTCCCTCGGAGCTTACAATGCTGACTGCAAGCTCCCGCTGTGAAAGTGCTGCCTCCAGGGCAGCTGGAGTCGCGTTGGCGCGTAAAGTGCCTTTGATGTGGAGCTGCTTGTTTTGCGGTTACCTTGGGGACTGTGCCGTGGATCCTGGGATCCCTTCCACCTATTTGGGACCCGGTGACCATGGATAGCCTGCTGGGGGGGCCGTTCTGGTGAAAATTGAAGGAGTTTTGACCAGGGCTTATTTAAGTATGCTTGAGAAGGGCCCCGGTCATTGGAATAACACATAACCAAGTGTCTGGCTGCCTCCAGGGTAGCTATGTTTGCCTTTTGCCGAAAATAAGAGAAAATAAATGTTTTCAATAATGGAACCTGTTGCTGCATAAGGGGGATTTACGGTACATGTGGGGGAAAGTGTCTAACTCTAGAATAAATGCTTTTCCCTGGCAATTCCAGTATTTTGGGACTCGTGTGTGTCAGCCTGTCAGCTGCTGCAGGGAGAGCTTGCATAAGTGCAGTAGCGACAGAAAAAACTAGAGGAGCCACCCCTTTCATCTGTGCAGTGACTGCAAGTACAGCCTTTAAGTTACAGAACTGTGGGGCAAATAATTATTTCTTTCTAGCTGCACTAGGACATTATTCAGAACTGTATCTAATCTGCTGTAAGAGACAGTGGGTTAAGCAGCCATTGCCAGCAGCACAGCAATTGGAATGCCAGAAATAGAAAGTCAACATTTGTGGGACATTCACTGCACCTCATGGGTAAGCACCCAGGTGCTCATGGGGACTTACAGACACATTGTTTTAGGTGCCAAATCTACAACCCAATTGTGCCTCGAGTGCTCTGATTGACAGGTCCCTCAGCCACTTGGAGACATGTCACCCCATCTCTGCTACCAATCAGGAGTCGAGCTAGGAGCTCTATAAAGAGACAATGTTACCAGTTTGTCTGGAGATTTCAGAGATTAGAGAGAGAGAGATCAGCCAGAGTGAGGAGGAGAGCATGTTTCAGCCTGCTGGGAGCCCCCACGGGTTGGGGCTCAGGCCCCAACCATGCCACCAGGCCTGGGCCATTTATTCCAAGCGTCTTCTGGGGGCATTTATTATTTTCTTAAGTTAAAGTTACCAGTTAAAGTAATTGTAGATCCTGCACCAGCTAGTCTGGAGGTTGCCAGTACTGTCCTCCAGAGGCTAGCCTTCCCTCCCACATCGGGGAAAGATGTGGACCGAAGATCAGATGTCCAGCAGCAGTGAGAGCTCTGACCAGACCAGATAACATCATGCAGTGGTGAGAGTGCTGACCGAGTACCTCAGCGGTGAGAGAGCCGAAGCAGTAGTCAGGATGCCTTCAATTGCGGAAGAAACCCGTGGAGGACCTGAGTGAGTACCCTCGTACCCCCCTGGTGCGAGGGAGAAGCTGAGCAAGTAATCTTGGGGGCCCCAAGCCCCGCTAAGAAATATGTGCTCTTAAGTCTGAAGTTTTGAAGTTATCAGTCTGGGCTACCAACCCCAAAAGAGACTGCCAAGTTCAAGTAAATGGATGCATCTTGTCTGTGGCCCAAATGGCTAAGTTGCAGGTGCAGCAAGATGCCTGGCTAGTGAATCATATAAATGTGTTGCAGGTTGTGTAGCTATGGGTTAGAGTCCTGCCATCGTGGAGCTGACTGCCAATCCGCGTTTGCCACTTTATGAGACAGGAGGTCCTAGAGCATATTATGTCTAAGTTACCCTGAAGAGAATGTACCTGTGTCAGACCAGAATTTCATCTGAGAGCGCTAGGTATAAGTGTGCAATGTCTAGACGTGCTGGATAAGACTCTGCTTGTGAATAATGTTCTTGGTATATAGAATGTACTGGATGTGACTGCCTGTAACTAAAGTATGGGATGCTTGATAAAAGTGACGCTGTCAGCTTACTCTGGATGGATGCCTTTTGGTATATAAAGTACTGGATGTGACCATGTTTAAATTGCGTATAGGATGCTTGACAAAAGTATCTCTCTCATTGCATTGGATGGGACTTTCAAATATTGTGCTGAATGTTCTGGATGTAAAATCCACATAGCTTGTCCTGGAATGTTTGGAAGTCTGCAAGTGCAGGGCAGTCCCTGCTGTGGCTGTACATAGTAATCCGTTGTCTTACAAAAATCTGTTTCCAAGTTGTCCCCTCCCCCAAATCAATAGCCGGCCACCTCGAGCAGCTGCAACTCACACCGGGCCTACAACATCTTGGACTGTGGTATCTGTTTAACCAGTATGGTATGAGATTGCAGGGTTTCTGCTGTATCTGGGACTGGTACCAGTGTGGGTAGTAATAATGATTATGTTTAACATCTGATTTATCAACAGCTAGATAGCCAGGGCACTGGATGTCTTAAGTCAAATGGTAAAATGTGATTTATGACTGCCTATTATTATGTAGCCACCCAGCTGGAGGGTTTACCAGCAAAACCAAATGACTTTGTACAATTTGTAAATAGGATAAGATAGCCTCTACTCCTCCTGTTTCCCCTTATTAGCTCCTATACTACCCTCTAAATAAATATCCTATTTGTTGTTGAAATTCTGGTGTGAGCATATTATTAGAGAGAGCCTTTGAATCAAAATGTGGAAATGTGGGGAACTGTGTATTGGAGCATGTATGGGGAAGGTAAATGGTCACCGTGGGTGGTGTAGCAGCTGGAGACACACCCAGTACCATCTCACCCACATAAAGTCCCTGGAGGCACTGCAAAGGTTTTAAAAATTGTATTAGCTAGCAAACCCAACCCTCAGCCTATGTCCAGGGTAAAGCAGGGGTAACACAGAGGATAGTAATCACCAGGGTTACACCTGTATATGACACAGTTGCATAATACTACATTGATTTTCCATATCTAACTGCAGCGAATTTCAATCATTGCAAAATGTTATTTGTTGTACAATGCTTTATTCGTGGCATTTATTATACGGTTTCAGATATCGGTTATCATCCCCCAAGATGTTTTGTTTGCATGACAGCCATGATGATGATGATGGTTGAACCTTTCTTTTATGAATTCAGAAAGGAAAACCACGCCTGGTCAGTGAAAAATCTGGTCAGTAACATGAGTGCCTGTGCATGTTTATTTCCTGCAAGTACTGTATATGACTCCCATTGAAACCAAAGGAGTTTTATTAGTTACTGGTCTGCAACTCTATTCTTATATCAACAATATTATTTAAAGGTTGTAAATCACTGCCTTTGCTCACAGTGAGGTACATTTCAAGTGCGTACAGAGGCCAGTTCCTTCGTGAGCTATGGCTTTACCAAGCAGTAAATCTTTGGCAGTGGTAACGAACAGTTATGCAAAAGGATGTCTGTTGTGCTGGAGAAACTGTTTGGCACGCTTCTTATGCTTAGTTTACAATTATAACTAACATGTTGAGGAGCTGTTTATTGAACATTTGTACAGTTTTCATGAGTTTGGGTGTTAATGTGCTTCAGCGATTGATTAGTAATTTTGTCATTACAGTATGCCACTATGTAAGCCATCAGTTTTTAAAAGATTAGTGCTTTTTAGCACTTTTATGGAGGGTGTTTGGATGTACATACCAAAAAGTAAAAAAAAAAAAAATTCCCTTTGTTTTAAACACACTGAGTTTGGTTTTAACATTCATCTTGGCCATTTCAGGTGAATCCGAACAATCATAGACTACTGTTTGAAGTTTTTGATGAGAACAGATTGGTGAGTACCCGTGACCATTTTATCTTGAGCTGTTCTCAGTTCTATGTGAAACAGTAATGCAGAACATACACCATCGGCTATGGATAGGAACTAGCGTGTAGAATATCTTACAAGAATAACACATTATAAACTGACTTTTTAAAACTTGCCTCCAGTAATTTGTTTATTTAGGGGACTGTTCACCAGTGTTAATCATTTAGAAATGTTCCAGTTTCCAGAAAAATATTCATAGTTGCATGCATTAGCACAACTCAGTCACACAATGCCCCCATATTTGAAAATATCGCAACCTCGTTTTTTAACTGAAGACAGTTTCACTGCTGCAGGATCTTTTCCATTTTAGGCTTTGTGTTGCTTATACCTTCCATGAAATCATAAACCTCTGTTTATTACATAACAACCTGTTGCCATGGAAATTATTCTGATGTCATAATCTGAGGATTTTAACTTCAGGCAGCAGAAGCAACAGGGACAGATAATGTCTAGGCTGTTCTCATGCAAACTCGTGTTTAGAAGTTAAGGATGGAATGTCCTGAAATTCATATTTGTTTGAACTGTTTTGAGATCAGAGGCCTGGCAGTTCCAGCTGTCATTTTTTGTCAGGTAACTGGACATCACTTTTTTTTTTTTATTTAGTATGCTTTTTTTCTCAGTGTCCACTGGCCCCCATTGATCCACACACACTGGCTCAGCCCCGCCACACACCCTGGGACGTACCTAACTCCTGAGGACCTGCGGCTTACCCCCCAGGGGTGGGGCTGCCAAGGGAGCCCACTTCCCCCTCTCAGCAGAGATTGAATGGTGCAATAAGAGTGAGAGCCTGGTTGGTGGTGCGGGGTCAGTGGCGTAGGGGTGGGCGTCATTGTGTGGCAGTTAGATCTTTTTCTGTTTTTTCCCCTGAGGAGGCATGGTGCACAGTGACATGGAGACGGCAAGCCGTACGTCTGCCATGCCTGCTAGATGTACTCAGTCCCAGTGGTAACAACCCCTGGCTACCTCGAGGCGCTCCATCACGGCGACTTGACCACCCACCACCCGGAGGAGAGCAGTCCATAGAACACTCATCCCCCGACCAGCCTTTCAGCATCCCAGGCTTGTTCCCAAACCCAGGTCGTTGGTGTAGTGAGCAGTAACACTACTGCAGCTCCTGGACATCACTTTAAGGGACCGCCATGAGTAGTGGAACAGTTAATGTCTTAGAGTCGATCCACAAAAGACTGAGGAGGCCTTAAAAACCAGCATAGGGCAGTGTTGTTGGGCTTCTGGTGCACAGCTGTCCTGCTTCATCCATGCAGAGACCTCAGCACATCCACAGCCCCGGAAGTTCACCTGGTCTGCACATGAACAGGAGCCCTACATACCTTCTTTTTGGATGGCTAGTTTGGGGGTGTGCATATGCAAAATGTATGACAACATATGCATGCATTTGGTAGAGCACATGAGCTGGGGCAGTTATACACCCTGGGGGGCTGCCCTAACACCAGCCCACTGCTCAAGCCCAGCCATGGTTGTGACCTCTTTGGGGCCCACTGTGCCCTGCTGACGGATATGCCCAGTCCTCTGATCTGACATGAAAGGCTGGTACCAACCATTTTATCTTTTAAATTTGTGTCTGTTTATGGTATCAATGCCTTATGGATACAGCTATCCTCGGAGAACTATCCTAACCTACAGATTTCTACTCCACACATAGCAGGGGCTCCACTCTGGCGTTGGCCTGGCATCTGATTGGATACCTACTGTAAATTCCCAACACGCCCCCCGCTCCTCTACACTGGAGTTTATGTGCTGAGTGGCTGGGAACTGTAGATCAAGTCTTTGGTGCTCAGACCCATACCTGTGGAGCTCTGCATTCTACATATTTTGGTCTTTGTAACTGAGATATGGGAAGCTGTGAGCAGTTGGGGTGTCAACCATTTTATTTTTATTCCTTTGGCTACTCTGTTACGTGACATAAGCAGACCTACGACACGAACTGATCCGTAATTTCCTCTCCTTTGTAGTTTCTCAGACACATTCTTTTTGTGAAATTGGAAGCTCTGATAAAAGAAGTAAATGAAATATGTTCAGTAGGGTGAAAAATTATGGAAAAAGTGATTTCCGTGGAGGGAGTGCTGCAGTGTAACATTTTCAAACCTCTGTTTCTTGGAGAAATTTTACTCTCCTTTATCCAGGCACCTGGGGCAAGATATTCAAAAGCTAGCACGGGCTCTAATGGGTTTTTGGCCACACTATCCAGATTTGTCCCAATTTTTGGGGTGGGGAGTGCAGGCTCCCCAGGTGCAATATAACAGTGCACTCAGGTAAATGACAGGTCCTCTCCTGCATATGGGTGCAGCAGCAATTTCAGAGGTTTGCATTGGCAGAAAACAGCTAACAGTGTGGCACTGTTTACTTCCTCCAAAAGCCTCGACTTAACTGGGTGCAAAGCCTGCACCCCTACCCCACCGATGGTGGGACGCCTGTACTGCAGCCGCTTACTCCTGGTCGTCCATCCTGTGACAGTCAGCCAGCTGCCTGGTGGCTAGTGGCACCTGCCACCCTCTGAAAACCTGTCCCATAGATGTCCTGCATTGCTCTGGTTCCCACCCCCGAACACCTGTTCTGGTTCCATGACAGTTGTCCTTGGTGTCAAGTGGCACCCTCCACCCACCAATCCCCTGTCCTGGTTAGGTAAAATGATTTTCTAATGTCCTGTGGCACCCACCACCCTCCGAGCACTTAGCTCAGTGATACAATATAATCCCTGGTGTTTAGTGGCACCCCCACCCTTTGGTCCCCCATCCCAGTTATTCTGAAGATTTCCCTGGTATCAGTGGCACCCCCAACCGTCCGATCACCCATCCCGGTAATACAATGTAGTCCCTGGTGTCTAGTGGCACCCCCCACCCTCCGATCACCTGTCACAGTAATAAGGTGTATTCCCTGGTGTCTAATTGCACCTCCTCATCCCTTGTTCTTATATGGATCTATATCCCTGGTGTCTGGTGGCACCCCTCCCCCCGATCACCTGGCCAGTGTAACCAAGACTGGTCCTGGCATCCAGTGGTACCCCCGCCACTATCCCCTGAATACTGATCGAGTGGCAGGCAACAAACACTGGCAGTCTAGTGGCCCACCCACCATGCCTGTGCTCAGCACACCACGTAGTCTACTCCCTCCCCTTTACCAGTGATGCTGGGTACATGCGGTGAAGCCCGACACATTGACTGGCACAGCCTTCCTCTCACCTCGTCGGCTGGCTGCATATGTGTTGACAGTGAGCATGTGTACAGTATACACTGCATGTGAGCTCACTGTCAACGCATGCAGTGGTCGACAAGGAGGTGAGAGTAGGACTGTGCCAGTCACCATGTCAAGCTTCACCGCATGTCCCTGGCATCACTGGTAAGGGGGGTGACTGGGTGTGGATGAGGTGGGTAAAGGGCTGCTGAACCCCAATGTTTGCATGTCCATTTCTTGACATGCATTCAGGAATTGGGGGTGGGGTACCACTGGACACCATGGATAGTCTAGATTACATAGGATGGGTGATCGGGGGGCACTGGACAGCAGGGATACAGATCCATATATGGGACTGGGATGGGAGATTGGGCGGTGCCACTACCAGAGGGAATACACTGCATTACCAACATGGGTGATCGGAGATTGGGGGGGGGATACCATTAGACGCCAGGGCAACCTGACACGGAAGTGGACGGGGGTTTGGGGGTGGGGTGCCACTAGACACCTGGTACAACTGTCAGTGAACCATGATGGGTGTTCGGGGGTTGGAGGGGCTATGCCAAGGCAGTGAAGGACATCTGCGGGATGGGGGTTGCCACTAGCCATCAGGGATGATGTCAGGAAGGGCACAACTGGACCGCTGCTTCCCATACAAATGAGCCCATAATGGGCATACTAATGGACACTTAGCACCTTGCTTGCCCAATGGGCTCATTTGCATTTTGTGGCTGAATATCGCACCGTGGCTTCTGCTGCAATCCGGTCTTGAGGCAATTTCCACTGGGCTAGATACAGCCCAGATCCATGTCAGGAAAGTGCAGATTGACGTAGCACTGTGCCGACATGGGCTGATATTCTGCCGGATAGCTCTGGTCCGCTATCTGACTGAATATATCAGCCTCTCAGTTGAGTGCTGGTGCAGCACAAATGTTTGCACCCCACTTTTGCTCATTTATGAATATCTGGCTCCTGATCTCTATGTTCTTTTATCCTTGATCCCATTCTAGCAGTTGCCCACTGTGAAGGTCAGCATGTTGAAGGAACAGGAAAAGTAAAAATGAAATTCTGTGGGCCCACTGACAAAGCCATTACCGGCAAAGTGCTAGGGCACTGGGATTCCACTTAGTGACTGGCACCTTTCTCTGCACTCTGTGTGTAATGTTATGTCAAGATGTTGACAAACAGTTTTGGAGTATCTGCTTCGTGCGAGCTTGGTTTGTGTTGTGAGTGCAGTTAAACCTGAAACTTTGTGACATGCCTGGGGGCTATCCACCCTTTAAACTGCACCTACCCAGTTTTCACTGTAGCACAACTACATCCTCGTTGCCTTGCTTTTCTCCCAGCTTCCCCCCCCCCCCGCCTGCCCGCATGATTTTAGCATCCGGGCCTCATATGCGTGCAGCAGCAACCTGCAGAGGGGAGCAGTCTTTCTCAGCCCAACACAAGGGTCACTACGGCATGATGGTGCAGCAGGAACCCTCCCAAAGTATGCAGTCAGACCCGACCCCTGGTGCGGTGTCCCAGGCTCGCTCCGGAACTCGAGTTGCCTGCACAGCAGCATGGGGGCTGCTGCTAGGACCCCAAGGTGACCGAGAGGTTTTCTTTGCTATTGGTTTATGTGGAATAATGGGGTAGCGTGGTGGAAGATGGGTTTGACAGTAACCAGTTTGAGTTGTTTAACTGATTCACACCAGTTGAACCGAAAAATCAACTTGGGTCCCAAACGTTCACCAGAATCCGCAAGAACTGAATACCCAAAATTGGTGAGTGTCAGGTAAAACCAAACCTGAGGCTTCAGTAATGAGTATACACACTGTCCGTGTTGTTTATCTGCCGCATGCAGCCACACTTCAGAGGTTTAGTTCAGGGGATGTGGGAGAGCAAGTGAAATAAAATAGAAATGCTAGTGTGACAGGCTTCAAATAGAGGTCCCATAATGTTTATTTTATATTTAGCTTTTCACTTCTCCATGGCCACCTTCTCCTGTCATCAGGCCCCCTGCTGCCCCAGCCTTATCAGCTTCTCCCTCCACTATTATACTGATGCGGAATCCACAAGGAGCAAGGTCCGAGAGTGGTGGGAGCTGTCTCGTAAGGCCACAGAGATGGATGAGTTTTTCTGTGGTCTCTCCCTGCCGTCCCGGAACAACAGTGTGCATGGCACGTGTGCGTGCACACTCCTGAAAGCCAAGTTCTCCTTCCACCCTCCATTATGTTACGTCAGCACCTGACTCTGCTCTGACTCCTGGCCTCCACTGAGTGCCAGCTGAGAGTGTGGAACTGTACCTCTCCAATCCAGGAGATAATAGCAGCTCAGCGGCCGCTGCCATCATCTCCCAATTCCGGCCCCCCGCAGCCTGAGCTTGCTCCTGAACTCGGGTCGCTGGCTTGGCGTGAAGTGTGGTGTCCAGCACCTCAACCCTTAGCACCACAGGGCATGCTAGAGCTCCCACAAGTAAAGCATTCCTGATGTGAAACTTTTACAAGGTAAACTTACACTTAGGCAAGCTAGCATAGTGTCTGTACTGCTGGAGAGTAACAATATCATTTCAAGTTCCACACCATCAGTACTATGCAGTCCTGGTGCTTTGAAGGATTTATAATTAGTAGTGAAATTTCATGCTGTCTAGTTATATCCCACTCACAGCCCTGTCAAAAGAGCGCATTTTGGAGAACATGGAAAGTAAAGTAGCACAAATTGCAGATGCTAGCATGACAGGTTTAATCTGCAAAAGTTTAAAAGCAGGTAGTTTTCAGTTCTGCAGCATCTGTCTTTAATATAATGAAACCCAGTGGTCCTGCAGTAGCTCACTGTGTAAGGACTGAGGGCTGCTAGGATTGCAAATAGTAAGGCATTTTAGAAGTTTTGGCAACTGTATGTCATATAGTAAAGGAATAATGCACAACAGGGTGTGTGTCGTGCTGGGATAATGCCACGCCTGGGGGGATTGGGCACGAGGCCGCAGGCCGAGTGCGTCCAATGCCCCAGACGTGGTGTTATCCCAAACGACACACACTCTGGAGTGCATTATTCCTATTATACGATGGCTTGTTGTTATATATAAAATAAAAAAATAATTTTAAAGAATGTTTTTATTAGTGTATAAAAATATTTTTGTTTCTTAAGAGGAGGTAAAGCTCATCTGCCATAGGATCATCTGCATTAGTTTACAGTGCTGAGAGTAGACCCGTGGCGTTGTGCTGGGATAGCACCATGAGTCCAGCCCCAAACTGGCCAATCACAGTCCAAGATTCTTTCTTGCCATTGTATAATAGGTAGTTATCACTGACTTAGATTGAAACGAGATTAGCCACCTAACCATGCATCCATAACATTTTAAGGCACAGTCAAGTGACATCTCTTGGTCAATGAAGGTTCTAGATTTTGCCTTGCCATTTTATAAGCAGTATTTGTCTCTGCAAGTCCACCCCCTCTCCAGTCCATATTGAACAGTGATATTACAGACAAGTGGACACTGCAAAATTGGATGGTTTCCAGAACTTTTGAAATGCCTCTGACTTTCTTAGAATCCTGGCATGGCAGTTTTGACTCTGCAGAGCCACTGGGTATATTCACATAGAAATATAGGTATTGATGGCAGAAAAAGGCCCAGTGTCTCTTAGGGTTTACCCAGTACTTGCTAGCATCCCTACCCAGTCTAATGTTGGACCTGTGGTACCGTACTGATTGCTGTGACTGTATTTCAACATCCCAGCCTTATCCACTCATCGCTTTCCCTCAACTGCCCACCCTCTGACTAGTCCCATTTGCCCCCAACCCCGTAGCCAGTGATGGACTCGGCGCTGAACAATTCTTCTGACAACTCATTCCACGTCCCCGCTACCGTCTCTATACATACGGGACTGGTGCTGCAGAGCTGAAAACTACCTGCATTGAACTTTTTACTTTCTAAACGTGTGGATTTGGGTCCGAAATGACACTTTTTAAAATGGAAACTGGCCAGATTATGTTAATTGAGGCCCAACGGAGACAGCCAGTGTAAACTGATTGGTCTATAATTAACTCTTCAACTACAGTTGGTAAAATACTTAATATGTGCTGTGGGGGGGGGGGCAGACCTGTAGGCCTACATACTAAAATATCATCAGAATGAGACAGCATGGCTCAAACATTTGCAGAAACCGCCATATTTTCACTCTCAGTATCACAGGTATACATACTGGCAGTGGCAACAAACAAGTATTATCTTTCCTGTTCCAAGCACTTTCCCACATTTGTTGTTTGCACACCTGGAGTGTGTGAATATTGATAATTTACATCTGTGTTGTAGGGTTCTTAAAGAACTAAGAGAGGTGGTGGCTGAACCTCTGGCTATCCTGTTTAGCCAATCACTGGAAACATGGGAGATACTCAAAGACTGGAGGACAGCAGATGTAGTCCCCTTATACAAAAGTGGGAACTACAGACCAGTCAGCCTCGCCTCGGTAGTGGGGAAGATCATGGAAGCACTACTGAAGGAGAGATTGGTGGTACATCTGGTTGTCAATGGACTACAGGACCCAAGGCAGCGTGGTTTCACCAGGGGGAGGTCATGTCAGACCAACCTCGTTGAACTTTTTGACTGGGTGACTAGGGAGGTGGCTCAGGGGAGGACAGTGGACATGGCCAATCTGGACTTCAGCAAGGCCTTTGACACTGTGCCACATAGAAGACTATTACACAAACTGGGGAATATGGGTGTGGGCAGGACAGTAGTGTGGTGGGTAGGTAACTGGCTGGGTGGCAGAACACAGAGGGTGGTGGTAAATGGCTGTCACTCCACAGAGGGAAGAGTGACCAGTGGGGTACCACAGGGATCAGTGCTGGGACCGGTCCTATTCAACATCTTCATCAGTGACATTGCACAGGACCTAGAAGGCAGAATTTCACTGTTTGCTGATGACTAAAGCTCTGTAACAGAGTAGACACACCAGAGGGTGTAGACAGAATGAGAGGGACCTGCAGAAACTTGAAGAATGGTCAGGGGTTTGGCAGTTGAAATTCAATGCAAAGAAGTGCATGATAATGCATATGGGGCACAAAAACCCTGGCACAATACGTCAGTTGGGAGGTGAGGATATAGTATGCACCAAGCAGGAAAGAGATCTTGGGGTTATCATCTCTGATGACCTCAAGGTAGGGAAACAGTGTGACAAGGCAGCAGGTAAAGCAAATAGGATGCTGGAATGCATCGGCAGGGGCATCACCAGTAGGAAAAGGGAGGTCATAATTCCACTATACAAGACACTAATGAGGCCCCACCTGGAGTACAGTGTACAGTTCTGGAGACCTTACCTACGTAAGGACATAGACAAGGTAGAGAAGGTTCAGAAGAGGGCAACAAAGATGGTGCATGGATTGCATCACAAGTCCTATGAGGGCAGGTTGAAGGAACTGAACATGTACTCCCTGGAGGAGAGGAGGGAGAGAAGGGATATGATAGAGACATACAAGTATCTTACAGGGAGGAACAGGGTGCAGGAATACATTATTTTTAAGCGAAAAAGATGTTCCAGGACTAGAGGGCATGGGAAGAAGTTGGAGGAGGGACGATTCAGAGGAAATGTGAGGAAGAATTTCTTCACAGAACGGGTGGTGGACAAGTGGAACACCCTGCCAGAGGAAGTGGTGGGGGCTGAAACAATCACGGGATTTAAGAATGCATGGGATAGACATAAAGGAATTCTGGAGGTCAGGGGTAAGGGGCAACAGACTTCTAGGAAAACATAAACTGAACTTACAAGCTCAAATGGGCAGATTGGGTGGGCCATAGGCCCTTATCTGCCGACACTGTCTATGTATCTATGTAGGAGAACTGTCTGCAAAAGCAGGGACAAGTTTGTGAGATGCATGTGCACGTACCTTGGGGGCCCAGCTAGTTATGATGAAAGAAAAACTAGTTACAAGAAGCTTAGGCTGAACTCTTAAATGAAGTTTCTAAGATTTCGTTATGGGCTTTAAGCCTATTACCTTAGTGTGGTGATAGTCTTTTACACCACAGAGGAAAATGTTTCTGATAGCCCAGTTCAGGAGAGAAGGGATCGTAAATTGGGCTGAACAGATAACCAGCCAATCCCTTCCACTTCCCTGCCTGTTGGCCCCACCCCACGCTCAAGCATTTTGTGACATCTAACTAGGAAGATCATGGGACATGCTCCATAGAAGTTTGTGGGGGACATTTATTAAAGGAAAATACTCCTGGCAGCCCCCACCCCAAAGAACCCCATTAGACTTTTCAGCCTGTAAAATAGTTTTCTCTGACCTGCCCTGCCAGTAAACTTAATTCCTGTGTACCTGCTCATATGTTAACAATCGGGGCAACACCGCGCCATTGGGAAGCCAACATGGCTCCACACCACCACTGCACAAAGCGATACGGTGGGTGGCACAGGCACCACTGTGCTTCCATACGAATGTGGTACCTCAGAATGTAGTTCAGCAGGCAGGTCAAACGCCCTGGAAGCTAATTGAAGTGTTCATTAAGTGGATGAATTTATAATAACAAATGTTTTCCTTAAAGTGTTTGTACTTAGGATATGTTACAGTATCCTGTGATAAAATTGAAAGCCATCGCTCAACTAATAGGGGTCCAATTCATTGAGTGGTGGCTTTCGTTATGCTATAACATATATAAAATACAAGCTGGCCCGGTGGCACTGAGGGTTGAGGTGCTGGACGCCACACCATGCGCTGGTGACCTGAGTTCGGGACCAAGCTCAGGCACCGTGGGTCGGCAGGGGAGGGATCGGATTGAGCGCCCCATGGGCTGCTCTCCTGTCCCGGGAAGAAGGCATTGGGGATGCCTGGCACTCCGGCGGCCCCTGGTGGAGATTGGGGTGCCGCAGTAGTGTGGGTGGCACGTTACAGTGTGCCCGACACTGGCAGGGTTGCCATGTGCCAAGAGTCAGGGGGTGCACGCACAGGGGGGAGGGACGGCTAGAAAAAAGAAAACCCGGCTCAGAGGGATGGATGATGGCACCTATCCTTCCTGCCCAGCGCCAGATCCGACTCGTCCGGGCCTCATCACTCCTCCACCCAGGCCCCGCCCGCTTGCCGGAGTCTGCCCAACTAAGGAGCCCAAGTAAGGAGTCAGGCTCCCCTCTCTGGGCAGGTTAAACTGGGGGTGCTGGCAACTGGGGGGAAGGGCACTAGACACAGAGGATCAAAGGCGGGCAGACATGAGAATTGGATACCTGAGAGAGTTCCCCTGAGCCATGACCGGAGGGAAAAAGAGTAAAAAAAAAAAGGCACCAAACATATATAAAACACTTCAGTAAATGTCCCCCATGGACTTCTATAGGGTGCTCACCTGCGCTGTCCCTGATTACACATCACAAAATGTTTGACCGCAGGGGCAGGGCCAGTAGACTGGGAAATGGATTGGCTGACTATCTGTTCAGCCCAATTTATGATCCCTTCCCTCCTGAGCTGAACTTTCAGAAACATGTTTCTTTGTAGAGGAAAATATATTCACTGCATTAAAGTAATGGGCTGTAAAATCAGAAAGCCCACAATGTAATATTAGAGATTTACTTGAAGTAAACTGGAGGATTGTTGGATAAAATTGTATAATTAGAATATAAGACTAGCAGTGTTTTCCGTTATTTTATATTGCTCTGTGTTTTATGAATTCATGAGCTCAGCTGTCTCATTCTCTTAGCCGGAGCAGCTTCACATCATTAGGGACCTGAACACGGGGGCGTGCCAGAGGAATCGGGACATGGAAGGGATCAGCTGGCCACCTTGTCGATACCAGACTATGATCTCTTTCATCTAAATAAAGGAACAGAAGAATATAAGACTTTAAACTGGCACAGAATGAATTTTGCCAGAATAAGGTACAAAATAATGTAAGATGGCCCAGAATTAAAGAAAATTATTAAATCACTTTAAGGTGCCCCCCCCCCCACTCCCTCCCTGTGTCATCAAAGAACCATTTATCAGGGAAAGACCTCCCATTTGCAGAAATTGTGCAGTAATTCCGACTTTTTACACAATTCAAATGAAGGCATAGGTTGAAAAAAGCCCTCTGATAGTTGTTAAATGTATTTATGAAACTGGTATTTGCACCTGCGTATGCATCGAGCAGTCCGTAGTGCTGTTATGCTGCAGCAAATGCCATGTTTTCTTCTCGGTGTTGGCTCAATCTCCATTTAAAACAAAAGGGCATTGTATTATCTGTTGGCAGTTTTACTGTTACACAAACCAGCTTCCATTTCACTAATAACTGGGCACTTTCTCTGTTTGGAAACACGCTGCTGGAAAAGAGCAGTTAGAATTTCTAAACATTGTGATTAACCCCTACATGCCTGTCTACTATTTGAGCTGTTCTGCTTCAGGACTGGTGTAAAACGCTGCTTCCAATACCTTAGCTTACTTCTTTGAGATGTTTATAGGTGTTGGCACTGCTGGTCTAATGCAATCAGTTCAATTTCACCAGCTTATAAGTCATTAATTATTTATATGAACCCATGGACAGAATTAGCACTGTGGTGTGTCTTTTTCTGTAATAACTGTTGCTTTTTCATTACTGACCATAAATGTAATTTTGATTTCTTAAGTTGAGTCGGGAGCGAGCTTGTGCGCCGGGGGTCGGCAGAGTAGGGATCAGATTGAGCACCCAGCGGGCTGCTCTCCTGTCCCAGGGGGAGGGCATTGGATTGCCCGGCGGCCCCTGGTGGAGATCGGGGCGCAGCAAGGCGTGGGTGGCACATGGCAGCATGCCTGATGCAGGCAGGGTTGCCGTGCGGACAAGCATCAAAGCGATGCAGGGGGAGGGACAGAACAAAGGAAAACCAGCCTCAGGGATAGGCAATGGCACCTATCCTCAATCGTAGCTCGAGTCCGACTTGGCCGGGCCTCATCCTCCTCCAGCGGGCCCCGCCTGCTGCCAGAGTCTGCCTTACTAAGAGAGCCCAAGGAAGGAGTTGGGCTACCTCCCGAGCAGGTTAAACCGGGGTGCTGGCAGCGGAGGGAGAGAGGGCACAAGACAGCAGAGGACCTCAGGCGGGCAGGCGCAAGGAGAGGATGCCTGACAAGAGTTCCCTTGAGCCGCGACCGTAGGGAAAAAGACTTTAAAAAAAAAAAAAAAAGTTGAGATATTCAAAGCCAGAGAGTTGAAAAAATAAATTTAGAAATGTTATTTTATAAAAGCGGTCAACCTTTTAATGTTCACTTACTAGTAGGGTACGCTTAGAATGACTGAGCTGAGTGTGTTTTGTGTTGTTTTGATCCACAAATGTGGCAGATTGTGTATAGTTTACATGAAATGTAAGATAAAGATGCTTATAAAATCCCCTTCCCCAATACCTACTATGATTTATGGATTAATCACTCTTTTGGCTAAAACAAATTGTCTCTTTGACTTGGGAGGGCTGAAAGGGGATGGCTTTCATGCAGTAGTCTTACCAGAATTGTGAGGTCAGAATAGGGCCTCTCTTTAGTGGAAGGGAGCAGCTTAAATTGGGTGTGCAATGTGCCCAAAAGGATATGGGTAATTTCTTGTAGTAATAAGTACAGAATGAGCATGAACATAGAAAATAATTGCCTGTGGAGATGCATTGAACGTAGCAGTTTAAAATGTTGGTAATGTGACATTATGACATGGAAACTGTTGTATCAGATTTCTTAATAGGTGCTTATTAGAGCTTGTGAAATATAAATGTAGTTTGTGGTGAAAAGAAGCTTTTACATTTTTGTTTTGCTTTTATACCAATAATCTAGATTTGTGGTAAATGGTACTGCCAATGTACTCTGTTTCTGCCGTAAAAAAAAAAAAAAAAAATATATATATATATATAAAACGATTAGTCAGTGTTGATGGCAGACACAGGCAAACAGCACTGTATGTTTGTTCTTGGTTCCTCATACAGATTCTTTCAGTAAATTGGCTCACAGAAACACAGACAGTAGAGAACTGGTGCTGGAAAATTCACTTAGTAACATCTAGAGGCATGTGTTTGATGCTTTCAAAGCTGCTAACATGCAATGTTTTTTTCCATCTTTTTTTCACAAGTAAGGAAGTGCCCTGTTAGTATTATGAGGCTTAGATTTATTACAGTGCTGAGTGTGTGTATGTGTGTGTGTGTGCGTGCTGCTACAGTCGGCTGTGAGAGCTCTCCCTCTGGGGCCGCCCCTCTCTGATGGAAAAGGAGCAGCTGTGAAGGTGCTGTTTCAGGCTCTTTCTGTTTTTAAAAAAAAATCTTCTAGCCTGCATTGGAGAGGAGAAACAGGTCATGTGACTTAAGCCACCCTACCCTATGTCACAGTGTGCAGGAGTGCTGATTGCCCTTATCCAATCATGCCTGGAATGCTGCTTGTCACTTGGGCTATTTCTGCTATCTGTCGCTATCAGTGCTGCAGTGCTAACAGTTTGGCAGATGGGACACTTTTTCTTGGAGTTTACATTTGGGATATTTAACTTCTGTGCGTGCCTGCATTATTCTGTTTTCCAGCTCCTTTCCTTTTTTTCCGTTTGCTAAATCATGGCCCATCGGCTGCGGTTTCACTTTGGCTCAGGTCGAAGTAACACTGCCCCAGAGTCAGATGTTTTAACCAGAGAGACAGAAGGCAACTTTAACATGACATTCCATACTTTACCGAGGAGGAATGGCCCTCATCATTTTCCCAAGCCAGGCTCTGATTATGGTGGTTCTTTTCAAGAGGAAGGCTCCTTAAAGAGGAGTTCGTCCATGTTTATTCCTCAGCTGCTAAATAATATTGATGTTCGTCCAACAAGGAGCACCTCTGTGCAGATCTCTCTTCAGCGCAACACTGTGAATGGACATGCAGAGGAGTGCCAGGCTTCTGAATCCCCTGAGGAGATACTTCCAGATAACCTGTCAGACTTTGGGGACTGCTATGGTTCAACAAGCAGTCTGCAAATGACACCTGACAACCTGCCACCATATTCACCTAGTAATTTAGGATATCAGAAGGATAGCTCAAGCTCATCTGGTCGTAGAACACCTTGCCTGGTTCCGTCACACTCTGAGAATGATGGAATTGCTTCAACTGCTTCTGCTGACCAAGATGACAGTAGAGCTGCTTCAGGCATGAATATTGGAGGTGTAAGGATTCACCGTCATTCAAGTGCAGATATGCGTCAAATTAGACTCTTGCCTTTTGGATCTGAGGTGCAGCAGAATGTTCTTGCCCCTGGACCAAGGCGCTGGTCTTTGCAGCACCTGCCAGATGCTGTAGGAAATTCTGGGAAAAGATGCTTTGTTCTGCAGTTGCAGCAAGCTCAAGCTGGTATTCCTGAGTTGGGGAATGAGTACAATTTGGGCTATACTGGAGCAAAGGGAGACCGTGTTGCCCGGTACCCTCGCATTAGGTTAGAAAGGAGCTCTTCTTATCCTGTCCAGCCTAGATCTGAGCCGTGCAGCTCAGTAGAGAATGGAATAAACCCAGAACCTTATCATTTCAACAGAAGTGATTCAGAAAGGCTCCAAAATGCTTCAGCTGAAAGGGTCTCCCAGACACAAGGCTGCACATTCAAAATCAGGCAGGATCAAAACAAAGGGCAGCCTCATTTTAGAATACGTGTAACTCGTGGTTCTGAAGAACAGAACCAAGCATCTGTGCAGGATGTGCCCTGTAGTCCTAGTCAGACAAGAATGAATTCCATGGTAAGTAAGAATGCTGGTTAATTATTGGTTGGGTTGTTATATACAGTATTAGAAATGTAAAATGAAGCTGAGACTTCTAGTATGCTTTGATTAAAACAGTGCCCTTTATTAATCCCTGATATGAAGCTTTTGTACCCCTTGGCAGTCAGCAGTTTCAAATTCTGTTGGAAGTCTGTCAACTGTAAATGGGTAGTACTATAGCAGGGCCTCATTAACTCTTAGATGTCACATCTCAATTTGGCTACCCTTGGTAAGTAAATTTAAATTGGTAAAAGGGGGTTATGGTGATTTACCAGCCTTGTGACTCTGAGGCAGCCTGCTGCACTGAAACATGAGAAAGGGTGTGTGTGTGTGGGGGGGGGGTTGTTTAACCGGGAAAGGCACACTAAGCTGAAACTTGTTTCCAGGTGCAGACTCGGAGCACAAGGAAGTTAAGTGACTTGCTCAGGGTCACACAGCATGCAAGTGGGGCTTTGGGATTCAAACCCAAGTCTCTAGGTTTGCAGCATAGAGCTCTAAACCTCCTCGCTGTACTGCCTCCTCAGAGACCTGGGTTCAGTAGACCACCTGACGCCCTGTGGATGATTTGCAAGTAGGTCTTGGCTTCAGTCACAAATGAAGGGTCAGTGCCTGGTAATGCGCCTAGTGTAACAGTGTAGTACATTGTTTTTTGTTTGTTTGTTTGATACAGTTTATTTAGCCACAAAAGCCCAGCTGAGGTGATGCATCTCATTTTCAATGGGATCCTGCCTTTTTTTTTTTTTGAGCTGCGTAGACAGAATCAATGAGAGGTTAAGTGACTTGCTCAGGTGTACATAGCAATTGAGCAGCTCTGGTGGGATTTGAACCCGAGTACCCTAGTTGCCAAGTCTGTACTCCAGCCACTAAGCCTCCTGTCTCCTTGACACTTGGCTCAGAACAGCATACAGCAAATGTGTCTTCTCGCCAATTTTTTTTTAGCTGACGTTGTTGTAAACAGAGGTGGTATGCATTCTCATAGTCCTAGTTCCTTTTAAGCAGCATTAAAAGCCAAAGCTCATGTGAGGAAGGCAATCTGCCCTTGTAATAGCTTGCGTCCTAGTAAAATTTCTTTGATTACTTTATTTGAAGAATATGTACTCCAGAAAAATCTGATGGAATCAGATTTCCTGACGCAGAGAGGCTTTATAGAAATATACATTTTGGGAGGAGGGGGAACGAGGACAAGAAAAGAACTAACTTTTCATCTTCCAGCAAGATTCATTACACATACTCCAGTGCTGGAATTACACTTTGTAAACAGTGGGTGATATGGAGGCACATGGAGTCCCTGTCTTAAAGAACATAGGAAATTATTTTTCCATGCATAACTGCCCTTACAACTTCCTTTCAATGCCAGTTATGTATTCTGATATGCTGTGACCACTTTTTGAGAAATAATTTAGCTTTGGGGTGCCCTCATATCTACACAGAGTTCCACTCTCCTCACTGGCTACTGCTCTTTCTTTTCCTATTTCTAAGACAATAACACCTTTCCATGCTATTCATCTGAATGGCCTGGAATGGTGTCACTGATGTCAGAATGTTCAGGCAGTGTGAAAAGGGAGAGAGATTCAGGGTAGTTACAAAGGCAACAAAATTAGATTATTAGTTTAACAAAAAAGGTCAAAAATATATCAGAATATTGGATAGACGCTAAAGGGACAACTGGAGGGCATCTAGAGGCAGAAAAAAACTGTTGTCTATCACTTGTAAAAGAGTACCCTCTCTGCCCATTATAAGGAAATGGCAGTGGTGCATGAGCTGCAGGGGCTCATCTCAGAGCTATTACGCACAAGCCCTGATGGGCCCCCATAAAATTTCAACACCAAGTATGATTGTCCTGCTGTTGTTTACAAAGTATTACATAGATAGTACATTTGTGAATGAGAAACTGAAAGCATGATAGTACGGACACCTATGAAAAAGACCCCCTTTATCGAGCTGTCTCTGAAATGGAATCTAGTATTCCTTTTTCCAGTAAGAGATAGCATGGTGTGAGTTAGGCTGAGATAACTGCACGCCCAGGAGTGTAGCGAGGTTGGACACAACAGAAGGAGGGCCCCCGGAAGTGCAAGTATCTCAGCCAAACTAATACAGTAGAGTGTTTTATTGCGCTTATAAAATGGTTTTTGTGGTAAGCAATATACAAAGACTACAGAACAGCAGTTAATTCAAAGCAATGTGTTATTTTTTGGGTAATATTACTTATAAGAACTAGCCATAGAACTTGAAATGTGAGAGTAGAAATGTGCAGGTGTGCCCACTAATGTGCTGTACTTGACTAAGCAGGCAGGCTGGCACTGGAACGTTTTCCCCTGTGAGATAGGCTGAGGTAAAAGTACAGAATGCCACCCTGTGTCAACCAATCAGCAGCCAGAATTCTTTGTACCTGTTTTCTAGGAGAGCAAAAGAGTGCTCATGTTCAATTTTAAATAGTTTCTCCTTATTGAAAGCATCCCCATTAGGAAATGGCACATTAATATAAAAACTATAAGTAATATATGAGTAGCTCTTAATTTCCATATGACACGGACATGTGGTTCGACACTTTCCTCTTGAGTTTCTAGATCAGTTCATAATGTGAAAATCATAGTAAGTAGCATGTCTCCATCTGTGAAAAGAAGCTTGATGCAACAAATCTTGGCAGTAAGTACTTGTGTTTCCCACTCTTTCTCGTTCTTCCTCCCCCCAGTGTAATATAGTATTAAAAGACAGGTGCCAGTTGCAAGTGGACACTGTGATTACTTGGCAACTTTCATCGTTTGCAGGAAGGCTTAGTAATTTGTTGAATGCGTCCTCCCCCCCAACATAAAACAAACAAACTTGGAAATCAGAGTTTATTTACTGAATGATAGGTTAGCTAAGAATATTTAATACATTTTAATTGTTAAGGGTGTTTTCTCGTGAAGCTGACCATAACCAACAGCAATGTTTTCTCTTACCGTACTAGTTCGAGCAGAGTCAGCTAGCGTGGGCTGACTGCATGGGCCAGTAGGCCTTTAGCTGCCATCAGTGTTTACGTATCTATGTATCAAACAATTTGTATGGCGTTACTGTACCGAACTCCGCTTTAGATTGCTTCCCTGGTTCTGTGTGTTAAGTAGATTCTTTTTTTATGTGATGAAAAATGTATTTCATTGCATTAAGACAATAACAGACCACCGTTTAGCTATCTTCCTTTCCATCTAATGTTTTGCAACACTCCAAAATGAAAATGATGAGATAAAATAAGTTTATAATATGGTAAAATAAATGTATAATATGAATAATCCAGTGCATTAATCCAGTTATTAGAAAAGACTATAAGAGATGCATTTTAACAACTTTCCTAAACTGGTTTATAGAATCCCCAAATCAAGTGTAATAGCAAGGGTTAAACTAGAAATTTTTAGCTGCGGGAAGCCTCATCTACAGATTTTGCAGGCAGGGGAACTGTCATCTCTAGGTGGTGGAACTCTTCTGTAGTATTCAGTATAGAAAGATGACAAAGGTGCAAAAACTATCATACAGTTTTTTATGAAGTGATTGAACTGAGCTCCTTTGGGTTCCTGCCCAATATAACCCCTTGTTATCAGGCAAACCATATACTGTGAAAAAATAATGAGCTAAAATGAAATATTGGCTGGTCTGAAGGCTGTGGGTTATCAAACAAAAGATTGTTTCTGATTTATATGTTAAAATAAACACATGGAACTTGTTAGGAAGGGCTGAGCTGCACCTTAACAACTTTTCTTAACTGGTTTCTAGAATCCCAAAATCAAATGTTCTCAATTAGGTGGACCTTCTGTAGCTGAATGAGGTGGGGTTAGGGGGATAGAAAGAGATGTCATGAGGTGATAGCTCATCATCTGTCAATTATTGACCCCAAACTGTGCTCAGAAGTTAATAAATTGATGATCTATCAAATGTATGCAAACTCCCTCAGTTAAACAAAAAGAAATCCGTAGTGACATTGCGATATAAAGCTTTTCTTAGCAGGAAAGCCGACGGACAGTGCAGTAGTGGCACAGTTTACGACCGGGTATTGTGCCTATGCCAGATTGCTATTGTGCTGTCCTAGAGAGACCCATCACTGCCTCCTTTACCAGGACCTGGAGTGGATGTCTCTGGCTGATGGAAGGAGGCTCCACAGGTAAATTTTTTTCCTATGAATGTGTTTTGGGGCAGCCTCCAGACTACTTGACAGAACATGTAATATCCCCAAAAATTAATCCTTCCCTGTGTAATGCTCCCTTTCTTGAATTCAAAGTCCCTCTAACAAAAACTGAAAGATCTGCACCCTTTTTTTTTTTACCACTTTCATATCTGTTGTGTGGAACTCTCTTCCACCCTTCTTTCGAGATGTGAATTTAATGTGTCCTTCAATTATCAGACTAAAAAAATGGTATTTACCTCCCTGCCAAACTATTATTGTTTCCAGTTATATATTATATACAGTATGTAACTGCCTCACTTGAGCTATATGTTATTAACTGTAAAGATGTTTATTTTTATTTAGTTTTATAACGACTCTGCATATGCTGCGTGATGTTTATTTGAGTAACTTGTATTGTGATTTGAACTGGGTCCCCTTTGCAAATGAACTTCCCTCAATGGACTTTAACCCTGAAATAGAAATGAAAAATGTAATGGAGTGAGTGCCCCAGTGGCAGCAGCAGACTATGACCCGATGGGGCTATGCCCCTGTTTTGGCCCTGCCCCGTGTAAAAACATCTGTGCCTCAGTTGTGAACCCCTGTGCCCTGGCAGTGCTCCGATTATCCATATTTTTTTTCGGGAGCAACTACTGCCAATAGAGTTTAAATAACATAGAAACATAGACTTTGACGGCAGATAAGGACCGCTAGGCCCATCTAGTCTGCCCATTTCCCTACCTACAGGATAGGCCGCAGATCCTAGTTAACCAACAGCCTATTTCTTCCTACCCCCTACAAGAATTGCCTTATGTCTGTCCCATGCATTCTTGAATTCTCCCACAGTTTTAGACCCCACAACCTCCTCAGGAAGGCTGATCCATGCATCCACTACCTCTCTGTGAAATAATACTTCCTCACATTGCCCTGAACCGCCTCCTTCTATCTTTAAATTGTGTCCCTTGTTCTTGCAAGTCTCTTTTTCTGAAAGATGCTACCCTCTTGGACTTTGTTGATTCCACTGAGGTACTTAAAAGTTTCTATCATGTCCCCCTCTCCTTCTTTCCTCAAGGGTATACATATTAAGCTCCTTTAGTCTCTCCTCGTACGGCTTCTCTTGCAGACCCTGCACCATTTTAGTTGCCCTCCTCTGGACTGCCTCTATCCTGTCTATGTCCTTGCGGAGATGGGGTCTCCAGAACTGGACACAGTACTCCAGATGGGGTCTCACCAACTGTCTGTACAGAGGGATAACAACTTCATGCTTTCTGCTGATGATGCCTCTCCCTATACATCCCAGTATACCCCCAGCCCTCCCTACTGCCTTCTCACATTGCTTGCTAACCTTAAGGTCATCTGATATGATTACCCCCAGGTCCCTTTCCTTTTTTGTTGTTGTTACTACCTCCCCACCCATTGTATATTCTTCCCCTGGGTTCTTGTTTCCCAGGTGCATTATTTTGCACTTCTTTGCATTGAATCCTAGCTGCCATACTTCTGACCATTCCTCCAACCTTGCCAAGTCCTTTTCATCCTTTCCACGCCTCCTTGTGTATCAGCCAGTTGCAGATCTTTGTGTCATCTGCAAAAGGCATACTTTTCCTTCCAGTCCTCTGTAATGTCACTGATGAAGACATTAAAAGGACTGGACCAATCTGAACCCTGCGGTACCCACTAGTAACCCCTCTTTCTTCAAGTGGACTCCATTTACAATTACCTTCTGTGTCCTGTTGTCCAGCCAATGTTTTACCAGGCTACCACCCTGGGTCCCACTCCAGCTGGTTAATTTGACTATTAATCTTTGTGTGGGACTGTGTCAAATGCCTTGCTAAAGTCTAGGTAGGCTATGTCCACAGCCCTCCCTGTCTACTACTTTGGTCACCCAGTCAAAGAAATCTATTAGATTCGTCTGACATGACCTTCCCTCTGTGAACCCATGCTGCCTTGGGTCCTGTGCTCCACTGGCCTCTAGGTACTCGACTATTCTTTCCTTCAGAAGTGACTCCATCACTTTCCCTACCACAGAGGTCAGACTGACAGGTCTGTAGTTTCCTGCCTGTGTCTTGGACCCACTTTTGTGAATACATCACAGGGATCTGATTGTATTTTGTGATCTGGCAGTTTACTAACTGTGGGGATACCAGCTATTAGTGAAATACCGTAATCAGAATGGGAAGTATCAAATGCAAGGATTGAGCAACTGTAGAAGCAGACTCTACATCTTCCTTAAATGGAAAAGGGCCTGTTTCATTTTGTAACTTGAGATGATTTTCTTTTTCCTTTTTAATTAAATGTTAATATGTCTCCCGGAGCCACACATTGCTGTATAAGAATGGTTTCCCGCGGATTCGGCAGGAGCAGGAACAGCGAAGCTGAGCTGTTCTGGCTCAAGTTGAACACAAGTGAAACCACTCTTGTACAGCAATGAGTGGCAACAGGGGACATATTAATATATTATTGATTGGGCTCGATCAATAAGATATCATTTTTTTTTTAACTGTCCAGGAACATGCCAGTGTACAAGGCATCTGCACGTGAGATAATCATCACAGAATAAGAGTGTCTCATGTGCAGTGGAAAGGAGCGCTCTGATTGGTTGGGAGTGCTCCCTCGATCTGTATTACGATTTATACAGCCCATCTGCCGACCCTGTCTGCTAGCTTGTTCCTGTAACCACCACTGATCCCTGTCAGTTCCATCAAACTGCAGGGACATACTCACCCTTGCTGCCATGATTGATCTATTATGGGTAGGGCCTTCGGAGCAACATCTTAACCTCTTCCAGAGATCAAATTCAGTGGAGAAGCAGGTTCTTCATGCTGAGTGAATGTTCACTGCAAAGCCTGACGTACCAATAGGAAGCCACATCTTTTCATAGATGCTGGGCATTTCCCAGTTCTCCCACCCTCAGAGACATTGGCACATGATACTGCACATGCACAAAATGAGTGCATGTGTAGCTATGGCTTGAGTATCTGCCCACTTTTCTTCTACTGCGTGTTGCCATTCCCCCACCCCACTGGCCCCCAGAAGGTGCTGGTGCAACAAAAATGGACAGCCTCCCACCCTGAAGGAGGGGAGCATCCCTCCTGCTTGCCCTTCAGTGATTCAGGCTCATTCTCAAGCTCAGATTACCAGCTTCTCAAGTGGTATCTCCTCCTTTGCACTGATGGATTGACTTGACATGACTTTTTAAAGAGGCCTTAAGGTACAAAACAAATCCAGTGTTTTTTTTACTCCCCGGTCACTGACTTCTGGGAGCTCCTGAGTCATCTCCCAGCTGTTCGCGCCCTGCTGTAACTTCCCTACCTGGGGACCCCGGCATCCAACCCACGCATGACACACCTGCAGGACACCCCCCGGCTTGCGCCTCCCAAGGCAGGGCTGCCTTTTTCTTCTCAGTGCTTCTTTATGTAAAATTCAATGGCCTGCAGGCTGAGGTGAATACTGGAAGTGGTCGGGACCCAGGAGGGCAGGATCCGGTGGTGGGCGTAGGGCTGTGGAGCGATGTGATCCTCACAGACATCTGGGCTTTTCCGTGTTCTGGTGCTTGATCTCTCTTCCCCCGATGATAAGCGTGGATGTGCAGTGATGTCCAGGAGGCTCACACGCTCCAGTGCTTACCACACCAATGTCCACCATATCCCCTCACCCACTTGCTCCGAGGGCCGTCAGTGTAGCACCTCCCGGCCACTGCCAGGAGGTGTAATGTTGCCAGAGCCCTACACTCTCCCAAAAGAAGGCGAACTGTCATCGGATCCTCAAACCTTCTCCCCTTGGCCGACCCTTGGCCCCCTCAGGCTCGCTTCCAAACCTGAGTTGCTGGTGTGATGTGAGGTGTGGTGTCCAGTGCCTCAACCCTCAATGCCACCGGGCTGTCTCACAGTTTTTGTTTTTAATCAGTACTTTGTCAACTTATCTGCGGACCTGCCTTTATCATGACTGGTCCCCCCAGCCCCGTCACTTGGCTTCTGAGGGTTAACCATGCCCTGTTTGTCCTCTTTCACAGGACCTGGAGATGTCCTGTTGCTGCCATGGGGCCTGTGGGGGGACTGAACCCTCATCCAGCCATGGGTTTTCCTCCATTTTGTCCCTGGACCAGGTTTTCATTACTATTCCCAGCTGTCTTTAAACACTTACTGTTCCATTAGATCAGAGAGCACTGCGTGTTAGTTTATTTTAGCCACAATAGAAGTGATTTTAAACAATAGCTATACAAAAACGGCAGAGAATACTGATGAAAACCTGGTCCAAGCCATATTAAAAGAAGCGTACCTTTTATTATTTCAAATGTGAAAAAAAGTACAAAGGCAGACTCAAATTGTGGAAAGAAGGGTATCATGCATATTGGTAGATAAGGGGCAATCTAAAATGGAATAAAAAAGTACAGGTCAAAATGTTTACCACATTTATTGCACTGCTGCTTTCAAGATATGGAATGTTTAGCATGGAATGTTTACCACGAAATACAGGGATTCAAAATCCCTGTGGAATGTTCCTCTCCTAACATACTATATACCATGTTGTACACATACTGTACACAAAATAGAGAATACTGGATGGACAACTATGCACAACCAGTGTGTTCTGCCATAGAGGGGTTCTGATTCCCTTTGACCTCGAGAGTGAAGCTTGTGAGGTCCATGGGAATCAGAACCTCGAGGTGGTAGAACTCACTGGTTATGCATAAAGTTGCTCATCCTGTATTTTTATAGAGTAGTATTATGTGAAATGTGCACACAGCAGTTCTTTGGCTTTCTGAATAAAACTGACTTGTGCAGTCTCTGGAGGTTTCAGAATGCTGTTGTATCACAGAAGGGTACAGTCACATTATATGACCTTTGAACTGTGGTACAACAGCATTTTGAAAGGGATGTAATTCTATACAGAACATTGCTCTACTATACACTATAAAGGCCTCTTCTAGATCCAGCAACTCTAGAAGTAATGTAATCTTAGAATTCAATAAATAAAATAAAATAAAAATTATATCACTGTCAGAGTGAGCAGAAGAGATGTCCCTGATGAGCGTGCAAACATAGAAGGGGAATTTTTCATTATCAGCAAAGAAACAGTTGTAATGAGAACTATGAACAATACTTAATATTTCTAATTTGTTTATGTGTGTAAGGAGAGTGTGATGATCGAGGAAACAATGTTTAATTAATTTGTTTTATTTTTTATTTAAGGTAGTTTTAGTTTTAGGCCCAATTGAAGGTTTTTACAGTGTAAAGGTAGCAGCCATGTTTGTGATGGAAGATCAGTTCTGGTAGTAGGGGGACTGATGGAAGATAGTTCTGGTTGTAGGAGGACTGCTCATCGTGAGATGTGCTTTTGGACCAGGATGGCTGTACGTTATGCTCTAATAATGCACAGTCACTTGACTGGTTATAACCAATTAAAGTTCTTTGATTTTTAGACCAATTTTATAACTAACTGCAGGCACTGGACATACACATAACATACTGTGCAGGGACCCCTGCACAGTGTGTGATGTGTATGTCCAGTGCCTGCATTGAGTTCTGTACTTGGAACATTTGTGCATACTTTCAGCATTTTAGTCTGTGTGATTTTAGCTCCATTTAAGTGTGCACTGCTCAGTGTCTACACTTTATCATAACACCCACTTTTTCTGTTATGTCAGTGAAGGTTTCTAAGGGAGTCAGAGGCCTCAGAAGATGTTCTTTTGCATTAGGCTGCATGATAAAGTACTTCCTCCGCAAGCATACCTCTCAACTGTCCCTGATTTTACCTCAAAATTTTACTCTGTCCCTCCTAAAAATTGTGTTTCTGTGACCAAACAGTAGGGGTTGTAAGTACAAAATAATGTCAAACATTTCAGTTACAGATCTGTTCTTCCTTAGAAAATGCATTTTACATTGTTTATTTATTTATTTGTTTTAACATCAGTTTAACAACCTTTGAGCCAGGGGCTCATTTACAAAGGTACCTCGTCACATAGAGGACAAAAACAGCGGTACAACAGACAACAGATAATCAGCAATACATGTTCACAATAGGTGTCAGTCAGAATTGCAGGCATTTCTGAGACGTAAATAATGCATACAGGTGAGTTAGGCATAAAAGACAGTGGATAAAGGAAGATTGATTAAGAAGACGGATAGCAGAGGATGAGAGGAGGACACCAGAGAGAGGAGAGTAGACAAGTGAGGATGGCCTAGTAGGGAGGAAGAGAGCTGCTCAGTGAGCATTGTCAGAGATTAAGGGCAGCAACAGCTGCGTGAGGTGAGCAGGTGATTTCTGAGGCTGTATTTAAAGCACGATAACGAGGGAGCTGCAGAGATTCCGGCAGGGGAGGGTGTTATACCAGGAGGGGGCTCTGTAGGGGTAAGCCCTTTGACCTTGTGAGGTTCTCGCCCTCGGTATAACCAGTGCGGTTTTGCAGGAGCTGTGGGTGTGCACTGTGGGGTTAGCCCGGTGGATTGAGTTAGATAGGCCCGAGGGGGGATTGGCCGTGGAGAGCTTTATAAGTAAGTTGGCAGGTTTGGTACATGAGGCACTCATCCAGGTTGAGTAGATTGGCCATGGAATAAAGAAGGCAGGTATGGGAAAGTCTATGAGCACCGGTTATAAGTCTACAGGCTTTGTTAAGAGTAAAGGCGTACCTTGCGCAGGGCCGTCTGGTCCGCCGCACCATAGACAGGAAGGCCGTAGTCGATTAGGGATAGAACAGAGGAGGTGACTGCCAGGTGGAGGGCATCAGTGGGGAGGCAGTTTTTATGATGGTAAAGGATACCCAGCCGTGTATTGGAGGCAGAGGTCAGGGCAGAGATGTGGTCATGAAAAGAGAGGGCTGGGTCAAAGGTTATACCAAGGTATTTATAGGAGTGAACAAGTTCAATAGGGAGATTGAAGGTGGAGTGGACAGAGAGAGGAAAGCTGCAGGACTTATTTTGGGGGTGGGCAAAGAGCATGGCTTTGGTTTTCTTTAGGTTGATGACGAGTCGGTGCTCAGTGAACCAGGTTTCTGTGGCATTGTAGGCTTGCTGAAGAGAGTTCTGGAGTGAGATGGGGTTACTATCGGAGGCAAAGAGTACCGCGTCATCAGTGTAGAGTAGGATTTTTCCGGTACATTCATTGGGCAGGGAGTTGAAGAAGAGGGGAGAAGAGCAAGGGTCCAAGAATAGAGCCCTGAGGGACTCCAGAGTGGATAGGGCAGGTGCTGGAAAGTGTTCCACTAACTTTCACACATTGTGAGCGGGCTGACAAGTAGCTGGAGCACCAGGAGACTGGTCCCACGGCAAAGCCTAGATGCCCAAGGGTAGCTAACAAGAGGGGATGTGAGACAGTGTCAAAGGCTTTTGATAGGTCAATGAACACAACACCAGCCAAGGAGCCAGAGTCCAGAGAGGTGTGCAGAAAGTTAGCAAACTCCAGGAGTGCAGTATTGGTGCTATGGCCGGCTCTGAAGCCATGTTGCTCAGGGCAAAGGACACCATATTTAGAGAGGTAATCAGAGATTTGGGTGTCCACGATTTTCTCTAAGGCCTTAGAAAGAGGAGAGAGGATTGAAATAGGCCGGTAGTTGCCCGGATGCATCCTATCACCACCCTTATGGATAGGGGTAACAGTAGCGACCCTCCAGACAGAGGGGAATTGCCCTAGGCAGAGGGACTTATTAAAGAGGCAGGTGATAGGTGAGATGACCTGGTCAAGGACCTGACGTAGAAGACAGGAATCAAGGGAGTCATTACCAATAGTGTTGCTCTTTAAGGCTTTAAGTAAGTATGGCCTGACTTCCTGGGCAGTGACCCAACGCAGGTGGAACAGGGGGCATGAGATGGTAGGGACAGTCCTGGTGGGAGGGGGATTGAAGAAATTATCTGGGAGCACAGAGCTAAGGTCAGTGAAGGAATTATTGAGGTGAGTGGCAATAAGGACAGGGTCTGAGGAGACTGTACCATTAATGTTAATAAGCAAAGGTGGAGGGGAGCGTGTGCCACCATTCAGCTGCTTGATGTCCCAGAAGGACCTGGGGTTCCCCCATGAGGAGGTGAGGGAAGCTTGATAATACTCAGCCTTTGCTTTGCGGGTAGCCCAAGTACACTTGTTCCGGGCAGCAGCATAGGCCTGTCTGTCCGCTGGGCGGCCAGTTTCAACAGCAAGGTGCCATAGGTTATCCTGCTGCTTAAAAAGTAGGCGCAAGGCAGGGGTGACCCAGGGGGCATGCCTTACTTTGGACCTACGAGCAGTTATGGGTGCAAAGATGTCGCAAGCAGAGTTGAAGATGCGGATAAAGAAGGCCAGGGCCTTGTCAATTGAGCCTCTTATTCTACCGGGTTCCTGAGTAGATATCACCAATTTTGAAGATGTGTCCCTGATTTCGGTCCTTTGTCCCTGATTTTTTTAAGCATTGTCCTTGATTTATGAGGCAGGAGGTAGAGAGGTGTGTCTGCAAGTACCTTGAGCTTTCACCTTTACTCAGGCCAACTTCTGTCTGTAACAGAGAAAAAGTTTTTTAGTGAGATCATGTTACCACCAGACACTCCTCTTCTGAGCAGTTTAGCCTCTGCTTGGCATTTTAAATCATGGATATAAATGTCTTGTTACTATCCCTTAGATGAAATGGCTGCTTCTAAATCACAGGCTACCCTGGTCATACAGAGGAGTACTTAACAACGAGAGAGACAGGCTGGATGTAATACATCCAGCCTGTCTCTCTCTTTGTTAAGTAATCCACTGTATGACCGGGGTAGCCTGTGATGCCCAGTACAGATATTTAAAGTTGGGGAAGTCCACACACACCTGCCACCTTTCTGCTGTTTTAGGAGTGCCAGTTGTACTCTTGGGTGATCCGACCACCTAATAAATTTCTTGTTTGCTTTGTCAAGTTACTGTATGTAGACTCCTGCAAGAATACTGATTGTTAGCATTCGAGAGCAATTTAACACCCTAGGCAAGATATTCATCCTGACTGTCTCTATTTGACCCCCTACAGATAAGGGGAGGAAGGCCCATCTCCTATAGTAAGGTAAAGGTAAGGTAAAATTTATTTATATAAGGTGCCCTTCCTAAGCTCAGGGCACTTTTCCAAAATTTCAACATACAATATTAAAATCCACAGCAATTAAAACACTTTATGCATAGCAGAATTTACATTTCCAAAAATGCTTGTTTAAATAGAAAGGTTTTAAGAGCTTTTTTAAACCCTTCTATAGTCAGGCTATTTCGTATCTGGCAAGGTAGAGAATTCCACAGGGTAGGTGCCATAAAGGCAAAAGTTCTTCCACCAGATGTTTTCAGGGCTACTCTGGGAATCTCTAGCAATCCCTCACCAGAGTATTGGAGGGAGCGGGAGGGACAGTAAGAAGTCAGGAGTTCTTTCAAGTAGTGGGATCCCAACCCATGTAGGGCCTTATAGGTCAGCAATGCGACCTTGAAAGTGATCCTCCACTGTACAGGAAGCCAGCGCAATTCACGTAGCACAGGTGTTATATGGTTGGATCTCGGGCTTCCAGTCAACAACCTAGCCACTGCATTTTGCACCAGCTGCAAGCGGCGGATATCCACTCCCAGCAGCCCTAGATAAAGGGCACTGCAGTAATCAAGACGACTGGCAATTAAGGCGTGGACCAGGGTGGGAAGATCCTCAGGTGGGACCAAGTGTTTCACCCGTGCTATATTCCTTAGATGGAAAAAGGGTGATTTGACTACGGCCGACACCTGTGCCCTCAGGGTCAAGCCCTTGTCAAACATAACACCAAGGTTATGCACCTGGCCAGATGCCATAAGCGGGGTCCCCCAGAAATAAACCTGAGGGTTTCCCCGCCCATGAACTTAACATCCTCACCCCCGCTCCACTCTCAATGCCTCTGTTTTTCCTGGGTTCAGCATTAGCCAATTGGTACTGATCCAGTTCTGTATCTCCAGCAGGCAGTTGCTAAACACTGTGCTTGAATCGGACTCCTGCTAGGGCACAAAAGACATGTAGAGCTGAGAGTCATCAGCATAGCAATGAAGACGCAGCCCATACTGTCTTATGATGTCCCCTGATGGGAGCATATACACTGCAAATAACATGGGGGACAACACCAAACCCTGTGGCACCCCACAGCGCAGGTAGTGAGAGGCTGAGGAATAAATCCCCGACACTACTCTCTGAGTTCTACCCTGCAGGAAAGATTGAAACCAACTGTGGACCACCCCCCCTTAGTCCACACAGAAACCACAGGCGTTCGAGCAACAACCCATGATCTACATCGTCAAATGCTGCTGAAAGATCAAGGAGAACCAAGATGGAACGAGCTCTCCGATCTCTTGCCATCAGGAGATCATTCAGTACCCGTACAAGAGCCGTCTCAGTGCTATGCCATTTCCTGAAGCCAGACTGGAGAGGGTCATAGATACTGTGGCTGGTTAAATGATCCTCCAGCTGCAAAGCAACCACCTTCTCGATAACCTTCCCCAAAAAGGGGAGGTTTGAGACCGGTCTGTAGTTTTCTGGGCAGTCGGAATCAAGGGCAGGGGTCAATCTTAACATTGTTTTACTAGCCCAAACACTGGTGCAAATTGACCAGGGCTAGTGCAGCCAACTCTCTACTTGCCCGGCTTGACTAGTGCAGATTTTCATGGCTGTTAATGAAGTTAAAAAAGTCTCTACTTTAGCAGACTCTAGTCCTCATGCTAATCTCTCTCAGTGTTCCAGATGGCCTGATATGATTAACAGCTCATTAAAGGGGCACTGTCAGCTTTTCCCCTCTGATAGAATTAATTTTAAAGTACTGAATCTCTAGGCACATACCTGGGTAGACGATTATGCAGAATGCCCCTGGATAGATGAAAATGCAATCCCTGTACCTGTTTTTTATAAATTAATACTTATTACATTACACACAGGCCGCATTTAAGTGCTCTGCACTGGAAGCAGATTCAAGGCGAGAACGCGCGTTTACTGTGAGCGCTGTCCCCGAGGAGCACATTTTACGATCATTATCCCAATAACCACATAATGCAGTACATTTAATTATTTTAAGGTGCTCCTGATATTTCTAACACAAAAACGAGCACTCATTCAGCCGCAAAAGAGAGATGAAATCTGGTGCGAAATCCAGCGCATGCGCAATAGCTCCAGGAGGAAAGATCCCGCGATGCGCAATAATGTCTGCCATATGCATGCGCGGATTTCGCACCAGATTTCATCTCTCTTGGCGGCTGAACGAGTGCTGCTTTTGTGTTAGAGATACCAGGAGCACCTTAAAATAATTAAATGTACTGCATTATGTGGTTATTGGGATAATGATTGTAAAATGTGCTCCGGACAGCGCCACGTAACGCTTTTCTTGCCGCTTCTTTGAATCTGCTTCCGTGCAGAGCATTTAAATGCGCTCCATGTAATGTAACAAGTATTAATTTATGAAAAACAAGTACAGGGATTGCATTTTCATCTATCCAGGGGCATTCTGCATCATCGTTTACCCAGGTATGTGCCTAGAGATCCAGTACTTTAAAATGAATTCTATCAGAGGGGAAAAGCTGTCAGTGCCCCTTTAAGAACTGCAATTATCTGGCACTTCAAGAGGGAGATCCCACAAAAGACTTAGTGTGAGCCATTATCACTTCACTGTTAGGACTTTCAGCTAGTGTCCAGGGTGTGATCAAGGGTAGAGTGCTGTTAAGTCACTAGCTTCCAGTTTTCTGAATGTGTCTCTGTCTAACAATTTGTCCCATATTATGAAGACCAGTGCCCCTCATTTCTCTATGTTTTGAGTGTCTGTATCCAATATTTCAGTGACAAGATGCAAGGAGGTATATAGGGTCGGCCCTGCAGGTGGTGGGTTTTATCATAGCCTCACCATAACTTCCCTCTCTCCACCAAATCTCTTAACTCTGTTCTTTCCCTGGACACCACTGCAGACCAAACTCTGAAATGACCATCCACAGATCCATAGCTGCCATTACTGGCAAGTGTAGGGGGTCCCCAGCTCTTCTAAATGGACCATACCAGCCATCACCATCAGTACAGTCCCACCCAGCATGTCCTTTCATCCTAAAAACAAAGCTTTGGATCATGTATGGTACAAAAATAAACCTCAATAAAATACATAATTTGAAAGCTTAAAATCCTAAATTCCTTAAATTCCTGGGGTATATAAATTATCCTGTATAGAAATAGAGATAGTATAGTATTCTGCCTGTGCACTGTTTCCCCTGGGCTGATGAAAGGACATTGTTAAAGAAAAATATATTATTGTTGGGGCAGAGCATATTAAAAGTAATACCTTTAAAAAAAAAAGTCATAGTTTTCTGTTTCCCAAGCCCCTTAGGTTTGTGTAGCCCCCACCCCAAAGAAATCTCAGATGTGCTCCTGGCTCACTTGAGACTGTACAAAAACTTCCAGAAGTGCAGGTCTCCAGTTGACTGGGGGGCCTGAGTGTCTTTCTCTGCCTGACTTTGTTCATTGCCCTGTGGGTGGTGGTGACAGTGTGGTGAGATGCATGATGATGTTAGCTATTGTGTGGGCAGAGGTAGGACTGCTTGATTGAACATTTGCTGTTGTGATGTCCTCTGGTTTGGTGGTGGGGGGGCAGAAGGAGGGAGAGAGGAGGCCACTGTACAAAACAATTGGAGGGGGGGCTCACTGTGTGTGATGGCATTGCAGTCTTTTTTTTTTCCAGCTGGGGAGCAATGAATGTGCAATAATCAGAGTATTTCTTGGCTTGCATTGTTTCCTGTATAAGTGATCAAAATGTACCATTATAATTAAGGGCTAGTGCAACCTGCTGCGTCTAGTGCAATTTTGAATCAACTTGCCCTACTGGCTAGTGCTAAAAAAGTTTAAGGTTGACCCCTGATCAAGGGAGGACTTTTTCAGAAGGGGGCGCACCAGTGCCTCCTTTAAGGGATCTGGAAAGATCCTTCTCTCCAATGATACCACCACTATCCCAGTAAGGATTGGGCCAATAACCTCTACACACCGCACCAATAGGTGAGTAGGGCCCAGATCCAAACTACAGTAGGTTGGATGCAAAGTCTGGATAATCCTCACTCTATCCATGACTGCCGGCTGACTAAAGGTGAACCAAGTCAATTGGGCATTAGTGCCAAACGGTTGATCAGTGCAAGACCCAATGGGGAGGCGCTGGCTGATCTCATCCCGGATGGTGGACACCTTGTCAGCTAAGAACATCGCAAACTCCTCACATTGTAACTGTGACAAAGCTCGACTGGCTTGAAGACAGGCTGGATTGCACAGTCTGTCCACAGTCCAGAAGAGCTGGGCCGATCCATTCCTCACTGTAGCAATTTCCCTGGACAGAAACTCTGCCTTCTTATGGGAAATTGCTAACTGATAGATCTTATAATGATCCAGCAGTCTAAGCTTGTCCATCTCCTGGCGAGTTTTCCGCCAGCGTCTCTCCAATCTTCGACCCTATCTCTTCAACCCACGGATCTCCCTGGTAAACCATGGAGCCCCCAGGTGAAGAATACAGGGGCGAACACAGGATGGAGCAATGACATCCAGGACCCCCATAACTGCCCTATTATAGGCTAGCACTAGGGGCCCTGGGTCAGTGCTATCCATTGGCAATCCCAAGAAGTCCAGCTCCATCATTAGGCCTTCTGAGGTAACCCCTCCCAAAGGACGGAACTGTACTATCTCTTTAGGGGCAGGCCTCTTTTGGGGGGTCACGAAACTGAACCTCAGGGTGTGATGGTCAGACCAACCGATAGGCTCCACCTCCACATCGGAGACTTCCATCCCCAGATGAAATATCAAGTCCAATGAGTGTCCCCCCTCATGAGTTGCAGAGGTAACAACCCGTGTCAGGCCCAAGGAATTCATAAATTGGAGGAGGTTTTGTCCAAAAAGCACGAGTTCATTGTCGACCCAGGCATTGAAGTCCCACAGAATTAACCATCGGGGGGGACTCCATTACCCTCTCGGTGATGAAGTCCGCAACCTCCCTCAGGAATTCCCTTCCATCACCTGGTGGACGATAAATGAGAAGGATCCTGAAACCTGCACCTGCACCCACAATACACTCAAAGGAATTGGTACATCCAACTGGCACCTCCCTAAGGTCCAGTTCCTGTCTAAAACAGACTGCAACTCCCCCGCCCCTACGGTCCACTCTCGGGTGGTGAATCACTGAGAACCCAGCCGGAATCACGGACCCCAAAATAAGGCCCGCATTTTCATCTTCCCAGGTCTCGGTGATGCGGGCCAGGTCGACAGATGTCACAAGATCCACCACCACTGTGGTCTTGTTTCTGATAGACCTAGCATTGCTTAACACCACCCGAAAGGGAGGAGATTCCAAGGATGACTCCACCTCCTGCCTGACCAAGTCAGTGCCTTTGGGTATGGGTACAAGGCAAGGTAAACCTTGTTCCTGTATCCATTTCTCCCCAGGGGATCTCATGATTCTGACTACCTCTATCTGCCCACTCGTTTTCCATCCCCCACAAGAGTTCCAGGATCTCCTGTTCCGTACACTCCTTCGTCTCGCAATGACGAAAACTCGGCAATTTTTATAAACTTGCAAAGGAAGTGAAGTATATTCAAATGGACGGAGATCCTTTAGTCTTGAGGGGGAGAACCGCCTGACTGTGTTCTTACCACCCCAGCACATATTTCAGACTCTAAAATAATGCTGTGTTTACTAAAAAACCCACACAATCAACACTTTCTCTATTTTATATTAAAAATCAAATTATTAACCCCCTAATACACCACCTCTTTAATAATAACCCCCTCCCACACCCAAATAATAATAATTAGATCAAAAGAACTAATACCAACAGAACATCTATCAACAAATCTCTTCACAGATGTATTATTCAACAATCTTTAAGAGTCTGTTTAGAAAAATGCGGCACCTCTCACATGCATGTATTTGTTCCAACAAATTTGAACTTCGACACCATCTCTCACACAATGGGGGAGAACTGATAAATGAAAATAAAAGAAAAGGAAAACTCTGTTTTATGACCTCGATGCAGCACCTCTCACATGCATGCAAATCCAACAGGATCACCAGTATATCAAAGTAACTTGAAATAGTGCTGTAGTATACCCCCAGCACCACCTCTCACATGGTGGGGGACCCTTCATGAATTAATCCACAAGTTAGTCCATAACTGTCTGAAGAAATAAATCAGTGTGCACAGCACTCTCACCACCCATATATCCAGGACAAAGCTGGGAGGGAGAGCAAGTCAGTTTCTCCAACGATACCGATTACATCCAAACAGAAGGTTTAGGTAGCATCCAACACAGTCCTCACGACAGCAAGTCCACACAGTTCGACTTGATCCTCTCCAAACGCTCCAGGGAAAACTCAGGACAGGCAGATCACTCAAGGAGTACAATAATGGGTGATGAGATAGACCCCTTCCCCTGCATGATCAGAAGCCAAACGCCCTCCAATCCGCCCACGACCTATGGCTACAGATGCCTCAGCATCCCAGCTCCATGGCTGACCCCCAAGGCAGCTTAGGAGAAGCCTCAATTTCCCTCTGGCTCCCCAGAGACTAAACAAGGTGACTCCTGCCTGGTCAAGGACAGAAACGGCAGCCGCAGCTCTCGAGGGCACAAGGCAGGTCCCCACCCAGCACTACTCGCCTGCAATGAGCCCCACTGGAGTCCACTAATCCAACCACACTTTTTCTGTTTCTTCCAGCTAGATGATAGTACCATAAGTCCTGGTAACGGCAGTGAGGGCTCACCACACCAATCTTGGAACAGGCTGCAATCAATCCCCAGATCTTCCGGTTCTGATCACACAACGCTGGAGAAAGCTATACAGCTCTTGGTGTTCAGCAAATGTCCAAGAATAACGGGGTCGATTAAAAAAAAAAGACCACAAATTAAACTTTTAACAATAACTATCAAGCTTTAATAAAAGAAACAAATGAAATAAATAAACTGTCTGCAAACATCTCTCTTAGTTGAGGTTCATAATTGGTTTTAAATGATCTTGTGGCATACTTCCTTATGTGGATGTGTGGATATTTAAAACCTTTAGACACCCATTTGAATGGCATGCTAGTTTTCACTTGGGCCAACATTACTTAATTTGTATGACTTTTATTGTTGATCTTGAACCCTGAAATCTTACCATATCTCTTCAAGGTATCTAGTAGCTGGGGCATTTATTTCACATAGTCACTCAAAAACAGGAGGATGTCATCAGCAAAAAAAGGGAGATTTTTTGCCCTTGTGGATCACAAGATGCACCTGAGATACTGGGATTGTTTTCCATATTGCTATAGCTGGGTGTTTTAATTCCAGTGACAACAAGAGGTGGGGATAATGGGCATCCCTGGCATGTGCCCTGTTGTAAATCTAGGAAGAGGGACAGCATTCCATTAACTCTTACCCAACCCATTTTGTACACAGTGTGTTTACCCAGGACCGATATTTATAGCCAGTGCCAAATCCATACAGCATGAAAAACAGGAATTGCCAATTTAGGCGATCAGACACCTTTCCAACATCTAATGAAATAGCCGTGTTAAGTTTTTTTTGAGTGTTTGATCACATGAATTATGTTTAATAGTCTGTGTGTGTTGTCAAATGATTGGAGCTTAGGGATGAAACCTGTCTGATTCTAATGGATGAGTTGTCTTATAACTCTGTGAAGGTGACACCACAAAATGGCCATCATTATTTTCTTGTCCACATTTATCAGATATGTTGGTCTGCATGACCAACAGCACAAAGGATTTTTGCCAGGTTTTGAGAAGATAGTAATGATTGTCTCCTTCCATTCATCTGGAAATTTCTTATTTTCCATTCCCCAGTTATTTCCTTTAGTTTGTTGGGTTACGATATCTCCCCTGCGTACTTTGTAGAGTTCCCTGGGGAGCCCATCTTGTCCAGGGGATTTTCCATTCTTCAGATTTATAATGGTTGTGGTTACATCTCCCCTCATGACCGGGGCATCTAACATACTCTATGTTTTTTTCCTGCTCATATAAACTCGTGAGGAGTAACTGAGCAAATAATTCCTTGAGATCTCATGTAGTGTGGTGGTGGTGGTGGTGGGGGGGCATCTGAATAAAGTTTCTGATAAAAGGATACAAAACTACTAGCTATGTCTTGTGGCAAGGTTATGTGTGGGGTGCTTGGGGTCCTGTCTTCCAGTGCCTGCACATGCCTGTCTGCTTGGTGATCTTAACTGTGTAAGTCTTCACCATTCATCACTATTTGGGTACCTGCCGGAAATCAGGACCCCATGGGAGCTTTTTTTTTTTGCTTGCATGGGTGGAGCTGACGCAGCAATGACGCTGCTCTTGAGGCCAACATACGACATGGCATATGCGGGTTGGCTGTTAACTGTCATCTGCATTGGCCCCCTCGCCAGTTCTGTGTCTCCGGCCATATGTAGAGGTTGGACCTCATGTGGAGCTTTGGAAATCCTTCTGTGACATACACCTGTGGCCTAGTTTTGTTCAGCCCTTGCACGTTGGAAAAAAGTACTTGTCGGTTCTAGTCGCCTCTGCTCGATGCTGCTGATTGCCGATAAGGTTGTTCCTTTTATTATTTTATTCAGCGACGTCGAGTACTATTTTTTCATTGTTTTAGCCGGTAGGTCTTGTCTGGTTCAAGAAGTCGTCTGAGGCAGGGTGGCCTCCTATGCGTTGGTGCCCCTGCGGCCAACAGTACTTCGTCATAGACCCGCACGATTGGTGTCTCTCCTGCCTTGGCTCTTCCCATGACATGAACAACTCCGACGCCTGCTTCTCAATGGACTGCTGGGTCGTTGAGTTGCGCACATTGAATGTTGTATGCATGCCGCCGACTTTCGGGGGACAGGTGCATAGTCGTAAGGCCAAGGCACAGACACCTGATCCTTCCTCCGGGTTCCCTCCTGGTTCTATATGAACCGTGTAGGAGGGGGCCTCTGCCTCTTCTAGGCTACTTCCGTTGTGCAGGAGGCCCAGTCTGCCCCTTTCAGGGGGCGGGCGGAAGGCACTGCCCAGGCAGTCACCTCCTCGGAGGCGAGGACTTCCCCGGTGTCGCAGGCTGCCACCGGCCTCAATGCCATCTGCTGGTGCCATTTTGGGCCTCGGTGCTGTTCAGGATGCCGGGGGCTTGGACGGCGCTGTGGTCAGCTTAGGACCATCTCTCTGTGCCATTTCTGCTGTCGACACCTTTTGTGGCGTCGATGATGGGAGCGGCACCATGGGAGGTGTATCTTCTCTTTCTGAGGATGTTTCTGGTCTCGGGGCTGGGTACGGCGCCATTTGCAGTGCCAGGGAGGGGAATGGCACCGTGGTCAGTGCCATCTCTGCCCCCGGCACTGTTCACGGTGCTGGTGAGGAGTTGGGCACTGCCATCAGTGCCATCTCTGGGTCTAGCGCCGTTTGCGGTGCCGGGGAGGAGGGCAGTGCCACGGCTGGCGCTGACTCTGGTTTCGGTGCAGTGGTTGGTGCCACCTCCAACTCAGGTGCCATTCACTGCGCCGAGTGGGGGTGCAGTGCCGACCGTGGTGCCAAAGCTGAGATTGGCACCTCTTGTGGCCTAAGAACGGGCAGGGATTGGAGGGTGGTCTGGCATCAGACCTCAGTTTCCACCTCCTTGGAGGGGCGATTCTGGGTCTGATCTGGACTGGCTTCCAGACTCCTTGGAGTCGTCTGACCCCTCAGTGGTCACCTCTATGGCCCCCACTCAGCCTTCCTCTAAGGAGCGGGTGACTCTCCCTGATTCTGTGGTCAGTGGCACTGACCTTCTGGCAGTGGTCCAGGTGACTACTGCTGTGCAGCCTGGAATCGGGGAGTTGTTTGCTCCCTCAGCTGGGGTACTCCCTTCTGTGGTGTACATGGACAGTCCAACTTTGGGAGAGCCCAGAGCACCCTTGGAAGGGGAGGGTGCTGCGCCCTGGGTTGTCTCCTGGGATACTGCTTGGAGTTGCCAGCTGCCTAGGTTGGTGGTTTCAAGGCAGAGGGCTCTTTCAGAGTCTAAGGGGTTGAGAGGCCTGTGTTCTGTGCTGCGGTTGCTCACTGGAACCCGACCAAGTTCAGGAAAGAGCTGTTAGTGCGGATCCTCATCCTTCCCCTTCGCTGTCCTCGAGAGATACCTCTCCTTTGGAGGCCAGGGACTGTCCTTCTGGACACTCATGGTCCTGGTCACCTCACAAGGGGGATTTTTCCTCTGGGCATGGTCTAAGCAGTTCCAGAAAGGTTGATCAGCTGTTGGCTGCTGGGCTTTCTGGGTCTCTTCCCTATTGGGAGCATCCACTAGGCCCTCTTGCCCGGGCAGAGGACATTCATCTTCATTGCAGGATCTGTCCCCTATTCCTCTGCCTCCATTCCCCTCTCTCCCTGGTATTACCGGTCCTACTAGACCTTTGATCTGGGAGCAGTTCAGGGGATCAGCTGCTCTCTTTCCCACTTACGTTAGGGCTATGGATGAGTGAGTGTTCCACCCTCCCCCTGAGCAGCCAGCCACGAATCTCCGGACTTGTCCATTTCCTTTTCCCCCCTCTTCTGAGGGGGAGGAGTCTTCCATTCACATCTTCCCTGTGGCTGGTCTGGCTTCCTATCAGCGCTTCCTCATGAAGTTGATGGACAATCTCCAGACCACCCCCTGCTCGGAAAGCAATACTGAGCATGTAGTGCACGCCTTCCTAGGTGACTTCAGTGCAGCCAACCTGGTGGTTCCCGCCTGGCCTGCCCCCTTTCGGGAAGCATCACTGCAGCTCTGGCAACATCCCTTCTCCTCTGTTCCAGCCTCAAGGGAACTCCACCAGAGGTACTCTACTCCCCCGGAGTCTCCAGGTCACATGCCTCACCCTCTTTCAGGTTTGATGCAGTTGGACACTCCTTCTGGGCTTCGCACCCCTTACTGTGACTGGTCCCCAGATTCAGACTCTTCGGATTTTGATTTCTGGAGTAGGAGAATTTTCTACTTGGCACAGATTCTGTTATCCATCACAGCTCATTAGGCCTACTATGCATCCTACGACAGGTTCTTGTGGTCCAGGCTAATTCAGCTCCTAGCCTCTTTGCCTGATACAGAGGTAACCAGACAGGCCATTGCACTCTCTGTTCAGGGCCTGGAGCTAGCAAGGCACCAAGTGATGGCATCCTATGACACCAACAAGGTAGCTTCCAGAGTCGCAGGGACAGAGATCTGCATTAGGCGGATGGCATGGCTTCATCTTTCCTGGTTGTCACCCGTGGCCCAGCGTAGGCTGATTTCCTCCACCTAACGAAGAACCCATCTTTTCTCCTGCAGGGTGAGATGGCGATTATTGGGGCACCTTCTTTCCCCCTCCGGGGGGGTTCCCGTCTCACTCTCCTCACTCTTGGGCCTCGCCAGGCCCATAAAGGTTCTTCCCCTAGTGTATCCCCCACTGGGGGCTAAGAGGCTTAGTCCCTTAGGGTCCTATCGGGTCCCCTTCAGGGGGCTCGGTACTGACTCAAACAGTGATGAATGGTGAAGATTGACACAAATAAGATAAGAAAATTATGTACCTACAATAATTCCTGATCTTTCTGTGTATCTTCACCATTCATCACTAAATCTCACCCTCCTTCCCTATGAAGTCTCAGTCTCTGGGTCCCCTTTCCTCTGTGTGCCTCCCTCCCTCCTTCCTGTTGGCCAGGAGTAGGGGAACCTTGAGGCACACAGGGGACTGCCTCCTGCAGTTGATTACTGGAGGGAGGTGGGGGGGGTCCTCACCATCTATCAGCTTCCACCCCTTCTTAGGGGTGGGGTAGTGGAGTTGCAGCCCCTTCTCCCCTCTTCCCCTTGCCCTTCAGAACTGGCCACTCATATTTTCTTTTGGGAGGAGGTTCTTCCTTGAAGTTTCTCCTCCTCTCTTTCTTTTGGTTAGGGGAGAGGACATGCCTCGGCTCCTGGACTCCTTGGCTATGGTCAATCCCTATGACTAATCCCTCGAGGGCAGTCGTCTTCTGCCAGGAGTTCTTTATTTGTCAACTTGCTTGATTTTGACTCGAGACCCTGCTTGCCTTGCCAGGTTCTCCTGTTTACTCCTTAGGCAGGAGGTCTTAACTCTTCCGCTGTTAACCTCCGGGGTCCAGACTGCAGGGTTAGTCGGCACTGTCCTCTCTCCCCTCCCAATAAAAATGTTCCTCTTTCCCTCCTTCCTTCCCCTTTTCCATTTTCCCAGAGACTGGGGCCCCTCCAAATCCATAGATTCCTTTTTTCTCCTTCTTCTATCCTCTCAGCCGTTCATACCTCCTTTTGTTTTATATATCTTTTCCTTTTTCTGTCCCTTGGACTTTCTTGTCCCTCCCTCCCTTCCTATTTCTTACTCTACGGCAGCTCAGAACTGGCAAGGGGGCAGCACCGACAACAGCTAATGGCCAACCCACAAGCACCACGTCGTACGTCAGCCTCGAGGGCGGCGCCATCACTGTGTCGGCTCCTCCTGTGCAAATAAAAAAAAAAAAGCTCCCACGGGCTCCTGACTTCCCACAGGTACCCAAATAGTGACTAATGGTGAAGATATACAGAAAGATCAGGAATTACGGTAGGTACATAATTTTCATTTTTTGCAATTGCATAGTAAGAGGTGTCCCACCCGGTTACCCTGGGTGTAGTACTTCTGCCTGATATACCTCAGTATTACTTCTACTTTGACCATTTGCAGGTCTACTAGTTTCTTTTGGAGTAATTATGGGTCATCGCCCTGCTTTTTATGTCCTTTTTGAGATCTCTCATCTTTTTTTTTTGTAAATCAAGGCATTCCTCTAATGCCAATTTTCTTTAAGTGCTCGTTAAGGATATTATGGTGACCTGAAACACAGAAACATAGAATTTGCTGGCAGATTTATGTATTTATTTATTGCGATTGTTTCACCAGGAAAAGCACACTGAGCAACAAGATGCTCGTCTCCCAGTGCAACCGGGGGGGGGGGAGTACACATGGATATGATAACACACAGGTTATCAAGTGAACAGTTAACAGAAGCAAATAAAAAACAGCATAAGAATACACAATTGCATGAATATACAAGCAGCGCACGTTGAATGCTTAGGATATTATAGTATCAAATAACAATTTTTGTGACAAGAAGCAGCAGACAAGGTAAATTAGCACAGTAGTAACAGCTGTAAACAACAGAGGACGTATATCACAGTTATACACAGTATAGAGGGCAAAATAGGCCCAGGACATAAGTGCAAGGTTGGGGTTATATGCCAGCTTCTGTAGCAAGGCTAAAGCTGCTGATCAGGCATTGGGGAGGGGGATAGTGGGGCATGGCAGTTTCAGGGACAGGAGCAATTTGTAGTAAGGAAGTTTGCTAGGGTGGCAGACAGACAGTAGGAAGAGGAGGAGTGCCGAATTTGCGGTGGGAGGGCGTTCCAGAGCTTGGGTAGCTGGTGTGAGAAGGCAGCTTGACTGGCAGTGGTCTTCCACCTAGGGACTGAAAGTTGGCGGGAGTCACTGGATCTAAGATTATGGGAGGGGGGTGGGGCATCTGTGAGCGCGGTGGCAAGGTAGGAGGGGAGGGACCCAAGCCATAGGTTGGAGACAAATTTAGCATAGTGAGAGATGCGTCGGTTTTCGAGGGACGGTAGTACCAAGGCTTGGTAGTGGTCACAGTGGTAGGTGAGGGGGGAGAGGCATCGAGAGCAAAGCAGTAGGAGGCATTATAAAGTGTGACTAGTTTGGATAGGGTGGACTTAGGGGCTGCACTGTGTACAGTGTCGCAATAGTCGATGGAAGGCAGTATCAACTTCAGGACCAGTTCACGTCAGTCTCGGGGAGGGAGGGGAGGCTGCTGCAAATAAGAACCACTTGACCCACCCAGTCGACCCATTTTCCCCTACCTACAGTATCACCGCAGACTCTACTTGATCTCCGGCTCTTTCTCCCTCCTCCCTTCCTTTCCACTAAGATTCCCTTATGCTTAGCCTTTGCATTCTTGAACCTTACCACTGTTTTTGCCCCCACCATCTCCACTAGAAGGTTGTTCCAGGAATCCACCACTCTTTCTGTGAAGAAGTGTTTCCTCACATCTCTCCCGAATCTACCCTTCTCCTGTTTCATAGCGTGTCCTCTTGTTCATGAGTACCTTTTTTCTGAAATATACTTTCCTCCTGTACCTTATTTGCCCCATGAGGTAGTTAAAAGTGCCTATCATATTCCTCTTTTCTTCCAGGTTCTACACATTTAGGTCCTTTGGACTGAGGACTGCTGGCATACATTCAGCTGTGTCATGTGTACGGTGCCCTACCATTGTTCTCCAGCTATGACTGCATCTCCTGCATAACTCTAATAGAGTTAGTCTTTTTGGGTAGAAAACCTAAATTCGTATACCAAAGTTTACGGGTTATCACAGGGTTTATCTCTATTGTCCGTGACAGCAGGGCATGATCTGAGTGAGTTATGTTGTAGATATGACACTTGGTGAGCACATGTAACCAATTCATTGGCATGAAACAAATACGAGAGTAATTTCTGTGAGGATGCAAATAAAAACTAAAGTTTCTATCTGACGGATAAAAATACTGCCAAGCAGGAAGGGGAATCGTAATTAGGGGCATGAACATTAAGAATGGAGAGGACTGGTTTTGGTATGCTGTGTTGAAATATATCTGCTATCAGGGTCAAGATGGTGTGGAATGACCTTAAGGGGGAGAGAACATGAATGAGGATGGCCACTCCACATTTTTTATGTATAGGGTGGGAGACTGCAAATACTTGACCAACCCATGTTCTGTGTAACTTTAGATGCCAATCGGGTGGCATGTGTGTTTCCTGTATTGCAGCTATAGTGCCGTCTTGATGCTTTCGCTGCAAGAAGATCTGGGTTTTCTTTATAGGATTATTCATCCATTTAACATTATATGATATAAGCTTCATACTTGTCATATTGAAATCTTGTTGGACTTGTTACTGTTTTTATTAGTGTGTCATATTGTGAGGAGAGTAATTTCAGATCCCTCAGACAAATGTGAGCAGTACTAGCTCATGTAGTGTTCTGTGTAGCCAACATCAGTGCAACACAGTTTAACAAAACCAACACTGAACATAACTTGCATCACAGAAACACATTAAAAACAGTAACAACGTTGCTAGCCCAGTGGCGCTGAGGGTTGAGGTGATGGACACCACACCTTGCGCTACGCCAGTGACCCAGGTTCGGAAATGGACTCAGGGTTGCCAGGGGTTGGCAGTGGGATGGAGGATTGAGCATCCCAATGAATGCTCTCCTCCCTGGGGTGGGTTACCGGGGATGCCTCGTGCACCTGATGCTCCTGGGGCCGGTGGAAGCACAGGCTCTTAGGGGCTACGGCGGCTCTCTGGAGCCAGGGAGGGAAGGGGAGGACATTGTGGGTGTTTGGCAATAGCATGCATCAGCATGTTGTCTGCACTTGGACATATGTCCTTCGCACCGACGTCTTCAGGGGGTAACAGGAGAAAATGGGGAAAAATAGTATACACCCCCCAGCCCACCGAGCAACAGTGAAACTGGGGAAGGGATAGCCTTGAGTAGCCCAGGCGGACGGAGTGGGGGGGGGGTACGAGGCCTCCTCCGAAAGCTGTGGGAGCCAGGCAAGTGCAAAGAAAACCACAAAAAAAACAGTGACAAGATTGAGATCAGTGGTTGAGCTGCGTTTAGATCGGACAGGCAAGGTTTAAGGCATGATTGGCTGTCCTCGTGGGGCAATGCACCTGTGGCCCAAGCATGTTGGGGGACTTTGTTACCGCAGCCCAAGCACTGCATCGGCTGGGGGTAAACAAAGATATGGTTGACCTAGTGGTAGCACCTGTTGGATGCCATTATGACCCCCTCAAGGATGGACCATTAGATGTTGTCCAGCAGTTGGGCATGGCAAAAATGGTATGTGCCCTCCCTTTCACCCTCAGAAAATGTGGCAAGGGTATGTGTAAGAAGATCATGTCTTAGAGGGATTTGTTGCGTTAGGGGACTCTTTCATTTCAGGGTCCTCTATAAAGAGATATAGCCAGTAAACAAACTCCCCCTAACTCCATAAGGGTGTAGTTTAGTGGTGGTCAGTAAGAATCGTAACCTGTATGTAACCCCTAGATGGCGCTATCCCAGGGGCTACTACCCCTGCCAGATTTGCCACTAACAGGTTGAGGGGCCTGGATCCAATGGCGGGTGCCTCCACCCAGAGGTCAGGGTTTGCAATAGTTAAACTAACTTGGTCACAGCCCTCTGGGACACTGCAACCCCCCTTTCTTCCCACTAGTGGCCCACACAATATATCAGAATTACCTTCACAGTATACACTTACCCCCAGGACTGGTTCCGCACTGGGACCTCCTGTGAAATGAGATACAGTGCAACAATCACAGTACAGTACTTTAACATAGACAAATACCTCAGGCAGTATAACTTTGCTGAAACAAGCAGCTCTGATTTATTTAGGGGATATAACAAGGACAGGGAAATCAGGTTAATTAGCTTATCACTCTAATAATCTACCTATGGCTCTGTGCACAGGCCTATCCCTATCAGTTACTGTCCCTGGGTACCCAAGCCCTAGTGGCTAGTCCAAACCGTGGCAGCTGGTAGGGGCCCTTTCACACAGAGAAAAGGAAAATTAAACAGTCAGCAGTACAGTAATTCCATTTGGATTTAATGTGGCAATTCAACAGGGAGCGACCCTGAATTAATACTCACGACCTCCAAATAAGATAGGGTCCTTCAATATCAGCAGGGCTACTCCTGAGCTCCAAGAGACTCTTCACACATTTATATGGTAAAAAAAAAAAGAGAGTACTATACCAGGCAGGCTGCTTCTCTATCCCGATCGCAATTACTGCACAATACCCGGGAGAACACACAGCAGATTCAGTTCCTGACAGACCGAGTGCAATTCAATAATTTCTCCAGTCTTCTACAGGGTGAGCCTGGTTTCTACTCTTCAGAGATCCTTTGATTCTTTTCACAGGACGGATTCAGTCCTAACAAGCTGTTACACAAGCTGCAGACGGAACTCTGGGCCTTACACGTTTTTGACTAAAACTGCACCTGAAAAAGCACAGAGGCTCCTTCCTTCTTCACTGCCAAAGCTCAACTGAAACTCCAACTGACAAACCGGGCACTTCCTTTGAGTTCCTCCCAGTTCTTGACTGGATTGGCTGTCACTCACAATAGACTGCTGCTGTTGGTCCAAAAGGTGCTGAAGTCTAAACTACATCTCCCAGAGTCACTGCTCATACAATCCTCTTGTGGCTGGCTCAGATTATGAGTCCAAGTTCTGATTCGTCAAGGCACCATTTTAGAGCTAGCTTACCCCACACTGATTGGTCCAGTTCAGCAGTTCAAAACTAGAATGGGAACTAGCAGACACAGTTCTGACTGCAAAGAAAGCAGGTTAGACAAACTGTAATTTCATTATTACTCTAAATAATTTCTGGCAAACAGTTACATCTTTCAGATAGGTTCCTTTGCACTCCTAGTGACTGCAAAATGAAGTGAATTGGCAGCAGCTCGAGTGGTACTCAATCAAAGAAACACACAGTCCCCATACAAACTAATTATGTCTGCAAGCAGACAGCTCTTAAAGAGACAGTACCAGAGGTTCTAAAAACACTCACTGATAAATGGCTTAAATGCCAAACACCATTCAGGCTTGGAGCATTCAAGCAAGCTCCTGGAAGTCTTTTGGGAACCCCCATTTGCAGGGGGGTTACACCCTTCCTAGCCTGGGAAAGCTTGGCGTCCTGCGTCAAGCAAGTACCATAAGTTTCAACTGCAACCATATACATTTGCATTAGGCTCTACATGTAATCATCAGTCAATATATCATTTTACCAAGAACACATTTCTGAAACATTGCAGTCGTCACTCTTTACACGTATTACATACACATTGTACCATAACTCAAGTTATTACCTCTTGTACATGAAACCTGAAGAGAGGGCCCTTCCTATCAGTTACCTTGGGGCTGGATGGGGCAAGGGCACCATATAGAAGGGCAACACAAGTAACTTGGAGTTAGCACTGATGCTCAGTTTGGGCAATGAGCTCGGGGACACATACACTCCTTTATGGACAACATTGAGAGGCAAGTCCACAGGCCTCCCAAGTGAATCATAACTGAGGTGCACCACAGGCTTTACAGCTCGACCAGTCTTTCTAGGGGAACTGTTATAGTCTCTGCACTCTGAGCCTCATTTTCAGCATTGTCCTCACTTGTCAGGGAGTCTCCATGGGGTAGAGAGGCTAGAACTTGGGGCACTTTCAGCTCCAGGAGTTACAGTTTCTGAGTCCACAACATTTGGCTCGCATGGAGAGCTTTCGGACACTGGCAGTGGACTGTCAGGGCACTCAAAATACTCTTCTTGTTCGGGTGTGTCACCAGTCTGCCCCAATCTATCATTTTCCTCCCCTGAAAGCTCAAACAGTTCAACCATGCACAATGATTCCATTTCATCTGATCTGATGCTTTGCACTTCACTTTCTGGGAGCATTGGCTCCAGGGATGAAGCTGGGGGCTTAGACAGTCCAGAAGGCCCAGCTTTGTCTCCAGTATTGACTAGGGGATTGCCCCAAACAATTGACTCAGTTCGTAAGAAGGATAATATTCAAAGTCACTCTCACTTTCTTCCGATATGGACTGACAGTCATGCTCAACTGGGACTTGTGGAGGGAACACTTTAACTTTGCTTCTGTAGGTGCAGACTTTCTTGATCTTTTCTTAGCAGCAGCTCTAGTCACTGGTCCAGAGGGGCATCTTCTAGGGGCTCAGACTCAATTAAGATTTGTCCAATGGGCAGTAAATGATTTCTATGCATTGTTTTTACATCTTTTGAATTATTCTCAGGCCTTACTTTGTACACTGGCAGATCATCTAGTTTGCCCACTACAATGTGAGGGAGATGGTGCCATCTGTCAGCAATCTTGTGCTTGCCATGCAGTCCCAGATTTCTTAGCAATACCCGATCTCCCTCCTGGAGTTCCTGTGCTTTCACCTTTTTATCATACCTTTCTTTGTTGGCCAGATTTCTTTTGGCAGCCATGGTTTGAGCCAGTTAGTGCGCTGTGAGTTAGCTGGGCCTTTAACTTTTGCACATACTGTAAATAGTTGTCAGCTTGAACCCCATCAGGAGAGACCCCAAAACACACATCTACTGGTAGTCGAGCTCTCTTCCAAACATCAGGTGGGAGAACCAGTGGCATCACTTTGGTGCAGTTATAGCATGTACCAGGGTGCTAATTTGTTGGCTCCATCTAGGCTTGTCCTTTGGGTGCAGGGTGCCTAGCATATCTAGCAAAGTCGCGGTTGAAGCGTTCAGGCTGTGGGTCCCCTGGGGTGGTAAGAGTGGTTCTGGACTTCGCACTCCCACAGAGAAAGCATCTCTTTGATCAGGCGACTCTCAAAGTCTCCCCTTGATCAGAATGGATTCTTTGTGGAGCCCCATAGTGAACAAAAAGTTTTCTACAAGTACTTTGGCCACAGTGGATGCTTTCTGGTCTTTGGTGGGGAAAGCTTGGGCATATCTCGTGAAATGGTCAGTGACCACCAGCACATTACTGATATTTCTTTGATCTGACTCCAAACTCAGAAAATCAATACAGACCAGCTCCATGGGTGCACTGGTGGTGATGTTAACAAGGGGCAGCCCTCTGGGCAAAGCTTTCCTCTGTAAGCAGCGACTACAAGTTCGAATGTGTTGCTCCACATCAGCCCCCATCTTAGGCCAATAGAATCTGGATCTCACCAAGTCAAGTGTTCTGTCTATACCAAGGTGCCCCATGTGGTTGTGCAAGGACCTCAGTACTGAGTCTCGAAGGCAGTGGGCAGCACTAGTTGTTGTTTGTCTACTTGTCCCCTCTGTCTACTGTTTCTCTGTATAACAGTTTATTGATCAGTTTCAACTTAGGACCTTCTTTGTATAACAGTGCAGTTCTCAAATCAGTGGAGCGTAATTTGGACACATCTTTTCCTGCATCGAGGGCTTCTAGCTGCTTTGATCATGGGATCTGAGATTGAGCCCGCGAATACTGTCATTGTCCAGCTGAGGCAGTGCACCAATGTCTATTGCAGAAAAGTGGCAATAACGCAGGTATGCAATTCTCAGAGGGTCCCAAGCAATCCACCATGCAGTCCACTGCGTCCGTGGACATTGTTCCTCCTGTCAAACTTCCGGCAGAGTGCCCGAATGTCAGGTTCTGCTAATCGGACCCAATCATTCTGGGGAACAGGCCTCCGGAGAGAGCATCACATCTATGTGTTCAGACCTGCTCGGTATTCGAGACATAGTCATATGTAGATAATGCAGAAAGCCACCTATGGCCAGTGGCATCCAACTTAGCTGAGGTCTGCACATAGGTCAAAAGTTATTGTCAGTTTTTACTAGTATTTTAGCCCCATAAGTACTCATGGAATTGGTCAACAATAGCCCACTTCAAAGCTAGGAACTCTAACTTATGTACAGGATAGTTCTTTTCGGATGGGGTCAGGCTTCTACTGGCAAAGCCACTGGTCTCAGGCCATTCTCGTGCTCTTGGTACAACACAGCCCCAACCCTTGCAAGCTAGCATCAGTGTGCAGGACGTAAGGTTTTCTTGGATCGGCATAGGCCAGCACTGGAGCATGGGTAAGTTGATATATGATCTCATGAAAAGCAGTCTCACAATCAGGGTCCAGCAGACCTAAATACTTCACTCGGATGAAAATACACTCTTTCAGTCTTGAGGGACGCTGACTTTTGGTATTTTTTGTGGGTTGGGGATACTCTTGAGTAAGGTTAAGTAAAGGCGGATCACTCTTGAATAGTCCTTGATGAAGCGCCGATAATAACCACAGAATCCCAGGAATCTTTGCAGTTCTTTTAGATTTTTGGGCTGTAGCCAGGTGGTCAAGGCCTCAACTTTACTTGGGTGCGTCTCTATTCCTCGGTGGATACTATGTGTCCCACATACTTTACTGATGTTTGAAAAAATTGACACTTATCAATGGACAGTTTAAGGCCAAAGTCCTCCAGTCGGTCCAATACCTTAAATAATCTGCTCTCATGTTCCTCCAGTGAGCTGCCAAACACAATAACATCATCTAGGTATACCAGGCACTCTAGTAAGTTCATGTCCCCACTGCACGCTCCATCAATCGTTGAAAAGTGGCTGGGGCACCTGAAATCCCTTGAGGCATCCTCATGAATTCATAGAAGCCAAGCGGACAGATAAAGGCCGTCTTCTCCACGGTCCTCTGGGGCCCCGGGATCTGGTAGTACCCACTGGGAGATCCAGCACAGAGAACCACTTGCTCCCGTTTAGGCAGTCCAAAGCATCCTGAATGCGGGCATTGTGTACTGATCAGGGATAGTCCCCGGTTTAAGGTGCGATAATCCACACACATCCTTACTGTTCCATTCTTTTCCTCACTACCACAATGGGGAAGCATAAGGGCTTCTGGTTCTTGTATTACACCAGCAGCTAACATCTCTTGCAGATGCCGTCTCACATCATCTATGTCAGCAGGTGCCAGGCGTCCGAGACCTCTCACTGAAATGGTCTTTTCGTCATGCAGCCGGATATTGTGCTCAACTCCTTGCATGCAGCCTACATCCCATTCCTTAAAGAAAACACCTGGTCTCTCTGGGCAAGCTTCTCACTGATCCTCACTTTCCATTCAGCTGGCAGCGGGAGTCGCGAAATCAAACAAGTCAGGCGTTACTCTGTCATTCTTCCTTGAACTCTTGCTGCTGGGTAGCACTGCAGTGTCTGCACAATGCACATTAGCCAGGATGCAACCTCTGTTTACTCGAATGTCTCTTTCAGACACATTATGAACTTGGACCATTACCCTTCTGGCATAAGCATGGGCTCTAGCGGGCAAAATACTAGGCTTGACCAGCAGTCCCTCTGGCAATTTTCCATCGCCTGGTGCATCCAACATTAATATTTTATTCTTAACATCCTTTCTGATACGGACCTCTCCCTGTAAGTGCGCTGGGCATTTAGCGCCAGGATCAGAGACTCAGGATCCTTCTTCCATACAATTCCGACTGGTTCGTCTGGTTCTTTTTGCAGCATCTCTCTGTGCCTCATAGGCCTTTTAATTAAAGCGAACTCTTAAAGCTCTACTAGTCTTTGACCCCTGTTTTCATAACACAACTGTGCCAGCCTTCGAACATATGAGCATTTGTTCCAATCAACAAAGGGACACCATCATACAGTCCAGTGGGGGACACACTAAGGCTAGGGTCTCTACTTGTTCGGCCACTCCAGCCACGGAGGTGGGGAAAGACAGCCAAATTCGGATATACCGGAATAGGGTAGGCCTTCTCACTTAACCCCCATACATGCAGTCCTTCTAATGGTTGTAAAGTGCGTCTGACAAATGCTTCTGATACCAATCCTGGAACATAATTGTCACTTGGGAGCCACTGTCTAATACAGCTCTTGTAGACACTCCATTCACCTTTACAGTGGTCTCCATGGAGGGACCCACTATTCTGGACCAGTCTGGAGAGGCGGTAGTGGGGGCCTGGGCAACTGACCTTGCCACAAAGGGCGTGAATTAGCATTTTGGTGCCCTCACTGGGATCATGTCGTGACCTCTTAACCACTGATTTCTTCTCCGAAGCTCTCCTTGTAGCCTATATGCAACTTTGTCAGTGTCTTTTGGGGACTGGCATTCCCTTTTCATGTGCCCATCTTTCCCACAATTATAGCAAAACATACTTTCTGGAGTTTGAGCTGGCCGAGGCGCCACACTGGGAGCCAGGGCGGGGATATTACTAACTGGAAACCTGGGTGCCATCTCTGTCTGCGGCGTGATAAGCATTTGGAGACATCTCGTCAGTTTCTCCACTTCCATGGTCAAGGAATTGAGTTTGGAGCTGTTATCAGCAGGAGATACATGGGTGGGTACCCCACCCCCATAGCAGATGCAGTCGGATATAGGTCAGGGCCCGTACTTGCAGGCATGGCCTTCATAAAGGGACTGTTTTTGAATTCCCGGATCTCTCTCAACAGTTCGCCCCATTGTGGCATATCTTTTTCCTTGTCAGAGAACTCATTGACTGTCAACCTCTGCCCCTGAACTTCACTTGATGGGTCACCCTCAGTCACTCGGGTCGTAGCCACAGCTGTTGGTGCAGGTACCTCCTGAGGTCGCCTTTCTCAACTCCTCAATTTCTCTCATTAACTCATCATAGGAGGTGGGGATTCCAGTCGATTTGCCAAAGTAACTGAAGCAACAGCAGTTCTGAAAGGGGCAGATGGATTCTGTCCAGTCTGGTTCGGTCCAGTTCAATCGCTGGCAACTACCCTTTCTGAGGCATTCTTGCAACAATTTTTCCAACCGAGACATACACAGACAACAACTCCCTTGGTACTGTTGTGCATTTCTTACTCTCCACCATAGGTCCTCATCAGAATCTGGGCTCCCATACACATTCTCCAAGGCCTCAAGATAGGCCTGTGCAGTCGCTTCAGGGTTACTGGCACGTTTAGCACGGATGGTAGCCAGGGCAGGACCTCGAGGCTCTCACTAACCCTCTTTCGCTTTTGCCTTCGAGGCATTGCCATTCTAGCACTTGGGGCAACATAGTCTATCCAGGTCTCCCAGTCATCCTCCTTGGGGGTGGGAGGTGCCAGAGAAGATCCTCAACCTTGGTGAAGTTGTGACTAATGGCAGGTGCAGAAATAGGAGTCTGCATTGGTTCAGCCACCATTACGGGCACTGGAGCAGGAGAGGGTGTTGGGGGAGGAACACCCCCAGGTGGCAAGAATAGGTTCTTCAAGTCCTCCACAGTTTTCCCCTCTCCCAGCAACCATTCAGCAAATTTCTCCTCAAAAGTTTCAGATAGTGGTGGGGGCTGATTCTCTCGGGTCTTTACTGTCCTTAGTTATCACTCTCCAAGCAGTGAGGGCTCCTCTGGGTAATGGTCTGTGGCACTTTGGAGCTATCTATGGGATCCTTAAACTCTACTAGGCCAGGAAAGTGTGGGTGAGCAGATTAGCATGCCGACCCACCACCACAGGGTTTTGTAAACCTTCCACCTTGGAAAGTACTCCTGCACAGTGTCCGTATTGATACCCAGGGATGTCCAGGATAAGCATAGCATTTTGGGGTGATCTCCTCCCAGTACACCACTCCACCAGCCGGTGCACAGCCACTTCTGTCGGGTACCCATTTTTTTTCTTAACAGTGGTTCGTAAATATGGCCACTAGAGGACACACAATCCCAGCGGTGAGCCTCAAGATGTAACCCTAGATGGCGCTATCCCAGGGCTACTACCCTGCCAGATTTGCCACTAACAGGTTGAGGCCTGGATCAATGGGGTGCCTCCACCCAGAGGTCAGGGTTTGCAATAGTTAAACTAACTGGTCACAGCCCTCTGGGACACTGCAACCCCTTTCTTCCCACTAGTGGCCCACACAATATATCAGAATTACCTTCACAGTATACACTTACCCCCAGGACTGGTTCCGGCACTGGGACCTCCTGTGAAATGAGATACAGTGCAACAATCACAGTACAGTACTTTAACATAGACAAATACCTCAGGCAGTATAACTTTGCTGAAACAAGCAGCTCTGATTTATTTAGGGGATATAACAAGGACAGGGGAAATCAGGTTAATTAGCTTATCACTCTAATAATCTACCTATGGCTCTGTGCAGGCCTAACCCTATCAGTTACTGTCCCTGGGTACCCAAGCCCTAGTGGCTAGTCAAACCGTGGCAGCTGGTAGGGGCCCTTTCACACAGAGAAAAGGAAAATTAAACAGTCAGCAGTACAGTAATTCCATTTGGATTTAATGTGGCAATTCAACAGGGAGCGACCCTGAATTAATACTCACGACCTCCAAATAAGATAGGGTCCTTCAATATCAGCAGGGCTACTCCTGAGCTCCAAGAGACTCTTCACACATTTATATGGTTAAAAAAAAAAAAAGTACTATACCAGGCAGGCTGCTTCTCTATCCCGATCGCAATTACTGCACAATACCCGGGAGAACACACAGCAGATTCAGTTCCTGACAGACCGAGTGCAATTCAATAATTTCTCCAGTCTTCTACAGGGTGAGCCTGGTTTCTACTCTTCAGAGATCCTTTGATTCTTTTCACAGGGCAGATTCAGTCCTAACAAGCAGTTACACAAGCCGAGACCGGAACTCTGGGCCTTACACGTTTTTGACTAAAACTGCACACTGAAAAGCACAGGGCTCCTTCTTCTTCACTGCCAAAGCTCAACTGAAACCCAACTGACAAAACGGGCACTTCCTTTGAGTTCCTCCCAGTTCTTGACTGGATTGGCTGTCACTCACAATAGACTGCTGCTGTTGGTCCAAAAAGGTGCTGAAGTCTAAACTACATCTCCCAGAGTCACTGCTCATACAATCCTCTTGTGGCTGGCTCAGATTATGAGTCAAGTTCTGATTACGTCAAGGCACCATTTTAGAGCTAGCTTACCCCACACTGATTGGTCCAGTTCAGCAGTTCAAAACTAGAATGGGAACTAGCAGACACAGTTCTGACTGCAAGAAAGCAGGTTAGACAAACTGTAATTTCATTATTACTCTAAATAATTTCTGGCAAACAGTTACATCTTTCAGATAGTTCCTTTGCACTCTAGTGACTGCAAAATGAAGTGAATTGGCAGCAGCTCGAGTGGTACTCAATCAAAGAAACACACAGTCCCCCATACAAACTAATTATGTCTGCAAGCAGACAGCTCTTAAAGAGACAGTACCAGAGGTTCTAAAAACACTCACTGATAAATGGCTTAAATGCCAAACACCATTCAGGCTTGGAGCATTCAAGCAAGCTCCTGGAAGTCTTTTGGGAACCCCCATTTGCAGGGGGGTTACATGTAAATCACTGGAGAGTCTGCCTGTACTGTACATGCAGGCAATATCGTGATAAGCTGACCTCTCATAAGTCTTTATAACTCTTGCATACTTAAAGCAACTATGCCTGACAGTGGTGAACATTTTGACCTATCCCTTTTTATTCTGCGTTAGATTGCCCCTTATCTCCTGGCTTGCATGATAACCTTCTTTTCCTGTTTGGAGTCTGCTGTAGTACTTTTTTTCTCATTTGAACTAGTAAAAGGAGTGCTCCTTTTAATATGGCTAGGACCAGGTTTTCATCAATATTCTCTGTTGTTTCGAACACCAATTGTTTATCGTCACTTCTGTTGTGACTAAAATGAGCTAGCATGCAGCAGGCAGTGCTCTCTGATCTTACAGGACAACAGTTGTGCAAAAACAGCTGAGAATACTGACGAAAACCTGGTCTCAGTTATATTAAAAGGAGCGCGCCTTTAATTATTTCAAATGTGAGAAAAAGTACTAAAGCAAACTTAAAATGGGGAAAGCAGGATGTTGTACAAATCAGGAGTTATACGGGGCACTGTAAAATAAAGTATGGGCCAAAATGTTCACCGCTATCACGCATTGCTGTTTTAAAAAAAGGTATAACTATAAAAATTAGATTCACAGCCTTGATAACTATCTTTCTGTGTTCAGGGTGGGCTGCAAACGGCAGCCTCTGAGATTTTATTCCAGTCTCGGTTGGGCATCAGATTTTGCTTAGTCACTCAGTTAAAGGGAAGAAGTCTCGTCAACCTATTTCCTGTATACTGTGTAGTCTGTAGGCATGAACAATGATTCCCTCTCTTGCATCCCCCTCATTTCATCTTAATTTAAGTATAAATGAGGTTGCTTCATTCTGTTTTGCCCCAGGGCTGCCACGTGTCTGGCTTTAGACCAGATAATCTGTTTTTTAGTGTCTTTACCTGGTCATCCGATTTTACTTAGATGTCTGTTTTTTTGGGCTATTTTGAGAGCTCATGTACTCTTAAAGCTGACTGTACCAAATCATTGATTCTTTTGGCTGTATATCTAGGTTTCAAAGAAGTTATGATATCACAGACCTTTGTAAAGGTGTAAAGCATGGCCATTAGGACCATTAGCAGTAAATCAACTGAATCTTTTCATAGAAACATAGAATTTGATGGCAGATAAGGACTGCTTGGCCCACCTAGTGTGCCCATTTTCCCTACTTGTTTCATATATCGCAGATCCTAAATGTACTGTGGTTTACCCTCTCTTTCCTATCACTTGAGTTCCTTTCTGTCTGTCCCATGCATTTGTGAATTCCCTTACTGTTTTTGCCTCTAGAATCTCTGCCAAGAGGCTGTTCCATGGATCCACCACCCTTTCCATGATAAAAAACACTTTCTCACGTTACCCCTAAGTCCGTCTCCCTCTATCTTCATATCATGGCCCCTTGTTCTTGAACGTCCTTTTCTAAGATACTGCTCTCTTGTACCTTATTTACACCCTTGAGGTATTTGAAAGTCTGTGTCATATTCCCTCCCCCCTTCCAGGGAATACATATTGAAATCCTCCAGTCTCCCCTCATATAACTTTTGGTGCAGCCCATGCACCATTTTGGTTGCCCTTCTCTAAACTGCTTCTACTCTATGTCTTTTCAGAGATGCAGCCTCCAGAAGTGGACACAGTACTCTAGATGTGGTCTCACCAATGTTCTATACAATGGCATCACCACCTCCTTCCTTCTGCTGGAGATACCTCTCCTTATGAACCCCTGCATTCCTCTGGCTCTCCTCACAGCCTTTTCATATTGTTTGGCAGCCTTTAGATCATCAGATATGATTACTCCCAGATCTCATTCCTGTTTGGTGGCCGTCAGTACCTCTCCTTCCCCCCCATCATGTAATCCTGCCTTGCATTTCTGTACCCCAAGTGCATGATCTTGCACTTCTTTGCATTGAACCTTAGCTGCCATACCCTTGACCACTTCTCAAGCTTGCTTAGGTCTTTTCTCATTTTCTGTACCCCTCATGAAGTGTCAGCCCTTTTGCAGATCTTTGTTCTGTCTGCAAAGAGACTGTTCTGCCCTTCCAGCCCCTCTGCAGTGTCGCTTATGAAGACATTAACTTATTCTATCTGATGCCGCCATTTTGGATCAGGTTAAGCAATGGATGGTTCTGACGCCATATGGTGCTAATGGGTAAAATGAGTTTAAAAGGACTGGTCCAAGCATGATCCCTGCAGGACCCCACTGGTCACCCCTCTCTCTTTGGATTGAACTCCATTTACCACAGCCCTCAGTGTTCTATGTCTCAGCCAATTTTTGACCCAGTTTACTACCCTGGGACCAACTCCCAGGCTGCCCAGCTTCTTTACTAGCCTCCTATATGGGACAGTGTGGAAGGCCTTGCTGAAATCCAGGTGAGTCACTTGCACCGCCCCTCCCTGATCCACCTCCTAGTCACCCAGTTAAAGAAATCTGTCAGATTTGTTTGACAGGATCTCCCTACTGTGAATCCATGCTGCCTTAGATCCTGTGCTCCACTGGATTTGAGCTGTATCACAAACCTTTCTTTCAGTAGTGATTCCATTAATTTCCCCACCACCAAGGTCAGGCTGACTGGCCTGTAATTGCCAGCCTCCTCCCTGCTCCCACTTTTGTGGAGAGGGACTACATTCACCCTCCTCCAGTCCTTTGGTACCACACCTGATTCCAGCGAACTGTTGAACAGTGCTATCAGTGGTGCTGCCAGCACCTCCCTGAGTTCTCTTAAAGCAGCAGTACTAGATAATCAGGAAGTGATTATCAAAATTCTGTTTTTTGGGCTGGAAGCATGCAGTCATAGTTCTGGTTTCCAAATCTGTAAATATTATTTTCTAGTGATCTTTAGTTTTTTAGATATTTAATTTTTTTTTTCTATTGTTGTGGATCCACAGTAAACATGGCTGCTGCCTAATTTGCAGCCGTGCTCCCCCCATACGTCACATCACATCTTTTGTTTAATTCCATGGGGCCCTGTGCTGCACATTCCCACTGTCCCTGTGTAGTACTGGGAGTCATACACATATGCATGGTTGGTAGCAGAGGGTTTCAGTTCAACATGGCGGGTAGGAGAAATGTAAACAAAAACAAAGAAAAACAGAGCAAATTATGGGATGATGATGCAGTGAAAACAAGAAAGATTACTAGGTAAATGCACAACATGGCACAGGAAATGAACTGCTGCAAAAGATCTGATTTTTTTTTTATCTAGTACTGCTGCTTTAATACTCTGGGATGTATCCCGTCCGGCCCCATTGCCTTGTCCAGTTTCAGATTAGCGAGTTCCTTTAAGACTGTCTCCTCCTTAAATGTACTGGTGTCCACCTCCCTCTCAGTGGTGCTTCCTTTGCCTAACTTTGGTCCCTCCCCTTTCCCTTCTGTGAATACTGAACAAAAATACTTGTTCAGGATTTCTGCTATTTCTTGGTTCCCCCTCTGCACACATCCTTCCTTCCCTTTTTCGTCTCACAATCCCACTCTTAGTCTTTTTTCTTTCACTAACGTACCTGAAAAAGTTATTGTCCCTTTTTGTTATTGCCTGGGTTATTTTTCCTTCTGTTTGCGCCTTTGTGCTCCTGACTGCTTTCCCTGCCTCCTTCTGCGTTCCCTGTCTTCTTGCCTTTGTGTTTCTTTGTACCTACGAACATACGAAATTTGCCAGCAGATAAAGGCCTAGAGGTCTATCAAGTCTGCTCGAATGTGCAGCTAGCACTCCTTATTCTGCAGCAGCCCCTCCCTTCCACCCTTCTCCTTCATTAACCCTCCCTCTTGTCCTGTCCCATCCTCGTTTGAAGCAGTCCACTGTTCTACTGCATACCACTTCTGCAGGTAACGCATTCCACCCAGCCACCACCCTCTCTGTAAAAAAGTGTCTCCTCATCTCCCTCCTGAACCTTCCTCGCTCCAGTCTCATATCATGGCCCCTGGTGGCCCTCCCCCTCCCTTACTTTGAACAGCCCCTCTGTACCCGTCTTGATTATTCCTTTCATGTATTTAAAGGTTTCAGTCATGTCACCCCTGTCTCTCCTCTCCTCTCCTCCAGTGAGTACATGTTCAACTCCTTCAACCTCCTCTCATATGATAAGTCCCCCAGCCCCTTGATCATCTTTGTCGCCCTGCATGCATCCCTCCAGTAACTAATGTCCCTCTTCAGAATCAGGGACGCCAGTACTGCACGCAGTACTCCAGGTGTGGTCTAACTAATGACCTATACAGTGGCAGAATCACCTTCTCCTCCTCGAGGATATACCCTTGCAATACAACCCAGCATTTGTTGGCCTTTGCAGCTGCCTTCCTACATTGTGCGAGTTGTTCATTGACCCTGTAATGAGCACACCCAGATCCTTCCTCCTCCTCCTCTGTCTGGGCTAGCTGCACTCCCCTAGCTGGTAACTCCTCCTTGGGTTCTTCATCCCAAAATGCAGCACCTTGCACTTTTGTCATTAAACCCAAGTTGCCAGGTGTCTGACCAGGTTTCAAGCTTTGCCAGATCATCCTGCAACCCCTGCCATCCCCTAGGTCATCCACCACCGCGCCAACCTTGGTATCATCAGCAAAAGACTGATCTTGCTCTTGATGTCCCATGATATGTCTGCAATGAATATCCCAAACAACACTGGTCCCAACACGAGCCCTGTGGGACACCGCTCGTCACTGCCCTTGGGTGTGAGAGCTCCCCACCACCACCACCCTCTGTTGCCTTCCTGCAGCCAGTTTCCTACCCATCTCACCAGTTTGCACCCACCCCGTGCCTACTAACTTCCTTCCAGCCTTCCATGTGGCACTGGTCGAGCGCCTTACTGAAGTCCAGATACAGGACATCCTGCATGGCCCTGTCCAGTTGCCTAGTTACCCAGTCATAGGAACTCGACCAGGTTAGTTTGGCAGGATCTGCCACGTATGAAGCCATGCTGTCTGCTGTCCTGTAGCCCTTTGGCCTCTGGGAGGCCACCAGCCTCTCCTTCAGGATAGTCTCCATTAGCTTACCCACAATGGATGTGAGGCTCACTGGTCTGTAGTTTCCCGGTTCATCCTTGGGGCCACTCTTGTGGAGGGCACCACATGAGCCATCCTCCAGTCCTGAGGTACACACCCCGAATGTAGTGAGGCATTAAATAGGTCTGCCAAAGGTCCAGCAAGGACCTCTGCCAGCTCCTTCAGTACCCTGGGGTGGATGCCATCTGGGCCTGGTGCCTTGTCCACCCTCAGTGCCTTCAAACCCTCTCGAACTCTGCCCTCCATGATTTCCCATCTGTCACCACTTTCCCCGCTTCTGCCATTTCTCCCACCTTGGGTGTCACCCCCTCTTCTCTTTAGTAAATACTGAGCAGAAGTACTCATTTAGTGCTTCCGCCTTGTACCTGCTTCCACCCAACCCCTCTTTCCTAATCCTTATATGTGGTCCTTACAGCTCATTTTCTCCCTGATGTACTTAAAAGTCCTTCTCCCCTTCTTAATGCCTTGTGCCAGCCTGAGTTCCGTAGATGCTTTGGCTCCCCTGCCCTTGTCACCTCCTTTGATTCTGTCAAGTACTCTCTCTGTCCTCCCCCTCCCTGTTTTGTGTACTTCCTAAAGGCAGCTCTTTTCCTCCTTACCTTTTCCATGACCTCCTTGCTCAACCAGCTCGGTTTCTTAGCCCCAGCCTTCTTGCCCTGGGCTTTGCAGCAGGTTTTGGTTGCCTCCACTATCCCCAGCTTTATGAGCTCCCACCTCTGGTTAGTATCCATACTAGATTGAATTCTGGCCAGGTACCCTTTTTACCACTTCCCCCATCCTCCCAAAGTCGGCCCTCCTGAAGTCCAGCACTCTTGTGCCAGATTCCACTCCTTCCTTGCCCATATCCAATGTGAGCCATACTGAGTGGTGGTCACTCCTGAATACTACTTGTTTCGCCCTTACCTTCTCGGCCACTTCCTTTGAGAGCCATAGTGTTTTGTTTTTTTTTCTCTTTTTTTTGCTTACTTGCCTAATGCAATGGCTTGTTTCCTCTGCTGTGGCTCCCTTAAAGAGCAATTGACACCATCTGGCTAAAAGAGCTACCTTGCAGAACTAGAATAAGCATATGTCCAGTAAATCTCATACAAAAAAAATAGAATTCTGTGTAACTTCATTTTAAAGTTATGAGCTATTTTGTAACCCTGATTTCGCTACCTATTCAAAACAGCCTGTATCAGTGAAGAGCTGCTGATGATGTCACCTCAGGACCTCCCAGTCTAGTATTACCTGTCAGTAAGTTTATAGGACCTGTTTCTTCAAAGTTGTAAAGATTATGTGCAATGTTTTTCACAAGTAAAACATGCAGCAGTCAGTAAACGTTGCTTTAAAAACTGTGTGTGTTTCAGGTTTTGTAACAAAGCTGACAATATTTGGTTTATGTGCCTTTTTGTTGTGGTTCTTTTTCCAGGGTTGCTGCATGCTGGGTCATAGCACACTGTTGTGAGGTTTGCACGCTGAATAAGTTGCTGATGTGCTGAAAGGCTCAGATCATTCACACCTATCATTTAATTGAAGCGATTTCTAAGAAAGGCACTTTAAAACAGTTATTCCATCTCCTTGTCAATAGGGGTGGGAGAGGTAATGCTGTTTTGATAACTTACTAGGAGTTTCTAGTTTAGCCAGCATGATGTGTTCTCCCGGGGTTAGTGTCTCCAAATGTTTAGGGATTTCTAATACTGTGGCAAGAATGGACCCCATTCTTTAGCCAGGGCATATTCAAAACTCAAGAAATTAGTACTGTATTAATCTTTGATGTTTGCTGAGAGCGCTCTTCTCAGCACTAACGATCCCAAAATAGCTTCCTTTTGAAGTTCATAAGGTGTCACAAATATTGGTAGCATATTTAAATGTGCCTGAAAATTCTTTTGATTAGTCCCATTGCTCCAAGCACTACTGGAACAATCTGTGTGTCCTTATTCCACATCAGTTTGGTTTCTGACTGCATATCTTGGTATTTCATGATTTTGTGTCTCTATGCGCCCAGTACTGTAGTCACTAGGGGTGGCTATTTCAATCAGTAATGCTACCTTTGTCCTCTTTTCTTGTATTACAATATCCGGCTTCTTGCTTCCACTTTCTTGGCTGTTGGTATGGGGTGATCCCATGTGATCATTACTTCTTCATTCTCTGTGATTCTTTGTGGTTCATGTTTCCAGTGTCTCTCTGCTACCTGTATGTTATAGTGTTTGCACAGTTTCCAGTGGATCAATCTTGCTACATTGTTGTGTCTTTCAGTATACAGGCCTTCTGCCATAAGTACTTCACATCCAGCCACAAGATGTAGCTGTTTCTAATTCTGTACTACAGAACCTACACTTGTCTGTTTCTCCTGTTTTTCTATGGATTTTGTGAACCATCTTGTGCGTAGCCCACTATCTTGGGCTGCCATTATTAGTCTCTCATCTCGTGGCCTAAATTCACCTCTTTTAACCAATCATGGGTCAGGGCTTGATCGACCTGTGGTTGCTCCAGTAGCTCCTGTATTTTCCACTATAATTATGGACTTTCCAATTGTTTTCTTTTCTGTTGGTCTTTATCCTTATACTCCTTTTCTGATTCTTTGCATTTTCTGTTGCTGACAATTCCTTATCTACCTTTGGATTGACATCAATCTCTGCTACCCTTCTGAAGGCTTCTCCTAATTTGATGAGTGAAGTCATTTTAGGCTTATTTTCTTCATGATGCAAGACCTTGACTATATTTGGGTCTAAGGATGTCAGTAAGTATGTATGTAGCCCACTATTGTAGATCTATATGTGTAATCAATCTCAATGAGGCCCATGCCTCCCTCTGCCCTTGGGATGTATAATCTTGGCATACACTGATTTTTGTATATTAATTGGTGAGCATGAAACATTTTTCTTGTTTTTATATCTAGCTGGTTCAACACTTTCTGTGGCCAGTCTATCACACCAAAGCTGTATGATATCACTGGAAGGGCGAGTTGATTTATAGCTTGCACAGGCTGTTTTGATGTGCATTCAGGCTCATCTGTGTTCTACTCTAAAATTTTAAAGATCACTTGAGAGGGTTCTATGATAAAAACATTATACAAATTTGCAAGTGCCAACTTGAGGAAGACAACCTATTACATTTATTGAATTTATGTCCTTTTTATATTCAAGAAAGAAATCTGTACTTGGGTAGTGTATTATCAACTTTAGACATGGGACTTAAATTTCAAGTGAATGCATTACTGAAATCCAAAAATTTCGAGATATTAGAAAGTGTTGCATTGTTCTGTAAAAAGACAGACCATAAGAAACTGCATATTATAAATAAGGAATAGGTTATTATAAGGGTGACACTTATATCTGTTACTAAATCTTAGATGTAGAGAAATGTGCAATAGTTTAATTGTAAACATCTGAATGAGTTTACTGGTAGAAATACCAATTCAATTTTACTATTCAATTTCCCTGTACATTTATTGGTAATTGTACCTCTATGGATTTTAACAATGTACTGTATAATGTTTATACTCATCCCTCTGTCCACATACTATGCAATGGAGTTCTTTCTCCCCCCTTTGTCTTACAACAAGGCACCAGACAAGGATGCCCCTTTTCTCCTTTTTTATTTAACCTATTTTTGGAGTCTCTCATAAGAAAAATTTATAAATCTCCTCTCATCTCTGGCATTCCCATTGGCCCACACCGGTACACACTTTTGGTGTATGCTGATGATATATTATTGCACATCACTTATCCTTCTACTTCTTTACCCGCTACGCTAGATATCAGGGAATTTGGACACCTATCCAACTATAAACTGAACCTTTCTAAAACTGAAGTTGTGCCCCATAATGCCTTTGCCTAACGGTCTGATATCCAACATCTAGGCTTAAAGTAGACTAGAGATAAATTGCAGTATTTAAGTATTTACTTATCCCAATCCATGAATAAAATGAAACAATACAATCTGGACAAGGCTCTTGCCCAAATCAAAATTGGCTTAGACTGCTGGGTCTTACTTCCCATTTCCCTTTGGGGCCATTTGAGCTTTACGAAAATGAACGTGTTACCCTGTCTCTTATACCCATTACAGATGTATAACCATTCCCTCCTGAAAACCTGGTCCACCCAAGCCCATGGAATCATATCCAACTTTATATGGCAAGGGAAGACCCCTCATAGAGCCCTTTCTAAATTACAATGTTCCAAAAAAGAGGGGGCCTTCAATTACCTAATTTATACTTGTACTATCTTTCCATTAACTGCTCCATCTTTTTCCATTGGTTACGGTCAGTAGACAAGGCCAATCCAAATCTCTACTCCCCATTTTGGTTACAAATAGAAAAATCTATTTGTGCCCACTATGGAGTGGATATACGTGTCTTATTATATACTCCCATCAAAAATATTCGCAGACCACTAAGGGATACCCCAGTTATGGCGGCCCTCTGGGTACATTCACAACTATGTGCAACCATCCATACTTCCTTAGTCAAAGATGTCTCACAGCCTACATTACTTCATCCAAACTTTAGGATTGGGGGTCAGATACTCAATTCATCCTTTTGGCCTTATGGTAAGGGAATAACAGTTGATGACCTGATTAAAGATCACAAACTACTCACCTTCCAAGAGGCATGGCTCAAATTCATAATACCTCCTTCTTACTGTTTTAAATACATCCAGCTCTTACACTTGCTACTCCAACATTTCAGTACTGGACCATGGAAACAGTACCATGCCAGCCCCATCCTCACTATGGTCCCGGCTCCCCACCCATATTATTTCATTTTTCTATCACCACCTTTGTTCCCTGGTAGGGGAAATAGAAGACCAACTACATTATTACTGGGACCAGGTTCTGCCTTCCCCAGCTTTCTACTTGTCAAGTGGCCACAGATTTGGTAACATCTATATAAAGATGTTAAAATGGGCGTACTGGGGTCATAATGTTGTACACTTAATACCGCACAGCATCATGCCAAACCTGGACCTGTGCACTCTCCGTATTGCCCCTCCCAGGTTAGAATCCTTAGTGGGGGGTCCGAGGTGCAGCCCCGTAACGAAATTAGGGCAGAGCCCCACAGAATAAAAGTTAACATTGAAGCCGCAATGGATTTATGTTGCACAACATGCTGCCATGCGAGGTATTGACCCGTGCCTTAAATGGGACCGTTACTGACTATTTCAATTTCAGCTGATGCATAATCTCTATTACACCCCTGATAAGCTTCACAAAATGGGTAAACTCCCATCCAATGTCTGCTCCAGATGTGAAAAGCAGCCAGGAACACTGCTTCACATTTTATGGGAATGTGAGAAAGCCTCTCTGCTTTGGAAAGCCATCCAATCCAGATTAGACCCTGTGCTTGTCTTAACTGATGCTTTCCTGCTGGGGATATGTTTATTGGGGGATTATGGGGAAAGTCTGATTGGCAACCAATGCAAACATATGGCCCTTATATCGCGCTACACCAAGGAAATGATAACGCATCACTGGCTGAACCAACACACCCCAACAGTCACTGAATGGCTTTGTGAAATACTCTTTGCTTTGCATGCTGAAAAACTCCTGGCCAGTATTTCACATCGAGATCGTTTTTACCAAAAGATTTGGGCACCCCTATATACCTTGTTGACACTTTAACTGTTAACATCACTAATGATAAATAGCTACTTTTAAACTCTGCCAAGCCCCATCAATGTCAAACTCTCACTGACAGTATTTTCTATGTCCCCTTCTGTTTGTTCTGTTTATTACCTGTGGTGGTGGGGGGAGACGGGGAAGGGGGAGGTTGTTCTTGGATGGAGGGTTTACTGATGTATTGTATTAACACTATACCTATGAAATTTTGTGTTAAGTAAGCATTAATCCCCGCTGAAGGTGACATCTAATGGGGGGTTAATGCATGGTTGGGACCCTTGTGGCACGAGGCTGGAGGTCGAGGGGTGCAAAGTCCCAACCATGCATTAACTCCGCATTAGATGCCACCTTCGGCGGGGATTACTGCGCTTGTAACACGACAAGTGCGACGCAAGTAACCATCACCCTTGAAAACTTAGCTCTTCCAATGGGCTCTTCTACTGCTGTGTCGGGTCCGTGCTGGAAGGCAGTGAGCTGGTAGAAAGCAACACGGCATTATGAGACGATAATGCCGTGTTGGGCTCGTGAACGCGCTTCCCACAACAGCAACACGGCATTATGAGACGATAATGCCGTGTTGGGCTGTTGTGGGAAGCGCGTTCACGAGCCCAACACGGCATTATCATCTCATAATGCCGTGTTGCTCATGCACCACGTGATGCCGTCCCGCCTATCGCGTGGCACCCTGACACGGCTCTCAATAATGCTGTGTTACAAACTTTAATAATATGCGCCTCTTGGAGCTGTAACTCACTGTTTCTAATCTGTATTGTCACTCTGTTATGCTCCTGGATGTTTCTTTTATGGATGTAAACTTTAGTAAGCTTTAATAAAGTTTACTAAATCTGAAAAAAAAAAAGTTGAATGTTATATGTATATTTATGTATGCTAAAATGTATTGTGTAATATTTTTTAATGACAATTTTGTCTTGTCAATCAATAAACTGAACTGAAGATCGTATGCAATAGTTGTCTAAAGTAAAACAGGCAGCACCATTCAAAAAACATTGCTATAAAAACTGTATGTGTTTCAGGTTTTGTAACAAAGTTGATAAAATTGTATTTTATAATGCCTTTTTGGTGTGGTCCATTTCTCATGGTTTGCTGGATGCTGAGTCACCCTGCCTCCAGGCTGCTGAAGCCACTTGGAGTGCTACTCTACTGTGCCTGTTAGGAAATTGTACAGTAGCCCCTTGCTATAATGAACCCCTCTGTAGCAAAAACTCAGCAATTACGAATGCCTGATGTGGCTCCTGATGTTTCAGTATTTCTGTTCTTCAGAATTCCTGTCCGCTTCGGCAATGAGCTGGCGCACATCACCCGCACACATCAAACACTGTCCATATGCTTTATACCCTGTACTGTCCGGAAAACAAAGTTAAAAACTAAAGTAAAAAACTATCCACATCTTAACTGCTAGCTGAGACTTGGAGTTAAAGACAGCACTTGCAACATGGGTGGCGGCTCAGATATTCCACGCACTTTACAAACACGCTCCCCCTCAACCCCCCCCACCTGACTTTCATCTTTACTTAGTAAATTTATGTTATCCAGTACTGAATTTATTTTACGCACAGTAGGTTCTGAATCATACTGAAGAAGTCAGATGTGGTGGAGCTGGAGCTGTGCTATGTGAATCAGATGGGGGTGATTATGAAAGCAGGAAGAGCATCAGAAAACATCTGGAATTTGGAGAGAAGTGTTTTGTTGTTGTCGGGTTTTTCTTTTTGTCAGTCTGTTTCTTTTTTGCTTTTACTACTGCCTAGTGTACTAGTCTGTGGGAGACAAGGACCTTGTTGTCCTAGTGCTTAACTTGTTGCAGAGGAACCTATTTTGGGGGGGGGGGGAGGCTGAGCCCGCTGTAAGGGTTGTACAAGGGCACCCAGTTGGAGGTCGCGTCAGGCCTTGGGAGAGAGCCAGCCTAGTGTGGCGTACAGTGAGCAGTGATGGGTAGTTAGAGGCAGTGTTTAGGTGGGTGAGTTCCCTGGATGATGTCTGCATGATGACAGGGGAGCAGTACTCCAGGAGAGGGAACATTGTGCTCCTTCCTATCGCCAGTCGTGTCTCTGGGGTAAGAAAGAGTTTCTGGTGGTAGCAAGCTCAAATCTGCTGGGGCATTCCCTTGATAGTGAAACTTATATGTTTGCTAAATGTGAGAGAAGGGTTAAATGTGACCCCCACTATATTTATAACTCTAGACAAGTTGACATGTTCAGGAGGTGTATCATCAGAGGCTGAGATTGAGAGGGAAGAAACCATAGATGTGGATAATTTGTTGAGCTTTTGACTGGAAGCAAATAGCAGAGTCTTGGTTTTCTTAGTGTTACCCAGCAGTGTATTAGAGGAGAACCAGTTATGTGTTATTTTGAAATAATGAAATAGGGAGTGGGACAAGGAGGCGATACTAGGGTCACTCCTCTAAAGGATCAGATCATCCGCATACATAATTTTCTGACAGTCTGGATTTGTGTGCAGCAGGTTGTTGACAAAAAGGGAGTAGAGAATCGGGCCCAGTATGGATCCTTGCGGGACACCTCTGGTCACCTCAAGGGGAGACAAGAAAGCACCACTAACATATATACTTTGTCATCTCCTGGAAAGGTAATGACGAAACCAGTTTGCCATTCCCTCAGTGAAACCAGCTGAGGACAGTTTTTGAATTAGAAGGTTGTGATCGACGAGTCGATAAAGATGGTTCTGGTCAGCCTACTCTCATCTGCAGATCTCAGTACGCAGTCAGTGAAACAAGGTATTGCTGTGGTGGTGCTGTAGCCCTTCCTGAAACCATGCTGTAGGGGGGAGAGAAGTCCATTATTATCATATGTAGTTGAACATTTGCTGGAATACTATCTTTTCTAGCACTTTGCTTAGATGTGACAGTGTAGAAACAGATATGTAATTCTCCATGAGCACGGGAACTCCAGATTTGAATATGGGTATTACTTTGGCCTGTTTCCATAACCTTGGTGCAGAGCAGGTGACTAGGGACATACTGAAGAGAAAGACCAGGGCCTAAGTAATGTATCTTGCTGCTAGTCTCAGGAATCTGGGGCAGAGTCCATCGCTGCCTACACTACTGGATTTAGGCAGTCCCGTAAGGAGTCAGTGGATCTCCTTTTGAGTGGTACACCTAAAATGGAAGGGGGGCCAATTGATGTTGGGGCAGAAAAAACTGGCAATCTCAAGGTCGGTGGTGTTATTTATGGAAAGTAAGCCAAGGTATGGCTGGAGGTTGGTGAATTTGTGGTTTAGTAGATCTGCTATGATATTAGGCTCAGAAACTAGGCCAGCATCAATAAGAAGACTAATGGAACTCTGATTGGTGTCTGATTTGATTAGTGAGCTGATGGAAGACTAAAATCTGCGGGGATCACTCAGGTTGTTAGTCTGTTGGTTTTTGGAGTTTGGCCTCTTGTTTGCAGCTATTGCAGAGAGCACGATAAGAGTCCCACAGATCTGGAGAGGGGTTTGTTTAATACTGACTCCAGGCTTTGTCCTGTTGTTTCATTTTTGTGAGCAGCTCCCTAGACAGCCATCTGGAGTTGTTGACCCTGACCCTGTGGGTTTTTACCGGGCAGTGCCTTTCTTGAATAGAGGAAAGCACGGAGGAGAGAAAGCAAACAGCTGAGTCGACATCAGTTAGGGAATAATACGCAGACCAGTCCACTGCCTGTAGGTCGGCATTGAGATGCTCAGGCGACAGTGTTGAGAAATCTCTGAAGGATATGGATTTGGCCAGGGGACAGGGTCTCTTGGAAGTCCAAATGCAGAAAGTCAGGGAATGGTCATTAATGGAGTCAGCTAGCACTCCTGATGAGGAGATTCTGTCCACTCTATTCGTGACAAGCCAGTCAAACAGGGAGTGACATTTGGACCAGTTATTATGCCGAGTGTAGTAGATTAACTGAGTGAGGTTTATTTGCTTAAGTAGCTCAGAATATGCAGTCTGATTATCGCTGAGCCAGTTTAGGTTAAAATCACCAAGCAAGATCATATCCATGGCAGGTGATAGGCCGCGTACAGTGAGTATGAATTGTTCCAGGCCAGATAAGCCAGCTTTTGGGGGATTGTATATGCATCCCACATATAGTTTAGTGCAGGGGCCAAGGGATAGTTCCACTATGAGCCATTCTGGGCTGGGGATGCCTTCGGGGTTTGTGGAGACAATGAAAGCCGCGAGGTGCTCTCTGATGAGAAGCATCACTCTACCTCCTTTTTTCTTACCTGAGCGGTCGTGCCCGAGGGGGTGTATACCCACTCAGGTGAAATAACAAAGCAGAGATAGAGGGATTTAGCCATGTTTCTGAGACCCCTAGGGTATCGGGTTTGTGGACGGCTAGCCAGGCCTCTAGCTCCTGAATTTTAGGAGGGAGGTTACATATATTTATATGTGCAATCTTTGTGCCACGCTTTACGGTCCAAATGGGATCATTGTGAGATTTGGGGTTAGCACTCGGGCCTAGGTTGACTTCAGTATCTCTGCCCAGCAATAGTAGTAGGCGAGAACAAGAAGGAAGACAGGAGAGAGGCCATATAGAATTAAGTGGGGTTGTGGAGTGAGAGTCAAGTGATGCCCCCAGGAGGAAAGTCTCCCTTCTGAAAAGACAGGCCAGGTGTAACAAGGGGTGATCTAGTAGAGCCTGTGGCGCTGAGGGTATATACTGGTTTTGTCCTGAGTGAGAATACATGCTAAAGTGTTCCCTATCATTGACGAGTGTCTGGGAACAGAAGTCACTTACCCAGACGAAGCTTAGTAAAGTAAGTCCCATACTTACTCTAGGACTATAAATGTATTGCGCATGGTGCCCATGTGAAATACGTGGTAGAGGGGCCAGTAGTTAATGTAAAGGGGCTTAAAAACTAAGAATGTGCCCAGATACAACTGTAGATGAGTAGTATTTAATTATTTTTTTTTAACATTGTAGTATAGCTTTTACTGCTACTGCTTACCAGCAAATAGTGCGCAGCATTTGTCAATTTGTAAGTAGTAGTACCCTCCTTCCTCTAACACTTTCACTGCTTTCTCCCTTCCTCCCTACTAACACTATCACCTCATCCATCCAATTAAACTTTCCCCTCTCGCTGCAAGTTGCTATCGCTCTATTCCTGCTTAGTACACTCTTAACTATCCACCTTGCACTCTCTCTTCCCCCCTTCACTTACACCCCTTCATTCACTTCTAATGTCCCTCTCCAATAACCTCCTCCTGCCCCCACCCCCACTGTGGGCCCAACCATGCTAGGACTCATACTCCAACCTCCCCTTCCAGGACAATACTACCCCTTCCGGCCTTGTGCATCTCTTTTCCCTATGACAACCTACTACACACTGCTTCACCTACTAACACGTTAAACCCCTCCCTCCTACCACCTCCCCTCTTCACACCATAGATCCATCCTGGTAAAAGAGCACAAAAATTCACCTTCTGATTATTGCACTATTGCTCTTAACGTCTGGTGATATCAACCCTAATCCGGGGCCATGCCCCCTGGCCACCTCCATTCCAACATCTGCAACTATTGGTCCATCCCTCAACAACCCCATTATCCTTCCCCATGGGTTAAAAATTCTGTACCTAAACATTCAGAGTCTGTTTCCTAAACTGGACCTACTCCAGCCACTAGCTGTATCCCATGCCCCAGATATTTTCATCTCTTCGGAAACCTGGCTATAAAAAAAAAAAAAAAAAAAAAAAATAGGCGACCCCACCCTCTCCATCCCTGCCTATACCATATCCCAGCAAGACCGTACCAGTAGGGGCGGAGGTGTAGTGTTGTACGTCTCCTCATCCATACAGTTTACCTCCACTCTTGCCGTGTTAGTTCCCAAAGCCTACGAAGTGCTCATCCTAAAGCTATCCCTTCCTTTCTATATTCCTTTATATATATTGCTGGTGCCTGTTGTCGCCCTGGTCTCCCCTCCTCTGTTATTACTGATCTCATTAGTACCATAATGTCTCATACCCCTTCTGGCAAACTATATATAATGGGCGCCTCAACCAAAGCTGGCTATCTCCCTCCCTTAACAAAGCATGCAATAACATCAGTGCCCACAACCTGTCTCAACGCATACTGGAGCCTACTCGGTTGAACCATAAAACTGGAAGCCATTCACTCATAGACTGAGCCCTCATATCTCATCCCCACAGGATCATCAAATCTGGCATACTACCCGATGCCTTGAGTGACCATCACATGACCTTTTTGGTTCGGAAGATCCACAGAGCTAAGACTCCCCACAGAATTCTTCAGATTTGTTCATGCAGATCTTTGAATCTAGTTCCCCTCATCCATGACCTGGCCCAAGCAAACTGGGTACCAATAACATCGTCCAAATCTATTGACAATGTTTATGCTTATTTCCACAGCAAATTCCTGGAGGTTTGGGATAAACACGCCCCACAGTGGTGCAGCAGGTTCAGGGGCAGTCACCTCCCTTGGATCACCCTGGAATTCTTGGTGTGTCTAAAAGCCTGGGATCTAACTTGGAAAACTCAGAAAGATTCTAAAGTCCCAAGCGACTACAACACCTGCCAGACCTTACGCAACAGGTGTACAAGAGCCACTCACTCAGCTAAAGCAGATTACTCCAACTCTACATTTCAGTGTAATATAAACAATCCCTCCAAATCATTTTTGTCGACCTAGAGAAGGCTTTCGACACCATCTCCCATTCCCTTCTACTAAACACTCTCTGTACGGGAGGTCTATCAGTCCCAGCCACAAACTGGTTCAGGGCCTACCTGGTAGGCAGAACTCAGTCAGTCAGAACAGCTGACTCCATATCGCCCCCGCTCCCATTAACACCATTGCCCCACAGGGATTGATTTTGGCCCCATCTTATTCTCCATATTTCTTAATGACCTTTCCTCCATCTGCTCATCCACCTCCATCCACATGTATGCTGATGCCACGGTCCTTTTCACCTCTGGCCAGTCCTCAGCTGATGTAACTACCAGACTTCACCATGACTTCGATAAAGTTCAGCTGTGGTTTACTTCCCATCAACTCTCACTCAACACCAAGAAGACGGTCTCAATGATCTTTGGCACTTGGCAGAGACTCCCCAGGCTTCCCTCCCTCCCATCCTTCCATACCCTTGACGGGACAGTCCTTGAGGATACTTCTACTGTTAGGTACCTTGGGGTGTGGCTCAACCAACATCTCACCTTCTCTGGTCATGTTGACGCAATCCTGAAAAAGGTGCACCCCAAGCTCGGCGCATTATACAGGAACTGACGTAGCCTTCTGTTACCAGCTAGACGTGAACTTGTTCAGATGATGATCCTACCTATTTTTGACTACTGTGATGTAGTCTACAGTGCTGCTCCCAAGTCTTCCTTACTGCATTGGATACCCTGTTTAACTCCTTCTGTCATTTTGCTTTGGATGCCCCATCTCTCACTCACCATTGCAACCTCTACCACTCTCTGGCTTTCTCTTCTTTAGAAAATCAACTCCTCCATTGTGCAAAATTTGTGTCTAAATTTTGGTTTGGCACTCTTCCCCTCATCTTACTTCTTTGCTTCTCATCCCCCCCTTCTGCCCATGCTCTTGGGTCCTTTGACTCCCACTGAACGATAGTCCCTCGACAGTCGACTTCTGCAGGTCAGATAGCTTTCTCGCATCGTTTCCCTAAACTTTGGAATGCTCTCCCTGACAGATTCACCACTCCCCTTCCCCCTATTCCATCTCTACAGCCCTTCATAACTTCCTATCAGTCAACTGTACCTGCGACTAATTCCATATGTTCCTTGGACCAATCCCTAGCCCTCCCTCTCCTTCTCTCTTTTCTTTCAATGCGTCTGTGTTTTCATCCCTTGTACCATGCCCAACTGCCCCCGCTGCTCCCCTTCCTGTTCCTAAAAGATCAACTTTACCCTGCCTCTTCCCACTCCCCCTCATCGATCCCCTTACTCACTCTCTGTCTTCCTGCAAGCTGTTGCCACATCCCCTCAGACAAAGTGTGTACTCCAACAATTGCACTTAAATGTTCACTGATGTTTACCATATCGCACTTGTTATGTACATAAATCTTATTCTTTTTTTCAAATTCTTTTGCTTGCACCGCACCTCGGGAAACTCTCTCCAGCATCCTCTGCCACTGATCTCTAACTCCCACCTGAGACGCTTCTCCTTATCTCCTCTGTCTCGCCCGACACGTCCCCCGGATCTGAGCCCCCTGGGGAGGGGCTGCCCTATCTGCCCAGTGCACTGTATCTATAGTATAGAGTGCTGGGCTTAAGCGGGAGGGACCAGAGGAGAGTGGACGGTATTTGGAGTGTGGTCTGGGGCCAAGATGCCTTCTCCTATCCCCGAGGGAGGGGATGTTTCAGTTAGTACCATCCCCAAGCGTGGAACGTGCAATGCCATCCAGCCTGCTATGTGAACGTTCCCGTGCATGTCAGGAAGACAGCCGCACAACGTTCCCCTTCCAGCTTGGTCTCTGCTACTGCAGTGCACCCGGTCTCCACCAGATGCCACTGTCTGCATGAAACAGTTCCCCCCTCCCTCCCAGGAGAGGAGAGCAGTCCTCCCCAGCTAACTCCTGGTCTCATTCCCGAACCCAAGTCGCCGGCGTGGTGCGAGGTGTGGCATCCAGCGTCTCAACCCTCAGCACCATGTGGCCACTATAAACCTTATTGTTATGTATTCATACAGTTCTATATACCCTGTACAAGCGTTAACTGTTTAATCGAATTGTATCTTGGTTTGAATGTACATTTTTTCCCCTGTACCCTTTCTCCCAGAATGCACCATGAGACAAGCAACTTGTTCAGTGTGCCCTTCCTGGTGAAACATTTCAATAAATAAATATTAAATAAAAATGGATCATTGAAGTGGATAGTGTATACACTGCAATTTGACAGCGTATGTGTACTGTAATTATGGCCGCTGATAGAATAAGCAGTTGGGGATTAAAACTGGTGACTTCCTATATGAGGTTGTAGTAGCGGGTTTAGGAGAAACCACTTAGGTTAAGATGGGAGTGATACGATGGTTGTCGGAAGGGACTACTGGCGAGCAGTTGTAGGTGTGCAGAAGTGGGCTGATGGTTTTAGAACAGTCACTGGCCTTAAATATATAGGCACACTCTGGGTGGGAGGGTGGGTATCCGGCACCGCACTGCTGCTAGCTGTGCTGTGAGTCTAAAAGTCCTCCTGTGCTGTGCTGTGCTGTTCACAAACTGCCGAGGCTGAACAAACAAACAAACCTAAGTTAAATGGGCTAGAGAGGGGACTGAAGGGAAGAGGAAGGGGCAGGAGGTGTGCTGGAGTATGAGTGTTAATGGTACAGCGTGGCCAGGATCATTACAGTGGGGCAGATAGAGTCAGGCATTTTGGTCATAAAATAACACTAAAACAACAATTACACTGGCACATTTAAGCTAAATCAACTTTAAAAATTCTATCTGGCGCTATACGCTGACAATTAATGCGGTCGGGTATACAATACTGCAGTTAGGCATTTAAACATTAAGGTGCAATCCCGTATGACACCATTTCCAACTGTCACTAGCTGTGCTGTGAGTCTAAAGGTGCTTTTACACGCAGGTTTCCTAAATGAAATATTCATCACCTGTGTTGTGCCATCGCAGTCTGTTCCATTGATTGCTCGCTTTACATGCATCAAGTATGCCGAAATACCCGCTCCTTTATTTAAAATTTTTGTCATTCCAACTTCCCCACGGAGTTAGCTGAGATGGCCTTGAGGTGAGATTTCTTCTGGAGATGGTGGGTGGTAAATGGAATGGCCATTTTACACAGCGGGACAAAACGGAAGAGATCGGGATGAACCATGCTGAGAAGGGAACGTGGTTCAGGTGAGCGTTCACTGAGGAAGTGGAACAGATGCACTTTACACACAAGGAAGGTAACGGTAAACTGTCTGTAACGGGAATTCCGTTACAGAAACAGCAGTGTAAAAGTGCCTTAAGTCTTGGCTGTGCTGTGCCGTTCACGAGATGCTGAGGCCGACAGGCCATTTACCTGGGCCGCGGAATATGCTGGGAAAGTCATGCGGTGTTCTTGGGGATGGGGAGGGCAGCCCAATCTGGCCCTTACACCCAGGCAGCTGCAGCAGACTTCTGGGCTGCAAAATGTGCTAGGGAAGTCCTGCTGTATTCCGGAGGATGGGGAGGGCAACCCAAACTGGCCCTCAAACCCAGGCAGCTACTGCAGACTTTGGGCTGCAGAATATGCTGGGTAAATCATGTTGTGTTCCAGGGGATGGGGAGGGTGACCCGAACTGGCCCTCAAACCCAGGCAGCTGCTGCAGACTTCTGGGCTGGAGAATATGCTGGTGAAATTCTGCTGTGTTCCAGGGTATGGGGAGGGTGACCCAAACTGGCCCTCAAACCGAGGCAGCTGCTGCAGACTTCTGGGCTGCACAATATCCTGGGGAAGTCCTGCTGTGTTCCAGGGGATGGGGAGGGCAACCTGAACTTGCCCTCAAACCCAGATAGCTGCTGTAGACTTCTGTCTTGCTTTATCATGATTTGGTATACAGGAAGGGACTTCTTTTTTCATATGAACATACGAAATTGCCAGCAGAAACAGGCCATAATGGTCTGTCTAGTCTGTTCGAGTGTGCAGCTTAGTTTAGATCTTTGGAGCATCCCCCCTCCCCTCACCTCCTGGAATTATCCACCCCCACACACACACACACACACACTCTCTCCCCTCCTCTTTTCCAGAAGTGATTCTTCCTGTTCTGATTTTCTTTTTCACCCTGTCCCACCACCCGTTGAAGCTGTCTACTGTATTTACTTCTACCACCTCCTCTGGCAACTCGTTCCACCCCTTTACCACCCTTTCCGTTAAAAACTGTCTCCTCATTTCCTTCTTAAATCTACCCCCTCACCTGCTTCAGGTTATGCCCTCTTGTAGTACCCTCCGTTCTTAGATTGAATATACCCTCTGATGGAACCCTGTTTATGCCTTTGAGGTACTTGAAGGTTTCTATCATATTCCCCTCTCTCTTCTGTCCTCCAGGGAGTACATATTGAGTTCCCTCAGCTTCTCCTCATATGTTTTGTCCCCCATGTGCTGGATCATCTTGGTTGCTGTCCGCTGAACCCCTTCCAATAGACTGACATCCTTCTTTAGATAGGTGTAATCCCCCTATAAATGTGGGTTCCCAAAAGTCTTCCTTGGGTGTGCTTAAATGCCCACTGCCAGGCAGGCGTTCTGCGTCTTTACAGGTGTAAAAGTGCTTGCATGCGAGTGCCCTGTTAGCCTCTGTGCCTGTCCCTTTAAGAGACATTATTTTTGTAGTGTTTAATTAATCTGGGTAGGGGCCGAGTGTTTCCAGGCTCGAGTCCCGCCCGAGCTGCAATAATATTGCTCTGTTCTGCCATCACTAATGGTGCAGAGGGATCTCTGTTAGAACTGGTAATTATTTGCTGATTAGCTGCTTTAATTTAATGTTATTGTCGTCAAGGCCCGTAGTGCTCTGCGGCAGAATTTTCTGATTTCTGCGTCAGGGCTCCTAGGCTTCTGCGGGTAGCATTTTCTGATTTCTGTGGCATGATTTATTCATTTCTGTGATAGAATGTTGTCTTGCTATTGGCTAAAATATAATGTGATGTCATTGATGACATCCCATGCCAAGCATAGAGATGCGGCTTCAGGATAAAAAAGATGGGTACAGGAGCCTGGCACTATGGAAAAACTATATATTTGAATGAAAATTCACCCAAAACAATGAATTTTGTGGCACTGTATGAATTCTGCGGCATGTTGCAAATTCTACGGAAAATTCTGCAACTGCAGAATCACAGAATTCCAGGGGCCTTGATTATAGTTTGTCTAACCTGCCTTTCTTTGCAGCATGGACATTTCTATATTGCACCAATCAGTACATTTTGGGAACCTTAAAATGGAGACTGTCCCCAGGGGTCTTGTGGGAGTAAATTTCTGTAGGAATTATAGTTTCTTTTATTTTGGCGCCTAAATGGACCTGGAGGTGGAGCCCTTTCTTTGACAGACAGATGAATCAACCAACCAAACCCTCTTTGGATCAGAAGGAAGTCCCAGTGCTGCCTGCAGCAGAGAGTCAGTTTGAGTCTGGAGTTGAGAGAGTGAACTGCTCAAGACATTCGAGCAGCTGCTTCTGCGTAGTAGTGCAGGAAACTGGTGTGAAGGCTGTGTCTGTCCTGCCTGCTTCATCTTCCCTTCTGAGGGATCTGCTAGTGAAATTATTCGGACTGAATCCAAACCAGCTTGTGACCAGAAATACCAAATTGTGACTGCCCTGTTACCTGAAGAAGACCGAAGATTTGTAAACGATCGGCCTGTCAGGACTTCTGAATCACCGCAGAGATCACAGCTTTGCTCAGGAAAACTGAGATTGCAACTGGACTGTCATCCAACCTGTGGTATTTTTTTTTTTTTAATTTAGTCTTTTTATTTAATTTGTAAATGCAACAATTTTACAGGCAGCAATATATCACTTATTAATACCAGTTGCTAACTCACAATACATTACATGTATACTTGTAGCAGTCATTTTAGGGGAAAATAAATTAACATCTCATTACTTCAGTGACCAGAGAATCATAATTACTCATTTTAAGTTCAGTCTGTGATCCATTCAAATCAAATCAGGCATAGCACGGTGAGCCCTCCCCTCTCCCTCCCAGATTTTATTCCCATTAAAATTCAAGGAGCATCACAGATCACATCCCGAGTATCTTTTCAGTGCAAAGGAAGAGCAAAATTACATGTACAGTACATAACTTAAGGTACAGATCATAATGATTTAGTTTGTATGATATCCGCTTTTGCCATTGTACATCAAATATTTGAACTTTGTCCGTCATCTTGGCCGAGAATCGCTCAAGGGCATATATCGCCCTGGACAAAACAATCCAGGCTTTTTTTGCGGGTATTTTATTTGTAAACCACAGTCTAGTGATAATTTTGTGGGATGCTGTTATAAATTTTAAAATTTGTTTCAGGAAGTTTTTGTCAATTCGCAGACCTTTGGGTTTAATAAAAGTCAATATAAATGTGGGAGTGAATAAATCAGTGGTGTCATAAATTGCACTCGGCTCCTCGAGGATCTCCTTCCAAAACTTGTATTGCTTAGGACATGACCAAAGAACATGGCTCTGATTTGCTCTATCATCCCCACATTCTCTCCAACACTGTCCCTCCCCTAATTCTCCCATACCAGCCAGCAAGGCTGGTGTGCGGAAGAAACGAGAATGGAGTTTCCACATGTATTCACGCCAGTATGGTGAGAGAATGATTTTTATAGTTGGTAAAGCAGAGTCATTCCAGTCCTGCTCACTGATTGATACCTGTAGTTCTAGTTCCCATCTAAACCTGATTGAGTTGGTCGAGTCTCCCTGTCTTTCATTTAAGGCCTTATATATTTTACTAATCAGGTGACTGAGGTCATTGATATGAGCTTGTAACAGTTGTATTATTTGGGTAGGATTTTTACTTAGGGCCGTGAGTAACTGTTCCGATGGTTGAAGGTATGATTTAAGATATAAATAAGAAATATAATATTTATGGGGCAAGTGATAATCCTTCTGAAGGGAGACAAAGAGAAGGAGGCCTTTTCTGCTCACTAACTGGAAAATGAATAAAATGCCATATCTCTGCCATTAAACTACATAGGGGCCTGAGGGACCTGCTGTCAAATTTGCATTATACTTCAGTGTTCCCAAGAACAACTTTTCAGGGAATGTAAAATAATCATTACTGACCTTAGGCCATATTTTTAAGGGTTCCCTGGTGAACTTTGGATAATTCATTATCCCTTGGCACTTGGGAGGGCATCCCAAAAAGGAGCTCCTGAGTGTTGTATTGGTCTCCCCAGGTTACAAGTAATTGTTTCCAGTGTGCATCATACTGTTTATTTAGCCAGTGTAGGACTACCCTCAACTGTGCTGCCATCGCATACTTTTTGAGGTCAGGGAGGTTAAGACCACCTCTCTCTCTCTAGCCAGTTGCAGAACAAAATATCTAATTCTGGGATGCTTTCTGGTCCAAATAAAGCGGGATATCATTCTGTCCCACGCCTGGAAATATGTTTTAGCTGGGGTGAAGGGCAGTGTCTGAAGAAAGAACAATATGCTGGGAAATACATTCTGCTTAATTGTATCTATCCTACTGAAAAAGATTAGGGGGAGGCGTGACCAACGAGGTAGGATTTTCTGTCAATTTTAGGGTTAAAGGTTCGAGATTAGAGAGCTCTGCATGAATGGGATTTCTTGTGAGCTTTATTCCCAATTATGAACTGAGGATCGTAAATAGAGGAATCTGATTGGGCCAGAGCTCTTTGAAGCCATGATGATATCGGGCTACATCATCACGGCTTCAAAAAAGTTCCAGCGCCACTAGCCTCCTTGCTCTCTATTGTCTGAGAACTATTTTTTTTCAAAATGTACTCTTACGCCACCCAAAAAATCATTCATAAAATGTTTTAAAACCAGTTTCTTTTATTTTTTTTATTTATAAAACTTGAAATTCAGTTCATAAAAGCAATAAGTCACTCCAGGGTGTGGTATATCATGGGATATCGTCACTTCTCGGTTGGATGCACTCGGCCTGTGGCCTCGTGCCCCAACTACCTGAGATGTGATGATATCCCATGATATACCACACCCTGTCATGCCTTATTGCTTAATTATACCATGGACATAAGTGAACAGCCAATTAAATGGTCAGACTGGCAGTTTACCATCAGTGTAAATCCTATGATAATCACTGGCTGATGAGCAAATATAAAAGCTCATCCACATCCTAATCATCTGCAGCCCAGGAATAAATGCAATAAAAATGAAAAAACAAAGCAGCCTCTTTAAAAGTTGTATTTTATTATAGTAAAGCCACGAGCCATCGTATAATAGGAATAATGCCCTCCAGGGTGGGAGTTATGCTGGGATAACATCCCTTCTTGGGTGTTGGATGCCTTCGGCCAGTAGCCTTGGGCCCAACCACACCCAAGGTGGGATTTATCAGCATAACTCCACCCTGTCAGGCATTATTCCTTAAGTATCTCATCTCTTGTCTGTGCCACTTAAAGGGGAAGTCTTTTTTGAAGTGGGAGGGAGGGAGGTAATTGTATGTCAATACCTCAGTCTTTGTTAATTTTATATCCTGCTAGCTTATCAAATGTTTATAGCTGTTTCCATACCTCTGGGATGGATTGTTCAGGCTCGGTAAGAGCCAACAGAATATCGTCTGCAAATAGTGGTATCTTGTGCGGGTGACCTCCCAATGGAAGGCCCTCTATGTCCCAAGAAGATCTGATGGCAATGGCCAGGGGTTCGAGATATAGAGCAAACAACATTGGGGACATTGGGCATCCCTGGCGGGTGCCCCTGTAATGTTGGAATATATCTGAAAGTGCCCCATCCACCTTAACATTTGCTTTAGGGGAGGCATAAATATTTTGTAATTGTTTTATAAGTTGTTCCGGGAATCCAAAGTGCTCCAGAGTCTGCCATAAAAAAGATCAGCTGACCCGGTCGAATTCCTTTTCAGCATCTAAGCCCAGTAACAGTAAAGGGATTTGTCTTTCTATGGCATAATCTACTAAGAAATGTGCATGCCTTATGGCATCGTGGGCCTGTCTGCCCTTAAAAAAGCCCACTTGATCAGGGTCAATAATAGCTCGTAGTAAATGGTCTATTCTAGAGGCCATGACGGACATGAACATTTTGTAATCATAATTTAGCTTTGATATGGGGCAAAATGAGGTGGGGGTGTTCAACATCTTTATGGGGTTTAAGTATGGGTGATATGGTGGCATGTTGCCATGTGTTGGGGGGGGGGTTCCCCCTCCTGGACCGCATGTAAGGCTTGGAGTAATATGGGTAGTAGCAGCTTTTTGAATTTGTTATAAAATTCAGAGGGATACCCATCTGGACCTGGCGCCTTAAGGGTCTGAGCCTTTTTTAGAACTTGGAGTAATTCTCCCTCTTTGATTGGCGCCAGCAAGGCTTCAGCCTGTAGTGGGTTGATTCGTGGTATTGGTAAACTCTGTAAATATAATTTGATATTGTCTAGGGGAATTTCCTCTTCTTTAGTGTACAACACATGGTAAAACCGCTGTAGAATAAGTCTAATTTCCTGGGGTCTTTTGCTAATCTCCCTGTTTTAGGATCTACCATGCTGATTATGTTCGCTCTGGTTCTCTGTTCTCTCAATTTTCTTGCTAAATATCTGGAGGCCTTGGGTCCCCCTTCATAATATCTTAACTTTAGATAAAGTAGTTTTTGTTGTACTGATTGGTCTACTATTTCTTGTAGCTTTTGTTTTACAATTCTTAATCGTTGTCGTAAGGGGGGTCCTTTTGATCCAGCCATGCTGTAACTATAATAGCTCCTCCTGTAGGTTTTTACGTGTTTTTTCCCTCTGCCGTTTTTTAATGACAGAAAATCGTATAATCTCTCCTTTTAATACTACTTTTAAAGTATCCCACAGAATTGTGGGGGCCATTGCATGTTGCATGTTTTCTTGTTTAATTCTAGGTACAGCCTCCTGGACCAGTTCAGGGAACCATGGGTCCCTATGATGGGCAAGGTTCAAGCGCCAATTGGTTTGCTTATATTGCACCCCTAAGTCCACCTTGAGATACAAGGGAGCATGATCCGATAAGAAGGTGATCCCATGCCATACATCATGAATGGAATCTAAATGCTCGACTGTGGTTATAAAGTAGTCCAGTCGAGACCCACTTTCCACATGTGGAGCCCAGTGAGTGTATTCCTTTGTCTTAGGAAAAAAAATGTCTCCAGGTGTCCACCAAGCCCAGAGAAGTGATGATTTGTTTTGTGTATTTTTGCAGAGCATTAGATCTATGGGCCAGAGGGGTATCAGCATCCAAAGAGGGGTTTAAAGTGATATTCAAGTCTCCCCCCAGCAGCAATTGTCCCTCCATGAGGGGCATTAAATTCGCAAAGAATTTTACTGCTAAGGGCTTCCCTGACCCAGGAGGGAAATAGACAGATGCCAGGGTAATGGGTCTTGAGTACAGCTTCTCTGTCACTGTGGCATAGCGGCCCTCCGGGTCACTAATCTCACTTTGTTTTTCAAAGGGCACCTCCTGGGAGAGAAGAATCATCACCCCTCTCCTATTCCCACCCCTATAGGACAATTCAGTTACTATAGAATACGCACATCTCTGAAATCTTTTATGTTCGTCCGAGGACATGTGGGTTTCCTGCAGCATAATAAGCCCCAGTCTCTCTTTTCTGAATAACTGAAATAATTGAGAGCGTTTTATCGCATTACCAATCCCATTCATATTTAAAGATAAAATCAAAGTTGACTTAGCCATATGTACTTCTGATCAGTCCTTGTATGCATATTTCCTGCATGTTGAAAGTACAATATACAGCTATCCCCTTCCTACTGCACTTATGCCTCTTCACCCAATGCTCAATAATATTGTATTATTAATTGCTTTATGTATTGTCACTGATATAAGCGAATTATGTCTGCCTGTTGTTCTATTTAAACACCAGAACACTGTCCGAGTGTTTAAAAGTACACAAGGATCTAAAAAATTCGGCACTAGGCCTGTAACAACTAAACATGTGCAGGCCTGTTGCGTTTTAACATTATACATGACTCTCAGTACTTTCAGGCCTGCCAAAATAACCAAATGCCAACAGGGCATCAACTTTTTTGCACCAGCAAATCGTACCTGCTGTAACAGGTCTCTGAACCTGGCAGAAAATTTAAGCAGCTCCCACAGTAGGGAGAGGACAGATACCTCTCCTTTGAAGGGGCAGATGTATGCGCTCTGAGAGGGAGTGTCAAGGAAAAGCCAAGAGCCCCAAGCACCACTATTTCCCTGGTACCTAGTGGTGTAGCAGGCCACACTGGAAATATAAATGAGGAACAGAGACCCCTGTGTCCCTGTGTGCCTCATCTCCAGTAAGGCCTTTTAGATACATTGACCGTTTAGGGATGGATTTCTGACCCTGTAATGGTCAGGTGGGCATGTAGCACTGCAAAAAATGCATTAAGTCATGCCACCTTTCCTGGGCTATAGTACAATTAAACAATAACTATGGGAGGACTATCGGCAAGCTTTGGGGGGGGGGGATCCAAGGGAAATTCAGAAACATCCTTCTGATTCACTAACCTTTTTCCCATCTATAAGCTTGGGAATATAAACAGGATTTCCATTTCCCAATGTCCCCACCCCAAACAGACTTCCCCGTGTTGCCTTGTGTAGTCCCTGTATGCAGTCACCTCTGCATCAAGTTACCAGTTTTTAAGTCTCTGCAGAACCTCTCTCGCCACTCACTCCGGTGCAGGTCGCTGAAATCTTTGTAAACGTTTTTTCACATGCTCTAGTGTTGCTTGACTCTGTCTCTTTCTGGAACCCGGATCCCTAGCAGTGTCCCAAACAGCATGGTGAAGGCCTTGCTGAGTTTTCCTGAGTGAGGAGTCTTCCTGGGTGGATTGAACCAGGCCCCTGAGTTGAAGAGCTTTTGTTGCTTTATCTGGTGTCTCAAAGGTTTGGGGGCCATCTGGAATCATGATGACTAGTCGAGTAGAGTATGGAATAGCAAATTTTAGTTGTTGTTGGTTTAAAAGACGGAGTATTGGAGCGTAGGCCCTGTACTTGGCTGAAATAGATGGGGAGTAATTGAGTAGTCAAAATAAATGCGCTTTCCTTTATACTTAGTATCCCTCATTCTCCAGGCTCTGGTAAGGATAGTTTGTTTAGTAGTATAGTTTAAAAACATCATTATGATGGAGTGAGGTTGTATGTCTGGCTGAGTTGGTTTTGGTGATAGAGCCCGATGGACTCGCTCTATGTCGAATTTAAAAGCTGGGTTTAATTGCAGAGAGTCGCGGAGGAGCTCCTCCACAGATTTTAAAATATCTCTCCTTTCTTCGTTCTCCGGAATCCCATGTATTCTCAAATTATTCCTACGTGATCTGTTTTCCAAATCCTCACATTTTTCTTTTAAAGCATGCTGCTCATCTTGCAAGAGCACTACCATTCGTTCCAGCCTGTCAGCCCGATCATCTAATTAAGTATGTTGTGCTGCAACCTCAGTAACACGAGGTGAAAGTTTACTGATTTCTGTAGTTAGTTCTGACCAGAAATACGAACCTCAGTCCTGAATTCCTGCAACTCTGCTAGAATGGTAGCAGTGCAGGTTGTTGAAAGGAGGCCCAATTTGGAGCATAGGTACTGGAACGGGGGTCAGAAGGCGGTAGCCACTCCACTTTTATTTCTGTGGCAAAAACTAGTATAGAAAAGTGCCCTTTGTACCCTCATAAGTGCCCTTTTGATTCTCAGCCCTCTCAGCTTTACCATCTTCCGGCACCCTTGATTTGGAGCCACCATGTCTGGTTGAATCTCTGCAGAACTTGATGAAGGGTGAGAGAATCTTGCCGAATCCTTGCTTCTGGGGGTGCGTACAGTCTGTTTTTTGCCTCCCAGTCAATGCTGTGGCTCTCCCTGATATTCTTTTTTGATTATTTTTGCGTTTTATTTGTGAGAGAGTCTGTTTTTAGCCCAGGATCAGCAGAACTCGGTTTTACCCTTGCATCCCGGTCGGTGACGTCACCGGAAGTCTTCTGTGGTATTGTGTTTTGCTTTACTATAAATGTGCCGTAAGCTGTCAGTGGGTTGCGGTTTGGTTCCCCACTACTTAAGTGTGTCACGCTTGCTGGAATCTGTCTCCAGCACCTATCGAACCGAAGATGAACTGTTCACCCCACCTGGACCCTGCCAGCTTGGCCCAGTTGTCTACTTCAGACGCAGAGATCACCATCGACGAGAGACTCGCCCGGGGATCAGACCCCTTCTCAACATCTCGAACAGGAACAACACCTCATTGAATTGTGTGGGCCCTGCTTCTCCTGGCATACCAGCTTGTCGACCTGCAGTCTCCATTTCGTCCCTCCTGTGTTTTATATTGGGTAGTGTGAGTAAACGCCGGGGTAGCTCCCTGCAACATCAGCTAAATCAAAAGTGTTGTCATCTGTTTCAGTTGTTGTTTTCTTGTCATGAGCTGAGCCTCCAGGTTCCGGATTATAAATTGTGTGTGGTTGTGCATGCTTCTTTCCATCACAGGGCCCCGACCAGCAGCAATGCCGGCCTACCCCGGGAAACGTATCAGGCTAGCTCACCTTTTTTCCAACTGGGTACCCACAGTGTGTGACTGTGAAGGGACTCTAAAGTGCATGCATGATTGCCTGATTGAATCAGTTACAGAACTAATCAGCCAAATTACGGCCCTCCCTTGTTCATTCCCCATGAATAAATCAGATCTAATTCTTTTTACATTTAGCTTGACAGTGGTTCCATTTTGTACAAGAAGCACTGTACTGTTGTTACCTGCTGTGTCTAACCTTATTTTGCAGGGGTCTCCAGGGTCGAACTGGTGGAATCAGCCCTGGTGGTAAGTGCAAACAAAGGTGGGGATTTGTATGCTGATTAGGGGTTATTGTAACTGTGTCTGTTCATTGCTTAGGCCACTAGAGGGGAAAGAGGGGGGTTACAGTGTCCCGGAGGGCTGTACCCAGGTCAGCTACGCTACCAATAACCCTGTCCTCCAGGTGGAGGCACCCGTTTTTAGTACCCAGGCCCCTTAACCTGCAGTGGCGGCTCTACACCAGGGCCTGCCAGGGCATGTGCTCCAGTAAAAAAATGCTGTGCCCCATACGGTGCAGAGCTTCCCCCATAGTTACAATATATCCATGCCCTGGCTGCCATCTGTTGTGCCTCAGCCGTGCCCTGGTAACCATTTGTGGCTAGAGCCGCTACTGTTAACCTGTACCTAGTCACGCAGGTAAGGGGAGTAGCCCTTGGGATAGCGCCACCTAGGGGTTACATAAGAAAGGCTTTGTCTTTTTCTTTGTCCCCCGGAGATCCACCTCAATTGGCCAATCCTCCTTCTCTTACCGGCTCCCTAAATGGTGGAATGCTCTTCCTACACAAATACGTTCCTCCTCCTCCCCAGGCTCTCTAAACAAAGCACTATATAATTTCCTCTCTGTAAACTGCACCTGCCGCTAGCTCCCCCCCTCCTAGTCCCTCACCCTTCTCCCTGTTAGTCATCTGTTACCCTCATCGCTACCCCCGACTAGACTTTTTTCCTCCTTCTTGTCTTTGATAGCGTACCCTATCAATCTCTCTCTCTCTCTCTCTGGTACTTTCTCCTTAGCTTGCGGGACTCGCACTGGTCTCTAGCTCCTTTGTTTGCCACATTTTTAGTTTCCCTCTCATTGTTTTTGTCTTGCTTTGTAATAGTCCTCATATTGTAAGCCTCTAGACAAGTTTGGAATACCTTAGCCACTGTTCTGCCTCACCCTCTAGGTTATAGAAGAGGCTGAATCCTTGTCTACCTTACAACTACCCATGCCTTTATGCTTGTTAAGCCTTGCTTTATATGCCTTTGTGTAAACTGCTTCTGTGCTATTGTGTGTGTACTATTGTACTCCATGCCATTTTATGCTTATAATCCATGCTTTAATGCTTCTTGTTTAAACTGCTTTTGTGCTATTGTGTGTATTCTATATTACCATGTAACTCCCCTACCTGCTCTCCCAGGGCTTACTTGGAGACTAGTAACTTGTTGTTCAGTGTACCTTACCTGGTGAAACTTTTCAATAAATAAATAAATAAAATAAGGACACCAGAACTGTACACAGTACTCCAGGTAGGGTCTCACCAGAGACCTGTACAGTGGCGGAATAACTTCTTCCCTCCTAGAGGAGACTCCTCTGTCGATGCAGCCCAGCATTTTATTAACTTTGGCTGCTGCCTTACAGCATTGCACAAAGTGCTTCACATCACCCCTGTCCTGCACTCCTTTTTTTTTTTTCCATCTTGTGTTTATCCTCCATGGCCTGCAGGTGAGTAGTCTGTCCTCCTGTCTTCCTGGTCGACGCCTCCCAGGTACCCCTGAGCCCTATTTAGCGGGCAAATACGGGCAGTCCTGAGGTAGCGGCTCTGGCCTGCCAGAGGGGACATCATGGAGCCTGCAGATGTATTTTCTCTCTTTTCTGGTCCCTCCCCCTTGCAGCCATGATTGCGCATGCGTGTCACGAAGCCACGCTTTGAGTCTCCAGGTATCTGGCGCTGCCCCCCATCCTCCACCAGGAGGCAGCCAAGGAACGGGACAAGGTGCCCTCCCATCCCCCGGGAGAGGAGAGCTGTTGTGGGATGCTCAATTCTCTCCCTCCCCTGCCGACCCCCACCGGCCCGAGCTTGCTCCTGAACCCGGGTTGCTGGCATGGGGCGAGGTGTGGCATCCAGTGCCTCAACCCTTAGCACCACCGGGCCAGCCCTAGCCAACACTTCTAGGTCCTTTTCTTCCTCCAAGATGGTCACCTGAACCCTCCCCAACCAGTAGCAGGCCTCTGGGTTCCTGACTCCCAGGTGCATGACCGTGCACTTCTTGGCATTGAATCCTAACTGCCAGATACCTGAGCATTTCTTCAGCCTAGTTAGATCTTCCTTTAATTCTTGTATCCCCTCCACTGTGTCCACCCTACCATAGAGCTTGGTATAATCTGCAAATAGATAGATTTTACTTTTGACACCCTCTGCTATGTCCCCAGTAAAGATGTTAAGCAGTACAGGTTTGAGTACTGAGCCCTGTGGGACCCCACTGGTTACAGGCCTAGGTTTGGATAGTTCCCCCTCCCCCACCACTACCACTCTCTGGTTCCTGTCCCGCAGCCAGCTCTTGATCCACCCCAGCAGTTTGTCTCCTATAACCAGGTCCCTCAGCTTGCTGATCAACCTGCCATGAGGTATTGAATCCAATACCTTGCTGAAGTTCTGGTGCAGAATGTCCACCACCTGCCCTCTGTCCAATGATCTGGTAACCCATTTGAAGAAGTCTATCATGTTTGTTTGATGGGAACTCCCCCCTGACAACCCATGCTGCCTGTCATCCGGGAGACCATTCACCTCAAGGAAGGACACCAGCCTTTCTTTAAGAATGGTCTCCATCAACTTGCCCACTATAGAGGTTAGGATAACCAGCCTGTAGTTGCCCAGGTCGTCCCTGGGACCACTCGTGGAGTGGTACCACATGTGTGGCTCTCCAGTCATGCAATACACTCCCCTTTTCCGGTGAGGAGTTAAACAGGTCCAACAGGGGTACAGCTAGTACCTCCGCCATCTCTCTCTCTGGACCCTTGGGTGTACTCCATCTGGGCTAGGAGCCTTGTCCACTCTTAGTTCCCTCAGTCCTCTTAAGACCCTCTCAACCCCAGTCTCTCCACTCTATTCCTCCTCACCCCTAAGCCACCCCCCAACCATCCCCTGTGCCATGTGCCTGTCCTGTTCCCTGGTGAAGACAAGAGAAGAAGTACTCATTTAGTGCCTCCGAGTGTTTCTCACCCTTTTCTGCCTTCCCCCTTTGTCCTTACAGTTCCTGCCCTTCTGGATCTCCTCTCCTTAATGTAATGGAAGAAGTCCTTTTCTCCATCCTTAATCCCCTGCACCAGTCTCAATTCTTTCGCAGCCTTGGCTGCCTGGACCTCTTTCCCTGCTTCCCTAGCTTGCACTGCACAAACCTCTCTGTCTTTCTCGCTCAAGGTCCACTTGTACCTCAGGAAGGCCACCCTCTTTTCCGTCACTTTACCTGCCACCGTCTTGCTTAATCAGCTAGGTCTCTTGGCCATAGAGTTCTTGTTACAAGCCTTCACGCATGTGTCTGTGGCTTCAGTTATTCCCCTCTTGATGGTGGACCATTTCTGATCCTCATCCATCTCTGGTGTGAGTGTGGCCAGGTGCTCCTCTATTATGTTTCCCATTTTATTGAAGTCTGCCTTCCTGAAGTCCATTACTCTAGTTTTGGTCTTGGCTGTTTCCTTCCTCATGCTGATATAAAGCCACACTGTGCAGTGGTCACTGCCTACAAGGGGATCTCGCATTTCTACCTACTGGACCTGCTCCCCATCTGATAACACTAGGCCTAGCATGGCCCCTTCCCTAGTTGGCTCAGTAACACTCTGTGTCAGGAAACACTCCTGTATAGCATCCAAGAGGAGCTGCTGTCTTTGACAAGAAGTAGCTGGGCTGCTCCAGTCTATTCCTGGTAGATTGAAGTCTCCAACTATTACAGTGTTCCCCAGGTTCAAGAGAAAAAGAAAGCATTCAGGAAGTACAAGGAATCACAGAAGAAGCAGGACAGAGAACTGTATCAGTTAAAGCAAAAGGAAGCTGGGAAGGCAGTCAGAACAGCAAAGGCCCAAACCGAAGAAAAGATAGCCAACTCAGTTAAGAAGGGGGATAAAACCTTTTATAGGTACATCAGGGAGCGAAGGAAGACCAAGGAGGTTAGTGAAGCTTAATAAAGGGAGGGAGGGTGGGCAGAGGTGACTGTGAAAAAGGCAGAGATACTAAACAAATATTTTTGCTCAGTATTTACAAAGGAAGAGGGCGGTACCTAAAACAAACAGTAGAAACACTCTGGATACAGAAGTTGATACCAGCCCATTTACAGAAGAAAGGGTTCTGAAAGAACTCTTAAAACTGAAGGTGGACAAAGCAATGGGGCCTGATAGGATTCATCCCAGAATTCTAAAAGAACTAAAGGTAGAACTAGTGACACCACTGACTACCCTCTTTAACAAATCATGGGAGGATGGGATGGTACCGAGGACTGGAGGAGGCAGATGTGATTCCCTTCACAAAAGTGGGAGCAAGGCAGAAGCAGGAAACTACAGACCTGTTAGTTTAACCTCAGTGGTAGGGAAAATGATGGAATCACTTCTGAAGGAAAGAATTGTTGAGTATCTAGAGGCCAGAGGGCACAGGACCCAAGGCAGCATGGATTCACAGCGGAAGGTCATGCCAGACAAATCTGATAGATTTCTTTGACTGGGTGACCAAGTAGTAGATCAGGGAGGGGCTGTGGACATGGCCTACCTAGACTTTAGCAAGGCATTTGACACAGTCCCACACAAAGATTAATATACAAGTTAGCCAGCCTGGGAGTGGGTCCCAAGATGACAGCCTGGCTAAAGGATTGGCTGGAGAATAGGACACAGAGGTAATAGTAAATAGAGTCCACTGAAGAAAGGGGGTTACTAGTGGGGTACCGCAGGGTTCAGTATTAGATTCGGTCCTCTTCAATGTCTTTATAGTTACATTGCAGAGGGACTGGAAGGAAAAGAATGTCTCTTTGCAGATGACACAAAGATCTGCAACAGAGTTGATGCACAAGGTGGGGTGGAAAGGATGAGAATAGACTTGGCAAGGTTAGAGGAATGGGCAAATGTATGGCAGCTTAGATTAAGTGCTAAGAAGTGTAAGGTAATGCACCTGGGAGACAAAAAGCCAGGGGAAGAGTACACAATGGGGGGGGTGAGATACTAACAACAACAAAAATGGAAAGGGACCTGGGGGAAGTCAATCAGATGACCTAAAGGTGGGCAAGCAATGTGAGAGGGCAGCAAGGAGGGCTGGGGGGATACTGGGATGCATAGGGAGAGGCATCACCAGTAGAAAACAGGAAGTTATTATGCTTCTGTACAGACAGCTGGTGAGACCCCATCTGGAGTACTGCGTGCAGTTCTGGAGACCCAATCTCCGCAAAGACATAGACAGGATGGAAGCTGTCTAGAGGAGGGCAACTAAAGTGGTGCAGGGTCTGCACCGGAAGACATATGAAGAGAGACTTAAGGAGCTTAATATGTATAACCTCGAGGAAAGGAGGGGAGGGGGACATGATAGAAACTTTCAAGTACCTCAAGGGAATCAGCAAAGTCCAAGAGGGTAGCATGTTTCAAAAAGAGGTGTGTGCAAGAACAAGGGGCACAATTTGAAGATAGAGGAGGCGCCAGAGGTAATTTAGGAAGTGTTTTTCACAGAGAGGTTGTGGATGCATGGAGCAGCCTTGAGTAGGTTGTGGAGTCAAAAACTGGTGGAATTCAAGCATGCATGGGACAGTCATAAGGCAATTCTAGGGGGTGGGGGTAGGAGGAAGTAGGCTGCTGGTTAACTAGGATCTGCAGCTTATCCATTAGGTAGGGACATGGGCAGACTGGGTGGGCCAAGCGGTCCTTATCTGCCGTCAAAATCTATGTTTCTATCCCTCCTACCTTTTTGATCTGGTCCACTAGCTCCCTGTCTAATTGTATGCCCTGTGAGGGTGGTCTGTACACCACCCCCAAATGAATCCTTCCCCCACTGGAGCTTTGTAGCATTACCCATAGGGCTTCTGCTAATCCCTCCTTCCCGGTGCACAGTATCCCTTCCCTTATGTACAACGCAACTCCGCCCCCTCTCCCTTTTCCTCTGTCCTTCCTTGGCATTTGGTATCCTGGGATCTCAAAATCCCAGTCATGGTACTGGGTTGTCCATGTTTCTGTGATGACAGCTATGTCCACCTCCCCCTCTGCCAACTACACCTGCAGGTATGCTGCCTTGTTGGCCAGGCTCCTAGCATTTAAGGACAGTACCTTCCAGTGTGCCCTCTTTCCCTCTCTGCTTCCTGCCATGCCTTGATGTCCCTCCTTCTCCCCTGCCCCTACTATCCTCTCTCCGTGCCCCCTCCTTTCCATTTGAATTCCTACTGAGGGGAAGCCCTGAGGCCCCCCTCTGTTGGTGCTGAGTGCCGTGCCCTCTGCTGCTACCCTCTTCACTTTAAGTCCAGCTGTTCTGTCAAGAATCTTTCCAGTTTGTCCTTCAGGACCCATGTGCCCTCCTTACTCAGGTGTAGCCTGTCTGGAGTATGTAAGTCCGTGCGCTCCCAGGCCCTGCCCCAACCTCCCACCAGCCCTTACCCATTTGCCTTGCACCATCCCCCCAGCCATGAGTTAACTCCTGTAGCCTCAGCTTTCTAACAGTGCTGGCCCCACACACTTGGGACTGGCAGTACCTCCATGAAAGCTACCGATTTTTCTACCTCCTTGCATATCTCACCCAGCCACGTGAACCTTTCCTGCACCACCTTAGCTTCGCATCCTGCCAGATTCTTGGTGCCCAAATGGACTACAATGTGAGGCATCCCCTTTTTCTGCCCCACACACTTGGGTATAATAGCACTCACCCTCCCTACCATCATGCATGGCATACACTCCACCTTCCTGTTGTTTTTCTTCTTGTGTTTGTTTCCCTATCTTATTCCCTTCAGTACTGAGTCTCCCACAGTTACTACCCTCTCCCTCCTTCCTGCCTCTCCCTGTTGTAATGTCTGTCCTTTTGCCCCATCCCCTCATGATTCCCTCCCTCTTGATCAACCCCCACTGCTTCACTTCTTCCCTTGTCCTCAGCTTCCACTTCCCCCTGCTTGTCTCCTGCTTTGCGTCTCCCCTTGGCCTGGTCTTCCCCACCCACTGGCCCCCACCCAGGGGATGCCTTTGCCTTGCACATGCTGCTCATCTCTGTTTCCCCACTACCCTTGCTTTTCTTGCCCCCCCTCAGATCACCTGCCCTCCTGTCACTAGTTCCTTTCCTGACCTTAGTCCCTCCCCTTTTCTCCTACCCCCATTACTGTACATGTTCTCTGATCTACCCTGTACTCTGCTCTCCCCTTCCTCTTCATGATTGTCAGTACTCTGCAGTACTGTGAACCTGTTTGGTTCCTGTTTCCCTTTGTCTGAATTGCCCACTCTATCCCTTTTCTGCTCCCTCGTCCTTCCTTCTTGCCTTGACTCCCCCCCCCCATATCTACCCCTCACCACCTGCCATTTCCCCCCCTTCATTCCCACCTGGACCCTGTGGCACTGGTGTTCCTGGACCGTGCACGCCTCCCCTGGATTCTGTCCTAGTTCCACCTTCTGCATTGCCCGGCGGTGACATCCCCCTTCCCATCCCCCACTGCTCATGTCCCTTACCACCCCCGTCCTCTTACCCAGTTCCCATCTCAGCTTTGCTATTTCCTCCTCAAGTCATCCAGGCTGCCTACAGACTAGACATCCTTCCGTATTCAACATTATACACAGGAAGATGGCTGCTCCACACCCATTACATCTGACCATCCTCCCAGTCAGGGGGGCTCTGTGTCCTCCAACTGCTGTCTCTGCCCCAATACCCTCCTCCATGTTTGCCCTTAGCACCCCCCCCAGCTTCTTGGGTGCCACATCCTCCCTTGCATCTATGCTGCCCTGGGTACCCTGGATTCCCACCTGATATTCACTCCCCTTTAATGTACTGCCTCAGTGTGGCCTGTGGTCCTCCCTTTGGACACCACCTACTCAGCCACCCCACTCCTGCATTGTGGCACTCGCACGTTGGGGTCACTCACGCAAGGGGTCGCTTGTTCCCCTGTGAAATATATATGGACCCTGGCCACCCTATTGGTCCAGCTGGATCACATGACTCTTCATCTGATTCAGTCCCTCCCTCTCTGACCTACCTCCCACCTCCTAAACTGTTTGCAGCAAAAAACACTTTTTAGTGCATCAGTCCACACTTTTGCCCTTATTACAGTGTAATGCCCACAAGTTCCAAGTAAAAACACTTCCTTCCCTCACTTTGCTCTGTTCACACTCCTCCTTTGGTGTGTGTTTTCTTAGGTTGTCCCTCCAGTCTGTTAGATCTGATTTGGAGACTATGTCATCTTGGAGGGAGCAGTTGTTTTGTTTGCCATTCAAGGATGTTACCCATACTGATTACTGCAAGGCCTTTTTCATGGCCTCTATCTTATTGTGTGGGATGGTTATTTCCAATTTCTTGAGGGTCAGAGCAACATACATAAGGGTTAGGAAGGTCGGGACTTGTCCTCCAGGTAGATTGTCAGCTTTGTAGAGAAGGTTAGGTGGCCCTTGACCTGCTCGTCTTTCAGCTGCTTGTGGGCATTGCAGATCTGCTTCCTTTTCATCTGAAGCTCTGTCATGTAATCTAGCTCAAAGTAGAATCTATGACCTTGAAACCACACTTCCATTTTAGTCCATACTATGGAGACTATCAGTTGCTTAGTTGGGAAGCAAAAAAGTCAGATTATCTCTGACCATGGCCGGGCTCCGGGGGCAGTGGGCTTCTTGCAAGAGCCCTGTGTGCCGTCTCCTTTTCTAAGTCCTAATCTATTGGAAGTTGCAGCACATCTTTGTGTGACTCTTGCAAAAAAGGAGTCATTGTTCCCTTTTCTGAATCCTCTGGCAGGCCATGGATACTAATGTTTAGTCTCCTGTCTCTGTTTTCTGCATCCTCCTGCCATTTGTGTATTTATTTAAAATTTTGGTAACCGGGAAAGGCACACAGAGCAGAGCTGGTTTCCAGGTGTGATCCGGGGACAAAGGTTGCAAATACAGCAAAGGGATGATGCATGCAGAATACAAAATAAGGCAATGAACAAAGAGAGTAAATATATACATTTGAAATAGGTGACAACAATAGGAAATAATTCAAGTATAACTATAGTATAAATATAATAAGGTGCTCAGGTAGACGTTTGTAATTGAGAGGGACAGCAAAGGATGAACATGAGGGCACGAAACTGTGCAGGAGGTGGAAAGAGAGTGAGGAAGAGAGGAGTAGAGACATGAAAGAGGAAAAAAAGGAAGAATTAGAGCAGGGAGCTGTCACAGGATATTAAAGGGGGGGCTGCCTAAGAAGGCATTTTAGTGATGGAAAGGAGGGGGTGAGATGGTATGGGAGGGAAGGTTGTTCCAAAGGGAAGGAAGTCTGTAAGAGAAGGCATGTATTTGCGTATTTGCAGCTCCCTGTGGTATTGTGAGAAGAGGACTTTGCCGTAGAGGTTTGTAGTTTCGGTGGTGACCTGCTAGGCTGGATTCCAGCTCGGTAGTGTGCTGTCAGTGTTGAGTTTTTGCACTGTCATTCCAGATTCTGCTGAGGCTCACATGCTACTCTTGACCTGGCTTGAGACAGGAGATGGCAACATTACACTTTTATCTGCATGATGCCGTTTTTAATGTAATTTACTCATCTTTGTAGTTGATCTTTTTACTGATTTTTCAGCATAAAAAGACATACAAGTACAATCAGAAAGTATTAAAAAAATCAGAGTTCGAGTACATACAGAAAGAGAGTACACATGCCACTGCACAAAGAAAAAGGCTACGACAGCATCTTACACAATACATATATGTCAGCGTGATAATCATATAGTCAGAAATGTGTACATCTTGTATAAATGTATAATGATTATTCATCTGATCATCTTATCATTTTGTGTGATACCTGAACTTTTTTAAAATAGTTTTCTGTAAAAAGCAGCACCATGTAGCTGTTTTTCAGTATGCCTGCATGGAAATGTAAGAATTATGAGCAAACAGCACTTATTATTAGTCCCCCTCCCTTCCCCCACCTAAAACCTGAATTCAGTGGTTTACGTCTGCTTATTAAAATTCAGTGTTCTTGCCCTGATCAGTTGGAGGCTTTTGGGCTGCAGCTCTTCTCGACCCTTCCAGTAAAGTTAGAGTGAATACGTGTGATTGATATCAGACAGGCCTGCTAGACTGTAGGCAGCAGCTGCCGTAGACTTATTTATCTGGAGTGAAAACATTCATGAGGGCGTCTGTAGTTCTACTGCTACCAAGTGTTTATGACCTTTGGAATATCTTCTCTTTTAGTCAGAGCCTCGTCGGACAGCTAGGATGTATTTCATTTAGGAAGTAAGTACGGAGGGAGGTGCACAACAAAGTGAAAGCATGTCACGTATAAAACAATAAAACAAAGTCTCATTTTACAGTATTTCAACTTTTGCATCAGCAAGTACGGTTGCAGAAAAAATATATATTTTTCTTTTAAAACGCCCTACAGGATCTCTGGTTACTTCTGTCTTGATGGAATAACCTTGATAGTAAATACCTTGCAGTATGTTTTGTATATGGTAGCAGGTCCCTGTAGGGGCTAAAAAAACCCTGGATAGCTAGTGATCTGGTTTCCTGTGTGTGTCCAATCTTATGGACTGTGACAGCTTCATTGAAAAAAATATTTTAAGTACAGGACTTCATGTAACAGTTTTTATGTAGCAGTGGATTGCTTGTTAGGCAGAAGTAGAGGTTGTCCTCTGTGCATAACACCATATAGAATGAAATAGGAGTGTACTTATGGCTTAGCGTATGTATTTTAGTGTATAATATCTAATTGGATAGTGTAGATCTCTTAGCTGGGAAAGTCCACTATACACGTCCTTTTGTAGGCAGATGATTTAGGGAACAAAATGTAAGCTACAGTAGTTACAACATAGGATTGCGGTCTTTAAATGTAAAGCACACATAGTCCTATACACATAACGTGTACGCATATTTAGTGGAAGAAGATGACTAGTGGTTTATTGAATTCCTTCCTCCCACTAGCTCAGTGACACTTGCCTTGTCACACTATTTTCCACCCAAGTATTTGTCTAGTTTGTTTTGGAGTTTCGGTGGTATTCCAGCATCTGCTGTTACCATGTGCTCTGGCAGACTGGTCTAAGTGTTCACCATTCATTCTGTGATGCAGTTCTTGATATTGCCCTTGAACTTTGCTCCCATTCAGTGACATTGCGTATTCCCTCGTCTTTCCATCCTTATGCATCTTGAAGAGCTGCCCTTAGATGGTATTATCCCTGTTACTTAATGATGATCAGTTGCAAAACATTGCCAAGTCTGGCTTTTATCTTTTCAGGATTGACAGAGTCCTACTCTTGTATTTGGTTTGTGCTGGCTCTTGGCTAGGACTTGGTGATGCAGATCTGGATCTGCAATCAATAAATACTTTGACCGTCTTGCACACACTGCAGCAGTGCTGATTTTCTATTGGCACAATACAAACAGTTGATAACTGCTGTGCTACAAACGTGCACATAAACATGAGCATATGGAGTAATATGGATACGTCTGAAGTCAGTCCATTGAGGTTGCAGTGAGCCACTCAAGTGGTGAGGAGCCAAAATGCTGCAGGAGTTTTCTGGTCCCATTTGGACACTCCTCGCCTCCTGCACTGTTGCCAAACACTTCTGTAGTAGAAACAGGTTTGCTTTATTCCATTCGGTCAGCCTGACTTCTAATGGCATTATTTCAGTATCCTGCTGCATTGGGAAAGTGCTTTTATAACACCAGCTATAACAGAATGGCGTCATAATGGATAGTATTGACTTCAAAATAGGTGCTGTTCGATGTTTGTAGTTGGCGCGTTTTATTTTCCAACATTCTGCACTGTGCTGTATGCGAGTTTTAAAAGTCACAGTGACTCAGAACCGAGCAAAACCTCTTTTAAATTAGGATGCACATGTCATGTTTAATTAGAAAACTTGCACACCCTTCACCCACCTGCTGAGTGCCTGAAATTCACACCACAGTTCGGAACTGAAACACCACTTGTGTAAATGTGGCTACAGGTGCAAATAACCAAACCTCTGTTGAAGGCAGCTGTATTTCTTACTGTAACAACCCTAGGCAGTTGTTAAGAGTCCTTGTGCATTTAAACCTCCTGGGATATGTGGTTATGAGAATATTATCACAAATCCACTCTGGGGGTTAGGCTCCCTGCTCCCACAGTGCCCAACCTTGAAGTGCAATTCGTGAACAGGGGACAAACAGGGACACCCTCCTGTTCTCCAAGCAAACTACCAGTCTGGAGTCCTGGGGTCAATTATGAGCCCTTTTTTTAGCTAGCTCACCCAGATAACAGGTCCAAATATCATACTCTCACTGGGGAAAGCAGCACACTTATTGACCCAGCCTGTCTGCATTCGCATTTGCTGATCCTGCTCTGTGGGTGACAGTCATATTGTAGCCTTGTAAGGCAAGATTCCATCTTAGAAGCCTGACATTCATCTTACCCATTTGGGATAGCCAAACCAGGGGATTATGATCTGTCTGTACCTCAAAGTGCCTCTTGTACAGGTAAGGCTCCAATTTCTTCAGTGCCCACACCAGTGCAAGGCACTCCTTCTCCACTGTAGAATAAGCCTGTTCCCTGGGAAGTAATTTCTTATTGAGGTACACTATTGGGTGATCCTTCCCTTGGTTAGAAGTCTAAGTACTGCCCCAATACCCACGTCTGAGGCATCTGTCTGGACTACAGATGGTTTACTGTAGTCTGGACTGGCTAACACAGGAGCACCACACAGTACCTCCTTTAGCTGTGTAAAGGCTCTTTCACAGGCTGGCTCCCCAGCATTCTTTTCTTTAGCAGATCAGATAGGGGAGCTGCCAGGGCACTGTAGTTTGATACAAATTTTTGATAGTACCCTGCAGTCCCTAGAAACTCTGAACCTGCTTCTGTGTTTCAGGTCTGGGCCATGTCTCTATTGCCTCAATCTTTGCTTGATTAGGGCGGAGCTATCCCCGGCCTACTACATGCCCTAGGTATGTCATCTCTGCTGTGGCCATCTGGCACTTTTCAGCTTTCACAGTAAGCCCGGTCCTCTGAATCTTGCCCAACACTTCCTTAAGGTGGGGCAGGTGTGCCTTCCAGCTGGAACTGAAGATGGCAATATCGTCCAGGTACGCCATGGCATACTCTTCAGTAACATGTAACACCTGGTTCACCAACCTTTGGTAGGTGGCATGGGCGTTCTTCATTCAGAAAGGCATTACCTTGAACTCAGATAACCCTATTGGAGTGATGAATGCTGACCTCTCCCTAGCTCTGGCAGTTAACTCCACTTGCCAATACTCTTTCGTCAGGTCAATAGGGGAAATGTATGTCACCCCTCCCAACTTGTCCAGTAGTTCATCCATCCTTAGCATTGGGTGGGCGTCAGACTTTGTGGCTGTGTTGAGCCCACAATAGTCCATACAAAAATGAGTAGAACCATCTGGCTTGGGACCAAGGACTATGGGTGAGACCCAGGAGCTGTGGGATTTCTGGATTACCCCTACATCCAGCATTTCTTTCCCCTCCCTCCTAATGTCCTTTAGGACAGCCTCTGACACCCAATATGCTGTCCGCCATATGGACGCTTGCGTCACCATGTCTACATCATGCGTCGCTAAGGGGGTTAGTCCAGACTTGGCATTAAAGGCAAGGCACATTTTATTTAAGAAGACGCTCATCCCGGAGGCTCTTGGTGCCATATATTAATCAATAAATACAACACATCACAATAATAATCAATTAAATACAATAATCTAAGCAAGTTAAAACAAAATTTGCTATATAATTAGCTACCCTCAACTTCAGCTGCATTTAAAGTCTGTAAGACTAAATGAACATCAAATTTAACTCTCTTAAAAGACATGTAAAAAACTATAAAATATAGTCTGGGAAGGCCGGATAGAACAAAAAGGCCTTGAGGCGGGCCTTAAAAACCCCAACAGACGGGGCCTCCCTAACAGCTAGAGGAAGCGAATTCTACAGGACGGGGGGGCGGCAACACTTAAGTTCTCTGTCACCAGCAGTTCTTAACCTCGTCCTGGGAATTGCTAGGAGACCCCTAGAGGAGGAGCGAAGGGAGCGGCCCGAGACAGCAGGTGCAAGAAGGTCCTTCAGGTAGCCAGGGCCCAGGCTGTGTAGGGCCTTAAAGGTGAGCAAACCTACTTAAAGAGGACCCTCCACCTAACCGGTAGCCAGTGCAGTTGACGCAGCACCGGGGTAATATGACAGTATTTAGACTGTCCTGTCAACAGCCTCACTGCTACATTCTGCACCAGCTGCAGTCGGCGCAGGGTACCCCCAGAGACCCCGAGATAGAGTGCATTACAGTAGTCAAGTCTGGACGTCACAAAGGCATGCACCAAAGTGGGGAGGTCCAGTGGCGGAACTAGGGGCTTAATCCTGGCAATATTCCTCAGATGATAAAAGCTGGTACGGACAGCAGACGTCACCTGAAACTCAAGTGTCAAACCGCTGTCAAGAATAACACCAAGATCACGCACCCTAGAGGAGGCTTTCAACAGTACAGAGCCAAGACAAAGTCCTGTCTCTGCGCCAGAGGCCAACCTATCATGCCCTCTGTTCGACTCCACCACCAGTACCTCCGTCTTACTGGGGTTCAGTCGCAACCAGCTGGAGGCCATCCAGTCTTTGATTTCAGATAGGCAGCTGTTAAGCACTTCTACTGCTCAAGATGTTCCGGGTGGCAAAGGAGAGGTACAGCTGGGTATCTTCAGCATAGCAGTGAAAACCCAGACTGTACTTCCTAATGATCTAATGATCTCTCCCAAGGGTAGCATGTACACGACAAACAACATCGGTGACAGGACCGAACACTGGGGAACTCCGCACAACAGGTTGACAGGGGAGGAGGAGAAATTCCCCATCACTACCCTCTGCCTCCTGTTAGATAAAAGACTCAAACCAGCAGATAACGGTGCTGGCAAGTCCACAGAATTCCCTTAGGTGGTCAAGTAACACTCGATAGTCCACTGTGTCAAATGCTGAAGAGAGATCGAGGAGAACAAGAATTATCCCTTCCCCTCGATCTCTTGCCCTAAGGAGGCCATTATGCACCCGAACTAGAGCAGTTTCTGTGCTATGCCTCGCACTAAACCAAGACTGGAGTGGCTCATATAAATCATGGGCCACGAGATGCTCCTCAAGCTGAAGCGCCACCACCTTCTCAATAATCTTACCCAAAAATGGGAGATTGGAGATAGGATGGTAATTTGTCTTGATGTCTGTCCAGTGATGGTTTTTTTCAGAAGGGGTCTCACCAATGCCTCCTTCAAGACATCAGGAAAGACTCCCTCCAACAGGGAACACCGGGACAACGGAGTCAACACATCTCATTAAGAAACGAGTTGGCACCGGGTCGAGTTCACAAAAGGTGTGCAGCAGCTTGGAAGCAATCTCGCTGACCTCAGCCACTTCCACCGGTCTAAACTCACCCCAACCAGGTGGAATGCTCTCCAGTTGCCCATGGCGACCACTGTCGGCCAAATTCTGGTCCACTGTCGGAACCTCCTGCTTGATGGCAGACACCCTGTCTGAGAAGAACTGCGCAAACTCCTCACATAATGCGCTTGAAAAAGGTACCTTCGGCTGTAGACAGGAAGGATGAAGAAGCCTGTCCACAGTCTGAAAGAGCACAGTTGGTCAGTTCCTCCTGGCGGCAATCTCCCTGGACAGGAATTCTGCCTTCTTATGGTTGATTGCTCCCTGGTATGCACAATAGTGTGCACACAGGGCCAGTTTGTTCACCTCCAGGCCAGACTTCCGCCAGCAGTGCTCTAATCTCTGACCCAAGGTCTTCATCACCTTGAGGTCCTCATCATACCAAGGGGACCTCAAGTGAGAAGACCTGGGTCATACACGGACTGGTGCGAGGGAGTTGAGTGCACCAGAAAGTGCCTTATTATAGGCGTCCACTGCTGCGCACACACCCCCAACGCATGCACTGTCCACATTAGATAGGTCAGTCACCACCAAAAAACCTTCAGGGGTCAACCCCCTCAAAGGGCGATAGCTGGCCATCTCTGCAGGGGAAGGGCTACCGGGGGGGGCCCCGAACCGGAACTTCACCGTGCAATGATCGAACCAAATGACCCCATCAATGCTGAGACTATTTATCTCAAGCCCCAGTGAGAACACCAAATCCAACGTTTGGCCTCCCTGATGGGTCACGGAGGAAACTTCCTGCGCAAAGCCCAGAGGTGACATCATCTGAAGGAAGTTATAACCATGCCAAGAGGATTCATTCTCGGCCCAAACATTGATGTCCCCCAACACCAAACATCTGGGGGCCTCCAATGTTTCTCCGATGACGAAATCAGTCACTTCCTGCAAGAAATCTCCCACCGCCCCTGAGGGGCGGTAAATCAGGAGAATCAAGCAGCCTGTGCCCGGACCCCCACAAATGGCCACACATTCAAAGGAATATGGTGCTCTCACTGGGTGCACAGTGAAGCCCAGCTCGGATCTAAAACAGATAGCTACCCCCCCCCACCCTGCGTTCCACTCTGGGGCAGTGCACTACAGTATACCTGGATGATATGGCAGCCTCTAAAACTGGGCCAGCATCATCACCAATCCAGGTCTCCGTAATGCAAGCCAGATTGGCTGTAGAAACCAAGTCCACTATAATTGCAGTCTTGTTTCTGACCGATCTGGCATTGCAAAGCACCGCCCTCAGGGGATTGGTGGACAGTGCAGCCCCTCTGGCTGCCTGCCTACTCAATCTGGTGGGAACCCTGGTGACGGGAACTAAACACGTCTGGCTTCTCCCTAAGTCCCGTCTAATCCCAGGGTGCCTTCTGCACCCCACTACCTCGATCCTACCACCACCCACTGTGCAAGGGGCACCCCATCCTGACCGAATCCTATGACTTCTCCCTATTCCAACCTCTCTGCAGCCTTGCTGTAGTATCCGACACAGGGAGGCTGAAAAAAGGCCGCAGGTCAAACAACTGGGATGCCCCATACACTATCCTGGCCTGCCCTAGACCCACATACCTTCCCAGACACATCCCCCCAACTACGTAATCCCAAAACCCAAAAAAACCCACTACCACACGCTCCACACGCACACACACACACACACACACACACACACTCGTAATTAAATAAACACTAACCCACCCCCCAAATAACCCCATAAAAATAAAACTCAGAATTAAATCCCCAAATACAGCTTCAGGAGAGCAGGATGCAAATCACAGACAGAATACAAATATCCAAGATTACACAAAGTAAAAATAAAACAATAATCTATAAGAATCTAAGAAAAATATCGATCTACAACCTAGACTACTTTGAGGCAAAGGGCCCTTTCACTGCCCCAGTCATTATGTAGTCAGATTTTCCGGCAATAATTTAAAAATAACCAGACGTGTGCTCCCCAGGAAGCCCCAGCACCGCTCTCACTAACTACTGGGACCCCTAGGAGAATACCAAAGTATGGAGATCTATTTGGCCCCCTAGTCGATAAACCCACGGGGGTCCAAATCCAAGTCACAAGAAACTAATCCTCCCCACGGTGTTGGCCAACCGCTTCAAATCCACAGGCAGCCTAGAGTCCAGAAGAGAAGCCTCTCCACTGCTCACCCCAGGGGGCAATTGCCCCGTGCAAAGGAGTTGCAACTATGGATCTTACTTCGAGACACAGCTCTTGCAGCAGGTTACACCATTAGGACTGAAGCCAGCAGGCGTCAGGACCCCACGGAAAAATTCTAGATAGCTATCTTCAGCGGGGACAGCCCCCGACGTCGGTCCCGCCTCCGACGTCAGGCGTAGTACATAAGGGCAGTCCCCAGATTCCCCAGTTCTTTCCGCGTGAGACTTGAATGTCTCGACCCTTGATTCGGTTTCTAGCAGCGTGGCGTGGTAGTGTTTTCCTACGGAAATCGTTCTCCGAGTTCAGTTTTTCTCTGATGTCCTCCCGACCTCCGGTCACTCCTTGAAGTGCACCTGTGGAAGCAGATCCCATTCAAGGATCGCTTTTCGGCCTGTGTCCGTGCCTAGGCCCAGACCACAACACCGGTCCTGCTCCTTTTGCCAGGGTTTCAACAGCAGAACCGGATCCGTCAGCCAGAAGGCCCTACAGGCATTCCCGCTAGAGAACAACTCAAGACCATGGCTTCAAGGGGATTCTTCAGAAGGCCCTAAGCATGCTGAGAAAGCACAGGAAAAGGCCCTTCCAGGTCCCGTCTAGGGCCTCCGACTCGCGCAGCTCTGGCTCCAGGTCCGACCACTCTCCTTCCTGGGCCAGCTCTCAGCCTCCCCCTGCTGCGGTGAGAAAATCTTCATCCTCTTCTCAGGCCAAGACTCCCAGGCCTTCCTCGTCCTCCAAGGCCCTGGCTAAGTTGGGGGATCGCCACCATCACCACAAGTCGGGTTCCCGCCATTCTGAACCCGACGTAGGGTCTGCTTCGCCTCCTCCTCTCTTCACCGGAAAACCAAGGAGCTCACCTCACTTAAGAGGCCGCAGGACCCGACGCCGGTTCGTCCGACGTCGGCCTCTCGCCACAGGTCCTCAGAGCCGGTGCCCATCAGAAGACCATCGCCGGCCAGGCCAACTCATCACCGGACTCCGGTAGGGGGACCGGCACCCGCTCCAATTGAGAAGAGGACCCTGACACCTCCGACCGACGTCGGTCAGGAGACCATCACTGAGGAGGAGTTAACTCAGCCCGAGGACCAGACGGGCGACCCCGGTCGTGTTGAGACTCCCAGGGAACCCTCACCACAACCCGAGCCCCCTGTGGAGCCGACGCCGGGACCCGACACCCGTCCACCGGCGCCCGGGTCATCGTCGGGCCTTTCTTTTTCAGAGGTGAAGGAGCTTTTCACTTACTGGTGGGATACCATCAAAAAGGACATGGTCCCCACTCCACCTCCGCTTCCTCCCCCTCCTCCTCCTACACCAGTTGCTCCTCTGGTTCCTGGGCCCCCATCTCCGTCTGGGTCTGCAGGCCGGTTACCTCCTCCCCGGGAGCCCAGGACCCCTCCAAGGGGGAGACTAGATAAAAGGAGACCTCCGTCCAGATCCTCTTCTAGGTCACCCAGTCCCAAGAGACCCAGAAGATGCCGCCGTTTGCCTTCAACGGAGGACACGGGATCAGAGTTTTCTACATCCAGATCCCCATCTCCCCTCTCCATCCCTTCTCCGGACCCACGTGAGCTGCCAAAGTCTCCTCCGGATGACCATTTGTTCTCGGATATCATGAGACACATCCAGGAGAACATGGGATGGGATGTGGAAGAGTTAGACCCGAAGGCTGCGCCTTGCGAAGTATCTTCGGCAGAAGGACCCCAAGCCTGTGGTGGTGCCACCCTTGGTAGACACTTTCGTGGACGTCACCAAGGCAGCGTGGAAGCATCCACATTCGCTCCCAGCGATGCCGAAGAAAGCTGACCGCTTGTACAAGGCTCCAAGAGAAGACCAGTACTTGACCCAGCATCCTCAGGTCGACTGTCTGGTCATAACAGCCTCTCATGACCGGTCCCAGAGACCGCAACATCTGAGCACCCTGCCACCGGACCCAGAGTCCAAGCAGCTGGACTCCATGGGTAGGCGCACGTATGCTTCCACTACCTGCGCCATCAGATCCCTGAATTATTTGACCCACATGGTGCAGTTCCAAAATGCCCTGTGGGAGCAGGGTCTGGATGCGGCTGAGAAATTGCCGGAAGGTGAGCAGAAGGAGGAGATGTTGCAGCTCCTCCGTATGGGTTCGGACGTGGGAACCCAGGTGCTACGAGCCGCGTATGACTCCGCGGACTCCTTGGCCCGAGCAGCAGCTTCAGGCGTATGCCTCCGGAGGCACTCTTGGCTCCGTGTCTCCGGTTTTACCCCGGACGTCCAGAAAAACATCATGGACGCCCCATTCGAGGGAGAAGTTTTGTTTGGTAAACCCTCAGAGAAGATAATTACCAAACTCCAAGAGGCCGGGAAGGCGGTGAGGTCGGTTCAGGCCATGTACGACCAAGCTTAGTTCCTTCGTAGGAACCAAAGCCAATTTTGTGGGCGGACGCAAGACAACAGTCCTGCCCGTTCCACAACAGAGAACTCCAGTTTTCATGAGCCAGGAAAAACAACCCTGAGTCGAAGCCAGCGCACTCCTAAGCCGGTCCAGCCAGCGGGACCTCAGCCCGCCACAGCGGACTCCTTCCCAGCCCCGCCCTCAGGATCAACGGGACGTCATGGTCGGGGGTCGCATTGCGAATTTCCTGCCGGGATGGCAGACTATAACCACCGACAGGTGGGTTCTACAGTTGGTCAGAAGAGGCCACTTTATAGAATTCGCGGAAAAGCCACCCTCGAGGCCTCCGTTGCTCTCCCGGTACCCGGGTCAGCACAAGTCATTGATCAGACAAGAAGTGCTCGCACTCCTACAAAAGGGAGTGATAGAGTACATCCCAGAGAACCAGAGAGGACACGGATATTATTCCCACTTCTTCCTGGTTCCAAAGAAGACAGGGGACCGCCGTCCAATTCTGGACCTCAGCGACCTCAATTTGTCGATCGCTACAAAGATTCTGCATGGTAACTCTTCCGGGTCTTATTCCCATGCTGAAGCAGGATGCTTTAGCGTCTCTAGATATGCAGGACGCTTACCTGCACATCCCTATAGCTCAAGCGCACAAGAGGTTCCTGCGCTTCGAGTTTCTCAGCCATCATCTTCAGTTCCGAGCCCTTCCATTCGGGCTGTCATCGGCACCCAGGGTCTTTACCAAATGCATGGCAGTCATGGCAGCGTCTCTAAGGAGACAGGGCCATTTTGTGTTCCCGTACCTGGATGATTGGCTTCTCATGGCCGCCTCCAGAGAGGCGTTGTTACGGGCGATCCAGAGCACCCAGGACCTGTTTCGATCTCTGGGTATCCTAATCAACCACGAGAAGTCCCTCCTGGTACCGTCGCAGAAACTGCAGTTCATAGGCGCAGTACTGGACACTGTTCAGGGAAGAGCATTTCTTCCAGATGACAGAGCGGAGCGCATCAGATCCCTCATCAGGGAGCTTTCATCGAACAAGACTGCCCCAGCCAGGTCAGTCCTTCGCTTGCTCAGACACATGGCTGCATCCATTCCTACTGTCCCTTTCGCAAGGCTTCACATGCGGGTAACTCAGTGGATGCTCAAGGTGCAATGGGACCAAAGGCAAGACCACATGCAGCATCCGGTCAGAATCACGAATACCGCAATTCGAGACTGGCAGTGGTGGCTAGACCCTGGGACACTCTATGGGTGTCCCGTTCATAGCGCTGTCCCCGGAGGTAATCCTCACCACAGACGCCTCAGGTCTAGGGTGGGGAGCACACCTGGATGGGGTGAAGTCCCAGGGTACGTGGACCCCTCTGGAGGCCCACCTCCATATCAACATCCTAGAGATGAGGGCGGTCCTTTATGCCCTGCAGGCTTTTCAGTCAGAGATCCCGCCGAGTACTCTCCTGCTTCAGACAGACAACACGGCGGTGATGTATTACCTCAACAAACAAGGAGGCCACATTCTTACTCCCTTTGCAGGAGGCCATGAGGGTGTGGGATTGGTAATCCAACACTGGCGAACCTGATCTGATACATGTTCACGGGTGGACAACACAATTGCAGAGCGGCCTGAGTTGCTCCCAGGCCAGAGTCCACGAGTGGGAACTTCTCCAGGAGGTAGCAGAGGATCTGTTTCTTCAATGGGGAACTCCAGAATTGGACTTGTTCGCCTCCCCATCCAACGCAAAACTGCCAAATTTTTGCTCATTAGATCCAGGGCCTGGTGTTATCTGGCGAGACGCGTTGTCCCTCTCCTGGGCGGACAGATTCCTCTACGCTTTCCCTCCCTTCCCATTGATCCAGAGAGTTCTTCTCAAACTGCGCAGGGAGCATGCAACAATGATCCTGGTGGCCCCTTTCTGGACCAGGTAGATCTGGTTCTCTTTGCTAATTCAGCTGTCCCGGGAACCTCCGCTCCCGTTGCCATTCAGCTCCCACCTCTTGTCTCAGGAGAAGGGTTCACTGGTCCACCTGGACTTACGCTCACTGAACCTGCATGCATGGCTCCTAGAGACATAGCCATCTTGCGTCACGGGGTCTCGTAAGAGGTTGGAAGTCCTTTCTGCAGCCAGAAAGCTGGCAACTTGTCGGCGTATGCCATGAAATGGCGCCCGTTTTGTCTGTGGTGCATAGCACGCGGCCTTTTCCCTTTAGGTTGTCCGTGAAAGTGTGTTAGAGTACCTGCTCTTCCTTTTCCGCTCAGGTCTCGCCTACTCCTCTATTAAAGTGCACCTCTGTGCCATTTCAGCTTATCACCTCCGGTGGGACAGCGCACAGTGGCACAATTAGATGCCTGTCGAGGAATTCTTAAGAGGGTGTTACACATAGGCCGCCCATTAAGGGCCAGTGCCTCCTTGGGACTTGCTCTTTGTCCTGGAGCAACTCACGCTTCCCCCCTTTGAACCTGCCGTGAATTGCGAGCTGCGTTTTCTGTCGTGGAAAACATTGTTTTTGGTTGCTGTTATGTCAGCGAGAAGAGTTTCTGAGCTTCAGGCTCTCATGCAAAGAGCCTTATTTAATTTTCCACCGACAGAGTATCCCTGAGATCGAATCCTAAATTCTTGCCTAAGGTGGTTTCCACACTCACTCTCAATCAGGATATTGACCTGCGGTCTACTTCCCTAATTACTCTAACAGAGGAGGCGCTGCTTCACACCCTGGATGTTCACCGCAGCTTAAGGTACTACCTGAGCAGAACTAAGCAGCCTGCTTGAGCAACTTTGGTCTCCTTTACCGAAAGGATAATGGGCCAACCAGTATCCAAACAGTCCCTGTCTCGCTGGCTTGTCCAGTGCATCTCTTACTGTTATGATATCAAACGAAAGCCCCTCCCAGGAGCAGTCCGGGGCCATTCCACTAGGGGTGTGGCCACATCCTTTGCAGCACTTGGAAACGTCTCCACCTCTGCCATTTGTGCTGCAGCCACTTGGAGCTCTGTTCATACCTTTATCAGGCATTATAACCTGGACATCGCTTCACGGCAAAGAGCAGGCTCCGGCCTGGCAGTGCTACAGGGTCTCCTGTCCTAGATTCAGGACCTGGAACGTTCTTTCTTATTTCCTCCTCCTAGAGTGGGAATCAGTCCTAATGGTGTAACCTGCTGCAAGAGCTGTGTCTCGAAGTAAGATAGTACAGTTACATAAGAACTTACCGTAACAGTAGATCTTCGAGAACAGCTCTTGCAGCAGGTACCTTCCCGCCCACCTTCCCCCTTGGAGGAGGCATGGCTTAAGCCTTTGTTAACAGGGATTTTTTCCCGTTTGTCTTCTGACAATGCATCCTCGGTCTCCCATTTCAATGTCAGCCTGTGGCCGGAAGTCTCTGGCGGGACCGCCCCCTTATGTACTACGCCTGACGTCGGAGGTGGGACCGACGTCGGGGGCGGGACCGACGTTGGGGGTGGTCCCCGCTGAAGATAGCTAGCTAGAATTTTTCTGTGGGGTCCTGACGCCTGCCGGCTTCAGTCCTAATGGTGTAACCTGCTGCAACAGCTGTTCTCGAAGATCTACTGTTACAGTAAGTTCTTACGTAACTGTACTTTCCTGGCTAGAGACCGCTAAAAAGAAGACCCCCCGAGAGACCAAGAGGCTGCCGATAACACATCCACTCTTCACTAGATGTGCATCGGCGCCTCCCGCCGTGGCCCCAATACACAAACAGGCGCCCCCCAAAAGTAAGCAGAAAGAGGCACACCACGTGTCCAAATCAACCCCAACTCAGCAGGGCGGTGATAATCCAAGAACTAAAACTGCATGGCATCCAAAAAAGTAAGTTCACCAATACGGAATGCCGGCAGTACCTTGGGGCAGCCCACAGAAGAAACTGGCCATCGGAGAAAATCCCCACTTCAAACAGCCAACGGCAGTCTGTCGCATTTACTAGGTAGTCCTCCCAAATTCTTCAAGCCAGATATGAGAAACAAGAATCTACACGAAAATCCCCTTCAGACTCCAGTCCTCCAGCGACCGAAAAGCAACAGTTCCAATTAACAGAAGCAGCACCAAAATAAGCGGCGAAAACAGCTCCGTCTCTGCTCGTATCAAAAGTCGAACCCCAGGTAAGGATCTCACTCCAGCAGCCCAAAAACAAATGCAGTCTTTGCTACAGAAGTGAGTGTCTCAAAGGAGCTCTAAACAGGCTCTAACCAAGCTCTCTACTGATCAAAGCTAGCACAAAGAGCAGAGTTAACACAGACGGCAGCCCAGCATGGCTGCCATCTTCCTCATCAAACGTCATAATGCTGGATCAAACAATGGGGCAAAGTCTGCTAAAACCTCCCTTACTTCCTGGGTCAACTGCAGCAACAGTTTGATTGACTCCACAGAGGACTTCCACTTGCTTTCTTCCAGCAAGTCCAGAAGGGGGTCTTCCTCGTCCATCCCCTTCCCAGGACTACACTCTGCAAATATCATATCAGTCCTATTTGCATATGACTTCATCATGTTGACGTGGTACATCCTTTGGGTATGTCTCCTGTCAGGCAGTTCCACAATGTAATTTACATCATTCACCTGTTTGACTACCTTGTACGGTCCTGCTCATTCGGCCTGCAGTTTATCCTTCCGGACTGGGATTAGGACCATAACTTCCTGACCCTCAGTGTACGAGCGAGCTCTGGTTCTGCGATCGTACCCTACCCTTTGCTTCTGCTGGGCGGCTGCCAGGTTGCATTGGGATGTTTCCATAAGCTCCTTCAGCTTTTCCCTAAACTTAAGGCCATAATCCACTATGGGAGTTCCTGGATGGCATCCTTGCCTTCCCAACCCTCCCAGATCAAGTCTAGGGGCCCACACGCCCTGCGTCCATATAAGAGCTTGAAGGGGGAAAACCCTGTTAACTCTCAGGGCACCTCCCCATGTGTGAATAACAGGTGGGGAAGGTATTTCTCCCAGTCCCTCCCATGCTGTTCAGCAAATGCTTGGAGCATTGATTTTTGGGTACCATTAAACCTTCCACAAGCTCATTGGCTTGCGGGTGATAAGGTGTCATGCGTCTCTGCACCACCCCACACTTCTCCCATGAACACTTCATCAGGTCCGGCATGAAGGAACCCCCTCGATCAGTGATAACCTCCTGCGGGAACCTGTCACAGGAGAAAATCCCTAGCAAGGCATCTGTCACTTTGTCTGTCCTCAGTGAAGATAGGGCGACTGCCTCTGGGCATGGGGTGGCATAATCCACCACTGTTAGGATAAACATCTTCCAGGAGGAGCTGGGGTAATTCACAGTCCCCACAATATCCATTCCTGCCCTCTGGAATGGCTCCTACACTATGAGCAAGGGAATTAGGGTGACTTGAGGTTTACTGCCCACCTTCTCTATTTCTTGGCACCGGTGACAGGACCTCCGATATTCCTTCACCTGCTGGGTGAAGTTGGACCAATAGAAATTCTAGGCCAATCACTGCATAGTCCGCACGATTCCCAGATGTCCAGACATGGGGGTATCATGAGCAATCTTGAGCAACCATTCACGGTACCACTGGGTAACGACAAGCTGCCTGCCCATCAACCCTCCCTCTATCCTTACGTCCTGCGTATACAGCAGTCCATTGTCCCAATATACACTGTGTCTCCCGTCACCTCCCTGTGTCCTGTCAGATTCTGCACAAGCCCTCAGCCTCTCTAAACTAAGGTCATTTTTCTGAGCAGCTGCAAAATCTTTACATATTCCAAAGGCATGGGACAGGTCCCCGTCAGTTTCTAAACTAGGGTCCCTAGCTCTAGCATCAGGGCATTTAGGTTCACTGCCATCTCTAACCGTTTGACCACTGGTTACCCTTCTCAGAGTAACCTTCTGTAGCTGTTTTGTGAACTGCTACCTGGGTAAATTCTACCTCCCTTTCACTACTCTCTGTTGTAGGAGACACAAGCTGAGGAACCAGCCTCCCAGTGTTTTCCACAGGGGCTTCTGTGGGGTCCAGGGAACCACAGTTGGCCTGTGCTATCTGACTGTGGGTAACCGTACACACTGCCCCCTTTTGGAGATTGTTCCCTATAAACACATCCAGGGCAAGATTTTCTGCCACTGCAACTTTTTGCACAGTCTCTCCTGTCTTACCCCAGTTCAGGAGAACACTAGTAAGTGGCAGAGTTTTCTCTTCCCCAGTGAATCCTCGTACTGTAACAAACTGATTAGGTATAAGCTGTTCAGGTTCAACCAAATCCCCTATTACCAAAGTAAGGGATGCCTCCGTGTCCCTCAACCCATGGGTTTGCACCCCATTTACAGTAACCGGGTGTATGTGCTCCCTCATGTTTATACGCATGCTTTCAGGGATACACAGTGCACCAACCTCTGTTCGAGCACCACTTTATGCACTCTGCCTTTTTAGGACACTGCCTTGCAAGATGCCCTGGCTGCTTGCAAAACCAACATTCATCATTTCCTTTATCAGGCAAATCCTTTCTTTGTAACCTGGTTCTGCCTGCTTTCTGGGGAGGCAGTGAGGGTTTTAGCTGCCCTGAAGGCAGGCTTTTCCCTTTCTGTGCTGCCACACCGGCCCCCACTCCCTTTCAGAGCAGGCTTGCTCCTGACATAGCGTTCCGAGAGCTCGGCAGCCTCCTGAAATGTTTTTGGATTTCTATCCTCTAGCCAGGTTTTCAGCTTTGCTGGGCAAGCCCAAAAGAATTGCTCCAAAAGTACCACATCCTCGATTTTCTGTACAGAGTCTGCTTTGACACCCTCCCATCAGCACTTCAAAAACTGATGTTGCTTTGTGGCTAGTTCCTTGTAGCTCATGCCAGGGATTCTCCTGAGCTTATGGAACTTAACTCTATACGCTTCAGGTGTCAATTCATACTTTTTAAGCAATGCAGTTTTAAGTTTCTCATAATCATTGCTGTCCTGATTGTCCATGTGACTCAAGGCATTACGAGCTTCTACCGGTAAGCAGCGTGTAGAGCTGCACACCAGACTCTGGGATTTGAAATGCATATCTTTCAAAATGAATTTAAAATGCATCCATATACTCCCCCTCTTTAAATTCAGCTGTCAATTTAGAATGTAACTTGTAACCCAGTCCTGGAGTTCCAGGTTCACCCATGCCACATACCTGCTCTGGCACTGGTTGTTGGAGTTGTAGCTTCTCCAGTTCAAATTTCCTCTGGTGCTCTCTCTCCTCTCGCTCGGCCTCTCTCTGAAGCTGTTGCTCTTTCCTCTGCCTCTCTCTGGCGCTGGTTTTCTTTTTCTTGCATCTCCAGCTCCTTCTGGAACGTCTTCTGCTTGAATTCCAGCCGCTGTTGCGATGAACCTCTGCTGTTCAAGTTCCAACTTCTTCAGCTCCAGCTGTAGCCAGATCCCTTCCAGCTCCAGCACTGTGGTGATCTTCCCCTGCTGCTGTGGCTCTCGGTTCCCACTGGTCCCGCTGTCGTCCTCCCTGGGACTGGACACTGCAATGAACCCTGACCACTCCACACCCAAGATCTGGTCCCTTTCAGTCACTGACTGTGACTCGAGGCCTTGGGCAATTGCTTGTGCATTGGCTGCCACAAGAGCCTCCACGAGGTGCTGTTTGGTTCGCCCCCACTACGGACTCCTCTTTTCTGGCACAACTGCCTCAGGTATTCCGCAGTGTACTCACTGTAGTGGAAGCTGTCTTCTTCCCTAATCTAAGGCTACACTAGCTTGCACCCGAAAAAAAATAAAACTGGGAACTTAGACTGTAACCAAAATGATATATTTCTTTTAAAATATCTGCCTTGTTTGTGTGTGAACTGTTACAGTTTATCAATCAAACACACTGGACTGTTAATGCTCATGTCACCAAATAATTGCACAGTATGCAAACAGATCTTTCGGATCACACTGCTACGCACCAATTCTGTCACAAATCCACTCCGGGGGTCAGGCCGTCTGCTCCCACAGTGCCCAACCTTGAAGTGTGATTTGTGAACAGGGAACAATCAGGGACACCCTCCTGTTTGTTTTGGGTCCGAGCAAACTATCAGTCTCGAGTCCTGGGGTCAGTTGTGAACCCTTTTTTTAGCAAGCACACCCAGGTAATTGTCCAAAAATCACATTCTCTTCGGGGAAAGCAGCGCATTACTTGACCCGGTGGGCATACAACCAACCTGGTTTACAACCCCCTGCTGACTCAGTTGAGAAGCTGGTATTTTCTTACCTTGCTGGCTCTTTACACTGATCCTTTTTAGCATGGCTGCAGGGTGGCACAATAAGCATTTAATAGCTGTGTTAGACTATTAAGACTGTTCCCCCATTCACACACAAAATGAGCATGTCTCAGGCAGCGTTTTAAGGAGAAACAAAGTTTGCTAAAATTTAGAATAGTAAATAAAATACAAAACACAGAACATATATATATTTAAGGATACAGTCAGAAAATAAACGAACAGTTATAAATAAAGCACCTTGCACTGAATAACTAATTGCTACCTCAGTCTTTCAGTTAACAAATGGTTTAGGCTAAAGTTACCTATCTTTATAGATGTGACCAAAATACCAAGATGATTCTTAGAAGTCCAGTAAAGAGTGTGCCTTCAAAGTTCAGAACAAGAGTGTGCATCAGTCCCTGCAGCCAGCTTGGCAATATCAGTGTTCAAGTCCCACCCTCCTTGTGATGTCACAGCACATGATGTCACTTTTAGTCCTGTGATTAATTTGTAACATGCAGCTGCATAGGCAAACAGATCAGGTTACTACTCAATTGGAATCTGCAAATACAGCAATATTTTTAATTATAATAAGACAAACTCTTCTCCATCAAAGCATAGTTTATGATAGCATTACCTTTTGATCTCTCAGCAAAACATCATAAAAACACCTCTCATAGCTGGGTACATTTTCACAGGTATCTATCAGAAACTGTTTCCCTCTTGATACACCATAAAAGGCAATATTTTACGACAAGCTGCCTGGGTTCAAAGCAGTGGTTGGTTTGTGACCTTGGTTTTATTATAGTCCCAGGAAGTCAGCTTTTATAAGCTAGCTGTGACAGCAAGAAAGGCCAGAACACTTTTTCTTTTAAAAATCCAGTGTCCCATGATGCATTGTGCTGACTGCCATGTTTCACATGCAGAATTCAAAAACATGCATTTATATCAAAATTATATACACACATAGCTGGCAGACTTTGATTCCCATTACAAACATAACCCACACTTTGGAGTGGCTTATTCCACTTCTAAAATGGAACAGTTTTTGAAAACTTGAAAAAGAATGTTAAACTTGTTTTTAATTAGAAGAAAACACTTATTTTCAGTGTTTATGGTATGTTGATGTTCTGCCTAAACTTTTATTTATTTATTTGATAATCAGGAAGGCCACTGAGACAGCATGTCATTTTTTCAGGGGGTGACCTGGAATTAGTTGCATTCAGATACAAGCAGTAGCCAGTATTGCACATTATCACAAAGTAATTATACACATAAGCTAAGAGGTAACATGAGTATTCAAATGTATAATAGTCCCTCAACTAATAATTGTATGAATGGGCTTATTTTGAATACAAAGTCTCCGTTTTGGAAGTGGTAATGGGTGGGCATTTTTGAAGAAGTACGGTGCACTACTTGTATGAAGGGTTTGATGTTCATATCATATTTTGGGAAGATTACGGAGTGCAGATTTTGGAATGGGTATAGCATGTAGATTTCCATAGAGGTGTTGGGCATACATTTTGGAAGGGGTATGAGGCACATAATTTAGGAAGGGTGCAGGGACTTGGGTGAGGTGCAGGGGAGACAATTCAAGGGATGTGTGAAAGATGCAAAGCACGGGAAGAGAGCAGGGCACAAAACTATGCCTGTATATAGAGCACAAAGTTTCATGAAGGGTTTGGGTTGAAAAAATTGGGAGGGGTTGGAATGTAAATTTATGTATGGGCATGGGGTGGAAATTTTGGAGGGGTGTGAGGTGCAGATTTCAAGAGTGGTGTGTTACAAAATCTGGAGTGGGGCAGAGTAGAAATTTTGAGTAGGGTGAGGGGTAGAAAATTCTAGACGAGTTGTGGCTTAGATGTGACAGTAGGGTTGTGGATCTCAAGTTGGGGGGTACAGATCCACATTTTAGAGGGTGTAAGGTATAGATTTTAGAATGGTTGTGGTATTCAAAATTTAGGATGGTGTGCTGTTTAAAATTTTGGAAGGGTAGATATGTGTAAATTGGGAGTAGGGCGTGGGGAGCAAAACTCAGGAAGGTGTGCGGCGCACATTTTGGGCAGGCTACAGGGTACAAAATTCAGTTACCTGTACAAGGTGCAAATTGCATGAGGTGAGGATCACATATTTTGGAGGGGTGTAGAATATAAATTTTGAGAGGTGCATGGTGCACACTTCAGGAGGGGTACATTAAGCCAGTTGTTTGAAGTGTGTGAGGTGCACATTTTGTTGTGTGTGTCATGTACACATTTTGTAAGTGGCTGTATTTCAGAGAGGTGAGTGCACAAAATTTATAGTGGATGTGAGGCATAAATTTTAGAAATGGTGTGGGATGCAGAATTTGTGAGGGTGTAGCGCACAAGATGTGTTAAAACTGTTGAACCTGCCAGGTTAGTTGGGAGGGGTGGGATTGCTACTATACTGATTCCCCTGATTTCAAGATAAGAGTTTCTGAAGTGTCTATTATACTCCTCATTTTTGAAATGAGGTGAATAAAACTAAATTTGGATGAGTACAAATGAAACGGGTCTACTGAGGAGTACTTTTTTTTAACTATCTGTTTTCTTCATCTTCATGCAGTTAAAAATGCAATAAAAATAATACATTTGTTACTCACTTGTTCATTTATTGTGTAGTCTGTTTATTGTGGATTTGCTTTGGCCTGTAGATAGTGTAGCTGTCTGTCATTGGTCTAGTCTTTATTTCACTGCCTGCATTAGTTCACTGCTAGAACTCACCTTGGGTGAGTATGCAGTTACATTTCTAGGATCGTGGATATGCTGTTCTAGTCACACTTGTTGGCATGTACTTACCCTTTAAGAATCTTGCCAGAAGGTCTTTAAGCTGTCTCCTCTCACCCACCCGGGTGGTATATCCCTTGGCTCAGCCCCATGATGTCAGATCTTCCTTTCCACTGGAAGATTCAGGTTCCCTCATTATTGCTCACATGTTACTGTAGGCCTTGGCGAATAAATCTCTGGATTTACCAAAACTTAAACTCATACGAGTTTCTTCTAATCGCTTTGCAGTCTCGACCGTGATGGAGAACAAGTCCTCACTTGGTTTCCACCACTGCCCTTGTGGGCAAAAGATGTCTTGGACTGACCAGCATGCCTTGTGCGTCTGTTGCCTGGGTCATGATCATGACACCCAGGCGCGTGTGAAATGTGTCGCGCTTTCCATCCCAACATTCTGGATGATCATCTTGCACGACTGCACCTGAGCAGACGAGAAAAACAGAACCCACTGGTCAAATCCAAACAAGCCCATTGGGCGGTCTTCACGGCTGCGGGGTCCACTGAGCAGCTGGAGCAGATGAAAGCCTTTAAAGAGGAGGCGGCACGGGCCGCTGATCGGTCCTCTTCCCTCTCAGTTTTTGTTCTGCTCAATCTGGGCTCCACCTTCTCAGGCTCCTTTAAGGAGATGTGTCAGTGTCTCCCTACCAAAGGAGAGGGTCCCTCGGGTGTGCATCTCTTGGTCCCGTAAAAAGGAAAAGGAGAAAAAAAGGTTTGTTCTGCCGCTGACATTCTTGGGATTGTGAGAGATCTCAGTCCCAGGAGTCTGCTGTCTTGACTTTGGTTGAGGTTGTGGCCTCGGCTGCTGGCTTCACGGTACCCCTGTCAGGCCAGCCAGCCAAGACGCAGGGCGATGATCCGGTTGAAATAATGACCTCGTTGTCCAGTTGTTGCTAGATGAGGCTGACAACTCCTTATTCAGGACTCCGGTCCTGCCTGGACCCACTGAGGAAAAGACCCAGTCAGCTGGGAACCTCCTCACGGTTCCAGTCCCTGACCTGGAAGAGCCACGGTTTTCCCTGGCTCCTTCCGAATGACCCCATCAGTCCTCCCAACTGTCCAAGTCAAGGTCTCTGACCTCTTCAACTGACAGGCTGAAGAAGGCGCATAAGCGCTTCAAAAAGCGGAGCCACCGCCATTCTTCCTTGTTCTTCTCGGAAGAGGAGAGGCTTCAATGCAGGCTGCATTAACGCTACGAGGATTTGATGTGGCAGCAGCTGATTATGCCTGGCCAGAAGTCGACCCTGGCTTCTTCTGTGGCCATTACTTGGCTGTCGCCCTCCAGGCTGATACCGACTCCTCAGGAACCGGTCCACACCATCCCTCCGCCTGTGGAGCCAGTCAAGACCCTCTTGGTTCGGCCAAAACCGGCCTCTCCACCAATTCTTGTGGAACTGCCACTGAAACAACCCACTTCTGGGGCTCCTGCCTAGGGGTGTAGGCTCGTTATGAGCCTTCCGCACAAGCTGTCTGTCGCCCTCACTCCTGACTGTCCTAGGCGGTTGGAAGGTGACTTTGGTGGCCTGACAATATATCCAGGCCCATCAGCATCTGAGGACTTTGACCTGCATTCTTATCCCTTGGACGACGAATCCGTAGGGAGTCTTTCAATGGAGGAGGGCCCCACTTTTATCATGGGTATCCTCCATCTCATCTCCAAATCCACAGGGATGCCCTGGGAGCCCGTTCAGAAATGGGCCGAATACCCCCTCATGGATCTCCTCAAATGAGGGGATTCTCTAGTAGACGCCTTCCCAGTGGCCGAGGCCATTGTTGGTTTGGCCTTGGAGCTGTGGCAGCACCCTGCCTCCTGCCCTGTGCCCTCAGCCCGAATGGCCTGCAAATATACAGTCCCCATCGGCTCCCTTTCGGGATTCACAGAGCACCCCTCGGCTGAGGGGTTGGTGATGGAATCTGTGTTCAGGCAATCGGGGAAATTCGGGAGACACCAATAGATCCCTGGACAGAGTCTAAGAAACTGGACCATTCAGCCCAGAAAGTCTATGCTGCTTCTTCGCTTGGCCTTCATCAGGCAAGCTCAGCCGTCATCATGGCACATTTTTCCCACACTCTGCTGGGCTCTCTGGATGAGGTCCTCCCTCACCTCCCACAGACCTCCAGACTACGGTCAAGCAGGTCCATGACCAGGGCTGGGCGGTTGCGAAGCAACAACTCCAGACGGCTCTGGACTTCAGGGACTCCTGTGCCTGCTTTGGTGCCGGTCGCGGTTGCCATGTGCTGTAGGGCCTAGCTGAGGGTCTCCACCTTTATGGTGGACATTCAGCACAAGCTGATGGATGTCCCCTTCCTGGGTGCCAACTTCTTCAGTCCAGGAGTGGATGGTCACCTCCAGTGCACAGAGAAGTCCAATGCCACCTTGGACTCTAACTTCTGCTCAGAAGGAATCCCAGGGTTCCAAAAAGCAGAAAAGAAAGCCTTTTTGGCCTTCTGCCTCTGCGGCCAAGCAGCCCCATTTCCAATCAGGGCAGCAACAGCAGCAGGCTCAACCTTGGCACTCTCGGCCCAAGTCAGGGCCCCCGGCAGCCCGTAAGCCCAGAGAAAAGGGTCCCGGTGGTCCCCAAACTGGATTCTCCTCCTCCAGGCCTGCACAGTGATGGGATGGGGGTTGCCAACCCCATACCCATCATGCCAGCTCTGGGTCTTTTCGTGGGGGGCCAGCTCCACCACTTCCTTTCCGCCTGATCCACTGTTACAGTGGACAGCTGGGTTCTGAAAGTGGTCGGCCAGGGGCTGCCTCTGGAATTCAAACAATACCCACCAAGCCGAGCCTGTGCCCCATGGGAGGATATGGAGTCCGTGCACACTCAGTTGGCTCTCTGAGATGACATCGCCCAACTCCTCCTCAAGGAGGTAGCGGCCAGAGTCATGGATCCCCGTGTCAGCCCAGGGTTCATTTCCAGGTGCCTCCTGGTTCCAAAACAGATGGAGAGCTGGCGCCCCATTCTAGATCTGCATGACCTGAACAAATTTCTCAGGTCTCGTAAATTCAGGATGGTAACTCTGTCTCAGATCATATGTGGTTCTGCTCACCGGATCTTTAGGATGTATTTTTTCACGTCCCGATCTGTCCAGCTCACCGAAGGTTCCTCCGTTTCTGAGCAGAGGGAGCCCTCTTTGAGTTCCAAGCCATACCGTTCAGCCTGTCATCAGCCTCCCCCCCAGGTCTTCACCAAATTTATTGCAGTGGTGGTGGCCCACCTTCCGCGTTGGGAAGTCAGAGTGTACCCTTATCTTGACAACTGGCTCATACTAGGTCTCTCCATACAGGAGATGGAGAAATCCAGGGATCTGGCACTCCAAACCTGCATTGATCTTGGTCTCCTGGTCAACGAGACCAAGTCAGAACTCGTATCTTCGGAGGTGATCTGCTTCATCGGGGCAGAGCTCGACTGTTCCAGAGCCAGGCTCCTGATGGACAGGGCAGAGGTCCTCTCCTCCTTTGCCCTATCATTTCTGGTTGGGCACTTGCACCCTGCCTGGGACTTCCTGTGTCATCTGGGGTACATGGCGGCCTGTACTGCTGTGGTCTGATGGGCCCAGTGGCATATGTGCCCCCTCCAATGGGAGCTGGCCAGCCAGTGGACTTAGCAACATGGTCTCTTCGACCAGCTGGTCACTGTGACCCAGAAGATGTGGGACGCTCTCCAATGGCGGTCTGTCCCAGAACATCTGCAGGAAGAGATCCCATTTGTCCGTCCCGAGCCGACGGTTGTTCTGGCGACCGATGCCTCTCTCATGGGCTGGGGTGCCTACATGGGGAATCACAGGGTCCATGGGCTCTGGACCTCTGAGGAATACTGATGTCATATCAACCTGCTGGAGCTTCGAGCAGCTCAGCTGGCACTGACTGCATTTGCTCCGTTTATTCGGGGTCAAGTGGTGCAGGTCCACAACTATGCACTGTCTGAACAAGCAGGGCAGCATGCACTCTTGGCCTCTGTGCAGGAAAATGCTCCACATCTGGATCCTTGTGAGTTTACTGGAGGCAGATCTCCTAGCCTTCGATGTGGCAGGAGCTTCCAATCAGTTGGTGGATGCCTTCAGCCATGTGGGCGAGGCGTCCCACGAGTGGTCTCTCCATTCAGAGGTAGTGCACAGACTGCCCTCCCATTGGGGCAAACCTCAGACAGACCTTTTCACCTCTAGGGAGAACATAGAGCTGAGGTTGTTTCATGCCCATCCCCACCTCAGCAGGGCTCACTGTAGGGGGATGCTTTCTCAAGGCCATAAACCCCTGGCTTCTTCTATGCCTTCCCTCGGTTCACAAGGTGCTTCGCAAGGTCAGGAAGGACAAGGCACAGGTAATGCTGGTAGCCCCAAACTGGCCTCACCAGTTCTGGGGTCTGGATCTCCTCAGCCTCAGCACCAGGCCTTCAAGGCATCTTCCGGCATGCCCAAACCTGCTCCTGATCAATCGGGGAAAGTATTCCATCCGGACATTCAGTCTCTGCAGCTGACAACCTGGTTCCTGAGTGGCTAGAGTTCCAGGCTTTGGGTCTTTCTGAAGATGTACTCACCGTAGTAGAGGCATCTAAGAAGGAGTCAACCAGGAGGTGCTATGCCTTCAAATGGAACAGATTCTCCATTTGGTGTCAGTCCAAAGGCCTGGACCCTTTGTCCTGTCCAGTGGCTAGCATCCTCAACTACCTTTTGTCTCTCTCCAAAGGAGGTCTTCGGTCTATGACCCCTAAGGTGTACCTGCTAGCCATCTCTGCTTATCGGGCATGGGCTGGTAAGCAGACGGTGGCCCAGGAGAAGGTGATCTGGTGCTTTTTTAAAGGCCTCGACCATATTTCCCCTCCGGTGCGGGAACCACCACCACAGTGGGATCTACTGCTGATATTGATAAAGCTCATGGGCATGCCATTCAGACCAATGCATAGATGTGAGATGTCACATCTGTTGTGGAAGACCACCTTCCTGGTGGCTATCACGTCAACCAGGACGACTAGGGAGCTACAGGCGCTGTCTGTCGAGTCTCCTTACCTGGTCTTCCATAGGGACAAGGTTGTCCTGCACCCCCACCTCAAATTCCTTCCCAAGCTGGTGTCGGAGTTTCACTTCAACCAGGTGCTGGACTCTGCCAATGTATTACCCTAATTACACCTCGGAGGCCGAGTACAGACTCCATACTTTTGACCTGAGACAGGCACTCTCTTATTATAAGGAGTGGATGGCTGAAGTTCGGGGAGAGGTTTGTCAGCTGTTTGTCACCTATGCTGAAGCTGCAACTGGCAGACCGGCAGCGAAGTGGACAATTGGCGGATGGATTACATCAAATATCGATCTCTGCTATAGGTTGGCAGGTTGGGAGCCTCCCGCAGGGCTAATGGCTCATTCTACCCGCCATACCACTTCATCGATGGCTGCTTTCAGGGACATCCCTATCCAGGAAATCTGAAGTGCTGCTACCTGGAAGTCAGCAAACACCTTCATTTCCCACTGCCACATCGACCTAGAGCCATGCTGGGATGCTGGTTTTGGGGCCTCGGTTCTCCAATCTCTGTTCCCTAAGTAGGGGGTGTGCGCCTTGCCTCCCTCCTCCTGGAGAACTGCTAGGAGTCTGCCAACAAGTGTGGATAGAACAGCTTGTCCACGATCCTAGAAAAACAGGTTACTCACCTGTAATAATAGTTCTAGGAGTGGTATATGTTGTTCACCCACACGGATCCAACCGACCTCCCCAGCTTCGATGCACAACCTCTGCTTCCAGTGGGCAAGATCTGGCATCAAGGGGTGGAGCCAAGGTATATGCCACCCGGGTCGGTGGGGGGAGCCAGCTTAAAGACCTTCCAGCAAGATTCTTAAAGGGAAAGGACATGCCAACAAGTGTGGATGAACAACATATACTACTCCTAGAACTACTGTTACAGGTGAGTAACCTATTTTTTACTGCTAACACATTCTTTCTTGCACTTATTCCCTTTAGTACAGATTTACTATTCCAACACCACATCGCCATGGATCACCACTCAAGTGAAATTTGTGGCAGTAAAAATGAAGAGAATCAGGATTCAAACTCAGATCATCAGGTTTGCAGTACTGTGCCCTAATGGTTAGGGGCCATTACTACTAGGCCATTTTGTTTGCTGAGCTTCTCAGCTCTGTGCACATGAAGTGCTGCTTGTAAGCTCACCAGCTGACACTGTCAGTTCTAGCAGGGATCAGAGGCAGGGTCAGTTGTAGAAGTGGTCTCTAACGCAGGGTTAGTTGTCAGTGTCACAGTCTTCTCTAGATCAAAAGGAAAAGTATTCAGAAGGTCAGAAAGGCAGGTTGCAGTATAATATGGGACCACACAAGATTGACCACCTGTTCAAAGCAAGCTTGTATCTGGTGGTGCACTGTGATCTTGTGCACAACACAGTATAATTTTCTTATCATGTTAACAGATTTTTTTATTTCTACCCAGTTTGTTGGGCAGCTGGGGTTTGAGAGCTTGTGCGTAACCTTGCCCCATTTTATGGCAGACCCCTGGAATAGGCTGGGGTGGGGAGTGGCCTGTGTAGGCACAAGCTCCCAGACCCCCAAACCCTCCAACAGCAATTAAACAAACAAACAAAAAAAACACATGATTAAGCAAGGCAGCCGTGAGGGCAGCAAAGAGTTGACTACTGTTGCTTTCCTGCAGAGCAGCACAGCCTCTGTTGTAACAGATGGCCAGTTTGGCCAGGCCAGGGTCACATCTCTGCCCCTCCAGCTGATATAAACACACTGCTGAGCCTAAGCTGACAGACTGACTCATACTGTCATATGCTGTTAACAGTTTATTTCTACTTCCCTCTACCAGCAGTAATTCATTCTTTGTTTTTATATTTGCTTTAGCATTTTTCGGCACTTTTCTTCTCCTGCAGGACACAGCAGCTCCCTGTTGTTTTCCCCACTCCAGGTCCCAGAACAAAATGGAACCTGCTGAAGTGGTGCCTAACCAGCTGACAACCCACCACCTGACCACCTCCACAAGTAGCTAACAGCTAGCTCAACTCAACGCACACAGAGTGCACCATTTTGGGCACTGCAGCTTGCGCTGCTAAAACCAGTCTCGCAACACTGCCCCCCAACTCGCTCTGACTGAGGCCAGTGACACCAAGTTGCTCAGTCGTCATCAAAGATGATGTTCTGCTACACACTTCTCTCCCCCAGGTGCATGCAGTACGCGTGTGAGCAGCAGTGGTCCAGCAGGCTGGGTGGTTGGTGGTGAGGTTTGCACAGAGGCTGGAGTCTGGCATGGCAACCACAGAAAACAAGAAACTCCAGTATGTGCTCCACGGGGGGTGGGGTGCTTAGAAAGAAGAGGCCCCAGAAAAAACAAATGAAAAGGAACTCTGGGCACCAGATGTGAATTGGGGGAGGAACAAAAATACTGACAGGCAGCAGCATACCCTTTAGATAAACAGCACATTTAATATGCAAAGCACCAACAGGCACCATTGTAATTGCCTTTTTCAGGCGTGTTTCTAGTACATCTGCTTTTATTATCTGCAGAACTATTTGTGAAAGTACTTTGGGTCTGCCTTTGCCCACTCACCTGTGTTTCTCCACCTTTTTTCTCCCTCTTTCTTTATAACATTTCATAATACCATGATCATGGCCCAGTTTGCATTATTATATCCTTATGGCCACTCACACACTTGTGTGCTGGGAGTGCCCAGTGCTAGTGGGGTATTGGGCACAGTTTTCTACAGACCTCCAAAGAGTTTTATAAGAGATGATGGACCTCACACCACAGTTGGCATTGTTGTTAATACACCCTTACAAAGTAATGGCCAGGTTCCAGAAATATATTTTAGGTCTGTTTCTAACTGCAGCCAAAAAAAGGCTGTTACAAAGTTCTGCTCACAAGTGACAGCCCCAGGTAAGTGGCAATGTCAGGACTTTGCTGTACATCTCTGATAAATTAGAGAAGCTGATGTATAGTCTTAGAAAGTGACTGTATTTCAGAACAAGTGGGACACGTTGGTGATGCATTGTATGCTTCAGACTCCTACTTTTCTGCATTGATGTCCATTGCATTTACTTAAGTGACTGGTAGAGGGGTGTCTCTCCTGTTGCTTTTTGGTCTGTGCCCATGGCTGGTCTCTCTCCCAGACATGAAGGCTTCCTGGATGAAGACTGACTGTTGATGTTACCTGAATTACAAAGCTGCAAATCTGTATAATTAATTGAACTTTGATGTATTGTCTACTGCCTGTGACTTCTATTCTGCTAAACTCAGTACACTCTGTACCTCATTATGTTATGAAAAAAAATCATAGACAGTGAAATTAAGAATTTGACTGCAGAGAAAGACTTGGAAATCCATCTAGTCTGCCTTAAGTTGTTCCCTATTTCCCCATAGGCCTATTACCTTACAGGGCCTATTTTATCCACCCTTCTGCCCTAGTGACAATAACCACGCCCTTGCTGGCCTGGAGGCGCTGAGGGTTGAGGTGCTGGATGCCACACCTCGCGCCATGCCGGCAAGCTCGAGCCGCCAGGGGATGGCAGGGGTGGGTGAGGATTGAGTGCCTGATGGGCTGCTCTTCTCCCTGGGGGGGTTGGTCGGGGATCGCCCATTGTGCCAGTGGCTCCTGCAGCATGCTCGGCTGAACGTATTCGGCGTGCCCTGATTCAGGCAAGGGTTGCTGTGTACCTTGCATTGGGGATGTGCATTGGGGGGGTCACATGAATAAGGAAAAACCCAGTCTGCGGGGGTAGGCAACAGCACCTGCGCCCATGGCCGGGTCCATCCTGCCTGGCCTTCCATGTTCCTCCACTCGGGTCCTCTTCCATGTCGGAGTCTGTCTCTAAGTGCGCACAAAGAGGAGGGGTGGCCCCCCCCCGGTGGTGCCGATCATGGACAGAGGAGGAGAGAGAGAGAGAGAGGAGGCACAGGTAGGAGGACTTCAGGCAGGGCAGGAGCAGGCAGGATGCCTGAGGGAGACTCCCCAGAACGCGACTGGAGGGAAAAAGAGATTGAGAGAATCACCAAGCCCTTGAATCATTCCACCCTATCATAAGTCCCACCACAGTCCCTACCTCAAACATCCCTTTGGTAGCCCATTCCACTAGTCCACCACTCTCACTGTGAAGAACTTCCTAATTTCCTTTCTAAACCTCTCACCCACCAGTCTCTAATAATGCCGCGTAGTGATAGCATTTTCATTCCTTGTGAATAGGTCCTCTTCTTCTGCTCTTTTAATACCCTGTAGAAACTTGTACATCTCTATCATATCCTGCCTCTGCCTTCTTGCTTCCTGTAAGTATATGTTGAGGTCTGCCAGTCTTTACTCATATATCTGCCCTTGTTGCCCCTGGGTCAGCCTGATGGTGGCATCCAGTCAAGACTATGAAAGCAAAATGGCTGATCAGAAACTATGCCAGCATAACAGTTTTATCTAATTTAGCATGATTTTGGACAATGCAGTTTTCTACTGACTTCGCAGCGTGCTTTTTGCCCATGCCATTTTGCTTTTGCCATCTTGACGTGGGACCCTGGTGGCCCTCCACTGCACTGTCTCCATCCTGTTCCTGTCCTTCAGGGGTGTTCTCCAGAACTGGGCAAAGTATTCCAGATAAAGTCTTACCTGGCTCCTGTACAGGGGCAAAATCACCTCTTTCCTTCTACTGTCGAAGCTCCTACCTATACACCACAACATCCCATGTGCCTTGCTCAATGTCCTGTTACATTATCTTGAAAGTTTGAGAATGTCGCTGATAGTAATAACCCAGAGATCTTTCGCATCTTCTGTTTCTGCAGTTCTCACCCCTCCCCTCCAATACTCTGTGCATGAGTTTTTCCTGCCAACATGCATTTTCTTGCTTCTCTTGGCATTGAGCCTTATCTGGGGCCACTCAGCAGCCTTTCCTGGTCCTTCATCATATTCCTGATACCCTCCTCACTGTCCACCCTGCCACACCGCATTGCGTCATCTGCAAAGACACACCTGTCGCTCTGTCTACTTTCACCCATGTCACTAATGAACATGTTAAACAGGACAGCCCTAGAACCAAATAGTCCTCTCTAGTGATATTCCTAGCCCCTGATTTCGTCCCATTTGCCAGCACTCTTTGTTGTCTCTCCCCCCCCCCCGCCGATCAATTCCCTATCCACCTAGTTAATATTTTCTTCAGTCCCAGTTCCCCCAGTTTCTTTAAGAGCCTCCTGTGTGGTACAGAATCAAAGGCCTTACTTAAGTCAAGGTATAGCAAATTGACTGCCTGGTCTGTCTCCACTGCCGTGGTGACCCCATTAACAAACGCTATCAGGTTGGTCTGGCATAATCTTTCTGCCATGAACTCATGATGATAATTGTCCTGGAACCTACTGAGTGTCGGGTACTCCCCTGCTTCTTTATTGCAGTGTGCATGAGTTTACTAGTAATTGAAGTTAGGCTAACAGGTCAGTAGTTTCCTCAGCCTTCCTTCTCTTCCTTAAGGAGTGTTACTACAGCTGGCATTCTCCAAATTGTTTAATCAAAATTAAAATACAAAAAACCAAACAGAGACGTTATGAAATGTGTCACAGTGTTATGTATTCTAAATTAAAATGGGTTGCATTAGGAAATTGTATAGAAAAGGCATGCAAGGACACCGGTTTTAGGAAAAAAAAATTAAAATTGGAAAAGCCACCTTATCTATTTGATAGACTTTCAAATTTGCAAACTAGAAGAAGACATTTATATATCGTTTTTCATGCACAGTGTACCTAAAAGTGTTTCACAGGCAATTAAGGAAACTGGTTGTGAAGTGAGTGTGACCATTTAGTGGCAATCATTTTACACATCAGCACCCATACACAACCTTGGGCAGTTGCATGAACTAGTTTTGTGGGACGGGGAATGTTGGCCAGGACACCAGGGAAATCCTTTACTCATGCAAGAAGTGCCTTGGGTTCATTTAGTTCCACCAGGCCAGCACCAGAAATGGGTAGAAGGGACCTCAGGTTGATGTCTCATCCAAAAAACTGCACATCCTAACAAAACACCATCCCCCTATTACTGCACTTGGGTACCATAGTTTATGGTATGAACCCAACTTTGGTGCGGGACTAGAACCCTCGACCTTCTGGCCCGTACGCAGATGTGTTACCATCTGAGCCAGACTGACAAACCCTGAGGAAAACAACACTGGTACACTGCTCTTTTGTGGCCAGTACAGTCAAGGCCCGGAACTTTCTGCCTACGGCTATTACCACCCTTCCCAGCCTCTCCTCCTTCAAGGCCCAAGTCTCTGCTCACCTTTTTCAGAAACTCTACTGCTTGTGTTGCCTAGACAACTCATACGCACACCCTGCCCTATATCTGTACTCTTGTAGTTGCCTCCGTAGCTGCAGATGACCTGCTATCAAACTCACTGTTAATACTTCTTGTGATATGTAAATGCTTGTTGGTACCTGTTATTTACTTTTTTGACCTTGTGTTTTACATAACTTACTTGACATGGACACCTTTGAGAAAAGGGCCCTTGATCTCAGATAAAATAGGACACATAGTTACTATTAACAGTCCAATAAGTCCAATACTCTAACAGCCCTATACGTTCAGTCCAATAAGTTCACAAAGCATTCGCCTCAGAACACCAGAACTTTCACACTAAGACCCAGTCTGCCGGAATATTTCGACAGCACCTAAGGTTAGTTGATTGGTCACCTCTTGACACCTCCAGAGGTAGTAACCACGCCCTAGACTACTTCTGCTCAGTCTTTACAAATGCCTGTGATAGTTTCGCCCCTACAGCTCAAAAAAAGTATGAGGGGTCAGTAACCCTTGGCTCTCTGGAACCCTGATCAACCTTATGCGACTCCAGGACAGCCTCTGGCATAGGGCCAAAGCATCAGGGAATATGGTCGACCTCACTGCCTACAAAGCAGCCAGAAATAAATGCACAACACTTATCAGGCAGGCTAAGGCCTCCTACTACAAAGATCTTCTAAACAGGAGTTAGGGAAATGGAAAGGAATTCTGGAACTCAGTGAAATCCCTTACAGGCAGGACCACCAAGGCACACTCTGATCTTCTAGTTACCCCATCAGGGACACTCCAGGATCCAAGTGACATTGCAAATGCATTTAATACTGTTTTCATGGACCTAAGTGCTTTGCTCCCAAGGGAATACCTTCCCTTCCCCCAGTCTGGACAGACTCCTAACTTGAGCCCGCCTCCTACTACACCCAGCGGCCCAGCGCCTTTCTGCTTCAGACACCTCTCCAAGGCTGAGACCAAACGGTACGTCAAGCAGGTACTGGGCAAGACCAGGATGGGGAGTGATGCCATTGACATGAAGCTAGTAGCCTAACACTAAATGAGCTAGCTGGACCACTTACAAAAATCTTTAACACATCCCTACGAACGGGCATGTTCCCAGACAAGTGGAAGGCAGCACACGTCATGCCGATCCACAAAAGTGGAGACCAAGCTTGCCTCTCTATCGTCCTATCTCCATTTTACCACCTCTCTCCAAAGCCCTGGAACATGCAGTATCTGGCCAACTTTTTTTTTTTCTCTTTCTCAATTGTTTAACCAGGTGAGACACACTAAGATGAAAGCTTGTTTACTGGTGCAACCTGGGAGCACAGGGAAGTTAAGTGGCTTACTCAGGATCACACAGTATGCAAGTGGGGGCTATGAGATTCAAACCCAGGTCTCCAGATTTGCAGTTCAGAGCCTTAAACCACTGTGCTATACTGCCTCCCTTGCTGAGCAATTGGAGAAATACAACCTGCTAAATATGCAGCAGCACAGTTTCCATAAATATTACTTCACCCAAACAACCCTGATAGACTACCCTACATAGATCTAGGAGGCTCTGGATAATAGAAGGGCAGTAGGATCTGTATTCTTTGACCTCACCAAGGCATTCAACACAGTTAACCTCGAACTCCTACTACAGTGTCTCCTCTCCATAGGCCTTTCATCTAGCACTGTTACCTGGTTCGAAAGCTACTTTTCACATATAACACAATGTGTGAAGATCCTTAACATTCTCTCTCAGCCTAGGGAGGTCAGCCTTGGAGTCCCTCAGGCTCCATACTGGGTCCACTCTTATTTAGTCTATTCATAAACTCACTATCTGTTGCCTGCCCAGCAAAAATGGTGCTTTATGCTGATGATGCGGTCATTTCTGCATCTGGTAGGGGCATCACCACTATAACCACTGACCTACAGGCCAATTTTAAATGGCTAGTATCTTGGTTCTCCCATCATAAACTGTTACTCAACCACAAAAAAAAAACAAGTGTGTGCTCTTCACAGTGCCACAAAACTGGAAATAGCATGATCCCCTAAACTAACAAGTCAAAAAGGTGAGCTGCTACAGCAGGTCAGCACCTTCAGATATCCTGGAGTGTACTTTGATGACACGCTGTCCTTGAACACATCGTCAAAACAGCTAACACCAAACTGGTAGTTCTCTACCAACATAGACACTCTATGCCCCTGGAGGCTCTTAAACTGGTTATGTGCAGCTCTGTGTTATCTACCATTGACTATGGTCTAGTGATCTATGGTGCTGGCTCTGCCACTGCCCTGAAGAGGATCATAACCCTCCTTAACAAGGCTAGCCGCCCGGTCCTGGGTGCTGACTATCGGACGCATACATGCACCTTGTATTTGGACACCGGTTGGCCTCCCCTCATCACAGAATCAAATACCAGGCTTGTCTACTTGGGGGAAAAAAGCATTGCTTGGCCTTATGCCTGAGTCCACCTCCAGACTATACAATTACACCCAACCAAATGTGAACACCAGAAGTGCTACCAAAGGAGTGTTCCTAGTGCCTTTTAAGCGTACCACACTCGTACATCGATCCCTCTCCTACGGGGGTCCTAAATGGCTTAATGACCTACCTACTGAACTCCTTGTGTCCAGCAAAATCAGCCATTTCAAATCCAGACTCTGCAACCTGCTGGCATGTGAGACCACCTACAGATGTTAGCCCTTATCAATGCTATCTGAGGGCCTTCCACATTCCCCAGCACCCTATACTGCCCTGAACAGCTCCCCCTACCCCTTCTCCCACCCACTTCACCCCTCCACTTGACAATGCCTTCTTGGTTGCACCCCCCTCCCAACTTATATCGTCCTTGTCCTGGATCTGTCTAGACCCTGTAATTCCCCTACATGGCAATTCCTCACTACCGCAGACAAGTGGTTGCTTTGCCATGCACTCTCTAATTGCTCTGCCTGTTTCTGCCCAATTGCACTTAGAAACCTGTTCATTGCACTTAGTAACCTGTATTTTTTGTTATGTAGCCACCAGCTGTTTCACTTTTGTATGTTTGTTGTTGTCTAGTGTCACCCTTGTTCCTCTCTCTGTACAGTGTTTTCATTGATTTAACTCAATGGCTCTGTACTGTGTCACCTGACTTGGAACCTTTGTAAACAAGCCTCTGGCTCAAAGGTATTAATCTGAATCTTAAATAAATAAATAAACAGAATGGTACACATTGTGGAATGGTTAGTCAAAAACACTCTAGGTTTAGTCAACTGATCTTTTCATACAGTTCTGCTACCACTTGGAATGTACTTACTCCTGACCTGCGAAACACCAAATCAATTAAAATGTTTGTCTTGTCAGATCGGTAAACATTTTCAACATGTATGATAAAGTATTTCATTGGGTGAAATGCACTCTAACTTGTTGAGAGATGCATTTTTGTATTGTAATATTGTTATTGTGGATAAAAGGGCTACACAGAGCGAGTGGGTTGACCGACAGATTGTCCACATGCTGTGAGACTGCTCTTGCAAGCAGTGAGACAGATCTGACAAGTTTGGTGTGCCTCTGAGCTCTTTTTTTTTTTATTTATCCACCCTGTATAGGAAGGTTTGGGAGGTTACCTGGCAATGAGTGCCTGGTAACAGGAAGTGACTCTGGGTACTGTAGTTCTGTTCTACAACTAAGAACTACAGCCCTGTTCCACAGAATACAGAGTGGGAGCAGTTTTACTTCTGAGCACAGTCACTAGAAAGGGGATAGCCCCAGTGCTCTTTTAGGGTAGCATTTTGTGTTCAGGGGGTTTGTTTTAAACTTAAGGTTCGGCATTTGCTCTTGCAGGCTGATCATGTGACCCGGGGCAATGTCCGGGTCGCTCAGGATAAAAGGGCTGCATAGAGGAAGTGAGGTGCACAGTCGCCACACGCAGAGACACACACGGTCTGTGCATGTGTCTGCTTTCTCTGCTCTGGATGAAGGGGTCAAGGGTCTAAAACTCTGCTAGGAGATCAAAACAGGAAGGGGCTTTACAGTTTGTAGGTGAGAACTTATCATATAAGCATCAATCAATCAATCTTTATTTTACCGGGCGAAACAACACTGAGATGAGCCCATTTACAGGTGGACCTGGAAGGCCAAAGAACAACAGTAATATAGTGATAGTGTGACTAATAACAATACATTTCTGCTACCACTTGAAATGTACTTACTCCTGACCTGTGAAACACCAAATGAACTGAAATGTTTATCTTGTCAGATCGGTAAACATTTTCAACATGTATGACAAAAGTATTTAATTGGGTGAAATGCACTCTGTAAGCAGATCTGAACTACAAATAAAATGGCCGATAATATGAACTACTGCAGCTCCTGTGATATGTATGCATTAGGGGAACGTATTGCAGCATTTATATGTGAGAAATGTCTTCTAGTAGATACACTACAGAAAGAAATCATTATATAAAATAACAGACTGAGGGTGCATTCAGATATTGCTACGCTGGAAAAGTTTATTGATAATGTGGCAAGTGAAACAGAGAGTTCAGGAGAAACAAGTAAGGGAGGGATTACTGAGGAGAGAGGAAATGGAACTATAGCCTTAAATAACACAAGGAAAGACAATGTAGCACAGCTTGATAATATATATGGGTCACAAGACTATGCATCAGAGACACGTAAAAGAGGAAGCAATCAAGATGATCAGGAGGATGAGAAAGTAGAAGTTTGGAGCCTGGTTCAGGGTGGGCCTAGTAGAAAGAGGAGGCAACCTGAGAAATATCAGATCCCACTGTCTAATAGATACAGTCCCCTGTATGTTGAAGAATCACAAACAAATACAACAGTTGAGCAACAAGAATCTGGGAAACCCCAACACAGTAATATGTGTGTGTGTGTGTTTTGGGGGGGGCACGTGTGGGAATGGAAATAAGTTACAGAGTCAGGGTGAACAACTCAGAATCCAAGAAAATCATACACAAAGCATTTCTAAGGAGCAGATAGATGGTACAGATCAGAGCTGGCAAAATCGCAGTAAACAGCCACAGATATAAATACAGTCAGATAGAAGTGACATAGTAGTTATTGGGGATTCCATGATAAGATGCACAGATCGAATTCTCTGCAGAGACAGAAAGGATTGCACCATGGTTAGTACTTTACCTGGTGCAAAAATTAGTGATGTGAAAAAAATGTTGATAGGACTTATGAACATTCCGAGAGTCCCACAACTATTTTACATGTGGGGATAAACGATGTTGGGAGAAGTATGACATACAGAAGGATTTTGAGGAGGTGGGTAGAAAATTGAAAGAAAAAGGCAGTGATATAATAGTTCTAGGGACGAGGATATGTTGTTCATCTGCACTTCTTGGCATGTCACTTCCCCTTTAATTCTTGCTGGTAGGTCTTAAAGCTGGCTCCTCCCACCCACCCGGGTGGTATAACCCTCAGCTCCATCCCATGACGCCAGATCTTTCTTTCCACTGGAAGATGCAGGTTGCCTCCTCACCGCTCCCACATTCTGTAGGCCCTGGCTTTGTTTCCTTCAGATTCTTTGAAGATTAAGCTCATTCGAGCTAGTGATTGTGATCGTTGTTTCTCGATCATGGAAGATAAATCTTCCCCCAGGTTCTGCCGGTGCCCATGCAGCCAGAAAATGTCACGCACAGACCCACATACCGCATGCATCTACTGTTTGGGTGTCGGCCATGACACCCAGGCCTGCGAGATTTGTCTCATGTTCCACCCGAACGTCCTCGATGATCTTCTCACACGACTCAAGCTGGGCAGGCCCGAAAAATGGAATCCACTGGTGAAATCAAAGGAGGCCTGCTGGGTGGTCACCACAGCTGTGGGGTTCACTGAGTAGTTAGAGCAAATTTAGGCCTTCGAGGCCGAAACCGAGTGAGCCGTGGAACTCTCCTCTCGGCCAATTTTTGTTCCACTCAATCTGGGCTCTGCCTTCTTGGGGTCCTTTCGGGAGATGTGCCAGTCTCTCCCCACTAAGGGCGAGGGACCCTATGGCACACATGTCTCTCGGTCCCGTAAAAAGGACAAGGAACCGAGAGATTCTTCATCTCGATGAAGACGTTCTTGGGATCGAGAGTGATCTCGGTCCCAGGAATCTCCAGTCTCGACCTCAGTTGAGATTGCGACTTCAGCCACCGGTTTCTGGGTCCCGCCGTCTGGTCAGCCGGCTGAAGTCTCGATTGATGATGCGGTTGAGATCACTGTCGACCATGTCAATCTGTTGTCGCTCGACGAGGCCGACAACTCTCTTAACAGGACCCCTGTTCTGTTTGTTCCTGATGAGGACACCCAGGCTGCTGGCAATCCCATCAAGGAGCCGGTCCCTGATCTGGGAAAATCACCAGTTCCACCGGTGTCTCCTGAGGACCCAGTTGGCTAGTCCAGTCGAGGTAGAGATCTTTGACCCCCTCAACCGACAGGCTGAGGAAGGCACATAAGCACTCAAAGAAAAGGTGATGCCGACATTCGTATTCATCCTCCTCGGATGAGGAGAGGCTTCAATGGAAACTCTGTCGATGCTACAAAGATCTCATGTGGCAACAGCTGATTTTGTCTGGCCAGAAACAGGCTTCAGTTTCCTCACCGACCATTACCTGGCTTTTGCCTTCTAGGCCGAAGCTGGCTCCATCGAAACCGATCATCTCAGTTCCTCTGCCCACGGAGCCAGTAGAGTCGGCCCCTGTTTCGCCAAAATTAACCTCTCCACCAATAGTGGTGGAGCCACTGCCTAAACAGCCCACAGGAGGGACTCCTTCGAAGGTTGCTCGGACTGTTCCAGGTCTTCCCCGCAGAATTTCGGTCACCCTCACACCTGACCACCCCAGGTGTGTGGAAGGGGACCTTGGTGGTCGGTCAATTTATTTGGCTACTTTGGATTCTGATGACTCCGACCTACACTCTTGTCCACTTGACTGTGAGTTGGTGGGCAGTCTTTCGATGGAGGAAGGTCCTTTGTCCTTCTTGGGGATTCTCTGCCTCACCTCCGAATCCACGGGGATGCCCCTGGAGCCTGTCCAGAAACAGGTGTAGTACCCTCTTACAGACATTCTTAAGAGAGGAGGATACCCCTACAGAAGCCGTCCCAGTGGCTGAGGCCATTGTTGGTCTGGTTTTGGCAACACCCTGCCTCCTGCCCAGCACCATCTGCCTGGATGGCCTGCAAATATGCGGTGCCCATTGGGCCTGGTCATTGTTCACAGAACACCCTTCGGCAGAGGGGTTCGTGACTGCTTCCATGTTCAGATGCACAGGCAGTTCGGCCAGTACCGATAGACCTCCAGACAAGGAGTTCAAAACATTGGACCACTCTGCCAGGAAGGTTCATGCTGCATCCTCACTAGGCCTCCATCAGGCAAGTTCGGCCATCATCATGGCGCGCTTCTGTCATGCACTTTTGGGCTTATTGGATGAGGTTTTCCCGCATCTCCCTGTGGATGTTCAGACTACAGTCAGGCAGGTCCGGGATCAGGGCTGGGCCATTGCCAAGCAGCAACTTCAGACAGCCCTGGACCTCAGGGATTCATGCGCCCATTCGGTGGCAGCCGTGGTTGCCATGCACCGCAGGGCTTGGCTGAGGCATTCCACCTTGATGGTGGATACCCAGCACAAACTCACTGATTTTCCTTTCCTTGGCATGGATCTCTTTGGACCAGGTGTGGATGGTCACCTTCAGCGAATTGAGCAGTCCAGTGCCACCTTGGACTCTGCTACTTCTGCTCAGAAAGATGCCCGTGGTGCCAAGAAACAGCAGAAAAAGAGGCTATTTTGGCACCCCGCTCCTACAGCCAAGCAGCCCTCCTTCCAGGTGGGCAGCAACAGCAGGCACAGGCTTGGCACCTTCGGCCCAAGTCCAGGCTCCGACACTTTCTTTCCACCTGGTCCACTGTTACCATGGACAGGTGGATCTTAAAAGTGCTCGGCCAGGGTCTGCCTCTAGAGTTTGAGCAGTACCCTCCCAGCTGAGCCTGTGCCGCATGGGAGGAAAGGATATCAGTCCATACTCGGTCAGCTCTGAGAGAGGACATAGCCCAAATCCTCCTCAAGGAGGTAGTGGCCTCAGTGACAGATCCTCCAGTCAATCCAGGGTTCATTTCTAGGAACTTCCTGGTCCCGAAGCGGATGGGGGGGGGGCTGACACCCCATTCTAGATCTGCACGACCTGAACCAGTTTCTCAGGCCACACACCTTCAGGATGGTAACTCTGTCCCAGATCATACCATCCCTGGAGAAGAATATGTGGTTCTGCTCATTGGATTTTCAGGATGTGTTCTTCCATGTCCCAATCCGTCTGTCTCACTTGTGGTTCCTTCACTTCAGAGCAGAAGGAACTCTATACGAGTTCTGAGCTATGCCATTCGGCCTGTAATCAGCCCCATGGGTCTTCACCAAATGCATTGCAGTGGTGGCAGCCCAGCTCAGGCATCAAGGGATCACAATATACCCCTACCTCGATGATTGGCTCCTTGCGGGTTCCACCCAGAAAGAGATGGAGAGGTCCAGGGACCTGGCCCTCCAAACCTGCTCTCAGCTTGACCTCCTCATCAATGAGGTCAAGTCGGAGCTCGTTCCGCCGTAGATGATATGCTTCATCTGGGCAGAGCTCGACTCCTACCGAGCCAGAGCCTGGCTCCCAGCGGACAGGGTAGAGGTTCTCTTCTCCTTTGCCCAGTAATTTCTGGTTGGGCACTTGCGCCCTGCCTGGGACTTTCTCTGCCTTTTGGGGTACATGGCAGCCTGCACCACTGTGATTCGTTGGGCCCGGGTACATATGCTACCCCTTCAGTGGGAACTGGCTGCCCAGTGGACTCAGCGCCAAGGTCATTTTGACCAGCTGATCACTGACCCAGAAGATGTGGGACACTTTCCAGTCGTGGACCATCCTGGATCATCTGCAGGAGGGGATCCTGTTTGTCCACCCCAAGCCGATGGTTGTCCTCACAACCTATGCCTCTCTCATAGGCTGGGGAGCCCACATGGAGTACAACAGGGCCCATGGGTTCTGGACCCCCAAGGAATCCCAATACCATATCAACCTGCTATAGCTCCGCGCAGTCAGACTGACGCTGTCAGCATTGGCTCAGCAGCTTCGGCATTGAGTGGTTCAAGTCCAGATGGACAACACCATGACCATGTACTACCTCAACTAACAGGGCAGCATGCGCTCCCAACTGCTGCAGGGAAAAGCTCCACATCTGGACACTTGTGAGCCGATTGGGGGCAGATCTCGTAGCCATCCATGTGGCAGGAGCCTCAAATCAACTGGCGGATGCCCTCAGCCACATAGGCGAGACATCCCACGAGAGGTCTCTCCACCCAGAGGTAGCTCACAGACCTCTTCTCCCACTGGGGCAAACCAGTGGTGGACCTGTTTGCCTCCAGGAAAAACACCAAGTTGAGGCTGTTTCATGCCTACCCCTCAGCAGGGCTTGCTGCAGGGGGATGCCTTCTCGAGGCTGTGGACCCCAGGCCTCTTCTATGCCTTCCCTCCAATTCCCTTGCTCCACAAAGTGCTTCTCAAGGTGAGGAGGGACAAGGTGCAGGTGATCCTGGTAGCCCCAGACTGGCCACACCAGTTCTGGTATCCAGATCTCCTGAGCCTCGGCAACAGGCTGCCAAGGTGTCTTCCAGCACACCTAGACCTGATCTCAGTCAATTGGAGGAAAGTATTCCATCCGGACCTTCAATCCATGCACCCAACAGCCTGGTACCTGAGTGGCTAGAGTTCCAGGCTTTGGGTCTCTCTGAGGATGTACTCACAGTAGTGGAAGCATCCAGAAAAGAAGGTGTTATGCCTTCAGATGGTGGCTAGCATCTTAGACTACCTTTGGTCGCTGTCCAAAGGGGGTGTTCGGTCTACTGCCCTTAAGGTGTACCTGGCAGCCATCTCTGCGTACCGGGCGTGGTCCGGTCAGCAGATGGTGGCACAGGAAAAGGTGGTGTGGCGCTTTTCCAAGGGCCTAGATTACATATCCCCTGCAGTGCATGAACCTCCACTGCCATGGGATTTACTGCTGTTTTTGGCAAAACTCATGAGCAAGCCATTCGAACCGATGCACAAATGTGAAATGTCACACTTGTGGAAGACCACTTTCCTGGTGGCTGTCATGTCAGCCAGAAGGACCAGGGAACTCCAGGCACTTTCGGTGTAGTCTTCTTACTTGGTCTTTCACAGGGACAAGGTTGTCCTGCGCCCCCACCTGAAATTCCTCCCGAAGGTGGTGTCAGAGTTCCATCTCAACTAGATGATGACTCTGCCTGTGTTCTACCCGAACTACACCTCAGATGCTGAGTACAGGCTCCATACTCTGGACCCGAGACAAGCTCTCTCTCCTATTACAAGGAGAGAACAGTGGAAATTCGGGGAGAGGTTCGCCAGCTGTTTGTCACCTACGCTGAAGCCACACCTGGCAGACCTGCAGCAAAGCAGACAATTGACAGGTGGATCACTTCCTGCATTAATCTCTGCTATAGGTTGGCGGGTAGGGAGCCTCCCATAGGGCTAAGGGCTCAGCCACCTGCCATACTGCTACGTTGACGACTGTTTCCAGGGACATCCCTATCCAGGAAATCTCTTGGGCTGCTACCTGGAAGACAGCAAACACCTTCATCACCCACTACCACATCAACCTTGAGTCACGTCAGGATGCTGGTTTTGGGGTCTCAGTTCTCCAATCTCTGTTCCCTAAGTAGGGGGTGTGCGCCTTGCCTCTCTCCTCCCAGAGAACTGCTAGGAGGCTGCCAACAAGTGTGGATGAACAACATATCCACGCCCCTAGAAAAACAGGTTACTCACCTGTAACAGTAGTTCTAGGAGTGGTATATGTTGTTCATCCACACTGACCCACCCGACCTCCCCGGCTGCGACGCACAACCCGGCTTCCAGCGGGCTAAGATCTAGTGTCATGGGGCGGAGCTGAGGGTTATACCATCCGGGTGGGTGGGAGGAGCCATCTTTAAGACCTTCCGGCGATCCTTAAAGGGGAAAGGGACATGCCAAAAAGTGTGGCTGAACAACATATACCACTCCTAGAACTACTGTTACAGGTGAGTAATCTGTTTTTTCTGGTGTGATTTCGGTACCAAGGGCAGGCCTAGCTAGAACAAGAGAAATAATCTACTTGAATGAATGGCTTAGAGGTTGGTGTTCACATGAAGACTTTAAATTGATTAGCAATTGGGACACATTTGGGCACAACAGCCTGTTTGCAGCTGATGGTCTACACTTAAGCAGGCAGGGTACAAGATTATTGGCCAGCACTTTTCGTGATGTAATCAGAGCTCATTTAAACTAAAGCTGGTGGGGAATGGGGGCGTGGGATATCCTATTAATCGAACTAATAAACCAAGAATGACGTGAGGGGTGTTGAATCAAGGAATAAAGAAACTGATTGGAAAGTATAATTAGTGAATACTAGGAGCTTAGTAAATAAATTTGACAAACTCATTTATACACTGACTACAGAACAATTTCATGTCTGTGTGATAACAGAAACATGGTGGGGCACCAAAGATACCTGGGATAGACAAATACCAGTTACGTACTATACAATAAAGATAGGAAGTATAGGAAGGGTGGTGGAGTCTCCATGTATGTGGCCAATACTAAGGTAGTTCATACTATGGTAGTTTAAGATGCAGTGGGGCCTGGTGGCCCATTAGGCACCTATGTTAGTCATAATAATCCATCTTAAACCCATCAAGAATGATCTTATCTAATCGCTGTTTAAACTGAGTTTTTGTTTTGCTAATTATGATTTCAGTTGGAAGTTTATTCTGGGGATTGCTAATTCATTGTGTAAAGAAATATTTGCGATTAGTATGAAGAAACCTTTTTCTAGAGATTTGGAGTGGGTGACCTCTAGTATTATGAGAGTCATTGTTAAACTCAAAACCCATTTCAGTGAACAAATATGAATCCTGAATTACTTAATACATGAAAAGGAGGTCTTCCCAAGATACATAGACAGTGTCGGCAGATAAGGGCCTATGGCCCACCCAGTCTGCCCATTTGAGCTTGTAAGTTCAGTTTATGTTTTCCTAGAAGTCTGTTGCCCCTTACCCCTGACCTCCAGAATTCCTTTATGTCTATCCCATGCATTCTTAAATCCCGTGATTGTTTCAGCCCCCACTACTTCCTCTGGCAGGGTGTTCCACTTGTCCACCACCCGTTCTGTGAAGAAATTCTTCCTCATGTTTCCTCTGAATCGTCCTCCCTCCAACTTCATCCCATGCCCTCTAGTCCTGGTGCATCTTTTTCGCTTAAAAATAGTGTATTCCTGCACCCTGTTCCTCCCTGTGAGATACTTGTATGTCTCTATCATATCCCCTCTCTCCCTCCTCTCCTCCTCTAGTTTTTAGACATAAGTTTTAAATTGTTCATTCTAATTTGGTATGGTACATTGTATAAACCTGAGATTTGTTTGGTATATTTTCTTTGTACTCTTTCCAGTGTTGAAATTTCATATTTTTTGTATGGAGACCACAATTGGGAAGCATATTCCAGGTGTGACCTAACGTATGACTGAAAAAATGGCATCATGACCCTTGAATCCCTGGATTTAATGTTTTTCCTGATAGACCAGCAGATTACTCGGTTGTGTTTTTTGATAGCCTCATTGATTTGTACATTATTGCTAAGATCATTAGAAATTACTATGCCAAGGTCCTTTTCATTTGTTGTAATTTGTAGTGCTGATCCATTCATCATATATACAGTTGATAGGTTATTTTTTCCGAGGTGCATAACTTTGCACTTAGAGACATTTAGTCTCATACCCCATTTACAGACCCAGTAAGAGATCTTATCAAGATCCTCCTGGGGGTAGTAATGTTTTCTATGCAATCACAAGGACCACCAATTTTCACATCGTCTTCGTATTTGATGTTAGATGATATGCAGTTTTTGGTCAAATCTGAAATGAATATTTGGAATAAACAGGGGCTTACACTGACCCTTGTGGGACGCCACTTGTAACTGTTCCAACCTTGGACAAATGTCCAGTAATAAGCACTCTTTGTGACCATTTTTTAAGCCAGTTGCTTATCCAGTTAATGATATTTTTATTAAGTGGAATTTTGTGTAATTTGGTGATTAGTGCATTGTGTGGCATCACATCAGAGGCTTTACTGAAGTCTGTATAAATGATGTCGAATGGGGTTCTTTTATCTAGATGTGCACTAACTTGTTCATAAAAACAAGTAAGGTTGCTAAGACAACTCTTTCCCCTCCGAAAACCATGTTGGTCTGGATCAATATCATAAAGAATGGGAGTTATGATGTCTTTAATTATGCTTTCTAAAAGCTTGCAAGTAGAGGAAGTCAGGCTAATAGGCCTGCAGTTTTCAACATTATTTTTTGGACCCTTTTTGTGTATAGATATAACGT